>CM057386.1:47661469-48898344 GCA_030015415.1 Cynopterus sphinx | reverse complement strand
TGCTAGTTGAGTTTTATGTCAAGCAGAATTTTCTGTTTCTTCTGTTTCTGACTTTATAGTTTTGTAATGATGGAGAGAATGGCACCTGAATGGCTAAACTGAAATATATTTAAAATTTGTTCTCCATTTTTTTTGTGGTAAAATATACATAGCATAAGTTTTACTATCTTAATAATTTTTAAGTGTACAGTTCAGTAGTATTAAACACATTCATAATGTTGTGTACTATCCATCTTCATAAATCTTTTCAAATTGTAGACCTTAAACTATACTCATGATAAGGTAATTCTGAATTCCTGCTTCTCCCAGTACATGACAGTCACCATTCTGTTTTCTTTGTCTGATGGTTTTGACTCCTCTGAGTACTTCATGTAAGTGGAATCATATAGTAATTTTGTCTTTTTGTGACTGGCTTATTTCACATCTATGTCATACTGTATGTCAGACTTCCCATCTTTTTAAGGCTGATTAATACACTATTCTATGTGTATTTCACATTTTGCTTATCCAGTTATCATTAGATGGATAATTGTGTTGCTTCCATGTTTTAGCTATTATCAATAATTGCAGCTATGAACATGACTAAAATATCTCTTTGAAATTCTTTCAGTTCTTTTTGTGTAAATACTCAGAAGTGGAATTGCTCTGTCATATGATAATTCTATTTTTAATTTTTTGAGGAATTACCATACTTTTTTCCACAGCACTGTACCACAGTCAGCTTTAGAATCTATAGAAGGTCACTTGAGCCTCTAGAAGGAATGTAGGCCTGTGGACATCTTGATTTTAGCCTAGTGAAACCCATTTCGAAATTCTGACCTCTAGAACTATAAGATAATACAATTGTGTTGCTTTTAACCTACTAGTTTGTGGTAATTTGTTTCAGTAGCGATAGGAAACTAATACAGCCATTAAACAATCACCATCACCTATTTGTGGACTTCTCATTATATGAACATGAGCCAACCAAAATCCTTATGTATTTAAGTCTCTCTTGTTGGTTGGGTCTCTGCTATAAATAGCCATTTATAATTCCTAGCAGTTACAAGGAATTTCCCCTTTTATCTTCTCTCTAGTACCATTGATATTAATACAAGTTGTCTGTTTGTAGATGGTTTTATTTAACTCAAAATAAAAATTATATATTCTTGTAAAATCATATAGGCCTGTGTGTGTGCCTGTGTGTGTGTGTGTGTGTGTGTGTGTGTGTGTGTATGTAGGAATGAGGGTTTTTTTTTTTTAACTACAGATTGAATTTCTTTAACAACGATGGGTCTATTTAGGTTTACTATTTTTCTCATTCATTTTGTTGTTACAATTTTTTAGAAAACTATCTAGTTCATCTTTTCAATTTTATATCAGTAAAGGTATTTATAGTACTTTCTGTTTGAGTGTTTCATTTTTCATTCCTAATATTGTATATTTCTTTTCCTTGATCAGTCTTGTGTAAACTATTTAAAAAGAAGTAACTTTTAGTTTTATTTATAGTATTTTTAAGTTATTTATTTTATTGTTTTCTGCCATCGTAACTACTGTTTCTTTTCTTTGTCTTTCTTTGGACTCACTCTCTTCCTCTGCAACATCTGAGTTAAATATTAAACACTTTGATGTTTCATCTTTTAAAGTCGGCTTTTGTTTTTCTGTAGCTTTTTTTTTTTTTTTTTTTTTCACACCACCAAGTCAGATCCTACATGTAAAGTGTTCAGTTCTGTGAGAGGCCCTGCTTCCCAACTTCACATGCCGGTGGCAAGTCCAGCTTCTGACTAACTAATTAGAATTAAATGGCCAGCTGTAGATGGATAGGATAGTTTCTGTGATTTTCCTTCTTGGGTTCAATTACTATAGCCACTCACAGAACTCAAAAACATTCTACTTAATGGATTACCATTTTTTTTTTATAAAGGGATATAAATCAGTAACAGCCTAATGCACAGAGCAAGGTATGTGGGAAGCAGTGCAAATTTCCATGTTCTCTGAGTGAGCCAGTCTCCCATAATCTCCATGTGTTCATCAACCTGGAAGCTCTCCGAAACTAGTCCTTTCGGGTTTTTTTCTTGGAGGCTTCATTACATAGGTAACGAAGTCATTACCATTGGTAATTAAACTCAATCTCAGGCTCTCTTACCTCCCCAGAGGAGGTTGGGCAATAAGGGGATGGTACAAAGTTCCAACTCTCCATCAAGTGGTTGGTTCTCCTAGAAACCAGAGAGTCCACCTTTAGGTTTCCTAGGAGTTTCCAAATGTCACCTCATTAACATAACAAAAGACACTTCTATTGCTGTAATCACTTAGGAAATTTTGAGTATTAGGAGCTATGTGCCAGGAACTAGGATTAAGATCAAATATTTGTTTCTTATAAATCACAATATCACATATGGCTTATCAGCTTTCATTGTCATTCAATTCTAAATATTTTTTAATATCTATTATTATTTCTTGAGACATTTATTTGGCATTGTAGTTTTGAATTTCTCAACATTTGAGAATTTGGGTTACATTTTTTATTTGTTTCAAAATTAACTGCATTTTAATTAGAGAATGAAGTTATCAACTTACATCTGTAACCTTGTCAAATTTCATGACTTTTCTCAACTTTACTTTTCTCATTCATAAAATAAGATAATTATTGTTCTCTTTTGGGTTTTAAAGTCTTGTGAGGTTATAATTCTGTGTATAATTAGTTGAGTATTATATAAACAGATGTTTTCATTCTCTGTATGTATAGTTATGTCCCCCTTTTTACTTTTAATGTTTTGCATTAATGCTTTTTAGTATTATGACTAAATGGAGTAATATATAAGAAGCAAGAATTTCATTCTGATTTTTATTGATCTAGTATGATTAAAATCCTCCTGTGTCCTAGAGAATGAAACATGGTCTTTCCCTCAAGAGATTCTTTATTGAATAAGGAAGATGTACTCAAAATGGTGATTTGTGATGACAAAAAGAGATTCATCAAGTTTTCTCTGTAGACAGGGTGAGGAAGGGAGTTATAGACAGAGGGTAATATATGTATAAAGACAAGAAGGTATGAGAGAGAATGACTAACTGTTTGATAGAGGCTGGATTATAAGGAGCCCAGAGATATAAGACTTGTGCAGTAAACTGAGGCCAAATGTGGAATAACTAATAGAATTTGGACTTTATTTGTAGATCAGAGCTTCCCAATCAGTATACCCTATCACCCTGGAGCAACTGAGAGAATAATAGTGGTGCCAAGGTACTGATCATTTCAGCTGTTAATGAAATAAACAGGAAAGTCATAAAGATTGGTAAATACTGCTATAGGTGCTAAGGAGTATTAAAGGATTATTACATAGAGGAATGGAATATTCAAGATCTGAGTTTTAAGAATGATTGCTTTGGCAACTACATATGGTTTTAAGGCAGAGAGACCAGTCACAGAACTGTACTCAGAAGTCAGGTGAGAGATGCCAAGGGCTTGTCGGCATCTCTTGGTTTGAAGAAAAGTACCAAAAGTTTAAACATTAAAGAAATAGAATTCATGGGACTTGATGAGTGAACGTGAGCTCAGAAATTTAGAATGAATTTTGGGCTTGGGAGGTGGTAATGCTGTTAGTCAAACAAGGAATGTAAAAGTAGTTGAAGATTTAGGACATGTGTTGGTGTGTTTTCTGTTTGAGGCAAATAAAATTTGATATATCTTGGGACCTCAAAAATGGGTAATCCAATAGTCAATCAAAATATGGGTCCAGAAGATGTAAGGATTGAAGACCAATGTTTTAGAATCATCATCTTATGCATAGCAATTGAAGTCATGGTCATGGCTGGTTTTCTCAGGTAAGATGTGTAGAGGGAGAAAACAAAGCTGAATAGAGACTCCAAAGGTACATTAATGTTTAAAGATCATTTGGATAAAGAGAAGTCAACAAAGTAACTGAGATGGAATAAGCAGAGAGTAACAAATAATACCAGAAGAGAGGTTAGCAAAACTTAAGGAACAAAGAATTTCAAAGTGGAAGTTTTCAGGAATGTCACATAAGATAAAAGGGTGGCAAGTATCTTGTGTTCAGGAAAAGGAGCTATTTGTGGCTTTGGAGAGAATCATATCAATGGAATAATAGGAGTGAAGCCAGAATGGATGAGTTGTATAACTCCAACAGAAATATCTGTTGGTTCTGAGGAAAGACTTCAAATTGTAGCCTACATTCTGTTCTCCCACTCCTGAGAGACCTTGCTTGCATGGATATGGATACTCCAGTTCACATGTTCAAACTCTGCCCATCCCTATATCTCCTCTTGGCTATCTCTTAGATTTAAGGGTACATAAATTGACAGTGTAGTCAGCCCTCAGGAAGATGGACCTTGGGAAGAAGTTTGCATAGGCTCTGAACCTGGACTTAGGACACTGGATCAAAGAATTTCGAGGCCCCTGGGACCTGGAAAAAAGTTTAGAGAGGAGGAGCATGGTTGGGTCAAACAAGTCCTTTTGACTCTCATGTTCTTGACCAGAAGAACACCAGAGTGGAACTCTTTAAAAACACGTGGTCCAGGGCAGGCTCCCTGATTTCCTAGTTTTAAAAGGTGGTGGTAGAGATGTGAAGAATTGTTCTGAAATTTGAGATAGCAAATGGATATTTTCTGGCTTTAAACATCTCCCTGCACACCTCAGCTTACGTACTAATTTCCCTGGTCCTACTTCTAATGTTGTTGTCAATAGTAACAACTATTTTATAATCTCAGTTTCATGACTTCCGTTCTTTTTTGTTCACCACTTTACTATACCAACTCCAAGTAATTCGTTGATTTGACCACTTTTTTATTTTCTTGCCATCACGGAATTCTTACCTTTTTCCTTTACCCATCTATAAGCCTGTAGTTTGTTATGATAATCGTCAAAACATGAATACCCTCAACTCTTTAGCATTTTTTCTCTTTTTCCTCCCTCCCTACCTTCCTCTCTTAATTAAATAAAACTTTATGCCTTCTGTGCTTTTATAGGCACAAGTCAGTGTGTCTGAAGAAAACACAATAATGACTTTTCTACTTTAAATCATGATGACTAACTTTAGCTTGTGCTTCTTTGCAAACTTTAATTTCTTAGTCTATTTTTTCATTATTTTAGACAACTATTTCATATGGTTTTCTTTCTCAAACTTTCAGCATGTTCTTCCTTATCTTCACTCTCAATTGTTTATTTCACTCTCTTTTTTATTGAGAAGATATAACTATTCCCTAGAAAATTTACATGAGTTTACATAACCCAAGTATACTTACCCATTTTGCATCTATCTCTGCCTACTTCCTGTCACTGTGGATGGACCATCTGTATTCCTCTGTAAGGCCAGCCTCTCCACATATGCTTTAGAATCCATTTATCTCACTACCTCAAGGACATTTCTCCAGAATTTCTTTGTGTGTTCTGTTTCTACTTGATGAACAGTATACGAGTTGCATAAATTTTCACCATCTTAAAGAACAAGCAACAGCAACAGCCACAACAGCTTGCTTCTCCATCACTCTTCATTTACCATTCTATCACTCTGTTCCCTTTTTAGCAGAACTCCTTGCAAGAGTTATCTGTTCTGTCTCCACTTCCCATTTTGTCTTGAATTCACTTCATTCAGATTTTTGCTTCTGTCACTCCACCAAAACTGCTCTTCTCAGAGTCACCAGTGACCTTTGCTGAACGTAGTGGTCATTTTTCAATTATTATCTTCCTTGATCTATCAAGGGCATTTGACATAATCAATCACCTTTTTCTTAAAAGACTTTGTTCACTTGCCTTCCTGAACTTTACTCTTTTGGTTTTTCTTTTATCCATTAAGTTACTTCTACTTATCTCTTAGATACTAGTTGCTTCTCATCTCCCAGGTCTCTAAACAATGGAGTATACCCTGCCCTTTTAAATTTTTCTCCAAAGACCTCATCACTACCCGATATTTAATATTTAAATATTAACATTCATGTTTAACTGTGAATATTTAACTTATTATTAGTTTCCTCTCTTAAAGTGTATTCTTTACAAAAGTGGATATTTTAGTCAGTTTTATTCTCTGCTACATCCCCAGAATAGGTATTCAAAATATCTGTTGAATGAATCTTAATGTTCTTCATGTGTAGAAAGACAAATAGCTAAAAATTAATATAATGGAGAATCAAAATTTTTTATATAAGCATTGTGACCTATGCACAAATTCTAGCAGACTGTGTCTAGAGTCCTGTTTCATAATTATTAAGCTATAAGGCTGCCTGTGAAGATGAATAAGTTGCTTGCTTTTTTGAGTTTAATTTCCTCATCTATAAAATGCAGATTGTAGACTATATGTTATCTAAGGTCTTTTATAACCTCGGTAATTTCATATTATGTAACTGTGGGATTTTATGCCAAGACCTAATGGACCTAAGTACAGAGAATACAGGAGATATAAAGATTGTTCTTATCGCTTAATGTTGTCAAACTGAGAACATGAAGTTTTACTCTACTATGTCTGGTATGCCTCAGTAAGAGGCCATGCAGCTTTTCACCTCTGGTTTAGATAGGCAGAGAAGGGAGGTATAGAGCCTGCTTGCTTAAGTAATTACAGTGTACTTTTGAGAAAACTGATCAAAGTAAAAGTGCATCTCATTGGTTGAATCGATGGTGTGGGCAGGTTGTGGAAGGAGGATTTTAAAAGCCAGAGAGGGGCATTTAGTTTTGTTATGATATTAAACTGGAATTTGCCAAAGATTTTTATTATGGATAAAATGAAAGTGCTGTATGAAAAAGATGAGTTCAACATGGGTGTTTTTAAGGAAGGAGAGAATGATTGAAGTAAGCCATGTAAAAAAAAAAAAAGCTGCTGTAATTTCAGGAACAAAAAGGATCTGAATCTGTTTTATCCTGACAGCAGGGGAAATTGGGTAAGGGGGATAGAAGTTAAAAGGGAAGAATATCAGAATGTGGTGATTGATTAGCTGTGGACAAATTAAGGAATTGGAGAATTAAGATGATTTTGGGTTTTAGCCAGGGTTACTAGGGTGTTTTCTGTTGGGATGTTAGGAGCAATAGCTGGAGGAAGGGATGTTAATGAATGGACTGCAGGTCAGGATTTGGAAATTATTCAGCATAGAAGTTTTCAAACTTTTTCCCAAATGAAATGTGTTATGTGAAGGTTGAATATGTAAAAACACATAATGAAGCTTATTTGGTTGGAGAAAGGGCAGAGATGTGTGGTAGATGGTACCAATATCTTGCTGACTGGTCTTTCTCTTCCCTGAGTCATCTCTTTGAATGTGAGGGCTCTGATACATACAGTCAGAAACTGAAGGAGATGATAACTGCTTGCTTAGATTGGGTATTGGGTAACACTAGAGTTCATAATATCCTGTGAATCTTCTGGTTGTTAACATTTTCTTGTGTCTTCTTGCTTTATTTATTGTTATTTATTGTTTCAGAATCTTGTCTGGGCTCTAAGGAGTAGTAGAATACACAGAAGATACAGTCCCTCCCTAATGAAACTAATAGTTTATTATAGAAAGCCACCATTTAAAAGATAATAATAAGAAAATCATCTAATAATTGTAATCCAGAAAATACGGCAATAGAGAATTACCAGTTGAACTGAGGGGGTTGAGGAGAAGGGCTGTCAAGGAGTACTATCTTTGAAAGTTACAGTTAAGATTGCCTGGAGATGAAGAGAGAGAAAGAGAATGGTTGGAGGGTGGGGGAAGAGAGATTCAGAGAGAGAGAGACAGAGACAGACAGTGACAGAGAAGATTGTACCTGAGGAACTGAGAGACTTCCTGGCCAAGGCAGAAGGCTCCACATGAAGATGGAAAGGGGTGAAAGGTGAAATTGGAAATATAGGTAAGGACCAAATCAATACATATCATGTTAAAGATTTTGGGCTTTATTCTGAGAGTATTGGTAACCCACAAAAAGGCCTTTTTTCCCCCCCTCCGGTGAATTCATTTATATTTTAAATAGACCAACTTGGCAGAGAATTGGTTTCAAGTGAGGGTGGGATGGAGATGAGGGTAAAAGGATACATAGAGAATACCTAGGAGACTACAGAAGTAGTTCAGGTGATAAATGGTTAGTCTGAACAATAGATAACATTACCAGGGAACTAGAGATGAGAACTGGTTCAAAATATATTTAGGAGGTAGACTTAACAGGAAATGATTATTTAGCTGCAGAGTATAAAGGAGAAAAGGTATCATTGAGGACCCTAGAAATTGTGATCTAAATAGTTGGATAAATGTTAATGCTATTTATTAGTTTTAAGGTCTGTACCTCTTTATTTTAGTTTTTCATGTTGCGTTCACATGTTATTTTCTGTTCCTTCTTTTCCTTCATTACTTTTATTTATCACCGTCTTCTCTATTCCTTCATATTGTTATTACACAGTTAAATGATGGCTTTTTCTGTGTTTTAATTCAAATTGAAATCTTTCTCCAAGCCATGGTGCAAAACTTCCTTCTTGGGGTATGCCATCAATATTCTCATACTTGATTATGTTATCTTGATAGTTTATCAGTGTTTGTGTATAATCCGTACCTTACTTTCTTGTATTTGATGTTGCTTTGTAATTGTTATCTAGCTATTTATATATGCATGTACATACATTTGTAGGATGTCCCCAATTTATGTTTTAATTACCTTCTATATTATAAACAACTGTAAAGTACAGTGCTTTCTGTCTTATACTAATTCATTTTTCAATACATTAAACAGGATTTTACATTATTTATAAATGTTGCATTTATGTTGTTGAGAACCATTAATTGCCCAATTGCCTGTTCTAAGTAAGCACTCTAAATTGAATAGCAAAGATATTTCAAAGTAGGAATCTTGATGGGAGTGGTGATAATGTACAAGATTTTTTTAAAGTTAGCTATTAAGAAAGGCTTATGAATAAATTTAGTTCTTTCTAAACTGGACGTTTGACTTTATATAAAAGACTATTGGTTAAAAACACTGTGATTAAGTCTCTAATAACTTTGTAAATGCTTTTGAATTTATTGTTAGATAAGTGGTAAACCTAAATTTTTGTTGCTGATTTTTACTTTTTAAATATGTTTCATTAAGTAGTATATAAGGCCTTTACTATTTTCCTTTTTTTCTCTTTTTTTCTCTTTATTCGTTCTCTTATAAATATTTTAATTTTAATACATCCTGGATCTGAAACTTCTTTTAACTCATAACTATCTGAAATCTTTTAATTTTGTAGACATTCCAAGGAATGTCATTATTAATTCAGATTCTTATATGTCATATTTTAATACTGCATGCTGATTTTTAATTTATAACTACTAAGTCAAACGAAATGTGAAATATTAAAATTTAATATTATTCATTTTTATGTCCTATTTTGAGAACTTTGACTCTTTTGGAAGTTATATTCAAAATGAAATTAAAAATGTATTTGCATTAATCTTAAAATGATAAAATATATAATTTATCTCATTTTAGGAAGTTGTATGAGTGTCAGTTAAAAATAAATGAAATTTTAGGAACTTTGGAAATAACCAATATAAGATGTTAATTAGGTATACATACTATAACTATCTTTAACACGTTAACATAATTTGAAAATTTGAACTATGTGAGCTTAATTAGTTGTAAGTTAAAATAAAGCAAAATAAAACTACAATATTTTAAAAACTAAGCAAAAGGCAGTTTGGTAAAGTTTAAGAACGTCAATGTTTTACTTGGAACAGATGTGAAAGGCGTATTATTTTAAAGGAAAATGAGGTCCACAGCTATCTGTTTGGAAATGTCTTTCAATTACAGTGGCGTCCATGAATGTTGGGTTTGAATGAAGATTTGGCTAGAACTTTTCTATATCCTTTTCTGTATTTCCTTTTGAATAAGAAATAGCATGTGTGAAATACATTTACTATAATCCATTCCATACTGCATAATAAAAATTCTGTGAAGAATGATTATGCATGGTATGAAATTATCCCAATTTTGTTCTTTTCACTTTCAGCTAGCTAGTATTTTAAAGTTTATATAAACGTTATAGAGTGTGTTGATATATTAATTTATTTTTCAAAATGGGAATATGGAATAACTTACTCTCATTATAGATAATCACATTTTATTGGTGTAACTTCCTATATTTAACCAAACATAAAACATTATTCACTGGCAAAGAAATAAGAAACTTACCTGAGTGAACAACAACCCAAAAATTAGAAACGAATTCTTGCATTTTAAATTGGGAATTTGCTGAATGAGATAATTTGCACTTAACCAATTCTTATATTAAACTCTAGAATGGCCTTTGCATATACAGTAAGCACTAATTAGCATATAATACATGAGATATCATACTAGCTGCACTTAAATAAATATGTGATTATAGAATCTCAAAAGTTTCTTAATTAAAAAAATATGAGTCAGAATGGGTCTTTTAAAACTATTTTACTGGTCATTTTGATTACGGGTTCATTTTTTACTAATGCACTAATTTATACTCATTTTCATTTAACTTTGGGCAGTTTGACTGCCGTTGAATATTGGTAACTTTTGAGAAATAGTAACATATATGGCAAGAAGATGGACAACATATTATAAAATAATATAATTAGAGAACAAATTTTTAGATTCTTATCATGTGGAGGCCCATGGCATCTGATCAGACATGGCACTCAATCTATTTATATATTAAATATTTGCTGAATTGAGTAGAAAATGTTACATAAATGCCTCATTATATAACTGTTACATAATGTATAGCTGCATTGTTGCCAGTTAATTTTTAAAATTATAAATATTTTTTCCCATCATTTTGCTTTTCATTTTTTCCTCGTGTCTTGTATAGAAATGATTCTTACAGTTCATGATTTGGTTGATAGAGCATGCAACACTTTGATTGCCTCCCCTTACAGATGTCTATATGGATTGAAGCTAGATTTGGGTATTTAATACAAAATGACCGACTTTTCCTGAAACAGAAAAATTCTTGTCAGTTAAGCCACAGACTCACATAAATAAGCTCTGGTCTTAAAAGAAACATAATGTTTAACTGATCTTTGAAAAACCTTGAGTTCAAAGCCATGCATTGCAAAAAAGAAAACATTTTTGAATTATGAATGTTTTTTGTATTCCAAACAGATAAAAGATATTCTCTTTTAGGGTTAAAGAGAGAAAAAAATACCCATAGCGAAACAGAAAATGTGTTATAGGTTTAACAGTGGTTTCAAGTAATGCGAAAAATTATGCTACTGTGAAACTACTGAAGAATCATCATCTAACTATTGAATTACCCTACAAATGTCAATCTTCAGTATTGGGTAGGGTTTGTTGCCTGACCATAATGTAGGAAAAATAGTCTATTGGATTACCAAGTATTTCTGGTATATACTTTGGTCCAAAACAAGTGACCTTTTTTCACTGTAAGAACCCCAGGAAATGATTTTTATATGATTAAGGAATAAATGTGCAAAAAAATTTTTTTTTTCATCAATTTATTTAAGGTGCTGCTGAGCTGGGAAGATTCATACTTTAATTAGTAATTCCTCAGGTGCCCGAGAAGGTTTCATGTTATAGCATTTGTGTATAATTTAAGCTCATAATGATGTGATAAAGTAGTTTAAAAATTAAGCTGCTTTTTTCGGGCAAGGAAAAATATTAACTCTCTATTAGAGATATGAATTAACCATTTACATAAGCAACATGTAAAAAGTTTTTTTAAACCAATGCATCTTACTATTGTCTTTAATTAATAAATTTTGAAACATAAAATTGTATGCATTACTAATTTAAAGGGTTTTTATCCCTGAGGACAACAACAGTCTTTATAAGCACTAGTAGAAAGTATAGTTATTTCTTTCTTAATATTTAAAAATGTTATAAAATAATACATATTAGTAAAGGAGTAACAGAATAGGAAATAAAGTGCTACAGTCAGCCTGTTTGTAGCTATTCTCGTACATTTTTCTATACCCTTAATCACATGATTTACTTCCGTGTTATTCAGAGCTTAAAATAACAGATATGATTAGAAGTTAATGTGTCTACTCAAACACAATAGGTAACTGTTTCAACAACTAAGACATCAGTGTTCCAAATTTTACAATTTCAGGTAGTATGATTTAACTTAGAACTCAGAGACTGTGTGTACAGAATTAAAAAGTTATAGTTCTTAATCCAAAACTTATGTCAGCTATTATAATTAGGATCAAACTAATTTTCTTCAAAATGTGCGTTAATATACAGCTTAAAAATGGAAGTTCTTTTATGTATGTCAATGTTATTATAGATGACACAGTGGTTTATTGTATGTGGTTATCCCCAAATTCTGAAGCTTGATATTTTTTTGCAAGTGAAATTTTCAGCAAATTATCGTAATGTATTAGAGACCGATTCATTTTCCCTTCCATTGTCTTATGCTTAATTAAAAAATGTATTTTAACTAAAAGTTATTATAAAGTATTAGGAGAAAACTTTCTAGTTTTAAATTGTAAAGTTTTATTTTCCAGAAGCTGTTATTGTTTAATTCTTTCAATCTCAGAATTTGTGATAATAGCAATGAAGCAGACATTTATACTCTTATTTTCTTTTTTCTACTGTTGCTGCATTCAAATGATGCTCCATTTTTATAAAGTAATCCTATTTCAAATCAGAATGAATCACTAGAATATATTCATATTTTGAAATATATTCATATTTCAGTATATATTCATATATTGAAAAAATATTTTATCTCTTATTTTAGGAAAATGTGATTAAGTATCATTTTACAATAATAATGAGCAGTTCAAAACAGCTAATCTTTCAGATGAGATCTTGTTCAGCAGACAAGTAAAAGATAAATTGAGAACTTTGGGGGAGTTTAGATAATTTGTAGAAATGGAATGGTGCAGTATTATTAAGTTTTATTATTTAAACAACATTAAAGTAGGAAGAAATTAAGTGTGGTTGCTTTTATAGGGTCACAGTCCGAGTAGATGCTAATTGTAGATGAGACAAATATATCTTTACATTTCTTAATTTATGATATAATTTGGGTATGCTTTGCGATTTTGTTTAGTAGTTAGGTTCACTTGTTAGCTTGTAAATTCAAAGCAAAGCAAAGCAAAGCAATTATCTGGCAAAAATCAGATGCGTATTAAAAGACATGGGGAAAAGCCACTGTATACATAACTCATATAGGAGCTTTAAAATACAAAACATAGTCTTATAGTTTTGACTTCCTTATTCTTTTGACTAAACTAAAGAAATTACATAGCTCTTTTATTTTTCTGCAAGTACCTCAGAATTGTCATTCATTTTACCTTAATTTTGTTATATTGCATATTTTAGTCTGAATTCTTATATTTTTTTATTAGTTTATAAAAACATGTATTATAAGGAACATATAAAAATTTCATCCAAACTAATAAGCATATATTTAGTGAATTTTTGAAAATGTTTATTAAGCATAACTTGGTAAAAATGTATGTAAAGAGGAACCACCATGAAAAGCAGGAGCCATTTAAATATACCTTGGTAGCTTTATTTTTCTTTCAAATCATTTTAATAATTAGATGATAGTATGTACTTGTTCATCAACTTTTGAATCGCTCATTTAAAAATGTTATTAAAAGCAAAAATTATCTGAAATGACCAAGAGCCATTGTCTTCCCCATTTATTTAATCAGTTGTTCACTCAGTGTTAATGTAACAACTTTATTGATTATATCAAAGATCAACACTCTTTCAATCTTCCTACCAGTGGTTAATATACACTGTAATGAAAGGTAAAATTTTAAAGAATTATTCCTAGTGACAAAACTTTTTCCATTGTTGAGTTTAACAGTAAACATTATTTATTTCTATCTTTTTAAACAGGATGTTTTCCTTTCTCCTCCTCAGTTCCTGAGGATGTGTTATTTCAGATCAACTACATCAGGGAAAGACACTAAATACATGTTGTTCTTTTTTACATATTTTATAAAACAGGTTTTCTTCCTACTTTGATGTATAGTATTACAGTAAATCAAGGTCCTCTATGTTTCCCTGAATCACTTTCATATTCTCATCTTTTAAGTGTAGTTTTTGCAGTATTTTTATGGAACCAAATGCCTGATAATTGTAGCACGCACACGTATAACCTTTTGAGAAGTTATGAAAATACAATTTTTGTGCTTAATGATATCCAGAAAGCATAATATTCTGAAAAAAGAAATTCCCTTTAGTCAATTTAAAATTAAACACTCTAATGCAAAAGGATATCTAAGGTGAAAGATGTTTGTGTAATGCTAAACATAACCAAAGAAACTGTGGTTTTAGCAAAGGTACTATTGCTCTATTTTATCAAGTGCCAGAAGTTGCATAATGAAAGTCTTTCAGTTAGTGAAAATATAAGTAAAAACACATAAAAATACCACCCAGCTGGTAGAGATCTTCCTAATTTTTACCTGATTGTATTTCTGAAGAAATATGGCGGGGCTGTCATAAATTTTCAACATGAACTGCATTTTTGTTGCCAATTTCCATATCCTTTAAAAAGTGCTGAAGCGTGCATTTGCTATTTATGTTTGCAGTAGACTGAGTACACTTTTACTATTTGTGGTTTTAGAAATTGGAAACAACCAAACAGTGGTGCTATGGTCTAAAAAAATAAATTTTAAACAGCTGCGGGACAGTATTTTTAGAATGGTAGGAGTCCTTCTAAGGCAATAGAACTGTTGCCTACCCCCTATAAAGATGGCATATGGTCGCATATGTTAAGTCAGGTTTCCATTGTCTTTTATCTAAGAGTGATTAAATAAATAAAACTAAAAGTATGCTTTTGTTAGATGTGCTAGAATCAACTTTGTTTGCTGATCTGCAAATGTTTGTTGCTATACTGGGCTTAATCATTTTATAGACTTGAATACTCACAAAAGACCCTTCTATGGATGAGAACTGTCATTATCCCTATTTTACAAATGAGGAAACTGAGGCTTAAAGAGGAGGTAAGTAACTTGCCCAGGATCAAAAGTTCGTAAGTGTGGACCTGAACATTTAAGTGAGTACTCTTTAACTCTACACTGACTAATCCTAGTGTTGTTCATCTTTGTGTCTTGTGCAGATCCCATGGAAAGGAGAAAGGAAATCCTTGTAGACCCATTTTTTAACTTAAAGCACTTTTATGCTAACATTACAGAAATATGTGAAAACTCAAAAGCCTAGATGGCAACTTTTTATTGCATTTAAATCTAATTAAATTCTAAAATCAAATAAATTTAGAAATTAAAAACTAATTTGCAATACCAATAACAATCAAATTAGTAATCCTAATTTAATGTGACAGACTTTTCACTCCTGAAAGTAAATCCCCTTCCTCAGTGTGACTGCTGTAGCCTGAGTTTGTTACATCTTTCCAGGGGTTTTGCAGTCTTTTTTTTTTTTTTGTCCCATCATAGCACAGTAAAAATGATAGTATTCATAGGGCCACAGGATGTATAAGCACAAGGTTGCTTCACAGGAGACAAGAGGCCAGGGGGATTCTGAATGCCCTTTGTCCCAGCCAGCCGCACTATAGGCTGAGAGGAGTGAAAGCTATGCACCTGTACCCATGTGGCAGCTTTTTCTGAGAGACCTGGGTTGGAAAGCTCTAGTCATTGTTACTTTACCTTGTGGTAACTCAATTTCCTGTGATTATTCTCTATTATAGTTATTATGAAATTTAGATATAATATATTCTGGTATTATATGGCCATTTGTATAGTAAGGTAGCATCATTCCATGTTCTCTCTTTGATGACTCCCCACCATCCTGCCACAATTAAAGAGGCTTCAGCTACCAATTCATTGTTTTTTATTGACATAGAAATTTAATCATACAAAAAATATTACTGAAAACTTGCATGGATTTGCTAAATGTGTAGTCAGCCTCTTTTTGAGTAAATATTGTTAAAGCAGTGTGAGATGGGATGAATACAACTCAGGATGAAATTGGATTTAAATTGGATTGATTTAAATCCCTATAATATAAAAAACTATAGCTGATTCAGTTTAACTTTCTATTGCAACTAAATTCTTTTTGTTGCATACAACCATAATATATAAATTTTAGAATCAAATATGTGTTCATAGTAGCTTTGATACCAGTTTGGTAAACTGGTTTTGATTGTGTCTGTGTGTGTGTATATATATATAAATGTTTTGCTGCATATATTTATAAAAGCATTAGAAAATAAACCAGTTTTATTTTAATAATTTTGTTACAGAGGTTTAATTGACAATTTTACCCTGATCTTTTTGGTGGAAAAAAGTTATCACCAATACAATAAGCACTTTAAATTTATGGTTTTGGAATTTCATTTTAAATAAAAAATTGGTTTAGTAAAATAAGTAACATTTATATATAGATGAATAAATAAGAAAGGCATTTTTCTCCCTTGAACCACTGACAGGACTTAAATACCATTCAGATTTTTTTTTTCTTGTCAACCAGCTCATAAAGCATGATTCTCCTGGAAAAAGGGGTACATATGTAGTGTGCAAAATATAGTTCATAGCAGAAGGTGGTTTGTTTTTGGAAGATGGAAAAATTGTATATATTTTATTTATAATACAAACTACAGAATGTAAAGTATGATAGAATCTTTTTGGTTGTCAAATCACATCAGTTATGAAACACTGAAACAGACTATGTAAAGATCTTCACATGATCAACAAGAATTTGTCCTTAATTTCTAGTACGTGAATGAACTGGTAGAGGAAGGTGGCAACTCTGATGCATACCTGATATTTTAAATTTCAAATGTGGAACAGATATATGCTCTGCTCATTGTCTGCTTAAATCAAGACACATTTTACATATATCTACACATACACATGTGTGTGTGTGTGTGTATACATACACAAATAATTAAAATTTCATAAGCCATATGTTAGCTTACATAACTAAAGTTAATTTTCTTTCATGGTTACCAGAGTCAGTCTATATGAAGACTTGCTCTTTCCAGGAATTCTGTGTAATAATAATTTTTGTTATGACCTGTGACCTGTTGATACAACTTTTCTATGAAAGTGAATAGAAATACTTATTTAGTTTTGTTCAACAAACAAGTGTTTATTGAACTTTTACTCATTGCTAGGCCCTAGGAATACTAAAATGAATTTGGTACAGTATCTTAATATTTAATTTGATATTACAAATTTTGTTTTTAATGGTATAATCTTTAAATATTAAAATCTTTGGTGAGCATACCAAAAATTCTTAATGAAAATTATCCATTTTATAATTTGTAACTGCATTTTTAAAGACATTTTATTTAGGACTTCAAATTTTTCTGATCATGGCTTATTTACAATACATTTTATATTAGGAATCAATGTGCATATATTTATTTATAAGTGTTTTTAGACTTTTTTGATATATTTGTGTGTTTATGCATGTATGTATATGAAGCAGAATCAGATGTTTCAAAGAGCAGTACTTATTTCTACCTTCACACACATATATTTTGTATTTCATTTTTTAAAAACTGTTGGTCATAGTCTCCTAATGAATCATAACCTGCAGTGTTTGAGAAACACTGAAATAGTGTTCTGTGGAACCCTATCAGTATTGTTTCTCTTTTTTCCTGGTTTCTACAGTAAGTACCCTCATCAAATCTAGAGTATTCAGACTGTTCACAACACCTTTTTATATGGTTTAAAGAGTGGAGTATGTTTTCTTAAAATTTACGTTGTTCATAACTGCCTATATTCTAGGATACTAGAAGTCAGAGGTTTTTAAATCTGTTTTATTCTTTTTGTGTCTTAAACCTCATGGAATTTTATATTTCTGAATTACCACAAATATTGTAGCTAAAATTTCTGCAGTAGATGTTTAATGTGATGTGATGAGTCATAATTAACAAATTATTAAGTTCATTGTACCTCTTATCCTCATGGCTAAAAATTTTGTTTTGATTGGAAATATTAAATCAGAAAAATATTGAATGAGTTTTGCTTTTTTTATGTGATAAAAGCTTATAAAATATGTAAAACATTTCTGAGACCTAAGACCACTTACTTAAATAGTTTTAGTTTATTAAACTAAATGAGAAACAAAAAAATGGGAGTACTAAGAGATAGAAGAACTTATTTCTATGTCATAACTTTCCAATGAACTTAATATTGACCTCTTGGACATAGCAGCCTCTTTGACGTCAGTTTACCTAATAAGTGAATATGAGGTGACTGCAATGATATATAGACATGTAGGAGGTATAAAATTTCATAACATCAGTTAAGACAGTAGGTATATTAGCTTTGTTTCATCTCATGACTTGAATTGTTTTAGGATATGGACACCAAGAGTCCTGATGTCCTCTCTTCTTCTCCTAGAGTAGATGACATAAACATTTATAAATTGGTCTTACTGTGGAATTTGTAATTCATTGAAAACAAAAATTTTATAAAATTTGAATGTAAATAACTTTCTTTCATATTGTGCTATTTCTAAAAATTTGTAGTCTTTATTTTATTTTATTTTTTTTAGTTCTTGTTTTTTAAGAGCAGTTTTAGGTTCACAGAAAAATTGAGCTGAAAGTACTGAAGGTTTCCATATGTCTGCTTCTGTCACCAGTTCTCCCCCTCCGTGTTTCTAATACAATTGATTAGCCAGTATTGATATGTTATGTCTATTAAGTCTTCTGTTAATTAAATAGTGAAGTATGTTTTTCAGAAATTTTCAGCACAAAGAATTGGCTTGTTTAAATATCTTTAATTTATATGCACATTCATAAAGTTTAATGTCAGGTTTGACAGCACAGGGCATATGTTGTGTCTTGCTTTGAGAAGGTTTGCACTGAACCCATTGGTTTCTGTGGGCCAATTAGAATTTCTCATTTATTTTAGTGTGCACTTACAATAGCATTCCTCAAACTGTGTTTCATGGAATTTGAAGAATTTTCAAGATGTGTATAAATTTTTTGTCTATTGAATTTTTATTCCTTAGTCACATATTTTGAGAATTATTTCATACCATATAACATCGGTCGGAGTTTAGAAGAACATATTAAAGCTTTCAAAACAAGTTTTTAAAGTAAACAAACCTATTTTATTTGTTCAGTGTAATGGTTCCATAGTCTAATGATGGACCTTTCTTTTTTGGAACATCTATTACAGCTTTCAGAATGTCATTGTGCAGAACAGTAGTGATGAATAGGATGCATTGAGGCTGCATGCAGTGGGAAATTACATTGGTCTAGTGCCAAAAGAAGATAAAAGTTAAAATTTTAAATTTTATTCTTATAAAGGGATTTTTCTATGATGATTTGTAAAAAATGTTTCTAATCCTATACTTATTAAAAGTGGCCAATTGTCTACATATGATGTGATATCAGAGAACATAGAGTTACTATGTAATAGCTTTACAATCAAAATAAAATTATTTCGCTATTCTTGACTGAAAAGGGGGTATCAAACTTAAAGGGTTTCATTTGTCTCACAAATAAATTCTTCTGGAAAGACTATTGTTTTCTTTGGTGGTGAGGACTTCCTCTGATTTTATAAGATTTGACCGGTGCAAATGTTTTTGGGTGGTCTTTTAGTATGGGGATTGATTTTTTAAAATCTTACTGGCTTTTCTGATAAATAGCCACCACAGTTCTCTTATTCAAATCCCATCTTATGTTTTACTCTATAGAGCTGGTCAAATGAGCAGGACTGGTGCATGAACTTTTTGAGGCATGTTTTTCAAGAGGGAACCATGTTTCTCTGAAATCTTGGACTGATGAGAACTGTAACATTTTTCATTAGTTGAACTGAAATGAACCTGAAATATATTCACATTAAAATTACATTTTACTTTTTTAGAGACTGATATTTCAAAAGTTTTATTTCTGATTTAAGACTCCAAGCTTTAATGCCAAGTTATGATTTATGCACATGGC
Source organism: Cynopterus sphinx (assembly GCA_030015415.1). Classification (NCBI taxonomy): domain Eukaryota; kingdom Metazoa; phylum Chordata; class Mammalia; order Chiroptera; family Pteropodidae; genus Cynopterus; species Cynopterus sphinx. Next base: position 48,878,533 of record CM057386.1, on the reverse strand, counting down.
AAGTAAAAAACCATATCTTTCTTTTGGCTTTTAATTATTTCTTAAAGTGTGGTGCTTTTGACACTTAAACAAATTAAATTTCTATCTAACATTATGAGCGTTTCATCATCTGCTTATTCTCTTTTTTTTGAATGTTTTGGTTTTGCTGCATACAATTTTTCAGTATATACATTATGTGCATAATTATTTTCAGGTTACAATAGCAGTTAAGGATATTTATAACTGGTTGGCTTTTAAAAATTGTTATTAAAGTTAGAAAATGGAGAAAACTATTTCAATCCAACTCATAACAATGAGTATTATTATATAAGAACTCTGAGTGATACAATAATTATCTAAAAGATTTTTTTTTCTCACTGTTGTTAACATACAAAATTTGCTTTTGCCCAGTGTAATTTCATTTTTTTTTGGTAAATAAGACAAATGACTTCTGACATTTTTTAAAAAGTTCTAAGAAAATGCCAATGATATTAGCTACTTTAAAGAGGATTTGTTATACAGTGAATAATTTTTCCACCTATGTAGCAGAATAGAAAGACTGCTGCTATGAGGTGAATTCAGATTACTTGTAGGAATAACGTGGTTTAATAATGGTAAGCACTGAAGTATGTATAAGTATATATTGTGCTACAGTGGAAAGAGATATGAATCAGAATGTAAGGAAGTTATTTTTTAGATTCTCAGTACATCTAGCATACTTTCCTAAAGGACCTTTGCACTTGCTACATCTTTCTTTTAGAATTCTCTTTCTAGCCTACACTTCCCAATATTTATGTGCTTTTGCTTAGGTCTCTCCTAATGTTATCCCATCTGAGATTATTACCCTGGCAACCACCTTATCTAATATAATACTCATCATTCTTTAATTCTCTTCTTTATTTTACTTATTGCATTTATTTCCATCTTTATCTTATACATTTATTTGTTTTTTTACTTCATTTTATTCTTTATAATATAAGCTAAGAATATAGGGCTGTTGCTTTGTTCTTTGCTTTAGCCCTAAAGGCCTAGAAGGTAGACTAGGGCAAAAAATATTTTGAGCAATTGAATTAATTAGTTTTGGTAAATTGTGTAAATTCTTAGGCTTTAGTTTTCTTATCACTAAAATATGTAATTAGATTCTTCTGTTTCCTTCCATTTCATGTATGAAATCTTTTCTATACACTAATTGGGTACCTTATTTTTATGGCACTAAGCATTCACTGATTTTATTATAGTTATATTTGCATGTTTTTTGCTCTAATACAGTGTAAGCTACTCTATCTTACTCATGTTGTTGTTCTCTTGGCATCCAGTATGCAATCTTGCATATTGTGTATATATTTTGTTTCTTATAGATTCCATTATCTAACAGATCAAGATATTAAATATTCTGGTTAACAAAGGCTTATCATACACTGATATGTCTTGACACATCTTCAATATAAATAATGTGGTTTTGTTAATCACATAGATTTGAGAGTCAGTCAAGAACTAGGACTGAGCTGATTCACAAGATACACATACTATAGGCTACTACTCTGTTAAGCCTAGAAGTGGCTGTTTAATGTGCAGAAACCAACACAGAAAAGTTTGAGGAGAGTGAATAAACTGAAGAATATTTTTGAAACAAGAATAGGATAAGACTGCAGAAATAGATTTTAATGAAATAGAGACTGGCTATTTACTCAATATAGTTCAAAGTAATGGTCATACAAATCTCACTGAGGTTAACAGAACAATGCATGAACAAAATGATAATTTCAACAAAAAAATATTAAAAAGTACTGAACAAATAGTAGAACTGAAGAATACAACATCAACTGAAAAATTTAATAGAAGGGTTTCATATCATGTAGATCAAGTAGAAGAAAGAATCAGTGAACTTGAAAACAGGGCAGTGGAATACTTCCAATCCAAGGAGCAAAAGAAGAGAATAAAAAAGAGTGAAGATTGCTTAACTAATGTGACACCAAAAGCAAACCAATTATAGGAGCCCCAGAGGAGAAAAGTGAGTGAAAGGGGTAGAAAGATACTTTGAAGAAAATAATTGCTGAAAACATTCCTATCTTGGTAAAAGAAATAAGGCAGCCAGATGCTGGAACTGCAAAAAAATACCCAGAAAGATGACTCTAAAAAGACATACTCCAAGACACAATATAATTAAATTGTCCGAAGTTAAAGACAAGGAGTTAATCTTAAAACTAGCAAAAGATAAAAAACTTGTTTTGCATAGGGGAACCCCTATAAGACCATTCACAGATTTTTCAGCATCAGCTTTCCAACCAAGAATACTCTCTCAGTAAAGCTGTTATTCAGAATTAAAGGAGAGAGAGTTTTCCAGACAAGCAAAAGATAAAGAAGTTTACCAACACTATATTGACCTTACAAAAAATGTTAAAGGGAGTTCTTCAATCTGAAGTGAAAGAATGCTAATTGGTACAGGAAAGCATTTGAAAAGTATAAAACTCACTAATAAAGATGTGTGTCTATGTGTATATGTAAATATGTATGTAAAGATATAGATGTAAATTCAGAATATCCTAATAATGCTGGTTGCTAAAGCACTTATAGCCATAGTATGAAGTTGAAAATACACAAGTTTTAAAATACCTGTATAATAGTTTGTCATTGGATACACACATAAAGAGGTTTAAATTATGAGATCAAAAACATAAAATATGGAGGAAGTATATAATTGTAGAGCTTTCTGTACATATTTGAAGTAAAGCTATCAGCTTAAAATAGACACATAACTGTAAGATGTTTTATGTAAGCTTTATGGTAACCACAAGCAAAAACCTATAGTAGATATAGGAAAGAGAAAAAGGGATTTAAGCATACTAGTACAGAAAAATCATCAAATCGAAGGAAAAGAGCAAGAGAATAAGAAAGGAACAAAGGAATTACAGAATAACCAGGGAATAATTAACAAAGCATTAAGAGTAATTTCATTCCTATCAATGATTACTTGAAAATGTGAGTGGACTAAATTCTCCAATCAAAAGACATAAAGTAGCTGAATAATAATAATAAAAAAAGACCCACTTATATGTTGCCTGCAGGTGATTTACTTTAGCTCTCAGGACACATAAAGACTGAAAGTGAAGGAATGCAAAAGGATATTTTACTTAAATAGAAACCAAAAGAAAGCGAGTCAGTATATAAGACAAAATAGACTTACAAGTAACGACTGTAACGAGATAGAGAATGTGAGTCTATAATGATAAAGGGATTAATTTATCAAAGGTATAATATTTGTATTTTTCAAAGAAATGGAAAAAATACCCTGTAATTTGTATGGCATCTAAAAAGACACTGAATAGCCAAAACAAGTGAGAAAGAACAAAGTTGGAGGCATAAGACTTCTTGATTTCAAGCTACATTACAGAATTATAGTAATTAAAACAATATAGTATCATCATAAAAATAGACATATCAATGAAATCAATGAAACAGAATAGGAACCAATTTATGACAGAGGAGCCAAGAATACATAGTGAAAAAAGAATAATCTGTTCAATACATGGTGTTAGGCAGATTGAATAGCAGCAGGCAAAAGAGTGAAACTGTACACTATCTTACATTATACACAAAAACTCTCAAAATAGGTTAAAGACTTGAATATAAGACTTGAAACCATAAAACTAGAAGAAAACACTGGTATTAAGTTCCCTGACATCAGCCTTGGCAGTAAGTTTTTGCATTTGACACCAAAAGCAAAAGCATTAAAAGGAAAAATAAACAGGCGGGACTATATCAATCTAAAAAATGTCTGCACAGTGAAGGAAATCATGAACAGAAAGAATAGCCGCCTAACAAATGTGAGAACGTATTTGCAAATCATAGATTAATATCCAAAGTAAATAAAGAACTCATACAACTCAGTAGCAAAAAATAAAAATAAAACCCAATCTACTAAAAAATGGGCAGAGGAGTTGAATATTTTTCCAAAGAAGACATATAAATTGGCGATTTGTACATGAAAAGATGCTCATAATCACTAATCATAAGGGAAATGCAAATCTTAACCACGATGACGTGTCACATCATACATTAGAATTTTAGTTATCAAAAAGGCAAGAGATAAGTTTTGCCAAGGTTGTAGAGAAAAAGGAACCGTAGTACACTGCTGGTAGGAATGTTAATTAGTGCAGCCACTATGGAAAACAGTTTGGAGGTTCCTTAAAAAAATTAAAAATAGACTCACCATATGATGAGCAATCCCACATCTGGGTTTTTATCCAAAGGAAATGAAAACAAAATCTCTGAATCTACACTCTTGTGTTCATTGCTGTATTATTCACAATAGCCAAGATATGGAAGAAATTTAAGTGTTGGCTAATGGATGAATGGATAAAGAAGAGTGTGTGTGTGTGTGTGTGTGTGTGTGTGTGTGTGTAAAGAACTCACAAGATAATATATCCTAGAACACTTAACAGAACTTAAACATTAAGAAGACATTCTAGGAAGTATTTTAATAGAATATGTTGTACCATTTTAGAGATATGCTGTTTGAAATTACTTGTTTCACACAAAATTTTTTTATTGGACTCTGGGAATTAGGAGACTTGGGTTCTAATTTCTAATTGATTTTAATTGTGACCAGACAGATGGTGTAATCTGAGAATTGGTTCCGCATTCAGCTAGAATAGAGATCATTTTATTTATATATATATACATATATATATATATATATATATGTATATGTATGTATATATATATATATGTATGTATATATATATATATGTATATATGTATAAAAAATACAAGATGTCCTTATTTTAAGGATTTGTGTTTAACTTCCTGAAAGTAAGATATTTTTATATTGATATGTATACTTAAAGTGGTATTTACTCCTAAGATTGTGTTAATCAATGGTTTTTTGTAATCAGGGTATCTCAGATTTGAGGAGTAATTGTAGTTTATGCTGGGGGAGTGTGTTTTAAAAGCAATTTTTAATAATTTTATATTAAAATTTAGTTGGAGAGTTCTACATTTTACGTGTTCATTATTTTCTGTACTGTTTTTAAATTTAAACAACAATACAAAATAGAGGACACTGGTTAATATAAATCAAAATGGAGAACACAATACAAAGCACAATGGTAATACGAATCAGACATTTTTTAAAAAAATTAACAAAATATAAATGAAATATATGTTTTATGGAACTACTTTCCTTTGAATTATGAAGAAATTGATGTGGTATAAAAAATACTAGATATAGACTTGTTAGTAAATCTTGAATCTAATTTTATCTTAGCCACTATCTTGTTTTGTTTTGGCCAGGTTGCTTATCTTTTATTTATTTTTTTATGAGAATGAAATTATCTGCTCTTTAATTCTAAAACCCAAATATTATTGTAAAGCTCTGTGAAGACAGTGTTTTCAAGACCTTTGAATAATATAAAGCTATATACAAGTGCATGATTTTGACTGTTTGTAGTTTATGTTTTTTCTTAAAAACTGTGAGGGATGTGTATTTGTTTTCTGTTCTTAGAGAAAAAAATAAAAAGAAATTAAGAATAATGTCTTCCCTCAAATAACACTGTTTCCTTTTTCATGAATGTCTCTTAAGGAAGCTAGTGAAAAACATAATGAAACATTATATGGTAAGACTTTATTACAGTTTTAAAACTGATACATTGGTTTTTTTCTAAATAAACTTTTAATTTTGAGATAACAATGGATTTACATGCAGTTTTAATAAATAGTACAGAGAAATTCTTAGTACCCTTTACTTATTTTAGTCTAGTGGTAGCATTTTACAAAACTGCAGTTCAATATTCCAGTCAGGACGTGGGTATTAATACAGTCAAGGTCCAGAACAATTTGTTTGCCACAAAATTCCTCCAGTTGCCCTTTACCCCACCCCTCAATCCCTGGCAACCACTAGTCTTTCCTCCGTTTCATGATAAAAATTCTCAGCAAATGCTTTCAAATGTTTTGTCTACATCTCAGATTACATGATCATATGATTTCTTTTGTCTGTTGATATCATAGATTACATATTCATTAGTTTACAAGTATTGAACCAGCCTTGCATACCTGGAATAAATTCCAGTGGTCATTGTGTATAATTATTCTTGTATATTACTGGATTTGTTTTGCTAATATTTCTTGGGGAATTTTGCATCTAAATACATGAGGGATATTGGTTTGTAGTTTCCTTTTTTTTGTGCTACCATATTTTCTTTTTGTTGTGCTTTGATTACCTTGTACTATAGTTTGTATTCATATCAGAATAATAGTAGTCATAAAATTGGTTGGCAAGTTTTACCTCCTCCTTAATTTCTTGGAACAGATTGTGGAAAATTGATGTTAATTCTGTTTTAAATGTTTGGTAGAATCCGCCTGTGAAACCATCTGGGCCTGAAGATTTCCTCTGTCATCTCCCTTTAGTGTTGAATTCATCTAGTGAGTTTATTTTGGTTGGTATATATTTCAGTTCTATAATTTCTATTTATTTTTAAAAACTTATTCATTTGTTTTTAGAGAACTTTAATGGCTTATTGAAGCATGTTGAAGCAATGGCTGCTTTAAAACCTTTGTCAGATAATTCTAACATCTGATTCATCTTGGTTTTGACATTTGTTGGTTATATTTTTCTTACTCATGTTGTGATTTTCTGATTTTCTTTGTATGGCAGTGATTTTTATTACATCACAGATATTATATCCTGAGACTCTAATATCCTGAGATACTATATCCTGGACCCTATTTAATCTCCCCCCACCCCTTTTTAATCAACTAGGCCCCCCTGTTAGAGTGTTACATGAGAGCTAGGTGGGGGTGTATGTTCAGATACTAGGTCCAGGTGTTGTCACCCCCTTCCCACCCAAGCCCATACGCCAAAACCACTACAGCAAAAATAGGATACTGACATACTCTACTTTGTTTTCCTCTTCGGGATTTGGATTGTATTATCAGTTCTCTGCTGATCCAGCTGCCACCAGGGACGGATAAGGAAAGCGGAGTGCCAGCTAGCTTTGCATCTCGCCCTTTGGCCTTATTGATGCAGAATAGGGTTGGGACTCTGCTTCCACCTGAGCCCTGCTGACACCAGGGGCCTGAGGAACAGGAGTGTTGTCCAGCTGTGCTTGGCTAGTCAGCTTCCCACTGGGCCTCACTGATGCTAAGGGAAAGGGTGAGGAGGGTTGGGTGCTAGCACTATTGGTGCTACCTTGGTCCATCTTGTTGATTCTGTGTTGGGAGTTGAGGCCCAGCTCCTTCCTGGCCCCATTAGCAGCAGGAATAGACTGTCTTCTTAATAAATCTCACTGGTGGGTAGGAGTAGAGGATCACCTTTCTGCACCACCCTTCGAGTGCTACTCCATTACAGGAATTCTGGTAACAGCAAGATGAATGATAGAGGTGAATTTAAGATCAGTTTCCCGCTTTGCCCACTGGTAAAATCCCAGCAATGAATTTGTAGCACACCCTGGTTTTCCCTGGTGCAGGATGGAAGATGATCAGCCTGCTAAGCTGCCTGATATACTACTAATGGATGAATTAGGTTGTTTTCTTTTGTATGTGTGCAGGTACAGAGTAATGTGGGGATTATGGGGTGGAAATTAACTTCTCCTTTGGCCTGCTGAAAGCGGGGGGTGCAGTTTTTCCATTGGTGATTGAATAGAATGGGGTTAGTATTGCTGAAAATGTTTTCTGTTGTTGTTCCACTTTTTCCTGGTCATTGGGCTGTGGGGGAAGCAAGCTTTTTTTGGAGTTTTTTCTGGTCTCTGCCTCTTGGCAGTCTCACAAGGAGTCTTCTGCAGTCCCGTGTCTGGGATATATGGGAAGTAATAAGGAAAACGAGGAGACTCACTGCCATTTATTTCTCAAGTCATGATGTCCTTAGGCAGCCATCATTTTTTTCACCTTTCAGAAATTTCTATGCTTTTTTTGTTGTATTATATCCAGGGTTTTTTGTTTGTGAGAGGAAGGTCCTGGGAGCTATGGGGCTTTCCATCTTGACAGAACCAAATGTCTCTTGAGGTACTGTTTTTTGTTGCTGTCACTTGTTTGTTTTTTAAATATGGAAGTACTTAAAATAAAAAATTAAATATTATTATAGTAGAGTAGTATTCCATGAAAATTTTGCCATGAATGTTTTCACTGATTTCTATATTGGATTGTGATTCATTGCTAACATTTTTATTTCTAGAATCACAAGTATTTTCTTATAAAACAAGGAGTGTCTGTGACCATTTTTGATGGTGGTAAAATATATATAATGTAGAATTTACTAGTTTAACCATTTTTAAGTGGGTAGTTTAGTGGCATTAATTATATTCACAATATTGTATAACCATCATTGTTACCTTTTGACCAAACTTTTATTATTATTATAATTAATAGCCTTTATTTTGGAGGGCAGTTTTAGATTTACAAAAAAATGAGTAGAAAATACAGAATTTCTTCCTTTCCCTTTTCCCCTATTATTAACATCTTGCATTAGTTGGGTACATTTGTGACAATTGATGAGCCATATACATTATGTGGATTTTGACAAACGTATAAATAACATGTGTCCACCATTACAGCATCATACAGAATAATTTTACTGTCCTAACAAGCCCCAGTGCTCCACCTATGTATCCCTTCATTCTGCCTTACCCTGCAACTCCTATCAACCTTTTGTCTTTTTACAGTACTTAATTCAGTATCATGACATTTCTATATATTTAAAGTTAGTTCATCAAGGCATTTGGAGGATATAATGCAGTTTTAGACTTGATAAGGCGAAATATAATGTAAAAACTATTTTTATAAATGTTCATTTTAAGTAGAGCCTATTACTACAAACCATCCATATGGTCTTCTTTTAGAGTATTTTGCAAAAGTGCCATTTTGATTTATAGCTCTTAAAAGTGAAAGCCAATTTAAGCAGTTAGTATTATGCACTGTTATGGCAGCTAATGTTCATGTTTGCTCAGTTTTCCGCTTATTCACCACACTTTTTATGGCTCATGATTCTTAAAATGCCTCATGGTCTATATCTTCTTAATTTGTAGCATATATTATAGATTAGCAAGAAAGGTCAGAGTCTTTAAGATAATGTACTTAAATATTAAATACCCTTATGTTATAAAGGAGGAACTAAATTCCAGATGTGTAAAAGGTTAGTCTCTTATTTGGTTAGGGAAAAACAAAACCTAACATGTATGACTCTTACTTTGTGACTATAATGTGTCTTCATATATTTGCCTGTTGACAAACCTGAGGATTAAAGAAATGGATAACATTGCCCATTGTTGCTCAAGAAGTTCATGGCAGAATCTGGATTAAAAGTGGGGACTCTTTTTAAAAAAATTTAATTTTATATTAGTTTCAAGCGTACAGCATAGTGGTTAGACATTTATATAATTTATGTAATCCTCCCCCCCGCCATTACTCTAGTACCCACCTAGCACCATACACAGTCATTTCAATATTATTGACTATATTCCCTATGCTGTACTCCACATTCCTGTGACTGTTTTGCAGTTACTAATTTTTACTTCTTAATCCCTTCTCCTTTTTTACCCAGTCCCCAGCCCCCCATTCATGTGGTAATCATCAGTTTGTTGTCTATTTATGATTCTAAAAATGGGAACTCTTAACCACTGTCCAGTACATCAGTCAGGGAGGACTGCACATTGAAGCTCTTCTTCTGTACTTCTTCACTTATTGATATCAAAGTTCAGTTGCTGAAGGGATCGAGAATGAAAGATCAGAATCCAGTGGACCCAATTTATTCCTTAATGCAAGAATTATCTGCTCAGATCCCCAGTCTAACTATTGGAGTCATAATATGATACAGATATTCTATTTTCTAGTGAACTGTGTGGGCCCAGGGGGCACAAAGATAAAAAGGCAGAAGGCAATGGGGCAAGTCTACTTATAATGACATATAATGTGCCTAATGCTGTGATAGAAGTACTTTTGTGTATACAAGGTATACACTAGGGATATTTTCCCCTAAAAGAGACAGCTAAGCTCAGTTTTGCTATTGGCATCTTTAAAAGAGTATTAATATCTCTGAATCATCTGTCTCTAGGGCTTTTGAAATATGCCAACTGCAGTCTTCCCCATTCTACCAAGATTCCAAGCCCCAAATAGGAGAGTACAGTTTACAGTTGTCAGTTTAGAACCATTAAAAAGAATCAGACTTCTGTACATTCTACAGGTGAGACATGTCCATGATAGCGATATTTAATTGGAAAAATAGCTTGTTTTCTGGTGGTAGGAGCTCAGCTCTAGAGTTAGGTGGACCTGATTTGATTGAAATTCAGATCCTATTTTTGTGACCACAGTTATATGACCACAGATTAAAAAGAGATAACCTCTGTAAAACAGGGACTCTACTGTTCTGTAGATTAAATGAGATTATGCTTATAAAACTCTTAGCACAGTGCCTGGCATATACTGAGTACTACCTCAGCTGCTTTTATTAATAAATGAGCCTTACCTTAATTATGTTTGTAATTCAAAAATATGATATCAGTGCATGCTACTTTGATGCTAAATTTGTGCTTTAAATAGTTGAGAAATGTTTTATTTACATTTATGTAGACTTAAAAATAACATTTCTAGTAGTAAACATAAATTTAAACCCATGTGAAGAAATGAGAATTAAGAACAGTCCTATTTTGGTGAGTAGATATTAAATGGTGTTTTTCTAAGAAAACCAAAAAGAATTTACCCATAGAGTTCTTCAGTGTATGGCATCAGGATGTTTAGCATTCGATTGTTTATGAGTACCTTCTCTAATACTTGGGAATCTGTATGCTTTATGTACATTTTTATTTCATTACATCTTTGAACCTAGAGATTTCTTGTCTCATTAATAATTTTAGATTACTTCTTTTATCAGTGTTGAAGGACTGCCAATACAGTTGCTTAGCTACTAAAGTCTTCAGACTTTCTTCTTTTTTTGGAACATATTACATCCAATTGTTAGTCATAAGAAAGTTGTGATTCCTGGCTTCAAAGAGTTTAAAATCTGATTGTAGAAGATTGATACAAATATATACAGGGTAACTTAAGGAAAATAAGATAATAAATACATGATTATATTCTGTTGGAATCCCATCCCGTCGTCACTTTTAAAAAAGCAAATGGAATTTTCGTGAGTGCTTTTACTAGGAGGGGATGATTTCAGAGAGTTGTCTGCCTTTTATAACAGCTAGGCATTGGTCTTACACTAGATTGTGATCTTACTTTTATCAGTCTTGAAGTGACTCAGTGTTTGAATTGGTGGCACTGGTTTGAAAGGTCCTCTTTAGTTATAAGCCATAAAAATGCCATGGTGGTTTGGGGTTTTGATTAAAAATAGTGTGTGCTGATTTTTGTGTAGGCATGCTTACCATATTTGTTTACATTTATTCAATGTTGGTATTGCTTTTATTTCTAGCAAATATTTCTTAAGTATATTTTTGTCCTGTTTGTGTTATAAAACAGGAAAAGCAAAACTAAAGATGTAAATTCATACACTACTTATAATATGTTAAATAAGGTATTCATTTTAGCAAACAGCATCAGAGAAGTTGCCTTATTTTCTTTGCCTCTTTCTGTACTTTTCTCTTGGTAAATTAGAGCCCTGAGATTCATCAAAACTCGTTGCTGTTTTCATCATCTTAAAGCTGGTGCTTAAGACTAAATAGATATGAAAAATGAATACTTTTTAGAAATTTAAAGTTATTTTACACATGAACTGTTCTGTTGAAGATCTCTGTACTCAGGATTACATAATAAATCTATTCAGATGTGACAGGAGTGGACTTAGTAGGGTATCTTTGAGATTTGAAGCAAATCTGTAAGAGCCGATTTTTGATAGTCTTAATTGGCCAGAGATAGTGGCTTTTATAGATTTGCTTTAAATATAAATTAAAAAAAAATAAAAACACCAAAGCTAACATATATGTCATACTTGACTATTTATAGAGCCTTGTATGTATGGGATGTTCTTGATCCTCCTACCAGTTTGATGAAGGGGTGTTGTTATCTTAGCTCAATTGACTTCCCCATAATAACACATAGTAAATGACACTACCAAGATTTTATGCTCTAGGTAGAGTCCATGTTCTTTTCTACATTCCCCAAGGAAATGTCTTGATGTTAAGATTGATCTTAATGAATATTTACTCACGATATCATAGAATTATTTTATCTTCTATTGCATTTGGGGAAAAATTTAACAGAATTTAAGCTAACATTGTGTTTGTTACTAGTCAGAAATGACAACTATACAGGTGTTGGGGAAATGTTAGGCTCTATGGGAATAATCATACTTGTAGGATCCAAGTTAAGTAAAAGAAAATTATGTTCACATTCTGATCATAGAACCAAGTGAGAATTCCAGGTTCATATTTTAAAGGAAAATAAAATAAAAACAAAAGAAAACTAACCAAAATGGTAGTTTTTCCTTGTAGCAATGCTGTACTAATTCAGCTTTTAAAGGTAATGATTATCTATTAGCATACCTTTTAAAGTTTACGATAAAGTGTGCAGATGTACCTGAGTTCTCTTAAACAGAATTACTGTGAACTCATTTCACAAGGAATTTGTGGACTCAGTCAACAGTCATTGAACATAAACATTTCATTTGGCTAAAGATGGCAGAAAGGTTTTTCTGTACAAAAGAGAGATGAAATGCTTTACATATGGAGACTGGAAAATTTCATATGCTGTGATTTTGTTCTAATCAGGAAAAAAAAAAGACACACAAAGTACTATCTGAAGTCCTCTCGTTATTAATTCAACAAAGCTCACATTTGTACCCAGTGTAGGACTGCTTCTGCAGAATTGTTAAATTATTTTGTTTTCTTCCAACAACCCCAGGAACAATAATATCTCTGAAGCTAATAGAAGTATTGCCAGTATACCCTTTACAAAGGTAAATTTCCTACCTAGAGTTATTTTCTAAATCATAGCTTTTCTTAAATCCAAGTGAGGCACCTGTTAACTTCCTGTGTTGAAAGAGGAGTGGGAAGTATCAAGGGGGTAACATTGGTTAATGCAATTAAATAATTTTCAGATATACATTATAATTTGACATTCTATTATGTGTTTACCATCCAAAGTCCAGTTCCATTCAGCTACCATATATTTATTTGATCCCCTTTATTACCCTCCCGCTACCCCCTTGTATTTGATCCCCCCTTTACCCTGTCAACCTACCCCCCACCCCCTGCCAGTCCCTACCCTCTGGTAACCACTAGTCCATTGTCTATGTCCATGAGACTCTGTCCTGTTCATTTGTTGCTTTTAGATTTATGTCCCATATATAAGTGATATCATGTGATTTTTCAACTTTTTCTGTCTGGGTTATTTCGCTTATCATGATTATCTCAAGGTCCATCCAGTTGTAACAAATGGCAGTATTTCGTCTCTTCTTATGTCTGAGCAATATTCCACGGCTTCTTTAGCCAATCATCTATCATAGATAGATGCTTCCATGTCCTGGCCACTGTGAATAATGCTGCTATGAACATTGGTGTGCAAATATCTTTATGGATATGGGTTTTCAAGTCTTTGGGGTAAATACCCAGTAGAGGGGTTGCTGGATCATAAGGTAGATCAATTCTTAGTTTTTTGAGGAGCCTCCATACTGTTTTCCTTGGTGGCTATTTGCAGTTCTACCAGCAGTGTATGAAGGTTCCTCTTTCTTCACATTCCATCCAGCATTTGTTATTACTTGTCCTGTTGGTTATAACTATTCCAACAGGTGTGAGATGGTATCTCATTGGACCACTTTATCTTTTGACAATTGGTTGTAGTTTAATTGCTTTTATGTGTTTCGTAATTTTGAATATCATATTATAGAGGAACAGTATATATTGTTCTGAACCTAGTACTTACTCCTGGAAATGGGCATACTCTTTCTACGATTGAGCATGTGTGGTTGAGCCAAGCAGTAGTTGAGCTGGGTTTGGATTTTGCTGTTGTTACAGTCACCTTAAGTGGACCAGATTTCAGTTTCCTCCAGTGGGGGCTGATGTTTCCTTGTGCTTAGCGTGGGGTCTGTGGTGCTGGTGGGTTTTTCTGTGTTCTTGCTCCTTCAGGACAGCTTTCAGCAGTTCTTGTCTGTCTGTACCTCAGAGAAAGGAGTCATTTCTCTGTGCTTTTGCTTTTCCCCCAGCAGTAGACTGTTGTTTTTTGTTACTGGATGTGGGGCTTGTGGTAGGTATAGGATGGAATTTTCTCGGTTCTTCTTGTCCAACCTCAATCTTAGGTGGGTCTTTTGTCCCTTTGCTATATATCTGTGGGGTTTTGGGCTTTAGCAGACTTTTGCTAAAGTCTGAGCCCAGGAGAGTTTCTTGTTTCTCCCTTACTAGCTTAAGCTTTTGTTTAATAGAGAATAATGGTCTTGGGAAGGGACAGGGTTTATATATGTGCCATTGAGGCCCATGCTACCCATTAAAATTCATAAAAATTTTTGCCTGTTTTCTTCCTACCCAAGATTTTGGTAACCACCTCTTTCTCCAGTGCTCTATGGTGAAATAGTTTTTGTATCCAGTATCTCCAGAGGGGCTTTTGTTATTCTCTAGAATTTGTTTCCTGGGTGCCTTGTAATCAGAGCTCTTTGATGGGCTTCAGAAAAGTTATGATTTTGTAGATTATCTGGAGTTTTCTTATTGTTAAGAAAGTGTTCTCTATATCTTGAAGCAGAACCAGAGCACCTAAAGAATTTTTATGTATTGGGATGAGTTTTTATGATAAAATATGAATCCACAAAAATATTCTATTTCTGGCAAGCTGCTCTGTGGCACACTTTTCAAACTCTCTGTCATACTTGTTCCACTCCTCTGACACTGGGGGAACTTCTGTGGAGAATTTGAGAAATACTAAATCTTAGGCCAAGCAAAAAACAGGCAGAAAAACCCACCTTAAAACAGTGGTAAATCATCATTGAGATAAATACTTGTAGGTCGGCTACTTATTCCCAAACCCCCCTCTTTGTTTACCTTTATAAAGAGGTGGATGGAAACGATAAATCCAGTTGATTCTTGTTGGCGATAGTTAGGTTCTATAAAGTTGCCAGCCACACTGTATCATTGCTCCTAGGGGAAATGCATTCTCCCCTCTCTCCTCTGTCCCTCTGTCCCTCTGTCCCTCTCTCTCTCCCTCTCTCCCTCTTCCGCTCTCTCTCTCCCCACTCCCTCTCCTACCTCACAAGGACTGTAATCTTCAATTTTAAAAACCACTTATCATAGTAAATTCTTTTTTTTTTTTATTTTACAAGAGAAAAAACAAGATTCAAAATATTAACTCACTTGCCTGAGGCTCCCACTAACAAGTACCAGAGTTGAGATTCAGACACCATCCAACCAGCCCTAGAGCCGTAGCTATTTGCACTACATTGCTCTGCCCTCTCTAGTGTTCATCTTCCAGTCATACCAGTCTGAGTGCCGACATGAGAAGGCAGAGTATTATCTTGTTAAACTTCATCTGGGAATATGTCTGTTGGGTAACTCAGATTTTTTGCTGCTCTGCATGATCACGAGAATATATTGAGTTGGGGAGTGCAAATTAATTTTAGTGAGTTGATGAATTGGTAAATATGGAATCCATGACTAATGAGTATCAACTGTGTTTACTTTTCCAGTCTCCCTAATTATTAGAGGTGGGTAGGTAACTGAGTTCTAGCTAATGAGGGGTAGGTAAAAGTCTGCTGTAGGACCTTAGCTTTTCTTGATAAAATAGAAGTGACTGGCACTGCATCACTCTTTTCTTTCTAACTTGATATAAATTGGAAAGCATGGCAGTAGTCCTCTGACAACGAGTTGACAAGCGTGAGGATGAAAGCAGAACTCTAAGGAGGAAAAATCGTACTCGTTGGTTGTACCTGATAAGTAGCTAAACCCATCCTAACAGTCACCTACTTGCAGTAACTTTAAGTGATAAAGAATAACCCCCTGTATATTTAATTTACTGTTGGTTAATCTTTCTATGCTTAGAACAATATATTGTTAAGAGTCATAGCCAATAATTCAGTTTTTATGTATATTTTTTCTATTTAGAAACAAGGGAATTTAACATACTTATCGGTGATTGATTATGCTCATTATTTATGTACAGTAGTAAATAAAAGTTTAACTGGCTTTGTTCATGGCCAGGTTTAGGTGACATGTGCTAGGTTAAATGTAGTATCCTTTTGATTATCTTTTGATTATCACAAACAACAAATCATTTAGGTGACATGAATTGTATCAACCTGAGTTTGGCTTTGGTGACATTTACTTTGAATTAGTAGTAATGCAGTACAAAACTTACTTTTTCTACTTATGTCTGTAGTTCACCTAGAAAGATTGGAAATATAGGGACTAGTTATGAAGTTGGGAAAAATGAAAAATATCCATCCCCTTTCAAAACACTCATGGTATTACCTCTTGTCAGTCCCATGGTTTTTTATTTTTTTAAACATGTTTGAAGAGTTACACACATTTTTATATATTCATGGATACTATGGTTTCTATTATATCTTTATTCAGTACTTGCTATGTTTAAGGGATTGCCTGAGATACAGAAAAAAGACAAAGATAATCCTTAACCTTCCTCATTTTACAGTCTTGTTAAGGGATAAAAGCATTGAATTAAATAGTACAGAAATTGTGCTTAAATTAAGTAGTATAAAGTAATGATTCTTCCTGGGTGATATTGGAAAAAGAAAACCCAGAATGTTATAGTGTATACCAGGTCTTTATTAATTAAATGTTTATTGATTTCCACCTGTGACATAAAGGCACCAAGAAAGGTTTTGTGTGTATTGAGAGCAGCTTTGGGTTGGAGAGGGAGGGTTAAAATCAAGCCAGACCCCATTTATACCCTCATGGAGCTCTGTCAATCAAATATCCTTGCTCTTGGCAGAGATAGTGCTTATAAATGTGCTTTTAAAAATATAGTTTGTGAGGATC
The DNA here is from genome assembly GCA_030015415.1 of Cynopterus sphinx. Classification (NCBI taxonomy): domain Eukaryota; kingdom Metazoa; phylum Chordata; class Mammalia; order Chiroptera; family Pteropodidae; genus Cynopterus; species Cynopterus sphinx. The sequence goes on along the minus strand of CM057386.1, from coordinate 48,861,653 downwards.
CCAGCCACAGTTTGATATAGAAAAGGGGGAATGCAATAAGAGTTTGGACAATGATGAGATTTCTCTTGGGTCTGTATTCTTAGAGACTTCTGTTATAGGAAAGTATTCCCCTGCAATTGAAGTCAGGTCTCCTGAGATGGGTGGAGTCAACCCAAACCTTAGAATGTGGCTGTGAACTGGTGTTCCTTCTTCTGTAGTCCCAGAGTCACTTTTATAACCAGGTCCAGGTAATGCTTCCTTCTGGACACCATAATTTATCAGTTAAAACATTACCATATTTCAGAGGCAGGAAAATTTATGTACTAGTTAAAGGATTTTTTAGAAGGAACTTCTTACCATGACCTAGAATATAACTTTTTGGTAACTAGATTTTTCCTTGTATTACAAAAGCATTACATTTCCCACAAATTATACTTCCTTTGTTTCTATGGGTAGTTTTACTGTGTTCATTTATTTTTTCCCTTTGTGCTTTTTAAATTTCTTTTCTACTCTTCTCATTTAAACATACAAATGTTACAGATTTTTTTTTTTTTGTTTCAATTCAGTATTCATTTCAGGCAGTTAGGAAACTCACCATAATTCACTTACATATAAAAAATGTTTTTACCAGCTAAAACAATATTTTTAGTTTCAGATTTTGCTATGCTTGCAGAATCTATGTGTGTTGTGCTCATTCATTTTTATGGAAAATCTTTACATCTCTAGACTGTAGACATACTACTTATATTTTTGGTCATCTAATTTTAGAGTAATTTTCAAGAAAACATTTGGTCATGCATTTAAAATGTTTTCTCTTCTGCTCCGAAGCCCTACTGTTGTACTAGTCCTCTGAATATTTGCTACAAATCTATCTTTTTGTAAAGTCTCTTTTAATAAACCAGAAACTTTTAACTGTCTTGTTTGGAGACCTGCCTCATACTAACAGTTTTTCAAAATAAGCAGTATAGTGAGTTTGTATTTAACTGACAAGAACATCTCAGCCTGCTAAATAGCTGTTTAAGAGAAACATATTTGTATGTATACCTGTTAATGATCTTGGTTTTAACCATTTCAGAAGTACATGACATACTTTTTAATAGCCCTAATGGTACCTACATTTCAAGTGATATTTTAAAGTTGTTTCATTTTTCTTAATGACTGCAACATAATCATTTGAGCCCAAATTTATATTGTTATTTTGTAATCTAGAACTAATTTTGGAGATGTTAGATCGTTGTGTGTGTGTGTGTGTGTGTGTGTGTGTGTGTTTAAACTGTGGTTTCTGATTTTTACTTTAAAAAAAGCTCAGACTAATAATTGTTATTTGAAAATTTCAACATCAATTGATATATAGTAATATTTCAATCATATTTATGAAACAAACAAAAATGAATTCAAAAGTAGTATAAACCCAACAACAAACAAAAAATCAAAAAGGAATATCTAAGTAAATATGGATCTCACTATTAGTAGGTGTACAAAGAAAATAATTTAAATACTTTAAAATTACAAATTTATGAAAGTTGTTTAGAAACAAAAAATTTAGAGTCTGTTTGAAACCTGGAATCACTGACCGTTCAGAAACTATGTAAATGAATTGTGGGTTATGGGTGAATCTGCATTGTTCTAGCTAATCTTCATGACATTTATCTCTGAAGAAAGTTTGATGTTTACATATTGGATGAGGCTAATGATGGCAGTGGATCCAATGATGGTAACCTGCCTATCAATAAATTCTTTCCCTGGGATGACAACTTTGATCTGCGCCTCAGATATCTGATGGATTTCCTTGATTTTAGAACCTTAGATTCCAGTTAAGCAGCTGATAAGTAATTTTGAATTTTAACTTCATGAGAAGTAGTCTGAGAAAATACAGTCAAACATGATCAATAATCTTTCACCTTTGTAAGGGTAGCTTCAGAGTCACTGAATCTAGCATTACTCTGCATCATAGGGAAATGGGCCTGTTGCATTGCCAGCAAGTGGAGTTTGATTAAATCTGGCATACTATTCTATTTGATGGCATACTGTCCTTGAATGGTAGAGGTTTGACCACCTGCAAAGATGACCAGAGAACTAGACAGCTTTGTCATGCCCTTCATTGGGAGTGGGAGAGAAGGGCTGTGGAGGCCTGACCCCAACAGAATTGCATAGAGTTTTTGTCATGACTGTTATAGATTGTGGAATGCAACAATAGAGTTGGACAGTCAGTTGAATTGAGAGGCATATTCTCTGTCACTTGTTTTGGAGCCTTTTTGTTTCCTCTTGTTTTTCTGATCATGCAACTATTTTTCCATTGAGAGGGCACCTCAGGCTATCAGGGACCATCTGCATCAGGGTGATGGGTAGTGGTGGGGTATCTATTATTATTGTGTTCCTATTCTCTACATATTCTTGTTGCTGGGAATTATATAATGTGTTTATATCAGAATATAAACTCTGGCTTGTACCTTATAACATAAAACAGGTGAGTCAGTACAGTAGGGAGTAGGAATATTTCTGGAAGCCATTTCTATGCCAGGATAACTAGCAATAATCATATAATGAAGTTACAGTTAACCACTAAATATATCATACTAACTCCAAACTAAAGGTATCCCTAATTCAAAGTTACCCAACAGGAAAGAAGTCAGTGTGGAAAAAGACAGCTTTCTTAACTGACCGTAATGTAAATATTTGTTTTCATTGATTTTTTTTATAAAACGATGTGACCAAGTATCCTAGACCTCTCCAGGGCCACAAAAGGGTCAGTACAAATGAGGAGACCTGAAGTTTAACTTCATTAACTTTATGGTAAATCCACTTGTTTGTGTTTATTAAATGTATGTATAAGGTAACCTTGAAAATTATTATGGGTTAAGGAAAACAATACTGATAGAGAATAGGAGCTTATCAGTATAGTATTATGAAGTATTGGGCTGCTTTCCAATTTTAAATATATAGATGGCTGGAGAAACTACGCATAAAAGCTCTAAGTAGATTTTTAATTTAAATTAAGTATTTTATGTTTAATCTTTACTCACCCTTATGTTGGGTTCTGTGGGGATTCAAAATGTAGTTCTTATTTTTAGGGAATTTTATTGGAATAATCATATAAAACAATGATTTAAGATATATATAATATATATAATAAATATGTATATAAGTATATCTAACAACTGCATGTGTATTGCACATGAGGATCATGCAGTCCTCACAGCTCTCTCATCTACCTTGAGTGAAGTCATTTTATAGCTGTAGAATCAGCAAATAAATCTTGGACATGGGAACAGGATCCGCATCATTTGCCTCTTTATCTTTTTTAAGTTTTTTTTAAAATATTTTTTCTCCTTTGTAAATAATGAAACACTTTTTATAGTACTGTTTCATAAAGTGTAATTATACTGTTTCCTAGGGCTACTGGCAACAAAGAACCACAAACTAAGTGGTTTAAAACAAGAAAAATTTATTGTTTCACAGTTCTGGAGGCTAGAAGTCTTAAATCAAGGTGTCAGCAGGCTTGGTTCCTTCCGAGGTCTCAGAAAGCAAGTCTATTACTTGCTTCTCTTTTAGCTTCTGGTAGCTGCTGGCAATTGCAAGGGTTGACTGGATATTTTAGATGGATCACACTATCTTATCTCCCTCTCCACATGGTGTTCTTCCTATGTCTATGTCTTCATGTGGTCATCTTTTTATTATGATACTAATCGTACTGGATTTGGGACCCATGCTACTGCAATGTGACCACATCTTAACTAATTGCATCTACAATGACCATATCTCCAAACAAGGTCACATTCTGAGGTCTTGGGGATGAGGACCTCAATGTATCTTTCTTTAGGAGAACACAATTCAACCCATAACACAAACCTAGGCAGATTATTATTTAACAAATCTCATTTTCCTTTTGAAATTCTGTCCATAGAGAGATTAAATAATAATGATTCTGAATTTGGCCACAAACACCACTTTACTTTAAGCAGGCCATTTGACATCTTTCAATAGGAGAATCCTGTCTTGTCTAATTTACAGTGTGACTTTCAGAATCAAGTGAGGTGATACTTTAAAAAATGCTACTCCTTTTTTTTTTTCCCTAATGAAACATCAAGCACCTTTGATTTTATTGAGGGTGTAAATTTACTATTGATATATAGTTAGAGAGGGGCTGATTTCTATGCAAAGTCCTTTTTAAAGTGTTCCATATGTATTAGGATTAGAATTATTAATAAGGAAAGGTTTAATGCTATTATGACTTAAATGGTTTTTGAAAGAATTTTAGATAAAAGTTTTGGAACCACCATATGTACATGTGTATACTGTGTAAAGTAATTGAAAAATGATATTTGAGGATTCATTATTTGATAGAAATTTGATAAAGGAGAATGTAGAGGTTAAAAATGAAGGCTAGATCAGGATTTGGGAAAAACTGTTAGGGTTGAAACTGTAAAATAAGTAGTTTTCAAAAGCTATAACTTTGATATATAACTTTTAGAATGCTGATCATTATCTAGAACTGTGATATTCTTTTTTGATTGAATATTAGGATTCTATAAAAAGGTTTTTACAAAATTGATATCTGGGCCCCTACTGATGACCATTGTTTCTTGTCGTGCTCATAAAATTGTTATTTTCCTGATTGATGGTTGAATACTGCAGAGCTGGCATTGATTTAAACATTTTTAGAAGCAACATAGCAGAAAGAAAAGGAAGATAGCATTTTGAAAATTATGCCAGTCATTGAGCCTATGCCTTTAAATGTGATAGTGAAGGTTATTTGAAGAAGTGTTTACATTGAACCTTTTCACCATTCTAGAACTCAGGAAGGGGAAAGAGTTTTGTTAATTAAAAACACTATACAAATGTTGAGGATGTCTACGTGACATTATGGGATTGAAATCACTTTATCATTCTATGATAAGAACAAAACCAGGTGGCTCTATTCTGTGGCTTAGGATGTGGGTTTTCTTGGTTCTGCTAGTTTCAGACACTGAGAGAAACAAATTATATATGCAAAATTAGCTATTTTTTTAAGCTCCATGTACCTTGATAGTATAATTATTGGCCATAGAATTATGTTTTATTGACCTTTTCGAAACAAGCTATTTTCTGGGGTTTTGTTAGTTTGTTTGTTTATTTGTTTCAAATCTAGAGTTTAGAAGGGTCATGCAGAGGAATTGCAAATACAGTGTTTACCGTAAGATAGAAGTAATAGGTTTGGCTTTATTCTTACTGTATTTGAATGTTAGATGAATTATTCACTTTAGTGTCTATCTCAAAAATGAAAATTGCCCATTTTTAGATAGAATGGCCTATGATGAATATAAGAGAATTCAGCAGAATGCTTCATACTGGCCTCCTCCAGTTAGGTACATTGCCCTAAACTGTGAGTTTTTTCTTCAACACAGTGACCCTGGAATCTCACTATAGCTCTTTCAGTCTTTTTTTTTTCCTACTTAATTTGTTTTTATCCATTAAAAACATGTTCAATCACGTGTTTATAATACAAAATCTTATTGTTAATGAGAAAATTTATAGTTCAGCCTACATCTGTTAATAGAAAGTTAGAAGGAACCAGCCTAATCAAAATTCAGATCAGCCTAGTAATTTCTCTTTTTTTAGTTTCTACTGTTTCACACTAATTTTAGTGTGCTATCCTTTTCTAACCTACATTCCTTTTTTCTAAGATAATCAATTAATCTCTTCAAGTTGCAGATCAAAAACTATTTTCTCCACAGAAGTCATATATTCAATGTCTTTATATCACTCACTCACTTTGGCATGTTATCTTTTTTTATCTTGATGACAATCTTATAAGCTTTCTTCTTTATTTTTTTAAGTGTTTACTTCATTGAACAGACATTCAGTAGGCATTATTATTCAATCTTTTTAAACAGAATAATAGATTCACACGTACTGTAAAATGAGTTTCCACTATGTATCTGTTAAATAGTCACATACTTAAAGATAAAACTTTGCTTATAGTAAAAATGTCTTTACTCAGAACTTTAGACATAAGTCGTCTGTTTGCAGAAGGTTCAAATGCAGAAAAAAAATTAAAAATCATTTTTTCTGTGGGCCCAGTATGATATCTGTGAAGGCAGAGACCATGTTGTTCACTAGGTTTTTAACACTTCCACAGTCTTTGCTGTGTATAATAAGTGTGAAACAATCTCTGTATGAGCAATACAGATATCAAAATACTTGTAATTAAAGCCAAGAAGGCAAAATAAAAGGTGTGTAACTTTGAGGGTTTTTCTTCATCTGAGTTAGAAAGGAACTGCTTCCTTAGATTAGACTCTCCATCTCTTATGATTTTGAGTAGACTATGATCTTTCCATTTTAGCAGGGATCCTTACAAAACTGCATCATAGAAAAGACAGAGATTGCCAACAATATTATTCTTATGTGAACATAGCTATTCCAGTAATTGTAAGCACTCATGACTAAGAATTTTAAAAGTATTTTGAGGCTTTTGATTTTAGACATGCTATTGAGTTTCTAAATAGACATCCTTTTAACACACGTTGAACCTAATTATACTGAAAAACACTTAGTGCACTTCTCTCAACTTTTAAGCCATTTAATGGTAAACTTCAGCCAAAGCCTATACTTTAAAAATAAATTGAGATAAAATTCCTAAAGCTGAATGTGCCAAAAACATGTTAAATGAAAAGATTTAAAGGAATATATTCACATGTCTAAAAATAGATCTTGGCTAAAGCAAAATGATTTGCTTAACAGTGATCACATTTGTGATTATTTGAGACAACTTTTTTTTTTTAAGTAACTTTTAGCTCAATTAAATTTAAGTGAATTCTTGATAAAGGTGTTAAATATAATCTGTAACCCTTTGCATTTCCCTTTCAGTTACCCATACATATATATGTAGTAGTTACCCTAATTTGATTTTTAAGTATACTTTTACATTTCACTTTGCATTTGGGCAGAAAGGCATATCATACAGAGATCTTACATATAACAAAATATGACCAGCAAAACTGGCTCTAAGATTGATTAATTTAGCACTATTATAATTAATGAAAACTAATTATTTAAAAATTACTTAGAAGAAGATAGCACATTAGGTTTCATTTTCAAACTTACAGATAAAGAGATCAAGCTAAACATCAGGACATATCTGATAAATATAATTGTGCACAGAGAAAGTGGAATATATTGTCACCAGAATGTATTATGATGAATTTGGCTCTAGCAATGTGAAATAAAAAGTCACACTTGATTTTTTTTTTTTCTTGGTAAATAAGGAACCAAAAATTACTTCTTAGCCCAGAAAATGGTTTTGTTCAGGAAATAGGAATTTATTTTATAAACTGCACACATTCCTTTATGCAGCTGATTAATATGTTAAATTTCATCTTTTCTAATACCTGAGTAAAGACAGTTAACTCCTGCAGTCAGTCATCTTTGAATCCCATTTCTTTGCCTGTAAACTGGCAATTTAATTAGAAATGCCATTTTCCTCTTTATAGTTTCTTAGAGATACGTAAAGTAAATGGGATGGATATTGCTTCCTAGGCAAATAAACTGTGAAGATTTTATCGTCCCTCTTCCTTCTAGGCCCTCCCTTTTCCCTCTAACCGCACAAGTAAAATAGATCCACTTATATTTTACATACTGGGCTTTCATGTGAGATTTTGTTTTAGGACAAGATTCTAGCTGCTTACAAAAAAGAAAAATAATTTTGACTCATTGGGCTAGATAATCTTTACAGTCTCTCCTTTTTCTCCCTACTTCTCTGTTTCCTCAAAATAAAATGTCTGTTATCCTGAGATAGTCTAAATATGAAGATGAAATCAAGTTTCTAGAAATTTATGTGGCAGATACACTTTTTCATATTATGCTGACAAAGAGCAAGTAAATGAATTATATAAAGTATTTTTTTGTTTACACAAGTAATTGAGTATATTTTGTATGGTGGAGGGTGATTCATGTAAATACATAGTTAAGGTGGGTTATAGAAAAAATCCTCATTTCATATTAATAAGAAAAAACTAAACCTAGTGGAGTGAGTGAACTTTTAAAACCTATTTTAATTATGAAACTCTGGACTTGGCAGCTCAAACAATATAGTACTTTGTGAATGTTTAGTAGTAACTTTTGACCTGTCTGCTAACACAAATATGCAGTCATTTTCCATTTAATATTTAATGTAATATAGTTCCTATGCAGGTTTAGTCATCAACTTTTTTTCATTGTTCCATTATTCATTTTACTTTATTACTGAAAGTTTTTTAATGAACATGAAAATATACTCTAATTTATCTTTAGTTCCTATTAAGTGACTAATTCTTATTGTCCCTGTTGTCCTCTACTAGGAACTAATTCTTTCAACTAATCTTATTGAATGCCTACCATGCCTTAGGCATTGTTCTAGCCATAGTTCTAGTCATGAACAAGATGAACTTTCTGTCTTCATGAAGCTTACATTCTAATTGCAGAGGTAGGCAACAAATAGATAAATGACAGTGATAAGTCATAGGAAGACCACTATATCATGTTACGGGGATAGAATGTGATGGAAGCTGTTATTTGCAATATGGTGACCAAGAAAGGCCAGTCTGAAAGGTGATATTTGAGCAGAGATCTGAATGAAATTATGCCAATGTCTGGGGAAAGAGAATATACACAACACACTTTTTTTTTTTTTTAATTGGAAGACTTTGATTAGGGAAGGGACATGATTAGATTTAAAAGGTTTACCCTGTCTTCTGTATGGAGGAAAGATGTTAGGTAAGACAAAAGTGTAGCAGAGAAACCAGATAGCAGGTTATTATAATAGCCCAGACTAAGATCAAGATCATGGTAGCTTCAATTAGTGCAATAGCAATTGGAAATGTGAAAAGTGATCAAATTTTAGAAATATTTTGAAGGAAGCTAGCAAGATTTGCTGATAAATCAGATGTGGAACACAAAAGAAAGAAGTCAACTAATTCTAAAGCCTTTTTGGCTGAAGAATTAAGTGAACAAATATACATGGCATGTATATTTGTATGTTGCATGATGTCCAAAAACAGTGTGCTAACTGTGTTTGGGATGAGTATATAAGTAAAGGTGGGAGACCCTATAACTTAAGTGCATTGGTTCTGAAATGAGCAAACCTGGATATCATGACACTACGAGTTCTGTTAGAATATTATATATTTATTACTGAAAGATCACCATGCTATTTGAAATCACACGGTGAAAATCACAGGATTTATGGGAAAATGAGATTATGGCATAATACTCAAAAATTTGTCAGTGATATATTTAAAAAAAATCATAAATGTTAAATGCTTAACAAATAAATACTGTAATACATTTGGCAGTTTATATTGCAAAATATATTATTCCCTTGTGGAAGTGGGTGTGGAAGGGGTTGGAGGATTGAGAGTTTTTGTAAAGTGATGGAAGGAAGCTTACTGAACTCTGAAGGAAAATTGTAATACTAGATGTAAATGGATGTGATGCACAGCTCATCTGGTAAACTGGTAAGCTGGTGGATATTTTAGATGTGTGCTTTTTGTATATTTCTACATGGCTCCTTTCAGCTGGGTGCAGTTTTCTGCATTCACCTTACATTTCTTGTGGATGAAATTACTCATAAGCAAATGTGAAATTTGAGTTATACTCACATTCATTGTTCCTCATATATCAAGTATGTGGGATAAATTTACATTTTCAAAATAAATGTTATAACAGAACTAACCAAAACATCTAATGACCTTTGGCATATTACTTAACATCTCAGAGTCTTGATTTACTCATATGTAAAATAGGGATAATAGTATTGACCTCACAGGGTTTGGGGAAGGTTAGGTGAGTGTATACATGTAAGTTTAGAATAGAATATGGTATTTATTTGTTAAAAATAAAGCACTTTTCTATAACTTCTATTTAGAAATTGCCCCTGGAGAAATTAATAATGTAAAAATATATGTTTTTGTGAATTTTCTCTGGTTAGGCATAGATGTAGGTAGATAGATTCAACTTCTTCTAGATAACTTGAGCTTTTTATAGATGATTTAAGAAGATTTAAATCATTACAGACATGATTTACTATGCCTATAATTCAGTTGCTACCAGCAGTAATTTTATTTCTTTACTGTGGAGCTACCGGGTAGAAACTTAGCATGTGACTATTGCCTAATTTTCTCTACAATGATGAATTTCTTTATTAAAATAGTATAGTTATTTAACTGCTAGCTAATTGATACTATTTCTTTAATCTTCTTTCCTCTTTCCCTTACTTCCACTGTTGTAGTTGAGGCCTTACTCTTTCATCTTTAATATTACTAGAATGGAATTGAATTCTGTCGTCTGCTGCTTTCCCTGTCCTGGGAGCAACGATGTGCCTTCTTCCTCCATTGTCCCGGTCCTTCCATCCTCCAAACTGCTGCCAAAGTGACAAAGTGAATCAGGCCATTTTCTTGCTCAGAATTCTCTCCTCACCTCTCAGCCATCACTCCCTGTGACATCATACACTGTAGCCATCCTAGATGATCTGCTTCTCACCTGTGTTGCTGAAGATGTCTCGAGCATTATCTGTCTGCTCATTCCCCTACACCCTTTTTGTATATCTATCCTACAACAATTACACTGTATAATAATTCTTTTCCACATTTATGGCCTTGCTGAGGTCTAAACCCTTTATGTTCAGAGATTTACTATTTCTTGTTATCCCTTGGGTCTAGTACATACTAGATGTTCAATAAACACTAAGAAAATAAATGAAAGTACAAAGGAATGAACAATGAGCCAAATATAGGTCAAAATTTTTTAAAAATTGAACACTTTGGTCTAATGTTAATGAGTTATTATTACCTTCAGCTTTTGTCATCCATTGTTTAACTTAACTTCAGAATCCTTTATTTTCTACAGCCAGGACAAAGTATTTTAAATATATCAACAGTATAATATAGTGGCATGAACACAGTCTCTAGAGCTAGAATGCCTTGGTTAGATTCCTGGTTCAGTCACCTACTTGCTTGGTGAACATAGGCAGTTTACCAGACTTCTCAGTGCCATAGTTTCTTGATCTGTAAAATGAGACTAATAGTTGCATTTACCTTATAGACTTAAGGTGATGATTAAATGAGCTGTTACTTGTAAAGTGTTTAGAATTGTACCTGGCACACGGTAAACAATAAATGTTAGCCACTCTTACTGTTCTGAATTATTATGAACTGTCTTAAAAACATATGGCCCTTCCTCTTTCCTCCTTAGATACTAGGTTCCTCAAGAAATGATATTTTCTCACTTTTCAGTGCTTCAGTCCACGCCCTGGAAGACTTTCACCAGCTGTTGTCTCAGTGAAGGGTACCTGATGGTATAACTTACTGTTAAGTTTCAAGGACTTTTTCACTCTTGAGCATCTTTCCTCCTACCCTTCAAAAGCAGGAACAAAGACACTGCAGGTCTTGTATCTCAGGTTCTATAAAGTCCTTTTCTTGACCCATCTAAAGATGAACTCAGTTGATTTACGACCCGGTTCCCCTCTTTGATTACTTCTTTCAACAGTGATGTTTTATCTGCCGGACAGACATATGCCCTTCCATAGAAGGGATTTCCCTTCAGTAGATCACAGTTGAGTAATTGCAGCTGACTACCTAAATTCTTTCTGTTCTCCTTTTACAGTGATTCAGACTTCTAAAATAGCATCCACACCATTTTTTTCTTGATCATTTTTAAACACAGAAGATACAGACAGTTACAAACAAATCAGAAGAACATCCTCAAACCATTCCCTGCTGCTTATCTATGATGTAGTACTTCTAAACTGAATAAAGAAAATCAGGCCAGATTAAGGTCAGTCAGTGATGAAAGTTTTAATCAGGGCTATAGTTTAGTTTGGGTCACCCAGTCTTAAAGCTCTGAAGGTAAGCCACCTTCTGTATTGTTCGTTAGTCATTGACTGGATCTATTTTATTGTTACTTATATTTTACCTGTAACGTACAGCTACAGATAAGGACGAGTAAGAAACAAAAATATATATATATTTTTTAAACAGAATGTGACTCAATATTATTTCACCAACATTTTTGACACATAACTGTTAAGTGTAAGAGAAGTTATTTTAAAAAGTTAATTTTAATTTGTATTTTTATTACTTATATTTTAAATGTCTTTTTTCCCTGAATAATATGTTTTTAAATCATTGATTTTTACCTTTGAACTTTAATTTGTAATAAAAATAGAGGCCTTCACCTGAATGATTGAATGCAGATTTAAAAACAATCTAATAGAAAAGGGGAAGGCATTTAACAAGCACTGTGCTTAAATCCTTTAGTTAGCAAGGAATTATTTTCTTTAAAAATTTCAGAAGATGACAAACAATGCCACCAAATGTTAATCACTAGAAAGCTGGGTGTTAATCTCTGATACTAGAGTTTAATTACGGTTGGCCTGAAAATACAGTTGATGTTATATAGCCTGTTTATTAGGCTTTTTTGAATATACTTTACATAGTGTAAAAGTCACTACTATAAGTGTTCAAGTTGGTGACATTTTAACAAATTTAGAGGGTCATGTAATCATCACTACAATCCAGTTTTAAACATGTCCAATCCCCCTTAACATTATTTTGATCTTATTTATACTCCTAGCCTCAGCCCTATTAATCTGCTTTCTATCTCTATTGATTTGCCTTTCTTGATATTTCATATAATGGAATCATTCATCTATTTTTCATCTTGGCACTTTAATATAATGTAATTTTTTAAGGTGCATTCATATCATACATGGATCAGTATTTTCATTTTTATTGCTAAACAGTATTCATTTGTGTGGACATTCACATTTTGTTTATCTAATCACCAGTTGTTGCACATTTCAATTATATTCACTTTTTGGCACCTATGAACAATGCTGATATGAACATTTGCATGTAAGTTGTTGAGCGGACATGTTTTCTTTTCTCTTGGATGGATTCTTAGGAGGGGGAATTGCTGGGTCATATGGTAAGTTTACATTTATATGGTAAGTTTATCTTTTTTCAGAGATTTTTTTTTTCCTTAATAGATTCCGCATATACATGAAACTATACAGTGTTTGTCTTTGTGTCTGCTATATTTTACTTAGCATAATGCCCTTCAGGTCCATTCATGTTGTATCAACTGGCAGAATTTCCTTCTTTTTTTATGGCTGAATCACATTTCATTTTATACATATGCTGCAATTTCTCTACCCATTCATCTGTCAGTGGACACTCAGGTTGTTTCTATATCTTTACTATGGTAAATAATGCTGCTGTTAACGTGGAGGTGCAGGTATCTCTTCAACATAGTGTTTTTGCTTCCTTCTGACATATTTCCAGAGTGGAATTTCTGGATCATATATGTGGTAGTTCTATTTTTAACTTTTTGAGGAACCTCCATACTATTTTCCACAGTAATTGTACAATTTACAATATTACTAACAGTGCACAATGATCCTCTTTTTTTTTACACCTTTCTTGCTTTGGCATCATGGTAATACTGACTTTAACATGAGTTTGGGCATATTGCCTTCTCTTTAAATTTTGAGTGAATTTGAGAATAATTAGTGTTAGATCTTCTTTAAATGTTTGGCAAAATTCACCAATGAAGCCATCTTTTCTTGGGCTTTTCTTTGTTGGGAGATTTTTTGATTACTCATTTATTCTCCTTAACAGTTAATAGATCTCTTCTTTCCTTATTCAGTCTTAACAGGTTGTGTGTTTCTAAGACTTTCTCCATTTCTTATAGTTTGTCCAGTTGTGGGGTTTTCTTTATTGTTGTTGTTTTTTATTTTTTTTTTAATAGTTGTTCCTAGTAGCCTCTTACGGTATTTTGTATTTTTCTGGTATCACTGGTAATGTTTCTTTTTTCATTTTTAATTTTGATTTGCTTGTTGATTTTGTTCATCTTTTCAAAGAACCAACTCTTCATTTTGTTAATCTGTTCTATTGTTTTCCTGTTCTGTATTTCATTTACTTCAAGCAGAAGATAATTTAAGTTGCTCCCATAAATATTTCTTATTTTGTATAAATAGATAATGTAATTTATTCATACATATATGTGAAATGTTCATCTTTTCTAAAAAAACTTTTGCTTACTGAAGAGGTCAATAAAATGATGAATTGATAAAGTTGTAAATTATTAGTGAAATGTGACAAAGGATGTTTTAATAGAACACAAAAAAACATAATTCTAGAAACTGTACTCTTGTGAATGATTTTATTTTCTAACAAAACTTGTCTTAATCCATTTCCTGTTTGCTCTGAGAATACTTGCCGGCAGCCCTTACAGCTGCAGCGTTTATCCTGAGATAACTCACAGATTACAGTCCTCGCCTTACCCCCAAAGTTCACTGTGAAGTAGCTTGCCTTTATTAATTATTTTTGCATTGCTCTAGTATGTCGATACTCTTTGGAAACAGATGACATCATTCTATTTGTAGCATTCTGTTTTTAATAGTAATACTTCCATTTATGAAATACAGTAATTTTTTCTTAAGGAAAAAGTTCTTTTAATTTTTTTAAATTAAGTTTATTGGGGTAACATTGGTTAATAAAATTATATAATTTTAAGGTGTACATTATAATTTGACATCTGTATATTCTACTGTGTTTACTACCCAAGTCCAGTTTCCTTCAGGTACCATATAGTTGATTCCCTTTACCCACTTCACCTTCCCCCTAGCTCTCCTATATTTGACCCCCTTTAACCATCTGCCTACCCCTTCCTATCCTACCCCCTACCCTCTGGTAATTACTAGTCTATAGTCCATGTCCATGAGTCTCTGTTTGTTTGTCCTGTTCATTTGTTGCTTTTAGGTTTATATCCCACATATAAGTGATATCATGTGATTTTCAACTTTTTCTGTCTGGCTTATTTTGTTTCGGATGATTATCCATGTTGTCGCAAATGTCAGTATTTCTTATGGCTGAGTAATAGTCCATTGTATATATGTACCACAGCTTCTTTAGCCAGTCATCTATAATAGGACACTTCGGTTGCTTCCACGTTCTGGCCATTGTGAATAATACTGCTATGAATGAACATCGAGGTGCAAATATCTTTTTGGATATGGGTTTTCAAGTCTTTGAGGTAAATACCCAGTAGAGAGATTGCTGGATCATATGGTAGACCAATTCTCAGTTTTTTGAGCAACCTCCATACTGTTTTCCTTAGTGGCTATACCAATTTGCAGTCCCTCCAGCAGTGTATGAGGGTTCCTTTTACTCCGCATCCGCTCCAGCATTTGTTTTACTTGTCCCGTTGATTATAGCTATTCTCACAGGTGTGAGATGGTATCTAGTTGTGGTTTTGATTTGCATTTCTCTAATAGCTAGCGATGTTGAGCATCTTTTCCAATATTTCAGTATGTAGCATCTAAGCCTCTTTGATCCCTGTTTTATATAATGCCTTAAAAATGCCTTTTTATTTTCTGATAGATAATCATGCTCGCTACCCTCAGTCTCAGTCCTGTAAGTGTTAACAACTGTATCTGTAGCATTTGCTCAGATTCCCTGGGGACTGTGGTGTTCGGTCTTGTAGGGTATGGAGGGAGGGGCCCCTCTGGTTTGGGGGTAGGGGACTGTGGCTTAGGCTCGGTTTTGCAGTTGCGGTCGATAAAAATGAACTGTTTCTCTGCGGCCCTGTCCAGCTCTCTGCCTTCTGCCCTTATAACTAGGCCCTGCTACCGGCCATGTATAGAGCTCAGAGCACTCCCAGACAGGGCTGTTTATGGAACATGCCGCACCTTCTCCCCTCCACCTCCTCCTGCAGGGAGCTATGATGACTGCGAGAGGCAGCTTCAATATTTCTCCCAGTCCACCACTGGACACCCAGGATTCTGACCTATGGTAGCTCATCCCACACTGAGACATGCTGGTGTGTAGTTTGGGTGTTTTTTGTTCAGTTTTCGATGTTCAGCTTATTGTTGTTTCAAGGGGAGAGATCTGGGGATGTCTCTCACTCCACCATGTTTCCAAAGATGCCTATAGTAATTCTTGAATTGCTGAAAATGTCAAATCCTAGAAAGTGGAGCATTCCTATGTGTGATGTTAATGTTGTTCTCTAACAGTTGTTAGCTAAAGATTCATTTGACGATTCTGACTTATGTATACATTTCTGTTAGCATTGGATTAGAGACAAGTTCTGTTCAGAAATAACTTCAAGAACAATTTTTATATTTTATTTTCACTTTGAAAACCAGTCAGATTTTCTTCAGCTTCAAAGAGTGTGTTTATATATGATTAAATTAATACTGGCAGCGAGGTGCATTTTTTTTTCTAAACAGGAAACAGCTTAATAGATATAGAAAAAGCATTTGATAAAATTAAATATTCATAATAAAATCTCTGAGGATACTATAAATGAAAATATGCTTAAACTGATTAAGATCATTTATGAAAACCTACATATATCATAATTAATGGAAAGATTAAACATTTTCTCTATAAGATCAAGAACAAGACATAATGTTTGCTCTTACTACTATTCGCTATAATGCTGAAATTCCTAGACAGTGCAGGAAGAAAATCTGAAGAGATAAGAAAAATTCCAGTTGAAAAGGAAGAATAAAAATTGCCTTTATTCACAAATTACAAAACCTTTTATATACAAAATGCTAAAGAACACATAATAATAATTTTAAAACTACCAGACTTGATAAAAGAATTTATCAAGATCACAGGATATAAAATTGACAAACAAAAATTAATGTATTTTTGTATCTATGCAGTGCAGAATAATTAGAAAACAAAATTTATTATTCACAATGGCCAAGACATGGAATCAACATGAATATCCATCAGTGAATGAAAGGATGGAACAGAACATATAATGATACAAAGGAAATGAAAGAAACAAAAATGAAGGAAATTTTACAATTTGAGACAACATGAATGAATCTGGAGGACATTATGCTAAGCGAAATAAGCCAGACACAGGAAAAATACTATATCATACCACTTATATGAAGAATTTAAATACTCAGACTTATAGAAGTTTATTAATGAATAGACAGACTACAGACTGGAGAAAATGTTTGCAGTACCTACTATGTCTGTCAAAGGACTTGTATCCAAAATATTTATATTACTATTATAATTCAATAATCACTTAAGCAAACTAATTAAAAAGTGGCAAAATACTTGGTATTTTACAAAGGAAGGCATATGACATAATTATCACATAAAAACTACTGAACATCAGTAGTCTTCATGAAAATATAAATTAAAACTATAATATGATATAATATGCACTAAATAACAGCTCACTATTCTTGAGATTCTTTTCTCTGGTTCTTGTATTTGCTGTGGCTTCCTTGTTTTGCTACATTCTTTATATTTACTGTCCTTTTTATAAACTTTTTTGGCTTTTGATTACTTGGGCTTCTTTTGCTTTATTGCTTGAGCTTACTGCCTTCCTCTTGTGTTTCTTTACTTCTGTCTAGCCTACTTCCTGTTGACTTTGTCAGTTTTCCAAAAATATAAATATAATCAGTTATACTCTAATTTAGAGCAAAGCTGTTATGTTGGTCCACTTCATTATTTGCTGACTTGTCAATAAATATATGCCTTTAGGTTAAGTGTTTATCCCAATTAGGTATTACCTGAGTATCAGGTTATCACTGTAAGGTAAAGTGTCTGTTTCGTTCATTGTTTTATGCCCAGTGCCTAGACAATATTTGTCACAATGAAGTGTTTGATAAAAATTTGTTGAATGAATGAGCTACCGCTGAGGATGAAGTTGAATGTGGCTGCTTCAATTGTGAGAGTGGATATTATGTCATGTTCAGAATATGACCTTACTAATGATACCTTCAGTGAACTATGCAGTTATTGTTCTTGAAGTTGTAGAATAGTTCATTACTTATGAGCACTGACTCTGGAACTTCAGTCATATCTTGAATCACAACGGGCAGTTTGACCTTGAGCAAATTACTTAATCTGTTAGTGTTTCACTTTACCTGTAAGTAGAGATAACTGTATCAGCTTCATTGTATTGTTGTGGGGATGAAATAATTTAATCATGTCAAGTGCCTATGAAGATTGCGTGGCATATAATATAATGAGAGGGTTCATAGTATTGTTATTGTTATTCGTTTGGTAGGAAAAGCAGCATTATTCAAGTCAGAATCAAAATAGAAGTCGGAATCTTCAGAGGGCATAAGTCTTATCAATGTAATTTTATTTTAGTTAAGCCCTTTTCCTTTTTTGTTTTCCTTACTCCCCTTTTTGAAAAAAGGAACTAAATTTTGGAGGTGTTTAAACATTAGAAATCATCATGGAATCTTACAAAACACAAGTCGGTAGAGAAAAGATACACAATAAAGCTTTACTTCATGTCAGTTTCATCCTAATTTCCCTTCATGGTTAACTACCTTGTGTATCTTTTATTTTAAAGTCCAGGCCCCTCCTTTAGAGCACAGGCATGTTCAGTGCCCTTAACCCTCACATCTTTGATGCTGTCATTCATATCTTTTTTAGGGAACCCTTAATTATCAACCCCAGAACATCCTATAAATCTTCATTAGGAAATTCCTTCTGAACTTTTGCTGAAAAGTAGTTACTGTGCACTGTGTGTATAGCAGCTGTTTGCCTAAGTTAAAAAAAAGTTGACCGTTTTAATTTGTTTTAAAAATATCCACTGGCACTGGTTCTCATTACAGATGTGTGGTTGTAACATTTCATTTTTAAAATGTGTATCCATCTTTTTTCAGTTCTAAAGGAGTCCAAAGAAACCATCTAAAACCTTAAAAATAACCACTAAACCTACAGTGTTTCTGGTTTTTAAAAATTCTCAAGGGAGGACATTTTTTATCTTGGACTTAAGCTTCATACAGGGTGGCCCATTTAAAAGAGGCCCTGTACACAGCCACATTATTAAATGGGAACTGTTTTAAATGGGCCACCCTGTAAATCAGGTTTTTTTTTTCTTTTTTCCAATGGATATTTACTTCTTTGCACACTTGTGAGTTTAGCTCAAGTGTTCAGTTACTGTGCTTGATAAGCAGCCCTGGAATTTAAATTTGGGCACCAAAGTGACATTGAAATGCACAAATCTGAGTTCAGAGATTTTAAGAAATTTTTAAGTTCATATTTTGAGAGATCGTGTTTGGATCTCTTTGAAAATGTAGCCAACATTCTGGACGAATCTCCTTTTTCAAAACATGTTTATAATGAATAAAAATACAAATAAACTAAAAATGGAAACTTTAACATAAACAGTAATACAGCTTTGGATGTTCTTTTACTGGAAATCTTTAAAAACAGGAAAGATGTCCACTTTTCATAGAACAGGTTAGGGTCAATGGTTCTTAATATTTTTAACCAAAATTTCTAAACGCACATTATTTTTTTCAATTACCACCAATAAAACTGTGCTAGAAATGAGGTAGAAATGATATTTTATTCGAACCATAGTGTGTCTAATCTAGGTTTTACTCAAGTCTGCCCACCGTAATTTTCAGGGCAAAGAACAAGAATTTAGATGAAAGCTCATGTACCATATGTCATCATAAATAGCCCTGAAATCACATATCAGAACAGGAAGGAAGAAAATGAATCCTTGGCACTATTTGAAAATAGTATACTTTGTAATGCAAGAATCTTTTGCATCCATGCTGTCTGAGAGGAGGATTTGAGGACCTCTGCATTTCTACCACATAATCCTCCCAACTCCCCAGAGCCGTGTACATTTCCCCTGTCGATCGTAATACAACCCACAAACCCTCATGGCATTCTGATGCAGTAGCCGTCTGTTTTGAGAAATGTAGAGAAGTATTTCCCCATGGCTGGGATGATTTGAGTTATGTACCAGTGATGAGTGTCGATGTTGTCATGTTTGTGTTGTTCAGGCTCAGGGTAGAGTTCTTTCTTACCGCATTTTAAAGTAATATTGTTAAACCCGAGTATCAGTTTGATTGATTGTAGAAATCTCAATTTCTACTTTAAATATAAATGGAATCTGTGCCTCCAAATTTATGCCTAGTATGCCTCTACTAATTAACTACCAAAGGTGTCCTTTAATAAATTTTCCTAAATCCTAACTAATTTTTGCCCAAACAGGTTTTTATTATCTTAGTACATCATAGGTCATTATAATCTTGGGACTATGGTTAATAGCTTGGATTAGAACCTACCTACCACCTTGTTTTAATTCTGTACATTATAGAAAATAGTACTTTGGGAAAAAAAGATTAGAAAAGATTCCAGATAAAGTATTTGTATAAATTGGAAGCCTTAGAAAGAAAAAATAAGGAGTTGTAACAGCTAAATATGGCCTAGATCAATCAGCTTCCTCTAGGCAAATGTAAAGAAACTCAAATTAGGGGTCAATTCTCTTTAACAGTCGTAGTAAACTCCCATTTTGAGAGATGTGCTATCAAAACATAGAATGAAGGTAATAATTGATATCTTATAATTTGAGTCCTTAATACTCTTAAAATATCCTATATTGTTTAAATCAAAGTTAAATAAACGAGTTATACACTTAAAGTAACAAAAAAGGCAATCTAACAACTCTGTGGTTGCCTTGATGTTGCTGACTTACTTTATTTTTACTTTGAGTGGCCTCGATCCAAGACAATGCCCCAATTATTCTTTTTTTCCTAAAGAAGCAAGGCTGTGCTCACATTTAAATCATTAACATACCATTTAATGAAAATGTTGAAGCATAACTACTGTAAAAAAAATTCTCGAGTAAGATAGGTATGCTTTCATTTGCTTTAAGAAAAATATGGTTTCTATTTAATGTGAAGCTACATCTTGAAAAAAAAAAATTGAGATGGATCCAAATGAATCTCCTGGTTGCTTACATTACCTACATTTGGAAAGAAAGCGGTCTTGGTGGTCATTTCTTAGATTACTCAGGAGCACACTATGCTTAATGAGCAGAGATATACTGTATAGACATTGAGGATACCAGGGCTCCCATTTGCAGCAACTTGATCAGTTACTCTTCCACTTTATTCAGGAAACTTTCACCTGACACCAAGAGGCAACAAGATAGATAAGTATGATTTTGTCTTTTTATTTCTGCCTGTTAGCTGTCTGTGTAGCCAAAGAACATCTGGTTTAGGGTATTGAGAGAAAAAGACAGCAATGACTTGTTCGGTAGCCATATCATGCAAAGAAAGTCAGTGTAATTTCAACCTGAAAGTTTTAATGCGTTGTCCATTTTTATTTTAGATTTCGTATTTTGTTGTTCATTATGTGATAATATGTTACTTGAATACTATAGTGATAGTTTTACTAAGTGAAAAAGCTTCTTAGTACTTCATGTTTATGAATTAGTTTCCGAGGGCTTCTGTAACAAAGTACTAAAAACTGGGAGAGCTTAAAACAACAGAAACTCATATTGTCCTACAATTCTGGAGGCTACAAGTCCAAAATCAAGGGGTCAGCAGGGCCTTGTTCTCTCGGAAAGCTCAAGGGCCGAATCCTTCCTTGTCTCTTGTAGCTTCTGGTGTTTGCAGGCAGTCCTTGACATCTCTTGACTTTTAGATGCATCATTCCAGTCACATTGCCATCTTCTCCCTATGTCTTCACATGGTCTTCCCTGTGTGTATCTGTCTCTGTGTCTAAATTTCTTCGTTTTATAAAGATATCAGTCACGTTGAATGAGGGCTCATCCTAATGACCTTGTTTTAGCTTCATTGCCTATTTTCAAATAAGGTTGTGTTCCGTGGTACGAAGGGTTTAGACTTCCATATTCTTCTCCTTCTTTCTTCTTCTTCTTGCTTGTCATCCTTATGTTGATACATTTAATCTTTTCAAATTAAATTTATTGAGGTGACATTGTTTAATAAAATTATATAGGTTTCAAATGTACAATTCAGTAATGCATCATCTGTATATTGCATTGTATGTTTGCCACCCAAAGTCAGATCTCCTTTCATCATCATATATTTGACCCCTTGTTACCCTTGTCTGCCACTCGCCACCCTTTTCCCTTTGGTCACCACAAAACTCTTGTCTGTGTCTATGAGTTTTTGTTTCTTTGTCTTGTTCATTTCTTGCTTCCATATCCTTTTTCAATAATCTATAAAAGTTTATTTTTCATTTTAAATGTGAACATACATTTTAAAGATGGATAATCTGTATAGTGTAGCTTAAATAAATGACACTTAACTGCTTGTTGTTTTCTACCTATTTTGACAAAATAGTGGAGTTTTGGAGGGTGTCAATAATTTTCTTGCCTATGCTAACTAGATAGTAACTGCAATACATGAATTCTCGTCCTCCTTAGGTCCTAGCTCAAGTACTTCTTACTCAAATAAGTTATTGATTATCCTAACATATTTTCCTTCTTCTCTCTAAACACCTGTAGCAATTATGGTCAGTACCTACTGGAGTCAGTCTAACTTTATGTATTATTTGGTACTGGTGTTTGATAATACTAGAGGTTGGCAGTGAAATGGCCTGAGGCCAAATCCTGACAGCATCCTGTTTTGGAATATCATATGTAACTAAAAATAGTTTTAACATTTTTAAATAGTTGGGGGAAAAAATCAAAATAATAATAAATAATGTTCATGACATATAATAAGTATATGAAATTCAAATTTTAATGATATTAATAAAGTTTTACTGGAACCTAGCCATGGTCATTCATTCATGTATGGATTGTCAGTGGCTGCTTTGGTGCTACAGCTGTGATTGTGTAATTGCAACAGAGACCTTCTGGTCCACAAAGGTGAAAATATTTATTATCTGACCTTTTCTAGAAAATGTTTGCTAACCCTGGATTATACCAGCAGTTTATTCCCAACCTGTTAGGCTACCTCGCCCATTAAAAAATAAACAAATAATATAATAATTATGTTTGACAAAAGGACAATTGACTTTTTTTTTTTATCTGTATGCTCATTACCAGTGTGCTATATATTATTTTTAGACTTCACAAGGAATTGGTGTTATTTATGTTTGTGCTCCTTAGTCTTTAGGAGAGGACTTTCATCTTGATGTTCAACAAATATTGTTAAACTTAATCAAATTTACATCTAAATTAAAATGTGTGCATCACACACATATGTGGTAGATAATTACCTCTTTAACTAATAGTATACCTGGAAGATGTAAAGAAATTTATCCCAGATCCTCCAACATATTAATGATAATGCTGAACATAGAACATATATAGACTCTAAATTTCTACTTTCCACCTTTAATATATAATCCAAAGTAAAAGAATTTAGCAGCTTGCAAATTATTGTTCTTGTTAACTGAGTCTGACTACGAGTTTAGTATTTGGTGTAATTTAAACTTAGAAAATACTCATGAAGTGTTTCTCCTTGTTTAATTTGAAAATTTCTTCTGATGTGATTTCTCTTCAATGATATTCCCAATCTGTTTCCTTGTCACAAAAATTAGAAACAAACTTTTATGGAGTAAGAGAAACTCTCTCTTATGTCTATGTTGTTTTAATTATCTATGTGGTGATTCAGCCTTAAGGCTATAAACTTTGTTATCAAGACATTAAGATAAAGCTAGTTGCCAAAATGAAATTAATGATGGTGGATTTAGTACCTTTTCAAAGTTCATTATTTTGTTCTTTTAGCAAATAGATTTTTAAAAGACAATTTAAATATTATTTTATAATTAAAAAATAAAAATATTTTTATAAATGCCAATATTTTTCTTATACCAAAGGTATATACTTTATATCTTTGGTGCTGCCAAATTGTTCTTAAATTAAGTTTTTTAGAGAGAAAATGTATAAGGGTTTTGAACTATAAGGTATATGTGATTTTAAGAAAATTGAGGTAGTTATACCAAATTGAACCAAGGTTTTTTCTGTTATGTGTTATTCTTATAACATATACTAAAAGTGCTACAGACAACCTTGTTAGTCTTCCACTTTCTCACCAATTCCTCACCTCCTCCCCCAACCCCCGCAACTCCATGTCTGAAATAGAGTTTTGTAGCCTATTGCATTTTAACAGCATAATGAAGATGGTACCTGTGTAAAAAAAAAAAAAAAAAAGTAAGGATAAAAAGATTAATTTAACATTTCTTTTTATTTAAAGTTAAAGCTTATGTATGTAGAAAATAGTATTTCCTCACTCTGGCACTCTTTATTTTTCTCTTTCATTTTTTAAAGATGAACTAACTTAACTTTCTTCACTTAGGGTTCTAGGAAAATACCTACATGAAGATACATGAAGAAATGAGCTCTCTGAATTTATTGAAATATAAATAATACAATATGAACAATTTAATTATAAACATTAAATATTATTTTGAGTCATCTAGCTTTTAAAGTTATATTTTGACAATCACCTAAATATAATTTTATAGCTTTTTCAATCTTTGGAATGAGAGTGGGCAAGGGAGGGAGAGCTCCCTGAAACTGACAGAACTCATTGTATAGCCAATACTTTAGTTCCTTGTGGATACTAAGGGAGACAAATTGTGTACATTTGTTTGAATCTTGGAAACCTGTGGGCCCCAGGGCATAGGGATCACACTTTTCTCTTTACCCCTCAGAGTTGCCTAAAGATTGTATATAAAGGCTTAGTGGAGATTCACCAAGAGAGGTGAGATATGAAATTTGTTCACAATGAAAGAAGCCCTAATTCTTACTTCTGTCATTAAATATGTGACCTTAGGTAATCTAGTAACCTGTTCACACCTAGAAATAGAAATAATAATAGTACCTATCTCATAGAGTTGTTTTGACATTTAAATTGGTTCAGTAGTATATAGCAAATAGTAAATCCTCAGTATTTATTGTAAATATCATCCCCTGTCATTTTCCTTATCACTATTATTATTATATTGATTCTAAATCTTACATTCTTTCAGATTTATTTATTTTTTTTTCTTTTATATCTTCTGCTGTTAAAAAAAGTCAGTTATCTGGTACCTTTTATTAATAATTTTTACCTGTCCCCAAAAGCATACCAACTATAATTAAATTTTGAATATTTTTTTCTTATGCTGTTGTTGCATTCAGTAAGCATTTATTGGGTTCTTACTATGTGCTATTTCATTTCATAAAGATGAAACACATCAGGTCTCTACCATCAGCTAATTACCACTAATGTAGTATTCTTATATTATAAATATACATATACATATTTCCAAGGTGTGCAGTTAGTTCTTGTGATAGGTAATAGAGATGACTTCATGGAAGGGGAAACATTTGATCAAAACCTTGAAAAAATGTGATGGCATTAAATAAGTGAGGAAAAGTTGTGGTAAATTGAGGAATACATCAAAGCCTTCTAGATAAAGGCTAAGGTGCAGAAGCAGTGAGGTATGGAAAATGTATATGGGATTACAGTAGAAAAGGAGAAATGGGAGCCCTTTTTCCTTTTGCATTTTTGAAGTTCTGCCAATTACCTCTCTGCTTATGAGAATGTGAAGATTTCTAACAATACACTGTTTGATTCTCTGCCCTAATATCTTCTACTACATAACCGTGTACTGTTGTCAGCCAAAGTACTGCAATTATTGGATCTTTCCTGCTAACACTGTATCCATAAGTTACATGAATTGTGGGTATTTTTTTAGCAGACAGCTATAGATATGTGCCTTAAGGTTTTAATCTGCTCTACCAGTATTAAGTGTGTGTGCTTCCGTAAATTGTACAACATAGGGAAGAAGCCTTGGAATCTAAGATCCCAGTGAAATCAGCTGAGAGGTGAATCTCATCTAGCTGTTTTTCTTCATCTTCATGCGTTCTTCCATAAGAATGTTTCCTTCTTCAACAAGACTCTCAATTTTCCTCCTCCCTCTTTCTTTCCACATATATTTCATACCCACATAAAACTGACATATGTTAACTGCTGAGAATACAAGTTTAAATTAGACATGCTCTCACCTCTGAAATTTGGGAAGAAAAGTAAGTCACTGTAAAAGTATGATGTATATGCTATGATAAGTGCTATTGAAGCATCTAGGAGGGTGAATCTGTTACTTATTGCCACTTAACAAAATGCTGCTTAACAAAAAGCCATAAAACCTCAGTAGTAAAACCTCAGTATTTATGTATATGTGTCTAGGATATTGGATTAAGCAGCTCTCCCAGTCTTGACTGGGTTCTGTCATCTGTCTGAGTGTCAGTAATTGTTAGCCTATTCAACCGATCCAGGGTATCTCAACTGGGAGAACAGAGGTGACTCAGCTCTGCTCTGTGTGCCTTCAGATTAATATTTGAGTTTCAGCAATAGTATGTATAAAGAAAATTTTAACTATCTATGAAAGATTCTTATTACAGAATTTTAAAGTTGTAGCATCTAAAGAAAAACCAAAAGATCATTCATTATATCCTGTATGTTATTCTTAGTAGAATTGCTATATATAATTAAGGCTTAACATTTTTCTCATGTTATCACTTTTTTATTCATGTTCTGAAGGACAGACTTAAAATGTATTTCTTCTGGGCATACTAAATTCTGTTTTTTGAGGAAAATTATAGAGACCAGAAATAAACTTTTTCTTAATTTTCTCAACAGAAGTGACTTATTATTGTCTAGTTCACATATTCTAGAAAGACAGTTGTCTTGTACACTTCCTAATTGAAACTGAAGCCTTTTGTGAAGGAGCAAATGGAATCTATTAGGTACAACAACTGGAATATATTATGTATTTTCCTCCTGGCAGTCATGAATATTTGCAAAATTAATTTCCAAGTTGTTTAATTGGTAATATAACAACTTTGCACTGTTTTTTATATTTTTTAATTTATAAGTTTATTCAGCTAGTATTATAGTAAATGAGACTAAAACTATTGTTTTGGGTGACAAATCCTGGAAATATAAATACTTTAGGAAAGAGATTATTTACAATAGTGGTATTAATTATTACCAGGTGGTTTTGCTAGAGTGCTATTTAAGGAAGTGTAAGGTAAAAATCTGGCATGAATCCGCTTCATTTAAAAAATGATGGGGAAGGGAGATTCTGGTCTTTACACCCTGGTAAACTCGACATCATTCTCAACAAAAATGATGATATCTAATTAGTAGGAAATTGCATGAGTACAGGGTTCATATCAGAGTAAAATAATTTCTGTGTATGACAGGGTAATACCATGGCAGTAGAATATAAAATTTAGACAAGATCTTCTTATGGGTGAGATGGAGAATTGTAGTAAAGACAAAGGCAGCTTGATAGTTGGTTCACTTCTTCCCAGCCCCCAATGTGTTGATCTGTTGTCCCAAGGATGTCTTTTACTACAGAGCTTTATATTGGGCTTGCGACTTGCTCAATGCTTAGAGGTTTTCATTCTTTTTGTTTATTTAAAAATTTTGGAACCTTTCTCTTCAACTTAAATGTTGGCCAGGACCTCAATATATAAAGCAAATAATGCTGAACTACTCTGATTCAGGTGATGATTGGAAATGGTGATAATGGAAAAGGTTTTTCCAGGGATATGCCATTTAAGTAGAGACTTAAGCAATAAGAAGTGAAAAATTCTTAATCTTGAGGTCTAGAGAGGATGATGATTTCTTCACCTTACATCAGTGGTTGCCTTTGGGCTGAGGATAGGAATGTGGATTAACTGTAAATGGCCAGGAGGCATCTTTTTGGAATGACAAATATGTTCTAAAACTGGATTGTGGTGATGGTGGTACAGCTTTATAAATTTACTAAAATTTACTGAATCATACACTTTAAATATGAATTTTCTGATATATAAACAATATCAATAAAACTTTTTTTAAATGATGCTGTTTACCTGAAAATTTTTAAACAAGTTTTCTTCATATTTTTGAAGATCCTTTATGTGTGACAAATAGACTTGATATTTTATCTAGTTCTAGGTGAGAAAATTAAGCCCATTGTGTGAAAGTTAACAAAGAAACATAATTTCTCTTACTATAAGAATATCACTTAAGAGAGAGAGGGATTAAGCATAGTAGTACTGAGTTGTGAAGTCTTTAAGAAATTTAAATGACAATTTATCTAAGTGTGCCAATCATGTATAAAGTACTCTGTAAATGTTTGCTCATTAAAGAAAATAAAGTACAAGTATGTTTGTATGTATGTGTGTAATGTGTTTGTATGTATGTATATAAATGTGTGTGTATAATTTTAAGAGAAAGCAAATATGCCAAAATGATTACAATTAGTGATTCCAGATAAAGGATATGTGTGTGTGTGTGTGTGTGTGTGTGTGTGTGTGTTTACTGTACTGTTATTTCAGTTTTTCCGTTGCTTTGAAATCTTTCAAAATAAAAGTTAAGACAAAAAAGTGAGGAGAGGTGGTCAAGGTTGTGAGAGTAGACTTTCTCAAACACTATGAAACATAATGAAACTATCATTACCGTCTGAAATGGAGAAAAATAGATTTATTGTTTTTTACCATAAAGGGAAGGTATGTACTGGATATGCAAAATCTCTCAGCAGGGAAGATTGCTGATCTTATTTAGAGCTTGTGGGAAGCATAGAATTCAGGGGATAGCGCTGTTCTGGAGGTGAACATTATCTAGAAGAGAGGTTACTCTGTTGAGAGTGTTGCACTTGGAGGCAAATTCATTACAGTGAGTCTGTTTCTGACTGACTTTCAGAAGTGAGGAGCTGCCATTGTTAGGTGATCCATTGACGAGCTATAATACTGGGTCTGTTGACTGCTTACGATAGCTACCAAAAAATCCTTAGTTTTGGGGAACTTTAAAAATTCTCAGCTAGTATAAAATTTAGTGCCTGACATGACTTCGACTCACAATAAATAGTTTTTTAATGAGTAAGGAGTTAAAAAAATAAAATGTTTGCTATCATCATCATCATCATCATCATCATCATCATCATCTTCATCTTTCCTACAAATGAAGAACTTTAAAGTACTAACACCTTAACTGCTGCTTATTTGGAATCCTATGACTAAAGTTCCTAAGTCATGTTGGAGTCCTTTTGCCTATGTCAGTGTTGTGTAAATTGATTTTCAATGCCATATAACTTAGCGGGCTTAGAAAAATGATTACATACACAGTAAATACATTGAAAGCCGAAAGTTTCTTTTTTTAAGAACTCAGAGTGTCTAATATGGTAACATGCATTGCAAATCTAGAGAAGAATAAAATATAAGGCATTTCCTAAACTCATTTATCTACAGAATACTTTTCTTCTGGACAATATTCAATTTGGGAAGTGCTTATATGGTATGCCAAATATATCCATTTTGCTAATTTTCTAAATGTCTGTTTAATGCCAGATTCTCCTATCTCTAAGTGACTTTCTCACAGCACGTAAATCTGAAGCTTGCTCTTGCTAACGCCACGGCAAATCTCTTAACTTTCTTGAATCTCTGATTCCCAGTCCATGAAATGTGCTTAAAAATTTAGGTAAAATTTGTGCTTATATTGTGTCTATATCCAGTGTTATAGATTGTTGCTGTTAAGTTCAGCAACAATATGATAGTTAAATCCTTGTGTTATTAAAATGTTTGGAAGGCCTAAAGGGAGTAAAACAACTTTTTTGGAGTTATGTATTCTGCTAAAAAGCTTAATAATAATTGTTTTAAATTTATTTTCCAGTTACAGTTGATGTACAATATTAATTAGTTTTGAGGTGTACAACATAGTGATTACTCATTTATATACCTTACAACATGATCATCCCAATAAGGCTAGCGCCATACATAAGTTATAATATTAGTGACTATATTCCCTATAATGTACTTTACATTCCTGTGACTGTGTTTATAACTGACAGTTTGTACTTCTTTATCCTTTTCACCTGTTCACTCATTCCCCCTACCACCCACAACCCTCCTCTCATCTGGTGACCTTCAATCTGTTCTCTGTATCTATGAGTTTGTTTCTCTTTTGTTTGTTGGTTTATTTTATTTTTTAGATTCCACACATCAGTGAAGTCATGTGATTTTGATCTTTCTCTGTCTGACTTATTCCACTTAGCATAATACCCTCTAGTTCCCTCCATGTTGCAAATGGCAAGATTTCATTCTTTTTTATGACTGAGTAATATTCCAATACACACACACACACACACACACACACACACACACACACACACACACCACCTCTTCTTTACTTAATCATCTATCAATGGACACTTTAATTGCTTCCATTACTTGGATGTTGTAAATAATGTTACAGTGAACATATGAATGCATATATCTTTTTGGATTAGTGTTGGATTTCTTCACAAAATACTCAGAAGTGAAATTGCTAGGTCATATGATAGTTCTATTTTTAAATTTTTGAAGACCATCCATATTGTTTTCCATACTGGTTGCACCAGATTACAACTATACCAATGGTACACAAGGGTTCCCTTTTCTTCACATCCTCACCAATAGTTTTTTGTTGATATGTTCATAATAGCTATTCTGACAGATGTGAGGTGATATCTTACTGAGGTTTTAATTTGTATGTCCCTGATGATTAGTGATTTTAAGCATCTTTTCGTGTGTCTGTTGGCCATCTGTATGTCATCTTTGGAGAAATGCCTATTCTTGTCCTTTGCCAATTTTCTAATCAAATTGTTTGGTTTTTGATGTTGAGCTATTTGAATTCTTTGTATATTTTAGATATTAGTCGCTTATTGGACGTATCATTTGTAAATATCTTCTTTCATTCAGTAGATTGCCTTCTCATTTTGTTGATGGTTTTTATGAGTTTTTCACAGAATAGATCAAATAATCCTGAAATTTATATGGGGCCACAAAAGGCCCTGAATACCCAAAGCAATATTGAAAAAGAACAAACTTGAAGGTATCATGGTACCTGGTATCAAACAATACTATAAGGCTATAATAATCAAAACAGCATAGTACTAGCATAAAAGTATACTTATAGATCAGTGGAACAGAATAGAGACCCCAGAAGTAAACTCATGAGTATATGGTCAATTAAAATATGACAAAGGAAGCAAGAATATAAAATGGGGAAAAGACAGTCTCTAAAACAAATGGTGTTGGGGAAACGACAGATACATGCAAAAAAAATGAAATTACACCACTTTCTTACACCATATACATAAATTAAAAAATGGATTAGAAACTTAAATGTAAGATCTGAAACCATAAAACTCCTAGAAGAAAACATACACAATAAATTCTTTGTTTGACATTACTCTTAATTTTTTTGGATATGTCTCATAGGGCAAAGACAGCAAAGGCAAAAATAAATAAACTACATCAAACTTAAAAACTTCTGTACTGTAAATGCTTAAATATTAGTTATACAGAGTAGTTTAACTAAGCTTTTATATTATTTTGTTAATCTTCAGTAAATGAGCATTTAAGGCTAATTTTTCTAATTTGTTAAAGTTTTTGCACATTTAAGATGGTATTGCAGAAAAAGATTCCTGGGTGAAATAAAAGGCCTAGCTTTTGCCTCTAACTGGATTAGTGACCCTGAGGTGGTTATTTAACCTTTCTTATCTTTATTTTTCTTCTTTTTAAGATGAGATGAATGAGCTAAATATTTTAGGTTCTTTCCTAACCTAACATTCAGTGATTGGTATATATCTCATTCATTCTTTCCTATTTCTCATATAAGGAGTGCTTATAATCATTTGCTTTATGCTGCTATTAATACAAGTTTGAATATGGGTATATATGAGAAAAATTTCCCTATAAATTGTTAAAATAAATTCATATGCATATTCTATAATTTTTGTAAACTTCCTCAGATACACATTTCTGTGCCTTGTGTTGTGATAATTCTAGATGAGTTTTTCTAGGTAAGTCTTTGGTTTTTACAAAATTAATTTATTTAGATTATTTAGAAAACTTACCATTTCTTAAAAGCTATTTTTCTCACACATCAAAAATTAATAAATGCCCATTTTAGTATTTTACACTGCCTCTTTTCTCTGTCCCATAGTACCATCTCCTGATTATGTTCTATGTTTTCTTATCTTATGTCATCTTTTTAACATACAAATTATTTAGTATTTTATTATGTATATTGTTTTTTGTATCCACATTAGAATGCAAAGTCTACTTTTTTTTAATCTGATATGTTCATTGGTGTATCCTAAACAACTAGAACAGTGCCTGAAATACTAGATACCCACTATGTAATTGTTGATTGAGTAATTAATACCCATAGGTGATTGTGTTTACTTTTTCAAAGTTTTACTCTGTCTTAATTTTTATTTTACTTTAAATAAATACATTTATTAATATATCTGTATATTTTCATATTGGTATTATAAATTTTACATCATGAATGAGAATCTTGCTTATGTCTTTAGATATTTATATTTATTCATGGAGTAATATAAAATTCTAAAATATTCTCAAATTTCATTTAAATTAAATATGAATATATATTATAATAAAGAGGTGGAGGAAATGGATGTTGAAAAATCAAGCAAGCAATGAGGAAAATGATCACTTCTAGAAAAACTATTGTCCTAAGTATTTATTTGATATTTTAAGTTAATGATTACATTAGCCTTCTCAGAGCCAGTGTCTTTCAGTGAAAAATAGATGAAACCATGGAGTTCTGTGAAATTTAGAGGTAATAAAAATGGAAAAGTATGGATAATTTGTTTGTGTTTATGACTGTCTGATTGCCTTAAATAACTCACCATAGTCAAACTTCTATACTTCCCCACCCCCACTCTTTAGACATTAGGTAAATTCTCAATAAATATTGGGTAAGAATGACATAAACAGTATGATGTCTGTGTTTGCATGTGCTGTCTAGTGCCAGGTTAGCTGACTTAGAGTGTAGTGAGGGCACTAGCCTCCTATTCACTCTAATTTCAGTTAGAAGAAATTCCTGGGTATTATAGTAATACCTAGCTTATGAAAGTATGATCAAATAAGTGGTTTGAAGGGAAAAAGGAAGCTTTCTTTTGGGGACAGAAAGTCACCCAGGGCTTTCTTACAGCAAGCAGTAGTCACACAGTGTCCATTCCAAAGTAATGTCAATTACCTGAGGTAGAAAAACGTCCAAAAAACAGAAGTAATAAAAAAAAAAAAAAAAGTAACTAACTCCCAAGACCACAGCAATTACTTAACCACAGCATCCAGAATAATTTAACCACATTAGAGTTTGTAGCCAGTGGTAAGTACTGAAAGCAACTCAGCATCCAAGAAGACACACACATGGTAGTAAAGAAACATGTCTTTGTCCTTTCTTTTATTTTTGGTTCCTGGATGCTTTATAAGCAGATCTGCTTATAGGCCTAGTATTCTTTGTGACTGGCCTAGAAGGTTCTCTGTCACAGATTTTTACCAATCTTAAACCCTGGCTTCTTTTTAAGGCTCTCTTTTTTTTTTTCCTCCCAGTTTTTTTGATGTATGATTAACAACAACAACAACAAAAATTATAAGATATCTAAAATGTACAATGTGATGACTTGATATACATATATATTGTGAAAGGATTTCATTAAAGAATCCCTTTGATTAAAACTTAATCAGTTTTTCTACTCTGTTCTTAATCAGAGCTTGAATATTTGGACCTTGTTAAATATACTGAAAAAGGATAATATAAAATTCTATGAAAATGTCCACAAGTACAAACACTATTTTACACTTTTTAAAAAAAAAAAAAAGAAATGGGCCTGGGGTGTGGGCAGTGGGATGTTTCTTAGAAATTACATTAGCATATAGGACCAAAAATAAATTGTAGCCTTATTGCCCTTCAGTTGTTTTTATTCACTTATTTCACTCTGTTATGCATTTAAAAACTTTATTTCTGAATTTCATGATTTTTACCCAATTTATTTAATTTAATAGGATTTCATTTTATTACAGTAATTTTCTTATAAAAGTGACTTAAAATACAATTTTCTTACAATTTTTAGAAATTATTTAGAAATTATTTAGAAAAAAAATTTTTTCTTGTAATGAGAAATCTTGTGATCTCTTCCTTTAGCAGCTTTTAAATAATCAATACAGTATTAATAGTTGTCATGGTGTACACCATGACTTATTTTATAGCAGGTAGTTTATACCTTTTGAGTCCTTACTCCCATTTTACACACAAACCTCCAATCACCAGTCTGTTCTCCATACCTTTGAACGTTGCTTCATTTTTATTAGATTTCAAATATAATTGAGTTTATAGTATATTGGTCTTTCTGTGTCTGATTTATTTCACTTAGCATAATGCCTTCAAGGTCTAAACATGTTGCAAATGGCAAGAATGCATTCTTTTTTATTGCCAAATAATATTTCATTTATCTGTGTATCTGTGTGTATATGTAAATAAATAACATCTTTATCCATTTATCCATCAGTGGATACTTAGGTTGTTTTCATATCTTGGCTATTGTAAATAATGCTGCAGTGAACATAAGGGTACATATCTTTCTGATCTAGCATTTCATTTGTTTAGAAAAATGCCCAAAAGTCAGATTGCTGAATCACATGGTAGTACTATTTTTAACTTTTTGAGAAACCTCAATATAGTTTTCCATAGTGGCTGCATCAATTTTCGTTTCTTTTTCTCCACAGCCTCCCCAGCATTTATTTCTTGTCTTTTTATACTATCCTTCGAACAGGTGTTATGTGGTACCTCATTTAATTTTGATATGCACTTACCTTATGATTAGTGATGTTGAGCATCTTTTCATGTACCTGTTGGCCATTTGTATGTCTTCTTTGGAAAATGTCTATTCAGTCCTCTGCCCATTTTCCATTGGATTGTTTCCTTATTTGTTACTGAGTTATATGAGTTTTTTATATTTTGGATTTACCTGTTGTCAGATACATAATTTGCAAATATTTTCAGTAGGTTGCCTTGTCATTATGTTGATGACTTACTTTATTCTGCCACAGCCTTTAAGTTGATGTAGTCCTACTTGTTTATTTTTGCTTTTATCGACTTTGCTTTTGGTGTGAGAAACAAAAAAAAAATCATTGCCAAGACCAATGTTAAGGAGCTTTTCCCTCTATGTTTTCTTCTAGGAACTTTATGGTTTCAGGTCTTATATTCAAGTATTTAACCCATGTTGAATTTATTTTGGTGTATGTTATGGGATAGTTTGGCTTCATTTTTTTTGCACATGACTCCACTTGTCCCAACATCACTTATTGAAGAGACTGTCCTTTTTCTAATTTGTATAGTCTTCTTTTTATTTGTTGTAAATTAATTGGTCGTATATGCATGGATTTATTTTAAAATTATAAATGTGTGTGTATATCAGAAGTTTTCTCATGTCAATAAATAAAATACTTATTGAAAAAATACTTTTATTTTTACCTCCTTTGAAATTTATCTTTTGTGTTTATGCTTTTGTACTATTATACATACATATAATATAAAAAGAGATAAATATATACATATTGCATGTGCTTGCTCATCAAGTTTTTCTTTTTTTACAGTTAAAGCCATTAAAAGAATTTGGGGTTGATTTTCTTTCATAGTTGGAGATAAATTTATGTAAGGAGTATGAGTCAATGGGTACATCATCAGATTTATGAATTTACATTGTATCCGGAGGTTAGCAAAAGATTTTGGTAAATGCATTATGTTTTAGAATTTATAGAGATATTAAAAGTGTATCACCATACTTGGGAAGAATGTGGACATAAATTGCTAATTAAAGATATCAAATAGGTAGTCAACACAGAGTAAGATAACAAATATCCTGCACTTTCCTTCTTTTTATAAACAAAAAAAAATCTTTTAAAGCTGATGTTAGAAACTACTGAAATGAAGTTGTGGGGTTTTTTGGGTTTTTTTGGGGGAGGGCGGGGGGTTTGAGAACACATAGTGCCTGTAGTAATAGTCACTGTATATTTTTAGAAATTTGTTTTCTGTGTATTGGACCTCTGTGACTAGTTCTTTTTTCTATTTCATTCTGTACTTTCTGTTAATAGATTTTTTTTTACTTTAATAGTTGTCTATTTAAAGAACCATCCCCCAATTTAGACTCTAGGGCATACACATAACACACAAAAATACTGAAAAGCTTAGTCATAAGTTCTGCAGGTTTTTCTTCAACATCTGTACCTGTGTGTGTGTGTGTGTGTGTGTGCAGAATGAGGAGTATAACATCACCTCATGAATAATCTTGCTTATTTCGTACTTTCATTATTCACTTGACAAGTGAGTTGCAGAATTAGCTGCCTACTGCTCAGTGAGACATTTGATCCTAGGACTGAATAAAACCAGTCTTCTTTGAGTCAGACAGTAGGATGTAAGTGGCTCTGCCATTAAGTGGAGTCCAGCAGGATTGCTCTAGACTTACTGCTTATTGTGTGGCTATCAAAGTAACAGCCCTTCCTAAAATGGAGGCTTGTGTGTTACAGCAAGAAGCTACTTCAGGAGACGAGGGAAGGAACAGCGTTTTCAGGAAATTTTCCAGAAAGACCTTTAGTGGAGGCTGTTCTAGCAGTATTAGTGTTGCAGGCATCTAGGCAGTATGTGAAGGAATTGAGAATCAGACTGTTGGTTGGGACTAGACCCAGGACAAGTCATTCAGGGCATCAGTGAGTTCAATGAGTTGTAAAGTAGGTCTTTAAAGGGGAAAAATCAAAAGATTTGTGTAAGTATCAATTACTTGCATTTTGTCTTTAAGCGACTTAAAAATATTATATACATTGCAGAGCAAAAAGGAAGTGACTGTGGCTAGGTGTGGTAGTTTTCATTTCTGTTTTCCAAAACCACTAGGGCAATATCTAGCTCTCTGTGTTTAGGGAAAATAATGGCAGAACTACTGTGAGAAAAACTGGAATTAAAGCTAAGGTATGAACAACCCTGAAAATTAAAATAATATACTCATCAAATTCCATTCCTTTAGCTGGACATGCTAATGATGATTATTTTTAGTAAGAGTTTTAACTTCTCATTAAAGCTTGAGGAAAAGCTTGATAATTTTTTGTACATTTTATTAACATGTTTTTAAAATACTCTTTTTACTTGAGCTATGAATTGAATTTGTTTTATCTTTTAGTCAATTATTTCACTTTGGTAACTGTATTATTTCTATTGTGAGATTTTAAGTAACTTAAAGTAGTGGAAGGGAAACTTTGTTCAGGCATTTTCAAGAATTAAATGCTCAATATATCAGTGAACACAACAGATTTTCATTCTCTTAATAGTGTACAATGTACAAAAGTTTTAGTTTTGGTGAAGTCCAATTTGTTTATTTTTTCTTTTGTTGCTTGTGCTTTTGATGTCATACTTAAGAAACAATTCCCAAATATGAGGTCATTAAGATGTTCCCCTGTTTTAAGAGTTTTATAATTTTAGCTCTTTAATTTAGGTCTTTGAACTATTTTGAGTTCATTACCCCACACCAATTATTAAAAAGGCTGTTCTTTCCAAATTAGATGTTCTCCCCACTTTATGGAAAACCAATCAATCATATATGTAATGATTTATTTTTTTCAGCTCCCTATTCTATTCCATTTATGTATTTGTCTATCCTCATGGCCATGAGCTTAATAGACTTCATTGATAGACTTCAGTGAGATTAGCAGAGTGCCTTCTGTGAAATAGGTATTTTCCTATTTCACACACTGAAGTTATCATCCTCTGAATATTACTTTTTCAACTTTATATTAGGTTCTTCAAACTGACCTTCTACTATGCTCAGGGTCCCAGCATTCTTTCCTATACCTTGAGTACTATGCTAATTAAAATCCAGGCTATGAATAAATTTTGGCTGCAGGGCTCTCTTATCCTGTGGAACTGTACTTTGTCATTTTATCCTACTTTTGTTTTGTCTTTTCTACTGTCTGTTAAAACATACTTTCAACATAAGGTTTTAATATAGTGCATTTTCAAATATTCTTTACCAGGAAGTGATTCTCTGTACATTTAGTCTACCATGTAAAAGTCGAGAATAGGACTTCTGAGAAGTTTTGTAATCCATTCTTGATAATCTGCTTGCATATAATTAGAAGTGATAATTTATCATATTTACATAATTTTTCTTAGCAACTTTTAATTATATGCTATTAAAATTTTCTGTATAATTATCATGTTACTGTATTGGCAATTTAGATATGGCACCATTATTTTTTGGTTGCCAATATTATTAAGTGATTATTAATATTTTGCATTTTGAAACAGTAAATGCCCTTAAAAATGACTACACAAATCAAGAAAGAACATAAATAATAACATTGCAGGATTTTTTTTTTTCAGCTTTTTTAGGAGGGATGCAATTCTTTGTCCATAGAAAATCATATATTCACTGTGTTATCTGGGAGAACAGTGTGTACTTTATTAAACAGATTATTGTAATAAGTATTTTTTATATTTTTTTTCTTAGTTTTACTGTCCTTATTAGTGGTGTGATTATTATTTTTTTTTTCTTACAGGTTTTCTTTAGGTGATGCTAGAAGGCCTCTTCATGAAACAGCAGTTTTGGTAGAGGATGTGGTACACACTCAATTAATTAATTTGGTAAGAGCGCATATATAATCTTATTTGGTATCTCTCTGCATTCTGCTTATATTGGGATTCATACATTTTCAATAAAAAAGTTATGTGCACATTTAGAATTCTTTTCCTCAGCCTTATTGAGGTGTAGTTTACATATAACAAAATTTCACCAGTTTAAGTACATAATTTAGTGAGTTTTGACAAATTATTATCATGTGACTACTATCCCAATCATGACATAGGACATTTTCATCATCCAAAAAGTTTCGTTGTGCCACCTGTAAATCACTTTTAATCATCCACCCTCTGACCCCTGATAACAGGTTTTCTAATCTGTTTTCTGTTACTATGTAAGTATAGTTTTTCCAGAGCTCTTTTAAAAACTTATTTATTTTGAATTTTGGGCTTACAGAAATATTGCACAAATAATTTCTAAAAGTCCTAGATATCTACCCTTCAGCTTCCTCTGTTAACATCTGATGTAACCATAGTAAATTATCAAAACCAAGAAATAACATTGGTACAACATTGTTAATACAATTATCAACCTTATTTGAATTTTATCAGTTTTCCTGTTATTGCTTCTCTTCTGTCCCAGGAGATAATTCAGTATAAAACACTGTAGTTAGTTATCATGTCATTGTAGTCTTTTCTGATCTAAGATAGTTCCTCAGTCTTTCCTTTTTTTCATGACCTTGACACTTTTGAAAAGCACAGGCAGTTATTTTGTAGAATGCTCTCCTTTTTCCAATTGGTCTGATATTTTCTTATGATTAGAATGTGGCTATGCTTTTATGTCAAGAATACCACAGAAGTGGTAGGTCTTTCTTGGTGTATCAAACCAGCAGGTTCATGTTGTCAATAAGTCTTATTTGTGATCTTAACCTAGAATACTTGGTTATGGTGGTAAATGCACACTAATAAAGTTACTTTTTTTTTTTTATTTTGTTGTTAATAAGTATCCTGGGAGACATATTTTATGCATATGCAAATATTCTTTTTCTCTGAAAATTTTTGCATGTAAATTTTAACAATCAGTATATTTTGTGTGACACTGTTGTTACTGTGATATTTGTCTAATAGTGGTTTTATGTTTCTTCTTTTCTTTTATATTTTTTAATTCCAATTATCCTGAAAGGAATAGTTATCTTTTATCACTATTTGTTTATTCACTTTTTAATGTGTGTATATATGTATATATGCTAATGTGTATTTAAATTTTATTTGTAGGACCGTTATACAGTAATAAAATTATTTATTTTAATTGCTCAAGTTGTACCAATGTTGGCCCCTAGGAACTCTGTCATGTCTTTCCCCATTTTTCTATCAGGTTTTTGGTACTATGATATATATTAGGGATGTCAATCTTTCGTTTGTGGTATATGTTAATATTCTTACAGATAAGTCTGTCACTTATCTTTGGACTTGTTTTTATGGGCTGTTTTGGGCATACAAGTATTTTTAACGTAGTCAAATGTATCGATCATTTATTGCCTTTAGATTTTGAATCATTGTTAGAAAGACTTTTCCTTATACCGAATTTAAAGAGTAATCCATCCATGTTGCCTTTTAGTACTTATATGAGCTTAATTTTTAATGTTTAGATCCCTAATTCATTTGTAGCCTCTTGTTTTTGTGTGAGATATGGATATAATCTTTTTCCAGATGACTACTCAGTTATAACATCACCATTTATTAAAAAGTCTGTTCTTTCCCTAATGATTTGAGATGCTTCCTTTATCATATTAGCATATACATTGGGATATATTTCTGACTTTGTATTCTATACCAATGGTTGTCTATGCATGTGCTAATATGACATTTTTACTTGTATAGGTTTTATAGTATATTTTAAAGATTGTTACAGCTAGTCTTACCTGGTAATTATTCTTTCTCACTGTGCTCCTGGCTATTCTTGTATGTTTATTTTTCCATGTGAATGTTAGTATTAAACTTTGTGGCTCCATAAAATAACTCATTGGTATTTTTATTGAGATTGCATGAATTTATAATTTAGAGAGAACTGCATCTTTAGAATGTCAAATCAATCTAAGAATAGGGAACATCTTTACATTTTTCAAGACTACTTTTGTGTCTTTCGTGAGTGTTTTAACATTTTTCTTCTATAGGCCTCATGTATTTTGTCTTAGATTTTTTTCCTAAGTGCAATCTTTTTTGATGCTATTGCAAATGGACTTTCTAATTACATCATGGCTGAAAACATCTGAAATTTGCTGAAATACATAAATCTGCAGATTCCAGAAGCTGAGC
Organism: Cynopterus sphinx; assembly: GCA_030015415.1. NCBI lineage: Eukaryota > Metazoa > Chordata > Mammalia > Chiroptera > Pteropodidae > Cynopterus > Cynopterus sphinx. The sequence continues at coordinate 48,821,179 of CM057386.1, read as the reverse complement.
AAGCTCCAAACAGGATAACCCAAAGAAATGCATGTTCAAACAGCTTAAAACTAAAGACATAATATACATCTAAAAGCAGCTACATTTATTACCATAGGAGAACAATTATTTGAACACAGAATTTTTCATTAGAAAACATGGAGACTAAAAGGAAATGGCACAGCAGTTTTAAAGTACTGAATATAGAATTCTCGGTCGGCAATTTTTTTCTTTGACTTTGTATTCATATGGCCTGTTTTCCTTTTCTTCGTGTCTCCATGTGACTCCCCCTACCCTGTCACCCAAGCACATCAAGTATTTACTGTTTAGTGCTATTGTCATATGTATTGAAGCTATACATGCTGTTATCTTCACATTGCAGTGTTAACAGCTTTTTTTAGAGTTATATGTCTTTTAAAGGAATAAATGAAAGTATAGATAAAAGGAAGTATACGTTACCTTTTACATTTACCCATATATTTACCATTTTCCAGCCTCATTATTCTTTGTTACAGATCTGAGTTGACATTTAAATCATTTCCTTCAGCTGAAGAATTGTAACATCTTTTATAGTACAGGTATGACACTGATAAACTCTCTCGTTTCTTTTATCTAAACATTTTTTTTCGCCTTTATTATTTCTGTGGACTCTAGTTGATAACCTTTTCTTTTTAGCCTTTTGAGTATGCCACTCAAGTATTTAACAACATATGTTAATTTCTGATGTCAAGTCAGATGTTATTTACTGTTCTCCGCATAATGTATTACCTTTCTCTGAATAATTCAATAATTCAAGGTATTCTCTTCGTTATTGTGTCTCAGAAGTTTGATGTTTCTAGGACTGATTTTCTTCATGATTATCTTGCTTGCGAGTTTGTTGATCTTGTTGCGTCTGTAAACTAACATTTTCTTCCATTTTGTGGAAATTTTCAGCCATTATTTTTTTCCTGTGTTTTCATTTTGGGATTTCAGTTTTATGCGTTTTGGACCATTTGTTATTGTTTCACAAATCTGATGGTCTCTAAATTTTTCTACAAACTTTTTATTCTTCAGTTTTGTTCGGCCTTAATAGTTTCTGTTGCTACCTTTAAGCTTTTTTTTGGAATCTTTACTCTGCTATATAGTCAATATAGTGAATTTTTCATTTTACTCATAGTATTTTGTTATACTATTTGAAAATATATCTTATTGGGTTAAAATACCCCTTTTTGAATTGTAGGTATATATTTTTATATTGTTCTAACATTTTTTCCTTAACTAAATTTATTGGGGTAACATTGTTTAACAAAATTATATGGGTTTCAAGTATACAATTCAATAATATGTCATGTGTGTATTGCATTGTGTGTTCACCACCCAAAGTTAAATTTCCTTCTGTCATCATGTATTTGACCCCATTTACCCTTATCTTCCTTGCTCCTTCCCCAGTTTCCCTCTGGTAACCACTAAATTGTTGTCTGTGTGTATGAGTTTTTGTTTGTTTATCATGTTCATTTGTTGCTTTCAATTTGGTATCCCACATATAAGTGAAATCATATGGTTCTCAACTTTTTCTGTTGGACTTAATTTGCTTAGCATGATAATCTCAAGATCTATCCATGTTGTCACAAAAATCCATTTTTTCTTATGGCCGAGTGATAGTCCTTGTATATATGTACCACACCTTCTTTATCCAAGCATATATCAAAGGCCAGTGGGGTTGTTTCTATGTCTTGGCCACTGTGAATAATGCTGCAATAAACGTAGGAACCCTCACACACTGCTACTGGGAATGCAAATTGGAAAACAGTATGGAAGTTCCTTAAAAAAATACGAGTGGAATTACCATATGACCCAGCAATCCCTCTTTTAGATATCTGCCCTCAAAATTTGAAAACACTTATCTTTAAAGATATATACATCCTAATGTTCTTCCAGGGTCTTCTGTGATTCCATATGAATTTTATTATTCCATATGAATTCTGTGATTCCAAGGAATTTTCAATTTCTGTGAAAAATTACATGGGAATTTTGATAGTGATTACATTGACCCTGTAGAGGCTTTGGGTAGTATGGACATTTTAACAATATTAATTCTCCTGATTTATGGACATAAGATGTCTTTCATTTATATGTGTTATGCTCAGTTTCTTTCATTCAGTGTCATATTTTTTTAATGTAGTGATAAATTATTAAATTATTTCAATTTTATTTTTTGATGTGATTTTAAATGTGCTTGTTGTCTTTATTTCTCTTTCTGATAGTTTATTGCTAGTGTATAGAAATGCAACTGATTTTTGTATCTTGACTTTATTCTGAAACTTTATTCAATTTGTGTTTTAGTTCTAAGGTTTTTGGATGGAGTCTTTAGATGTTCTATGTATAACATAATGTCATCTGCAAACAGAGACAATTTTATATCTTCCTTTCTGATTTGGATACTTTTATTTAATTTTATTGCCTAATTTTTCTGGGTAGGACTTCCAGTACTATGTTGAATAACAGCAGTGAGAAAAGGCACCCCCTCGCCTTATTACCAAAATTAGAAGAAAAATTTTCCATCTTTTACTGTTGAATATTATATTAGCTATTGGTTTTTTATATATGGCCTTTATTATATTGAGGTATATTCCTTCTATACATAATTTGTTGAGGATTTTTATCCCAAAAGGATCTTGAATTTTGTGAAATTTTTTTCTGCATCTATTATGATGTTCATACAATTTTTATCCTCCCTTCTATTTATGTGGTATACCACACTGAGTTGTGTATATTGAATCGTTCATTCATCTCAAGAATAAGTGTCATTTAATCATAGTGTACAGTCCTTTTAATATGCAGTTGAATTTAGTTTGCTAGTATTATTTTGTTGAGAATTTTTTAATCTCTTCATTGAATATATTGTCCTATAGCTTTTTTTGGTAATCTTCTTATCTCAATTTGGTATTAATGTAATATTGGCCTCATAAAATGGATTTGGTAGTATTCCCTCCTCTTCAGTTTTTGGAAGAATTTAAGAAGCAGTGCCATTAACTCTTTAAATGTCTGGTAGAATTCACCAGTGAAACTGACTAATCCTAGGCTTTTCTTCTGGGGAAGTTTTTAATTACTGCTTCAACTTCTTAGTCATTATGGTCTGTTCAGGATTTCTATTCATTATTCAGTCTTGGTAGGTTGTATGTTTCTAGTAATTTATTTATTTTATCTAGATTATCCAATTTGTTTTCATAGAATTGTTCCTGGTAGCCTCATGATGCTTTGTATTTCTGTGGTGTAAGTTGTAGTGCTTCCTACTTTTATAGTTTACTTTAGTTCTCTCTGTTTTTATTCGTTAGCTTAGCTACAAGTTTGTCAATTTGTTCACCTTTTCAAAAATAAATCTTAGTTTTATTTATTTTTTCTATTGTGTTTTAGTCTATTTCATTTATTTTTGTTCTAATCTTTATTATTTGGATTTAGTTTGTTCTGTTCCAGTTACTTATTTGTAAAGTTAGATTGTTTGTTTGAAATCTTTTTTTCTTGATGTAGATACTTATTGCTATAAACTTCCCTCTAATTTTGGTATGTTGTGATTTTGTTTTCGCTTGTCTCAATATACTTTCTGTCTTCCTTTTTGATTTCTTCTTTAACCCATTGGTTATTCAGAAAAGTGCTGTTTAATTTTTCCTATTTGTGAATTTTCCACTTATCCTCCTGTTATTAAGTTCCATATTGTTGGGGTCAGAAAAAATAGTTGATATGATTTTAGTTTGATACAGGGTGTTTCTTGCCAGATTCCTGTTTTAGTGGGACTACTTGCAGACTATACCTGGGAGGGACTGGAGCCTAGTCATTCGACTCTTTCAGAATCTACAGATGGACCTAGTTTGGTGAGCTTACCTCTAGGGGCTTCTGGATCTTGGCCAAGAAGGGTAGACATTTTGGGAATCATTTTGGCAGCAGCTGCATATTATTTCATTTAGGAAATACTACAGTAAGACTGGCTGTAGACTAAATATGTAAGTTGTTTCTTAAATTATTTCCTTTAATCTTTTTTTTTTTAACCTATTGTTCCCACCTCAGACCTTTGCCCTCTTATGCTATCCTTGATTCTTACTCATTACTTCAGCCAGGTCGACCCTCTATCCCACATGATTTCACCTAACTCTACTCTCTTCTACTTAGGTGATGACTGGCATAGGCCTTAGTTAACTCTTCTTCACTGGTTCTGCATAAAGATTATGAATATGTTAAATAAGGAAAATACATACAGGCATCACCTACTTTTCAAAGTTCATGTTAATGCCATTTTAGTTTTATAAAAGACCCACCTAGTACCTATTTTAGCTAACTGAAAGAAATCTGAAGAGGATTATTGCTTTTAGAGAAAAAGGCAAAAAGGAAAAATACTAGTGTTTAGGATTTGTTTTGCAGTGAGCCATTATAGAGGCAGTGGCACCTACAGCATCTCAGCCTCAACGATTAAATTGCTATTTCAGTGCTATCAATTACAATACCCTTTCAGCTTCCAAAACTGTTGTGATTTCTGATGACTATAGAGCTTTTATTTTCTATTCATTCAAAGTTAGACATCAGGAGAATCTATTCATTTTATGCATAGAATATAATCACCATTTTATTTCAAAATTATATTAGATTTTCGCTATATTAACCAGGTAACTCATTAGCTCTTCAGTCTCTTTTCCTATGTTTTTATTTCAGAACCATGTTTTCAGGATTATTCTAACAATCTTTAATTGTGAGAATTAATAACAAATTTATATAGGTAAAGAGTGATTGCTTAAATCTCCCATCTGGATTAGCATGCACTGAGTTGTTCATCTTTCCTCCCCCCTCTTCCTTATAATGTTTTTTAATTCAGTTAATCTCCTGGTAGAAGGAGCTTATGCAAGGCACTGTACAATCCTAATCACCATTTCTGTGAGGCGTCACTTATGCCACCTCAGTAGTAGTTTATGAGTATGTTTTAAAATAGTAATAAAGTTTCCTGTGCAGAACTTCAATTATAAGGGTTATCAAAATAGGACAAACTAATATAATTTGTGATTTCATAAAATAAAGGAAGTAGAGGTACCATGGGGACCTCATGAATCACAGAATGGAAACAGTCTTCTAGCTAACTAAACATTCAGACTTTGTACTAAGTCACAACATGTATATGTAACTCAGCAAACCAGAACACACTGTGTATTTACGTGAATGGGATAAAGGAGTTCACAAATACCATCTAGGAAAAAAATTCTTGGCCTGTTTTGTCTGATCCTACTCTGGAGTAAATGAAGTACCTCATATTTAGCATAAACAGACTGAAAACACACCCACTTTGTGGAAAATGAACATGTGTACATATATCTGTGTACGTAGTGGTTCAAAACATAGAACACTGTGTTTCACTAAAAACTGATTACTTTTATTCATTTATACTTGTAACTTTTCTTATGAATGTACTCTGGAAATTTTACTAATTGTTTTGGGACGGCACTTATATCTGATTGATTGCTCTTAAAATTTTCTATTTAATTAGTTCTATTTTCTCTCATATATTCCTGTCTCATGCCTCAAGAAATACTATTGTATCTCCTCTTTAAAAAAATAAGTTTGTGTTTCTGTTAACAGATATTTGGTTTTTAATTTGTGACACAAAATGGGTATATTCTATGTAGAACGACTTTAGCTACATTTTTCCTGCCAGCTGCCCTGAGTAGTTAGTTTGATATAGCATAACCTCAAGGACGATCCAGGAACAAATTTTTAGTTCTTTTCCCACTATTAGCATGCCCCACCCCCGTTTTTATTTGTTTGTTTGTTTGTTTGTTTGTTTTTCTGCTGCTGTGTATCTTTCTCACTCATAATTAATTCATAATAAGAGAATCTCAGAATACAAATTGTTTATAGTTTCAGTAAGTTATGAGTAGTATCTCAGGTTACTTAGTTTTCTTAGCATCGATGTAAAACAGTATCTTCTTATTTTTCCACATTTATCAAAATTTTTCCTTCAGGGTTCTTCATTTTTCCCCCTGCTGGTCTGCTACAATCTCATCACCTGACTTAAGTTAAATGCTACTAGCTACTTGGATCCTGTGTTATGCTTGGATTTCTAACCTGTGTTGAAATTTGCAGTTCTGACTAAAAATCTTTAAAGGCCTACTGCAAAATTTCCAAGAATTTCAGATTTACTAAAGAATTGCAAACCTGTCAGAAAATTCCCACTCTCCAGGTTGAGTTGAATCACTTAATTAAAATAGGTCCAGATTTGTATCAACTGGAAATTGGCTGAATTGATATTATATATGCTGTTAGTATTATCCTTTTGATAATACCCATTTTGAGTGAAGTTCAGAAATTGTCATGATTTCTGAGTGCTTTATGGCTACTGTCATTTCTCTATTCATTCACAGTTAAACATTTATCTCCTTGTTTTTTGCATAGAATATAGTTATTTACCATTTAATTTAAAAACCATTTTGGATTTTCATCCTATTAATTTGTCAGGCAACTACAGGTGCTCTTCATCTTATGACAGGGTTATGACCTGATAAACCCATCATAAATAGAAAATACCCTTTTAAAAATGCGTTTGATACACCTAACCTACCGAACATCATGGCTTTGCCTAGCCTACCCTAAACATACTCAGAATAATTACATTAGCCTACAATTGGTCAAAATCATCTAACACAAAGCCTATTTTGTAATAAAATATTGACTATCTCATGTGATTTATATAATTATGGCATCCTACCTTCACGCTAAACAATTATCTTGAGTTTTATCTCAAGAGTAATTGCCTTCTTCTTCTTTTTCTCACCAGCAGGAGATGCAGATGAGTGTTTTGTAAAAATTATGGGATGTAAAATCACAATATCCAAAAAATTCTGACAACACAGTACACTATAGAGTATTGGTTGCTTACCCTCTTGATCACATGGCTGACTAGGAGCTATGGCTTGCTGGCACTGTTCATCGTCATAATAATGTATCATATCACTAGCATGAAAAAGATCAAAATTCAGAATTCGAAGTATGGTTGCTACTGAGGCATATTGCTTTTGCACCATTATAAAGACAAATTCTTAAGTTGAACCATCGTTAAGTCAGGGACCATCTGTAGTGAAGCCATTCTATCTGTTATGTTTTCATATGCAAATTGATTTTTAGAGTTATTCCAATAATTATGAAAATTAATAAAGAATAAACTTATATGTGTGAAGCGTGATTGTCTAATCTTCATCTGGATTAAAGGCATTAAGTTCTCACTTCCTTACTCTCTCATTTGTCCTTACTTCTAATGCATTTTAATTTGGCAATTTCCTTCCAAGTACTCTTTTCATTCAACTGATTTTGTGGTCTCTTCTGCATCTGATCCAAGAGATTGTTTTTAAACTCCTATTCTCCAGTACATTTTCCAAGATCTCTGAATGTCTCTTTTATTGATAACTCTTTAGCTTCTTTCCCAAGTGTTGCTGTTAGTCTTGATTAGTGTAGAAATTATACAGAAAAGAAAATAAAAGAAATATCTACTTTGTACCAGACTTTATGCTAAAATGTTTTATATATATTATTTTATTATTCATATATAGTCCTTTTCCATAAATAACTGTTATTTCTATAGATAGCTTTTTAACTTACAAAATTTTACCCTATATTGACATTGACTTATTTATTATGTAGATATAATTAAAAGCCTTTATTTCTCAGATCTTAATATTATATATTATTCTATACTTGAAGAATATATAATTCTTTTTAAGTATATATTCTTTTTTCCTTTTAGATGTTTACATCCAGCCTGATGTTTTTATTAGGGATATTATTTTACCACATTGTAATAGGGAGCATTTTGTTTATGCCGATCATTTCAAATGTTTCTCATCATTTTTATATTTCTTGATGAAAATATAAATCACACACATTCTTAGTTTTCTGAAAATGTATTAACCTTCCTTAGATACTTCTCTAGAATAAGTTGTTCTGAAATTCTAAGTAATGTATATAATCTGAAATTCATGATACTTATATTTGAAGGACTGATATAAAATTGACTTCAAATTTTTAAAGTAAATGAAAGGAAAAATAAGGTCCATTAAATAAATGTGTCAGTTATCAAAGTGTTAAGAAAAAAATTTTAAGAATGTTTTAAGACTAATTTTCAAAATGATGTTTTACTACAAATAAAATTATACTGACTTGGCACTTTTAATTCAGCTAAGAATTGACAATAAGCAGTAAAAGACCACAGATACTATAAAAATTCTGCTCATTGTCAGAATGTGTTTAAAAGTTTATCTGTTTTTCTTTTTTGCAGTAGAGTAGTTGCAGCAGAATGGTGAAGACCAAGGCAAGTAGTTACTAAGGCAGGCATTGATGTTGTTAAAATATAGGCACCCAGAACAAACAATTGCTAAAAACCACATACTCACAAAATTAAAGGTATCTAGATGGTCTAGGAGTAAATTTTATAAAGTATGATCCAGAAATATATATTGTAATATCTGAAGTCTCTTATAAAGTTCTTTGGTTGCAGAAACTATCACTTATATATAATAAATATGCTGGTTGATATTTATAGTGAAGTCTTGAAAAAAAATAGAAAAAGTTGATACATTCAAAATAGCCTTTAGAAACTAAAGATAGTGTGTGATACACTTAAGATATCTCAGTGATAAAGTTTAATTTTTTTTTAAATCAGGAACTTTAGTTATATACAGTATAGCATATATTTCCTAAGAAGTCAAAAACTTTTTCCCCCAGTAATCTATGTAAAGATTCCTTGGCTTAGCAAATATACTTAAGAAAATAAAAACATTTTATTTTAAAATTTCAATCTCAGCTACAAAAAAGGAATAAAAAAAACTTTCTGTGCACACTTTGACAGAACATCTCTTATAACAAACATTTTACTTAACACATACAATAACCTAGAGGGTTAGAGGGCATAATCTTCATTTTTTAGGCTTGGAAACTGAAGAACAGACGGAAGGAAATTTAACTTTGGGTAATGAAATCACAATGCAATATACATGTGACATTGAATTGTAACTTGAAACCTATATAATTGTATGAACCAGTGTCACCCCCAATGAATTTATTTAAAATTATTAAATAACTAAAAGAAAAAGAAGGAAAAAAGAAAGATTAAGCAACTTGTTCAAAGGCACACGGCTTATAAGTAATAGATGCGGAATTCAAGTCATTATTTCTTTGGAGAGTTTGGGGAGGTTTTAGGATGAAAAGTGCTGTTTCTTGTATGTGTACTAATGTGTACTTATGTACCAGAGTACTCTATTTTTCTGAGATCCCTTCTAATTGTGAGTATTCTGTGGTTCTCTGAAGTGAAGAATATTGTTTTCAGGGTAGGATTTCTATTTTGCAAAAGATTTGCAGAGAATAATTAACAAAAAGCAGTGGTTGAAAAAAAGAAGTCTCAAGAAAGATAAGCAACATCTTTTTTTTTTTTTGGGGGGGGGGAATACAAATTTAATTTTAAGTCTCTGGTAGAGATTTAGCATACTTTAAGTATGTAAAGAGAAAAAGTAACATTCTGCCACATGAGAAATGGTCTTAGCCAGCAAAACATCTTAGGCATAATGGGTAATTTGATAACACTGAAGTAGGCATCATTTGGACAAAGGTAATTAAATGTATAAAAAATAATATATTTAAACATACTTGAAAAAGATATTTTAAATATCGTGAACTTTTCTAGAAATGTACTGCATTGCTGCTTGCATTTGTAATAGGCTTCAAGAAAAAAGTTGTGGTCAAAGTAAAGCCTTTTTCCTTGAGGCCTGAAGTTCCTTTTTGACAGTTTCTTCTTGACTTGTGTTAAGATCACTAGAGTTCAGATAAGACTTGATGATCATATGAGAAGTAAAATACCAAATAGTAGTCCAAAAAATTTCTTATGGTCTACATATAATAAAAAGATCATTTTTTTTCAGTCTCTTCTCATATTAACTTTTACTCCCATATAAAAGTATCAGCTTTTTTTCTGTTCAGTCATGTTGTCTATGGCTGCTTTTTAAAAATTAAATATTGTTCTATTTTCTAAATACACAATCATTTGATTTTATCGATAAGAATAAGGTTGCTGTGTTTGTCTTATGTTTACTAGGAACTCAGCATTTGTAAATGTTTTTTTTTCCCCCATTTAAAGGTAAAAGCATTAACTTTTCAGGGTATAAAATAAAACCACTGCGTTTTTACATAAATCAGAGATCAGGCAGTGATATAGTTACTGTTTTCAAATGTTGTACTTGTAGAAATAAAATACTAGAGTTCGTTTTTTTTCCATAACATATTTATTTGTTCTCTTTTTATGCTAGTCAGGAAATGAAAATTTCTTGTAAACAAGAAAGAAATTGTTTATGTCACTATTAAAGATTGAATGGCTACTCTCTAAAAGAGGGAATGATAATTATATCTTTTACACTTGAAGTTTAAAACCAATTGTTTCTTTATTTTAACGAAGTCTTTATGTTTGAATAATAAACCACTTAGTAACCATTAATAACTAAAACTATGTTTGGATTTCGAATGGATTTGAATAATGTTGTCAGGAATAGAATTGCTATTTTCAAATGTCAGATAAATTGCACAGAGTTTGCATTTATGCCAGGAAACTACGTTTAGCCATTGGTTTATATGAAATCACTTCTGATCAAGCTATGTGGATTTCCAGTTGGAATATAAACAGTATTTTTTAAATGTATACTGCAGAAAAGGATGAAAAAGAAGCTTGGGATTAGATTTTCAAGGCCATTGAATTTCAGACTGAGGAATTTATATGTAATTCTGTCAGTTTCTTCAGGCATTTAAAATTTTGAAAAGTAGCATAGTTAGGAAAGTAGAATAATCTGGCTGTTTTATATAGGATAGTGAAAGACGGAGCCAATTCTAGAGGGGTCTATTTACAGGAAGGGTACTGAAATACTTAGGTAAGGGATATTACCAGCTCTAAGTTGGATGATGACAGGTTCTGAATGATATTTTACTATCTGTAAACAGTAGTCCATTACAGTATAAATCCTGTATTAACAAGAATAAACAAATTCAAAATACTATAACAATCAAATCTACTATGATGGTTCTCATTGTTTTATCTGAAAAACTGGTAGAAGTACTAAGTTGTTAGTACATTTAATGTATCAATTGGACATATTCTCACTTACTAATCATTGTTCTAAATGTGACTCTTCTGGTTACTGTTGCAAAAACCACAAGACCTTGAACCATCAGTTGGGAAATGCTAGTAGAATGGAAGGCTTTTAGAGACAGACATCCCTGGGTTTGAATCTTGGCTTCAAAACTTGCTACTTATACAATCTTGAGCATATTTCTTAATCTGATTGAGTCTTGATTTACTCCTCTATACGAATTCACCTACCCAGTTGGCATTATATAAATTGACATATATATATATATATATATATATATATATATAACCTAACACTGATGTGTACTGCCTTTCATTGAAAACATGATTTAATTAATGACATCCAAATATCTTAATTATAAATCAGTACATTTGGAGCAACACAGTGTCAAGGGCAAATACCCTAAGGAACCAGAAAGAGAGTTTAAATAGTCATATGTCCTCTGTATCTATGAGTTGTTTCTATTTTGTTTGTTCATATAAGTGAAATCATTTGGTATTTTTCTCTGACTTATTGATGGTTGCCAGATGGGAGGAATGTTGAGGGGGATAGCTGAAAAATGTGAAAGAGATTAAGAAGTACAAATTGGTAGTTATAAAAATAGTCATGGGGATGTTAAAGTACAGCATAGGGAATATAGGCAACAATAATGTAATAACTATAGTGTCAGATGGGTGGTAGACTTACTGGGATGATCAAAAGGTATATAAATGTTAGTCACTAAGTTGTACACCTGAAACTAATATATATTGTATATCAACTATAATTGAGAAATATATATTAAAAAAATTTTTTTTTAATTTTTAAATGAAATCTCTGGACAAAAAGAGTCACATGCTCTTTGTATTTCTGGGGCCACTTTCCTGCCTTCAAATGTCATATCATATACAATTCTGTTTCTATGTCTTCTGTTACTACCTCTCATTCTTGATACAGTTAGAGATATTAAAATTTTTAAATATCAGTTTACATAATTTATTATATGTGAATTTCCCTGTTTCTTTCTTATCTGTTCCCATTTGACTCTATGTCCACCATAAGAAGAAACCTGTAGATACAGCAGTCTAAATTGTCTTTATTAATTTGTTTCAGTCCTGGGTTTTGAAAGCTTTTCCATAAACTTTCTTTTTTTATAACTATAATTTGAATAAAACTTAACTGTTAGTGAAACAAGAGCAGTGTTGACTAAAAGACTTTATTTTTTGCTAGCAAATCCTTGACTCTTCTAAATGATTTTGAGTCTCGTCATTTTGTATTTCAGTGATGACTACTATATTTAGTTCTTTAAGTTTCTCAACATGCTTGAAAAACACCTAGAAAAATGTAATAAGCAGGTAATGCTGTGCAGTTTGAGAGGTGGAACAGAGAAATAGGTTAGGTAAGTGAGAAAAGGTCAGCAGAGAATTTAAGTCCCAAAATGACCACTTTGCTAAAATGTGTATAGATTTATTAAAGTAATATTATTTAGGCCTAAGTTATATAGTCATTATAAAGGTACCTTGTAAAATGTAAGGCAATATTTTAATGTTAATTTTTTTTTATATTATTACTAATGATTTTTTTTAAACCTTGTTTTAAAAGTCTTTTCACTAAATAGTCCATAGAGAAAGCTTTTTATCTGAAATATTGGCATAGTTAATAAATGCTGTTTTTAGTATTAGTATTAACATTCATATTTTAGAAATAACCTCTAGGTACCAGCATTTTAAGGGAGTCAGGCATTCTTCTGAGTTCATGTGTTCTTTTTTAGTGAATTGACCCTTTAAGCATTTTAATTTCTAATACCTTGACATTTATGTAGGAGACTTCTGTTCAATATTTTAAGTAAGAGACTCAAAATCAGTATCATTTATTAATCATCCAGCATTATTATTTTGAAAAATAATTATTTTCCACCAGCTAAAATCATGCACATAATACCTCAAATTACACCTATCTTTAACAACATTCTTCAGAATAACATATTCTGAAAAGTAAAATTATTTTCTGTGCTATGCAGCTGAAGTTACAAAAGACTTGTAACTTCTAATAATCAGCTTAATCTGGTTTTAAACTCTTCATGGCTTTGGAACAGGAATTTTTGTTTGAAAGAAAGATTGGCTTGTTAACTGAATTATGCAATTATAAGTAAATGTGGTCACAGCTGCTTTTGATTTCTTTGTTATACACCTGATTGGAAATAAATTTTAAATATTTTTCCATTTCTTACACTGACACCTAGTGTTGGTTATTTCCGATATCTTAAATATTGAATTTTAGTTATTAATACCTATGGAACTAGAATTACATTAAACAATTTTTTTAGGAGTGCACTTGTTAAGAGATCGATAACTCCTATTTTCAACACCAGTCCCACATAGTTTTCTAGTTACATGGATGACACTATTATGAATCAATGTCTGAGGCTATTTTGAAAACAACAAAACTCAAAGAAGCATAGAATTTAAGAAGTGGAAAGAACTTGAGAGAGTTTAAAACTTCAGCATTTTGTCATGTTCCCAGTTCCTTCAAGTCACAACTCCAGATGGGTGATTTGATTTATGTGAGCCTACTTCCTGGGTGATAGAAGTAACAAATCACATTTACTCATGTAAGCATTCAGGGTTTGATGTTACTACTTGGCTGAAAATGAAGCAAGATTAAGTTTTTTCTAATTTTTGAAATGAGTGACCTTGAGATGTTATATGTTTACTATTTCTTTTGAATTCCTAAGGAGGATTTAAGTGCTCTGATTTTTCTAGTAATAAAGTTAACGATTGAGATTCATATATTATCTGCAGTAATGTGAAAATCTATATACAAGTTGGAGAAAATTTATGCAGTAAGCTATTATTAAACTAGAAATTCAGGTGGGCATTGCACATAATGTAATTTAGTTATTTTTCATCATTAAACTGGAAAATGATATTCTGAGTAGGATGAAAAAATTTTTTAATTATATTTTATTTAAGTATAGTTGGTATACAATATATTGGTTTCAGGTGTACAGTATAGTGATTCAACATTTATTTTTAACTAAGATTGACTATTTTTTACAAAATTAGTGACAAAGACTAAATTTTGAGTCATTTTTAACAGAATTGCTGCAAATTTCAGAATTTGAATATTCAGATGTATCTTCAATGAAGTTTAATATTCTCATACCTAAATATCAGACATTTTAAATACTAGAGATATAATCATACACCTGCTATTTGATAAACACTATCTTAGATGTAGGAAATAAATTTTTATTGAAGTTTTCATTCATATGTTTCATTAACAAAAGGATATAGAAATGTAGAAAATAATTAAAAAGAATTTTGATTTCTAACACTTTATTTTTAATAATTCTAGTATATTTCTCACATGATTTTTTAAAAATTGGATCTCAGTATATTTATGAGTTAATGTTTTTGATTATCAGGTTCACTCACAGATCTACTAAGTTCTTAGAAAAGAGATATTCAGTCTCTTTAATTATACTTTAGCACATGTGACATAAAAGATCTGAAAAGAACTCATCAGATATAACAAAAATGAATAATAAAGTAGATAACAGTTGTGGATTACATAATTTTTCCTTGGCTTAAATGGGTTGAAATTTATATTTGGAATATTAACATATATTTATGTTGGATTAAAATTAGAGCAATAGCAAATAATTTGCATAAATATTGTGTTTTCATGTTTATGTCTCCTTCTAATATTTAATCAAATATTTAAATCTGCCTCTTACAAGGTAGGACAGAGTAAAATTTCAAATACCATACTTTCCCAGGCACTTAATGAAAATGCATAGATGTTACACTTTCTTTTACTTAAAAGTTCATTGGCTTCCATTTTATTCAAATTGCTTATTTCATTTAGAAACCCAAATAAAATTAAAGAATCACACTTACATGTAACTGAGTGGAAATTCACCTTAGTGTTTCCCTCTCTTTTTCAGGATCAAAATTGGCAAAAACTGCTGGAACAGGAAGTTATTTTACAATAGTTTCAGTTTAATGTTTTATCAGTCCCAAGAGTAAAATATTTTGCAACTACTGTAATTTTATGTTGCTACTCTTAATGTAGAACCTTGTTAAAAATAGCATATAATTAAGTGGGTTCTGATATAAGTAAAATCCTTTCACCTCAATTATGCTGGATACACAAGAGGTAGAGTTAGATTGGATGGAATTCTTAGCCACACAGGCTCTCCATCATTTCATTCATTCATCAAAGGTTTATTGATAAATGTGACAATCATTGTTTTAGGCATTAGGAATATATAATGGTAACTAACATAATGTTCATGCCCTTATGGAACTTATATTTTTGTGTGCAAAAATGATAAATAATATTAGATAATGTTAACTGCTATGAAGAAAATGCAGGATGAGAAAAGGGAGGGATAAAGTTATATACTTCAGTGGAGATAATATTTGAGCAAAAAATTAAATAATGTCAGGTAAGATACCATGCATAGTTCTAGGGGAAGAACTGAGTGAACAGGAAATGTATAGGCTGTGAGACTGGAATATGCTTCAGAAACAGAACTATCAATGTGTTTGGAATGGAGTGAATGATGGATCCAGTGGCTTCTAAGTGTACAGTACAGTATTTTCGACCACATGCACTTTGTTGTGCAGCAGATCCCCAGGATCGCCTGCATGATTTAAGGTTTTTAAGAGATCATTTCAGCTACTATTTGGAGACTGGGCTGTAGGAGTTTTCATTTTGGAAGCAGGTAGATTAGTTAAGAGGTTTCTACAGCAGGTTGTAGTATCTTGTACTGGTATGATGGTGTTGGAGAGAAGTGGTCCAATCTAACTTTGTTTCAAAGGTGGCACCAACAGGACTTTCTGACAGTGGATATTAAATATGAATGTATGGAAGAAATCAAGGATGATGTCTATACTTTTTATCTGAGCATCTAGGTGAATAATGGTTTGTGGCAAAAATTTAGCATTTGACATTGTGTTGAAGTTGAGAAGCCTATAAGACCTCTAAGTGGAGAAGTTAAGTAGGCAGTTTAATATATATGACTTGAATTCATGAGAGAGGTTGTGTACTAAGGATAAAAATTTTGGAGTCATTGGTATATAGATGGAATTTAAAGTCATAAGATAATATATCACTTGGGAAGAGAAGGGATAAGACAGAAGACTGAAGAGTGACCCTTGGAAGTATTTCACCATTCATAGTTTGGAGAAAAGAATACACAGCCAAGGAGATGGGTGACACAAGGGAAGTGCCATATCTAGATAGCCAAATGAAGAGAGAGTGTGTAAAACAAGGACAGAGTTGATTATTGTATTTGATAAGTTTTGGCAAGAGTTGTTATAGTTCTCTGTGGGGACAAAAAGTCTTTTTAGAATTAATCACAAAGAGAATTGGCGATGAGAAATTGAGAATGAGAAAATGAAGGCAGAAAAAATAGTCAATCTTTTAAGGAATTTTTGCTCTAAAAGTGGTATAAACACATTTTCTGATTGCTCTGGAAGAACTGGTTTATGCCTGTTATCCCAGCATAGTCATCATTTTACTGTCAATGATCTGAAAGAGAATGTGATATCATGGGAGGATTTTATTGAACATGACAAGTATTATACTCATGAATCTGGTAACCTGATAAGTATTATATTCATGAATCTAGTAACATAATTGTCATGCCTCAGACTTTAAATTATGGGAATATGAAGAATTCTAAAAGAACAAAGCAGCTGTATCACAATTAAGATACCTTGGTTGTATATTTCCCATTTCTAAATATGATTTACACATGCACTGTTTCAAATGTGTATTTTAACTGCAGCTCTTCTAGAAAATTTATAGGTTAATGAAAATTATACTTATTTTTTCTTTATTTAGTAAACTTCTTTGGTGTAACATGAACACAGGAGCGTAAATAAATCATAAGTTTTTGCAGCTTGAAGAATTTCCACAAAGTGAGTGCACCAGTGTAACCAGCATACAACCTAGTAAGCGGTGCATGACCAGCTCACAGGTTCACCCCACACCTCCTGGACCCTAACTGCCTTTCCATGGAGATCCAGTTCTATGACTTCTTTTGTTGTTTCCTTTTTAATTGTAAATAATTACAAACTCATCAAATGTTGCAAAAATAGTGCAGAGAATTCCCATGAACCCTTCCTCCAGCCTCACCCAATGATAACACCTTACACAACTAGAGTACATTATCAGACCAGGAAATTGGCATTAGTACAGTACTGTTAACTAGGATTTCTCCATTTTTTTTTTTTACATGCACTTATGTGGACGTGTGTGTAGTTCTATGAAATTTTATCGCATGTGGAGATTTGTATAACTACAATCACAGTCAAGATAGAATTGCTCAATCACCACAAAGAAACTCTCTTTTAAATCTATCTTTTAAATTTGTGTAACTCTCCCCTACCTAGCCCTCTTCCCTGTTCACTGGCAACCACTAGTGTTCATCTCTGTAATTTTTTAAACGGATTCATAATAGTATGTAACATTTTGAGTTTGTCTTCTTAAATTCAGCATGAAGTTCTTGAGATCCACCCAAGTTGTGTCAGGAATCAATAGTATGTTGTTGTTCTTTACATCTTAGTAGTATACCTTTTTATGGATGAACCATAGTTTGTTTATTCATTCAACTGTTGAGGGACATTTGAATTGTTTCTGTTTCTGGGCTATTAAAAATAAAACTACGATGAACATTTTGCATGCAAGGCGCTGTGTGGACGTAAATTTTTATTATTCTGGGATAAATGCCATGGATTTGTGATTGCTAGGTTGCATATTAGATGTGAGAATTAAAAATCCTTCTGACAATATTTAAAAGAAGCTGCCAAACTATTTTCCAGAAAAGCTATACCTCTTGGCATTCCCATTAGTAGTGTATGAAAGGTACAGTTTTTCTGTATCCTTACTAGCATTTGATATTACTAGTGTTATTTTAGTCATTTTTATCAGTGTATAGTAGCATATCCTTATGGTTTTAAGTTGTACTTCGCAAATAACTAATGATGTTAAACATGTTTTTGTTCCTTAATTACCATAGGTGTATTCTCTTTGACAAAGTGTTCTAGTCTTCTGTCCATTTTTAATTGTAATATTTTTCTTACTTCTGAGTTGAGAGTTTTTTTTCTTTGTCCTGGATACAAGTCCTTTGTTGGATATGTAATATGCAGATATTTTATCCCAGTCTATGTCTTGTGTTTTTGTTCTCTGAACAGAATATTGACTTCTAGCACCATAAATATAGCCATGCTCATGTTTGAACTTTATATATAAATGAAATGTTACAGTGTATATTTTTCTGAGTATAATTATATTTCCATGAATATACTTGTACAGCTGTTTTAATAAACATAGTTACACATTTTGAGGGGTGTACAGGGGTGTTATATATTATGCAGAATTTCAACTTTAATAAATATTAACAAATAGTTTTCCAGAATGGCTATGTCAGTTTACCTGTCATCAATATATGAGACTTCCAGTTACTCCACACCCTTGCCATCACTCAGTACTGACTTTCTTTTTTATTTATATGGTTCTGGTAGATATGTATAGTGCAATATATTTTTTAATTGTGGTAAAGTATACATAACTTAAAATTTACCTTTTAACCATTTTAAGTATACAATCCAGCATATTAATACCATTAACTCTCCATTAGCTCTATTTAATATAGTAGGATTTGCTTTTCTAAAACTCTTTTAACATAATGTAGGTTTGTATTATACAAAATGATTAACCTGTTTTTTTCATAATTTAGACATTTTCAAAAAGCAAAGCAAAATTTGATTTTGAGTCATTCATTTGACTCAAGAGTTTTGAGGTCTACTCAGATGTCTTGTATTTGACAGTAGAGGTACAAGAATAGCTAAAACGTTCAAAGCAATCATTATAATAGTGTGTATAATATATGTCGTAACAGAAAGACATTTCAGCTATTAAATGGGCCCTATAATTAGTTACGATTGTATTAGACTATGTACATCTGTTAGGAAAATTATTTTTTCTGAACTTTGACTTTCAGTGTTTAATAAAAAAAGAAAATGTGTTAGCTAAAGAGAGACAAGATAGTTTGTTTCACTTATTTGTAAAAGCCATTGAGATATTAATTCTTTAAGTGTAAATACTACTCAATAGATTTCTCTGGAATATTTTATCAAGGATTTTGTTTAACTTAAAATTTGTTTAAACAAAATAAATCTTGAAGAGCATGGGATTGAAACTGCAGTGCGAAATATAGTATCTAAGACAGCTTGAGGTGGTGGTCATTTCAAGAATCTAATTCTGCTCTTAAATAGGTGATTGCACTATAATTAAAAATTTTTAATGCAAATAGAAAATCAAAGCTATCCCTTTTTAGAATCCTATGTATATTGGAAATAATGGGTTCAGAGGCAATTGGAAGTGTTATCATCTGCATTACACTCAGACTTGATCTCTCATTTGCCAGAATAACAACTCTATCAAAATAGAATCCAAAGCTCATTTAGATAATTGATCATTCTTTACAGGATTATCTTTATATCAATTATGACAATGAATGAAATGGAAATGTTCATGTCTTTCTTACACGTGTACATGTGTTCATATGTGAAACACTTTATGATTTTCTTTATGAAGCCATATCTAACTCCTCCAGGATTAACAATGAAGGATGGAATTCAGAGATTCGAAATTACAGCTCTTGACATAGATGTTGAGCCTCTTCAACTAGGGACTTTTCTTTTGCTGTCCCTGGAGGATTTAGACTTTATATAACACTGTGAGAGAGCAATTTACCTTACAACACATGTTATAAATCACTTCATTGGCCTTATTTTGAACAAGATGGTAGACAGATCTCTTCTACCTATAATAGCCTATGACTTGTTTTCTTTTCTCATGGGCTCAGGTAAGTGAAGCAAAAACCATCTATTTCTTGCCTTAATAATGATAAGCTTTGTCCATTTTTTAAATGACTTTTATTTTCACATAAAGTTTATGTCAAAGTCGATTTGCTTTATATAAGATCATGATTGAAGTGTAAGAGGGAGAAATGCTAGAAACTGGCAGAACTTAATGTCTCTCTTTCTCTGTCATGTATAAACTACTCAATTTATTACTTCCCTTTTCTTTATTGTCAGTAGAGTCTTGTTTCTAGGAATAATTTTTAAATGAGTTGCTCTGTTTATTTTATATTTGAAATTTAATAACAGTTCTCGTTCTCCAGAAACAGGACTAATCCAAAATGGCAGGCAACTCAAAAATTATTTGCATTTAATTTTAGAATACAGTTTTAGACATCAGTTTTAATATGAATGCTTCTGATATTTTCTGGGATTTTTTTTGTTTTGTTTTCATGAAAACAAATTTAGGAAAGAATAATAATGAGTGACCCGGGAAGTGTTAAAAAGCTGTTCAGTTGTGTACTTCTGGTCCATAAATTCAGCCAACCAAAGTCAATAATTGGTCTTTTTTCTTACAGTTGCATGAGGTAGTACTTAAAAAAATACATATTATGGTGAAACAGTCATTGTATTGAAAACTTGTAATCAAAACATTTTAATTTTATTAATGTTAGCCAATCAAGTTTTTTTTTATTTAATTTATTTTTTAAAATTTATTTTTAACTTTTGTGTGTGTGGCATTGGTTAACAAAATCCAGTGTTTCAGGTATACAGTTTAACAGTAAGGCATATATATATAGCTAATCAAATTTTGAATTTAAAAATTTAGTAACTTTTTTCTCTCACTGAAATTGTTACACAGTGATATCTCTGCCTTTTGAACTCCTCTCCTCTGGCACCTGTCTTCACTTTTTTTACATGGTATATGTAAAACTGAGAAAGAAAGTAAAAATCAAAATTCATCTGAATTCAAATATATGCATTTTGAGGTAATCATTTTCAATATTTTGATGACCATCCTTTTGCATTTCTCCTTATCTACATGTATACACATACAAATTTATAATTTTAAATTATGTGCAGCTTGTGGCCTCTTTTTTTTTTATCTACTCTCCCATCCTGCCCTCCTGAGTACCTACTATTAACATATATTGCTTTCCATACCCTTCTCCATAAATATATAGAGAAAAGTTCATCTGTAGTAGCGGTCTTTTGTTATTTTGTTACACAGTTGAGATAAAATTTAAATTATTTATGGTTTTCTACTGCTTGTCTTCTATGCTTAGTATCACGTTAATCTCATTTTTTCATGATTTTATAATATTTAACTGTTCCATTATTGATGGACATTCACTTCTATTTTAATTATTTGCTGCCTTAAACAATGCTGCAGCAGTTATCATTGTAACACAAATCTTTTTTTGCCAGATTCCTCAGATTGGAATTGCTGAACAGACATATGTGTAAATAGTTATTACTAGATATCTCTTCGGAAATACTCAGTTTTATTTGTACCAGTATTGTTTGTCATTGGGAGTTCTGACCACCCTGTAATTTTCTATCTACTGATTTATAGTGATGCCTCATTGCTGCATTGATTTGCATTCACCTCACCACTGGTGCAGCAAATAACTCGCCACACACCTTCAGCCCTTTAATTTGTTGCTCTGGGAATAGTTTATTTGTGGCCCTCATTCATTTTTCTATTAGATGCTTTTAAAGTATTTTTGCTACCATTTGAATTGTTATGGTTAATTCAGAAATGGCTTTACCATCTCTGTATTTAGATTGATGTTTGCTGTAGTTCTCATTAATCAGTCTTTATTATATTTAAGTGCTTTGCTAGTATTTTGATATAACTCGAGGTTTTAAGAAATACTCCTGAGTTTTATCATTCTATTTCAATATCTATACTTGTGGGGGTTTTTTGTTGTTGTTGTTCTAATCTTTTTATGGTTCAGATTGATAGGTTGTTTTGAAATTTTCTTGAAAATTTTGGAATTTTGAAATTGAAATTCTTGGTCATCCTAAACTACTTAATCATAGTGTGTAATCCTTTTAATTTATTGCTGGATTCTATTTGTTAATATTTTATTTAGTACTTTTGACAATATTTTTCTTGTTACTATGTGTATGAGAAATTAATATCAGGTTATCTTGATTTCACAAAATGAACCTTTATATCCTTGAGTCTGGAATAGTTTAAAACTGGAATTGTCTGTTCTTTAAAGGTTAGAGTGAAATAATATGTAAAAGCTTTTTGACCCTGGGGTATTTTTAAGTAGTTGATTGTTGTTAAAGTTCTGAGGTTCTTCTAAGATAGTTGGTCTGGTCATGATTTTTACTTCTAAGGTTAAATTTTATCATTTATATTTTGCTAAGAAAACTTTTATTTTTCTTTAGGTTTCCAAATTTGTTGCAGTAGCAGCAATTAACAGTAGCTTAACCATACATCCATTCTCATTTTCTTCCTTAGCAACAGAACTCTCTTTGTTTTTGGCAGTTGCCTAAACAGAAGTCTACATTTTTCAGCCATCCTTGAAGTCAGGTATTATTGTGTGACAGGTCTTTGAGATTTGGAGGAAGCCTACTTCAAATGAGCTGCCTTTATTCCTTCTCTTGGTCTGACACTCAGAAGTGGTGCCTGGAGCTCCAACAGCCACCTTGTTTTAACATTGGGTGGTGAACACACAAGGCAATATACATGCAATGTATTATTGAATTATACACTTGAAACTTATATAATTTTATTAACCAATATCACCCTAATAAATTTAATTTAAAAAATTTTTTTAAATTATTTGTGGATGAAAGCCAAGCACAAGGGTGGTGGAGCAGAGACTAGGTTGCAGATGACATTGTAGAATTATCATAGCAGTACTGGACTGCTTTGCAATCCTTTACATGACAGAAAAATAAGATTCCATTTTGTTTAATGCTGTTATTTGGGGGTGTTCTTTGATATGTAGTTATACCTATTTCTGAAAAATATGGAAGTCATAGGTTCACATTTAGTATAAGTATGTTCTTTGCTACCCAAATCTATTCAGTTCCTGAATTAAAATAATTAGAGTTTAGACAGGAAATTCTGATAGCTAAGGATATAATATTATCAGAATCTGCTTTTTCTGAGTTTTTCATGGAGATTTATCCAAAGCTTATCCTAATATTATTTCTGTATTTGGATTATGAAAGTTTAAAGAAATTGTTTTCTTTCAAACCTGTAGAATAATCATTCTTTATATTGTTTATACTTATTTTCTTATTCTTTAATTAATATCCAAGGGAGTTTTATCAATTTTAATAGTCTAAAAGAATCAGCACTTGGATTGATTTATTAGTTCTACATTGTTTTTTATGTGTTCTCTTTAATTTCTTTTATCTTTCTCTCTCTTTCTGGTTTATTTTATTGTTCTTTGTTCCCTTATTTCTTAAGATTAGAACTTGCCAGTAATTAAACTTATGTCTATTAATTTTCTTGTAATTACAGTTTTAACTCTGACCCATGGCTTCCTGTTTTCATTTGCCCATTCATTTAATTTTCAGTAAGAAGTTTGATTTTTTTTTTTTTGCTCTGCAGAGTATATGCCAAGTATTTAGTGCTTTTACATTATCATCATTTTTTATTTGTAATTTTGTAGCAATTTTAACAGACATTACAAGCTTTACATTTTATATTTTTAAAATTTGTTTATATTGTGTGTATATGTGTATAGCCAAAAACATGCAATTCTTATTTCTGTTTTGTGGACATAAGAAAAAGTCAGAATTCTGCATTCAAGAACAGATGTAAGAACGGATGGAGATGCATGTTTGTATGTGTGTACTTATATACACATATATACATAAAATATATGATTATAATATTTAGTCCATTCATATCTTTACTCTTAAACTTTTTCTACTAGATCTGGCCCATTCTGAGAGAGATGTATGGAAAACTTGCTTCAAAAATTTTTTTTTTAGCTAAGCTCTTGAATTTGTAGATTTTATGTAATGTAGTTATTAGTCTTACCTGAAATACAGGTTTATATCTGTTATATCTTCATAAATTGTGATTTTTATTATTAACACTGTATTTCCTATGTTAATATTATCTGCTATCTTTTTAATGCAGATATTTACTGATATTTCCTTATTCATGTCTTAATATTGCTAATACTTGTTTTAAATGACATAAATATTTATTTTTAAAACAAATCTGACAGTCTGTTTTTATGAGAGGATTCACCTATTATAAATTTTAACTTATCATATTTTCTAATTATTAATTTTACATTTCCTCTTTCTATTTTTCCTTATTTGTTAATTTTATGTTCCTCCTAATGCCTCTTTTTATGCTTGTTATTTTTAAATTTTCCTATCCTTTTACATTCCAATAGTAGTTACCTTTCCTTTCTTGAAACTCATCCTCAAACATATTTTTCTGCCATTATGTAAAAACAAAATGTCAACTGTTGCTTCCATTAAGGTGCTTTGTCCCTCTGTCTCTCCCCATAAGATGAGACCTTGCAATAACGCTTTTATTTTTCTGTACTGCATTTCTCCAGGTAACATTTAGAACGCTTTTGCTTCTCTATTCCTATAAATTTCTACATTTTACTGAGTCACCTAAGTATTTTTAATTCCATATTATTAATAGAGTATGTTTCTTCTATTTCAAGAAACTTTAAGTCTGGCATCAATATCTAAATAGATATAGTCATATTTAATCAATTATAGAAAGTTCTTTTTTAATTTTTAATTTGTTTTCAGTTTTGTTAAGATATAATAGATATATAGCACTGTGTAAGTTTAAGGTGTTCCTATTTTGTGAAATGACCATAATAATTTTAGTTAACATCCATCATCTCACATAGATACAAAAAAAGGATAAAAATATTTTTAAGGATTTTTAAATAGACTATTTTTAGAACTGTTTTAAGTTTACAACAAATTTGAGGAGAAAGTACAGATTTGCCCTCTAGCTCCCTTCCCCCATACTTTTACAACCTTTCCCATTATCAACATCACCCACTCAGAGTTCACTCTTGGTATTGTACATTCTATGGATTTGGACAAATGTATAGTGACATGTATTTACAATTCAAGTGCTCTTGTTTTGGGTGCATAAATATTTACAAATGTCATATGCTCTTGTTGGATTGACCCTTTATCATTATATAATGAGTTTGTCTTGTTACAGTCTTTGCTTTATAGTTTATTTTGCCTGATATAAATATAGCTACCCCTGCTTTCTTTTGGTTTTCATTGCATGGAAAATCTTTTTCCAACCCTTCACTTTCAGTCTCTGTGTGTCCTTACATCTGAAGTGAGTCTCTTGTGGACAACATATAGTTGAGTATTGTATTTTTATTTATTCAGTTACTCTGCATCTTTTGATTAGATAATTTAGTACAGATACTCTTCAATTTATGATGGGGTTACATCCTGATACACCCATTACAAGTAGAAAATATGTCGAAAATATATTTAATGCAGCTAACCTGCTGAACCTCATAGCTGAGCCTACCCTACCTAACACATGCTCAGAACACTTACATTAGCCCTAAGTTGGGCAAAATCATCTAATACAAAAGCCTATTTTTTTTATAAAATGTTTAATATATCATGTAATTTATTATACATTATTGCTGTCATACCATCATAAAGTCAAAAAATCGTTAAGTTGAACTCATAAGTTAGAGATTGTTGGTAGCTATGGATTTAATTGTCTTCTGGCTGTTTTGTAATTTCTTTGTTTCTCTATGATTTAATGATTTTCTCTTATAGTATGCTTAGATTCCTTTAGGTTTTTGCTTTGTGATTATCATGAGACATATAAACTTTTATTATTGTAAAAGTCAATTTGAAGCTGAAAACTTCTCTTCAGATGCATACTAAAAGCTCTCCTTACCCCATTTTTTGTTTTTAATGTCACAATTTACATCTCTTTGCCTGTGTATTCATTAACACAGTGTTGTAGTTACAGGTTTTTAAAGGTATTTTCTTGTAAGCTTCCTACCAGATTTACAGGTGATTTACTTATGATCATTAAGACATTTGAGTATTCTGAATTTAACTATGTATTTACCTTTACCAGTGAGACTTATACTTTCATATGTTTTCCTGTTGCTAATTAGCATTCTTTTGTTTCAGCTTGAAGAAGTTCTTTTTTATTTTTTAATGACTGTATAGAACTTATGAATTTCTTCAGCTTTTGCTTGTCTGGACAGTTTTTCATTTCTCCTTTAATACTGAAAGAAAATTGCAGGGTAAAGTATTCTCAGTTGCCAGGTTTTTTGTTGTTCTTTTTGATTTGTTTTCCAACACTCTCTATATATCATACCACTCCCTTCTGGCCTGCAAAGTTTCTGCTGATAAAACTGAGGATCTTATAGGGGCTACATTGTAGGTAACAAGTTGTTTTTCTCTTGTTGCTTTTAAAATTTTCTCCTTTAACTTTCAAAAATTTAATTATGTGTCTCAGTGTGGGTCTCTTTCTATTCATCTTTTTTGGAATTCTGTGAGTATCCTAGATCTGAATATCTATTTCTTTTTTCTAGGTTAGGGCAGTTATCTGCCGCCGCCATCATCATCATCATCATCACCATCATCATTATTTTGAATAACCTTCTGCCCCTTTCTTACTTCTCTTTCTGGGATCCCTAAACCTTGGCTTGCAACTTTGTGACCATTAATTTGAATTCTTTGTAAGGTTAACCATTTATCTCAATTTTATTAAGGTCTTTTTTGGA
This sequence comes from Cynopterus sphinx, assembly GCA_030015415.1. NCBI lineage: Eukaryota > Metazoa > Chordata > Mammalia > Chiroptera > Pteropodidae > Cynopterus > Cynopterus sphinx. The sequence continues at coordinate 48,794,470 of CM057386.1, read as the reverse complement.
GTTTTATTTTCTTTCTTTGAAACATATTCCTTTGTTTCTTCATATGTCTTCATTTTCTGTGTTGATTTCTGTGCATTCAATAAAAGAGCCACCTCTCCTAATATTGATGGGTCAATCTTGTGTAGTTAATGAAACTTATCGTTTATCCTGTTCCTAATTCTTAGTTGTCTCTCAAATTTTGTGGTTTTCTAAACGGTTTGTTCTTAGAGGCTCCCGGTAATTGAGAGTGTCCTAAGACCTGTTTAGATGTATTTATTGTTCACCTAATATGTAGGAGTTGCTCAACCAGTAACTAGATTTCTTTCAGAAGGAGTTGTTGCATGTGTAGTTGCAGATTCTGTGTGTCTGTTGGAGGAGTTGAATTCAGGAGTCTCCTATGTCGGCATCTTGGATCAGAAATCCTTATATGTCTTTGGTGAGGTGTCTGTTAAGGTCTTTGGCCTGTATTTTAATCAGATTCTTTTTTGTTGTTGTTTTGTTGACTTTTAAGAGTTCTTTGTGTATTTTAGATAAATCCTTTATTAGATATACTTCGCACCTATTTTCTCCCAGTTTGTGGCCTTTTTCTCTCATTTTCTTTACATTTTAACAGAGTAGAAATTTGAATTTCAATGAAATACAGTTTATCCCTTGTTTCTTTCATGGATTGTACCTTTGGAATTTCTTCGAAGAAGTCATTGCCAAATCCAGGGTTATCTAGATTTTTTCCTAGGTTACCTTGAAATAATTTTATAATTTTACATTTAATATTTAGGTCTGTGATCCATATTGAATTAATTTTTGTGAAAGGTGTAAGGTCTGTGTATAAATTCACTTTCTTGCATGTGGATCTAGTTTCAGTATCATTTATTAAAAAGACTGTTCTATTTTATTTCCTTCACTTTATTGTCAAATATCATTTGAATATGATTACTAACTGTAGTTGTTTTGTAGATATTCTTTATCAAGTTGAATATTTTTTTATCATAAATGGGTGTTAGATTTTGTCAGTTGCTTTTTCTGCATCTGTTGATACAATCATGTGATTTTTCTTCTTTAGTCTGTTGAAGTGGATTACATTAATTGATTTTGAATGTTGAACCAGCCTTGGATACCTGAGATAAATGCCACTGGGTCACAGTATATGATTTTTATCATATATTGTTAAATTTGATTTGCCTGTTTTTGAGGATTTTTGCATCTATGTTCATAAATATTGGTCTGTTGTTTCATTTTCTCTGTCTTTGACTGGTTTTGTCTCAAGGTAATATTGGCCTCATAGAATGAGGTAGAAAGTATTCCCTTTGCTTCTGTCTTCTAAAAGAAATTTTAGAGAGATTTGAAAAGAGATCGTATTGGTATAATTGTTTCCTAAAGTATTTGGTAGCATTCACCATTGAACCTCTTTGGTCCTGGTGCTTTTTGTTGTGGAAGGTTATTAATTATTAATTTAATTTTTAAATAGATACAGGCCTGTTTAGATGTTGTAATTCTTCTTGTGTGAGTTTTGGTTGATTGTGTCTTTTAAGAAATTGGTCTCTTTCAGCTGTATTATTAAATTTGTACACATAAAATTGTTCTTAGCATTCCCTTATTTTTTTTAATGTTGTGGGATCTTTAGTGATGTCCTGCCTTTCATTTCTGATTTTTGTAATTTGTGTCCCCTTTCTTTTTTTTCATTACTGTAGTTAGCGTCTTATTGTTTTTATTGATCTTTTCACAGAACCAGCTTTTTGTTTAGTTGCATTTTTTCTCCTCTATTTCCCTGAATTCCTGCATTTTCTGAGTTAAATTTTTTTAATCCATGGTATTATTGACAGTACATTTCTTCTTTAATAGCCTTCTTATAGATTTAATCAATTCTAGCTAACTTTCACCCTACCCCCATTTTCTCTTCTGCTTCAGTTCAGATGTCTCTCAATTCTAACTAATTTATTACTTGGCTGAAGTTTATTCCCATGTTTATCACTCTAGGGTAATATGGGCAACATATTTGCATATTTCGTATATTGTAAACGTTTTCATTTACAATTTGGAAGAATAAAATAGTTGTGGTTTTGAAAATGAATCCATATCTATCATTATATAGTATATATTTAAATATTTAGAAGTTATAAATCAGTCTAATTATTACATGAAATTTGTTCCATCTCCTATTTTGGCAAATATCTTTCTAACAATCTGGACTGCTAGGTTCAAATTTAGAAATATCTGACTTCACAGAGTTTCATACTGGAAAATTGTGGCAGCTTTAAGTCCATCTCCCTTCTCTTTCTTCTCTAGCTTCATAATGAAGGATGTCTCACACATGTGTGTGGATACTCCAGCCCCTCACATCCAGATTCACTCTTAGGGTTGTACATACTCGTAGCATGATCTTAAGAAGATACACCCTGTGAAGAACCCCCTCATGTCTTGGAAGTTGTAGGCTTGAAACTGAGCAGGAAATTGTAGGATTCTAGATGTGGGACATCCTAGGATGTGGGGGAGTCGACCTCCCCCTTGTTGCCATGGACTCTCCTTTCCATGGAACTCAACTTTGCTGCTAAAAATCTTTTTTTTTTTTTTTTTTTTGGTATATTTATACTGTTCCTCTCTCAGTCACCCAGATGATTGCTTTAGGGGGCCCCTTTTGCTTTTTTCTCTTTGAGTTTGGAGCTTCTCAGTAATTTCTCTTACCTCTGTTTCGTAATATTTTGGATATTGCTGTTTCTCAACCAATCTTTCACCCATCTAATTCTGTTGAATTTTTATATTTTAGGAATTCCTAAAATTTTTGGCCCACTAATGCAATTCTTTTTATCCCCAATGTTGTCTTGATTTATTATTTCCCCCAAATATGCATTTTTAAGTTTCGTAAAATTTTAGGCAAGAAGAAAAGTTAAAGCATAGGTGTTTTTTAATTTTAATGTATCTTTGTGTTGTGTTCATTGCATTTTTTAATTAATAAGATAACATTTGATTACATAAGTAAAAAAATATTTTTGTTTTGGGGGGGTTGGTTTTATTTCTGCATTTCCCATTACCACCATTGTATTTGGCCCTGCAGAAATCTGGGAGTTTATTCATTTAGTATATGAACATTTCTTACATACCTACCAAGAGCAAAATTGTACACCAGGTGCTACACAGGATAACATCTGCCTTACCAGAGAGGTTATAGTCCAGTACAGTGATCAATACTGAAATGAATATACAGTTGACACTTGAAAAACAAGAGTATGAACTGAACAGGTCTACTTAAATAAGGATTATTTTCAATAAATATACAGCCAACCCTCTGTATCCCCAGGTTTTTCATCCACAGATTTAACCAACTGCAGATTGAAAACAGTATTTTTGATCAGTGATTGGGAATCATGGATACTGGGGGCCAACTGTATGCATTGTTCTGTGCCACTTTATATATAAGGGACTTGAACATCTGCAGAATCTGATATCCACGAGAGGTCCTAAAGCCAATATCCCATGAGTACTGAAGGACTATAGTTAAGTCAAAAGTTATCTGTAGATTTTTGACTATATAGGGGTCAGCATTTTCAACCCCCATGTTATTCAAGGATCAACTGTACTACTAATAAAGATGTAATGTATGAGATAGCACAGTGGTTCAGTGAGAGATTAGTTCTTCCTCTAAAAATCAGCAAAAGCCTCATGTAGGAAATAATTTTTATATTAGTATAGGAAGTAGTAATGTCTGATCTTACAGAGGTTAAAAATCATAGAATTAGATAGTGGCAGGTATAGGAAAGAATAGTTCGAGAAAAGTTAATCATTCATTTTTAGGGCAATATAACACACATGAAGAATAACAAAGGGAAATAGAAAAGTTTTAAAGATTTTCTGAGGCTATACCTCTGTGATTTTTTTCTAGTTCTCTATTTTCAATGTAGGGTAGAAATTCCACATGTATGATTTATCTATTTATTATCTCTGTTTATTTACAAATAGGTTTGTTCTCTAATGCTATTCCAAACCACAGGAGATAGTTATAACATTCTGTAGTTTTTCTTTGTCTTTATTTTTGCTTCAAGTTTTAATGAAATATTAAAGGGGAAGTAAATAATATTAAGAGACATACTTAAATGCAGACCGAATTTTCTTTTACATTGCCTTCTCTCTCCAGAGACAGATTCTACTTCAAATAAATATTTCCTGTATCCAAAAAAAAAGAAAAAAAATTTAAAGTACCAGACCACATTTAATAGAAATCGAAAGGCTTTTAAAGTTTTGAGTTTATTTTTCAGTAGCTATTCTTAGATAATAATCTAAGATAACTTCCTGTCAGTTCATGGCAGAGAGACTGACTAGTGCATCTAGATTTCCAGGGCTTAACAAAGGCTGAATGGTTATAGGACATAGAGTGGAAAGATAGGCTGTATATGGGGAGCATACCTTTTATTCTGAGCTGATTCTGAGTAGTCATTAACAGTATTCATTAGGCTTCAACTTAATCATTTTGACAGGAAAAAGTAGCTAGTTATTAAGTGTGGATTTAAATTTTAAAGACATTTGACTATGTATACTGATTATATATAATATTATTTCACTCTATAATAGTTTTTAAAAAATAAAATAAAAAAGTAAAAACAAAAGAACACCTTCAGCACCAGGTCTTCCTAAGTGGTCTCCCATCCAAGTTCTAAGTAGGCCTGACCCTGCTTAGCTTCTGAGATCAGACAAGATCAGACATGTTCAGGGCAGCTTGGCTCTAGACTTTATGAAAGCGTTTTGGATGCTCAGGAGTCTTTGACTTGACAGTGTAAGGCTGGAAGAACCTGTTTATACCACAGAAAATATCAGAATCTCTGCCCAAGTTATTTTTCTTCCTTCTTACAGTATATTCTTTATGATATCAGACATAGTAATAGGACAAACATCTCCATCTGGTAATCATTACCTGTAGCTTGTATGTGTCTTCTGGAAGTTAACTTTTAATGTTAAACAAAGGAAGCTGATCAAAACCAGCTGTAAAACTTTTGCATAGTTCATATTTTATACAGTCAGCATTAGGTTACCATTCACATGACTACATGTCTGAAGTTAAAAAAAAATAAGTTAAATCTTTTCCTTTTATTAGAATTAATGTAATCCTGATTTTATAGTTAACACAACTTTAATTGTTTCCCTGTTTGGCAGGAAAATTTAATGCAATTGGCATCACTGTGTATGTATTTAACACACCTTGGAGAAATAATGGCTCATTTATTGACTATATGTACCACAATTAATGTATTTTGGATACAGTCAAAATAAAAACAGTAGGTTGAAATATAATTTTCTATTTTAAAATTATGGGGTTAGTAAATGTAGAAACTTGCCAGCTAAACATGTAACAGGCCATTAAATATATTATGTGAACTAATTATATAGATATTGAAAATTACTCTAGTAATACCCGCCTTTGACACATGGCATTTATTATAATCCTAGGTACATGCAAACATAGTAATTTTAGATCATTATTATTTATGATAAGAAATGACTCAGAATTTTAAATCAAGAAGACTCCCCCCGCCCCTTAGCTGAATTTAGAAGAGCTATAGAATTTGGAAGAATCAGAACATTCTGGGCAGTGTTCTGCATACTATTGGTACATTGTATATGTTAAATAATAGTTTCTTCTGCCTGGAACTTACAATTGTTACATAAATAACAATTTTGAAATCACAAAGAGACACATGAATTTATATCAGCACATGCTTTTGAAGGATTTGTAACAAAAATATTGATGACTTGCTATCATGAGATGAAATTTTGTAATGAGAAAATGCACCAGATAATGTTATGACTCAGGCATAACAACCTAGGCGGAAGACAGTGAACATTTCTCTCCCAAAGAAATATTTTGAAATTCAGTGGTGGTTTTGCAAGTAATTAACACTGTTTTGTTGGAAATGTTTTAGTCTGGTTGAAAATGTTCTAGTCTGGTGAAACCTAAGGATTGATTACTCACAAACACCATGTAGGCAGAGAAGCCAAGGACAGTTCCAACCATCTGAGTATAGCATAATGCTAAGTACGACCGTATCTGGTCTTAGTACCCACTCTTTACAGGTGCTTTTCTGGGGCCTAGGTTACTGTCAAGCTTTAGGAAGATATTTTGAAATGTGCAAGCACATAAATGGAAAGTAATTGATAGCAGACAATCATTTTTAAAATATTGGAATTATAGTTTTCATTTCTGCAAATAGTGCCACATTCTATTTTTAAAAGATGAGATAATTGTATGCTGAAAGGCATTGAACCGTGTTATCTGAGAATTGACGAAGTTATTGTTTCTTAGGAAAGAGATTTAGATAATGTTTTACTTTAATTGTAGTATCTGTATTGGAACATTTAACTCAGTTTAAGATATGTTTGTTTTTAACTCAGAAACAAATAATTTAGAATACCTAACACATGCTCAAAACGCAATATATGTATATTAAATTACTTATTGTACTAAGAAAGCTTATTAGTTAATTTAACACTTTTTCTTAGACTATATATAGAAAGTACACATAGATTAATACACATATATGTAAATATGCATATTTTTATATATAAAATTAGCAAAAATTCCCCACAGATTTCAGTCACTCAGTTCAGGGAGCTTTAACAGTTCTACCTTGCCATGTAACCACCACTCTAAAAAGGAATAACACTTCCATTACTTTAGCAAATTGTTCTTTCTAGTCATAACCTCCCACTGCTCTCAGGTGATTTCTATAATATAGATTAGCTTGTCTCCTTAGATTTATAATGGAATCATGTAAAGTATACTCTTTTGTGTCTACTTTCCTTGGATTTGTTCATATTTTTTTTTATTCACAGTAGTATCACACAGTGATTGTTATTTCTGTTTCCTTAATAATGAATGAGATTCAGCACCTATTGTGTATGCATGTGCATGTGCATTTATTGGCTATTCATATATATTCCTTTGTGATGTGTCTTCAATTTTTCCCCCATTTTTATTGGGTTATTTATACTTTCCGTGTTTTGTCCAATAAATTTCTGTGTACTCCGAAGTCATAAGGATTCTCTCTTAGGTTTTTTTCTGATATTTCTATTGTTAGGAATTTTATGCTTACGTCTGTGACCCACATCAAATTTTTATGTATGGAATGAGATAAATATTGGAGCTTATTTTTTTTTTCAGTTGTTTCAGCAACATTTGTTACCCATTTCCAGCAACATTATTGAAACTAGATAAAGGACCAAGTGATTTTTATTTGTATAGTTTATCAACATTTCTATTCTCTTGGCTCCAATGAATTTAATTGTAGTTTGTGAATCTACACAATTGTAGTTTAGTGAATCCGCTAAACTGCCATAGCATGAAATCATGCATCCTAGTTTTCCAATCTCTTCCATAGGTATAAGCTCAGGCCAGTTTCTTCTGTTTGTCAATATGGAGTGACCTTTGGTGAATTTGTATCTAATATCTATCTTACACTTCTCCTTATACTCTTACTTTCTCCTTTTCCCCTCCTCTTTTCAAAGCTGAATGTAAAGATATAAATCAGTACTTCACAAAGCTAGCAACCATAAGGTATTAAGTATTTTCTAAAACTATTTAGCTAAGTTTTTAGAACATGATACCCCTAACAGGTTATAGGTGTTGTGGTGTAATGTACTGGTTGAAGCCCAATGGCTCTTCTATATAAGATTTCTTAGGATTCTGTGTTCATTTTAAGAACACATTTTGATGACTCACGTTAGTGAATTCATCAAAAAAATGATTTTTAGTTTTTAAAATTAAATAATATATTTTGTTTAGTCTATTTTCACTCTAGATTTATTAACTAAAAGGTCTATTAATTTGGATTTGGGATTAAGCACGATTTTTATCTTCATTATGCTTGTTGATATTTTCCAAGCTTTCCATGATAAACATGTATTGTTTTTGTTAACAGGAAAGGAAAAGTAGACATTAACAGTATCTGAGGATGGAATACGTTCTCTAAGCTTCTGGCAATGCCTAATTAATTAATAAGACATATTTAGATATCAAGTATTTTGGTTAATGAATTTTTAAGTTAATGCAAATAGAAGGTGGAAAAAATTGACCTGCTAGAATACTTTCAGTTGGTGTGTTTAATTGTAGTGTTTGGGCTATATAGACCTATATATTTCAATAATACTGTTCGTGGACTACCCATACATTTCCTGGGTAGATAAGACTTTCAGCCAAAGAATCAGCCAAAATGGTGTTTATGAGTATAGATAAAAAAGGGACATAAAACAGACTGTAAGAGAAAAGTAATTTCTTTCCAATTTGTATTTGGGCAAATAAACAGTAGAGAGCATCAAGAAATTTTAGAAATGACAGGGAAACAAATAATACCATTATTTTGTGGACTCTAAAATGATTTTTATTTCAACCTTTTTGCTTTCTGACATTTGAATTTGTAGTGTGACACAGCTGTTATTGCCTGAATCCTTCCTATAAGATAGAGAGGGTGTCTAGGTTGAAGAGTGTTGTCCAGATCTGGTACTTAAACCCAGGAACTGATTGGGGAGCAGCCTCGATATACAGAAGAACATGATTGCTAATCACTCTGCATCAAAAAGATTCTGAAGAGTCAGAATTCTAAGTCATTGTTTCTCAAACTACTGGAAGTAAAGATAAAGTTTGGGGTTTTTTGTTTTTTAACCTTCACCAGTTTTATAAAATGCAATAAAAAATGTCATAGCAATATCAAAATGTTATAGAAGTTTCTAAACACTCTTATTTTCTGTTCTTTATATAGTGTGATAACAGGTTATTGGCTGGCACTGGTCAGGGCCCACATTGATAAGAAAGTTTTGTTATCGGTTTAATTGGCAGTGTGTTGTTTTTTTCTTAGTGCTAAAATAATGGTGCTCTTACACTTGATGATGTTAGAGGTTTGATGAAATATTTGGTATATATTGCTTAATTTCTCTAAAAGCAGAATCTCTGGAGTCAAACTGCCTGTTTAACTTGGAGGCAAGTCTTGTATCCCTTTTAAGCCTCAGTCTACTCATTGTAAAATGCGGCTAATATTAGTCCCTACCTCATAGCATTGTTGTGATGATTAAATAAGAAAAGTCATGGAAATTGCTTGGCATGACATACTAGGACTGTCATAAATATTAAGGTAATTTTTTATCCTAGAAACTCAGTGGCAGGCCACTGCAGAGAGGTGGTTAGTATACCTGGTCTGGCGGATAAAGGTCACAGGAGATTATGTCTCTTTTTAGAGCTGGCTGTCAAGGATCAGTAACCTCAAATTTAATTCAGGGCATACCAAATGCTTCTGTATTTCTTTTGATAGGTCTGGGTATCAGGAATCTGTTACATTTGAAAGACGGAAGTCGTATGTATGGGTTGAAGTAGGTCTTTAGTAAACAACTGATACAAAATCAAGGTCTGATTCCCAGGAAAGGGACCTGATAAAGGTTACAATGTACCATCAGGACTCAATTTTGAGAGACTGATGTTCAAGTCAGGACTTCAGTCCCAAAAGAAGACTGGAGTGCAAGCTAATAACCAGGACTAGACTCCCAGTCTGAAGCTATCTTGTACATGACAGTTCTGGGAAAGCTATGTCTTAGTGGACATGTGAATATATAAGAACTTATATTGGATATCAGGTACATTGTATATCAGGCTAAGACAACAGATTCTCTTTTGCCTTTTCTGGCTATTGACTCATTCTCATTGGCTCATTGTCTCCATGCCTAGGAAGGGCTGAGTTTGTAGGTTAATGACCTTTAAGGGATATAGTGGAGCAAAGCAAAGACAGGGAAATAATGAAGTTATATGATTAGGTAGGTTTCTGTGACTTTTGCAGCTTGTAAAAAATGTTTTTGACAAATAACTTTAAAACATAAATTAGCTCTTCTTGATGCTGGCATAGGGAATCTTTAGTTCACTGTTCCATGGGACAAAAAAAGTTTGCTTTCCCAGATGTCTCTTAACCATGGCTTCATTGTTCTATTTCTAAATGAACTTGAATCCCTTGCCAAATAGAAACCTGCCTGAAATGAAGATATATTTCTACTACTGTATTCATTTTTTTTTTCATTTTACATTTTTCAGAACAGTAAGCAGAGATAAAATACTGAGAAACTTCTTTTTCAGTCTTGGGTTTATTACTCTTTATCAGATTTTTTAAAAATTAAAGCATATTTAACATATTATGGTAGGAATAAATGGCAGAAAACTTACAAGGAACAGGAAATATGACTTTGTGGCTCAGATGTTTGTTGCTTATACATCTACCTTATTTTCTGTGATACCGTTGGTGTTGTCAAACTCAGTGATATGGGCTGCGTACTGTATACTGGTACGCTTCCATCACTTCATTTTGAAAAAGAAATTGCTTCTTTTTCCTGGCTGTTGTCTATGCATGTAACCCTTCAGCAAAAACTTGTATCTTTGAGCACTGAGTAAGAATAGATTGACTCCTATAGTTTATGGACTGGCTTTGGGGTAGTCTGAAAAGATCAGAATATACTTTTGATCTGCAAGCTTATACATTCTCATACATTTCATCACATTTAACTCTAGACTGGATTGCAAATGTTCTAACTTAGACATGAGTTTATTGGGTAACAATGGTCTTTTTTCCTCTTAAATGTTTAGATTATAGGAAGTAAATAATGATATGCTATTATTGGATTCATAGCCAATGAAATGGACAGATTTTCTTCTATTTATCAGGAAGCTTCAAAGTAAGCTCCATTAGAAGTCCTTTTTGGGAACAACCATGACATATTCTTATATGGCATCAGTCTGTGGCTCTGCCACATATGGCCATTTTCCTGCATACCTTTGCTAGAGTTAGCAGAGCCATTTCCCTCTCCCAGCAGTTATGAATGCTGCTACAAGTAGCTACTGATAGTCTCTTCTCTAGGCATATTTAGACTATGGAATGAAGAGAATGTGTTTTTTCTTCTTGTCAAAGAAATTGCCTAAGACCTGGAAAAGAGAAAGTAGCTCAATATTGCTATTCAAATATTTTTCAAAAAATAAAACCTATTCAGTGACTTTTTTTAAAGGGTCTCTACAAAATGTAAGTTTGTTAAAATGTGGATTTTTTATTGTTTTTCTCCCACTCTACTCCTATATCTCAGATTTTTTTGTTATAATGCTGAAGCAGTTAATCTTTAAAACTCTTAACAGGAACTTTCTAGGAAATAAGGAGACAACTACAAGTATACTTTTTCCTCCCACTAGTTTAAATATACAAATCAGTTACATTTTTTTCCATCCAAAATTCTAAACCAAGCCAGATATGCTATACCAATTTATATGGGCCTATACATCTAAGTAGTACTAGGGCCACAGATCCATCCTTTTTTCTCACTTGCTTCCCATAATTCTAAAATTAGCCCATGTGGTGATATCAGGATTTCAATCCTAGTTCCTCCTGCATCCTCCTCTTCTAACAATACTGATAATACCTAAACACAATTTTATCATGTCACTTCCCCCTGCTGAGAAACCTAGAATGTTATTTAATACCTTTTACTTTGGTTCTTCAAATGCTTTTTGTTTGTACTGTCATTGTGGTATTCACAATTTGCTACCTTGTTTTACTACCTTTCTAATTTTGGGGGGTGAGAGAAACCATACTTTTCTTTATCCCCCCAGCTTCTAATTCAGTATTTATATTCACATATCCCACATTTATTGACTGTCTACTGTGCTCTAGGTTCTCTAAAATACATTAAGGAATGACAAATGAAAGCTATAAAATACACCCCTAAGAAGTTTGAACTGTTTTAACGCTTCATTTAATGTTGGTTGGCTGTACTGTTGGCTAGTATCTCATATTATACCGCTGAGGAATTTGTCTAAGAATTATAATTTAACAATATTCATCACCATGATCTGATTTATACTTTTAAAAATAGAATTTAGTACAGTATAAATTCATAATTTTTATTTAAATTTTTGCAGTGTTCTCTATTTACTTTGAAGTACTTTGTAAGTTACTTTGTAAGATACATGGCTTAACTTTTCACAAAAGTTCTATAACAACTTTGAGTTTATCACGGGCTGGATTCCATGATTAGCTTAACAGAGGCATCTGTATCTTTTACCATATCTGACTCAGGTGTAACTGCAAGGTGAATATCCATATAAAATTTTCTGACTTTGTATTTAGGAGTAGATTGATTCTGGATACTGTCTAAATTGTTTAAGAAATTTTGGATAGGGAATAAAACTTTCATTTTAACAGTGTGTAGTTGTTCATACAATGGATTATCACCGAATCGAATCTCCTTCAATTCGAATTTGAGTCCTTCACTCCCCTCCCACCCCGCAAAAAAAACCTCATGGATTAAAAGCTAACTGCCACAGTTGATTTGGGGATGTAACTGAATTTAACAACGAAGAACAATAGGTCTCTTTTTTAAAGATAGCATCACTAGAATTCTTTTACAGATAAATATCATTTAAAATATTAGTCTAGTTTTGATTTACATGCTCATATATAATGGGTTTTTAAAGCTACTATACACATATAATATGCCAAAAGCTTAGAATAATAAAAAATTAGGAATCTATATTATAATGAATTCTACTTTTAAAAGTATAAATAATCTCTAATTTCTGAATAGGGTGTGTTCCAGTACATTATACCAAAAATCGGTCCCATAGTATGTAAAAAGTACTATGCTAAATGCTGGAGGAAAGCAAGGATGAGCAAAACACAGACCCTACCCTCCTGATGCTCCCTGTCTCATATCTGTGACACATCATAAGTGTAAGTGCCATAAACAAATACCACGTACTCAGATAGTCAACCAAGGTAGAGATCAGATCTACTGAAAAGATCAACACAGCTTCATAAAGCACTTGGAATTTTGGGGTGAGTCAAGATAGGTAAGTCATTTCAGGCTAAGAGAACAGATAAGAATGAAAATATGCATTTGGGAAACTTCACAAACTGGTAAATAGTGAATAATAAGTTTAGCTAGAACTAAGAATGATGGAGGCAGCTGGAAGGGGGCCTGAAGTCATACCATAGAGCAGTGTTTCTCATTGATAGTGGGAAGAGTTAGAACCTTAGAGAAGAGAAAACACGTAGGTGTATGTAATGTACTTCCATATACATCATTCAGAGTTGTGTTTAATAGCTTATGTAATACTGTCATTTATATCTTTGTCTGCTAAGTCCAACAACTGAGCCCCTTTGGGGACACTTTCTGTTGCTGCTCTTTCTACTGTGTGAGGACTACACTTTTAATGGTCAGCTAGTGATTGGCCAGTTTACTTTAAAAGCTAAAAGCTTTGTTTGTGTGGTAACATACACATTAAAAGGTCAGAATTTTAAGAATTTTAAGTCTGTCTTTGCTTTTACATCCTCAGAATCAGCTCTAGATGCACAGGGCCTCATGGTATACTATGGTCAAGAAATAACTGTGTAAATAACCAGGTGTAAGCCTTCCAGATCCCTATCAACATGTCAATGCTTCTCGAAACCCACTGTGGCTATCTTGTTCTACAGATCTCCATTTAAAATTTTTGGTTGGTTTTTGCTTGTCCGATTGGCAACCTTAGACAGCTCTGATGCTTATAGTCCTGATTCTTTGCCTCCAGTTGTTTTTAACAGCACCCTGGGAAAAGGCTTTTCCACAGAGCTGCAAGTCAGATAGATGGCCCTCCTCTAGCAGCAACCTTTAAACCATGCCTTGGAACTGGTGGGACAAGGAGAGAGTTGATGGTTGCCCTTCAAATTAATATGCCATACATCCTGTTAATCTTGAGACAATCCAGTCATTTTGCTTGGGTGAATGTTTTTCAATTTGTTGTATGCCTTTAAGTTCAAAAATGTTTTCTCAATAATTTTGCCAGGGTTTTGTTTTCCCTTTTTTTTTTAATTTTTATTATTATTTTTTTATTTTGAGAGAGTGTGTGTCGAGATTTTTACTCCATCATTCCTCAAGTCCTGTTCATTGTTTTTAATATTAAGAAATATTAAAGTCCCTTAGGATGATATTGAAAAAGTGTTGTGAAACTTTGATCCCCCTAGTTTCACTTCATATTATAAAGCTAATGTTAAAAAAGCTTCATGGGTGAAATATACATCAAGACAGTTAATTTGCAGTACAAATTCTGACAAAAACTGCAATTCGGTAGGTGCGGGAGAAGGACAGACTTTTATTTGTGGGATTTTCTTTTTTTAATTTTGTTGACTCTCATCAACAGTATCATACACATCCAAAGAGGAACAACTAATAAGAGTTGTTGCATGCCGATTATAAAAAATATTGCCCAGAAATATTTCTCAGTGCCATCTCAAGAAATATATAAAGGGATAACAAACTACATCCAAAATTTATGTGTAGTTTGACTACATAAGCAATTTCCCTCAAAGAATGAAGTATTTGACCTTTAAAATATTATAGCACACTTAAATGTTGAGAATCTAAGCTATGTGCATATTTCTCAGTATCCAAGTATAATGTAAGAAAGGTTGATCATTTTGGTGTCAATAACCACAATAATTGCTATTCACTTATTCACCAATTTATTCACCAAATATTTACTGAGCACGCTGTTTCAGGTGTTTATGATATTTTATTAAAAACAAAGGTTCTTGCTTGTGGAGCTTATGTTCTGGTGGAACAACTAGCTTTTTTTTTTTTTTGAGCATTAACTATGTCCCAGTATTTTAGGCATTTTACATATATTAACTCATTTAATCCTCAGCATCATCCTTAGATAACTATCACATTTTATAGATGAAGAAACTGAAGGAAAGATATATTTAATAATTTGTTCAATGTGACACAGTTTGAAGAATGGCAGACTGGCTTCAGCATTCATGTTTTTAACTACTAATTTATAGTCAATCATACAAATTCAAATATTGCACTCAGAAGCACATAGACTTCAATCAGGTAGCTTAAATAAGTATTGCAACAACTGAACAGTAGGGATTGTGGCAATTGCTGCTATTGAGCTGCAATGGATTTTGCCATGTAGTCCAAGTATTTTTTAAATTTTTTTCTAAGAGAAGTAGGAAGTCTGGATTTTTAATGAATTTTTTTTTATTTTTAAATGTTGCAAAATAAAATTTCAACAACTCTATACAAGTCAAATAAAACATCTTCAGAGACTATATTTGAAGCATGAGCCACCATTTTGCATATCTTGCTCCTGTTTTTAATATCATCTATATAATGATGGGTCTGAACCTATCTCCTTAGTCTTAGATACTTATGGGCATTTCAGTTATACATGTGAAACCAAACTAATTCGCTTATCCCTCAAATTCCTCTTTGACTGTGAATGTTTTATTTCTCATGTGAGGATAATGCCTTCTACCCCGTTATAAAAGCTAAAAACCTTAAAGTCATTTTTAACTTCTTAATTTCTCTCCCTTCTTCTAGCTACTCTCTTGGCTCCCACTTCCCTCACTCACATATAATCTTTTTCTTGCCTTCTGCCTTTTTTATGCTTTCGTCTGCCTGAAATGTCTTTTTCCCCAATACTCTCCTTCCTCACCCTTCCTTTCCTGGTCTGTGTTGCCCATTAGATATGACGGGCCTAAGGGTGAAGAACATGTTGTAGTCATCTTTGTATTCCCAGACTCTGGTATAGTGTTTGGTCCGCTGTAAATACTCTCAGGAGTTTGGGATAAGGAATAAGCCCACAGATTGGTCTCTCCTGACAGGAGGACTAAGGTAATGTCTGTCAGTAATAATGGGGCATTTTCTAAGAGCTATATTTATGTAGTGGTTTTTTGTTGTTGTTGTTGTTGTTGTGCTTTATTTTGTTATTGTTTTAAATATGGTTAAATAAGAGTGTGTCAAAAGTATTTAATTATATTGATAATCATCATCTGAGAAGTGCCATCTGTGCAAAATTCTACTGTTTGTATCATTGGATTTTTTGCAAAGCTATTGAAAGGTATTCATGCCATAATTTGAAAGTATATTCAGCACATTCCTAGAGAACCTTTCAGTGAAATTTGCTGAGTTTGTATCTGGTTAATCTTTCCTAGCTCCTGTCACCTCTCATAAACAAAAATCTTATGCCTTATTTTAACATTAATTTAAATTTCAGACTGAATTAAATATGACAAAAAATTATCATAACAATCTTATTTTAAGTAGGCTTTCAAACTTTTATTCCCTAATGGCATAATCCTCTCACCCCATTAAAGATATCATTTCTGAAAATATATTTTAAATCTTTTATCACTGACTTCAAAAGAGCTTTTTGTTCACCTTCTTCTTATAAATATATCATGAAAATATATCACTAAAAATATCATTCCATCTGACAGTACCCCCAATACCTAGGTCATTCCTTCTAATTTCTTAGAAGACCTTATTGTGTGGTTCCTGTTCTTCTGCTCATCATACTTCTACTATAATTCTTGGTCATTTCAATAGCTGCATGCTTGATGCTTCAACACCCTGGTCTTTCACTGTCTTTTCCTCTCCAGTGATATGTTCTCCACCTTGCTTCAGCCATGAATTCCCATGGTCATACCCAAGACTTTGTTGTTAATAGTCACTGCAGTGCCCCTACAACTGCAATTTAAAGTTTAAAGTTTTCTCTCCAATCACTGCTTCCCCTTTTTCCTCACAAAATTTTAGACTTCATGGTCAGTAATTATAATCATTTCCTTGCGTATGTGCTTAATTCTCTAGACCTTCTCTCCTTTGTCTTATTCACCTGGCAAAATGTAAGGCTGATTAAAATTCAGCTTTTCACCAGCTCTCAGCCTGTACCCATGAGGCTAAATATCACTGAAGAAAAATGTACAACTATGCCAGTTGGCCTCACATTAATATTATATATTTTTCCCTAATTCTTTCACTCTCCCAGTCTCTTGGATGACATATTATACCTTTTTCTTTTTTGTTAAGTCTCCAACAACTTCTTTGTATCTTCATTCACAACTTACAGCATGCTTCCTCCTTCTTTGAGAAAGTTGAAGTAAATAGATCAAGCCATCCCTATTCTACCAAATATGCTCTTTCCCTGCACGTATGCCCACATACATACCTTCAGTCCGGTTGCCGTGGCTTAATTATCCATTCTGCAGACTAAAGTCAACCTTACCACTTCTGCTTTAAATTCCATCCTCTCTCACCACACAAGATCACCAATACTTCTTTCTTCTGCCTCATTGCTTTCCCCCTTTTATAAAATATAATCTTATGGATTATTCTTAGCATAAAAACAAGCTCTTATTTTTCCTATCTGAACCCTGCTCCTTTTTGTTGTGACCTTTTTTCTCTAGCTGCTTTCCTTAACAGCAAAACTCCTCAAAAGTGTTGTTTATATAGGCCATCTCCAGTTTCTAATTCCCTGTTCTCTTTTTTTCTAGCAGTCCAGTCCTTACTCTTTAATTTCATGTTTTATTCTCCTTTATTTCATAGTAAGAACCTACTTACCAACAACCTCAATATGTTTACTTATTTGTTCAGTCCTCTAATACATACAAAAATGGCTGCAGGATTGCTTTAACAGTACTTCTACCAAAACAAATTCACTTAGTGAAGTTCAAGACTGAATGCTTTCTCCTTAAGAATGAGACCAAGGCAAGGGTACTTCTTTCCCCATATATCTTGGCTGTCCTGTATTGGGTGCCCTAATCATTGCAATAAAGTAAGATAAAAAATAAAAGGCATACGAAAGAAAAACAAAACTGTATTTACAGACAATATAATTATATACCTAAAATTTTTATAGAATTTATTTTTAAAAGTTTCTAGAATTAATAAATGAATTTAGCCAGGTCAAAGACATAGTGTCATCTACAAAAATCAGTCATATTTTATTATAATAACAAAAAATTAGAATTTTAAAAACACCTTTTAAAATTGCATCAGAAACAAATTACCTTGCGACAAGTTTAACAAAATTTATGGAAGATGTGTGCACCAAAGACTATAAAACATTGCTCAGTTAATGACAACTAAATATGTGGAGAGAGATAATTTGTGCATTTGAAAAATCAATATTTGGGGGCATCATTTTCCCAAAATCAATCTCTAGATTCATGGCAACCCCATGTAAAAGACCAGCAGGCTATTTTAGACATTGACAAGCTGATTCTGAAATTTATATTAAAATGCAGAGGACTTAAAGTAGCTAAAACATCTTCGATAAAGAACAAGTTAATTTACTTTGTTTCAAGGCTACAGTAATCATAGCAGTATAGTATTAGCGTAAGGACAGACATAGTTTGGTGGAACAGTATAAGAAATGCATATATAGAACCACATAAATATTTAATTGGATTTTAGCAAATTCACAGGGGAGGTAATTTAATATGGAAAGTGTAGCATTTTTAACAAATTGTACTAAGACAGCTAGATATCTGTGTAGAAAAACACCAAATCTCAACCCATTTTTATGCCTTTTATAAACATTAACATAAATTTTAAATTTATAAAAATTCTAGAAAAAATACTAGGAAGAAAACTTTATAATCTCATGGTAAACAGAAATTTCATAGGCAGAAAACAAAAAAGCAAGAACAATAAAAGAAAATGGTAGATTGAATTTCAGCAACATTTCTTTGAAAGATACAGTTGAGGAAATGAAAAGATAAATACAGATAAATATGTATATATATGTATATGACAAAGGATTTATATTTAGAATATATAAAGTACTCACCAATCAGGAATAATGTGACTATTCAATGAAAAATGGAGCAAAAGAAGTCATAAGGACACTTTATGAAAGAACATTTATGAATGACCAATAACCATGTGCAGAGATGCTCAAAATCATTAGTCATCAGTGAAATGCAAATTAAAACTATAATGAGATACTGCTTAGTATCTATAACAGTGACAGAAAGGTTGAAAATGCCTATTATTGGTAAGGATAAAGAGCTGGTGGAAATAAAATGGTACAAATGCTTTGGAAATCAGCTTTTCATTCTCATAAAACATGTTCTTACCGTAGGACCATGTGATTCTACCCAAAAGAAATGAAAAGTCAAGAGAAAAGAAAATGCCTACACAATTACTTTACCATAATGGCTTTAAATAGTTTTATTCATAATAACCCCAAATTGGAAGCAACTCAAATATTTATCAGAAGTTCAATGGATGAAAAAATTGTGGAATATTTATATAATGGAATACTACTCAAGAAAAATAAATTAATTAAAAAAATACCACAGATGACATGGATGAATTTTTAAAAAACATTGTGCTGTATGAAAGAACCCATGCAAGAACACATAATGCTTGATTCCATTCATAAGAAGCTCTAAAACATCTTATCTGTATTGTAAGAGATGACCTATCAGTAATTGACTTGGAGAAGGAAAGATTGGCTTCAAAGGGCATGTGGGGGTGTGGAGGTTATAGATCATGATTGTGGTGATTAGTGCAGGGGTGTACCCAGTACATTCGTCAGCACTCATCAGATTTTATGCGTAAAATGGAGCATTTTATTATATATAAATTATACCTTAGTAAAATTGATTTTTTAAAATGTATTTGGGTATTTTTTGTGAGGTATTTTTCTGAATGTTGTTATCAGTGACTATCTAGTTCATTTCAGTTCTCCATCCTCTCCCCCAACCACATTTATTCTTATTGAGTCAGTAAGATTTTTTGAACATAGAAAACATTAAAATGATTCAGAAGTCAAAATATATTAGTGTTTTTTCAGGAATGTCCCTTTTTTCATGTTATGTATATATACACACACAAATGCACAAACACATATGTATATATGCATATATAAAAATATGTGTTATATATACATGATATGGCTGTCTTCACAAAGACAGTATTCTTTATATACTCTCTTTGCCCCTTGCTTTTTCATGCTTAGCAAATATATCCTGAAAAATGACTCCATATCAATTCATAGAGATAGTCTTGATTGTTTCCATAGTTTTCTCAGCCAGTCTCTCTTATATAGGCATTACGCAGTTTTCATTGTTTTGGCATTTTCATATTTATAATATTTTGTGTACAGTATAAGCTATAGTGAATAACTTTGGGCACAAGTTTTTTGAATGTTGGAGTTTTATCTTTAGAATCAATTTTCAAAATACATTTGCTGGGTAAATCAATGTGTTAGTCTTGTTAGAGTTCTCTGCACAGGGCTTGTACTATTTTGCTCTCTTACCTGCAATGTCTGAGAGTACCTGTTTCTTTATCCTGAATAATATACTTAAGCTTTTGAATTTTTGTTCATCTTAAAGATAAGAAGTGGTATCTCAGTGCAGTTTTAATTTGTTTTTCTATGATTTCAAGTAAGGTTGAAATCAGTGTTTAATGAGTTTTTGTATATCTATTTTTATGAATTATCAGCATTTTTGCCAATTTTTCCAGTAGCTTCTATGTTTTTTTCCTTGATTTTGAATGGTTCTTTTTAAATTAGGGATATTTTTGTATCATATTTTGCAAATAGTTTTTCCAGTTTGTCATTTGTCTTTTGGTTTTGCTTACAGTGATTTTTGCATGCAAAACATTTTTGATTTTATATAGTCAGGTATATCCATCTTTTCCTTTATTGCATCTGCATATTAAAATCACAGTTTGGAAGCATCTCCCCATACCCAGGCTATAAAAAATTCACATTTTCTTAAAGTATTACATAGTTTTATTATTTTTTTTTTACTATGTCTCCAGTGTATTTTGGAGTTTAAATCTTGTGTATGATGTTAATATATTGATCCAATTTAACTTTTTACAAATGGCTGTCCATTTGTTCCAGTTCCATTTATTAAATGGAGTTTGATAACGTCCTCCTTTTCCCCAGAGATATTACTTAATATAAAGTAAGTAATGAAATATTACCTAAAGATAACGTACTGAATTTCCACATATGCTTGGATCCATCTCTGACTTTTTATTTGTTATGCTTTTCTGGCTGTTCATATGCTGGTACCACACTTTTTTAGTTTTAAAGACTTTACAGTATATTTTAATAATCTCCATAGAGCTGTCCACCCTTCATTGTTCCTCTCTGAAAATTTTATCGCTATTTTTTCATGTTTATTTTTCTAGCTGAGTTTTATTTTATATTTTATGTTAGTAATCAATAATAATATTTTATTACATCCTTACAAAAAATAACATAAGGATCAGTAGAAATTTCTACTCTTTCAAGTGTGAGAAACCTTATTGTTTCACAAATGTCTCAAGTTGAACTATTTAAAAATGTAATGTGAGTCAGTCCAAAAGTTAACAGACTCTTGAAAATCGGATTCATGCTTGGGTGAGGCCACCTGGGCAAATGAGATAAAAGAAAAAGAGCATTTTCCTACCTAGTGTTGAGCACAGATTATGTACCCAGAGCACAGGTTTGTTCTACATGAGTTTTAGAATAAACTTGTCTGGCTCCAGATAAAAACATTGGTGTTTTTATCAGGATCTCCTTGAGTTGATAAATTATGTATGGTAAACTAGCATCTTTATGCTATTGAGTCATCCAATCCAAGAATAAGGGATGTGTTTTTCATTTATTCAAGTCTATATTGGTTTTCAGGAGTTTTTAAAAAGTTTTCTTTACAAGTGTTCTATATTTTTTGTGATGTTTATTCCTAAAGTATTTTCATTTTTTTATTGAAAAAGGGTATTTTTGTCCCTTTTTTCAGTTATTGTTTGTATATAGAAAAGCTATTGATTTTTGTATTTTAAATTTATATATTTATGCTACCTTATTTTGAATTATTTTATTGTTTGGATTCAGTCAGACTTCACCCTCCCCATTCCTCTGAAATTGATCTTATTGAGGGATACAAGGGAACTCCATGGTGCTAAGGCTGGTGGTTAATTTGTCTTCATCATACTTGACCTGTTGGTCATATTTGTTACAGTTATCCATTCTCTCTTCAGTGAAACTTTTTTTCAAGTGGTGTCTGGGGCACTACAGTGTCTTATTTTCCTTTGCCTGGCTGTTCTCAATCTGGAGTTCCCCAGATATCAGCCCCTATCACTCTGCTTTTTCTCTATTTCCTCCTCGGTGTTCTTTTCTAATCTGTCTAATTTTCAGATATATGCTGATAAGTGACAAATTTATCCCTCTATCTCATACTTACTAATTGGTCTCCAGACTTGTATGCCCTATTTACAGTAACCTTTAAGTAGTGTCTCTGCTTCTGATGTGCCCACCCTAGAGTTTAATCTCAACAGAGCAAACAAGAATGATACTTTTATATAAAAGTCAGATAATGTAACTCCTCTGCTCAAATCCCGCCAGTATTTTCTCCCCTCACTCATTGTAAAAGCCAGAATCCTCAGTTATCTGTAAGACTCTACAGGATCTTGTCTCTTGCTACATTTCCCAGCTCATCTCTTACCACTTGGATTCTTTCTGTCCTGGGCCTCCTTGATGTTCGTTGAACGTGCCAGGGAAGCTTTTGCCTCTGGACCTTTGTGCTTGCCACCCACTTTGCCTAGAACATTCTTTCCTTAGATAGCCACCTGTCTTGCTCCCTCACTTCCTATACATCACATTCTCAATGAATTCTTCCTTGACTACATTCTATCAAAAGTATCACTATCCTTCCTTTCCGCTGGCACGTCTTATGATCATACTTCTGTCTTTATTAATTTATCTCTTCCCTACGAGGTTATAAGGTCTAAGATGATAAAGGCAATTTTATACTGTTTTCCTTTTCTTCCCACTGCTTTATCCTCAATTCCTCAAATATTTGCTGGCACATAGCTAGAACCAATAATAAATCATTTGAGTTCTTACTGCAAAGTATGAATGCTGCTCTCTTTTGTGGCTCATCAACTGATTAGAGAAGGCAGTTTCAAACTGCTCTCAGTAATGACAGAATTATAAATATAAAAATATAACCATCTAGACATATTGCTCTAAATGACACAGTGGTTCGGTTCTGTTCGGTTTAGATATTGACATTAGGTATATCTGATGAAATTCATTTATTTAAAGTAAAATCTTTTTAAAAAATAGCAAGTGCTTTTTCCCCCAGAATGACTGGAGATTCGATTCCACGGTTAAAAAAGAAATGAAAAAAGCTAAATACAGGCTATGCTTATGTGTATATATTCTATTCACACACACATATATATATACTCACACATATTAGAAGTTCACTACCATATTAAGTACAACTCCATGACTACATCCTGTAAACAAGGTAGTTTGGGGTTATGATAGTGTTTCAGAAGAATTTAGAGGTCCTAATACTTTGATATTTTTGGCTTAAAAAGACGGTGTGTTCTCTCAACAACAACAACAAAAAAATGAGTTCCTGAATTACTGAGGAAGCAATTTCATTTCTTATAATAGTAGTTCTCAAAGTGTGGTCTCCACAGACTGTTGATGGTCTCCTAGGAGTCTCTGGGTGGTCTGCCAGCTCGTTTCTTCTAAGGTTTATAATATGACAGTGTCTGTAGTCTGTTTTATGGCATGGATTAATGATTTACTTAATGACATTTTTAAAGTATTTCCTCATATGCCCTTCTTCCTATGAGTAATGATGAGGTTTCTTTTCAATGGCAACTGGATATAGGTAGAATTAGTGGTCCCCTCATTTTGTTTTCCGCTCATGAAATAATCCACAGTGTGAACTTGAGATACCTTAGAGATATCAACTGCTTATTTGAATATTAAAGCTTTGAGAAGTCCTTCAGTGGCAATTTGAAACACTAAAATATTTTTTAAAATCTGAAATTACAGTTTGCATGCTTTAAATTGACTCTTTAATTGGCCAAAAGGTGGTGACTGGCTCTATTTGCATACTAGAAAAGATCATGTCCAAGAACCAAAGACCTGTGAACCTCTAAGATAATGCTTACAGTTGACAGCATAGGATCACCTAAAAACTGGATTTATTCCTGACTCCATCACCTAGTAACTGAGACCTTGATCAAGTTGTTCTTATGCCTGAAACGAATTGGTAAATATTAAAGTATTCATATACCGCATTTAAATTCCTAGACTAGTGCCTGACACATTTGTTAATTTAACATTCGACAGATATTTTAAGTGTCTCATGCTGGGTGCTTTGGTTGCATAACAGAATGTTCTTGACCTCATGTAATTTTGCAGCTAAGTGGTAGAGGGAGGGAGGGAGGGAGGGAAGGAAGGAAGGAAGGGGAGAGAGAGGGAGGAAGAGGAAGAGAAAGAAGAGAAAGAGAAAGAAAAAGAAAAAGAAAGTCTACCTTCTGGCTCACTGCCTTTAATTTGGTAGTGCTCTGGGCATTCTGAGAACAGGGTATTAGGGAAAGTTTCCTGGAGGATTTGAAGTCTGAACTGAGTTTTGAGGATTGATTATGAGTTAGCTTGACAAAATTGGGAAGAATATTCCAGCTTTATGGGACAATAGAGTCAAAGACATACCAGCAAAACTTGTGTGGACAGCATTAGGCTTAGTAATAGTGCACAGTGCTTAAGGGGATGGGTAGGAGAAGAGAGAGATGTGTTTCAGATAGCTGTTTAGGAAGTCAAATATATGGATACTACCCTTAACTAGTACTATTTACTATTAGTATTATTATTTTTACATGGTTGGATGGATGAGAGGAAACTGTACTGACTGCACATGAATGAAGTAATTTAGCTTGTTTTGTTCGAAGTAGATGGAAAAAAAATGCCTTTTTCTTGGCTCACATACCCGAAATTAATAAATTCTGTTTTTAAGTTGCATATTCTGAGTTTTTCAGTTTTTAGAAAGTCAGTCAATGGTTCTTGAGAGTCTTTTCACTTTGGAAGGCTAAATTGTTCGTAGCTTCAGTACATTTAGCAAAGCAGTTTTCTTTTGTGAGGAAAAGCTGGATTTCAAGGCCCCAACAATTACAAATTTAAAATTATTAAAGCATGATTTACTCTGATTTTACCAAAGAGTGTTATCCATAGCTATAATTAGGTCACATTTATTTATGAATTTCTGTATGTTTGTTTTCAGCCTTCCAAGTGTGGGTATGGTCTCCCACACTGGGATAGAATCCCTAAAAAACAGGCTGGGATTTTTGCTTTTTATTTTTCACTATTTGGTTTGATTTGATTTGATTATTTTATTTTATTAATTTAATTTTAATTTTATTTATTTTATTTGTAACTCTAAATACCTTTAACATATTCTGCATAGAGAATTAAGTGAATTGCAGAATTTTATCAAAAAATGATATTTAACTTACATATAAATCTGATTATTGCTGCCTGTGCCAATTTTGCCTCAGGAGAAGGCCTGTATTAAAAGAACTAACATTCAAACTAGTTATCTCTATTTATGTGCTTGTGTTGTTATTCTCTCTTTTTCATGGGTAGGCAATAAAGGAAATTAAATAGTAATTAATTGAGTTAAAGATTTTATATTCTCTTCGTAATCTCCTTTGGGTTTTGTTCATTTGTTTCTAGATGTAAGGCTCCAAGAAGAGTGTGTATTTTATGGGATAATCCAAATAACTAATGAGATAGAAAAGATCCTTTGTTCAAGGACTGTATACCATACTATTTTAAATATTTAGAAAAGAATGACAGTGACATTTTGTAAAGGCCTTTTTTGATTGAAATGGTGAGAAAGGGAGAGTTCTCTAATAAAAATAATTAACATGTATATAACTTATTATTTGTAGTTTCTTAAACACTAAAGCTAGTTTTCTCTAATAATACCATATGTTGGAGTGCCTGCTTTGTTCCAAACATGTAGTAAGCAGCTTTTCTGTATTCTAGGCATTACATATATTTACCACTATGGAGGTTAGACTAAATGAATTTTTAAATGTTTGACTTTTTAAAAGTCTTTTAATAAAATTTAATTTAAATATTATATTCTACACCATAATGTATCTCATATATTTCAATACAAATATATTTTAACTACTTACTGTCTAATATAATTGTCACTTCTAGAAGATGAGGTGGCACATTTATTCTTTTACTTTTCTTACCCTAATATGTGGGTCTGCATACTGTGTAACCTGTATCCTTGTAGGAGAAGCCCATAATCATCTTATAAGAACCCTAAAGAGAAGTATTTATTATTATCTCATATTTTAAATGAGGAAACTGGGGCCCAGAAAAGACAAAGTTACTGAGTCCTGAGACTATACAAGTATCTTTATAATGTCCTATTAGCATAAGACAATTTTACATGACTTCAAGACTTGTCACTAGTAAGGAGAAAATGGTTAGATTAAAAACAATTACACACACACACACACACACACACACACACACACATATACATGGCATAAGAATAAGAGCATGTTTTCTCTTTGTATTTTGTTTTCTTGGAAATTTCCATTTCATAAGCAGTTTTTCTGATTTAGAACATTTGACATTTACTGTTCATTCATTTCGAAAGTTTATAAAGATATGCTCTGAGTTAAACTTTGAACTTAATAACTTATAAATTAATTATTAAAGCTTATCTGTTGATTATACAAGTCTGTAAACTAGGGAAGAAACCTGAGTTTTGCTTTACGTAAGGTTACTACTTTAAGGATACCACTTTTCTTTAAGATGCACAATTAGTTTTTAAAATCAACATTTACTAATATTTTGTATAAACATTTACCTTAGATGAGTATGAAATAGGGTAGTTAAAAATAAAATTGTTAAAGATAGTATGTATATATTGGATTATAGTTTTATAATGTTTTATAGTATCTCATAATACCTTAAAAAGTTCTCTGATGTTGTACAGTAAATTATTATTCCCCATACATTACTTCAGCCGCATTAATAGTATTTTACTTCCCACTTTATCAGTTTTATCTTTAAATTTATCGATGAAATGTCAAGAAGAAGTTCTGTTGAGTCAGTCTCCAAAATATATACCAGATTCATCTTCTACTTCCTGTTAACAGTGTCATCAAACACTACCCCTTTCTCTTTTAGGACAGCATTATAGAAACCTAACTCGTTTTCCTGCCTCTACTTTTGTCCTATTTCAGTTTATTCTCACAGCAGCAAGAGTTCTTATAATGTAGTCAGATCTTGCCACTCTTCTGTTTAGGTCTTTGTATACCCAGGACTATTTGTTTTAAGCCAGTTATCTGGTCATAATTATTAATAATGCTCTCATTTACAAAAGAGTACTAATTTAAATAAATCACATCGTCAGTCAATTTAAAGTTCTTGAGTGGTTTTCCATTGCATGTAAATTCAAACTTCTTATAATGACCAACTCTGTCCTATGTGAGGTCATATCTGTTCTTTTCTCTGTCCTCATTTGTTCTTTCCCATTTTTCTTTAACTATTGCATCTTAATTTCTCATTCAAGTTAAGTTCTATGCTATTTGAGGGTCTTTGCACATGTTCTTTTTTATCCCCATGAGTGTTCTTCAAATGGCTAGAGCCTTGTAATTCTTCAAGTCTCATATCTCAGCCTAGATGTCACCTTGTAAGAACGCATTCCTTGACACCCCTGTCTAATGGATGCCTCTCCTACCATAGGCTCTATTTCAGCAACCCGGTTTTTTCTTTATATCATTTATTTTGACTTGTAATTTTTCATTTATTGATTTTTTTTCCCCCTCTATCATACTGGAAGCTCCTTGAGGGCAGAGATCATGGCTGTTTTTTTTTTTTTTTTCCCCAGTATGATCCCGTAGCTCCTAGCACAATGCATAGTATATAGTAGGCACTCAAGAAATATTTATTAATTAAGTGAATGAATGAAGACAAATTGAAGAAGTCTTGCTTTTGTAAGACAATCAAAATAACCACCTGTTCTCTGTTGAGATTTCTTTGCTAAAATCCATGCAAATTCATTTTTGAAATGGAAAAAATAAATTATACATCAGGAGCTTGACACCAATTTCTTGACCACACATATAAAGAGACAGAAAAATATCTCAAGGGAGGAATATAATTAATTTAAGTACAATAAACTCAAAGCTTGTGGCTCATTGTGAGTTTGTATTCTGGATTTCCTTAGCGCTGTTAATATATTTAATTAATTATACATCTTAAAGTTGTGGGACTTCTTTCATTCAGCAGGATTATTGGTAATCAGTATTATCTAGTTCATTATTTGAGAGCGCATGATATTATAGTAGAAATACAGTATTTAGTGTGTTGCTCAAGGATATGAATTAAGGGTAAAAGCACTAGGAGAAAATAGGACTTTGCAGGTTCATACTTTGCAAGTAATTGTCAAAGTTCTGATTTTTTTTAAAAAACAGTTTCTAAAGTCATCAAAACTTCTGAACAGCTAAGTAATCATGTGTTTTTCCAACTATTCTTTATCTTCAAGTATATATATGGGTTGCATATTTAAACTATGTTGAATTTTGAGTCTCTTTTTTTTTGGTGGTGTTTTACTTTATAACATAGCATTTTTTTCCTGACACAATATAGTTTTCATATTTTCCCCACAAACTATAGGCCAGGGGCCAAAAACTTTGGCCCATGGGCCAAATATGGCCCTTTGCCTATTATTGTAAACAGAGTTTTATTGGAACACAGCCATACTCATTCATTTATATATTGTGTATAGCTATTTTCATGCTACAAAGGCAGAGTTGAGTAGATGTAAAGAATGTGTAGACCCTACCCTGCAAAGCTGAAATTGTGTACTGTTTAGTTCTTCACACATAAAGTTCACTGACCTCTGCTGCAGACCATGTGAAGGCAGTGACTGTGTCTGATCTGTTTATCACTGTTCATCCTCTGAGTGCCCCACTGGAGGAGTCTGAACAACTCCAAAATCCTATTGCAGGTTAAAAAAAGTTGAAAGCCTTTATCTTTATTTTTATTTCTATAAGCATTGTGCTAGATTTGTAACATCTTATAAATTTTATTCAAGCATAGGAAAGATCTATTTGTCTAATAGCTTCTTAGCTGTGCATTTCAGTGTTGTTTTAAGTAAACTGATGGAAACAGTTTAGAGTAAAAACTAAATTCTTTAATATTATGGGACTACTCATAAATCAGTCATAGCAAGTAGTTTTATTTCTTCCTCAATTTTGACATTTGATATTTTAATGTCGATTTTTGTTTAAAGCCTTTCACACCTTAGAAAAGTAGATTTGAAATGTTTAGACAATGCCCGTACACATATTAAAACACTTTTCTTCCCAGAGGAAGTATAGTAATTTGTTCTTTTAGTGGTGTTTTGACTTAAATTCATCTTTTTCTTCCTGTTTCTTGATCCAATATAATTAAATAATAGATTTTATTTCATAACTTTTCAGATGGAATAGAGGGGAAATTATGTTCAGCAGACTTGTTTATTTTTTTCCATGCCCTTCTTAAGTTTAAATGGAATCCTTTCTGTGCTAAAGGGAAGTGAAATAGCCCTTTCAAATCAATGTTCTTGGGAAATGAATGTTAATTAAAAAATACACTTGAAAGAACAGAAACATAATTTTTCTCTGGAAATATCTGATGGTTAAATCTAAGTTAGATGCTACTCTGAAAGTAATGCTAAGATTTTTCATGACTATTCAGTCATCCAAAAATCAGAGCCAAAAAATATATACACAAGGTGAAGTGTAATTTAACTAGTTGCCAACTTAGTCCTTATCAATTAAGTTTTAGGTTTTATACCAAAAGAAATGTTTAACTCTTTAAAAGTTATGCCTTCTCTTCATATTGTCTTTGTGTATCTTGTATGCTCTATTCACTTATCTTGTGTATCTTCAGATATAACTTTCTCCTAGCACTATAAAAAATAATTTCAAATTTAAAGTAAAGAAGTCCTAGTGCCTTAGACAAAGAAATAACAAGGGAATTCTTTCATTTTTGCATAGAATGTGATAGCTATTTCTGTAAAGCCAAATGTAAACTCAGGCACTTACTTGCCTAACCAATATTATTCAGTTATTTTAGGTATAACAAGGGAGAAATTATTAAATTTTGACTTTTTATTCTCGTGAAATATTTATTTCTGATTATTATGAAAAGTGATATAAAAACAAAAAATACAGTCTCATAATATAAATAGATACTCTAACCATTGGACATTTCATTTTCATGAATTGTTCTCATATCCATCTATGTATGAGCTATATTGGTGGTATACATACAGCTCTATCATTTTAGCCTACAGCCTATCATATATGTTTTTTAATGCTAGTAAAACCTGTATAAAGAAGAAAGTACTTAGATTTGGTTGGGGGTTCTTAAAGAATTAAGTACCTTCTAAACAAACTACCTAGCAGTTTCTCAAATGTGGGAAGACAAACTGTGGACTGTTTATAAGTAAAACTTGAATAGTTTTTATAAAATAACTTTTGAATTTTTATTTAATCAGGAAATATGTATATATGTATATTTTTAAATCTTAACTTTCATTGGTTTGTCATGGATGTCTTAGAGAATCTGATTAAACTGTGGCTTCCCTCCTATCCATACCAAATTTTAGGTAAACTTTAAAAAATGAGCCCCAGTATAAACTTCCTCTGACAAAATATTTACCAAATTAAACATTTATCTTTAAAACATGAAGAGATAGTTTAAAAACATTTTAACTGTATTGGTTTAAAAGTGTTAAAAATTAATTGTAGAGCATTTGAAAATATATAAAGATGGAGAAAAAGCAATGAAAATTACCTATGAATTTACCATCCAGATAAAACTACTCATTTTTATGTCTTTTCTTATTGTCTATTTTTATAAATAAAATTTTACTGTGATTGTTTTCATTTTTACTGTATATTCAATTTGTAGTCAACTGTTTAAATTTAACATTTTATCACTAGAATTCCTGTTATTGAATAGACTTAAAAACATGTTTCTTAATGCTTATGTAAAATTCCATTATGGATGATTCATCTCTTAACGAATAGAAGTTTAATGCCTTTCCAGTGTTTACTGTTTTAAATAATATAGAAAGTAGCACCTATGTCCATAAATTGTTATCAATATCTGATTATTTTCTAAGATAGGTGCCTAGAAATAGAATAATGGAGTTCGAGGGCATTAACTTTAGTACACAATTTGAAATTACCTTCCAGGAGATTGTCTCTCTCTAGCAGTGAATTAATTGCTTTCTGAATTCACCTAGCCGAGAGTATTAGCATTTTAAAAATGTGCTTATTTAAGAGATATAAAGTGATAAATTACAGTTTTTGTTTGTATTTATGATCACATTAGCTACTTATATTCTTATGTGAATTTTGTTTTCATATCGTTTGCCCATTTTCCTTTAGGTTTAAATGTTTGTTTTTTTTTTTTCAATTTCCATGAGCTCTTTATGTATTTAGGATAGTAATATTTTATGAACTACTTTAGAAATATTTTTCCAGCACATACCTTTTAATTAGGTGTATTTTTTTATGCTGAAGTTTTTATTATAAATCCAATTTACTGATTTTTTTCTCCCTTCACTACTAATGCTTTTGTGATTAGAAAGTTCTTGAAAACATTAATATTCACATGTGTTACCTTAAGCTATATTAATGGTTGCATTTAAAATTGTACAGTTATAATTTATCTGGATATAAGGAAGGAAATAAAGAACTGACTTTGTCTCTCTATACAGATATATATAATTTTAACTGAATGTGTCACTGTGTTCATATTATGAATGCTTTTTTAAGGGACGTTTTCCTTTTTTGATTTGACTCTCTTCATGCATCCTAAACCCTTTTGCCCTTTTAGTTATCCTTCCATGTTTTTCTCCATATTTCAATAATTCATCTATACATGTATGTATACATATATAGAGACAAAATATACAGTGTTTTTTCTCATTGTTACTTGTTTTAGAAATATGGCATTAGGTTATACACATACTTCTCTGTATCTTGCTTTTCTTGCTAAAAAATACTACATAGAAATTCCTTTAAGTTAACTAGCAAAACTCTCTTTCATTGTTTTTTAATGGCTGAAGGATATTCCTTGATATAAGTGTACTATAATTTATTTACCTTCCCTCTATCAATAAGAATTCTGATTTTAATCATGTTTATTTGATTAATCTTAATATATATATAGTCAGGTTCTTTTTCTCATATTCCTGCTAGCAACAGAAGTTGTAGCTTCTTTTAATTTTTCCCTAAATACTGACTGCAAAGAAATATCTTATTTCAAATTGTGATCTTACTACTAGTAACTGAGCATCTTTTTGTTGGTTAACATTTGGATTTGCTCCTCTTTGAATTACCATTTTCTCTTCTATGTCCCTTTTATATTGGATTATTTTCTTTAAAATTTCTAAAAATTTATTTTTATGGATAGTGCATCTTTAAGTTTACATCGCAGAGTATTTTCAAATATGTCGTGAAAACATGTTAAAATTTTGTGTAATAATGTGTGTTTGTTTTTATTTCCTTTTTGAACCCCCAGTTTTCAATAAGGATGGCTCTCTAACACTTAATTGTATACATTGTGTCCTAGATCATCTTATAAAATTTTTATGTTCTTGTTTCTTGCTTTGTAACAAACCACCTAAAACATAGTGAGATTAAAATTAATAGTCATTTCATTGTTGCTTATGGTTCAGTGACTTGTCCTAGCTGGGCGTTCTGCTCTTCTTGCTTGTGGTCCCTCAACGTGGATGTAGTCTGGTGGCATCTGAAGCTAAGTCTTCTAGTGTGTCAACCAGGATCCTTAGGAACACTGGACCTGTCTCATTCCCTATGTAGACTCAGAGCCTCTCCTTTCCATCTGGTCCCTTTATATGGCCTGTCCAGCAGAGCCTTTACATGATAGCACCAAATTCCCAAAAGTATGTAAGTAGAAGCTGCAGCAGCTTTTTATTGCCTAGACAGGTAATTCTTGGAATGTCACCTCCTCCACATTCTGTTAGTTAGAACATGCCAAAGGCCATGCAGATTTAGTGTAGTAGAGAACTATATAAAGGCATGAATATAGGGGGTGCTGTTCCCTGGGGAACTTTGGAGACTAGCTATCACAATGTCTGCATTTTCCTTGTGCAGTCTTAGCCATGCATAAGAATGTCTTCCTCTCCCCAGGGTTATGTAGGTAGTTCTTTATATCTTCTTTCATCCTTTTTAGCCTTTTTATCTTTTTTTCTTTAAATTTTAAGTTTTAAGTTCATCTGGAATTTACTTTTAAGTGGGGTATAAGATAAAATCTTACATTTTTCTTTTTAGTTAGTTGTTTGTCAAACCATTGATTAAATGATTGTTTCCCCAGTAAAATAAGCTGACCATTTCCTTCTGTCTTAAATTCTCATCTCCATCTCATTCTGTTCATCTACTTTCATACACAAATTCTTCCTCTTTGTTCTTTTATCCTTTCTCTTCTCCATCCTCCTTCATTCACTGTAGCCACTCCTACTCCAGCCTCCTAATACAGTTCTATCATAATTTTCAGTTAGTTCTTTAGTCATTGTTTACATTGTTTTGACTCTGAGGATGTCAGAAGTTACAGCTGAGTTGTGTAGTGTATCATATTTACATTTTCTTACTTGTAATTTTTATTTTGTTTTCCTTGCAACAGTTGTTTAATCCTTTCCTTTGTTTTACATGTATCTACCAGTGATTCACACTCTGCTCTCACAACTGTCGGTCTCTTCTCAATATAAAAATTTTTTTTAAATTTCCCCTAATGTCATTTTTTGGGGGAAATAATACCTCTCCCAGATTCCTCTATCCACTTGCTCTGGTCTGGAGAGGTTGCTCTTTAGGCTGCAGCTCTACCATCCTAGGTAGATTTACATTCGCATCTTGGGGACTTTCTTAATTCTCTGTAGGATCTCTTATGTCCTACATTACTCCTTATAGGGAGTAAGCCAACAAAAAGTCTTCCTCTTTCTTGGTTTATTCCTTTATTTTGCTGGAGTGCATTGTTCATTTAGCCTCCCAAGAAAGTCCATGCTAGGTGAATTTTTATATAATTTGCAGCTCTTAAATTACCTTATTCTACCTTCACAGATTTTTGACAATTCACCTGTGAGTGAAAATTTTAGGTTAGAAATTATTTTAACAGAATTTTTGAGGCATTTCTGTTACTTTCTGGTGTTAAAAGTTGTTGAGATGACATTGTAATTATTTAACCTTTATAGCTGACCTTTTTGTTTTTTCATTATTTCTGTAAGTTTTTGATATCTACTGTCAGAATTCTGAAATTTCACAATATACATCTATAATGCTTTACATGACATGTTCACCCACCCCACCTTGGCTGTTTTTCACATCTTATTCTTATCCACACTCTCCTTACTATGACCAGATTTTTCCTCAATCTTGTTCAAGCATGGTCTTACTCAAGTAGAGCCTCTGCATTCCCCCCGCATGGAAAGTTCTTCCAGGTATCCATGTGCCTACGGCCTTATTTCTGGGTTCTGTTCAAATGATACTTTAATAATGAATGTTTGCCTGATCGCCCTGTATAAAATACCTTATCCTGCTTACTCTTTCTGTTTTGGCATATGACATTTTAATTTATTTGTTTCCTGACCTTTGAAATTTAAGCTCTCTGGCAGTGTGGACTTAGTCTGTTTTGTTTAGTGTTGAATCCCTGCCATTGCGAATTGTTCTTAATATTTGTGAATGAATAAGTGAATGTGACTTGAAATACCCTTTTTTATCCATTGTGTTCAGCAGTTACTAGATTCAGTCTGGAATTTTACCTTCTTCAGTTCTGGAAAATTTTCTTGACTATTTCTTCAATACTTATTTACCTTCTTTTTTCTCTTCTAGAAGTTACATTTTGGGATATTAAACCAGACTTAATGCTCCAGCTGACTTATTCTTTCTTATTTTTCATTTCTTGTCTTAGTTAATTACTTTATACTGTGCTCTGGAGAAGTAAAAATACAAAGTAAATTTTCTACCTATGGTTATTTGTGAATCTACAGTAATTATTTACATTTATTTACAAGTTGGCAGTATCACAAAAGTAAATAGTTTTTGCTAGTTTTTCGCTTCTATTTGTGGATATGCCTACGGCAGTAAATAACTAAAATTATTTAAATAAGTAAATGACATAAAAACTGTGGGGGCAGGAGAGATAACAGAACTGTAAATATATGACACTTGAATTCAGTTGGTAAAAATTCCTCTTCCCACTTCCACCATTATCTATAAGAAGGCAAAGAACAGGGCTTCTAGTCCAGCTCTGTGCCTAATACCTTTCACATTAACTCCTACATAACATCTTTTTGGACAGAAAATGGTGAGAGTTAGAACAGGAATGAATGTTTCTTGAGAATCTGATATCAGAAACTGTGCTAGACACTTTGTATGTATAATTTAATATAGTCCTTACATAACCCTGAAATACAAGTGTCATTACATCCATATTAAAAATGGGAGATTGAAAGTAAGACACATTAATTAGCACAAGTTCACACAGCCATTGTCAGATCTGAAACATCAACTGATAACTTTGATTTAATTAAAGTCTTAATAGCACGATAAGACTTCTAAA
The DNA here is from genome assembly GCA_030015415.1 of Cynopterus sphinx. Classification (NCBI taxonomy): domain Eukaryota; kingdom Metazoa; phylum Chordata; class Mammalia; order Chiroptera; family Pteropodidae; genus Cynopterus; species Cynopterus sphinx. Next base: position 48,759,261 of record CM057386.1, on the reverse strand, counting down.
GTAATTGCTTTGTGTCTAAGAGTAGATCTGCCATGAATCATATGAAAAATTCTTCCCCTACTCCAAAAAAAGAAAACATGTTTAAATAAGGATATTTACAGAAATTTATCAGACTGTTAAAACTCCATAAACTATATTAAACTGCTAATTTTACTTAAGTCCTGTAAAGTGCTAAATGTTTATTAGTCAAGTTACTGAGTTTTACATATTTAAATATTAGTTTATATGAGGAAACTGTTAAATATTAGTTTATATGAGGAAAATGGAAAAGTTAGCCGTCTTCTAGCTGTGGAATATGGTGGGCAACAGGGTGTTATTGTCTGACAGACCTGTTCAAATCCCATCTTAGTCATTTAAATGCTCTGAGCTGCTGTTTCCTTATCTATAAAAAATCTCTAAAAGACTAATATAACTTAACCCATAGGAGTTCTGCAAAGACTAGAACAACTAACAGTTTTTGAAATATGTAAAATATTTTAGACATCTTGCAGTATATTCAATAAATGCTAGTTTATGTTCTTGTTACTCTTGTTATTAGTGCTCTCCTTTCTGAAATTAAGTTTGGAAACTATAATTACAGTTTCTATCACCAGATCACATTGTTTACTTGGAGGAAGTCACTTCCCACCTATTTCTACTTTAAATTATCTGAACAAAAATATTTTTAAAAAGGAAGAAAAAAACATTCTACTTTAGTTGTTTAGGGGGAAATTGGTTAGTAAGTTTATCCTTGGTAAGTGAAAATTTGTATGATAAGGGATATCTAATATTTATCCCTCCAGATCCACTTTTCACCCTTCCTCTTTTTCTGTATCCTGGGAGGCTCATCTCTTTAGATCTCTCTTGCCTTCTGACTTCTGGTTGAGTTTGGCCAGTGGGAACACCAGAAGGAGAGCTGAGAAGAGGATGAATATAAAGCCAAGGTTAATCATATCCCTGTCAAGTGGACTTATCCAGCTTTCAGGTTCAGGTGACAGATGCTTTCCCATTTAACCCTCTAAGTCTCTGTTTAATAATGGTTTCATTTTGTCATTAGACGAAGAAGGGCATCACACTATCCCTTGTGGTTTCCCTAAACCCTCCCCACATCTTTATAAATAGTTTCTGTTTAAACTCTTCTCCAAATTCCAAGTTTAATTATTGCTGTTTTTTCCCTTCCAAGCACCTGACTGACAAACATACATTCAAATAAATATCAGTGATCTCATATGGGTCATCCCCAAAGATGTCCCTGACATGCATATATTAGCTGAGATTTAACCAGATAAATTCTAAAAATTGAAGTATTCCCTCCCTCCCCCAGATCCTGATTAGAGGCTAGGAGGCACAGTTTGGTTTGCCTTTAGGCTAGAAATTCATCATTCCTAAAATATTATTGAACAACAGATTAGTCAGCATATTTTTAAAATACATTTTAGATAATCTGTAGCAGTGTCTTTGAGACACTCTTCTGATTAGTAACCTTAATATAGCCTGTGGCTTCCTTATGGAACATTTGCAAAGGTGTTAGCTTAATGTAGTCTTCAACATAGTATATAAATTATAGTACTTATTTCCTATATCTTTGATTTTAAGCATAAACTTGTTTAAGTTATGTAAAATAAAATTTCTGAATAATCATATCTACTGTCATTTATTGTACATCTTAACTAAAAAATAAGCAGTCTATAAACTACTGTGAGATTAGGAACCATGTTTTGATTTTTTTCTTGTTATTTGCTTGCTTGTTTGCTTTGCTTGGCTTCTAATTAGCATAATTTCCAGTTCTGAGCCCAGTGATTAGCCTCTAAGGACCAGTGTTTAATTAAAAATAGTAAATTTTTAACCGCCATGCTTATTTCATTTTAGCCTCATCTATAAGACTACAGTTTGAAGATTTGCCTTTGTGTGCCTTCCTTTTTAGTAATATCACTTCCCTAAGAATCCACAGAAAGAAATAAAAAATCAGATATTATGTTTGAGGCATTATTTTTTTTGTGGTTATTTCTTCTTCCTCGATTGTTCTTTTTAATATTCCTGCAAGATAACTGTTAGTATTCCTATATTTGTTTGTTTGTTTTGGTTAGTACAGTCTCAGGTACATGGTGTTATTGGCCACATTCACACAGAGCCTGTTCTAGGACCCAGCATTCCTCAGCTTTACTGCTCTAACCCTTGTGCCAGTGTCCATACATTCATTAGTCGTATAGCTTCTTGTCTTACACCATTTCACTTCATCCTAACACACATTAATGGGGAGTTTGCATTCTGGAAGGGCAGCTTTTTTGTAGAGATATCTTTACAAAATAGGATGATAAGTGGTAAGCTGGCTGAGGCTGTATAAAGTCCCTAAGAAGCATAATGGAAAGGAGGTAATATGAGCTGTGGCACCTCATTTGTATTCTTGAAGGATATAGAGTTCTGTCTTCTCTATGCTGTCTCCTTTCTCAGAATATGACTGAGTGTTGCTGGATAGTTGTGCCATTTTATCCTGATGTGAATGAATCTCAGAAATATCCTGGTTTTGGCATTAGTAACAAATCTAAAACATTTTCTCTGTCTACCAAATTATCAGTAAACGTTTTTTTTCTTATGTAGATTGCTGTTTCACCTTACCCCAAACAAACAAGTCATTTATTTCTAAGCAATATCTTATGCTTTTATAGTGTTCTATAGTTATCCAAGTGCCTGCACCACGTTATTTCATTTGATCTTCACAATGACCTGTGAGTGTAACAAAATTTGTACTATTATCACTTTTTCAAGCCCATGTTAATAACCTTTCAAATTCTTGAGTAGAATATGGAGCTGACATCTGAGCCTTCGGAACCTGAGTTTTCATTTAGCTTTACATATACTACATGTAATTTGACAAATACTATATACAACATTGATTGGTTTTCCTATGCAAGCAATGTTTGGCTACAATATTTGAATAAGTGCAACTTTCTTTGATAGACTGAGGGGGAAGTATATACAAATTATCTCTGTTCATCATGATAAAAGCATAGTGCAAATTGGAAATGGAAAGGCACCCCTCTCTTTTATGCATTAATAATTGTATTGCTTTAATCATATTATGCAACTGTCTTTGGCTTTCAAATGTAACTGGACTATTAGATAAGATACTGGAATAATTTACTATATCACCTGCTGATTTGTGTAACCTGGTAAACATCATGGTAAAATAACTCATTAATGCTAAATAGTAGTTCACCTTCATACTTCCTTCCATACTTTTAATTAGATTGGTTGCTAGTATAACTAAGTGGATTGTCCTTTGAAAATTGATTCTTATTATGCACCTCACGAACTGTACTATTTCTTCTTGTGAGTCTTCTTTTTTATTTCTTCTCTCATTAATATAAGTGATTAGTTATGGAGCCAAAAGTAAACTATACCTATTAAATACTAGAATCAGACATAAAAGGCAAAGGCTTTTTGGAACTCTGTTGTCCACCTCTCTTTAGTTCCCACTTGAAGCCTGAGGACTAGGAAGATCAACTATTCTGTTCAAAACTGTAGCTTCAAACATTTAGGCACACTTTGATATGCATTATATTTTATATTGAGGTGATTCTGTATGACAATTCATTAGAGATTCTGTATGACAATTCATTAGAGAAGCTGTTCTCTAGCAAAAGAAGCCTTGGTTAATTTTTCCTTTTAACTTAAGATGAGAGTTATTTTCTTAAAACCTGTAAAAAAGTGATTCTTGTGGTATCTATACATGGGTATAAATGTGTATATACACATATACATATTCATATAGGTATGTTTATCCACACAAATTGTTTACATCCTAAACTTGTTTATAGTAAAATAAGTCATTAGTGCTAAGTAACAGTCCCGTAATAATAGCCTTTAGTCTTTGTGAATACCAGAAGCTATAAACTTTTATATGACAGTCCTTAAATTTCTTTTTTTTAAATAAATGTATATAGCATTTATTCCAGACTTATGACATGTTGCATGACATTGTCTCACTTAAAAATCAAACCATAGGCATTTTAAAAAGTTTTCTGGGAGGAAAGAAGTCAAGATAGTTTTGGAAACTTTTTTAAATAATGATTTTTTAAAGCTTCTTGATTAAACTACTTGCGAAATAATTTTGTATAGTGTTATATGTAGAGATAATCTGCTGAGTTAGGGCATGAAATGTAGGTAATAATCTAAATGGTCTGGAGCATTCTTTAGGATACAGAGTACTGACAGAAGAAACCACACCTTAACTGAGTTTCATGGCAGACCCTCCCCTCCTTGTGTATGGATCAAGTTCTGAGACCCAGCATCAGAACCTGCAATTCTAAAATAATAAAGTTGGCACTTTCTTCATGTATTTTCCCAACAACAACAATGAAATATATATGTAATTGCCTTTGCCAAAACAAGGGTGATAGTAATAAGACAGAATTAGAAATCGGTTTTCCTCATTTTTCATGATTATTCTTTAGCGTTGCTTTATTCTTTCCATTTGGCGGTTTTTCTAAGCATTGCATTGGTCTGTGTGTGGTCTGCTGTAATTCAGTGCTTTTGATATTCTGATCTAACCATGAAGATTTAGTACAAGACCTATATTTATTCCTAAACATTCTAGGATGAAATGAAATCAGATTATCATACAAAAATTAGGCAGAGTTCCAAAGAACAGTAATTAACTCAGTACCTGTTAGGTTTTCATTCTTTAGAGAAATAACTGATGGCTACAACTCCCAGTGGATGCCTTTTTAGAAGTGTGAACAGACGGGAATATGGAGGGAGGCACAGAGATGCCAAGAAGTAGGAAGAGAAAAAAGGCATTATTAAATGGAGACAAAGAAAGTGTACATTTCCTAGGCTACCAAAAATTTTTGTGCTTTAAAAATTTTAAGAAATACAAATGAAATTTATATCTTTGGACTTTTAAACTATCATTTTTTAGTTATTAAATAACTAAAAAGTAGTTGTACCTAATGGAGAACAAATTCAAGAGCTGCCATCTTTCTACAATTCTAATTGTATTTTAGTTTAAATAGTTAAAAAGTATTTACTTTTAATAGTTAAATAATAGTTTAATTTTAAATAGTATTAACTATAGTTAATAGTATATTATTTAAACTACAATCTAGTAGTGTAGAATTTAAGGTATATAGTGTTTAAACTATAATCTAGTTTATTACTTTCATTTTAACTTTTAAGAAATTTCCAAAATATTCTATTGTTTATTTTCAAAATTTGATGTATTTAGACTTGAATGTGGTTTATGAACAACTTGTGTGCAAAATAGTTTAAAAGAAAATTTTCAAATGGTTGTTATTTTCCTCATTTTACATATAATAAATAAGAGTAAGCAAAGCATTAGTTTCTTGTCAACATTGCTGTTCTTATACAATAAATACAATCATTGTTTATTGGACATTTTTTAAGCTTTGCAGGATTATATTGATTATGGCTTGGTAATTCATGTATACATACATACATACATACATACATACATACATACAGGGTGAGAGAGTTTCTTTGAGCCCAGAGATTTTCTCTCCCTCTCATACTCTCTCTCTCTCCATACACACACACACACACACACACACACACACACACACACACACACACACATTTCTATCTCTATATTTTTTTAAGCCATGAGATACTGATAATTATAATCTTATCATATTTTATAAAACTTGGCTTAATTGTGTTTGACTTACTTTTCTAAAAAGAAGAGTTAAAATGAAACTGTAAAAAGTTAGGCACATCTTTTAGCAATTTATATGCTTGTTTATGTTTCAGATGTCTAAGACAGTGGAAGACCAGTCACCAACAAAGAATAAGGAGATCATATGATAGGAAAATACTAAGTCAAATATCTAACTTTTATAGTATTTTGAATGTTAACTGTATTTAGTTACAAATTCGTTTCCATTCAAACACTTGTTTAATTCTCAATCTTTAAGCTGTGTCTGCATGAAGCAATTGGCTTGAATGTTTTGATCCAGACCTTTTTTTTTTTTTTTTTTGGCAACATCTATTTGCCAGCAATGAAAATGTTTTGAAAGATAAATAAATGTTTATGTGTTTAGACTTTTCCATATAATGTAAGGCTTGATTTAGTGATTGTACCTTCCTGTATTCTGAATAAGAACTTAATCTTGGAAAGAAAGGTGAATGGCTTGACGTTGAGCATTTATTATTTAGTTCCAGTTTTATGTACCTGGACATCTCTGATACCTTTGCCATGAGGGTTAAATGAGATAATGTGTAGAAGGCATGAACCATAGGATAGTACATTCAATAAATGTTAGCATAAAAAAAAGAATATCAGCTTCTTTTTAAACATATGTGATACATGTCTTTATCTTTAGACTTTCTCAAAACCCCACTAAATGACTACATAATGTAAAAAGGCATAAACCTACAATGACAGAGAAAATGGGAGAGGATGTCAAAAATTATGGAAACTTAAATGTGGTTAGAAATGATAAAGGTTTAACAGATTTGAGAAAAATGAAACTTCGGAGACTGGATAAGATCAGAATTAAAGGTACCTCTGGAGAAAAATGTTTGATTAGATAAGAAACAAGAAGATGGGTTAAAAGTCAAACCGTATAGGCAGTCAACTATCCCTTTGCCATTATGGCAAAAATAGTACATAGGTTTACTCTCTGGAGAGGTCAAATAAAGTGAACTTTTTGGTATTAAGGACACCAGGCAAAGCGACCACCAACATTTAATAGACATTCTAGAAAGAACCCAGGAAACATAAGGAAAAATTTGTTCAGAGTAATCTAAGATTTCCCAGCATAAAGGACGAGAATATATAGGTTACAGTATTCGTGTGTCAGGAAAAGACATTAAGAAAACCCTCAGTTATAAAGAGAACAGTAGTAAAACTTTCTCACAGGGCAAGTCCCAGAAAGGCTTAGAAATCTAGATAGAGCTAGAGAGAGGGAGAGGGAGAGAGACGGGGAGGGATAGGTAGGTAGAGGGAGGGAGAATAACTGACTTCTCAACAGCAACGCTTTAAGCTAGAAGACAATGGAGCAATGCCTTTAAAATTCTAAGAGAGATTGATTTTTAATCTCAAGTTCTATACCCAGCCAGATTGTTGAATAAAATGGTAGCACAAATGAATTTTCAGACATGCACGATCTTTAAAATATCATTTTCCATGCACTCTTTCTCAGGAAACTATCAGAGGTATTTTTCAGCTGCAAACTACCACTGGAGTAAGGAGATAGAGTTTAGTTGACTGCCTGTTTAAAAAAAAAAGAAAAGTATTTTTCAGAGGAACATAACAATCCAGAGTCCTTACAATGTAACATTTACAATATCTCAGATTTAAAAAGCCCAGATTTTTTTAATGTAACTTGAAAGCATGTCTTATATCCAAGACAAAAGGCAAAATAGAGACTGACTCTAAGGTGAGCCAGGTGTTAAAATTAGCAGACAGGGATGTTTGAAAGCAGCTGTTATAACCATGCTCAAGAACAAGAAAGGAAACTTCCCTAGAATCTGCTCTACCAAAATTATCCTAATAGAGAAAAAACAAACTGGGATTAAGAAATCAAGACTCCGAAATGGAATTCTTAAAGTCTCAAAGGCTCCAGATGAGATGTCTCTGAGAGAAAGCAGAACACAGTGAAATTGAAAGGAATTCTTATATATTTCAAAGCTTTCAGAGTTTGGGATGAAATAGTGTACACAAAAATTAAGCAAAACAAAAACAAAAAACAAGGAAATTATTAACTAAATTTTTTTTAATTTATATAAAAATGTTTGATTGTAGCAGCCAAGCTTTAACATTGTATACCCAATCATACTGTAAGCATTGGATATTAACTTAACAAAAAAATTAAAATTTATAAATAAGATCAAGATGGGAGGAAAGACATGATGAAATATGAGGGATCTGAGGACACTAAATTTTAACCTTCTGTAGTAAGAAGTCAATTGATAGTATTTAAAGCAAAAAAATAAAACAAACATTATAAGCATATTTCAAATGTGGAGGTAAATAACAGAATAATAAGCTAAAAGTAGTTGCCTCTGGATGCAGAAATAAAGAAGTATGGCAAGGTATTCCAGTCCAGCATTATAAAATTTAAACTGTTATTCAAATTTAATTTATATTAAACAGATAAAAAAATTAATTAGAATTAAGTATAACACACACAGCAAAGTGCCTGGTACATATTAAGTACTCGATAAATGGTAGCTATTATTACTGCTATGATTATTAACCTTCCTGCTTGTCATTAAAATCATTAGTTATCCATTTCAAATGGAAAAGAAACATATAAAAGTACAAATCTAGGGAAGTTATTTAATGTATCTAAAATTATACAGTTACCTAGTGGTAGAGCTAGAACTGGAGTCCAGGTAACTTGTAGTTCCTTCAGTTATAACAGGGAGGATTCAGAGGGGATCTTTGAGGCTATCTGTGGCTGGCAAGTATGGTTGCAAGGAGAGCTGTGCTTTCATAGTCTCACCTAAAATCTGGCCTTGTAAATAGTGCATGATAGACCAATGGATATTAAGACAGACAATAAATCTTAGCCTAAGATTTTGCTTCTTCATGAAATACCTTTTAACATGCCTGCCTCTTACTGTTTATTTATGTATTTCTTATCCTCAGAAAGGAGAGATTCAAGAAGTTAGTTAGAAACCAAAGAAGTGCAATATAAGTGTGGTTAAAAGGGAACGCCTTTAGGATGTTAATGATTGTGAAATCATCAAATTAGTTTTGTTGTACTTTTATAGCTTTTTGTAACTTAAGGGAAATCTTCCTACTAAATTTATGTGGGCCCTAGCGGAATGCAGGGGTTATTGACGTAAAGCCCAATTAACTTTTATTATAGATGGGGAAACTGAAAATCATCATGGGGAAATAGATTGCCAGCATTTAAGATTTATAAACTGCCCATTAGGAAAGTTGTCTTGGAACTAGAGGTATTATTCAAAATGAAGGTGCAAGGTGAGACTGTTAGGTAATTGGTTGAGAAAGATAAAGAAAAAACTTATTAACAAGTGCAGGTAAAATGTTATAAACTGAGCATACAAGTTCCATGCCAGGGTTAGGTAATAAACTCTATATTGTATGAAGATAATCATATATCTTTTTTCATTGAGAAAATTATTTTAAAGAAGGAAGTGCTGCATTCCACAAAGAATCAAGAATTTCTCATAATTTGAGTAAAGTACCATATTAGTCACTCCAGAAAACAAGTCCAGGGGGATATGTATGCATATGTGTGTGTATAGGTGGGTGGGGGGGGTGGGGGGTGGATGGATGGATGGATGGACAGACTGATTATAAGGAATTAGCTCACATGATTATGGAGGCTGAGAAGTCCCAAGTTCTGTTGTTGGCAAGGTGGAGACCCAGAATTGGTGAAGTATAGTTCCAGTTTGAATCCAAAGGCCTGACGACCAGGAGATGTTTCAGTCCAAGTTGGAAGGCTGGAAAATACCAATGTCCAATTCAAGGCAATCAGAGGGAATTCCCTCTTATTTAGCCTTTTTCTTCTATAGTCATGCAGCGCATAATGACCATTTTGGTCAATAACAGACCACATATACAGTGGTGGTCCCTTAAGATTATAATGGAGCTGAAAAATTCCTATCACTTAGTGATGTTGTAACATCACAACGCAGCACATTACTCACGTGTTTGTGGTGATGCTTGGGGAAACAAACCTACCGTGCTGCCAGTTGTATAAAACTATATAGCACATATGATTGTGTACAATACATACTAGGTAATTACAACAGTCACCTATTACTGCTTCATGTGCTTCATGTGCTTCATGTGTTTACTTCATCATTATTTGATAGTGTGCTCTTTTCTGCTTATAAAAACAGTTTGCTGTGAAACAGTGTACTGTGTTACGCTGGCAGCAGCCTCCTACATCTTGTGTTGTCTCTTGATTGTGTCATTTTCTCTTGTGCTTGATTTAATCTCATGTTGTTTTGTACAGTCACATGCTGTACAGACTCATAGTGTAGGGGTAATATGCCTAGGTGTGTAGTAGACTATACCATCTAGGTTCAGTAAATGTACTCTGTGATGTTGGCACAACAATGAAATTGCCTAGCAATACATTTTTCAGAATATATCTCTGCCATCCAGTGGCTCATGACTATATTCACTTCTTCAACCGATTGGTTGGGACCCATTCACATTTGGGAGGGTAATCTGCTTTACTCAGTCTACCAATTCAAATATTAATCTCATCCAAAAATACCCTCAAAATCACACCCTGAATAATGTTTGACCAAATGTCTGGGCACCCTGTGGCCTAGTCAAGTTGACACAAAAAAATTAACCATTGCAAGTACACACAGACATACAGATAAAACTGAAATTATTGGGAAAATATGAGAGAAAAACAAGAAACATAATGAGAAAGAAGGTATAGGAGAAAGTTTATGAGTCATTCAGGGTTTAAAGACCACATTGAAATTAAATAATAGTGAATTATTGTAGATCCAGAACAAAAATTTTGGACATTTAAGGAAGATCTTTTTAGTACTTAAATATAGGATGCATCACAATATAGAGACATTGAAATTTAGAAACTATTAAGCCCCCCCAAACCTAGATTAGGAGAAATGCTGTGGAAGTAGAAAGCAAATTCAAGACCCTGAGCAGATTAAAACAAAAAACAAAATCAACAGAAGTTGGTAAAAATATAATAGAGAAAAAAAATTGAGTTCAAATATTAGTGTGAGAAAATGAGATTTATTCGTGGGAATCAAAGATGAAGCATTTAAGATAATATGTGAAATTTAAAATATATCTTTTAATCTTCAACCTCCAAATAAAGTATCATAAAATATTATAATGTAAACATGCTGATTGTTAATATGCTGGGAGAAATTTTTATTTTTTAAACAGTTATTGGAAGTGTATTATTATTTTTAGTTTAAAGAGTAAAAATATTTATCAGAAAAAGCAAATGCCATAAATGAGTTGCTATTGTGGTAGAATATTAATGTCTTTTAGCAAAATATTTTACTAAGTTACAAATAAATCTCTATAAAGTTACTATTACCACGCTCTTATACATATAGTTAAGAAAATTAACTTTGACTACTCATTCAACCACTGATTGGTTGTAAAGTATTCCTCTGTCATTTCTTGCATATTTTATTATAATAAAAACAATATACATTTAAGTGTAGTATTTTACATAATAAAAATTATAACATGTATCATATTTTGTTGTTAATTATTACCTGAAATATTTGACTTGCTATAGTGAATAATGTAGTATAACTTGAATTTATTTTTAAAGATTAAGAAATTGAAGGATTTTTTAGAATATAGAATCAACTTTATTTAAGCACCAAAGGTATAAGGAATATTTTTGATTTGGGTTTTCTGGTTCTGGTTGTGTTTTTTTGTTTGTTTGTATTATTTATTTTTTTTCACATCACATGTACCACTTCTGAGCTTAGCATCCTGTGGACCTGGACTGCCAAGCTGCTAACCTGTTTTTTAATCTTGTGTTGTTAAAGAAGAGTTTCTTTACTCTTTCTGGTAAATGTGGAGAAATATTTCTAGAAGTATGTCAATAGGTAATACACACTTTTATGTGATCACTATAAAAAGCTAATAAAATTGCTCTCCTCACTCGGTAAAGAAGAGAAGGTCAGAGTTTGGGAGAGGTAAATATGGAACATGGGACACATCAGGTCCAGATAGGCTTGGTGACGTAACAATGGTAATTTGCAGTCTCGAGGATTAATTTCACAAATATCCAAGGCATGTTATTGAGTACTAGCAGTTGCTACTGCTTATACGAATACTAGGTTAGGTGAGGGAAATTAGCCGGATGGGTACATGAAACCTAAAGGTAAAGTTTTCTTGCTAATTATGACAACATAACCATAACATAAATTCCAGATCTCTGTAATAAATGTGTCCTGGTTTGGAAAAGGTATTTTAAACTGTCTAACACTTCTCTGTCTTTATTTTTATTTTCTTTATTTTGTAGTGTTTATAAACTGACATTTTTGAGAATGTTATAAATCTAGATTTTTCATATGTAGTGTAGGTAAACAATTGACTCATTGGTAAAGCTATTTAGGGATTTATACCTATTGTGATCCTTTCATAACACGAGTAAAATTACTTATCTGCATCATACTTTACAGTTTGCAAGTCATCACCATTCTTCATTTAAGGAAATACAAAGTTACTTGACAGTGCTGCCTCCTGATTCTCTGTATGTGCAGACAAATGGATACTGAGTCCATATTCTTCTCCACACTGATTACATGTTATTTTAGATCAATAGAAATGTTCCTATTTGAAAAAAAAAATGTGTATATATTTCCTTGGTATTCTTCCAATTTTTAGAAAATTTTTAATTTCTTTTTGGGTAGATATATCATCTTTTATAAAACCTTTCCCCCAAGATTTCTTTTTAAATGGTTCACAGTTAAATTTAAATTTCTATATTTAGGTAGAATTATGTTTATATACCAACCACCAGTATCCAGGAAATTCAGTGGTAAGGCTGACACATAGGGAGTTTATAGTCTGTTTTGTAGTCTGTGTATTTAGACAAGGTTTGAAGCTTGCTTAGCAAAATTGCCTAAACATTCAAGCAAAATTTCTTCAGTACAAATGCACTATTGGATTTCTCATGATTGTTAAGATAACAGTGTGTCACTTTAAAAAGATTAGTTCTCAGTAACATGTGTTAGATTTACTCCTTTCAAAGAGAGGTACATTCAGGAACAGCTTTTATATGTAAATATTTTTATAATATTGGATAGAGTTGGTTTGGTGCAGTCATCATAGCTTGATCAAGTTTGGAAGAAGTTACAGGCACATTTTTGTAGTATTTTCTCCAGCATCTTTATTTTTTTCATCTGGATGTGTTTTATGTTCCTTCCAGCTAATCAAAATAAGAAACTGATTTTGCCTGTACCAAAAAAATAGAACTATCATTTTTCACATTCTTTTATTTTCCAGGTCATTTTCAAGTAAGATTATGTTTCTAGGATTTCTGAATTCCAGAAAACTCTCTGCTTTGTAGATATAAGGGCCCAGATGAGTATTTCAGGGAGAATCTAACTTTTGACGCAGTATGTTTTGTGTTGTGCATTCCAGATACAGTTAACTTTTTGTGTGCATGTGATTAGTGTGGAAAGAAATTAATGCAGTCCAGTATTATGATTTATGGACTGAATCCTTTGCCCACTGAAAACTTGCCAAAACTGAAACTATTTTTTTCCTTTGGATATTAGAAACAGCTACTGTTTTTGTTGATCTTTTAAAGTTCTGAATGGACCTATTTCAAATCATACCAGCATGGGAGCTCAGATTAATAATATACTTATTCAACTAGTGATACTGAGTGAAACCATTGCTCACATGGATATGAGGGTAAAATTTCATAAAATTATTTTCAGGTGCATTAATGCATTTCTGGAAGCTGCACATGATTTTTCTTTTGCATGAAAGAAATCGAGGATTTCTGTTTATTTTATCACAGTTGGGCTTATATTAATATAATTGCATTTTTTAATACCTTAAAACATAAGACATTTTATTTTTAAAAGCAGTAATGTGATTTCTGGGTTATTCCCAAAAGTTTTTAACTCTTTGTATGTTTATCTCTCTTCAGACAGCATGACTGTAGTATATTTAATTTAGACTATTGAGAAAAATTCCTAAGTTTTCTTTGTTGTTAGTTACAGCAAGCTGCTGAAGTTTCTCAACTTCGGGGAGCAAGGGTAATATCTGCTGAAGATCTTCTGTTTTTGATGCGCAAAGATAAGGTAATATAAAACAATTTCATTGTATTAAAATGCCATGTTTGGTGCTTAATTACACTTATAGAAAGAAACTATCTTAGTTATGTGGTGTTTAAATTGGAATCTTAACTAATGAACTGATGTTTTAGTCTTCATAGTTTGCACAACAAAATAGTTTATTTACAAGAGAATTGATTTATACATATATATGTATATATATGAGCAAGGGCACTTATGTAAAACTATGCTGACAGCTAATTCTCACTTATCCTTATTTATCTATTTAGATATTTTCATTGTTACATAATCATTAAATATTCACTGTTCTAATAAGTGAAATATAACTGAGTGGCATATTTATTTTTCTTCTAATTTTATACAGGATTACAGGCTTTCATAGAGTAATGTTTGTAATTTGAAATACAAAGTCTATTCTGTGACACTAGGTTATAGGAAATAGCAAATCAATAAAGATGAATATTTCAATAGCTAAATATATTAATGTCTAGGATATGATATATATGTATATAAAGAGCTACCTTTCTAAATACCAAAATACCACTAAATATCAAATACCAAAGCTGATATTTACACATCTAATTTTGTCATAACTATCTTCCATGAGTAGCTAGTTAAAAATATTTTATAAAATTTTACATTTTTAATAAAAGTTTCATCTAAAAGTTACATGTCAACAAACTGAATAACTGCAGTGTGCTTTGGCAGATACTGTCACAGTGAGTAAGTAGTGCTTAGTTCCTAATATTCCATTTTTCACTTCTCCATTGATTTTTCCTGGCCATTTAATTACACTTACCCATTTCTCTTCCACCATTTTGTATGCTTATGGCTCTATTTTTTTTTTTTTTTAATCAAAGGCCATTCTGTCTGATCTTTTGGATGACTTTGTTACCACCCTTTCTAATATCCAGTTACTTTACATCTGTTAAACCTTTCGTTCTGATTGACTGAAGGTTAATTAAACTTGAATCAAGTATTTTCATTTTCTTATGCAATGACAGTCAGAGATCTACAAACTTTACCTGACCAGTCTACTGTTAAACTTTATTAATTTTTAGTTTATTTACTCTTGGATAGCAAGAGGAATATAAAAGAAGGGAAAAAGAAATAAAGAGGCTATAATCTGGTTTAGAAAAAAATACGATTTAATTGAGGAAGCATTTTAAGACACAGAATTTTCAGGTGGTGTGATTAGATGGAGAGGTTGGAGGATTTGTTGAAGTAGAGGTTTTGCCCTAAGGTAAGACTCATGCAATTACATGTAGAATGGACCAAGTGCAAAGGAACAAACCAGGATTCTAGTAATCAAGGCAAAAATATGATTACTTTGATGGATCTGGAAGTGGATAGGAAGGAATAATACAGAGAAATGATGAGTAAGACTGTGCAGGAATGGTGACTTAATTCTACTTGGAAGACTAAAGGAAAAAAGGCATGATATACCAGTGGTACTATGAGGAAGGAGCCTGAGGTGCTATTGGCAGAAATGAGGCCCTTGAGCTAAGATTCTTTATGAAGGCAGCTGGAGAACAATAGAGTTACATTGGTACTTTACAGAATATGTCCAGTCAATTTTTCTTTTCAGTGGTAGAGTTAAAGAGACTAGTAAAAAAAAAATAGTCCACCTTGACATTTTTCCCTGTCTTCAGGGGAATTTAAAATTTTAAATTATATTGAAACACCAGGAACATATGCTGATTGACAATGCCTTTCTACTGTCCAGAAGAACTCCTAACCAGGGTCTTTTTAGCATCCAAGAACATAGCTATAATATGATAATTGCCATTGTTCTCATCTTTCTCCTCAAAATAATAATTTTATTTATAAGCTGACATGTTCAAAACAGAATTTAAAGTAGTTTGCATAGGTGTAATACAGACAAAATAAAACCTAAAGAACTGAATGGAATCAGCAAAGAGAAAAGGGTAGCAAATAAAACTATATACAGGTATATTTTTTTCTCTTAATAATTTGTTTATATTAAAGCAGTATTTATTGACTGCCTACTATATTTTATATATTACACCAGGCAGTTTATTTATTCCTCACAATAGTCCTGTAAGGTAGATTTTACTTACTTTGTAAATAAACTGAAGTTCACAGCTTATGTTCTACTTCTGACCCTGCTAAGCTGTAGTCATAAGACTATTTCTAACCTCTGTTTCCCTATGTATAAAAAGGAGATGATTATAGTTGTCTATATCTCAAGGCTGTTGACAATACTAAATAAAATGAATGTAAAAGAGCTTTGTAAAATGCAATAGGTTTCAGCTATTATTAGGAATCTTAAACCTGAAGGTCAGGAACCAGTAATAATACATTCTGAGTGTAAGCAGACAACTAATTACAAAGTATTATCAGTCACTTTTAGAGTTGAGCGGTATTATGGTCTTCTAGTAAACCTAATGAAAGCTATCATTATGGCCTAACTATCATTAATCAGCTTTGAGTTTCATGAAAATATATTTCTCAGATTACAGAATGTTTTCCAGAAATATAACCATAAACCAACTCTTCTAAATAAAATATTCTCAGAGAATAAAAAGCAGTAAAAAGGAGAGTTCATGGCTTTTTAAAGTTAAAACTCCTTGTGTAGATTGTTTATAAGTAATTTTAAAAATAAAATTTGGTCTTGAAAGTGCACAAAATATTCTACAAAGTATAGTCAGCTTAGTATAAAGAGTATGACATTTATTACTATCTTCAGAAAGAATTTAAAACTTTTTATAAAACCAAAAAAATCAAGTTAATTACTATGACTCTGGAGCATTGGGATACTTACAAATGAAAAATGGTTTTAAATATACTGTGCTTCAGCTTTTATGTTTAATTTGATGACTATATTTTTATTACATAATATTGTGGTGAGAATTGCTGTATTTTCCCTAATGATCCTAGGGTACAAGTTTATGAAATTTAGTTATAATAGTTTTTAATCAGTAAAGTGAATATATGTATATGGTTTCTTATTTACTTATTTCATATTTTTAATAGAAAAAACTGAAAAGACTGCTAAAATACATGTTTTTCCGAGACTACAAATCAAAGATTGTCAAAGGCATAGATGAGGATGATCTTCTGGAAGGTAATCTAAACAAAATACCAAACTCAAAGCAGTTGTACATGTATCACGTGGACCACACATTTATGCAATATCAATGTAGATACTTCCATAAAATTAGAATACATATAATTCTGTTAAATAATGTAGTTTAGAAATTAACCAAATATTTGTTTAATTACTAGCTACATTTGTGATTTTTCTACTTATATGACTTAATGGTAACCTGGTATTTCAGTTCTTTCTTTTAATAATATGACCTGCTTTACATTTAGACTATCACAAAACTAAGAAAATTGTGTCAATTCAAAACATAATTGATTTTTAGCAAGCAGAATTTTTCTGTTGTGTATATACAGAGCTAGAATATTATATCTAAAATTGATACATATCGGTTATTGTTGATTTATTATAGAAAGTACCTGACATGTTTTATGGTGTAAAGAAACCTCATTTTGGTGTGTTATTTCTATGCTGTTTAAAATCTAATGAAAAACCTTACACAAAGTAGAAAATTTTTCTTATATTATTTTCTAACTCAATTTCTCATTTTAGATTATTTATAAAAATGTTAATTTTGCAGAATCTAACAGTAATAAGCTGCAAGTAGATTATTACTAAAAAATGCTTATTGAATCAAAATAATACAGTTGACTCTGAACAACACAAGTTTGAACTATGCGGGTCTACTTATACACAATTCTTTTCAATAAATATTGTAAATATATTTTTCTCTTACGATTTTCTTAATAGTATTATCTTTCTCTAGATTTACTATAAGAATACAGTATAAAATATATATAATATTCAGAATATGTTTTAGTCAACTGTTTATGATACTTATACCAGACAAAATAAACTTTAAAACGAAGGCTATAACAAGAGACAAAGAAGGACCCCATAGTCCAGTTTCTGGGTATTTATCCAAACAAACCCGAAATACTACTTCAAAGGGACGTGTTAATCCATATGTTCATTACAGCATTATTTACAAGTCAAGATATGGTGGCAGTCTGGGTGTTCATCAATGGATGAATGGATAAAGAAGAGATGGTACATACATACAGCCATTAAAAGGAATGAAATCTTGCCATCTGCAACAACATGGATGGACCTAGAGGATATTGTGTTGAGTGGACTAAGTCAAACAGAAAAAGACAAATGCCATATGATTTCATTTACATGTGGTATCTAAAGAACAAAATAAACAAAACAGAAACAAACTCATAGATACAAAGAACATTTTGATGATTGCCCGATGCAAGGGGAATTAGGAGTGGATGAAAAAGGGACAGAGATTAAGTACAGTTGGTAGTTACAAAACAGTCATGAGAAAGTAAAGTGTAACATAAAGACTATATTCAATAATATTGTAATAACTATTGTGTCAGCTGGGTACTATATTAGGGTGATCTCTTAAGATATATAAATATCTAATGACCATGTTGTTCATCTGAAACTAATATAATATTGTCAACTTTAATAAAAAATAAAATTATTTTTTAAAATGGAGATCCTATTGGTGAACAATTAAGAGAAAGCTGGTAACTTCGTGATACTAGTAAGAAGAAGCAAAAACAGTATATCAGCGGAAAGTTTGACACAGGAAATAAGGGAAAGACGGATAAGAAGTCTTACTGGGGTCAAAGCAAAACTTAAAATCTGGCAACACCTTGACTGCAAAGGGGCCTAACATTATTTAGATCAGTCTATGTAGCAGTTTATGCCCAAGGATATTATCAAAAACAGCAGAGCAGTCAACAAGCAATTACTGGAAGGCAACAGCTATGTGTGATATCATTAGAGCCAAACCAACCATAAACTTAATTGGGAGATCAGGAAAATTGACAACCAAAGAGAACCTGACTAAAATCATAGTCATCCTTGCTAACTAAGGAGACTATTGGTACGCTTGAGGCTTAACCTCTGAGGAGTAAGATCTGAGGCTGCACATGGCAAAGGAAAGGGATTTTATTGAACTAGTCCAGGCAAGTCACTAAACAGATAAACAAGCAAACATTAACAATAAGCCCCAGGAAGGGTAGGGAATTATTATCTAGAATTGCTATAATATATTCCCTAAAATGTCCATTTTCAACAGCAACAACTACAAAATTCTAGATATGTACAGAAACAAGTATGTATGATCTATAAATGGGGGGCATGAAGCAGACAACACAAACAGCCCAAATGTTGGACTTAGCAGACAAAAACTTAAGTACCTATTAAATATATATGTTCAAAGAACTGAAGGATACCATGTTTAAAAAACAAAGGAAAGGAATGATTACAGTGTCTCACAAAATAGAGAATGTCAGTTAGAGATAGATATTATAAAAAAAAGAAAAATGAAAACTCTGGAGTTTTGACCAAGTACAATGACCAAGATGAAACATTCAGTAGGAGGGCTCAATAGTAACTTTGACCTGACAGAAGAAAAAAAATCAGTGAACTTGAAAACAAATGTTTAAATATTATGCAGTTGAAGAATAAAGGAAAATTGAAAGAACTTGAGAAAAAATATGAAGCACCACTAAGTGAGCCAACATTTGGATAATGGGACTACCAGAAGGAAAGGAAAGAGAAAAAGGAGCAGAAAAATTATTTAAAGAAATAATGATTGAAAACTTCCCAACTTTGATGAATACTATTAATCTATAGATCCAAGTAACCCAACAAGTTTCAAGTACGATAAACCCATAAAGATCCACACACAGACACATTCTAGTAGAAATGTTGAAAAACAAAGGTAAAGAGAAAATAATGAAAGCCACCAGAGAAAAGCACCTCGTCACATACAACAGAACCCCAGCAATATTACTAACAGCTGATTCTTACTTACTATATAGGTCAGATAGCAGTAGGATTACATATTCAAAGTGCTGAAAGAAAAAAATGTCAACCCAGAAACATATCCAGCAAAATGATCTTTCAAAAATAAAGGCAAAATTAAGATATTTCCAGATAAAAATTGCTAAAGGAAGTTCTTCAGGCTGAAAGCAAGTTGCACCAGGCAATGATTTGAACCTCACCCACACACACAGAAAAGAGCACCTGTAAAGTTAATTATATAGGTAAACATAAGACATTATAATTGTGTATTCATTTTCCTCTCATCTCTTAACTGATTTTAAAACAATTGTATAAAACAATATCTATAATTATAATGTTGGGTCTATAACATAGGTTATATTTGACACTATATTTGACACTAACAACATAAGTGAGGGGGTAGTAGCAAAGCTTCATTGAAGTAAGGAGTGGCAAAAGATTGTTGCTTAGACTGCAGAAAGAAATGAAAAGAAACAAATGGTAAATAAGGCAGTTAATGTAACCAATTCTAAAGATATTTACTTTACTATTAAATCAAAACTACTGAAACTGCATCAAGAAGAAATAGAAAATCTGAGTAGACCTATGGCAAGTAGTTTGCTGTGACAAACAAAGAAATTGAATTCATTATTTGAAAACTCCTCAGTAGTGACTTCATTGATGAATTCTACCAAATGTTTAAAGAACAATTAATAGTAATCCTCCCCTATTTTATTTTATAAAGCCAGTATTGCCTTGATATGAAATCCATACAAAAAGATATCACAAGGGGGAAAAAAAAAGCACTACAGACTAATATCTTTTTGAATGTAGTTGTTAAAAATTCAGCAACATCTAAAAACATGTCTAAGTGGGATTTATCTCAAGAATAGAAGATTATTTTAAATTCAGAAAACAATCTGTGTAATACATCATATTAATAAAGGGCAGAAACCACATGGTCATCTCAACAAATGTAGAAAAAGGCCTTAAAAAAAAAAAAAAGAAAAAAACAAGCCTTTCTTGAGGAACACTCAGTAAACTAGAATGAGAACTTTCTGGACGTGACAAAGGTCATTGGTATGAACTGAATGTTTGTGCTCCCTCTAAAATTCATGTTGAAACCTAATCCCCAGTATGATGGTATTTTGAGGTAAAGGTTTTGGAAAGTACTTATATCATGAGGAGGAACCTTCATGAATGAAATTAGTGCCCTTCGAAGAAGAGACACGAGAGCTTGTTTTCACTCGCTGCTGTCTGCCACATGAGGATATGAGAAGACAGTTATCTGCAAAGTAGGAAGCAAGCCCTCATCAGACAATAGGTCTACCAGCACCTGATCTTGGCCTTTCTAGCCTTCAGAGATTTGGGAAACAAATATTTGGGTTTTTAGCCATCCTGTCTATGGCATATTTATTATAGCAGCCCAGACTGACCAAAACAGTCATCTGTGAAAAACTCAACAGCTAACATCATACTTAAATGGTGAAAAATTCAGATGTTTGGGTTGTCTTTTTTTGATATATGAGCATGTAATTTATCACATTAAAAAATAATCTAGTTTTTCCTCATTCAGTAATTCACACTGACGCTTTTGTATATTGAACTGTATTAATTACCTATTATAATATTGCATTCCTTCCTGACCTTTTGCAATAATTTTAATTAAATATATGTTTTGCTCTTAAATAAATATGATAGTTTTCTCTTAAGAGAAAAATAAGATCTCATCCATTTAGGTTTCAAATATATTGCCACAGTAATACACATAATATTCTTTTAATTTCATGTTTCAATCCTGATGTTGTTATTGTCTTCGTTTTTACATACTTTTTTAATTGGGCCTGCCATAGCAGGATTCTTTTCCAAACCTGAGAGCATTGCCTTTTTTTTTGGTAAGGAATTTTAATCAGTTCATTCACACTTACTGTGTTAATTGATAATTTGGTTTTATTCTCTTCATTGTCTGAGATTAATAAATAATTTAATTCTGTGAGATTTACGCTTTTGTTTTAGATGCAAAGATTCTCCTTTTAAAAATTATTTTGAGAGAATTCCAGTTCTGAATTTCATATTCATCATGTAAACCTATTAAACAATTTTTTTCCTTTCCTCATCTTCATGCAGACAAATTGAGTGGTAGTAATAATGCGAACAAAAGACAAAAAATTGCTCAAGACTTTCTCAACTCTATTGACCAAACAGGAGAACTCTTGGCAATGTTTGAAGATGATGAAATTGATGAAGTTAAACAAGAAAGAATGGAGGTATAGTACATTCTTTCATTTTTACAGTAATAGAATAATCATTGCAGTGCCAATGATAATTTGTTCTGTTCTTATGTTCTTTAAATATCTGAAATGCCCACATCAGTGGTTTCATGTCTGAAAGCGACATTATGAAGTAGACTAGAGAGGGTGTCAAACTCTGCCTTCAGAGTTGACTTTGAGAGACATATTTAGTTTTCTGTTTCTGTCCCTCCTTTGAGTATCAGTAGATTTCCCTCTGATATTATTTTATTCTTTGAAAGCTACTTGACAAATATTTGCTTATTTTTTGTTCCAAATCATCAAGTTATTTTTGCAGGCAAAGATAATTCTTAACTGCATTTGTGTTGGCATACAGCGTGAAGAACTGTTTTTTAGGCTGTAGTTTGCAGGCTATGGTTGGGCTCATTAGCTAAAGTAGTATCCAGGGCAATCACATGCTTTAATATCACTATAAAACAAAGTTAGTGACATGTGTTTGGATTTCCTGAATACTTTTTAACAATGAATACGAAAATTGTATGCCTTCTATTTACCTTAGCTATCTATTCATAAAATTGTTTTCTTAAATACTTTGGAAAATTAAAAGTAATGATTGATTTCATTTGAGTGCCTTCCAAAATGCAAGCCGTTATTCTTATCATTCTTATACTTTTGCAAATAATTTTTTTGTTGTTGTTTTCCTTTCTCTTTGAATTAGGCAAGAGGTAATTTCAGAAAGCCAAAATATTGAGCTAAGTACCTACTTTATCATAGTCTCGCATGCTAAAAATATAATTATTTCATGTTAAAGTTTGGAGGAAGTCCAATAGACATACATGCTTGATAAACTTTAACAGCTTCTTTAAAGAATTAGTATGCTTAGATCATGAACTATGATCTGAAAAGGCAGTGTTCTTCTTAGGTATCGATTCCCTTAGAAATGTGTGGTTATCTTGGTTTGAGACAACTGCAAATGGTTTTAGTTTAGTTTTGCCTTGGGCCAAAAACATGCTAAGTTGTCCAAAGCAGATGATAAACTTAAATTTCTGATGTCATTATGGCCAAACAGGATATGATTATTTAGTGATATGGTTTCACTTCTTATGCATTACACAGAGAACAGATATTGTTTATACTTTATTTTTAAGACATTTTTATATTATACAAATGGGCATGAAGAAAAAGTCATTAAGGAAGGGCTGTGCATAAAACATTAGTAAAATTGAACAAGCAGCTTTTCAGTTTTGATGGGAAAATCTCTGTCAACCAATCCTATTGCCCAGAAGGGCATTCCACAATCAAGGAGAAGAGAAGAAATGGAGCGCGTTGTAACACTAAGCTCATAATAGCAGGCTACTGTGGGCCTGGAAAAATGATGAGTCAGTAAGGTACAAGTTAAAGTCGATATAATGTCTTCAAATGCAGGGTAGAAAAGGCTTAGGAATTTATGCAGTTTATATTCCTCTTCCCTGTAGTTGTATTATACGTTACATTGTGATAATGAGGTTAATAAACTATCAATAGCTGATAAAAATAATTACAATGAAAATATCATTTATATAATAAAAATTAGATTGGTAGTTTCTCTAAGCTTTATATCATAACTAAAATCTTCTTCAACCAAGATAAAGAAGAATAGTTTTGAGATTCTACTCATCCAAATAACAGAGTTTAACTGAATAAAAAGTGCTGAACTTGTAGACGCAACTATAGACAGTAGAAAGTGGAACTGTTAAGAGCATAGCCTTGCCTGCTTCTAATTTGACAGGTTATAGTTTCAAGCATAAACCACAACTGTGGCAATTCATATGAAACCACTTTGGACTCACAGACTGCAATCCCTTGCTTTTAAAGTGCAGTAGAATAATCAGTCCTGGCATCACTCTGATTTAATTTTCCTCTAGGCATCACTTACAGTTGCAGAAACTTCATTTACTACCTTCTCATCTCAAATGTATGTAAATGGTATAGACTCTACCAGTAAAGCTTCTTATTGTTTTACTTTTTTTTTACATTTAAATGTAGTTAGAAGAAAAAAATATTTATAGATATAACAACTCACTTGAGACCCTAGCTTTTTGTCAAAACATTGAGCAAGCATACAAAAACTGATTTCTCTCCTGTTGTTTTCAGCTGACTTCTATGTGTGCTTGACTCTGTGTCACTCATAATTTATTTCATTACTATTAAGTATTCTGTGATCTTAAATATAAAAGTCTGAATTTTTATATCTACTTGTTAGTTCATCATCATGATAGTTAACTCTTAAACTATTCTTTTCCAGCATCAAATTTTTAACACTTTGGTATATGTAGACAACTATGACCCATGATCTGAAGATTCTTCTAAATTATTAAATAAAAATTAAATAATATTCAGAATTTCTTTAGTGTATTTGAGAAACCGGGAAAGGGAAGTAGGGAAGTGGTAAGCATAATAATACGCGTAAATACTTGTTAACTACCCTCCGACTACCTCTCATCCCCACTTAACCCTTACCTTAGAGTGATGCAGATGTTTTAATGTTTGTTACATTCCAAATTTTTGATATCTAATCAACCTAATGTGTCTGTGTCAACCAAAGGCCAATAAATGGTCACTAAAACCTGCAAATAGCTTTGGATTTTCTTAGCAGAGGAACTGTGGTCACTCACGGAAAAGCCTCACCTAACACCCAGCTGCTCCACTGTGTAAGACATCTGGTCTAATAAACCATTAGGCTTGTGAAGGGGATGTAAACAAGGAATGCTTAAAAATTTGGGCAAACAATACCTTTTGAGTAATCCTCAAATTGATAGCTGAGAGCAAAGATTGAAGCTCACCAAAGAGAGCAGCGTTTAAACAGATTGGGGTGCTAAAAATCCCTACTGACTGTTTATCTTGTGTATCTCCTGTTTTTTAAGTCAGAGGCCTGATACTGGAGTCTAGAGAAAGCAGAAGGAATAAATAAAATTTTAGATGCTTTTAAAACTTTTTTTAAATTGGTTTAAAATTGAATAAGTTCCCAAGTAGCCATCTGAATTTAACCTGAAGTGACTGGTCATAGATTTAAAACACAAAGTTTCTCAAAAAGTTGAATGATCAGAGAAATCAGGGATACCATTCAGTTATGCCCCAAGTATAATGAGATTATGATCTCTGGAGGTTCTGAGTATCAGAGTTCTAGTTTTTGGAGCTAAAGAAACTGGAAAACTCATTGAAGAGCCAGAGAGATGGATGGCTGCACTTCTCCATCTTCTCCTGCTTTTGAAATGTGTTCTTTCTACTATTCCCATTTTCTACCTATCATGATTTTTTTTAATTATAAAGTAAAATAAAATGCATTTAAGACTAAGAGTTCAAAAATAATATCTTAGATAAGATTAATTATAAAAGAAAGGCTAATCCCAGGAAAATAAATGTTTACAAATACCAAAAAAAATGCAAAAGTTGAGTTAAAATCCCAGAAACTCAAAAAAATTTTGCAATATAAATGTGTATAGAATTAAGAAATAGAGACTATATACTAGAAAGATATAGTTTAATATATGCATATACATTTACATACATGTCTATACTTTGCTCATATATGTGTGTATCCTATATCTATACAAACAAATGTAATATTACTAAATTTTTTTGAATGTAAAAGTTAAAGGTCAGAGGATATCAAACTCAAATGCTAATGGTAGCAATATTAGTACAGAGAAGAGAATTTAGCAGGAAAGGCTTTAAAATGGAACAAAATCAGGAATTTATGTTACTAAAAGTTGTTGCCTACAATGAAGGTAGTAAATACAAAATGTTAATTATCAAAATTCAGGGATTAGTAACATGGCAAGCAAAACCTTCCATAGTGCAGGGAGAAGTCAGAGAAACGCCTTTGTTGTGGAGATTGGAACATATAGCATTCTTAGTATTTAAGAGATTGACTTGGGGAATAATATTTTAATAGTAAAAATTTAAGTTAATCTAACAAATGCAAATAAAACATTTTATAAATGAGCAGCAGTTTTAAAATTCTACCCAAGGATTTTATGTTGCTCTTTGGAGAAAGCAAGGAAAGGTCTGGTAGGGCTCCAGCCTCCTTCCCCAATACCACTTTTAACCATGAACTTTTATTTTACATAATGGATCTGTGTATCATCAATAAAGAAAATGTTTTACTATTTTTTAATTGAAAATTTTTACAAAGCACTATTATTCAATTGTCCATGAAGAAATTTTCTTACAAACACAGACACAAATTCAAAAAAATGTATAAATCTATAGGACATACTACTTTACAAGAGCAAAAAAAGAAAACCTGAAAGTAATAACAGAGAGGTTAAACAAACAAAATTTTAACTGATTGAAAATTTAAAAAGGAAAAAAACATAGAAATAACTAGAGGACAAATAAAAAATAAATTAAAAATTACTACCACAGACTGTTTAGATATTTAACAGCAATGAGAATAGTCCATATAAAATTGAATAAATATGAACAAAGCTTTATTTAAAACAAAGGCAACTTTTTTAGCATCTAAGCCCGTTTTTATTAAAACTGAAAAAATGAAAATTAAATATTCAACTAAAATTAGAAATTTTTTATCAAAATAAACAGGAAACTGAAAATGTAAAAATAAACACATAAGGTTAGAAAATAATTGAATTTATCAGTTTAAGATTCTTTGCAGAAATAACAAAGATGGAATAAATCTATGACAGGTCTAAATAGGAAAAATAAAAAGTAGCTGCTAAAAATTAGCAATGAGTAAGGATATGACCATAGACATATAATTCTGTACTAATACATATGTAACTCTTGATGGAACAAGTATTTTTCTAAGAAAATAGAAATGATTTGTTTTACTCAATGGGAAGTAGAAAACCTGGATAGATCAGTAAGCTTGGAAGACATGCTATATAGAATTACATCCCCAGAAATCTCTGAATTTTAACCAGCTTATTGGAGAGCTCTTTTTAAGCATTCGTAAAAACCGTTATCATGCTATATAAACTATCTCAGAGCATAAAAAAAAGGAAAACTCATTAAATTTACACAGTATGATATAATTTTGCTTATCAATAAGGATGCAGGAATCTTAAAATATTAACAATTTTAATTTGGTAGAATGTATAATGAGTGATGTACCAAGTATGCTTCAATTATAGAAAATGTATTATCATGTACCAAATAACTAGGTCAGAGGAAATATTTGTATGATTGTTTTAGTTGATAATAAAAAGACCTTTCCCCAATGAGAAGGGAATGTATATATTCCCACACACATAGAAATTTAGACTGAAAGAAAATTTCCCAATATGTTAACTAACAGTGGTTGTCATTAAATGATGAGATTACCAGTGAATTGAATATGTAAATTTATGCTGTTTTGATTGTATATATTTATTTATCATTTATGCTGTTTTCTTAATCCTTAATTGATTTTTTTATTCATCAGTGTCCTTTTTTCATTTTTTTAATGTTTTATTTTTAAATTAATTTATTTTCCAATACAGTTGACATACAATATTATATTATTTTAAGGTGTGCAACATAGTGATTAGATATATATATATACACCTTATGAAATCAGCAGTTTCCCTTTTCATTTTATTTTTTTCTATCAGAAGCATTTAGTTTACAGGTACCTGCAGCAAAATATGCTTTACTAATAAGCAAATTAAATAGGCTCACATTATATAATTAAGAAGCAGGAGAATATAATCCTGCATAGTATCATATAGACTATTCAGAGCTGTAATAATGATGTAAGAGCTTTAAAATCATTAACATTTTTATATGATAATTTCGATTGCAGTGAACAGAAAACTCATTTCAAATTGAATTAAGCAATTAGGAAAATATGTAAGTTCAGGTACACAACCAAGAGTTGATTTGGCTTCAGCTGGGTTTGATATTGAGGTTCCCAATACATCATGGGATTTGTAGCTCTGTTTCCCTATAATTATCTTTTTTCTGTTTTTATTGCCCAAATCTTTAGACTAATTAACCTGATAGGAGCACTAATGCTATAGAAGTTCCAGGTTCTGA
The DNA here is from genome assembly GCA_030015415.1 of Cynopterus sphinx. Taxonomy (NCBI): domain Eukaryota; kingdom Metazoa; phylum Chordata; class Mammalia; order Chiroptera; family Pteropodidae; genus Cynopterus; species Cynopterus sphinx. The sequence continues at coordinate 48,731,373 of CM057386.1, read as the reverse complement.
CAGAGAGAATGACTTTGTCCCAAGATTTACTCTGAAACTACTTAGGTCACATGATCACCCCTACCACCTACAGCGGCTAGTAAAATCATGTTTTGATTGGCTTAGCCTAAATCATATGCTCTATCTCTAAAGCTGAGAGTGCAGTTGGCCAGCCTCTCACTAAACCATGGATTCCTGAAGCTTTAAGAAGAAGGAATGGATGCTGGAAAGGCAGCCATGAAGGTTCTTAAGTGTAAAGGACCTCTACTTTACGACAGTAAGAATTAATAGAGTGGTGCATTATAACCTTGACTCTGCTCACATCTCTAGGAAGTTTTCCTTAAGAGACAACATGGTAGAATGAGTAGAAATCATTTTCTTTGGATTCAAGCAGTCAGCCATCCATCCTTCCATTCTTTAATTCATTCAGCATTTATTTATTAAGTCTTTTGTAAGTCTAGTCACTATACTAGGTCCTGAGATTATGACTATCATAAAAGACAAACTATGGTTAGCTTCAATGTGGTTTGCTGAAGAAGGGCACAAAATAAAATAGGTAGAATTAGAGTACATTTTAAAACATGAAGCAGTGTATCGTGTCAGGGTTAGTTTCTGAAAGAGATTCAAGAGCACACATTACTATACCTCTTCTTTGAGGGTAATTTTTGTTCAGATAATTTAAAGATAGTTTGAAATTGTTCTTCAGGGAATATTAGTACAACCCTCTCAAAAAACCTTTGGTATTTCTAGCTACACAGAGCAAAATTAATGTAATTTAGTACATGTTTTTTTGCCCTAGAAATTGCAGAACAGGGAATGTTACATGACTTTAGGAGAACCCAAAAGTAGGTGTAATGTGCTGAACTATTGCTATTTGTGACTTTATACACTGTCTCAAATTACTTTTTATTCACACCTGTAGCCCTCTTCTGACTGTGTAATGGCGAACATGTATATATTTGTCGCCAAAAAGCTTGTCTAAACTTGGGAAAGGTGTCTTCTGGAAAAGAAGGCCTTCCTTAACCATGTGAACTATTGGCTGTAAGTGAGAGTAGAGACAGATTTCTGCTATGTATGATTAGAGTGCCCCACATACCAGGTGTAAAGCTAGAACTGGTTTGAATTTTTTTTTTTTTTAATCTCCATCATTACAGAATGTTTAATCTCTTGGGTTCTGCTTTATTATAGAAAAAATTTAGAGCAAGGTAAGTCAAATAACTACCATCTGTATGATAAAAATTTTAGTATCACTTCCGTTTTGTCTTCTATCCTCAGACCTAGTGTCTGGGTGAAATTTAAATAATTTGTCTTCCCTGCCCTTTCATTAGTCTTCTGGGTAGCAAAATGCATGGCGACAGAATTGAATCAATATTCACAGTAACCATATTTTCCCTAATCTAAATCAGGACTTATGATTTGATGTCCACAGGTATCTTTTGTTATGGGGACAGAATATTTTCAATCAAGACTTGGTAGTAAAACAGGAACAATGAATGCCATTCATTTCCACCTTCCTCACATCAAGGAGTTTCAGCTTTAGTAAAGCAGAGGATCATATCTTGGGGTAAAGATACATGTGGCACTACAAACTAAACATTTGTGTCTACCACTGGTAATACATGTGTGCAGGCCTTACTGGGTTGCTGTGCTTAGTCTTGTATAAATGGATATTTGACTAACACATCTGATTATGCTGTTCAATTAAGTTTTTTAAAGAACCAATATTTTTTCTCAAATAATTTCAATTTGTTCTTTTTAAAATGAAATTCTTCTCTTTTAAAAGATACATTATAAGGGCTTCCTTAGAGATCAGCATACCAACTTGTTTATAAAACACCTTGGCAGAGAAGAGTTTTAAAATATCATCAAATTTAAGAACACCACAAGATTTACCACTAATTTACATTTAATGTTTATAGTTCTCAAATTGTGGTTGTTGTAATAACCAAAATATTTTTGTCCTGAATATTTCATGGATTATATTTCCTTATTCTTTCTCCGTCACCCACATTCCCCACAGTAGGTGGGTAGATGGTTGTTGCATAGTCTGGCTTTTATTTATCTTTATTGGTTTAAATTCAACAAGTTAGTACTTCTAAATATGAAAATAAATGTATTCTGCAGTAATATTTTTATCTTTGTAATGCTTTAGTTTATTTAGTGGAATTAACAGATCATTGCTTATTTGGTATAGATAATTTCCTTCTATTCCTTTATTTGTATTCATGTTATGGAACTACCTTTATTTCAGTTCTTACTGTTGCTACTACTTTATGATAAATCATGTAAAGCAAGCTGTTTAATGCAATGAGATTTTTTTCTAGATCATCTATTTTTTGCTTAGAAATAATAATTCTAGAATAACCTATAATTACTTAGTTATCAGTGTAATCCATTGTGTTTGTATGGCTGTTGGAAAATGTCCTTTTCAAGAGCATTGATCCAAAAGGCAGATCACATCTATCTAGGCTTCTGCTTTTCATGACTCCATTTTCTACAGAAGAGTCTCAGCTCCCTAGCATGGCATTAATACATCTTTTATAATCTGGCCCCAACCAGCCTTTTCATCATTTCCCACCATTCCTGCTCCCACCTCTCTTCTCCCGTATTTCCTCCAAAAACATGGGCGCGCGCGCACACACACGCACACACACACACACACACACACACACACACACAAAACTTAAGGAACCCCCTTGTACTTATTTTTCTCTTAATATGCATTTGATTTCTTCCCTTCCCCTGAGCTTTTGCCGTCTGGCAACATCTCAGTTCAAATATTTAGTATATAATAGATTATAACTAGTTGTGGTTGCTCAGTTTAACTTAGTAAATAAGCTCCTGAGAGCATGGACTTATGTTATTTGCTTTCGTATCTTCCCTACATAGCACAGTTCCTCAAGCATTATAAATTCCCATCAAATATTTGTTCAAATAATGTGAATAAAATAGCTTTAATTTTATAGCTGATGTATGTGAATATTATTAATCTGTTCTTTGGATGTTTTGAATTTTTTTCTTTTGCTTAAGGAATTCAGTTTTCAGGTATAGAAAATCAGTCATCTGGCTCACATAGAATTGCCAAAAGGATATTGTAATTTAATATGTACCTTTATGAACTTATGTATCAGGAGTTCTTCAGCAAATCTTTTATAGGTGCTTTCCACTTGCTAATGGTTCTCATTGCTTGAATAACCTCCTGTTCAAATTATAGTAGTGGCTTTTCCACAGTTCTAGCTATAGAAGTTCTCCTAACCACACTGCTTCAGCATTGACTTGCACTGTCCCAAATTTGTCTACAGGATGATACTAAGCATTAATTCCGGTTGCAGATAGCAGATACTTTTTTCAATTTCTGTTTAGCTGCCAGTACAATCTGTGACTGTTGGTTCATTCTATTTGGTTGCCAATTCTGAACATTTGGCAATAAATGTACCTACTTTTTCTCATGTATTTGTTGTTATAAGGTTTTATAATTTAGCATCTTCAAATAACATAGTACTTATTCACTTCTCTGATTCATTAAATACCTCTTCTGTACAATTCTTTTAGTTATTGGCTGATTTATACTTCAAAAATAGTTTGAATTTTTAGGTGCCTTAAGTTACTATTGAATTTTTTGTGGCATGGGAGTTTTGCATCTTCACTCATTCTACTTCATACACTAGGAAACCATTGTTTCATTTAGTTGTTCTACCTTTAAGGAATAATTTACCAAAAAATCACCAGTTTCACAAAAGTTACTTGGTATTTATGTGCCTCATATATTGTATTGAAAGATTATGGGATTGAATTAATATTCAGTGGCAAATTACACTCATTAATAGTTACCATCATTATTATGGTTCTTATATTCCCTTACAAAGGACCGCGTTTTTTCATACTGTCACAATTGATAACATAGCCATCTAATAAAACTTTTAGGTTTGATATTTAGTTTTTAAAGTAAATATGTAATAAGTATTAACAATCTGGACATTTTATCTTTTTCTTTTAAAGTGTTTATTAAATCTTACTTTTAAATGCCCTTTTAAAAGTTCTTGAAGAAAGAACATCTATTTCTTGTACTTATTCTGCACCACAAGTAGAAGACAGTCAATAATGGGTTTATTTACCTGCCCTCAAAAATGGAAAAGCTATAAGTTCAGAAGTGACCATCTTTGGGAAAACACACTGTAAAAAAATTCAAAATCACTGGAGTAATTGTTTTTATTTTAAATAATTTAAAATTAGTCTTTATTTACCATAATTCAGTATGTACACAAATATCTCCAAAAATACTACTGAATTTCTTTACTGAATCTGTAGATAGTTTCCAAGTGAAGGAGAGACTGTAAGGTGAAGAAGAGAGAGAGGGAGTGGGAGGGAAAAGGGAAAAAGAAAGAGAAAGAATTGAAACTCTTTTTCCTAGATAGTAGCTCTATGTAAAGTTGCTTTTTTCCAGTGGTTTAGTGGGAAGGATATTTGAATCTTGGAAGACTTGTTTCTTAGGGCCCTACAATGAGCTCATTACTGTTAATAGACTAGAATAGAGTAGAATAGAATTAGAATAGCATTAGAATAGTGTAGGAGAAGAGAAGAGATGATATGAGAAGAGTCTTAATATGATAGTTATTATTCCACATTTTTAAAAAATGCTTCAAGTGAAATTTTTGGGATTTTTCACAATAGCTTGAGCAATTCTTATTGATAATGCACCATTTTGTTTTAAAGTAAATTATGTAGTACATTACTTTTTAAGTAAATATTGCTTAGACTTTTCCTGTGAATCATAAAAAGTCATCTTGAAGGTTTCATTTTTAATTTAAGTCAAAGTATAATGAGTTAGCTTGGTGGTTTAGATATTATTTCTTTAGGATAGCGGTCATCTCAAACTCATCAGCCATTCTAATAAACTCTTCTACTAGTGTTTCAAAGTATTATTTTGAATCATTTCATCAATGTTTGTGAGACTTGGGTACTTTTCAGATAGTATAATGACTGTAGCCAGCTGGCTATAGTCAAGAGTTGGTCAATGAATCGTGTGTTCTCTGAATTGAGAGACAGCAAGAAAATGTGTAAATCATTTATAATACATTTTAATAGTATTATATTAAAATCTCTTAGCCCACCCCTACCCCTAAAAAGTAAACCAAAACTAGGAGGACAAAAATAACCCTTTAAGATAGAAAATGTATTTTGTTTAAAACTACCAAAAATTATCCAGTGTTTACTTGAGGGTAGAGAAATACACTGTGTCATATATTTTTGGAAGCATAAGTTGCTACAGGTTTCTGTAGAGAAGTGTGGCCATATCTATCAAACACATTCAAAAGAAAAATAATCTTTATTTTTTTATACAGAAATTGCACATCTGGGTACTATCTTAAAGAAATAAGTGAACGAAGCATTTTAAAAAAAATCAAGTATGTTAATTAATAGCAATTTTTTTCTTTAACAATGGAAATATTAGAGATGTAAAGTTTCTACTTATCATAGACTTTGATATAGCCTATAGTTTTAACAATATATAGCACTATTATTTAAGTACTATTTTGTAACTATTTTTTATTTGCAATTTCCAATTTCCCTTTGGCCTAATTTATATAGGAAGATATTTAAGACCTATAGATATATATTTTCCAAGTGGCTGGATGTTTTGTTTGTTTTTGCCTCTATTAGGTGTTTTAGTTCCTTTATTGTGTTTTAGTCAAATCTTTAGATATTATTTTTAGCATTAGAAATTTTTTAGAATTTACTTATTGTTCTAACATGTGGTGACTTTTCATAAGTCATTCATTGACAAGGGAGGGAAATTTTTATATATGTATTAGATCATCATTATTAATAGTATTCACTTCCTTTTTTATCATTAGTCTATAATTTTTTTTTTTTTTATTGCAGGCCCTCATCAGTAGAAATTTGGAAGCTCACACACCTGCCCTAGTAAAATCTCAATTCTGTTTAAATCCAATTCTTTGCTTATTTCATACTATATTATATCTATTCCCCAGTAGCAAAACATGACTACAGAAAAACACAATCAAACTGATTTGTCTCACATCAGATTTAAAGCTAAGAACCTTGGGTAGCCCTTAGTGTTGCCCAGCAGTTTTAGAACATTGCTAGAGCACTCATTCTCTCAGTGACTTTGGTAAACATTTAAACCTCCTGTCTCATCAGACCTCTAGCACTTGTCTTGTCCTCACTCAGCCACATCTTGCTTCCTGTTTCACTGAGGGAAAAAAAGCAAACCGAAGAGTACTTCCACAAGTTCCTACAATACCAATGCACTTGCTATAATTCTCCTGCATAAATGCCCCTGCCTTAAAACAAACAAAAACACTTCTAGCTACTTTTTTCTATTCTCCTTCGGAGTAGAACTTCTCAAAAGAGATTGCATTTGCTCTCCTCCCATTCTCTTTAGAACCCACTTGAATCATATTTTCATCCCCATCATCTTACAGAAATCTATCTCATTAAGGGCACTAATAACCTCCATTGTTGCAAATCACTTTGGTCAACTTTTCATCTTTCTCTGGATATCAGTTCTCAGTAACTCTTAACTGGACAAGCACATTGCTAGTTGCAGACTTTTTCAGGTACTGCTCTCTAGGCGTCTCATCCCTCATATCTCTGCTCATATAACACATCATCAAAAAGACCTACCCCAACCATGCTATAAAAAGGTGCTATGGACTGAATCATGTCCCCTCATGATTGTATATGTTGAAGTCCTAACCTCTTAGATCATGGTGTGTGAAAATGGGGCTTTTGGGAGATACTTTTGTTCAGATAAGGTTGTAAGGATGAAGTCCTCATGATGAGATTAGTGCCCTTATAAGAAGAGGAAGAGACACCAGAGCTGTCTCTGCCATGTGAGGGCACAATTAGAAGATAGCTAGCTGTCTGCAAGCAAGGAAGAGAGCCTTCACCAGAATCTAACCAAGTTAGCACCCTAATCTTAGAATTACAGCCTCCAGAACTGTGTGAAATAAATTCCTGTTGCTTAACTCACCCAGTCTATGGTATCTTGTTATGGCAGCCTAAATTGACTAAAACAAAAGGATTACCTCTCCTACCCAGTCCTTTTCTGTCCATTTACGATATTTTGTTCATAGGATTTAATATCCTCAATCTTTTATATGTTTGCTTATTACCTGTCTTCCCCCACTAGAATGTAAGCTCTGGGGGGGCAAGAGCTGAGTTTTGTTTATTACAATATTTCTTGTATCCAGAACAGTGTGTAGCTATGTAGCTACAGTATGTGTTCAATAAATATGTTATATAAACAAATTAATAACAATGAAAATCGTCCCAAACATCTGTAAATCAGAGAAATTTCATCATTTGGAAAGCACTTATTTTCTTCCTATTTTTACCTTTAAAAGGGTACATAAATTATATTTTTTTAATATCTATTAGTAACACCCAATGGTCATTAAAAGAGTTCAGTAGATAACCTATAAACATTTGGATAGTATAAAAATTTTTTATGTTCATTCTCCATCTCTGTTCCACGTATTTTCTACTATTTTCTACTATTGGTGGTCTTTTTTTTTTTTTTTTTGTAAGTTGACACAATGAAGACATCCTCCTTAACCAAGTTAAGGTGAAAGAAATTGCAGTATCCTCAAATTGAACAAAGTATGGCTGCCACAGCTTGCCCATGTGTAAGCACTGCTCTCTTTCAGGGTATTTTACCTATCACATACAGTTATTGGACATATGGGCTGATTGAGAGTAGCAATGTCAGTCCATGTAAAATGTTTTTAATTTTTTAATTAAAAATAAATATAAATAAGTGTTTCACTACTTCATATCCAGGTAGGTCATTTTGGATGCCCCACGTTATTTTCCAACTCAATCAGATATAAACTAAAAGGTATAGTAAAGGTAAGTCTTTCACTGCTGTGATATTTCTGTAAATATCTCCTTTAATATCCAGCCATATAGTTTAGTTGTTCTACACTAGGAGGGAGGAGTTCAAAAGTTTTTCTTCATCATTAATGGACCCTTCATCAGTAGAAATTGGCTCTCTTGTTCCAAATAGTACCTAGGCATGGTTATAGTTTTACCTGTCTTTGCTTTTAATCTTTCTGAGCCAGTTAGTTCAGTTCTAATTGTGGTTAACAGCATTTACAGTGGAGTTTTGTTCTTTGCCCCACATCTTTTTTTGTTGTTCTTGCTTTGAATTGATAAAATTACCTATTTACCTTTATTGAAATAGCAGATAGGTTTTTGTCTTCTTCAGGGTTTTTTTGTTTCCCTGCCCATTTTCTTTAATTCTCTTTTATTTATAATTTCAGTGTCCACCTACATTTAAATTTTTCAATGTTATTTTTAAATTGAGGAAACTTAAACCTTTATGTCTCAAATTAACTTTAAAAATGAATTAGTACTTTTTTTCATTTGATAAGTATACTTTGAGTACCCACTGGATTCCAGCTCCTGTATTAGATTCTAGAGATATGGAGTAGTGTTCACAGTAGTTATCTCCTTGACAGAATTTGGACTATACCAGAGAAATAGACATACTAGTAACTAGTAATAACAGAGCCCTACATAGGACTTACTACATACCAGACCCTGTTCAGAACCATAACATTAAAAACAATAAACAAATTCAAATGTATTAGCTCATTACAGTCTACTCATGAAGTAGGTTCTATTATCCCCACTTTTCAAAGAGGACCCTGAAGCACAGAGATTAGGTAACTTGCCTGCAGTCACAGTTGAAAGTGCAGTGAAGGATAAGTTGTGGGCACATGTACTCTCTGGGAAAGTAGTAGGAAAGGAGGGCAGTAGGAAAGGCTTATTTTTTTCCAATCTGGCCTTTATCTGGAAAAAATTCCTTGAATTTTATTGTATGTGATTATGAGTCTCCCATATTTCAAGGTCGATAAAGATATTTTGCTTTATTTTGCTTTTTCTTTGGCCACTTTAGGTAATTTCTGAACTGAAATGAAGCATGTTTAAAACAATAGCAGCTTTATCACATTTGTTTTACAAATGTGAAACCTCATTATCTTAAATCCACAACTTTCAAAACCATAGTTGATAAAAGATTACTGTATCTTTCAGAATTTTTACAAAATACTTGAAGAGCCAAGGACACTCAGTTATTTACATATTGAGATAAATCAGATTGCTTACCTCTTAATCATTAGCTGAAAGGAACTTTCTGTAAAGAATTTATTCAGCAAGGAGTAGAGGTAAGGTAGTTTTAAACCTTAGAGAAATTTGAAGAGTAGAAAAATTAAGTGATGTGCCAAGTTATGTGCTTGTGGGAAAGAGAAAATTCAAGAGAGAAATGTTAGGAAGTTGAAATTTCACAAATAAGGAGATGTCCAACACCAACTCTGTGTTTCCTAATTTTGCATAATATTGCTGCATGTGGAAAGAGGACAAAATTCTCTTAATTAATTATGCCTCTTCTTATCTCTAAATGTTTGAGCATAGTCCAGCTGCATGTGGATTACAGAGATTATAGATTTCTTGGGATCCTAAACACCATTTAAGATAGTATTTCTATGAGAAGATGCATTCTGAATTTAAAACAAACTTTCAGGATATAGTATGTTCATAAGTTAGAAGATTTTGGTTTTTAGTTATAAATGTGAATTTTTACACTTTCTACAATTTTTCAGTGAGGCATAAATGCTTTTAATCCCTAGAAACTCTTTTATCAAGCTTATTTTCTCTGGAAACAGAAAACTACTGGTATTAGAGACCAGTGTTAAAAATTTGGCACCTCTGCCTGATTTTTTCTAAGGTTATTTAGGATGATCATATTTCTTGCTGAGTAAAGGATTTAATGATTGTGTTTAGACCTTTATATAATTTATGTCCAGCTACTGGCAGTATCTTGATGGTAAATTAAAGATATATATTAACTCAGTGTGCTATTAAATGTTGCTTACATGTAGGAAAGAGGTCAGGTTTTTTTAAGGATGATGACACAAAGTTGTCTGGGAATTTACACTGTTCTTTCTGTGACTGGTGTACAGACTTAAATAAAGATGATGGATTCATTTAGCAACTAGGAATGACAAATGAGTTAAATTTATAAATTCACTTATAATCCATTTGATATATTGTTTTAAAATACTTAACCCTACTTATAGACAAATTTCTCATGTAAGGATGTGTATTTTCCAAACAACCCAAGGATGGAACTCCAGCTCCATCTCAGGAACTACAACTGAACACCAATGAAATCAATTTTTTTGTTTGCTGTTTCTGATCTCCGGTTCTTTCTCTACATAACCTTAGTTTTTCTCTCCCTGTTTAACTACATTTTTACCTTGGAAACCATGCCACCAGCAGTGCTCCCAAGTTAGTTTCATTACCTATAGAGTAGCAGACCCAGCTCTATGCATTAGCAATCTTAAATCTCAGGAAATGGCTTCTGATTGACCCAGCTTGTGTCAGGTGTCCAGGCCTGGACCTAGCAGTGTGGCTGGAAGGCAAGGCCATGTTCTACCACTCTAGTGAGTAGGCTTGCAGGCTGACCTTGCAGGGGTGGCAGCTGTAAGAGTGGGCAGATAGCACCTTAGCTGCCTGCTGTGGCAGCCTGTCTATCCAGTCACATACTCATCATTTATATCACGCCCACATATATACTAGACTTTATCTTGATTTATCTCCTTCAAAATGTTCTGCTTTAAAAATGATTTTCATAACCAAAAGCTAATTTCCTTTTAAAGGCTACAGGGAATATTAACAGTTATCTTAGACCTAAAGGAAAATGGCTAATGAAAGAGTAAATATAGAAAATCCCACTGAAGTTCACAGAATGATAAAGAAAGTGAAATGCTCTTTATTCTAGCTTTTCCTTTTAAAAAATATCCTCACTGAAACATTTTAACAAAAACATTTATTCAAATGTTATTTTAAATACTATATTACTTAAGCAAATATTGAAATACTATATTAGTTTCTCTGCATACTTGAGTTGAATTTAATTCTACCTGTCGGCCAAATATATTGAAGCTCCAAATCCATTTTCATTTGCCAGGTTAAATGTTTATTTTGTTTTTTTCCCACATAATGTGCTCTTTAAAGTATCACAATCCTATCAAATCTGATTTCTTATTAATAGGGACATGCTAGGTTTTTTTCTTCAGTTACTGGTATGGGATATACTTTTCCTAAAGAATTTGTACAGGCTCGTTTCCATTCCCCACCTACCGAAGGTGTCCACTACCTTTATCAGCTGATGGGAAAGAGACATTAACTTTCTTCAAAGAAGTTTAAAACATGTCCACTAAATCTAACTACACTTTTGAAGCCTTGCTGTGATTTTCTTATAATCAGAATATTAATGACTTTTCTTGTACTGTAGAATATCTAGGTTTACCTTACAAATTACTCTGTATAGACTAGTACAATGGAAAAGAATTAGGCTGTGGTGATTTACACGTAACTGACATTTGTTTGTGAGGTATTCATTTTCTTCTGCTCATGTAACTCTGTTTATGTGTCTCAGACGTCTATTTCAAATTTTGTTCTATGTTCAAAGGACATTAACATGCCTTTGAATATTACAGTCTCTTAGATATACTTCTCTAAAACAACTGTTTGCTAATAACTTTCAGAGTACATCTCATATTTTTAAAAGACAGATTTAATGTTTAGTCTCCATATGAATTACATAGTAGTTTGTACTTTTTAAAAAGTTTGTAAAGTACATCTTCTTAGATTTCTCATACTGGACCTAACTCACTACAGTAAGGAGCATCTTGAGGAGGAGGTATTTTGAAGCCATAGTGATAATGATCTTCCTAATTTTTAACTTCCCTAAAAATAATACCTGAAATTCTTTTTCCTTTCTCTGTGTATTACAAAACTGCAGATTCTCAATGCCACGGTTTCTCTTTCATTACCAGTTATCACCTGGGTCTCCTGATTTCCTAAATCCAGTGCCCTTCTGTGTGAGGCATGGAATACATAAGGAAAGTTGATGCAGCAGTTTAAATAGCCGTGTCATTGTTACAAGTGAAGTGGTTAACACACTTGAATAGTTTTGAAGTACCTGGCTGTTTCCCAGAAGTTAGGAACCTGACCGTTTCTCCCAGTGATATTTTTCCTGTGTAAGAATCATTGCAAATAGACTATTTTCCAGTGTGGACTTGACTAGATTGTCTTAAACTTTGAGACCCATGGCTCTGAAATATTTCTAAAGATTTCAGGACATTTCTAAGATACAGATACACACAGAACCACAGAGCATAAGAGCTGTAGTAAAGAAGACAGAACTTAGTCACAACTAGGTGAAGCAACTTAACCTCGAGATTCCCATCTTGCGAGGGAGGCAAAACAAGACCTAAAGTACGGGTTATCTGGGTCCAGTTCAGCATTCTCTTCACTGGTCACTTGAATCTTTTTCTGATGGACCAGAGTGTCTGTCGTCTCAGTATGAATAAATATTTCGGAAGTTTAAATTATGATTAAAACTCATTACTGTTCAGCATTGTTGATTTTGAATATATGGATATTGATTGGAATTATATTAACCCTATAATGTACCCTGTTCTTTCCTTTTTAAATATATCTGAATGGCCTTTTATTTGTTTTTTGTTTGTATCTTTAGCATAAAAATAAAACTGCATAAAAGTAGAACCTCTCAAGAAGTGTGCAGTGTTTACTTTTTTTTGCAATTTAAGTTTTTCATTCAAAAGTGAAGCTATATGTTTTAGATATTATGGCCTGCCTCTTCATTAAAATTCACACCACATATCCAGCTCCTGAGATACTTTGTTACTTTCAAGTGCATTGTTCTCTGGATCACTTCAGCCCTCACCACCCTCAGTCTGCTTCAGTCATCTTTTTCTGTGTTTGACAAAGTTTGGGATTGATGGCTTTTTGTTGGCTATATCTAGGATTCCAGTAAAGGGTTCTAACAGGTCAAAAGCAGTGTCCCTGACCTACCAGGCAGCATTTGTACAAAATGCATATGTCTAAAATAACAAAACATTGAAGCACCCGTTGGAGTGAATCATTTGTCAGGCCCTTTTTTATAAAAAAACTGTTTGCTTTGTTGAGGTGTCATTACACAACCCTAACATAGGAATAAATTAAATGCGACTAAATCTATTTCTTCCTAGACTAGAGTGTATCAATCTTTTTGAAGTTAGGATAATATTATTGGTTATTTGTTTGACTTAATGTTCTCTCCTTATCCCATGAAAGCACTCCATGAAGTTAAAAAATAAATTGTATTTTTTTATAAAATTCTGGTAAGTGATGGGATGAGAGTCCTCATTCTTAAGCTCATTCAAGACTCCTATGACAGATAAAAATCAGGTCTGGAAATCAATATGATAGATCACATAAATGTAAAGACTTTTAACTTCAGCCATATGCCAACATGATAAAGACAGCTATTTGCCACCCAATATCCATTCTCTCCTCTTCTTTTGTAACAAAAATCTGATATTTAGCTGGATATATTGCCACCCAGACAAAATACCACATTCCTCTTTGTATATTGCAGCTAAGTTTGATCATCTGACTGAGTTGTATTGTAGCCGATGAAATGTGAACATAAATATTAAATTGGACTTCCCGTTAGTTTTCTTAAAATAGAAGGAAAGGTACATCCATTTTTTACATTTGATTGCTTTGTGCAGATTTGATATCGGGAACTTTAGAAGGCATTTTGAATCACAAAGCTAATCCACTGCTTATACAATGTTATATGTCAATTATATCTCAATAAAATAGGGAGTGTTTAGATATATAGATAGATGGATGGATGGATGGATGGATGGACGGACGGACGGACGGACGGACGTATGTATGTTTTAAATTGGAGGAAAAAGTAATAGGTTGAAAATGTTGGAGCAGATGCTGGTGGAAACTGAGACCCTTGTGACTTCAGCAAGTGGTATGTCAAGCCTGAACCACTTGTCTCCAGAATTCATTTATATAAGGAAAACTGACTCCTGTCTTAATTAAGCAACTATAATTCAGGGTTAGATGTATGTAGCCAAAAGTATTTTAACTATTAAAACCTGTAAATGAGCCCCCTATTTTGATAAATTCAAGAATATACTTCTAGAAAGTAATGAGTGTCTTAGAGTAGACCTGGTCTGATAGAAAAGTTGTTTTGGTGAATAGTCATGAGTGGAAGAAGTTGGACAGTTCCAATCTATTTGTCAGTGATTGGATTCTGTTTTGCCTGGTGCTAGTAAAAATCTCTTTTGTGCTAGTAAAATGAACTCGTTAAGTCATGAAACAAACCTTCTTTGTGTCCTATCATGAAAGCAGATAATACTTAGTTCTTGTGTGAACTCATCACACTTAATTTGTCAAGGGGAACTGTAGGGATGGCTCATCCTAGCCCTCTAACACAAGCTGTTGCTTGGGTTCCCGGCTGCTGGTTCCAAAGCCCTGCTTTGGACAAGTCTAAGGCTTTTTACATAAGACATTGATTTTCCCGCCCCCTTGTTAATTTTTTCTCAAACAATTGACAAATTAAGTATTTTTTTTTTATTGGAAGCATATTTTGTCAAGCAACCTATGATTTTCAAAGAACTATCATACCCACAGGATGAGTGTTAATGTCTTAATAAATTTCAGCCAAAATCTTATTAATTTAAAGAGTTTTATTAATCAAAACTTATCAACATCAAAGGTTGAAAATCATTCAGCGTTTATTAGTATATTTTCTCTCTCTTAAATTCCAGAATAGGAGAAAAGATTTGATTTTAGATTTTTGTTTGTTTGTTTGTTTGTTTGTTAATCAAAATATCTATCCTGCCAAATACTGTGCTATAGAAAATAAGTACCATCTGGGCTCTGTGTTTTTCTACCTCTTCTAAAGAACACTATGCAAAGTAACAGGGCATGCTTCATTTAACTATACTTATGGGATACTTGATGTGGTACAGTAGGAGTATTCTTAAAAGTTGTATATAAATCAAAATGTTTATTTCATCATATTGTAAAATGTATCAGGAAAGCACTAATATAAGAGATTTCTACAAGGATTGCTTTTATGCTATGAAGAATCTTAATTCATGATTTTGGCAAGTTAACATTTTTATTGTGTGGATTTTCATCAATCATTTCAGTGTTGCCTATGTGTTGTTTTTTAATTCATGAGCAACATTTGGGCAATCTGATTTTGAAACCTCTTGCCCCAGGGATCATCAGGGTTCTTAGACTGTTCTGACTGGCTAACTAAACTCTGCTGTAACCACCTTTACCCTCACCCTGCTCCTCCCAAGTGGAGCCTTCTTACTCTTTGGAAGAGGACGACCTTCCCAAATACATGAGACCATACTTATGTCACAAAACTGTGCTCCCATTTAAAAGCTATAAACTAACACTCTCTCCCCGCCCCCTACCGATTTTCACAGTGTTTAGCCAATGTATTTGTTCCCTTGCCTTAATTTTCCTAATCATGGATGTCAGTCATCACAAAAGATTACAAAGTCTTCATTATAGAAAATGACAATTTTTCAAAATCTTTTACCAAACCATGGTGTTCCTGTCTTCTGTCTGATGTTCTCTTTTGTCTGTATGCTCTTATGACCAGAACATCAGCTTTGGGGTCTGATAGACTAACCTCAAATCACAGTTACTCGTCTATAATATGCTTGTTACCTCAGACAAGTTATGTAATGTTTCTGAATCTCAGATTTCTTATTTGGACCAGTATTTAGAACTATTGGGAAGGATCTGTGATAACATATGTAATGTACCTAGCTCAGTGGCGAGTACATGTGTCTTTAAGAAATAGTAGCTGTCTTTGAAAAATTATTCTTTATAAAATGTATAATATGACCACATTCCTACAAATATATCTGCATATGGAATTTGGTTTAGCAGTAATCTGTCATAATGATTACAGTCAGGACTAGTTGAAGAAATTATAGCATATGAGATCTCAAGTTAAATAATTTATTTGTGTTAGAATACATTTCTGAATCATATTAAAACTTCACATATAGTCCAAGTTGTAGGGTTTTCAGTTCTGTAAAAACTAAGTCTTTTTCTTACCAGAGGCACTAAAGAGCATTTCAGATAGAATTTTTTAGATTCTTGCACACCTTATTAGGTCTCTAGAGTTGTAACATTCAGTGATAATATATAGTTGAACTCAGGGTAATTTTACTTGGGTTAAATTTACTTGGGTAATTCTGTCTATATTCACATAGAGAATTCTATATTTGAGCAAGGAGTTATGTTAAAGAGCACCGGTTTGGGAGTAAGAATCTTAATTCTTTCTAGCAATATGTCTTACCTTGATGAAAATCCACAGAAACTCTCATCCAAGTACTAAACATGCCTGACCCTGCTTGGCTGCTAAGATCAGAAGGAATAAGGAGTAAAGTTTGGGGTGGTAAGACTGGCTGAAGAGTACATAGGAGCTCTCTACTATTTTTGCAAATTTTCTATAAGTTAAGTTATTTTAAAGTAAGTTTTTTTTTAAGCAACAGAGAGGCAGTGAATGTAAGTTTCTTCATTTATAAAGTGGAGATGATAATAATGGCAGATCTTCCTACCACATAGAGTTGTTGAGAAGATCAACAGGAAGGCAATATAATTAAAACTCAAAAATGCTGCTTTTCTATGCAGTGATTCTTCCTCACTTGACTCACCCCTTTTACCACCTCTGATCTTCTCCTTTCTTGCAGCCAGAGTTGCCCTTTGCTTCTTCAAAGTTTCTGTGGTTACTTTATTTAAGGTGAAACACACTGCCTCACATCACCAAGTTACCAAAACAATTCTCCTTTCTTCATCTTTCTTTGTAATCCATTCCACACCCTCTGTGGCATGCCTTCATTAAGCCTTCTTACTTAAGATCTGGGCCTAATGGCCACTGACATTTAATCAAATAACAGTTATAATACATTTACTCATGAGTAAAGGCTGATTAAAAATTGGGCACTGACATCTGAGGATGGGAATTTCATCATCAAATATCTTAACAGAAACCATTTTGTTAAATAACCATAATTATAGGTTTTGCATTTATGATTCCAGGGGATTTTGCTATTCTGCATTCTTTGAAGCCCAAGAGGCTGTCGTAGATTTTCAGGCTACTTTGAAATCCTGAATTTACGTACAGCCAGGGCTTCTTTAGGAGATAAGTTTCTGCAGGACTTTATCTTTCAAAGGTTTTGAACCCACAATTATTTCAAAGATGATTCCTGTTTTTGTTTGCTTTTTAATTAGGCAGACTTTTTAAAGATAAGACTTGAAAATAGACATTAATTTTCTGAATGTGTAAACATTTCTACTTTTTCCTGGGAAATTTTTAGGAATTTGCATTTATTACATTTGAAACAAAAGCAATTTGGATGACAGTTGTATCCCATTATTCACTATTGTATTCTCATTATAGTCATACTTGGTCATATCTATTTCTGGGTTTTGTTTTGTTTTTTTTTCAGTGATTAAATCTTGGCATACGTGGTAAATCATTTTCTTCCTTTTGTTTTGTGCTAACTTATGCTCTCAGCTTCGTCAGTCTCTGTGGCAGATTTCTGCTGATGAACTTGCTTGTTCTTGACTCATGAAAACAACTCTGCCAATTATGAGAAAAGGAACTGCAGCTTTAAAATGGTTAAGAACGTTCTCTGTCGGGGGATAAACAACTTAATTTGATTTATTTTTTTTTTTCTGATCTTAACTCATATGGTGTCCAGTTGTAAAAGCTTATTTTTCCTTTCTAATATATCCCCTTGAGAATTTTTCCTAGACTGGTGACTTCATTTCTTCTCTGGTGCATAATGGAGTAGACTTTATTTTTCATTTTGTCATGGTTTCATCTTTCTTCTTTTTGAGTTTTTAAAGCAATGTGTGATTTGGATTTACTGTTAAACATGTTTTTTGACATCCTCATCATTTTGAGTTTCTTTACAGCTATATTTTCCTTCACTTGAAAATTTCTAAATAATTTCACCATCTTACTAGGATACCTTCTTAGAATACTTATGAAGAGCCAATTTTTAAAATATTTTTTTAAACTGAGAGATTGAAACTCTCAACATAAATTATAGATAATGAAGACTATAAACTGGTCATTCTGATCCAGTCTTGAGCCAGTTATCTCTATAATTCATAATATTTCTGGCAGCAATAGCATAGTTTTCAGATAGGGAGTAGGATTCTGATGAGAAGCGAGGGCAAGTCCAATTACATTGGCTTGGGAAGGGTTAAAGGTAGCGGCATTTGTTCTGGTCCATGTTTTAGGAGCATTCTTTTGTACATGCTCCATAGAAAAGCCTGTCATTTTTGTAGACCATGACATCAGAACCAAGGAGGGATTTAACAGAAATGATACAACACAATTATATTTTTAAAAGATCACTCTAATGTGTGGAGTTTAGTCATTCCATCAGTATCATGGTCATCCTGTGAGTCTCACATGTGAAATGGCCTCTGTTTTGAAGTTAGGTATAAAGAGAGACACCATGCTTTTTCCTTGAGAGGCAGGCAGCATAGGAGAGCCCAGCGGTTTTCAGGTTCTGTCCTACAATTTTTGGTGTTATTGAGAAATACCTTTAAGAGGAGAAAGAAAACTGGAAGGTTCTAAGTCTCCTTCCCTCACCTCTATCAGAGTATCTCTGCTTTTAACACTTTTCATTTGTGAGGGTTCATAGGGAAAAGAGCACAGATTTTGGGGTAAGACAGACCTGGTTTCAGATTGCAGCAAACCTTACTTGCTTAGCAACCTTAGACAAGTTACCTAACATGTCTGAACCATAGCTTCTTCATTTTAAAAATAGGAATCATGTCTGCAGTAGTTTCCTTCAATTGAATCTTATCTGGAAGAAGTAAAAGAGAATGTAAAGGACCAAGTGTGGCATTTGGCACATGACGTAGAGTCAACCAGCGTTAGTCCTCTTCCCCTTAGACTAGTGGTTCTCTCTCGTTCTAGTATGATTTTGCTCCCAGGGGAATATTTAGCAATGTTCGGAGACATTTTTGGTTTTCTCAACCCAGAGAGTAGTGGGCAGATACTATTGACATCTAGTGGGTAGAGCGGCTAAACATCCTACTGCAGTGCACACAGCACAGTCCCCACAACAAAGAATCATTGAGCCCAAAATGCCAATAATGTTAAGATTGAAAAACCCTGGCTTTGAGGTATTAATTTGTGTGTGTGTGTGTGTGTGTGTGTGTGTTCATTTATTTATATCTATATATATACACACACCTTTATAAATATACATACATACATGTATACATATACATACATATATATACACACACACATATATATATGGACTCATTCCACCAATACTTATAAAACAATTGCTATGTGTCAAGCTCCATAGAGGCTTTGGGGATTTAGCAGTGAATAAAATAAGCATAGTCTGCCATCAAGGAGCTTACATTCTACTTGGGGAGAAATAGAATTTATTTATTGTTAATAAACAAATAAATATATAATATTGTAACAGATGGTAGTAAGAGCTTATGAAGAAAAAGCAGAGTAAAGGATAGAGAGTGACTTGGGAGGAGCTGCTATTTTCTATAAAGTGGTCATAGACAGCTTCTCTCATAAGGTGACCTTTGAAGGTAAGTAAGGAAGCAAGCCAGTGATGCGGGATTAAGATATTCTAAACAGAGTTATAGCAAAGCCAAGACCCTGGGATGGGAATGCGTTTGCATTTTTATGAAATATCAGGATAGGCTAGTGTGGCTGGAATAGAGGGAGGGAGAAAGGGAAGGAGGGAGAGGAAGGAGTTGAAATCAGAGATAATAGGGCACCAGATTATGTAGGGTATTATAGGCCAGTCTTAGATTTGGGGTTTATTCTACATGTGGTGAAAAACTATCGGAACTTTTGATCATAAGTAGCATGATCCAATTTTCATCTTTTAAAAGGTTATTCTGGCTGTTGTGTGGCCGTAGTTATGGACTGGCAGGGGTCAGGGTGACAGAAGAGGAAGAGGGGAAACAGGAAAACCCATTAGGAGATTATTGTAGTAATCCAGGGGAGAGAGAATAATGATGGTTTCAGCCATCATAGCAATAAAGGTGAAAGGTGACGAAAAGTGTTTTATTCCAGATATATTTTAAAGGTAGAGCTAATGGAACTTGCTTAGAGGGTATTGATTAATGAAGTAATCTAAGAAAATTTTTTATTTTCAAAGGAAAAAAATTCTATTGAAAAACTCATATGTGACACATATGAGGATGGTGAGAGCCATGGCACTCTGACAGGCTTCTCCCTTTCTAGGATTTTATTTTAAAGGTGCCAGACTGTCTATGGCCACGCTACCCTAAACAAGCCCCATCCTGTCTGATGTTGGAAGCTAAGCAGGGTCAGGCCTGGTTTGTACTTGGATGGGAGACCAGCTAGGAAGACCAGGTGCAGTAGGTGTAAAAAATAAAAAAATTAAAAATAAGGGATTGTAAACTGATGAGGTCCTTGCAGTCTGTGAAGTCAACCAAGTGTTGCCTCACCTGAAGATATCTAGATGATAGGTAGATGATGGATGGATGGATGGATGGATGGATGGATGGATGGATGGATGGATGGGAGGGAGGGAGGGAGGGAGGGAGGAAGGAAGGAAGGAAGGAAGGAAGGAAGGAAGGAAGGAAGGAAGGAAGGAAGGAAACAAACAAAAATCAAAGGTGCCAGACTTTCCCACTACATAAGTGAAGTCAACCTTCATCAGTATGCATTCTGGACTGCATGAGAATTTGATCTTGGCTAAATCAAAATGGAAAGGTCTATAAGTCTAACTCAAGGTTAAAGAGAAAGTATGAACTAAACTTTATGTAATAGCGGCTTTATATACATATTTCCCAGGCAGTTGTTACAAAGTTTTACCTTAAATGACCAAAATATTTAACTATATCCTTGTATATTTGCTAGACTCTAAAGCCACGTTGGCTCATCTGGATATTACATAAACCTACAAGAATTTTTAGGAATGCTATTCAGAATACTATTCAGAATATGTGTAAATAGCTTACACATATTAACATAGTATGTTCACTTTTAGATATACAGCCAAATAAAAACCACAAAAATAAAAGGGTTACAGCATCCTTAATTAGGAAAATAAAAGAGACGTCAGTCTTCTATTACATCAAAGAAGTAGTTTGAGCAGAAATTCATATACCTTTTTATATTATTTGCCAACTTAGTCATTATAGAGCATGTTTACAATTTCACAAAAACATGACTCAGAATTAGTACTAAAACCACATGAGAATTTACAACCAAACATGGAATTAGGTTGTATGGTACTAGGCAATTGAAAAAAAAAATACTTAGCACACATTTTATCCTGGGACAGGAAATATTTTATTGTGCATAATTTTCCCAACTACTAACTTACTAAATTCAGATTTAAAAAATTTAAACAGACATTAAACCAATTTTAAGTGTAACTATTTTGATTTTAAGAACTATATTCTCCTTATACAATCAGTTCAGGCTCAGTTTTGATAGTTTAAAATTTATAGAAAAGAAAAAACTCCTATAGTTCCATTGATTAACATATTTAGACCCATAGGGTATAGACCAAAAAAAATCCAATATTTTAAAACAACTTTAATACAAACTAATATCACAAATATTCTTTTGTGTATGTCTTAATCACTAATGCTTTGTACTTGCTGAAAATTACTTATTTTTAGTACAAAATTCTTTTTAAATCTCTTGAATGTTCTAGAGTCTACAGCTATTTCTTAAGGAAACTTCATATGATTACTGTAACACATTCTTAATTGTTGTATTATAAAAATAAAAATCACTCTGGGAGAACAAATTAACACCAAAGAAAACCTTTATTTTTTAGGTTACAAAATGGAAAATATATTGTAGTTTTATTCACTTATATAATTAAGAGAAAATTCTGGGTCAAACTTAAGTAAACTTCTGATTAGAAGATTACATCAATCAGAATTCTGAGTTGACTCCCTTAATATTGTAGTAACATAATCTCTCTCTTTCTCTCCCTCTTTCCTGCTCACTCTCAGTCTCTGGTCTCATCCCCCTCTTTTTCTCCCTACCCTTCGTCGTCTCCCTCCTCCCTCTCTGTGAACATAGATCCAAGCCTTTGCTCTTTCTCTGGTTTTCTGCCTCTTGAGTAACTGCTTTGATTATTTTTGTGTGTGGACATTTATTTAATGACCTCCTGTAGGTCAAGCAAAATCAACTCAAAAGGAAAGATTCCTTTACTTACAACATTTTTTTCTGATTGTAATTCACTTAAGAAAAAAATTAAAATGTTACTGAACTATGTAACTGAATAGTAAGCTTCCTATAGTGCTACCTCCAGAGGTAAATCCTATTGAAAATACACTGTATCTGCTTCCAGACAGCATCCTTAATTAGGAAAATAACAGAGATGTCAGTCTTCTATTACAATGTGGAATGTGTGTGTGTGTGTGTGTGAACACAAATGGGATCAAGGTGCATACATTCTAATTCATAACTTGCTTTTTTCAGTTAATAATACATTCTTGCAGCAATAATTATTTTTTAGGAGAGACAAAAACTAGCACATATCGGTAAGTGCCAGGAGTCTAGAACAAATCACAAAAGTGAAATAATGTGACCTGGTATCTTCAGGGAAAACTTTCTAGAAGGGGTGCTGCCTATACTGAAAGGGAAGGAGTCAAATTATCATTTGGTCAGGGGAGGGAATGGCCAGCACTGTAATGTGGGAAGGGCAGGGGACAGTAAAAACATGGCAGATGTGACAAAGGATCACATGAGAAAAGCAAAGAATATGTTACATTTTAGTGAAAAAAATGTCTGCCTACATAGAATGTGCCAGATTATGTCTGTGTTTGGAAACCAGGCATTTGATCTTGATTTTGATGCAGTGATTAGCTGAGAGCCATTTGTGTCAGTTTGTGATACAGAGGAATGAAAGTTGGTGCAGAGGGGTGGAGGAGGGCCTACTATTGTAAGGTCTTACTAAGTGTAAAGGCCTTTTTTGTTTTTATTTAAAGTTTTGTACCCAGATGGGTTGAGAGAGTTAAAATTTAGAAGGAACCAGCAAGGAACCTGTTGCAGTAATCCAAGCCCAAAATCATGAGCTTTGCAGTAGGCACAAAGGAAAGGAAAAAATTTACCAAATGTTTTGAGGGAGACTCTTGGGTAGAGGAATCTACTAAGTTACAAACCGACCCAGCAAGCAGAACAAGCACTCACCTGGGCACTGACTGGGTTGCCTCTGCAATTATCTAGGTAAACTCTTTAACTTTTCTGGACCTCGGCTTCCTTATTTACAGTGAGCTGAAGATATGGTTTCTAAGTTGGTTCAGTATTCTCTGGTGTTTACTGATCTCTAAGTATCCATCTGCAAATAGACCACTACATACACGACCCTGCATAAACATTCCATAATTCACATATTGTCTGTTGCCGGATGCTGCACCCACCACTTCATTTGAAATTTTCAAGTTCAGTAACCATTTTCTCTCAAACATGAAGTAGTTGGTAGCTTACCATTGGCATTTTGCCTTTTCCATGCAGCAAGGACTTTGCTTTTCAATTTTAAGACTTCTAAGAATAATCAAAATATGATTTTAAAAAAATCTGAGGTGGAAGTGAGAGCAGATAAACTTTCATCTTGGTTTAAAAATTATGTTCTGTGATTCGACATTGCTGAAGAAAGAAAAATGTCATATGTCTTGAGAAGCTGCCAAGAGATATGCCAGCACGTAACTTCTGTAACCATTACATATGCTTCAGTGAAAGCATGTGGAGAATTTAAATGAAACTGCATGCTGTATCAGTAATCCAGCCTCATACCTCAGACTGGTATAGGCAGGGGCAAATGTTGATTGTCATTGCTGCAAGTAGTTTTCAAAGACACATCCAATTTCACATTAATTGAAATCAAAACTTTTCACCGAAAATTTAAATTAACAAATACATACTGAGAGTCTGTTGTGTTCAAGGTTTTAAACAAACAAATTATACTAGGTACTGCATCTGTAGAGATATTTGCTTCCCTGTTTTCATTTAGGTAGGACCCAAAAATGAGTTCATCTGGCATGGAATTCTGCCTTCTAAGTTTGTTTTACAGTAACCAGAAAAAGCTGTAATTTCTTGGTAGTGAGATGAGTGACAATTAAGCATAACTATTCTCTTTTACATTTTAAAAAGCCATTCCAGTTAAATTTTAAAATATTGTTGAGTGGAGAATTTTAGGAGAAATTTTTCAAAAGTAGTTTTCCATGTATGCCCCTATCTGGTAATACTTGCTGTAATGTAATACTAGTAAAGTTCAATTTCAGAAAAGCTTGAGTATGTAGCATTTTTTTGTGAGTGTTCAAGAGCACTGTTGATACTTTAAGAAACTAAGGAGTGGGTAGACTTGACAGATTAAATAGAAGACGAACTGGATTTGCAGATACAAGAGCATGACTAATCCACAGATGACCTTATATTCATGTGGCAGTCTGAGATCAGAAAAGCATTGTGTAATCTGAGAATGTTCAGTGTGAATAAAAGCTATTATAAACCTTGTATGATTATTAAGTGAGATACCTCAGACTAGGTCATTTAGGACCAAGTTTTCCAAGTAGCTTTGCCTCTTTATTAACTATATGCTTTACTTTTTTTACTTCTCTAAATTTCAGTGTTCTCAACTGAAATTTGGAGCTTATAAAACTGTTTATCTTAGAGGTTATTGTGTTGCTCTATGTAAGTAGTAGGCATTGTTATTCTGATCATGTTTTTTTACTAGGCTTATGATTTTTCCCCCTTACATCTTTTTCCAGAGATTTCTTACAGTACCAGGAATAGAAAAGGACAGCCAATATACATGTTAATATGGAATGGAATAAGTAATTTCGATAGAGGCAGAAGGGAAAGTGGAATTAGGACAACACAGGAAATAAATCCAAACTTACTCAATCGTTGGCAATGTCTTGATTTTTTTAATGGGTCTTTGGTTTAAAAAAAAAATAAAAGCTGCCTACCCTCTCTGGAATTCATACAATTTGATTACAGATATTACAGTTTCTGATTTTAGATCAGCCAGTAAGCATTTATATGCATTTCTTTTGCCTCAATCTATCGATCCATCTGCCCAGTCATTCAGCTAGCCAGCAAACATTTACTGAGGCCTAAGGAAGTCCAAGCTAAACATTGGCCAACACTGAGATTGTAGAAACAAAACATAGTTACTGTTTTTAAAGAACACAGAGTTCATGAACGTTAAATAATATACTGCTTTTACCAGGATTTAAGGTGATAGTATAAAGGACAGAAGATAATATAATTGGATGTTGAATGATTTGGATCCTTTTATAAGACCAAATTTGTCTCCTTCTTTTGGTTATTTGAAACAGTTGATGGGGAAGAGAAAGGAGCCAATTAGTATGATGAGCATATCTGAATCACTCTCATCATCATCTTCACATCCCAGTTAGTGTCTCTGATTTCATGTTGAGCTTACTTGACCATGCTTCGAATAGTGTGCATGCTTTTTCATGACAGGGCTGACACAGACAATGATAATATTTTTATGTGACACCAAGGTAAATAAACAAGGCAACATATATACTTCAGGGTTCTATGCCCACCCCCTTGTGTGGCTTCCAGAAGGTTGGGAAAAAAAGAGTATCTCTACACACTTGTAATAGGTTTGCAACACAGCAGTCCACTGTCACGTACATTACAATTTGTACACTGCACTAGAATATCTCTAGGTTGTGCATTTTGTGCTGACTCCAGTCCTCACTAATTTGATTTTTTCATCAACAGTTTAGACATGTGAATTATAGTGACTACGTGATACATTTTAGTAATACAATGTGTAGAATTTAGAGGATTCCAAAGAAAATCGTTGAAGTAAAAAATTATTGTAGGTTGGAGATAGCTTTTTATTATGAAAATAGGCCAGTTCAGGAATTGGAAGTCCTAGGCTTCAGTTCTAACTTGATCATTTTTGACAAATCACTTATCTCTGAACCTCAGTTCCCTTATCTTCAAAATGAGAGTGATTGAACTTTAAGTTACCCTCTATCTCTAATATGCCATCATTTTGTACTGCCAGTAAATCTTTGATTTGAAGTCAGCTGCTTTGCACTGAGTGTTTGCTGTGTGCTAGACTCTTAGTAAATGGCTTCCTATGCATGCCCTAGGGCCAGCTTCATGGGGCTCCTGAGATCGAAGGTTCCTTCTTAGATGCTAGAGGAATTGGAATCAAACTAAGACACTTAATGAAGAAAAAAGAATAGGCACTGAAGAGGGCTTCTAAAAGGAATGAAGGTAGCTAACAGTAATGTAAAGGCCTTCAACATCTTTTAAATGTAGTCTGATGATAAGCTTTGCAATTCAAAATCCTCCAGCTACATAGCTACATACCTCATTTAATTAAAGCTGACAACATGGCAGCATTAAACTCTAAGGGTTAAGTTTTCCTAGCTTTATTTCTAGAAATAACTTATAACAGATATATCAACTATGAGCATATATGTAAAAGTCAAATCTTGATTGTCAAACTTGGTGGAAGAAAAGTTAGTGTTAAGAATCCTGTTAGGAACTTTCTGTCTTCAGATGATCTAAATTCTTTCAGTCTAGTGTATGTTGGTTGGATGAGGCTGCCTAGCTGAAGAGTAGCAAAGAAGACTTGTAGTAGTAGATGATCAAGGACGGGCTGCATTATGGTGATAGTCATTTGACCTGATTATAGACTAAAGTGGTAGCATTTGTTCATTCCACAAATATTTTATTGTTTATTTACCATGTGTCAGTTATTTTTCTAGGAGCTAAAAATTCAAACTTGAGAGGTTTCTTCTATAGTCAGAATCAGACAGACGGATGGACTGACAGACATGATACAGTGTTAGCAGTCTTAAAAGTGTTTTTAATAAACAGATTAGTAACTGATTTATGTTCAAAGCACATAAATTCACTCTTCCCATTTTCCATTATCAAAAATAAAAAATCAAGTACCAGATACACTAAAAATGGACAAATCTAAATTATGCATTCACATACCAAAAACTACTTTCTAAGTACATAAAAATTCACCCAATAATATACAATCTGTGTTTCAGATACACACAGAAGAGGATTCATCTGCATATACGTATGTATGTATCTGTATAATACACACATAACATACATATGTGTATGTAATATTTATTAGTACATGTTCAAAAAGGATACTTGAACCTAAAGGGTAAATAAACAAGTTTAAAATAAACCAAGAGGGTTTTGTATCAGCACATATGTGTGTTTGTATTTGTGGAGGAGATTTAGGAAAGAAAGAAGGGAGTAAGGAAGGGGTGGAAGAGAAGAAAGGGAAAAAATACTCAGTGGTCTTAGAAGAAACCATAGTAGTCAGTAAATTTTACCGTACTTCCCACCTCCCATCTATATCTTTTCTGTATTGAGCTGCAGCTAGTGTATCATTATTCATTCCATCAACCGATATATCATTGGAATTCAGTTGACTACTTACCCAAATCAAACAAAATGAAAAAATAATACTTTTAGTTTAAAAAAAATATAAAAATATCCACAGATGTTATAAGTGGTACTTATGTACTCCAACAACCGTGATAAAGAAAACTTGCTGAAAGTCCTTCCAAAGCAGAAAAAAAATTAAAATCTCAGGGAATTTTTTTTCTTTACTGGCCAGAAATTCATTCCAAGAAGTACCAGCCTGTCTCATTTCAAAATGCTTCCCTCGCCAAGGAAGCGGAAGCGGTCGTATTCTTTCCCACCAAACTGTGGGCGAATTATAATTATCCTACCTCGTGTGGGACAATGAAGCAGCAAACATCTGCTATACTGAATCAGAAACCCACGAATGAAGCTGTACCAAACTGTGAATCATACCTGGACTCAGATGAAAGGATTTGTGTTGTGTTTACCTTTTTCTTTATTTTCTTTGCAATTTAAAATATGGATTTGTTAGCTCTGGCTCCATGTTCAAACCAAAGGGAAATACATGGATTCTATTCTTTGACTCCTATTTTAATATTTAAAAATCCCACCTTTAAGGCAAATGGACAGTAATCATTAACAATTTGATTTGTTATCTCACAGTTTCTTTAAAAGGATGGTACAGTTAAGAAAATTTAGAAGTGTGCAATCATGAAGCAGGATCCTTTAGTTTTTTCCTTCTACTATGATGGCACTAACAGGACTGGAACATGGCATTTTAAACTTTATTTCCAAGAGAAACAAGCTTCAAAACTACTGTTACTTATAATTTTATGTATCATGGTATTTATGGCAGTCCTAAACTGTTTATCTAGAGTTAGGAAAGGAAAATGAAACTTCGATTCAAAGTTTTAGCTGTGAAACCATATATTAGTCTACTTGCTTTTAAAAATAAAATTGTGTCTTTTTATTTTTATCTATTAGAGAGCAGAAAGACAAACTCGAATTATGGATTCAGCTCAATATGCAGAATTCTGTGAAAGTCGACAATTAAGTTTCTGTAAGTAAGCATTTAGCTTTGCTTCATTATATGTTTAAGAGATTATGTGTTACAGATATAGTAAAGTATGACACAATCTCTGTCCCTTAGAAATGGGTGAATTTAGTCTATATAACAGAATGGTTACAGAAACAGCCCCTGCATTGTAGGGGTGCCCATAAAAGATTTTACCCCACTCTTACTGTTTTGCAATTAATAGGAGTTTTAAAGGGTGTGAGTAATACACAGAGAGCCATGTTAATTATTCACATTACTTTTAGTTAGAAAAAAATCTGTTTTTCCTAATATTCCCATTTTACTTTCTTTCCCTGTGTCTTAGTCATATTTACACTATTATTGCTGATTATACTTGACCCATAATGGACTTGTAGTACAATCATGACATTTAAAAGCCCCTAATATGTATTCATAAATAACAAATTTTTCATTTATTTATGCATACTCATTACCACAGAGGAGCATATCAGTAATCCCTTCCATCTTTGTCTGTAACCTCCTGCTGTGGCACGTATTCAGTGTTAGCCAAATTCATTAGTCCATGCTCTTGTAATACCAATAACCACATGGTAAAATGAGTGCTGTCCCATCACTGCACACAGGCTTACTAAAAGTACACTAAGGCTCATGGTAAATAGTGGGCACAATTGTATAGTAGTACATCCTTACAACAAGAGTTCAGTAATGACTAAAACTTTCAGGGTAAAGGTCAAAGAGTATGTGTGATGAAAAGCCCAGTTACAAGTCTGACAAAGTAGCACATGACCCTGCTCTGAGGGATTATAGACACAATGGTGTCTTTAAACGAAAAGCTATTATGTGGTCACAATAACAATGTATTTGATTTGGAAAAAGAAAATGAGAGCCTCATTTATAGATCATAAAGTACAAATAAATGACACATTTCAAATAGTGCCCCATGTAAATGTCAGTAAAATATAGGAAAACATGTTTTGGAAGATTTTTTCCCTAACTAAATATACTTTGCAGTCTGACTAACAATTTGGCATCATACATCTGTGAAGCATTAAGTAAATGACACTTCAGATCATGGCAATTTCAGTAAATGAGAGGTTTTTGTATTGTAATTTTTAGGTTTAAAAATGGCATTCAAGTCTTTTATAAGTATAAATCTGAAGTTTATAAAGTAACATTTAGTGCTATTGAACTATTTTTTTAAATCATATTTTAAATTTAATTCACTTAAAGGAACAGAAGTGCTATTTGACACTAAAACCATATAGTTATTAAACTGTTCTAATACACCTTTTATTTGAAAAGCAGATTTTTAATGACTTAGTTTATTGTTTGTAACAATAATAAACTGTAGCAGACAAAAACTGATATTTTCTCTTTCTTAAATAATTATAGTATAAACAGTATATTATGCTTAAATTTTTTCTTTAAAAAAGATAGATTTGGGCATTTAAAAATATGTTTCTAAGCACCTATAGGTGTTTCATTATGAAACCTTAGTGGGAAAATTCATTTTGTATGCCAAAATACTGTGTTTGGGAATGCTTAATCCATGTGGGTCAGCAAATTCAGAATTGATACCCGTACTGGTCAGAGTATTAGGCTCATTTCATTCCTCCTCTTCTGATAGATTACCAGGCTATAGGAATTGTGATCTAGCCATATATCTTCTTAAGTAGTTGACCATAGCATTCACTAATTGGGACTACTGGTGCATTTTAAAATAACAAATCTATAAGTTTATGGGCAGAGGGTAAATTGTAGAATCGGGACACTGATCAAATTCACCAGTCTTTTGTTTTATATTTATATAAGTCAGAGAGTCATTTCTCTTAAAGTCTTTAAAGCTTTAATCTAGTTATAATTTGGTAAACTTTTTACAATCCTTTATTTTCAACTTTTTGTTTTATATGTGAATTTTGTAAACAAATATCTCGATTTTCTTTTTAATCAATCTGAAAGTCTCTTTATTTTAAAGAATGAATTTAATTTTAATGTTTATATACGCTGTCTTATTTTGTGTTTTAAATTTACTGTGCTTTTTTTTTTGGCTTCTCCTTTTATTTGTTTGATTGGATTGATTGAGTTTTTTCCATTCCATTGTTTCTCAGTCATTTCATATATATTCTATTTATTATTTTAGTTGTTATCCTCAATTTTTTAATATACATCACTGACTTAAAATTTTTAAAGTTGATCAATAGTGAACTTTTCTCCTTAGCCTAAATTTGTTTTTCCAAGGGCTTTGTAAGCGGTTAAAGTACTCATTTTTCTCTTAAAAATGGCTTTATTCTGCCCTCATATTTAAATGATAGTTTAGTTGGGTAGAAAAATTTTAGGCTAGTAGTTATTTGTTGTCCCTGTTTTTGGTAAGAATTCTGCTGTCTACTTGTTCTATATTTTCTCTGTAGGAGATACTAAGAGAATGAAGATACATTGCCTCCAGGTCCTCTGTTAGTTACATGGGGAAATGAACAGACTGGTGATCAGTAGCTGACCAATAAATATTCATAGAAGGAAAGAAAGAAGGAGCCTGTATTCTTAAAGGTCCCAGAGAAAAATTATGCCCTCTGAGGAGGACTATTCTCAAATAGTCTCAACCCAAATAACAGTGGTTTTGAGGAGATTAACATAGCAGATTTCTTCAGACTGGAATAAGCATTACACAGGGTTCTGAGGAAAGGATTAGGAATGGAAAGACTGGTGAAAAGGGGTGAGGGACAAGAGAATGGAAAATTGGGAGAAACTTGAATTTTACTAGCAGTCATTGAGGAAAAAGATACAAAATGTATTCGAATTAAGTAACCTTAAATTTCCGTATAGAATCATTGTCCGAAGTTATTTTAATTCCAGCACAGGCCAGAAACCCAGATAATGTCAGAAAGCTAATAATCCTAGGAGATTTTGACCTTTATTCAGGATTCTATTTAAATTATTGATCAGTTTCCAGGATATTTTGAGAAGAGCGGTGAGGGAAAAGGAACTCATTTATTCTGATGCCCTTTTACTTCTCTATGGAAACAAACTATCATGACTAGGGATGTCTGTACCTCTTTTTCTGGAACTAACAATGTCTTGAAAGGTTCCATCTCTGAAAATATTCTGCTCCAGGTTACAGGAAGAGAGTTAGCTCATAGAATCTTTTCTTGTTATTGGAATAGCAATAACAAGAAAATTTATGGGACCTCTGTGCTTCTTTTTGATGTATAGAAACATGTAGAGCCTAACCTTTACTAAAGAAATATCTGTCATCTATTTGTTTGTTCATTCACTCATTTCTTCTAGAAATATTTTTTGTGAGTCTTCTAATGCCAGCACTGTTCTAATGCCAGCTAGGGATACAGTGGTAGCCACATGGTCGTTGTCCCTACATTTTCAGTACTTAAAATCTAGTGATAAAGCTACTAATTTCTTTGCTTAGGCAGACAGATCTAATGGAATACTAAGAATTATCCTTGCTCTCGCTTTTAAAATAGTTTATTCCCTCTCCCTCATAGTCACAAAATATCTGTTTCTGTGTTCCTGACAATCTGTCAAAGGGAGAAATGAATAAGGTACATTTTATTGATCTTGCCAAATTGCTGTCTGTTAACTTTAACTTCAGAAGTATTCCACAGATGTTAAACAAGTGTTTGTGAGCTATTGCAGCTTACTAGTTAGATGGAATGTGGCATGTCAGAGAGCATTTAGAAGATTTAGCATTTAGGGAGATAGCTTTAAGGGGGATTATCATAATTCTGCCACAGCTGACAACTTTGGATGTGGGCTTCGATAGCAGGACTTAAGGTCTTCTGTGATTTATTTAGAAAAAAATCTTCTGTATGCGGAATCTATGAAGACTGTATCCATAAGGATCAAAACATCATGCCTAGAGTTACTGTTAAGTGTTTTATAGACCTGCGGGACCAGATTAATCAAAAGAATAATCAGTAGAGTTTTTAAAAGATGATTATGTTATAGACTTGATAAAATCTTCACAATCAATCCTTTTCCTCCAGGTTGTTAGTTAAATTAGTAATATCTAATGAAGGCCCTATATCAGGTTAGACTCTGCTTAGCACTGTGGCAGTTTTGAGATATTTAACAGAGGGTTCCATGTGTGCTTGGTACTGTTAGGTATGCAGAGAGACATGACACATGGTATTTGCCAATGGAGAACTTATAATATAGTTTGGGAAATAATAAGCAAACTCAAAGGATATCTGATGATATAAGGGTTCAGTAAATGACTAGAATGGAGTATATCTTTGGCCTGTATGGGTAGGATCCTTGTGAATGAAGAGTGATGGGAAGGCATTCCATGGAGGGAGAGGAACAGGGGCAAACACAGAGAAGATTATACTCAAGGCCATGTGACATTTTAATAGAGAATAATGTAAAGGCAGGTTTGAATCATTCTGGATGGTTTTAAAGTCAGGCTTAAGAATTTGGACATCCTTTGTAATCAGGAAAATGTAACCACAGGCTTAGATCAGGCCAGACACCAGTTTATTCTGTTTGATTCTAAATTTATGACTTTTAACCTGTGAGAGACGCATTTTGAGAGATAAAAATACAATTTCTGCATGTTCCCTTTTTTGTAACAGGTTTTTTCTAGCAGGATTTTTTTCCACAGGAATAAATAAAAAGTTACATCAAGCAAATAACTCTTCTTACTCTTGTTATAATATAAGCTGTGGCCAATGGTAATTTATAACTGATTCTGACAGGAGAAGTGCTAAACATTAAGTAGTTTAGTATACTATGCTATGTAGCATAAATACAGAATAAAGGTCCCAGATACGTAAGGAATTTCTTGGGGCTAGACTAGACAATAATAAAACTTCAAAAACTTTGCATTTTGTATGTATTATCTTTCATATGCAGTTTTCAAGAGACATATTTTTTATTTTGTGATAGTAATTTGTGGTATTAAAACACATTAAAAATTGAATGTTCTGTACTTGTTTTTTTAATGACTAGCGAAAAAAGCCTCCAAATTTCGAGACTGGTTGGACTGCAGCAGTATGGAGATAAAGCCCAATGCTGTTGCTATGGAAATTTTAGCATATTTAGCATACGAAACTGTGGCACAGGTAAGAATTTTAATCTGTCATATCAAGCCATACATGGCTGCTTTCTCCTTATTTCTATCCATGATCAATTCTTCCACGTGTTGCTCTGCCAGGAATAAGAATAGCCACAAGTTTTCTCCTATGACCATCTTATCATTTTCTGAAACTTAGTTCAGTTATGTTTCTTTGCATTTTTGCTCTGGTGGGTGTAGGGTAAAAGTGACTGTTTCTTGTAACTTTATTGTTACCAAAAATGAAATCCTGCATACTTTTTCTCAACATTGAATTTTAAGTACACATTTCTAAAAGTAATTTAGAAATTACTTTTGAGCTTTGAAAAATATTTAACTAGATAAGTACAATCTACCAAGTGCTTACAAATATCTGAGTCTAGAATCAGTGCCTTCTGGCAGTTTCTCAGAGCATGGTCCTTAGGCCACAAGCAACATCATCTCCTTGGTTCTTGTTTAAAATATAAATTCCTAGACTGTATCCCAGACCAGACATGTTGATTTAGAATCTCAGGCTTAAAGCCTAGAAATCTGTATTTTAAAATGCTTCTTTAGTGATTATGAAATAAAATTTCCCTGGAAGGTCAGAATATATCATTTCTATCCATTGGTAGTTCATTTACCTGTCAATGAAAGCATGTGCTCATGTCCACAATACAGATTTTTAGGCAGACTGTATTATCAATAACATTTAGAATGTATTGCTTTTAGTTTTGCCACTTCAGTGACATGCATGGTTATTTGCAGCTATGTAACTTTATTTTCATTGCTCTGATCTTCTAGTTAGTGGATCTGGCTCTTCTTGTGAGGCAGGACATGGTAGCCAAGGCGGGAGACCCCTTCAGCCATGCCATTTCGGCAACATTCATTCAGTATCACAACTCTGCTGAGGTAAGTATCAAAAAGTCTGACAGACACATCTGTGCATTTTTTTATATTTGTAGTTATTTGGGAAAGGTTATATAGGAATTTATGGACTTTAGTCAAAGAATCTTAATACATTCAACATTCAAACAAATATTAATTGAACACTTACTGTATGCCTACCCTAATGATCCACTTAATCTGATTAGTTTTTCACCTTTCCCATGCCTTTTTTAGCTTTCCTAGCCCTGAGGGAAAGAAGGGTAGTGGCAGAGCACTTTTCATTTCTGTGGGAGATGAACAGCTGGTTTGGTAATTGAATAACATTGAGCAAAGTTATTTATTTCTTTGTGACTTAAAGATAAGAGGATTATTATTATTCATGTAATAATAATTCTCAGCCTTTGTTAATAATTTTACTTTCTAGTTATTGATCCATCTCTAGACATGATTAAAAGAAGCATAGCTCCATTTTTCTTTGTGTTTAGATTGACCCTGTCATGTAAAGATCACATCTCTTTTGATCCAGTTTATGTTATTGAGATCCCAAACTATGAGGACTATAAAATCTTCTTGCCAACTTTAAGGCTTTGGATAATTTTGGCATAAAAAAAATACTCTAAATGGCATGTGCCTAAAAACCCATAATGAAATATTATCTATTGAATGAATTTGCTAATATTTGACCTTTTTTACAAACATAAGCAGTTTTATAGAATTCACTCTAATAACCACAGAGAAGGCAGCATGGAGGTTAGGTTAACATCTGCATGTGTAATTGTGAAATGAACTTTAGATCAAGTTGAGTGAAATGTATAACTTGAAAGTAGGTAAGCCCCTTTGAGAATCTGATGAAAACTATGAACTGTTTTCCCATAAACACATTTGCAAATTTTGCATACAATTTAAGGGTGTTCGGAGACCTCTGAAGCCATTCTGTGGATCCAAGGGATCTATGAACCCTGTGGACCCCAAGTTTAAGTATCTCTGCTCAAGGATACTTTGTAAATCTATAAAGATACATGCCTATCTAGCATTATATTACAGGCCAAAAGTTTGACATCTTTTTATGCTCCTTAAAGAATCAGATTAGCTTGGAATTAATATGTTTATGCCTATTAAAATCCATTTTTTTCCTTAGAAAGGCCATACATCATTATCAGTCAGCATACTTTTAAAGTCCCTAAAGCTTACAGAATTGATTAAATACTATTTGTTTTCTTTATGTTACAATGTAATGTCAAAGAACACCCTTTAAAATGTCTTCAGTACATATTCACTTTTTGCATATGTGCATAGTATGCTTTTCATTAACATCACACAAATTTGTTGTAACATTTCTAATTGAAGAAATTTACAGTGAACATAACAAGCCTAGTTTTCCCTTAACATTCAAGGGGTTGCTTGCATGGCTAGGAAAACTTTATTTCCCCCGCTTTCTTGGTTCTCCAGGGTGGCCACGCTGCCCTGGGCAACTGCTCAGCAACCACAGCCGCTGTTCCCAGCTACCCAGCAGTTAAGAAAAATGGCCTATGTGTGCTGAATTTCCTGGGCTCTCTGGGAGGTGGGAGCATGAGTGTCGGAAAGCATCCTGACTAAATGTGTTAGTACAAGCCTCAAGCTTTTTCCTGGCCTGCCAGACACCCCTCCCCCTATGTGACTAGTAGTCAGAATGAACATTCAGTACAACTGGAAGTCTTCTTGCTCTTTATTACTTCACATAACACAAAGAGAATGGCCACCCTAAGTAAAGTAGGAGCTTTACTCATCAACATTACAAATCAGCAATTAACATCAAAGGCCTGCTTCAAGGAATTTACTAAGATGGGTACAAAGGGTACTGGAGACTGATATGTCTTTTGAGGGAGGTAGAACATTCTGTAAAAACAAACAAGGAAATAAATGAGCAACCAAACAGTTTCAGATAGCATATACTAATTTCCAAATCAGTGGCATAGACAATGTGCATAGGTGAAAAGAAATTCCTTATTACAATCAACTTCAAAGAGGAATCTGGGTGTTGAAGGAAAGATAGGACTTTGATGAGATGATAAAAGTGGGGAGAATACTCTAGGCCTCAGAGGCAGCATAAGTATGATTGTACAAGGAAAAAAAACTCTTGATTAAAATATTCAAGCAACGGATTCATTGAGGAGGGGTAGTAGAAATTTAGATGAGAAACTTAAGGCATTATATGCATAGTTATTAAGGAAGAGTTGAAGGTTTCTTGGTTAATGGATGATAAATTCAAAAGGGCGGTTTGAGACCCAGCTGGAGGTGCTATGCACAGTGGATTGGAATCAGAACCTCCTTAGAGTTAATACAAATGCATTTTATTTTAATGATTGCAATTTCTTGAGCACTAATTAAGCTTGGGTTTCAGATTAACAAATTTAATATTAATTCAAGTTAATTTTCTACATTTTTTTCTAATATATGGTTTATGCATAAGAAGCAATGATCTTTAAGAGATGTCTTAGTTTTCCTTAGAACAACTCATGCCGTTTAGCTTTATCTTTCTTGTTTGATAATGTTTCCAGGCAAGCAGATCAAAGAAATACTCTTGAAACCAATATCTGAATTTCAGCAAAACATTCTACAAAGTTTAGAGTAATTTTTTAAATATATTATAGAGAACTGTAAGGCCAGTAGATGGTATGGTTAATATGGCTGATAGGATGATGTAGATTAATAATAGCATATGTGAAAAAGAGACTTTTGTTTGCCTGTAAATTTCTTAGGAGCCAATATGATGTTACTGACAAGGCAACTTTGTTCTACTTTAGTGTTTAGGTGCCATCTTATGGATGGATGTCAACACAGTGGAGAATGTCTAAAAAGGAGTGATCAGGGGGCGAAGGAGCCAGGAAACATGTCTCATAATAAGTGGTTGAAGGAACCGGAAGTGTTTGACCTATAGAAGAGAAAAAGCTGTGAAATTTAACAGTCTTCAAATATGTGAAGTGCTTCTACATAGAAGACAACAGACTTACAGTCATAGCCAAAGGTTCCAGTTAGATAAGTGGGATTTTATGAAGGAAAGAACTAGATGTGGGAGGAACTAGAGGTATCTACAATGACCACAAGGTATTGAGTCTGAAGACAGCTGGTCAGATGTAGAAATGTCTGTATCCAACAAAATCTGCAGAAATTTGGAAGCTATATCTGAGGAATCCTGATTTTATCTAAATGATTAGACAGATTAAAATTAACATATTTAAATCCTTATGGGGAAGGTGGGGGCATCATTTCTGAGGACTGGATAATGTGTTTTTTTTATTTGTAAGCCTAAAATAGTATTAAATTCATGAGATATTAAACAAAATTGAATGTTAGTAGAAGTCCTGGTCACTTGATTTCAAAGCCACATTTCTTTGGGCAGTGGTCTTGCATGAAGTCTTACCCAGACTCTCCTGAGAATACA
The DNA here is from genome assembly GCA_030015415.1 of Cynopterus sphinx. NCBI lineage: Eukaryota > Metazoa > Chordata > Mammalia > Chiroptera > Pteropodidae > Cynopterus > Cynopterus sphinx. Next base: position 48,693,689 of record CM057386.1, on the reverse strand, counting down.
CCTCCTCCTACACCAACAGCTCCGACATCTGGATCACAGCACTCAGGGAAAACCACATCAGGATCCCTAGGGAATGGGAGTGCTGGACAAGACTCAGCTAAAACCAAGCAAAGGAAAAGAAAAAAGGTTAGTGATTTTTTTTTCTTTCTTTCTTTCTTTCTTTCTTTCTTTCTTTCTTTTTCTTTCTTTCTTTCTTTCTTTCTTTCATTCATTCATTCTTTCTTTTCAGATAAAGATCTGGTTGAGTTCTATTCAGAGATAAGAAAAATGTGCTGTTTTTCTCATAATTCAAATTTTTAGAAGTAGCCAATTTACACTTAACCATACTTAATGACTTCTACTCAAAGTTAACTGCTTTCTTTTGGATGAAGCAAGATATTGATATATTTTTACATTTTATTTTAAAATTTCTCAAACAAACAAAAAAGTTAAAAGACTTATAGAATGAACATCACATATCTGCCATCTAGATTATATGGTTAAAATTTTACTTTATTTGCTTAACTATATATTTACATTTACTATAGCTATGCATCATATTGTGCCTTTATACATTCATCATTTTGTTTTTTTGATATAATACAAAGAAAACTGAAGACATCGGTATGCTTCGTACCTACGTGTTTCATATGTATAATTTATTTATAGTTCTTTTTTAAAGTAAAGTTTATAATACAGCAAACCACTCAGTTCTTAGGTATACCATTTAATGAATTTGGACAAATATGTAAACCTGTTGTTTTCTAAACCCCTCTCAAGATATAAAACATTACCATCAGTTCAGCAAGTTTCTTCATGCCTCCTCCCAGTCAGCTTCTGCCGTCGTTCTCAGAAAAGCAGCAACTATTCTGATTTATTTCATCATAGATTAGTTTTTTCTGTTCTAGAACTTGATATAAAGAGAATATAGTATGCATACTCTTTCGTGTGAATTTTTTTTACTCAGTATGTTTTTTTTTTTTAATTTACATTTTTCAGCAGGAGTGTAATGTATTTCTCTTTACTGCTGAGTAATGTTCCCTTGTATGAATATATCAGTTTCATTCTCATTTTGGTGGACATGTAGGTTGTTTCCAGTTTTTGAGGTATTATGAATAAACATCTTATGAGCATTATTGTACAAGTCTTTATGAAAAAAAGTTTTTGTATCTCTTAGGTAAATAGCTAAGAATGAAATTACTAGGTCGTAGAGAAGGGTATGTGTTTGGTTTTTAAAGAAACTGCAAGACACTTTCCAATATGGTTCTATCATTTTTTTACTTTCACCAGCAATACTTAACCATACTCAATGACTTCTATTCAAACTTTAACAGCTTTCTTCTGGATAAAGCAAGATGAGAGTTCACTGGTCAACATTTGGTATCATTGTTTTTAATTTTAACCATTTAATGGATATTTAACTTATAGTTTCAATTTACATTTTCCCTGGTGACTAATGATGTTGAACATTTTTTCATGTGCTGATTGGCCATTCATATATCTTCTTCAGGGAAGGGTCTCTTTAAATCTCTTACAAAATAGTTTGAGGGAGGATTATCTTTTATTACCAACTTATAGGAGTTCTCCATGTGTCCTGTATAACAATTCTATTTCAAATGTTTGTTTTTCACATATTTTCTCTCAGTTTGTGGCTTACCTATTTATTGTCTTAATGGTATATTTTGCTGAGCAGAAGATCTGAACTAATGATGAAGTCTAATTTATCCATTTTTTTCTTTAATGGTTATTGCTTTCTGTGTTTCGTAAAATCTTTGCTCCCAACTCATGACAATGTTCTCCTGTGTCCCCCCCCCCCGGGGGGGGCTTTATATAGCTTTAGCTTTTATATTTACTTTTTCAGTATCATCTCTCTTGATGACTGTAGTTTTATAGTAGGTCTTAAAGTCTACAAGTCCTCAAACATTATTTTTAGGTTTAATATGAATATGCTGTGACTTTTGCATGTCTATGTAAATTTAGAATCATCTTGTTAGTTTCTATCAGAGGGGAGAAGGGAGGGGCAGAAGGAAAAAAAGAAGAGCCTCACAAGAAGAAGGCAGGAAGGAAAAAAGCAAAGTCTCATGGGATTTTGAAGGGGATCAGGTTGAATGTTTACATCAATTTGAGGATATGATATCTTAACAATACCAAGTCTTATAATCCATGAACATGGCGCACCTCTTCACTTATTTATATTTATGAAATTATGAAACCTCTCTTTTTATCAGTGACAGTGCTATTCATTCTGAACTCTAGTTTATCTGTTCTTCGTTCCTTTTTGATGATAAGAATTTCCTTCTGTTATCATTTTCCTTTTTTGTTCTAGTAATTTTATTTAGCTTTTGTTATAGTGTTGTTTTGCTGGTGATGGTTTCTCTTAGTTTTTCTATTTCTGAAAATACCTTTACTTCTTCATTCTTGTGAGATATTTTCACTGGTTATAGAATTCTGGATTGGCAGTTTCATTTTCATTACTTCAGTGATATCATTCCACTTATTTCTGGCATTAATTATGTTTAATCATATGTCAGTAGATTTTGTGTTATTGCTTCTGTGTTTGAACCTGTTATTTTTCTCTGGATGCTTTCAGGATTGTATCTTTACATTTGGTTTGCAATCATTTCACCATAATATACATATATGTGGTTTTATTTGTATTTATCCTGTTTAGTGTTTACTGAACTTCTTGAATATTGGTTAATGCCATTAACCAATTTGTAGGAATTTTCAGCAATTATTTCTTCAGATATTTTTTCTGCCTCATTCTCTTCATCCTCCACTGCTAAAACTCCAAGTACATATTTATTGGTTACTTTAACATTGTTCCACAAATACCTGAGGCTCTGTTTAATTTTTCTTTTAATCTTTTCTTGATGTTCTTCAGGTTAGATAAATTCTGTTGATCTTTCTGTATGGTCCATACTCTTTCTCTATCAGCTTCAGTCTGTTGTTATATCCATAACAAGTAGTGAAATCATGCCAAGATATAATTTCATAATCGATAGTATGCAAATTAAAATTTCAACCTCATATCTGGTTTCCCCTTTCATTTACAAAATGACAGAGCTCACTGCTTACTTATTAAGTGAAAATCTGAACTACAAGGAACTTATGTTTTGTAAAGTAGTTTTAAAGAATTTCAGCTATAGTGCTCTTCAACTAATTCAGTAACAAACTATGGTAACAAAATGTTACCTAAAAAATTTCTTCAGTGGATTTGCTTTACAAAGTATGTAAGAAGTTGTAATTAATCTGGTAATTATGCATACATAAAATAATTCTTTACAAGCTTGGAAATTTTTGATATTTTTTTCTCTTATATATTAAACATTTCTCTCCTAATCTTATTGAAAGCTATTAGAGTTATTTTACAGCCAAGGTTTCTTGGATAAAGTATTAGCCCAGTTTATGCCTAACTGTTCCTAAATTCACAATTGGTGGCATCAGAATGAATAATGTCCTACTTCAAAGCTATTCATCATTTCTCTATTTACTCATCCACATCTTTCTATATTTATACGGTTTTGCCATGTTTTGATTTTTACTCAATGGAAACTTCAGGTATGGTGATAACATGGTATAACTCATTCTACATAAAATAATAAAGCCTCTATTATATACCAACTTTTTGTATTAGAAGCCAAAAGATTTAATGTATAGCCATATTCTGATATTGTCATTATAATCTTGAATATATCTCTTATCTTCACTCTCTCATTTATAAGATTGGATTAGAGTTGGCAGAATTTAGAATAGATGATATCTTGTGTTCCTTCCAGATTTAATAATGTATGAGTCCTTGAATCAATTGATTCTCTCTAGTCTTTTTCTTAAATGTATTTTCTAGTTTTAATTTCTTTAGAGAAAAGCTTTTCCTAGTTATTACAGAACTACAATTTTAACAAATAACATCTGAATTAAACTTTAAAATGAGAAAACTATATTATATACTGTAACCTTAGGCCAAAAAAGGGCCCCCCTTCATCTGAAAAGAAAACCTTTGTAAGCACAAAGCTCTGAGAGAGAGATATATAAAAAAATAAGGAAAAAGAAGAAACTTGCCTGGCCAATCATAAATTAACCTTTGTGGTCAGTGAGAGACAGAGTGTTAGGAATAGTGGTACTAAGCTATCATTTGTTCTAATCTATGTGTTATTCCTTTATAAGACTTAATATTTCAAGTGTAACAAAAGATCTAGTCCACCATTACAGATGTAAAAAGAATAAGAGACAATTAGCTGAGATTCCAGGTTCTTCTTAAACATTGGATTATCCTAAAAGGGGAAGGGTGAACAACAGTAGAGCACTTTTACCTTTTCAGCATCTTTTAAGGTGGAAAGAAAAGAGTCAGGACAGGTATAGACACTTGTAGTATATCCATGGGAGAACAGAAGTTTCAGTATAACTTCTTGAACCACAGTTGAGAGTTCAAAATGCAAGAAATTTTATTCAGTGCAAGCCAGCAAGGACAAATAGAGGGACAATACTCAAATCTAGGAAATATATAGGGCTACAGCTTCTAATACCTAGCATCAATTTCTGGAAGAGACATAAATTAAAATAAAATGTAGGAATACAGGAAAGACTATGAATGCAGCCAAGAGGAAGAGGACTTTTCATATGAAGGAGAATGTTACCAAGCAGCTTGTACTTTTACTTAAGAAAGTAGAGTTTAGTTTCCACAGAGATTTTAGCAAACATTCTACAGACAGTAGTACTCAGTATTTTGTCAGATATGTGGGTTTCATTTTTGAAAATGTAAAGAATGTTCTAAAACGTGGGTACAATCAGAACAGGAAAGATGAATTGATACATATATCTAATATTCTGCATATGTGTTTACAGCAGATACAAGATTTTTAATGTTGGATAACAAACATAAATTTAATGCTAATTCTTCTGAAATAATTTTTAAGAATATTACAAAAATGCTAGATCACTGCTAAATTAAAAATTCTAAACTTGGTATGAATTTTGAATTTGAACAGATTATTAGTACCTTGGTAAGGGACTGGATGTTGACAAAAATGTAGAGATGTTTGTTGAAATGGAAATAATACTGGGAATATAACACTTTAGATTTAAAGGTTTCCTTCCAAAGAACTCAATGGGCAAATCAAGAAAGTGCAAGTGCACATGGGAACTTCATACGAATGTTTGCAGTTGCTTAACTATAGCAGGTAAAACCTGAAATTGGCAAAATGGAAAATCTAATATCCTTTTTCACAAAATTGAATGTTTTTACTTTTATATAAGTTAACTTCATCTTTTTGGGGCACAGGTAACATGATTCAACCATGCTGGGTTATTTGTCCTCATATTGTACCAATAACCATCATAGGTAGTTTCTAACTTATGCCTCCTACTTCAGTGTTCTCAAATTCTGTTTGATTGCCATGCCAGAGGTTCTGAGAGATTTTGACCAAAATGTTCAAATTTATTTGGGAAAGTAAAGGAAGAGTAGATTGACACTGGCCATGGAGAAAAAGAAGTGAAAAATAAATTTGGTTTGCAGGGGCAAGGTGACGCTGTTGGGGAATGCACAGGAAGGCCCTCCCTCCTCACTTAATATGCTCTGTGGACCCTCTTGATATCTCTCTTTTTACTTCCATTTGGGTTTCCCCTGGAAAACTTACTTTAGATCCCAAATATAGCTGAACATTTGCATTCATTTCTACAAATGGATAGAATATTTCAACTTCACAAGCATTCGTTATACATAGCATGTTCATGAGTCTATAGTAGTCTGTATCAGTGTATATTCACATTCTGGAGCCTAATGGACTCACAGAAGTGTCTTTACACTTATCAGAATAATTGCATTTATTCTAATACATTCTGACTGAAGCAAATCATTTGGAATAAGAATTGAGAAAGTACTCAATAAAAACCCTGTGCACTTTTGTATCAGTGCCAAAGAGGAGTTAAAATAACTTCATCTGTGTTATTATGGGCATAGCAGGTGTGTTATTTAGAGTATTGTTGAAATGAAATTGAGAAAGATACCCTAGAGTAAATTCCTATTTGGCTTATTTCAAATCTTGTTAAAATAATAAAAATAATCAAGATCTGTTTTATATTTTAAATCTTATTTCAGGTTCACCCTGGATAATTAACAAATGCTCTTGTTTGGTAGGAATTTTTATATTTTACCAGTCTGTAATAGGAAAAGCATGCACAAGGTACAAAAAGTATATTTTAAAAGTATAGAAAGATATACAATGAAAAATGTCTCCTCTAACACTTGTCCTCCATCCACCCATCCAAGACATAAGCACTATTACTAATTTTTGGTGTATCTTTGCAGAAATATCACATGCTTAACATGACTGTATATTTAGCCCTTTATTTGTTTTCTTTAACAAGTGGTAACATAGTGCCAACCTGTTGGACACCTTGAATTTTTTTCACACAATACATCTTAAAGATATGATATGTATGGAGTTCAGTGGGAGTATGTGTGGAACAGTCTCATTCTTTTTGGCAGTTGCTATGGTTTCTGTTTGACTGAATAGATGTATCATGATTTATTTCAGTGTTCCCTTATTGATGAAAATTTAGTTTAACAATCTAAATAGTGCTGCAGTGAAAATCTTTATATGTATGTTACTTTGTACCTTGTAATCCCATCTGTAGGATAAATTCTTAGATATGAAATTACTGGGCCAAAAATGGTTGTGCTTTTTCATTTCAATAAGATTTTGCCAAATTGCTTTTTATAGAGGTTGTATTAATTGTACCCCTACAAAGAATTATGAGGATGGTAATTATCAGAAAAAAAATCATCTTCATTATCTGGCTATGAATGATGTCTAGACTACAGTTATAGTTAGTTACCCATGCTACTATTTCTTTCTCTTGATTCTTTTAATGTTGATGATCTGGTATCTGGTATCCACTGCACTATAAAGCAATTATAATTATTACCCCAGCTTTACAGATGAGGAAACTGAAGTTCAGATATATTATATATCTTGACAGAGAGAGTAATGATATGGACCCAGGTAGTCAGGAAGCTAGATCCTGCAACTGACCCACAAGATTACAATGCCCTTATTGCACATTTTAATTTTTTAAAAGCATGTTACATACATTTTTTTACAATATCTAGATCATGCAAAAGAGATGAAACCATTATTCCATCTCAATTTACAATGGCCCAATGTTTTTTTTTTATCCTAGACATATATTTTTTGAGTTGATATCCACCTCTCATTGCAAATAATCTTTCTTTTTATTGTGTCTTTCTGTACTTTAAAACCTGCTTTTTACAGATAAGGCAGATTAAAATAGAAAGTTTTCATTTTATTTTATTTTATTTATTTTACTTTATTTTATTTTTGCCTTGAGGATACCTAGAAAACGAGCACCGATTTGAAATGATATTTTATGGCAATCCCCAGTATAAATAAATATATAGCAATTTTACATCTTTTATTATCTCAGAAATATGTCCAACAAGCTCCCAAAAAACATTTATAATAATAAATGTTTTTTAAAAAATTTTAATAGCTTCCTGTGGTTCTTTCAACAAGCCCCCTGACACTTTTTATCTGCATGCAAGTGGCCATATTCTCCTGTACCTTGACATATGTGCAACCTAGGTGAAATATTGTGAGCATAAGAATTGCATTTTGGTAGGTCTGCTAGGAGAAGGTCATGTAAAAGTCATCTTTGATTTGTTAATTGAATTTTTTTTAGATGTAGTATATGGCAGCAGTGATGTGCATCCTAAGGGAAAAAACCATCCATTTTATAAAAGTTTATTTTCATATTTTATACACTGTAGTTCTGTTGTGTGTTTTTCATTTAGTAACAATTTATGTGTTTTTCTGTCACAGAGCACTGCGGCCTGTGGTGTCGAGGCTCACAGCGATGCCATCCAGCCCTGCCACATCAGAGAAGCCATTCGACGCTACGGCCACAAGATTGGCCCCCTTTCCCCATTCACAGTACGTAATAACAGAGTTATAAAAAGTTATATTTATAATCTGAAAGAATTTTGATTTTCAAGTGGTCAAATGAAGAAGCACTGGAATTGTTGAAAGCAATTTGTGGTGACTGTAATTTTGTTGTATAAAAGTGGCATAATTCTCTTGGGAAATAAAAGTTAGTCATTTTTGTCTCTTTTTGGAAGGACAGTTTTTTCTACAAAATATTATTTTCTTTCAATTACAAATTATGCTTTTTTGTTGGAGCTTATATTTTCTATTTTTCAAAGCTTAGGTTTATAAAACTTTTTTGTCAAATTACATGTATCCAAATATTGCTAGAAGCACTTTATATTTTAAAATTGGTTAGATTGGCAATACCACTTCTATCAGATGTCCTGCTCCTAAACATACTTTGAGTTGGAAGAAGAAAAAATGATTTCTTTACTGACTTTGAAGTAGGCTGAAATGCAGACAGTCTTTCACATCTTCAAATGGTTTTAAAACTTATAATCAGGGTTTGTTGTTGTTGTTTTTTTAAGTGTAGAATTAAAGACTATATTCCAACAGCCTAGAGAAAGTGTGTGAGTATGTGTGTTTTAATTAAATGCTCATCTTGTAGCCCTTTTAAAAAAATCTTTATTCATGCTAATAGAACTTTCTCCAAATGCATCTCTGTTTATAATGAGTTGTTTTGCTTTTCAGAAAGTCAGGTTTGATTTATGACTAAGGAACAGTATTTTAAATTTGTTTCTTTATATTTACTTCTGCTTTAACATACAAAAGCAAAATATATATGTATAATATATATATAAAACATAATATGTTTTTTTTCCCTAAGAGTGGATTTCACTGTTATCTGTTGATAGAAGTCATGATTTCTTCTAAATTAAATCATCCCCTTTTTCTCTTTATTTTAGTTAAAGGGAATGCTTTCTTTCCATTCTTTGTTTTCATTAGTTATTGTTGACTATATAGGTTCTCGGTGTGATAGCAAGAATGTGTCAGGACCTTTATATGTCTCCAGAAGCATTTTGTAATGATGATGATTATTTTTACTTGTTTAACATTTAATATGTCATATATTTTGAAAACATGATTTTAATACTTTAAGACTAAAGAAGTATATTCTTTCTTATGAATATATTTAGATTATTACAATCGAAGAGAATGTTTTTAGATTACAAATGAAATCAAGTTTTTACATAAATGAAACTGTTTTAAGCAATAAGCCAAAAGGAAGATGAGATTTAGAAAAAATATGACATGTTTAGAAGAATTTAAAAACCAACTCTAATTGAAAGAACCAATTTATAAAAAATATTAAAAATATTAAATTAATAGATAACAGCCAAATAATGTCTAATAGATTGAGGCAATGGAGTTGAGAGAGAATAAAAAGGATGCAGTCTTGATAATAATCTAGAAGTAATTAAAGGGTCTAAAGAGAAAACAGGATTTTTGAGAAATAACCATAAAATGGTAACTTAAAATAATGGATAAAATTGCATAAAGAAAAATGTAACACAAGAGGAAAATATTCTACTCATGAAATCTGTGACATTTCCTCAAAAGGAAGTGGTGGCAGTAGGCAGTAGTGGCTGCTTCATTCTTGAAGTTTCTTACTTTTAAATAAACTGGATGGATCACTTGAGAACCACCTTGGTTGATTACGTGTGTGTGTGTGTGTGTGTGTGTGTGTGTGTGTGTGTGTGTGTGTGTGTGTTTTCATTCCCCCATGTCTAACGTGGTAATCCGTAATTCATGTATTGTTGCTTTTATAATCCAAGATTGTAGTATATGGTTGGAAAAATGTTCTTGAAATTAAGTTCAGATATGGTTTACGCTCATTTTTACCTAATAAATATATAATCTGTATGCTTTTTAAAACTAAAGATGCATTTGAAAATTCTTAAATAGATCTGGAAAATAGAACAAATAAGCCATGACCTAGAAGGTTCACTTAGCCACTGCCAGGACAGATGGGCAAAATCAACAGCAAATGATAAAGAATTCTACCACAGAGGGGCTTGCCAGTTTTTATCACTCCTCAGATCGGACCCACCTTGAAAGGTCTGCTCCATCACCTAAAGCAATAAGTATTTTCTCAGCCTACAGGACTGAATATGTCTATTACTTATATCATGAGTAATAAGACAGTAATAATACACCAATTCGCAGTAATAATACACCATTTCATGAGTAATAATACACCATTTCACGGTATATATAAAACATAAATCTTCCTTTTAAAGTTAAAAATTCTCTTTAAAGTAGAATTTTTAAAGTACTCTGTGTTCTAACAATATGGCCACCCTGCCCCAGCTCTCACATATCTTCAGCTGCTAAAAGCAGGTGTTCCTGATGTTGGGGGATGCTGTTCAGTTCCCTGATGCCTATTCCCTGAGATGATACTTCAAGTGGCACTAGGGACATTTTGCTACCTAGGCTTTGAGCTGCAGCTCTTAAGAGGAAAGGAGGCACGTGAACATAGACTGAGACCTGCATTTTCATACAAAATGGCTAAACGGACTTACCTCCAAAGTAAAATTTCCCTATTAAACCAAAATGCCCATGAGCACCTCATTTTTATTTATAAAACGTAGAGATCTTATCTTTGCAACATGTCATTCTGGATCTAGAGTGTTTATCTGATGTATATTTATAAATAGGATATCTAATTTAGAGTATCTATAACTTGATTCATATGTAGCCAATTCCCAATAATTTAAAATTCATTTGAAGAAATAAAGTAATAACCAATAGGTTGCATAGAAGCTCAATTACAACATCAATCAGTAAACCAATAAAAATGTGCTTTTAGTGAGGCATTATTCTATCTTCTACTTTATGACTTCTGAAATGAAATTTTATACAAAATCACAACATGATCAATTCCAGGAGTACAATTTATTGTATAAAGAATTGTGAGTTTTTCACCTTGGGAATTAGTTGAAACCACCGAAGAAAGGAATAAATGAAGCCATGTTAGGTGTAGGAGAGGAAAAAGTATAAACAATTCTTTGCACTGAGTAGCTGCTGGAATAGAGAGGAAAGGGGGAGATAGCAGAAATATTAGTTGCCTGCCACTCGTGAATGTTGTGGAGACACATATAAACCACCCATTCCCACTTAGCCAATTATAACAATACAGGCATGCCTCATTTTATTGCACTTCACTTTATTGCATTTCACAGATATTGTATATTTACAAATTGAAGGCAAGAACCTCCACCAGCAGAAATAGTACATTTGGCTTTATTGTGATAATCGCTTTGTTGCAGTGGTCTGGAGCCGAACCTGCCCTGTCTCCGAGGTGTGCCTGTTCTGCCTTGGGCATCTTGGTTTTCTGAGGTCTCATTTATTCTCAATCCTATTCAATAGATCAGAGAAAATATCATGCCTAGAAGATGTAAGTGATTTTCTCGAGGTTCAGCTATTAATTAAATGATGGAATCAAGACTAAAAATTCACGCTGTCCTACTCCCAGCTTTTAAACCTTTCTCCTAAAGCATATGCTTTTGCAGCTGTCCTCACCCCTACATGTCTGATCTTCTGTATACACATGCTGAAGAACATTTAAAGAGACTAATTTTACTTCTTGCTTATTGTTTATTTTTCCTAAATGTAATTCTGAAAAATCACTTCAAAGTCTGAGGTTTGTAGTAGTTATTTAGAGTACTTATGCAAGCTGGAATGTCCTAAGTGATCTTGAAGCTTGTCATCTAATAGTGTCCCTTTACTCATAGTAGTTGATATTTTGTGAAGTCATATTGTGTGGTGATTAAGACTTAATCCTAGAGCCAACTGGCCAACGTTCACATCCCAGCTCTGCCTCCTACTATTAGCTAAGTAGCCTTAGGGAAGTTTCTTAACCACTCTATGCCTGTTTCCTTATCTTAAAATGGTGTAATTACAGAACGTGCATCATGATAGAATTTAAAGAGTACTATCAACTTGATATGTGGTAAGCTCTTAATAAATCATATTAATAATAGTGGAAGTAGTAGTAGCAGTAGTAGCTATAGTATATTTTCAGAAACGTATCAGATACGTATACAAAAAGATTAAAATAGGAGCTGTGCCCCCCAGCCACCCAATAACACAGACACACACACAACACAGAGGCCTCACTTTGTAATCCCAAAAGAAACTTATACCTGTATAATGTGATTTTTTTAAAGATTAATAGTTTATACATAAAAATTCAAAAACCATTTACAGATTATTGCTCCCAAGAATAAATACTCATTTTTACTTTTTGCATTAATAATGGTTGAAGAATATTAGTGGTTTTTATTACTATTATCACCTTAAAAAATTAGGTCTCAGTGACTGTACATAGTTACCACAAGTTTTTTGCATACTAGCTAGGTTTTGTATGTTAACTCCTATAAAACAGAAATCTAAAGAACAAATGGCATGGCCGCATATTTTTAAAGCTTCATCAAATTCAGTTTTTATGAGTTTATTTGTGTAAGTTATTTAAAAAGTTTTCAGAGATTGCTGAGTATGTTGAAATTAGTGATAAATATTTTAAAAAATAACTAGCCTTATTTTCCTCGTATTTTAAAATTTTCTTCATTTTACTGTATATGAAAATCATGTTAGTATGTTATAAAATAACTAAGTATAGAAAAGTAAAGGAAGAAAACTTACATTAAGAAGTGCAAAAGCTGTAGCAAAAGCTTTAATGAATTATCCTATCAGAAAATTAATTGGCATTTTATTTCTGAAGAAGTTTCTTCTTGTAGCCTAAAACTTCAAATGCTTTTGGTAATAGTTTTTTAAAACATATTCTTAGACTTTACTTGTATAAGTTTAGATATAAAAAGCATTTTAAAGTTTTGTGAATGCAGTAGATTTTTACATAGAGTATTTTGTATTTCCCCTCAGAGGAAATAACCCCAAAGACTAACTCAGAGTACTGCTTGTCTCCCATACAGAAGATGGTCAGACATATGTTTGATCTAGATCCTCACTGTTCATGAGTAGTGGGTGTTGTCCATGGTTAACTCCTCCAAAGGTCAAGTCCAGCTCTCAATGAGAAATGCTATGAGTGGCTGGTATATGACCAGGTCTCTAATTTTGAAAGCCAACTAAAGGAAACTGTTCACTGATTGAGATGATGTAATCTTGTGTGTAGTGCCTAAATCTATTTTAGTTTCTCCTGAGTAATATTCACAGTGGAAAAATATGTTAACTTCCTGAGCTTGCATATTATCACATGGCTTTCTCTTGCACTGGAAGAGTGAGACAATAAAATTGTTCATTTGAGCATGGTCATTAACCTAAATTAAACCTTAAGTGCATTCCTAGAAGTAAGTGGCTTCAGTATCCACTAAGCTACCTTAAATTCTGAGACAGTCAGTATTTTAAAGCTGGCTAATACTTGAGAGAGCCAATTAGTTTCAATCTCAGAGAAGCATTATAATGTACCCAAAGGCACCTTGCAGGTAAATGTCAGAGCTGCCCTAGAATCCAGCCTCCTGGCTCTCAGTTTACTATTCTTCCACTATGGCCATATACTTTGATGTGTATGTAACTATTAGGGCTGCTAGAGATGCACTCATATCATTGGTTCTTCAGGAATGTTTGCAACAAAGATCAAAAATATATTTAGAACTCACATTAAACTTTTCAAAACAAAGCAGATTGCTTTGAATATTTTGATGTAGAGTTTCACATTCATGAATAATTCTTGTTATGAACACACATTAGATTTGTCCACATTTTATATGTTCAACCTGGAGTCTAAAATGTCACAAAATATCAGAATAATTTTCAAATGTAAATACCAAGTAGAAATGGGAGAATTTTTAAATATTTGTGTTATTACCAGAAGTAAAAATTTTCTCAATACATTTTTTGGAACTACTAATTCTATCATTATAGCGTACAGCCAAAACCATTTCATAGTTGTGGGCCACGAATTCTCAGGAAAAAATTAACATGTGGCATATTTATCATAAAAGAATAACCTAAAATGTTGTTTTTAATTTAGCTGTTTTTAATTTTAAAATAGGGTGGGAGGAATTTCAGTTATAAAATTTACTGTCAAATTATATGAAATCACAGTTTCTCTAGGTCAAAAACAGTTGAATATAGGAAATTTTATATGGTTCAACTTACAGTGTTTAATTTAGGATATGTTAAGGAGAGAATGAAATGTAGAGATAGAGAAGGTGGAAGAGCTTGGGAGAGAAAATTATAGAATCTGAGACAAGTGTTGATCAAATAATAACTTATATAATATTTTAAAAGAAACTTTTCACCTGGAGTATGTTATTTAAGTGTTATCATCTCCACTTTATAGATAAGAAAACTAAGATTTAAAAAAAAGTAAATAACCAGCTTAAGGTTACATAGTAAGTACAAGAACCCTATGCGTGGACAGGGGCTGAGTACTCTGTAGGTCACTGGGACCATGGGCTTCAATGGGTTCTCACTGGTCCTACTCATTAAGCTTTTTTTTTAACACAATGGCCTCTGTTCTTAACTCTTCAAGTAATCTTATCCTGGAAATGTGAGAAAGCATTTCCTAACTACATTGTATAGAGAAAAGTGTGCTTAAGAGGTATTAAAATATGTCCCACAAGAAAAGGGTTGTTTTTTTTTTTAATTAAATATTTCAGAAAATCTATATATCTGTAAGGTCCAGTGTGTGTGTGTGTGTGTGTGTATTTTTATGAGTTTATTTGAGCCCAACTGATGACATGTAGTGGGGAGCAAGATTCAGTAAAAACATTGAAGGTTGTTTCAATATCAAAATTATGATTTTGAAATAACAAAAGTTGTAATTTTCATCAAGTGCCCACTCTATTTTAAAATTTTATTTTATTTACGCAGCATTGAGTTTTGATTTACAAATATAGCAGTATTTAATAATGTTCTACACAAGCTGGCAGTAATCTTAGCTCAAAAGAGAAATTTTTTGCTTAAAGGTTGTTTCACTAACAGTATCTAACTAATGCTCACATGTTTAAACTGGTAATGCTTAGAGGGAATCAATATATGAATTTCTTATCTAGCATAACTCTTCATGGTTTTCTGGAAAATATTTTTAAGGTATCTTAAAACATTATAAGCTGCTCAAAGATGTTATAAAGAAAATGTGTCACCTGAAGACCCTTCTCTGAGAAATATTTGCTTAAAGTTTCACATCAAACTTATTTTGCTTTGCTTATTGAATCCCAATTTGGTGAACATTCTTACTGATACTGTATTGGCAAATTGAGGTGGCTCAATCATGTTATATTATCAGACTTTTTAATCATCAGGCAAAATGATGGGAGAAGGGAAGAGAGAGCTTATTTCATTTGAACTCTGCAGCAGTATCTTAAATTAGTACAGCCAATGAATTGTTTATTAGGAATTATTCAGTTCTATTATGAAAAATTCCAGTACTATTAACAACTGGTTTGTTTCTAGAGTAAACAGTGTCTGTTCAAACACATTTTGCTTTTTTCTGCCTT
Source organism: Cynopterus sphinx (assembly GCA_030015415.1). NCBI lineage: Eukaryota > Metazoa > Chordata > Mammalia > Chiroptera > Pteropodidae > Cynopterus > Cynopterus sphinx. The sequence goes on along the minus strand of CM057386.1, from coordinate 48,678,304 downwards.
CACTTTATATCAGCAATGAAGACCTTATATTTAGATCAACATGGAGTATAACATCCGAAGGTGATGTAGTCACTTACAGTTTTATTCAGATCATTTGTTTGTGCTGCTTTAATTGTCAGAACAATAAAACTAATAAGCCAGAATTCCAAGATATAATTTTCTAATCAACAAAACATTTACAAAAAGTTCAAACCTAAAACTCAAAATGACAAAACCTTTATTTTGAGTGCACAAAAATTGTACATGGACATTCAAATCAAACATTTTCAATGCCCCTTGAAATCCTAGAATCCTAAGAATCTTAGAATTCTCAGGAACATACTTTGAAAAGAAGAAAATCAGTTTTTTTCTAATGAAATGAAGGTTAAGATAGAAATGAAAAGTGATAGCCTTAATCAACTCTGTGTATTTTCTCTAAGCTTGTGTTCTTTAAAGTCTTTAAATTTGCACTTGTTCAAAAAGTGCATCTCCATTCACTGCAAAAAGCAGGCTGTATCTTGGAGAATGGAGGAAGAATTTGAACACAAGAGCAAGGAGAGAGGAGTAATTGACAACAAGGAAAAACTTTTTGAGCAGAATATTCTAAAAGAACTAAATAAATCTTGAGATTTGAATGTGTCACAGTTTCTAAGTTTTTACAGTCTTCTGAAGGAATGGAGATAGAATGGAAAAATATTTTGAGTGACTCCCAAAAGGAAATTATTTTTTCTTTAAAAAAGAAAAAATATCACAGGATTCTTTGAACTCATAAATTCATGAAAGCAGCCAAAAGATTAGTTGGGAGAAACTAAACTAAGCTGAGATATCTTGATATTTAAAAATTATGCTCTAAAAATGAGAAGAAACTTTTTTAAGTTTATGAATAAACAAGAAGATAGTAAGTATTGAGTTAGACTATAACTCAGTATATTAAGTTGCTCATGTTCATCTAGCAAAAATACTATTTAATTTTTTCAGTTAAGATTTTATATCTAAAATAGGTGAATATTGGAAAAGAACTCATAAGTTTTATTAAAATAGATTCTTTATTTACTATTGCCCAAAACATCTATCATTCAGAAGTGTGTTTTGGTTAAGTGAAACATTTGTGTACTGTTTTATTGAAAACGTGACAGAAATTTCCTCCAAAAAGCCATGATGAGAGCCTGTTGAACTGGAGATGATTTACTTTTTAATGATTTCTTAAATAGTGTTATATGCTTTTGTCACTCAAATATAATTATTGAATTGTCATTTAATTTACTGATGTAATTGCAATGTTAATCTCACAATATAATAAGTGGATTGTTTTAAGTGTAAAATTTATACCTTCTAGAAATGAAACTGATACCTTACTCTTACTGTGCCCAGTGTATATTTATTTAAGGCTATATCCAAGGTAGGAAAAATACGCAGGAAAACAATAATTATGCATTGTTTTCCTGACCGGTGTTTTAATTACAATTTGATTTAACCCAAAATTCCCTAGACTATGTATGCACAGATCAAATATTCCACCCCACACACTGCCTCTGCATGACCCCAGGTTGTGAGAAGAGAGAATTCATAGCCCATATGTCAGTCAGATGTTAATTCTGGCCCTGGCACCTGGATAGGCATTCTCACCTGATTGGAGTGCACTTGCAGTTCTGGGCATATACCCAAACTGTGAAGTAGGCTCTCCAGATCTGGAAATATTGTGGCTGATTAGTTGGCAGAGGTCACAAGGGCAGAGCCCAGTGTCAGGCTCTGCATTTGCCCAGGTGCATTCAAGGTGACAGTTGGGCAGCTGTAGCCCTGATGCAAATACCACAGAGGCAGTATTTAAGTTGACTCTCTGGTTCCAGAAGTTCACAGCCTGGCCTACAAGTTCCTGTCAATTCCAATTTAAACACTTGTACAGATTTTATAGTTTCCAGTAGAGAAGTTAGAGACTGCATTTTTGGCTCTGATTTAATTCTACATTCCTGATCTAACCTAAAACACCCATTCCCATATTCTAGACTAATTAGATAAGAGCCTAATAAGTAAATAAGTTATACTTGACAAGCAGTCCTCACTCAAGCAAGCTTTTGGTGTTTTTTGTTTTTTAAAGAGTGAGAGAAAGGAGGAAAAAAAACTAGCCTGGGTTCTATGCTGTTCTTTTCTTCTGCTGTCTAAGAAGACAGTGTTAAAGGTTGATCCTTGTGTGGGTAAACTAACTTTACTTCAGTGTTAGGTGGCAAGCAATTTCTTTTACCCACACATGTCAGCTCATAAATGGTTAAAATAAAAAATGAAAAAGAAGGCAAGGTAAAATTGTACTGCTATGAGTCAATCTGTCACCCACCACTGCTGGAAAAACAATTCAAAGCACATGCCTTCCTGGTAGGATGAAAGCACACTTCACATACAAAGGACAGCACTGGCTTTCTGAGTTTGGACTAGGTAATAACAATCCATTTGGCAACATCCATATTTGTACGATTGAACTAGAGATGATTTAGAAGTGAAAGAACCAATGTCAACATTCCTACATGTCCTAAGATCCTTATGACTCTTATATCTCCACATAGTAATTCAATGGGCATTTGCAAACTGTTGTGTTAGACATGTGTTGAAATGGAGGTATGGTATATGAACATAAGTAACTGTGTTCCAAAGTAATGAAGGAGATGCACCTATAAGCAGTGCCAAGTGATTGGTGTCGGAACAGGCGTGGACACAGTGCCTCAGGTACAGGGAAGGTGGGCACAGCTTGCTGAGGGAATCAAGGAAGCTCTGTAGGGCCATTAACATTTGAATTGAGTTTATGAGACAGAGGTGAGAGAAAGGAAGAAGAATTTTGAAAAGGTAATTCAGGCAAAAATAATGAAGTTAGAGTAAAATAGGAGAATAAAAAGATGTATGAAAGCAGAATGGCTGTTGAGGCATAGGTGAGGGACTGAGTTTGGAGTATACTGTGAAGGGAGATGAAGCATCAAAGGTAGGGACGGGGTAATGACATTTAGAGGACTTTGAATTCCAAGCCAGTTTTTTTAGACTTCATGATGTAGGCCAGAAGTTGTCTTACTGTGCTCTGCAGAAACCTCAAATTATTTTACAGTCATTCTGCAAATAATAAAATGTTTTCTCTAAATAATACAGATAAATTTGTATCTCTGATATATATTGGGTTCTCAGATTTTGTTTGGAAAATGTCTTTTAAACAATTGATGCAGTCATCAAGGAGCTATTTTAGAGTTTTTGAGCAAAGGGTTGACATGAACAGATCTGAACTGTAGAAAAATAACTCAGATTATGGTGTAGAGGAGGTACTGGAGTTAGTGTGTATAATTGGCAGAGGGACCAATTAGGTGGCTGGCATGATATTGCAGACAAGAGGCCAGAAAAGCCTCTGCTAAGGCAAATGACATTGAGAACAGAGAAGACAGAATGTAGATATTTGGCATAAAGAATAAGTAGAAGAGAGAAGACAGAAGAGGTATTTAGCATAGAGAATAAGCAGAACAAGACCCTGAATGAAAGAATAAAAGATGACAAGTTTATAATTTGGCCCAATACATAAAACAATTAAAAATATTCTCAAGAATAAATTTAGTGCTCAGATGCTTACCAAGAATTTGCATGACATTTAAAGATTCAACAAAGAAACTTAATGTCAAGGGGATTTCCTGTGGGAGGGAGAGTAGGAGGATGGAGGAAGCTCAATGCATAGATCACCTGAACTTTAAAAAAAAATTTAAAAAGACATTCTAGCTTTCTGTTTAAACTTCTGTGGGTGTTTATATATATGAACAGAAAGTCCCACATTTCTTAGGCTTTTTTGATGAGCAAATTGACTTTCTAAGCCATTAATGAATTTGGTCATGCATTCCTGAAAGATGACTGTAATCTAACCAGATTTCAAAAATTTTTTCGTCATAAAAGCCATGCCTGCAAATAGCTGTGAGCTAGTGTAAGTTCCAAAGCATCATTTCTCTAAGCTTTGATGAGAGGCTTTAAAATTATGTGAACTCACCCTCTCTACCACCTCCACCCACCCACCCCCAGGAAAAGAAACTCTAAAGAAAGCAATGAGAGCAACATTGACTTAGACACCAGATTTTAGAAGACTGATGGAATGATATGTTGTTAGTGTGATTTCCTTGGTTTAACAGAAATTCAGTCTTGCCAATTACAGCAATGCTTCTAAATGGAGACACACTATGTGCAGTTCCTCATTCACCCACACAATTATCCCACCTCAACAAGCACTTCCAGTCTATACGAAGTGCAGTCTCAATTTCAAACTTTTTGCCCTTCCCTGCTAAGAGTCCCTCCTTCAGATTTATGAAAGAAAACATTTCTTTCTGTGAAAGGTTTTTGTACACCCGCATCTGGAAGTGTTTATTTCAGTGGCATGTAAGCTATCTGTGGATTTAGTTAGCACCAGACCAGACCCCCTTTTGTGTACTCCTGCCTTAAAAATTTTATAAATGATCTCATTGAATTTGTGCCAGTGTGCACATGGTTTGGCTGATTGCTGCATATATCCTTTACCTGCCAGTCACCTTTGATTTATGTTCCTTCTGCTAAGCTTTTACCTTCCCAAAATGGTGCCACTGAACTGTCCTCTAAATCATTTTATGGGTTAAATTACTCCAAGATGAGTTGGTATGTTTTTGGTTGCCTATGGACAGATGAATTTATATTTTTCTGCCCTTACCCACTTCTAGTAAAGCCACTTAGAGAGGAGGATTGGACATGTTATGTCATCGATCTCTTTATTCCAAATGAATACCATCTGAAACACTATGCCAAGTCAAGACTAAAGTGACAAAGAAGTGTTCTTTGGCACACACTTCTGTTATGAGATCTTCCTTTTAAGTAAATCAGTGCCTTGAACTGATCTTGATACGAGGACTTTATATTTTTCAGAAAAGGGGAAATAAAGCATCTCAAAGTAAATAGGTAAACTTCATCAGAAAGATAGGGACTTCGAAAGCTTTACTAACTTGTGAGTGTAGTGATGTGTCCTAGAGAAAAGCAGGTGGCTTGGCAGTTATTTAAAAAGTTAGCTATTTGTGGTAGCGGTTTTTGGGAGTTTCACATTTCTAAAGAGAGGTCCTAAAGAGCTAATTCTTAAGAGTGTTTGGCAAAGTGATGCGTCAGTTTGAACTGATTTTCTACGAATTTGCTCGTCATTAAACATGCCATTTAACTCAATATTGCAAGATACCAGCCATCACCATCAGGGCTAACCTTAATACTTGATGTGGGTTTGCTAACAAGAAGTATAGTACTGCTAGAGTGTGGCATTAATGATATAATTTTTAAATTAGGTCTTTCATACTCAAATATCTCAAACAAGCTTTGCAAAGAACTGTTCTTTATCTGTTCTATATGATGGTAGAGGAGTATTTTTAAATTTCTTGATTGTACTTGAAATGGTGTGGAAGCATTTAAAATACTTGGATTACACAGATTCCTGTATCATAGTTCACAAACTATTGTAAGCAAAGGCTAGAATTTCTAGGCTGCTTGGCTGTGGTCCCACTAACCCCGGAGGTATTTATTCCGAAAGACTCAGGTGGCTTCTTTTATACTCCTAAAAATTTATGTGCAACTCCTCGTGTTCTTCCAAGGTGAAAAATGGCTCAGGAGTGTGTCAGTCATGTTTGCATCATTTTGTCAGTCATGATACTAACGTGCTTTTCAGAGAAAGGTCATGTGTAGGACTCCTGTCACTAGAAAATTAGCACCAGAAATGTGAACACTGTATTTCCAATAAGGTGTCACTTTTATTTTTAAAAATTATACACATGTATACATAAAATCTTTTAGATGGGCATAATTGCATGTGTTACGTCTGCACACACATGTATGTATATATATAGTCTTATTTTAAAAGGTTGTCTCTTAATGGTTTTAAAGGTATGATATCATTTGATTATTACAACAGCCTAGAAAGTAGTATGACTGTGAGTATCAGGGAGGGAGGGAGAGAGGGAGGAAGAATTACCTGGTATGAACCAAAAATTTTGCTGGTACTATTTCGTGTAAATCATTGTCAGCCTCACAGAATTCAAAAGTAGGGATAGCTAGGCTAGTTGGCCAGCAACACCCTTCTAAGTCAGATGACTTGACTGAGCCTTAGTTTAATCACTTGTAAAAATTAGCCATTTTTGGTACATATTTAATAATATCACTTGAAAGCACCCTGCAGTGTGCCTAAAATATAGAATGTGCTCAAAAAGCGAGCATTTTAAAATCATTATCATCCTGAGAGAATCCAGAAGAAGAGATGGCAAGGCTAGTTGGCCAACAATACCACAGAAGGAGGCTCAGCCTGGCATCTGAGTGTGAGATGGAGACCCAGACCCACTGAATGGCTTTCTCTGTACCTTCAGAGAATTCCCTAATGTCTCCATGCCTGTTTTCACACATATAAAAAGAGTAGTTATGTGTTCTCTGTAGTTGCAGAGGATCTTGAGATCCACGAACACTGGACTCCTTTCCTACCCCACATTTCTGCCCTTGTGTGGGCAAACAGGCCCATGCTGAGGACCATTTTACTTCCGGTGGTGGTGACATTCCTGACCACATATGGGAAGTGAGGCTTAGATGCAGAAAGAACTGGTGAAAAAGATGAAAAGCTACAGAAATTGTGGGTTGCAACAAGAGACTGCCAAAAGCTTTTCCAGGAATGAGAGCTTAGAGCAGTTGGAAGCTTTAGATTAAAAGGAAAGAATGAAATGTGTAGTCCCTTGCAAACTGGCTTTAATTACAAGTTTCCAACTTAAGGATCAGGAAAGGACCCTTACCCATAAAAGTTCCCTCCTCCTGCTTTCACTGATTCCTACATTTCTGCTAGTGGAAAGGCATTGTCTTCTCTTAAAATATATTTAGTACATATGTGAAAATCTAATGTTTCGGGTATCTAGGTGCGACGATCTGTAACTCAACAAAATTGTTTGGCGATGATACTTTACGTTGGTGACTTGTATGATCTTTGGTCCGTTCTCTTAGTCCATTTCAGCAGTATTTTTCTTAGGTTATTCAAGATGAATGAGAATTTACACTGTTTCCAAAAATCTAGAATTTACTTGTGAAATCTCTATTCAGAGGTAATTCTTTCATCTAATAGTTAGACACTTTTCTTCCAACCTAAATTGATTTTTGTTTTATTTCTCCTAAATGGAAAGAAAAATTCTATAATGTTATATAAATAAACTGTCTGAAGCCCTTTCTAATTTTGGTAGGAGTATTTCTCACATACTTGCTCAAGAGGATTTTGTCACTTTAATCTCAAGATAGCTTCAGAGGCCCTTTACTTCTTTTAGAGGTCAGGGTCTAGAAAAAGAATCCTTTTCTAATTTGGATAGAACTAAGCCCAGGGAGTTCCTGGTGATGTAGAACATGATAAAAGGATTCCATCTCTTTCTTATTTCTTTGACTTTCTCTCAACTGTTTCCTTCTTTTGAATTGAGTTCTAAAGTTTGACCCACTTCTTCCAAGATACTTCGTATTTTGTAATCTGACCCAAACCTAATGAGGATGTATCCTCAGGTAGACCCAAGGACCGTACTTTAATCTTGGTATCTCCCTCAGCAAAACACAGTGCTTTTTGCTTATTTGGAACATAACAAAAAAGATGGATGAATGACTAGACTGATGAATGGAATGATAGTCTGAAGAGAGAACAACCTTCAGGTGGCCAAAGTCCTGATCAGTTTTAGGCCCCCTGAACCTGGTATCCCTTGTATAAATGGACTCTCCACTACCTGTGATTAAACAGATTAAGATAACTGCAAGGCAGCGGAAAGAATGTCATGGTTGCTTCATTATTACTATCCAGCCTTAATCACTGATTCCTCGGGAATCTAAAGCAGAATAAGGCTCAGGTTACCTTGTGAGCACCATCTGCTTTAAAATGAATGTGTTTAGTGCGTGGTTATCTACCAAACAGTGAAAATTTTTTAGCCTATTAGGAAAAGTATAAAGCTTTGCTGATGGCATCATGCTGGAACCATCATTGGAGCTGACATCTACCTGTCTAATTGACCTTTGCACTCAGCACCTCAGTCAGAACTGAGGAATAAAGCTTCATATATACCCAACCAATAAGAAGGAACTTTGCTATCAGTTGTAAGGCTTCAAGGAGTATCTTTTAAAATCACTCTTCAATCATTTTGCCAAGTGGTATTTAGACAGTTAAACAATATGTATAAAATATCCAGTCTTCAAAGTTCTTATTTTTATTACAGAAACCAATCTTGTTTACATAATCTTGCTCTGGATAGCAAGCTTTGTTTGTTTGCTTGTTTGTTTATTTGTTTGTTTTTATCCAGGAGAGCAATGTCCTCCTATTGGGCTCTGGAATTAACCTTGTTATAGAAAATCATTCTTTGTAATGGTGCTTGCTGATGTCAAGTTTTACTTGTCTGGCTATTTTATGAGGTATTAAGCTGAAAATATTTAATGAGGGCTAAATTTGATAGTTAATAAACAGTTGTTTTTTAAAATGACAGCAATTATAAATATGAAATTACTATGGTAGAAATGGCCCTGAATCATCACTATCCACTCAGGAAGCTTTTTCTGAAAAATTTTAGGCACCAGAAATAACCACTGGGAAAACAAGATTTGAAAAACCCAAAATAACAGAATTATTTAGATATTAAGACACACCTATTTGTTAGATGATTATGTATTCTCATAGACACAACCTAATTTTTCTGATAAAAGTGCCTTTGTTAGTGGTTTGCTCTTGTACAGCTTCAGACACATTTTTAGGATACATTTTTATGCATGGCCATCAATTAGGAAAAGAGTCTAGACATCTTGTTTTCAAATTTGGAAGAAACTGTTTTTTTCTTGGATAACAACCTTTCTTGCTGCCATGAAATATGTCAGGTTCCCACACAGACTATAGTTGTCTGCATTCCTAGTGAGGAGCTTTTCTCTTGGCCCATTAAAAAATAAATTTCCAGCATACAATATTTTGAGCTATATGGCTAAGTAAAATCACTGAACAGCTTCAGTTTGAAGATGGGGCTTCACACGTTTCCTCGCTATAAGAGAATTCATCTTTCTTCTTATGCCAAAGAAAAGCAGATATCCACAGGGATGCTGTGATTCTACTTTCCTTGGGAAAAAATAAAAGATTTCTCAGGATTGTAACAAAGGAAAAATAGTGCAAAGGTATGTGTCGTGATGTACACTGTCAGCTAGAAGGATGATGAGTCTGCTCCATAGGCAGATGGAGAGGAGACTTGCAAAGGAAAGAAATCACCTCTCTCACGTATAATCGGGAAACTCGGGTCTCTGAATCCTCTTTTTCCTGAGATGTGTGTTTGGTTTGCTTTCTCTCACTAACCAAGGAAATCAGTTCCCCTAATGGACAAAGAAAAATAAAGGTCCCAAGTAATTAATATATTTTGTTAGGAAGACCTCGTTTTCCAATCAATTAATCAGCAATAATTTTGAATTCCTGATATGTGATTAGTAGCATGTTAGAAACAAGAAGAAGTGAAGGAAGAAAGTGAACATCTGCTGAGCTCCATCACCTAGCACAGTAATTGGCTCAGTGAGAGCCGGTATTCATTTTCATCTCGATTAACTACTTGGAAACAGAAAGGGAGCTTGAAGTGTGATTGTGTGGAGGGCAACAGTTACCCATTTTGTAGATAAATGCTAAACTTTACTTCATTGATTTCAGCTGCTTTAGGAATCCAAAGGGAAAGAGAAACACAATAGCTGGAGTAATCAAGTTTCCCCACCAGTGGTGTTTGTGGGGCAGCAGTACTCTCCTAGACCCAAGTAGGAAGGACTCCTGCCCAGGGCCCCACATTGCATGGGGCCTTCTATCACAGTCACGGCTCAGGCCCTGCTTCGCAACCCTTGATCTGAAGGCAGCTGCTGATGAATGGCTAAACAAAATGTGGTGTATACATACAGTAGACTATTATTCATGCATATAAAGGGATGAAGTTCTTATACATGATACAACAAAGATGAACTTCAAAAACATTATGCTAAAGGAAATAAACCAGACAAAAAAGGATAAGTACTATATGGTTTCATTTATGTGAACTATCTAGAATAGGTAAATTCATAGAGACAGAAAGTAAATTAGAAGTTTCCAAGGGTGGAATTTCAGCTTAGTGGGTACAGAGTTTTTGTTTGGAATCCTGAAAAAAAATTGAAAATAGATGTTGGTGATTCTTGCGCAGTATTGGGAATGTAATTAATGATATTGAATTGTACACCTAAAAATGGTTAAAGTGGTGGACTTTATGCTATATATGTTTTACTTTGCCCAACTCCAAAAAAAGGCAATTGCTGCCAAGTACTATGAAGGTCTGTGGATTATGTGGCCACCGGAGTATTAAATGGACACTGACAAAGTAAATAAGGGGAGGATTTGAGCTTTTAAATAAGAGAAAAGACAAATGAACTTATCGAAACCTTCTTCTCTTCATGTTCTAATTCAAAGATCCAGATATACTCACAAGTCAACACAGTATCTACACAGTTAGTTACACATGGGGCTGACCATCAGTAACAACTCATATTACTCTGAAATTTGTATATATATATAGATAGATCTAAATGGAAAGTGCATGGAGAGTAATTTTTACATTGACAACTAGTTGGGCATTAAACATTAGAATTACAAATAAATTTGTTGATAAAAATAATAACATTCCATTAAATTTTCAAAAACGTAAAATAAAAATGTTAGCTTTTTAAAATAATTTTAAAGCATCTTAAGGACAAGACCATCATAATGGTACTAACATTGCTGGCAAAGGAGGAAGTATACATGCCAGGATTTTGGCAAAGATTCCGGAAGTATTTTTTGTGCTTTGAGCAATGCATCATCCTTTGAATTTGTCACAACTCTGCCAATACCAATGACATTCTTTGGAACAATTAGAAAATTATTTATGATATTTTATGGATCTGCCCAAAGATCATCTTGATGAAATAGACATCAAATTTGACCTTGAAGCCACTGTTGAATACGTGGTAGGAATGATGACCAAAAACAGTTAAAGCAATTATATTTAATTTTGAGAAGATACAAAATGAACAAAAAAGATGAACAAAGAACAAACCAAGGCCTTTGGAAGAAGATGAAATCACTTTTAAATTGTGTAAAACAGTTACTTGGTATAAGTGATTGCTTGTTACATGTTATGTTAGCAAAAGCCTACAAAAAAATTATATCTAAGTTTAACTATTTCAGTTATAGAAATTAACTTCTTAAATTTAAAGGAAATGGTTTTTCTGAATCAAATGAAAATTTGAACAAGGAAATGAATTATGAGGGAACAGTTTCACAAATAATCTTAAAGTTAATTTATATAGAAAATGTTTTCTGGTCATTATAGGTGAAGGTGAATTCTAAGAAAATCATTTCAATGAATCTCATTTGTTGTTATTCTGGAAAAGTTACTTAAATTCAGTGAAGGATATGCATTATTTGAAAAAGTTTCAGTTTTCTTGTTTAATTTGAATTTGGAAAATGAGAACAATATTTATTGATTTTGAAGTATTAGCTCTATAAGAAGTAAACAGTTGTCTCCATCAAGATATGCAGAAGAGAGAAACTTTGGAAGAAGGTATCAGACTGGGAATGGAGCAGTAAGAATTAAAAGCTAATGGGAGAGGTGGGGCTTCAGTGAGACCTTATGGGCCCTAAGATTCAGGTAAAGGAGAAAGAAAGAGAAAGGAGGTGGGAGGTTCTGCAGGCAGGCAGAGAGATGAGTATGATCACAGGCACTCCAAAGATCATCAGGAAACAGGCCCAACTAGAGCAAAGGATATGAGTTCATGAGTGGAGAGAAGTGGAGGCTGCAGCCCAAAAATCCCAGTAGCAGTTTTCGTCTTCCTCCAAAACCCTTTAAGACCTCTGGTATGCATTGCCCAAATGCTTTCCAAAAGGGCTGTGCCAGTTCACTCTCCCACCAGCAATTTGTGAAAGTTCAGATTTCACTGTGTTCATGCCAGTAGTATTCGAAGTTTTAAACTTCATTAAAAGTTTAATAATTTGATAGTCTGCCAACATTTCTAAAATATAGCATTGCAATAAAACTAAAACCATCCCTGTTTTTAAAATGTTTCTTGGAGACTCACAGTGCTCTCTGCATTTGGTTTGGGAGAAGGAGCCCTTACCTCCCAGTCACAGGGATGAGTCCTTGAGCTGCTCCCCATCTATGTTGTGAGAGTTATCATATATGTCCGGCTTAGTCCCAAAATGGTAAAGATTAAAGGAGATGATAAAAGTGTACATTCATAAGTAGTAAAATACTAGATAAACAGAAACGTTAAGGTAATTGATGTGTATTAAGAGATAAGCATATAGTAAGACTTAAACTGAGTACCTACTTTCATAGGATTGTGTAAGACAGAGATAATCACTTCTGACTTCAGTTTTTAACAAATTAAAATTTGAGATGGGGCATGGACAAAATTCTAAAGTTCGTATAGAAAATCAAATATTTCAGAATTGTCAGGAAAATTCTCAAAAAATATAGTCAAGTAGTAGGGAATGTTAATTAGCCAGGCTTAAGATTAAAACATAATGCAGCAAAAAAGGACCAGAAATATACCCAAATATGGATGATGGATTGAATATATGATAAAGATAGAAAAATAATCTCTAAAATGTGTTGATAACCAAAAAAGAAAAACCCAAAAACTACAATATAGAGCAACAGAAAGGCATATTGCATTGTTATTTATGTTAAGATGGTAATCAGGGAAAATATCTATGTATGTATATGCTTGTATATGCATAGAATTATCTGGAAGGACACATGAAACTAGTAAAAGCAGTTGTCAATAAATGAGTTCAGAGATGAGAGGGAGGCTTACTGTTTAATCTTACCCTTTGCTGTAGTTGGAAGCTTTTAAACCAATTTCAAGTATTACCTATTTTTTAATAGTTTAAAGAAAATATTAGCTAAGAGTAAGGCAGAACCACTAAAAAGTTCAACAAAACCAAGTATGTCGGTGATTTTTTAAAACTTTGCACTCAGGTATTTTAGTACCCTGGTATCTAATATATCAGGAGTTGTATAAATGTCCCTTTCTACAATTCTTTGCATAGTCCTGGGCACAGAGTTAGCTTATAATAAAGTCTTTCTACAGTATGAAGGTAACTTTCCTTTACTATGGAATGGGTCTAATTTAGGAAGCAGGATTGCATAGTTGGCAGTCCTCTTAAGTATTTCCCCACAGCACAAGTGTGAAATATGAAACTTTTGGCAGCCAGGCAAGTTCCCTGAATTCATATGTAGCATTTCTTTTCTGTTCAGAATTGAGATCCAATGCCCAGTGTCCAGCTTTTTAAAATTATCTTTATGAAATTTTGCTACATTTTTGCACTGGTTCAAATGAAGCCCTTTGGATACATGAGGAATTGCTAAAATTTCTTCACTTGGAAAGTCACTGCAGTGGATTTCAGCAGAGAGATTTGCTTCTTGCTCTTTCAAATTCTCCTTGTTGTGGTCCTCTCATAGTCAGAGACACGACATTGAACCTTATCTTCAAAATATAAACTACCCATTTTCTCTTTTATAAATGTAACATTGAAGAAAATATAAATAAATACCTATTACCAATAATTTTATCAAATCAGGAATTTTGCAAGCCTAGGAAGTCAGCATCTCACATAATGGAGACAGCCATGTTGTATATATGATCATCATTAAAATAAATTAATAATTAATTTAATTTAATTTTTAAAAACCACCTCCCAAAACAACCATGCTTATAACAACCAAATAGAAACCAGAATATAATGATTTAACTGCTGGCCTTTGGCCAACTGTGATCATTGATCACAGTATGGTCAGTAATGACTAATGGAATGATGATGGTTTATGAACTATAAGAGAATAATAGTAAGCTGTTGCGTACTCTCAAGGTTGGTAGCAGTATTCATTATCTGCTGTATCATATCTACTGTATCTGTAGCAAATAACCCCAGAACTTAGTGTCTTAAAACAACAGTAATCATGGTTTCTGTAGGGTAGGAATTTGGAGCAGCATAGTTGAACAGTCCTGGCTGTGGTTCCCCATGAGGTCACAGTCAGAAGTCAGCTAGGTGTTCACTGAGACTTGACCAGCTACTTCCAAGGTGGCTCATTATAGGTGACCTGCCAATCGAAGCTGGCTTATTCCAGAGCAAGCAGTCCAAGGGAGCAAGGTAGAAACCGCACTGTGTTCTGTGACCTAGCCCCAAAGGTCACATGTGATCACCAACCCTGATTCAGTGTGGGAGGGAACTGCACAAGGGCCTGGCTACCAAGAGGCAAGAATTACAGAGGCCTGTCTTGGGAGCTGGCTACCACAGCAGAGCTTCATCTCTATAAGTACAAATGCAGAAAGTTAGGTTATATTGCATCCAATAACTGGTCATTTTAAAGGAGGAAATTTCTGTTTAATGAAGGACCACAGTCAAGAATTGCTGAACATACTTGAGATTCCCACCACCCCTCCACCCCCAATAAATCTTAAGTGAACATTTTTCCAACGTTAGATTTCTGCAGGGTGACTAATGGACTGACCGTAGGGTAAATCAGCCATTGTTTTTAAAAATCCATTTGGCACATAAACCTGAGATTCTGCTGAAAGAGTTGAGGTTAAACCCCACTCTTTCAGAAAGTACCGAGGGGCCTGTGTGCATCTTCTCTGTAGAGAGAAGACCTGCAGTGTCAATGTCTAGCCTAAACCCCACACTAACTAATCTGCCTGGCCTTCAGTTTATCCTCGTTAGTAGGATCTTGGGCTAAGTTAACACAACTGGGATTTGTAATCTTGACTTCAGAGAGTCTGCATTTTTTAAACCTCAAGCTTAGCTGTTCTCTGATTTTAAAACTAGTAACATTTTAAGTTATATGCTAAGAGGCAGAATTAGCATTAGATGAGATAATGTGCACATGATGATTTGGCATAGTGCCCTCAAGAGAATAAGGATGCATTAAATGAAATGGCATCCCAGCCATCCTAATCATGTCATCATCATTATCATGCAGTTGACCTTGACCTTCTGTCCAGATGTACTACTGACCTTGAAGTATCCCAAGTTTTCTGAGCTATTTTTTAAAAAAGTGGGAAAGAACTTCTTTCTCGCTTCCCTAAACTAGAGGAAACATATAAGTGAAAGAATATATGAAAATTACTTAGAGAAAGAATAACAGAAAGGTACTTTTATTTTTTTTAAGTTTACTGACTTTATTGGGGTGACATTGGTTAATAAAATTATGTAGGGTTCAAGTGTACAATTCTATAACACATCATCTGTATATTATATTGCATTTACCATCCAAAGTCAAATCTCCTTCCTTCACCATATATTTGACCCTTTACCCTTACCTGCTTTCACCTCTCCCCTCTTTCCCTCTGGTAACCACTAAACTGTTGTCTGGGAAAGAGGTGCTTTTAAAAGGCCACTAGAGTAAGATCTGGAAGAGATTCAGTGTCTTCAGTAACCAACTCTTTTGTGAACCTTAGATGCCTTATATTTACAGTTAGAGTTTAAGACTTCATGACCTTAAAGATTCCTTCCATCACTAATCATCTCGTTGATTTTATATTTGATCTCACATCAAAAGTGTTATCTTTGGGAAAGTTACTTAACCTCTCTGTGACTCAGTTTCCTTAGGTAGAAAATGTGACTAATAATAGTACTTTCACATGGGCTTGCCAAGGATTAAATGAGTTAAAATATGCAAAACGTTTAGAACAGTGCATAGAATATAGTTAGCATGCTGTAAATGTTAGCAGTGATGATGATGATGATTTTTCCGATGAAGCTGAGATTCATGAAAGTTGATTATTTTTTTCTGAGGTCACAATAGAGCTGAAACTTGAATCCAGGTGTTTTGTTCAGCCACATTATTTGCACATGTATTTTTCAAACCTTTTTATTTATCTATTTTTAAAATATATATGGTTGATTGTTGCAGCTTTGAAGCAGGTAGACCCCCAAATACCCTTGCCAAGGCTGTTTTATAGAAAAAGCTAAAAAATGAGAAGATGGGATATCATTTGTCCCCAGTATTCTGAAGGTCTATGGGACATAAATCAATGCTTCCTTCAAAACTAAGAAGTCCCATCAGGGCTTCACCCCCTAGGAAGGTGGACAAGAATTCTACATACTTCCCAAGGCCTCTTTGTGGCTGTCTCAGTTCTGCTGACACTGCTTACCAGGTAATTACTCATTTTGCCCTACCTTATTTGTATGTCCATATTTCTCACTTGTTTGGATAAAGAGAATGAATTTTATTTGGTAGTGTACCAGCAGGATATAATGGTTTGGTTTTAAAATAAATACTTTGATTTTCAATTCTCTGCTATTTTCCACTAATTTTGATTCTACTTTAGATGAATACACAAAAAGTAAAATTTTATTGTCTTCAGTGCAGTTATTACATTAGGGTGGACCATGATCCCAGATAATACAAACATTATTGTAGCTATTTAAAAAAAAAATAGGTGAAACTAGGCAGTAATTTGACTAGTTTTATTGTTCTTGTTGTTTGTTTTATTTTGAAATATAACTAGAGTATTACATCTCAGAGACTGTGTCTTTCAAAACAAAATGTCCTTGACTATGTCTACAATTCCAAACAGTACTCTCTAGACATTATCTTCAGAGCTTGTAACACATTCTTTTGAAGATTTAGTAGTAACAAATCAATCACATTATTAATATATCATTTTTTTGAAGATTCAAACTACTACTGACATAAATGTAAAAAGAAAAATTATAGAATGAATTGTCTGTGGCTCAATTCAGTGGCTGTGTATAGTGAAAATAACATTGATGCAGAAAAGTTAAAGAAATGTTAAATTTTTAAGCATTGACTATTAATAGATTATTATCATTTCTGGATGTCTTTGGCACATTTCCATTGCATCAATAACTATAAGAATAATTATCTTTATACACTCTAAATTTACCTAGTGGAAAAATGAAATAAAAAGTTCTATTGGAACTTTTTTAAACAAAATAATGTTCAATTATTATATTGCTTAATTTTTGCATTTTATATTATCTTTAAATGTTATAAAAATGAATTATTTTATTGCCCTATAAAACACAGAAGCTTATTAACCTGGTTTTCTTGGTCTGTTTATGAGAATATTTTATCAAAATGGATATTTTAAATGTTATAAAGATGTAATACTGTGCTAAATTAGACTATAAACTATTAATTTGGAAAACAAATACATTTTTATTATTTTTCTAGAATGCCTTTATAAGTTATAATAGGCAAATTAGGAAGCAAGATGCCTTGTGTGTGCATGTGTGCTGTCTTTGGGTATACAGGTCTATCCTGTAGATGCATAATAGAGTCAGCATTTATCCAAATTTAAGTGTTGCTTTTTGTGTTTATAGTTATCCCTTTGTATACTTATACATATTTGTATTTGTTCAGAAGACTTCTCTTGATTAGTTTTTATCCTGTATGGGCACACTGATTTGTGATGATAATAATAACAGTAGTAGTAGTGGTGGTGATGGTGGTGGTGGTGGTAGAAGTAGAAGAGTACAGTCAGAAAAAATGGAGCTGAATTCTTGAAAGAGATTGCAGTAGAGGGAAAGAAATTAGATTTTTGGCTACTGACACTTGGTTTGACTTAATGAAGCCATGTGGTGTGGTGAAAAGAGCAGAAGTCAAGAGCCTTAGGCTCAAAAGTCCTTGGCTTTGGCTCTGCCTCTGATTTCTCTGAAGTACCTCAGACAGACCACTTGACCTCTGTGAGCTTCTGTTTCCTCATCTGTAAAATGAGAGCTTTAACAACTTGGTTACTAAAACCACTTCCAGCTATAACATTCTGTCATTCCAATCCTGAATGTACTGATTCAGATCTTCTTTTCTCTCTGTATTACTTGCATGAAGACTACCTCAATATTTACATATGTTTAACTTTGAGAATTTGTAGTAGTCAGCTCAGGCGACCATAACAAAACACCACAGGCTGGCTGGCTTAAACAATAGACATTTACTTTCTCACAGTTCTGGTGGCTGGGAAGTCCTCGATTGTGGTGCCGGCCAATTTGGTTCCTGGTGAGAGCCTTCTGTCTTGCAAATAGCCACTTTCTTGATATCTCCTCAACATGGTCTTTCCTCAGTGGGAGAGCATGGAGAGATCCCCTCTCTTCCTTTTATAAAGCCACCAATCCTATCAGATTAGCATCCTACTCTTAGGACTTCATTTAGCCTTAATTACCTCCTAAAAATACAGTGAGATTGGGCATTTGGGCTTCAATGTGAGAATTTGGGGGCAACACATTTTAACATGTAGCAGTTCTCCCTTGATATTTCATTCTAGATCCTCTCTTCATTCCAGGTGATTTGGACTCACTACCCTCCTTTTAAAATTAAGAAAAAAAAATGCATGTGCTTCCAAAATCCAACAGAGAAGTAATAAATATACTATCAACAAATGTGTAAGAGAAATAGAAGTAGAAATAGCACTTTACTGAAACTTTAACATTATGAAAACTTAGTCACATAAAACACACAGGCATACAGAAAAATTGATGGAAGTTTACTATGAACACCCATTTACCCACCACCTGTATCCATGGTTAATATTTTACTTGTCACAAATCTATCGATCCTCCATCCCTCAACCTTCTTTTTTTACTTCTATTTCAAAGTAAGTTGCAAAATCAATACTTAAGCATGCATATTATTAGCTAAAGTTCTTTTTTTCTTTTAAGATAAAATTTTCATACAATGACATGCACAAATCATTCTGATGAAATTCTTTTAGATCCCTATTTTAAATATTGCTATGTTCTATATACATATTAATTAAAAGAGTTATATTGTAAGAAAAGGAACACTGTTCCATAGATAGAGCTACTTATAATTTATGCTAGTTGTCGAAAGTGCCACTATTGAAATCACTAAAAGGTATGGAGCTGGGAATGAAAGAATGAAGAAAAATACCAAAATTTAAAAAAAATAAAATGCAAATTTGGTAGGTGCTTAGAAAAGGGCTAGATACAGGCATTCAAGTACTTTGTACATACAATTATAAATAATTTGCTTTCTTCTTTTGCTTTGCTTTATAAACCTGAGGGCAGGGAAATGGGAAAAAAAAAAAAAACATGTTTGTCCTGTCTACTCTCATCTCTAGAAATTCTTTCTCAACTAAGGAAGAGAATATCCTGTGGTTCCTGACACATGGTTGTTACCTTGTTAAAGACCTATCATGAGTTATTGAATGAGTTAAATGTTAAGGAGAATGACTCTCCTTAACAGTCAGAGAGACCTCTGTAGGAGGACTGCTCATGCCATCTCAAACTGGTGTCTATGAAATAATTTTGATATATCTTCTAATTGACCATGCAGTATGTTCTCCAAAACTCTCACCGAAAGGGATTCCAGGCAGATTAGAAAGGGTCTAACTTTCATTCACAGGCATGCATAATTGGTTTAGATTTCCTTGCACTTGTATAAATTATATATATATATAATTTATATGCATCTTTATTTGTACATGCAGATACACTGACGTTGTCTGAACACATTAGGAATATTTGTCAATGTGCAGCTTTTGCTAGTCCCTGAATTAGTTGTAGCTTTCTCAGAACAATTTAAAGTCTTTTTGAATCCAATGGAATCTTAGTTGCTTTTAGTGGTTTATATATCAGCTCTTTATTCACCACTCAGAGTTCACCACTTAATGTGTCATCCCAGCATTTAGCAGCATCCGTGGCTATTTTTCTCCAAAGTCACTTGAAGTAAACTCTCGAGCACTGGAAGGAGTTGCTTGTGCAGGTGACAGTTGATAAAGATGGGCTTTTTTGGTATTGCCATAGTCTTTGGGGTGTGATATACTATTTATCTGTCCAAGCAGGCAATTTTGAAGGAATAAAAAGACAAAGCAACATATTCTCAATATTAAGAATTGCTTACTTTTGATGTTTGGACAAGAGCTGGCACTGCTAGAGATGATCTGCCTTTCTAAGCATTATTCATGCCATCTACAAGGACACGAAGTCTCATCAGCACTCCCATTCCACTGCTGGTGGTCTCACATGATGGAAGTGGCAATAGATGCATCAGTGAGATTTGGCCCTCTTGTTCAGAGCAATCCAGAGTGACAAAGAAGAGCCCGAGTCAGCAGTAGGTCCACCATCTAGGGCCTTGTAGACACCAAGGAAGTCATTGTCACAGAAGCCCAGCCTGGAGGCAGAAACATGGGGGATCAAGGATTGCATTGCAGCAGTCGTTCTGCAATTGTGGACCTCAGCCCAAAATAGCATTGGGAATCTAGGACTAGTGACAAGGAATCCGCCCTATGAGGAGGTTGTGGCAAATAGCAGAAAACGCAGGAAGCCATTGCTGTGATGAAGTGTAAGAACACAGGAAGCAAGCACTAAGGAGCTCCAAAGAAGTGTAGATAGGCAGGAGTCAGTAGGAGTGGGTGGGAACCCCCATGGGCAGAAAAGACACCTGAAGGAATCTCAGCAGAATCCCGGTGAAATGACAAAGTAGACAAGGCAGAAGCTAAGCAGAGAAAGCCACCTACTCACAGATGACTTTCTTATCACCCTACAAGGCAGATATGAGATGCAGCCTTATCTAGGCAGTTGGGTGGTGACATCCTCAAAAGACTGAAATGGATGGTTCTATGCTCAGTTATTTTTTTCTTTTCTTTAAAAAGTATAATTACTGGGGCAAGAAAAACTGTTTTGAACTTGGTTTTGAAATTTTACTTTACATTTTCCTGGGGTTTAGTTCTATTTGCTTCCAGCACGAGTCCAAATACCTACTTCAAAGCAAACATTCTAACAAGAACTTGTTAAAAGGAAGGGAAACCAGCTCCTGTGGCTTCTTGTACACCAGCTATGGAGGCACTCACAGAACCACGTTTGTGAGTTGAGTGTAAATGAATCCGAAACCTACAAATTAGATTTCCCTTGAAATACACATGGGTTTAAAACCTTAACGGGAAAAGAACTTGGCAAATCAAATCCGACCATATTCAGTAAAACCTCACTAATTTGCACTAATGACCAAGAGACCCATTGAGAATTACTGAATATTTGTGAGCATGTTCGCATGGGAACAAATACCAAAACGGGTGAGGGAATCAGGGGGTATGGAGGAAGAGTGGGAGGGGGGAAATTCAGAGTTTCAGCATCAAACAAACATACTTTCTGGTACAATGAAGAATGTATCTGAACAGTTCCTGGAATGAAACTCAATAGCTTAATGAGTGCCTTGCTGTGGCACGGCCGCCCGCTGGGGAGGCAGCCATGGCATACAGCGAGCTGTAGCCAGCAGCTAATGTGCACTTAGGTGAAGAGGCCTTTGCTTTATTGAAAGTGTGTGTGTGGGGGGGGGGGTTGTGGTTTGTGCAGGGGTGTGAACCAATGAGATTCTAGTATGTGTCATCCACGTCTGTCACGGGCTTGCACATGAGGCTGTGATTGTAAATCAGCATGGAGAGTGGGATTGCTTATTACTGCTTTTCTAGAGAAAAAACTTGCTTGAAGAGATAGCACAGGACGTTGGAATTACGACCAGCTGAATCTTAGATGTTAATGAATCGTACTTGTAGAAGAAGATATTTAATTTAAATTTAAATTATTCTGAATTGAATATTGACTGGTAACCCTGTATTGTGACATACATTTCATTAATAATAAAAGTTGCATCTTCCTTTGTAAGCAACTGTCCAAAAGTTCTTTGAAGATTTAATTATTTGTGGCTCAAATTTCAGTAATTATAGTGACTTTATTTCCTTTGAGAAATGGAATACTTTTTTCTAGTTGTTACTATTTTAACAGTTGCAGTTAAAGTACAGTGGCGATGCTTCCTTTCACTTTTCTCTTCATATATCTAAGAATGTTTAGGGTTTGGACATTCTTTATAACGAGGAATATCTGTTAACTAAGTGTGCTCTAACTTAAGAACCACTGATAATGATTTGTGTTTATACTGATTTCAATTGTTCCTTCTTCTTACCTTACTGCAAGCTAATGTTTTACAAGCTGAAGAATAATTTGAAACTTCCACTCAAGCAGCCATTGAAGGCTGTGGGGAATAATAAATATGTGTAGCCAGAGCTTTCATAGGACAAAAGTCGAGCAAAAGGTTTCAGGTCTTGTCCTACTGCCCCTGGATCAGAAAAGAGATTATCCCCCCACAGATGGTGCAGAAAAAAACTAAACCTAATTTGACTTCCACCAGAGCCTTCTGATTTCATAATTTTTAATATTTTCTCTCTTCCCAACTAGCCAATTAGACAGTGAAGTGCAGTTCATGCAGACTTTTGGTGCCATCTTCTCTTCAAGTCAGGGAGTAGGGAATTATGGAAGTTTGAGGGGTTTGTCCCTTAACATCCAGATAGGAACTGTACCAAAATGGTTTACTCTTTCCAAGCCCCCAGTTTTGCCTCTGTGACTCTCAGGCAGGCGATCTGCTGTGCTTCCAAAAAAAAAATAAATAAATAAAGATACAAGGCCAGTATAGGCTTTCTGAATTATTTTCTTCTCTATATCAGAATTTCTGTAGTTTAACTTCTGTTTCTCCCTTGGACTTGTTTCTGAGGAAGAAGTACTCATTGCTTTGTCAGTGAGGGTGCCTGGGCTTTTCTTCCTCACTGCAAGCTCTCTCAGTCTGTTCCCTTCCTCCTCTCCCATAAGAACAGATTCAGGTCTCCCCCATCTTGAGTTCTACCCTTGGCAGTTTAGTTTGCTATGACCATTCCTGACCTTTTACAACAGAACGCCTTAGAAGGCTGGAGAATTTTCTACCTCGTATGTGTGCTGTACTCCAAGTGTTTACCTCTAATGCCCCACATGATCTTGCAACTGACAACCTCTCCCAGCTCATCTCCTACTTTCCACCCTCTTGCTCATTCTGCTACAGCCACACTGGCCTCACGCCTGTGCCCAGAGTACCCCACTTAGGCTCTTACCTCTAAGCTCTTCTACTTGCAGCTCTCTCTACCTAGATCGCTCTTTTGCATATCTGCATGGCTTACTGTCATTCCCTGTAGGTCTTCAATGTTACCTCAGCTGGCAGGCCTTCCTGAGCCCTGAACACTTCGTGGTAGCTCCATCCCCTCTTCAGGATCCCCGTTGCTTTTTGCCAGCTTAAGTTTTTTCCCATAGCGCTTGTCACACAGCCCTACCATCCAGTGTAATAACTTAGCTGTTGTATATTTGTCCCACTATAGTACATTGCATGAGGGCATGGACTTTGCCTGTTTTCCTCACAGATGCATCTCCAGCACCCAGAGGGGTAGACTGGTAAATAATGGGTACTTTATAAATAACTAATAAACAGCTGGATGAAAAATAGACTATAGATACATATAAATATTCTACTGACCCTCTCTTTGGTTAACTTTGTCATTTTGGTGTATGGTTTTAATTAATGATCTTTCAGCTTTTTTCTTTGAGGAAAGTGTTTCAAACGGTTTTTAAGTTAGTATTGTTCTCTCTGGCTAAACCTTCCTGTTGCTTCCTAACAGATATACACTCAAACCCTTGTTAAGAATCATTTTTTCATTTAGCTCGGAATTAAGATTTTTCACAATAAGAAAATAAGCTTTCTAGAAGAGCTAAGCTGTGCATCATCAGGCTTTCCTAGAAATTTTGAAACTAAATTTTTGGTCACATTAAAAATTTTCTCATTTTTTAATTCCTTCATTCAAGAAGTCTGTTGAACTTTAAGATGCTAATATTTTAACAGACATAAACGAGAAAGGCCTTGACCATAAGACAGCCACAGCCCAATTGCAAGGGATAGTAAGTATTATTTCATTACGATGCTTAATTACTGTGATAATCCCTCACAGGATGAAATTGGAGAAGGTGGGAGCAATTCACCTAGTTGTAGAGTTCAGAGAAGACTTCATAAAGGAATGATTGCCTGAACTGAATTTTAAAGGATAAGAAAACTTCAAATAAGCAGAGAGGGAACATGAGCAAAAATAGAGCTACAGAGAGAAGTAAAACAGCACTGCATGGTCAGGAAATTACCGACCATTTGAAATTATTAAAACATGAAGTATATGATAGGATATGGCTGGAGGTCAGAAAAGGAGAGGTGAGGGAGAAGGCCTGGGGAATGCCATGTTTAGGAGCTCAGATTTAATCCTTGATAGGTTTTGTTGGAGGGCCTTTAAGTTGAGGAAGCAAATGTTAGCATTGGAAGATTGTTGTACTTTCAGCTTTTTGTTGGTTTTGAAACTTTACCACATAACTTGTTCTTCAAACAAAATCTTAGAAATTAGCTTCATATCAAAGTTAGATCAAAGTGGAGCTGCCCATTAAGGTTGAGGTGGAAAACTCAGAACTTCCCAGGTTGGCCTCCCCCTCAACTCTTCTCCTCGCCTCTCTTGTCAACACTTAGGACACCACAAGACCTCCAGGCCTTCTCTGAGCACACTTTTACAAAACAACCCTTTTAGTTTATGCTAGAAAAGTGTGACTCGGGAAATTAGAGTATCTCAATGAATTAATGACAGAGCCCAGAATAGAATCAGATTTCTTGATTCCCAATCAAGTGCTTTTTTTCGGTGTAACATACTATCATTGGAGAAAAATTTCCCATTTCATACAACAGAAATTCCTCACTCCTATTTCACAGGTGTAACATGAAATAAAGAAAAAAAATTATTCAAGTTAGAATAAGTAGTACATTTAAGTACCTTAGTATGTGTTTATTAATCTTTATGTAGGTTTTTGAAAATATTAGATTTTTTTAGAATTATATTCTAGTTCATACAGTTCCCTTTGCCTTTTCATGCTGAGAGAGTACTAAGTTAGCCCTCAACTTAAATTTTTAGGAATCAGATACAGGGAGTTTTCTGTTAAGGTGTCTTGCTAATGGAATTCCATCCCTTTAAGTCTTGATAGTGCTGGGTGTACTGACCTTGTCTAAATAGTATATCATGACTCAAACCTGCTCTAATGGCAAAAGCAGTGGAATAAGAGTCAGGAGACCTGGTTCTACTCCCAGTGCAGCCATTAACTGGCTGAATAACATTTGGAAAAGTCACTCAAGCTCAACTGTACAATGAGAAGGTTGAACTAAATTACCTCAAAGGCTCTTTCCAGCTCCTACAGTCTGTGATTCTTAATACAGCATATTTTTTGTGTTTTATCTTTGAAAGTGTTGACGTTTTATAGGCTGCCATAATCTCTCATTTTTGGTGGTCCTAATGGCTTAAGATAGTTGGGTACATGAAGCAGTTGATTGTGAATATCTTGAAGGAGAAGTGGTCACGAGGGTACAGGATGTATGCTAATGATATATGTTCATTTATTTACAACCTTATTCCCAATCTGAGAATGTGAATGACTTCACTGCAGTTCTGGTAATATATTCCTCATGATGACCTTTTCACAGGATAGCTCAGCTTTGGGCAGCCCACTTAGCAGATAAGGAGGATATTTATGAAGAGTTCTGCTTATCTCTGAAAATCATGTATACATACTCTTTAAGAACTCTCAGAATTTTAGAAGTCCTTCAGAGTCCTTTTCTGAATTCCCCATTCTATATTTGGTTCCTCGTTCTCATTTTTCTGCAGAAGCCCTTCCTCAATATGCTATTTAAAGTCCTTCACATCAAGCCCTATTATTTTAAGAATAAGTGTGATATAACAAACAATGACATTATTATATTGTAAGGACAAGAAATAGGGGGTAAGTTATAAAGCAGAACATTTTTATTTACACAGCAGTGTTTTAATAACCAGTAAAATTTTGGAAGAGAACTAGAAAAATAGTTAAAAGATAAATGGACTAATGTTTCAATGTTATGATTTTTCACATACACTAAAGTTCATTTTTACTTTTTTTAAAATGCTTGAATTTCGGACCGGACCCTGGGAGAGTTGTTGGCATCCTTTGGTCAACACATTTGTCAGGGTATTTTTTTCAATGTCCTTCTATGGTTCTATTAAGCAATAACCTCATTAGCAACACATTCTGAGTGGTATAGTATGATAGCTTTACTACAAAGGGGTTCTGTATTTCAGTTGCCAGGATATAACACTCTTATGACAGGGGAGAAAAAGAAAACTTGCTATGAAGGGGAAGCTTAGACATTATTTACTCTAAATATTGGAGCTTTCCATCTGAAAGTTTACAGAGGCTGAGGAATTGTTGAATTTGGAGATTTTGAAATAAAAATCTCCAGCAAAATCTAAAAATGTTTCCACCTTGAAAACAAGTCCTATTCCCTCCTGTGAGCATTTGCCTTACATAGTTTTGGATTAGCCTATAAGTTATTTTCATCACAAATACCTTTCACTAAGAGACACAGTATCACCCTCTTCTGGAGTGAAACAAATAAAACATTCTGGTTCAGGGCTAGGCAACTTGAGAACAGACTGTCTTGTGTTGAGTTAGGTAGACTTTTTTCACCTCTTTATATCATGTCTATTTTTTAGGCTACATCAAGTTAGCGCAGTGCAGACTCTGAAAGGCCCAATCCAAATTAACCCTGGCAATATTCCAAAAGTGCTAGGAACTGGCAAATTTAAATCATTTGCAACTCTGAAATCTTTTTTTTTTTTCTTTTACCTTTGGCTTTATGTCATCATATATGAATTAAAACTATGGAAAAGTATGTTGTTACTGATTTTACCTCTTGGGGCCTTTGACTTGGTCGACATAGGCAGAATATATGACAACCAATGTCATTGTTCGGAAAAGGGTTATATATGGCAAAGAGATCATTAAGTCTTAGACAACCATAGAAACAAGTCTCTGTTGACAGAGTAAAAAAGAATTCTACCCATAAATGCTTTCTCTGGTCCCTATCTGTGTACCTGTCACTCTGTAATGTGACAAGAGGTAAGAATGTGGAGTTTTTTTTTTCAGCTGTGAATAGGGGAGGCACATGGATAAACACTAAGCTATAGTTGAATTCAATATGTGAGATTGAACCATATTAATTTGCCTTATTTGTAAGTCCAAATCAGTTGAATGTCAACAGTTTCAGATGATTCAACCTAATAATTATTTTGATCTGTTGTCAATTAGTAGTTACCCTTCGATTCACCTTTGCTACCAGCATAAATTAAATTTACCTAAATTCACAAACCATTCCCAAAACAAAGCAGTTCAAAGAGATACAGAAGGTTCTCTGTGCCTCGGTTTCTTCATCTATAAAATGGGGGTGGTAATGGTACCTGCCTTGTAGGGTTATTATGAAGATTAAATGTAAAGGGCTTACTTAGCATAGTGTATGACATATAATAAGCACTCATTAAATTTAGCCATACTTGGCATTGTCATTATTATCAGCATCTTATTTGTTCAACAAACATTTTGTGGCATCTGACTGCATGGCAGGCCTAGTAGAGTCAGGCATTGGGGCTAAATTTCTAAACAGGCTGTATTCCCTACCCTAAGGAGCTTACAAGCAAGTATACAGCAGTTACAGTATAGTAAGTGCTACTGTAAAGTCAACACATAGGTGGAGCCTAACTTTGTCATAACAATCAGGAAGGCTTCTTGGAGGAAGTACCATCTAAGCTGAAACCTAAAGGACTAGTAGAAGTTAGTTAAGCACAAAGAACCAGAAAGACTGGTCCTATCAGATGAGTATAAACTATAAAGTTATAGCCTGAGGAAGAGAGAGCATGATGTGTTCTGAAACCTGCAAGTAGTTAAATGTGGCAGGAGCGGGGAACAAAAAGTGAAGTCACTACTTCCCTCCTGCTTTGCACTTGTTACTTCATACATCAGCAGATTTCACCAGTTGCCACTAAAGCAGAAACATATATGATTTCTGCCAGTATGGTGAAGATCTCTTGCCGGTTGCCAATTCAGATAGCTTGAGGGCTTGCTTACCAAGGTATTCTAACTATTAATGTTTTTGTCCTATGTGGAAGTGGCTATTTTATAAAGGTATTTTTATATATCGAAGGTGCTAGCTAGGTAGGAAAAATGGACAAAAAAAAACTGTCCTCTGGAATAAAGTACATTTAAAGAAAATCTGTTTATAATGCTATATAATAGCAACAGTACTATGATTATAGAAGCCGAATTACCTATTTATCTGAATACTCAAAGGGTACATTTTTAAAAAACAAAGCCAGTTAACATTGAGCTAAACATGGACATAAAAAAATCAACCTGATTGATCTGGATTTTTTTTTCTCTAGAACAGAATAAAGCAGTGACTGCCAAAGATCACAGCAGTCAGATCCCATTCAGTGATGCTGCTCCCCAAACAGAGCATCTCTGCCTTCGTCAAACCTATATGCATTCAGAGGATGCGGTTTACTTTCTGCTTTTGTCCTTTTGCTAAGATAGAACTTGCATATCCATTATGGTACTTTATGTTTCATAAAGGTATTATAAGTAATGTGTTACACTTCTATTGTATTTTCAGATTATCTACAAAAAAAGATTGAAATGGTAAACTATGAAAGAAGCATAACGTAGACAATAAAAATGAAAAAGAATTTACCAATTAATATTTCATGGAGAATCTGAATATTTAATAAAAGGATGTATTTCCTTAAGTCTAAAAAGACTGGTTACTGTTCAGCCTAATTGTTTGGGTTAGTTTATGATATAGAAAATTGATTGAATTGAAATATATATCTTTCTCTCATAACATACCTAATTCTATACTCATAAATGCTAAAGTCCCCATGATTTCTTTATTACAGATTTTATTCTCATTTATGAGTTCCATGTTAAACTGTTAAATCAACAGAATCATCACCTTAGCCTTAAATTAGCATAGCACATCATTAGGGAAAGCAGTGCTATACATTTAATTGCTGTTTTTAAAAGTTATGTCATGTTGTCATGCCCTACATTTGTGTTCATATGTTACCATATTTAATTTATAAGGAGTTTGTTTAATTTACAACAAGCTTCTGGGCTGCTTCCTGTTATTTATTAGCTCCCTCAAAGCCCAACTATTTGGTAATAGCTGTGGCTATTGCTATGTGAATATTTGAAATACAGTGAAACTAAAGTGATATAGGATAAGAGGACACGTGTTAGAGAATTGGAAAAAATAGAAAAACAGTGCAGCATGAAATGTCAAACCACATTTGAGAACACTTTTACTGTATTTCCATAAATGCATGCAGAACTATGTTGCAAATACTTGAAACTGTTTTCATTTTTGGCCTGATTTTCTAGCATTGAAGAAACCATGTCTAATGATCTTGAGTATTCTTAAAGTAAAAGAAATTATATTTTACATAATGGTTTGCATGTGTGAGTTCCCTCTGGCAGAAACACTATAATTAGTGTGTCGTCTCTCAGAGAAGAGATTATCTGTCTTAAAGACACAACGGCCACATTTGACGCCGGAGCTGAGTACACGCAGAACATTGTGATTTTGTTAAAAGATAAACACCATCTCTTTTCACTTATTCATTCCCTCTCCTTCCTGCTTCTTTGGCTGAAGCTAGAGAAGCAAAGGACGGCTGAGCACAAACAGTTTTCTTCCTTCCTCATTCAGCAAACCATGGAGAAAGATCCTGGCTTCTTGACATTAATAACTTTGCTTCAGCTCTACTTGGAACTATTTGGGCAGCTTTTCAAAAATGAAAAAGGTACAATAAGAGTACTAACCTTCCTGTCTTACTAGTAAAGTAGCAGATTCAGCAAAGGCTCACTCTCCTCTGGAAATACCATATTCTTCCCTGGAAACTCAAGATGGTAGAATATTATTTTTTTGCACAACTTTCATTGAAACTATTAAAAAAACAATGAGCTCGAATAGGCATAGTGGCAGACAGTTAGGAAGTTTTTCAGTCTTGTTATTACATAAGAGTAATGGTAGTATAAATGCTTGACTGCTTCTTAGACAGTCAAAAAATGTCCTTGGTCCGAGGAAGGAAGGAAATCCTAAAGGCTGTTCTTGAACCAAAGTAGGGAAAAAAATGTGAACATGTGTAATAGGTGTGTATAATGCAAGGATGCGTCTGATATCTATCTGCATTATATACACATGCTCACATGCACACACCTTCTCTGTCAGAGTAGCCTTTGCTGTATATTACTTCTAATTCCCTGCAATCTCTGAGAAACTGGAATTGACCAAAGGTCAAATACTGCACATTTCAGGTCAGTACCTGTGGCTGCACAGTAGGAGGAGTGGAAAGATATGAAGAAACCATTCTACAAATAAAGATGACAGTTTCATTAGGAGAGCAAAATAAGAGAAAACTATGCCTTCCGCTTCTGTTTTGTATTAGTTTGCATTCATTTCTGAGTGCACTAGAGACAGGATGTCTGCTACCCCTTATCTGTTACAGTGTGGCCAGAAAGCCTGGAACATGAAAAACTGCCCCCTCAGTAGAAGCACCTGCCAATCAAAACGAGCCAGCCCAAGAAAGGGGGCTCTAGACATTTAGCACTCCCCTCCTCCATGGCAAAGAGAAGAGGCGAAGGGGGAACAGAATTAAGTGCATTGCATTACTTGACCCTTTCTAGAAAGTGCAACATGTTTATATACAGTTCCATGTGTGGGAAAAGTTTAAGCTTTAAAATAGAAAACCTGAGTTCCCCATTCAGGTCTGAATGTTCTGTGATAACCCAAGAACTTCAAGTTGTAGAACTGAATGGAAAAGAATGAACTCAATGGTTGTTTTCATTCTAAGGGGTACCTCAGGAACACACTTGTGCTTCTTCCTTTTCGTTTTTATCTTTTAGATAAGGAAATACTATGCTTTATCTCTGGGGTTTTTTTTTTGGAACTTAAGGGGCAAAGCTAATCTTGTTTCATAAGATAGACCTTCAGGTGTTTGAAGACAGCTATTATGTTTCCAGACTCTGTTAGAAAATCTTTAAAAGAAAAAAAGTATGTAAATAGTAAATAAGTTTCTATTTATTTTTTATATGAGTAGTATTTTTAGATCACATTTTAGATAAATTTAAAATACATCTTCATATCTTGCATTTTCACTTTAGTGTGTTTTTAGTGATGATCAGGGACTGGCACATAGCACAGAAGCTGATTGGAGCTAGGTCTACAAGAAGCTTAAAGGAAAGAGGAGGACTCTGGCTGCGGGAGGTGGCAGATGGGGCAAAGGAGGAGAACCTCTGCAGAGGGCAGCAATTCCGTGACATAGAGCCCACCAAGCTGTCCGCTCCAGAACCAAGTTCAGCAGAGGAGCAGAATGTCTCGCAGGATGCTGTGCAGTATTAGTTTTTCCTGATTGACTGATTACTTCATTTCAAAATAGATGATAAAGGTTTACTCTGACTGCTATGAAGAGAATATCCTTTAGGTAAGAAGAGAAGCTGAGAGGTCAGTTAGGAAGTTATTACAAGAGTTCACCGAGAGATGATGTTGCTTTGGGAATGTTGATTTCAGCCAGTTCTTTTTTTTTTTTTTTTTTTTTTTTTTTGGTGTGTTATCACCATTCCTGCGTTCATTTTTATTCCCCTGTTTGGGGCCACCTCTGTTTTTATTGTTGTAATTTGCTCTGTGTGCATTTCTGACTCCCAAGTGTAGTGTAACAATTTGTTTAAATGACTGCATGCTACGCAAGTGATATCTATGTCTTGTTCATTCCTCTATCTCCAGTGCACAGCCCAAGGCTGGTATAGAGTAAGCATGCAGCAAGTTATATAGCCTTCCTAATAGGACCCATAGCATTGTTGTAAGAATTAAATGTGTTAATACAAGTGCCTAGAACAGTGCCTGGTACAGAATAAACACAGCTTTTGTAATTATCATACAAAAATAAAAACTTATTTTAATCTCCAGAAAAGAAAGGTAGCCACTAGGTAAACTACTTTCTACAGTCACTAGGACATTATTTAGAATTGTTAAAGATATCAGTTTAAAACATTCAGTGTAAAATTGTTTTGAGCTAGGTGGTAGAATGGAACCTGCTGAAGACCAAATGTGAAGCCAAATTGTTCTCTAGCAAGATAATGCCTAAACATGCCTTCCTTCTGCCTTGCCCTAAGGTTAGCTCATAAAGGCAAATATATAAGAAACGGCATTCATTTTATGCAAATTAGCTACTAGTTTTGTGGGAAAACAAGACTGTGAGCGGATGGCCTTTTTGATTAACAAAACACTAAAAGGTAAAAAATACAGAGAATTTACCATAGCTGTTTTTCAATGATAATAATCTGTTTTCCAAATTAGATGAATGGGTAAATGTAGCATAAATGTTTTTAATGTTTGCATTTTCTTCTAATGTTCATGAACACTGTTTCTTGTGTGGGATTTGGAAGGAGGGTAGTGAAAGGAAACAGAGGCATGGGAAAAGAGAGTTCCTTCTCCTTTCAGTTTTTCGAAGGATTAAGTCTTTCAGTTGCTTTAAAATCTGAAGAAGTTCAGTAAAAATGTAAAACTGAAGGCTTGCTGAAATTCGATCTCTGAAGCCATTTTGAGGTGGGTGCCATTATTATATGTTCACAGCTCCATGGTGTAGCTTTCGGTATAATTAATGAAGCTGAGCGAGGTCTGAGCTTGTCACAGCCAAGCGTAGTGCATAATTAGGGGAAAAACAGAACAGTGGCATTAGTTGAGAGGTAAAAGAAAGCCAAATGGAAACAGTAACTACTATGGGGAATTTGTCTGGTGTCACCAATAATTACTTTCCCTCAGGTGCCCATTTTCCTAATTCTGGCTTAAATACTTTTAAAATAGTTGATTCTAAGTCTCTTGCCTCCTCACTAGAATACAATAAAAATTAGAAGCAAAGGCTTTTGAGTTTCCTCAAGGCTGGAAAATAGAAGATATTGGTATCATTACCGTGAATTGGTCTTCAAATGTCTGAGGATAAGGGATTTTCCATTTCCTTTGGCACCCAAATTTATAGGAAATGCCTTTGGGGCCCCTCTTCTTTAAACAAGGAGTCAATCTTCATCCCTTTGGCAGGTTAAGTTCCTGGAAAAGGCCTGACGAGTCAAAATGGTGTGAGTCAATTTTCAGTTTTCCCATAGAAACAGTTTTCAGTAGGAGTGTAGATTCTCGACCAAGGGCTTGAAGCCCAGTTTTTTATAGAAATAACTCCAGACACCAAGATTTCATCAACTAAATCAATTAAGGATGATATTATAGAGTTTCATAACTTAAGACTTTTATATATTTTTACTATAAGGTCATAGTAAACCATATGGAGTCTTTTAAAATTTTTTTCTATCGTTTTTAAGGAAACTAGAAGGTGACAGTATGTCTAGATTAGTATGGAAATTTAAAAGGCTGTTTGGGGAACATTTTGACAAGTTTCTTCAAGCAAGCATAGGGCCAATCAATGATGACTCTTCGATAAAGAAATCCCACTTTTTCTCATTGCAAATTTCACTAGTAGCCAGAGAATGAGTATTTTGGTAGATCAATTTGAGTTTGGATTTATTTCCTCATAATTGCCTTATAAGTCTATCTGTACTTCCAGCCATAACTGCAGTGAATGCTAAACACAAGTGTGCTTGTTGCTGTGTCACTTCTGTGTCCCTCCAAGACTACCTGGTTACCTAGGAGAGAATCTCTTGTACCTCCACATTCTACTCATCCCAGCCAGTTTAGAAAACTTTTTTATTTCTTAAATATTGATGTAGCTATATTCTCCTGTATTTAGGTAAATTTTATATACAAATATTTTAAAAATATATCTTAAAATCCTCACGGAAGGTATTATTCAAAATTATTGAAACCATTCCAGTGAGGAAAGCTAGAGCTATTCCCTTTCTGTAGTCTCTGTGCATGGAAAAATCCTCAAGTCCTTGATGCTTGTATCTAGAATTTCATCCTATGAACTAAAATTCTTTGTCCATGTACATCATCTGTCAGTGGTCACAGACTCATGGTTAGATCTTGAACTCCCAAGAAAGAGGAGACTGAGTTTCTGGGTGTGATTCCTACACTAGCAAATCTTAAGCATAATGTGAATCTGTATCTTTAATGAATCACTAGCCATTATAAATATACAGGTGGTTGTGCAAGAAGCCGTCATAAGTGGTGGCTTCACAGCACCTACATGTGTTTAATGCACACACTCTAATACAGATAACGTTTAGATGGATGGACGAATGGACACAGACAGAAAGTATATAAAAACAAGAAC
Organism: Cynopterus sphinx; assembly: GCA_030015415.1. Taxonomy (NCBI): domain Eukaryota; kingdom Metazoa; phylum Chordata; class Mammalia; order Chiroptera; family Pteropodidae; genus Cynopterus; species Cynopterus sphinx. Next base: position 48,644,296 of record CM057386.1, on the reverse strand, counting down.
AAAATAAGCTCAGCTTCCCCAGACTCTGACTGTCAAAGAGCAAAATACTTGGGGAAAAAAAAAGAGTGCAGCATTTCAGTCATAAATTTCCAAGACTCATTTGTCTGAGTGTTTTGTCTTGCTAACCACAGAGAACAGTTGGAGCGAGTGGATCATTTTATTTCGATTGCTTCTCCAGCGCGGGCCCTGAGGGACAGACTTGATGATCTAATAGGTCTTTTCCATCCTTAATATCTATAATTTTGGCTATTCTGTGGCAGCTTTTTATTGCTTTAAATAAGCTATCTTAATTCAAAAAACATACATCTGGATTTGACCTGCCTAATATATGTCAAGAAGTGTGTGTCCCTTCAAAACCCACCAGGGACTTTCTAAGAGACTGAATGGAAGCAAGAAAAAAGAGCAAGAGGTGGGGAGACTATGAGACAAGCAATTTTCTGTTTATTTAACTTAAGTTTTTGTTTTTCAATAATGTGATTATCCTTTAGGCCTCTTTAAACCTTCTGTTTGTTTTTTTGTTTTATTAACATCTAATCTGAACATTAATACATTTTCACTTTAGTAATTTTTAAAAATTATTGAATATGTTTCTTGAAAGCTGTTCTGCCATTAATGAACATTTTGTTCCTCATATTTTGGTCATCATCTCTGACCAATTCTTGGTTTTGTATCCATTTTGCAATGTCTAAAGAGGAAGTGGTGTCTATACATTACTCTGAATGTCAGCCAGTGGTAGTCCTCAGGCCAGGTGTGTTGGGAACATTATTACAAATACATAACTGTCTTCTCCCCAGCTAAATACATCACCAACACTATGAATTAGCTTTTATAAATGTATAAATATGCAGCCTCGATAGTTGTACTTTAGGTCATCCATCTGGTTTATCTGCTGGAATAGCTCTCCTTTATTCTTCCTGTGCAGTGATTTTCATTTAATATGTAGGTCTTATAAGCTGTTGTCAGTTAATATTTTCTCCTGCACATATTTAGTTACTTCCCGAGATTGTTCTTCCAGACAGGAAGACTAGACAGACAACTGTGTTGGTATGTCTTATTGTCCATCAGTTTGCCTTCATCTTCCTCCCAAGACTAATTCAGTCTGAATGCTGAATTACTTTTTTAGAACCGTTTCTCCAGGTCCCTACGATTATAGGCAGAGCAAACCAGGATAAAAATTGGGATTCATCTGGAGTGTTTCTCTCTGTAGCTGTCCTCTATAGGAGGGTCCCATATGTTGCCGCAAAGGTTTTGTACATTGACTCATTCAACAAGTATTTGTTGATCATATACTATAATCCAGGCACCTCATTAAATTACATTGAACTGATTCTATAGATGGTACCTAGTTCTTTAGCTATAACTTAGCCTCTTGTGACAAAGTAACAAGGAAATCATCTTTCACTCAACTCTGCTCTTCTTCTTAGGAAGGTCAGGTAGAATGAAATAGTGGAAAGTGTGCTGGGTAATTGGGTGTTAGATGTCCTGGCTCCTAGTCCTGCCTCTATCAGTGAACTCTGAGATTTAGACAAGTCGTTTAACCTCCCTTCGCCATGGTTTCCTCATCCGAAATAAGCATGGTAAACCTGCCTGCTTTCCAGAATTATGGTGAGGTTCACATGATATAATGCTTACAAGAAGTACACTGTCAACCATAAACCACTGTGCAAACATGCACATAAAATGTATTGTTATTGATGCCAGCTAAATAGTGAAGATAAATCAAGAGCAAGCAGTTTAGACTTCTTTAATATCTATCAATCTCTAATAGAAAAGATTCACTTTTAAGTTAGGTGACAGGAAACCCATAAATAGAAAAGTCCAGTTGCAGAGATTCATGCAACAAGTGAACACAAACTATAACTGTAATATTTTCCTTTTCACAAGGGATGGAAGCAGCAGGGAATTAAAACTGAGAATGAGCCTAAAAGACAAATGAGAGTTTGATTTTTTATTTTTCCTATATGAGTGGTACTCTACCCTGACTGAACATTGGAATCAATGCCTGGGCCTCACTTCCAGAAATTAATTGGTCTGGGGTATCATCTGGGTCTCGGGATATTTTAAGATTCCCCAGGTCGTTCTAATGTACAGTCAGCCAGTGCTGAGAAAAATCTCTGTGCTAGAGAGATTAAAAAAAAAAGAAAAACTCCAAAAATCTAGTTATAAAGTTAGAATTTATGGATATAAAGAGATAACTGTCAACAGTAGAATATATGTGTCTAATGAATAATAGAGTAAATTAGTGGGACCTATAGGCCTCCAGCAAGTCTTAATAATAGCTTAGGCTGACATCTCACCAGGTAAAAAATAAGAGCAGAAGAAAAGACAGAGTTACAAAAATCTTTCCATAATTGTTAAAGTTTCCATTTGAAAATGAGTTTCCAACCAGTAATATGATAGCTGTAGAGTCAGTCAAGTGGCAATAGGTATACACAAACATGAGCATTAAGTGTTATTTTCACAATTCTTCTTCCCCATAGTAAATATTTATGTAACGGCTAATCTGAGTTGTTATAGCTAATCATGGCTGGTTCTCTTTAATGTGCAGATACTTTGATTGTGACCAGACTTGTAGTCTCAGGTTATTTACAGAAATGCAAAAAAAAAAAAAAAAAACTACAAGAAAGACAGTGGCATTTTATCCTTAGCAAAATAAGTATCAGCAACTGGAAAAGTATATAGTAGTTTAGCACAGTCTTGATGCAAGAAATAAAGTATTAGCCTTTCTTTGTGCTTGGGGCCCAGTTCCCAGAGCCGTTGTCCTGGTTTATGCCCAAGGGTTCAATCTGATCTTTAATGTCAGTTACCAAGAAAAAGCCACATTTTTGTGTTTTCAGATTCTGTTTTCAAACACAGAAAAAGCCAAGAAAGTCAAAGAAACTGTAATGCTAAAAACCATTTCTGGGGTGGAAAGTTATTCCTTACCCTTTAAAAAATATTTTTAATTTGGAAAAGACAAAAATATTCAGAAAGGTCAAGCCTCCCGTGTTCTCTCCAAAGACCCTTCTCAGTTTCCCTACAATATACATGTCTGTCTAGATTTTGCCTCCTTTTCCCCACTTGTTTCCTTCTAAAAGCTCTTTGTTGTTTTTTTGTTTGTTTGTTTTTTGTTTTTTGGGTTTTTTTTGTTTGTTTTTTTTGTCATCTGCTCTACATGGTTTATTGAAGGGTTCTGAAGATCCTTCCCAGGGCTTTCTGGTGTCTGTACTAGTCTTGAGCTCTCTCTGTGGCTAGCTTGTTGAGATAGTTAGAAGTTTAGCTCTTGAATAGATCTGTGAACCCAACACAGTATATTGCTCCTTTACTTAGATCTGTAAAATTTTTTCTCATCAACATTTGGTAATTTTCATTGTATAGATCCTGCACGTATTTTGTGAAAATTTTCCCTAAGTATGTTATGTTATTTATGCTTTTGTAAATTTTTAATGTCAGGTCTGCTTGTTCATTGCAAGAATATACAAATAAAATTCATTTTTGTGTTGACTTCATATTCTGACACCTTGCTAAACTCATTAGTAACTATTTTAGATTATCGTTTTCTATGTAGACAGTTGTGTTTTCTATTAATAGAGATAGCTTTGTTTCAGCATTTCCAATTTGCATGCCTGTTATTTGTTTTCTTGACTTATTTCACTAATGGTGAATAGAAATGATGAGGGTACATGTCTAGCTTTAATTTTGATCCTATAGGGAAAGTATTCAGACATTCACAATTGAGGTTAATATTAGATGTGGGTTTTTAATAAATGGCCTTTCTCAGATTGGGGAACATCATTGTTTTTAGTCTGTCTTTTTCTGTGTGTATATATGCCTCATTTTTGAATTTCATATTCTTTTTCATGTGTATCACTAGGATGCTAAGATAAAAGAATTTATAATAATTTCTGCCACCAAGAAAGTCTTTTTTAGCAAGCCAAGGTGTATCTGTCCTGAAATGAGACTTATTTTTTAATATTTCTAAAATTTCTGGCAATATTGGATACTTTTTTTATCTAATCCACCTTGTCATCTAGGTGGTCATCAATATACCCAAGTAACAATTCTCTTCCACATGACAATACATTTCTTTTCAAAGGACTTGTCTTTTTCGTTGAGCAGTGTCTCTTTGTTCCCACCAAAAGTAACGTCACTGAACATTTGATATGATTCATTCTATTTTGATGTGACTTTGTGCTGCTGCTATATGCTAATGGGATAAATGGTCCTCTGATGTCTTCAGGAGATTGGATAAAGAGGCCTGTCACCAGACAGCAATCGTATTCCTCTTGTGTCAAAATACAGACCATCAAACTGCTCTTATATCATAGGCATTTAAAAAAAATTAATTTTCTCATCTTTTTATATCATCTAAGTCTTTGTTATGTAAATATATACGTAGATAGATATAGATGTAAATATAGACACAGTTGACTGGAACAATTCAGGGGTGAGGGGTGCTGACCCTCACCTGGTCAAAAATCCACATGTAACTTTGAATCCCCTAAAACTGAAGTTGTCCCTCAGTATCCGTGGGGGATTGGTTCCATGACACCCCACAGATACCAAAATCTGCAGATGCTCAAGTCTCCTATATAAAATAGCGTAGATCACTGCATACAGTCAGCCCTCTGCATCCTCAGACTCCCAAACACAGATGGAATACAGTATAAGTATTTATTGGAAAAAAAATTGGTGTATAAGTGGGCCCATACAGTTCAAACTTGTGTTGTTCAGGGGTCAACCGTGTATTTCAAAATAGGTATATGAAAGCATAAAAAGCCTTTGAATGATTTATAGCTAATAATGTCCCTCTCACTCTCTTTTCATTCATTTTCTTATGTCGAAATAATCCCAAGGCAATTGGGCGGCATGACCAGCCTCATGATCTTATATCCTGACAGGTCTGTTATTAAACTATAACTAGTTACCTATTTTTACAGGGGAAGCAGAACTTCCATGTTTATTTCTAAACCTAAGCTACTTTGAATGAGACTTTAACTATCCATGGACTAACATTCTCAGCAGTTACTAAAACCCCCAGTGCCTGCCGTTGAAGGAGTTCATATTAGTTGCTATGGATAAATGAGCTCGCTAAAATATCTAAATAAATGAAGTGGCAGGTTATACATAATGTGTGATGTACTTGGACATCCTCAAAAAGTAATATTTGTATGCTGCTATATTTAAGCCAGGATGGCAAATAAGTGCCACAAATACACACCATCTCTTCCTCCCAGATGCCTTCACAGTAGTGATGACATCAGTGAGCTTTTTCCTTTTGGCATGCAGATCACATGCTGTAAAGCACTCAGTGGTTTAAAGGATTTTGTGAGGGAAATAGATCATTAAAATCTAAACTTCTCTGAGGAAAAATATTTTAACTGCTTGAACTGTATACAGAGATGAAAAAAAAAACTGAAAAATTGATCAGGAGATAGTTTATTTCTTATTTCACATCTTTGCAACCAGAGAGCCCGTACTCAGCCCTTGTCAATGAGTATGCAAACTGACTAATGAAAATCAGCTAATATTCCCCTTTGATTTGAAGCTATGGCTGTGTCTGTCACATGGGCCTGAGCAAGGCTGTGACCATCCATCTTGAAAAAGATGTCTTTGATATAGCTTTCCATGTGTATGAGTGTGCATACTCATGCACACTCACATGTGCATATACATCTAAGTATCCTTCTCCCTCTCCTGCTACCCAACCCAGAGCAAGACTCCTAGTAACAAGAACCATGACTGTTTCAGTGGCTCCTCAGAGCCTACCATCTATCTGCCTTTCACACAGGATATACACAAAAAAACTCTGTTTTGCCAACTTTTCCTTTTAAATATGATTTCAGTTATGCCTCCACACTCTGCTGTTATGATTCATAGGCCACCTATACTTTGATGCCTGCATAGCTCCCTCCCTTATTTCATTCATACCTCTGAGTGTCACCTTATCAAAGGGGCAGCACTCCCACCCCATCTCTCTCTGTCCCCTCACCCCACCTTATTTGCTCTCATAGCACTCATCACTGCTGTCATATTGTGTATGTATTTACTGACTGTCTCACCCCACTAAAAGTCAGATTTAATGTATTTGTGATGCATCCTCAGCATTTTGAACAGTGCATGGCACATCATAGGCACTCAATAAATACTTGTAAATAAATGAATAAACAAATGCTAACATTTTCAAACCTATAAACTTAAGTTCCCTAAGAGCCTTATAGTTAGAATAGGTCATCCCCAGACCCTAAGACACATTAAGCATTGCCTATAGAAAGGGAAACTGATACATCTTGATTAGTTTTCAATCAAGATACTCTTGTGATTAATAAAATTCATTTAGACAAATCATTGAAAGATTTTGATCATTATGTATTTTTTCAATCAGTGACTACCAGAAATAAAACTCCCATGTGTTTTTAACTTTTTTTATATTTCCCATACACAATTTTTTTCACCATAATATATATTTTTAAGATTCCCTTACATATTATAAAGGTGAGAATTACTGATTTTAGGGTTTACTAGGCCATATATAAAGTAACTTGATCTTACTTAGGTTTGCCTTAAAGCAAAAAGACTATGGTATGATGGCCATTATCAAGAACTTAGCTTTTAAAATATATCAGGCCTCTTCCTTTGAAAGCCAATAAAGTCACCCCTTGGTAGCCAAAGGAGATTGCCTCCAGGACCCCCAGTTACACCAAAACCCAAAGATGGTCAAGTCTCCCATATAAACTGAAGTAGTTTTTGCATGTAGCCTATGCACATCCTTCCATATACTTTAAATCATCTCTATGTTACTTATAATACCTAAGACTATGTAAATAATTTGGGAAATAATGACGAGGAAAAACATTGGTGCGTGTTCAGTATGGACACAGCCATCTTAGGCCTAGCTGTACAGTACATGTCTGCAACAATGCAACTTCTTTTTTTTTCTCCAAATATTTTTTATCTGCTGTTGGTTGAATTCACAGATACAGAACCCATGGATATGAGGGGCCAGATGAACTTGATTTTCTCTTTTTTTTTTACTTTCACACAGTGTTTGAAATGAAAATGCCACAGTCTTAAGAATATCCTTTTAAGTTTTTTACCCTCTAGATTTATCATTTAGGAAACCCTTACTTAATAGTGCACTCTGGGGCCAGTCTTTGCTTCAAGTACACGTAGCGCCCTGTTACATGCTGAAAAAGCCAGCAAGGGAAAAATGTCCTTCCCCGGGTAGAAGAAGAACTGATCTCAGCCCAGAACATTCGTGATCGCACCATTGCAAAAGCAGCTGTTTCTCCTCCTCAGACTGACTTAAGTTTTTGAGAACTTCAGCAATGACCTGAGTCTCCGTACTATATTATTAAAAATCAATGGGTGGACGAGCCAGGCTTCTTCCATCACACAGATCTATTTAAGAAAGTAGTGACAGTAGGTATGTTGCCACTTGTATTACTTTCTTAACACTACAGTAACAAAGTGACATAAACTAGGTGGCTTAAAACAACAGAGATTTGTTATCTCACAGTCCTAAAGGCTAGAAGTTCAAAATCAAGGTGTCATTCAGGCTGGTTCCTTCTGAAGGGCCTCAGGGGGTATCTGTTCTATGCCTCTCCCAGCTTTCGGTGATGACCTGCCATCTTGGTTCTAAATTCACTACTCCAATCTCTGAATCTGTTTTCACATGGCCTTCTCCGTGTCTCTCTATCTCTTCTTGTAAGGACACCAGTCATTGGATTGGAGCTCACCTCAATGATTTCATCTTAGCCAGATTAAATCTGCAAAGACCCTATTTCCAGTAAGGTCACAGTCACTGCTGCCAGGACTTCAACTTATCTTTTTGGAGGACTCAATTTAACCAGTTACATCATCTGATTACCATTATATCAAGATGGTAGTTGTAAGTAAAATCCCCAGCATAAGCTCCATAAAAATGGACTCACTGATTTTATGATGAAACAAATAACCAAGATAAAAAGAAGAAGAAACAGATTCAGGAAGGTACATTAAAGTGAGGGGTAAACAAATTTACCATTATTACTTCTCTGTTATTAATAAAGATTTTCAACATTTTTGAAAAAAAAAATTACAATATAACTCTAAAACAATGAATAGAATACCTTTCCTTCATCATCTCATTTGTAGATATTTGTCTTCTTGTTTTACCTTTCTACATCCAACACAGAGAGCTCTCAAGTGTCCTAGTGATCTGAGACTCCAGACTGCAGGTTCTAGAAGCTTGTCACTCAGCCTACTCAAGGGACCAGCTCTTCCACATTCCCTCTGCCATTTCCTGTCATGCCCAACCTAGATGAGCCACCTATGCTCTGGGACAAGGCCAGTGGTTCTCAGCTGTTTTGAGTATGAGGACTCCATTTCACATAAATATTTTTATGGCTACTTCCTCCCTCCCTCATGATAGCAGTTCTACAGTTTTTTATTTACTAAAAGCTACTCTGAATTTTGGGTTTTTTTAATCACAAATATATTTGAAAATATCAATTTGTGAAATAAATTATTTTGCAGATATTTGTTTATATATACTGGTTTTCTTTAATGAGGACTATCCAAACTTAAATAGTCTTTACTCATGTACCAAATATTTATTGAGTATCAAATAGTAAGGCATTTATAGGAACTATAATAATGACTTAAGTAGAGCTTAAAAGGTAGAAGTTATTAATTAATAGCATTTACAGATAGAAATATGTATTATTAGAGAATTATAATCAAAGTGTTTCTAGAGCTAAGAATATGCATTCAATGAACATACATTTGGTAAAAGTTCATATTCTTCATGCACATGATTTGATTATATGTTATAACTGGATTACACATCAAATACAAATATAAACATCTTATACAGGGCTTTGCATTTTACTGAATACTATTATGTACATTATTATAGCCAAAGCTCCCAAATCTCTCTTCTCCAATGTTAGGTTACAACATCATGTTTTACGGTATTACAGCCTGACGTGACTTTCATTAAAAGTTTCACTCTTTAATATCACCATATAATTATGTTTCATGAAGAAATGGAAATAAGGCATAGAGTCTCCATATGTTCATTTCAGCCTGGGTGGCTAAATGGCTTATCACAATCAGTGTATGAAAATGGCCTAGATTGAATAAATTAGCAAAATCACAAAAGGAAACCACTGTAGGAAATAGTTTTACACATATAATTGCTGAAATCCTCTAGTGAATGTGTCAGTCTGTACTAACTAAATAAATTTGTTTATAGACATGTTCTGTATTAGCTTCCACTCTTTCACAGCTGTTTGCCAAACAAAATCCCACTAGAAGTAGGATGTTCACACCCGAGTAGGAGTTTCTTGGATAAATATTTTTACTATATGGAGACCAAAACCACTTCTACAAATTTCTGACTTTGATTGAAATGGTATATTTCTTTAGCTTTTTTCTCCCATCTTTACTCCTGGCAGCTAGTCATGCATTAGCTTACCTCCTCTCACCCCCCAGGGCCATGGGGAACAAAAGGCTGGCTGCATGCACAGAGAGCTAATGGACCCTGAGAGTGACGGGACTAACCAACTCCATCACTTCCACCACCACCACCACCACCACAGAGACTGGATGAGAGAGTGAGGTTCATTTGCAAAATACCTTTCCTTCCTCTCTCTTAAAACCTAGTTGAAATGATTCATTAAACTAATTTCAGCATAGAGATTATACACCCTGAGGCTGCACTTTATAGAATACCTGCTTACGTAATGAATGGAATACATAAAGGTAGAATTCATTCAGCCCTTCCTCAAGAAATCATGCTAAGAGTTACTGAAATATAACAGCCACATTCTTGTGTAAGGATAACTCTGATCCCAACTTTTGCCAACCAGTTGGGAACAAGAATCTCAACTGACTTAATTCTTCAGTCTAGAATTGGTGCTGAGTTTTTCATAGGCTTTCTAAAGATCTAATTTTTAATTTGGCTGTTGACTAATAAATTATTTTTTTAAGTATTTTGAATAGTAATAGCTTCTTTAAAAGTGAAATTAGGAACATTTCTTTTTGATGTGCTCAACCTAAATATTCTCACTGTTCTTGAGACAATGTGACCAGTAAACATTAGATTTGAACAACAGTGGTGTGATGGGGTGATCTGGGCCAGTGCAGTGTTCTCATTACATGACCCAAGTAGCCCACCCTTTAGGATGAATTAGAATAATATCCAATAAAATAAGCACTGTCACTGCTAATATATGTGACTTGGGATGGTTCTGTACCTCAGGAAATTTAGTCAATTAACCTTTCCCACTGGAGAACACACTTTGGGGTTTTTTTTAATTTATTTATTATTTTAGAGGTAAACTTTCAAAATGGTTAAGGCAGATTGTAAATAACTGGGAAATTTATTAACACAACTCTGTTATAGAAATATAGGTGTATAATAGGTACATAATAAAAGAAAATCTTCATAAGTGCTTCAAGAACACCTTATTAGGGAAGGCATGCCTGCCATTGTCAGTATACAGCAGTTCAATTTTGAAAGAAATGCCAAGAGAGAGTATTCCAATTTTAAAAAAGATTTTTAGAATAGTTTTAGATTGACAGCAAAATAGAGTGGAAGGTATAGATATTTCCCACATATCCCTTGCCTCACACCTGCATAGTCTCCCCCATTATCCATATCCCTCATCAGAATCATTCATTTGTTATAATTAATGAACCTACAATAATACATTATTATCACCCAAATTCTGTAGTTTATATCAGGGTTCGCTCTTGGTATTGAACATTCTATGGATTTGTGCAAATATATAATGACATGAATTCACCCCTATAGTGTATCATACAGAGTAGTTTCACTAAGCTAAAAATTCTGTGTTCAGCCTATTCATCTCTCCCTCACCCCATCATCTGGCAACCACTGATCTTTTACTGTCTCCATAGTTTTGCTTTTTCCAGAATTACATATACTTGGAGTTATGAATTGTGTGCCCTTTTCAGGTAACATTATAACACTGAATAATAAGCACCTAACCTTCCTCCATGTCTTTTCACAGCTTAATATCTTATTTCCTTTTAGCCCTTAGTAATACACTGTCTGAATGTAAACACATTTCCTGAAGGACATCTGGGTTGATTCCAAGTTTTAGTAAGCATGAATAAAGCTGCTGTAAATATCCCTATGCAGGTATTTGTGTAAACATAAATTTTCAACTCCGTACAGTAAATACAAAGTAGTGCACATGCTGGATCATACATTAGGAGTATGTTTAATTTTGTGGGAAACTGCCAAACTGTCTTCCAAAGTGGCTGTTCCATTTCGCATTCCCACCCATAATGAGTGAGAGTTCCTCTTGCTCCACATCCACACTAGCAGTTGATGTTGTCAACATTCTCAACTTTGGCCATTCTCATAGGTGTGTACTGGTATCTTATTGTTTAAATTTGCATTTCCCTAATGACATATCACAAAAGTAAATATGAATCATCTTTGCATCTGTATATCTTCTTTGATAAGGTGCTTGTTAACGTCTTTGGCCCATTTTTTAATCAGTTTTCTTACTGTAGAGTGTTAAAAGTTCTTTGTATGTTTTGTGTAACAGTCCTGGCACTTTACAAATGTTTTCTTCTAGTCGGTGGCTTGTCTTTTAATTCTCTTGACAGTGTCTATCACAGAGCAGAAATTTTTGTGAAGTCCAACTTATCAATTTTTTTTTTCATGGATTGTGACCTTAGTGGGATATCTAAAAAGTCATACTACACTCAAGGTTGTCTAGTTTTTCTTCTTTTATCTTCTAGGAGTTTGTAATTCTGCAGTTTTCATTTAGATCTGTGATTGATTTTCAATTATTTTTGTGAAAGGTTTAAGGTCTATGGCTAGATTCATTTTATGCATGCATATGTCCAGTTGTTCCAGCACCATGTACTGTAAAAACTATCTTTGCTACATTTTATTGCCTTTGCTCTTTTGTCAAAGATAAGTTGACTTTGCTTATGTGGACTCTCTATTCTGTTCCACTGATCCATTTTTCTGTTCTTTTGCCAGTACCACATTGTCTTGAATGCTTTAGCTTTTCAATGTCTTGGAGTTGGGTAATGTCAGTGGTCCAACTTGTTCTTCAATATCATATTAGCTATTCTGGGTCTTTTGCTTCTCTATTTAAACTTTCGAATTATTTGTCAATAGCCACAAAATAACTTGCTAGGATTGTGATTAGAATTGTATTGAATCTATAGATCAACTTTGGGAAAACTGACTTCTTGACAATATTGAATCTTCCTATTCATGATCATGGATTATGTCTTCATTTATTTAGTTTTCCTATAATTTCTTTCATCAGAGTTTTGTAGTTTTCTACATATATAGCTTGTACATGTTTTGTTAGCTTTATGCCTATTTTATTGAGGGGAGGGTGGTGCTAATGTGAATGGCAACATGTTTTTAATTTCAAATTCCACTTGTTCTTTGCTGGCATATAGGAAAATGATTTACTTTTGTTTGTTAACCTGGTATCCTGCAACCTTGCTGTACTCAGTTTCAGGAGTGTTTTGTTGATTCTTGTAGATCAGGGATCTCCAACCCCCCGGGCTGCAGACCACTACCAGTCTATGGCCTCTTAGGGTCTGGGCCACATAGCAGGAGGTGAGTGGGGGGTGGGCGAGCAGAGCTCCATCTATATTTGCAGTCGCTCCCCAGCAGTAGTATCACTGCCTCAGCTCCACCTCACATCATCGGGCATCAGATTCTCATAGGAGTGCTGGTCCCTGGTGCCAAAAAGGTTGAGGATCTTTGTTTTAGACTTTCTACATATATGACCATGTCATCTGCAAACAAAGGAAGTTTTATTTCTTCCTTTCCAATCTGTATCTCTTTTTATTTCCTTTTCTTGTCTTATTACATCAGCTAGGACTACCAGCACAATGTTGAAAAGCAGTAGTGAGGGAGAACATCTTTTCTTTGTTCCTGATCTTAGTGGGAAAGCTTCTAGTATCTCATCAATTATAATGTTAACTGTAGGGTTTTTGTAGATACTTTTTATCAAGTTCAGAAAGCACCCTGTATTCCTATTTCACTGAGAGTTTTCATCGTGAATGGACTTGGGATTTTATCAAATGCTTTTTCTGTATCTATTGATGTGACCATGTGATTTGTCTTCTTTAGTTTGTTGATGTAATGGATTACATTAATTGATTTTCAAATGTTAGATTAAGCTTGCATACTTAGAATAAATCTCACTTGGTCATTCTTTTTATACATTGCTGCATTCAATTTGCTAATGTTTTGTTGAAGATTTTGCATCTGTGTTTGAGATAGTGATCTGTAGTTTTCTTGTAGTTGTTTATCTCATTTTAGTATTAGGGTAGTGCTGATCTCACAGGATGAGTTAAGACATATTCCCTCTGCTTTCATATCTCCTTAAATGTGTAATAGAATTTACTAGTGAACCCATCGGAGCCTGTTGCTTACTGTTTTTGAGGGTTATTAATTATTGATTCAACTTCTTCAATAGACATGGGGGGAGGCATGTTCAGATTGCCTATATATTCTTGTGTGATTTTTGGCAGATCGTGCCTTTCAAAGAATTTCGTCCATTTTATCTAGGTTATCAAGTTTCTGAGCTTAAGTTTTTCAGAGTATTTTCCTATTATCCTTTTTAATGTCCATGGGTTCTGTAGTGATGACTCCTCTTTCATTTCTGATATTAATAATTCAAGTCCTCTTTTTTTTTTTCATTGTCTGGCTACAGTCTTACCAATTTCTTTTATCTTTTCAAAAGACCAGCTTTTGATTTTCTTGATTTTCTTTCTGTTAATTTCTTGTTTTCAATATCATTGATTTCTGCCCTAATTATTTTTATTTCTATTCTGCCTGCTTTGAATTTAATTTGTTCTTCTTTTCTAGTTCCCTAATGTGAAAGCTTAGATGAATGATTTTAGTTCTTTCTTATTTTTTATTATATCCCCTCAGTGCTATAAATTTCCCTCTAAGCACTCCTTTGCTGCATCCCACAAATTTTGATAACTTGTGTTTTCATTTTTATTGGTTTCAGAATATATTAAATATCTCCTAAAAGTTCTTCTTTGACCCATGTGTTATTTAAAAATATGTTGTTTGATTTACAAGGATCCTAGAATTTTCTAGCTATCTTTGTTATTGATTTCTAGTTTAATTTCAGTGTGGTTTGAGAGCACATTGTATGATTTCTCTTCTTTTAAATCTGTTAGAGTGCATTTTATGGCCCCATATGTGGTGAATGTTCTGTGTGAGCTTGAGAAGAATGTGTGATTAGCTGTTACTAGGTGAAATAGTCTATAGATGTCCTTATGTCCAGTCGATTGATGATGCTGTTGAGTTCCACTGTGTTCTTACAAATTTTCTGTCTTCTGGATCTGTCCATTTCTGATAGAAGAATGTTGAGGTCTCCAGCTGTAACAGTGAATTTATCTATTTCCCTTGCAGTTCTATCAGTTTTTGCCCTACATATCTTGACACTCTGTTATTATATGTATATCTGTCATAGATTGTTATATCTTCTTGGGAAATTAGCCCTTTATTATTATGTAAAGCCCCTTTTTATTCCTGGGAACTCTCTTTCTATAAAATCTGCTCTATCCGAAATAGCTACTCCTACTTTCTTTTGATTAGTGTTAAACGTAGTTTATCCTTCTCCATTCATTTATGCTTAATCTTATATGTCTTTATATTTAAAATGAATTTCTTGTAAATAACATATAGTTGGGTCTTGTTTTTTTGATCCATTCTGATAATCTCCATCTTTTGATTGCTGCCTTTATACCACATGAAATTCAAAGTGATGATTGATATAGTTGGATTTATGTATACCATATTGGTTACTATATTCTATTTGTCACCCTTGTTTTTTGTCCCCATTTTTGTCGTACACTTTCCTGCCTTTTGTGGTTTTAATTGCGTATTGTATATGATTCCGTCTTTTCTCCTTTCTTAATATATCAGCTATACTCCTTTTTTTTCTTTTTTCTATTGGTTGCCCTTGAGTTTGTCAAACAGGTGGATCTTGTTTTTATTGTACTTTTCAGATATTGCATTTCTTACAAATTAAAAGTTTGTGGGAACCCTTCATTGAGCAAGTCCATCATTACCATTTTTCCAACAATGTTTGCTCTGTGTCACATTTTGTTAAATTTTTGCAATATTTCCCACCTTTTTATTATTATTACATTTGTTATGGAAATCTGCAATCAGTGATCTTTGATGTTACTAATTGTTGGGGCATTGCAAACTGCACCTATATAAGACAGCAAACTTAATCCATATATGTGATGTGCATTCTGACTGTTCCGCCAACCAGTTGTTTCACTGTCTCTGTCTCTCTCCTTGGGCATTCCTATTCCCTAAGACACAAGATTGAAATTAAACCAGTTAATAACCCTACTATGGGCTCTAAGTGTTCAAGTAAAAGGAAGAGTCATATGTCTCTCACTTTAAATCAAAAGCCAGAAATTATTAAGCTTAGTGAGGAAGGCATGTTAAAAGCCGAGACAGGAAAAAAGCCAAGTTGTGAATACAAAAGAAAAGTTCCTGAAGCAAATTAGAACTGCTACTACTATGAACACACGAAAGACAGACAAGAAAGCAAAACAGCCTTTATTGCTAATATGGAAAAAATTTTAGTGATCTGGATAGAAGATCTAATCAGCTACAACATTCCCTTAAGCCAAAGCCTAATTCAGAGCAAGGCCTTAACTCTCTTCAATTCTATGAAAGCTAAATGAGATGAGAAAATTGCAGGAAAAAAACGTTTAAAACTCACAGAGGTTTGTTCATGAAGTTTAAGAAAAGAAGCCATCTCCAAAGATTAAAGAGCAAAGTAAAGCACCAAGTGCTGATGTAGAAGCTGCAGCAAGTTATCCAAGAGATCTAATTAATGAAAGTGGTTACAGTAAACAATTGGTTTGCAAGGTAGATGTAACAGCCTTATGTTGGAAGAAGAAACATCTAAGACTTTCATAGCTAGAGAGGATAACTCTATACCTGGCTTCAAAGCTTCAAAGGACTAGCTGACTCTCTTATTTGGGGTCAGTGCAGCTGGTGACTTTATGTTGCTAATATTCATTTACCATGTTGAAATCCTAGAGAATTTAAGAACAATGCTAAATGTACTCTGCCTGTGCTCTATAAATGGAACGAAAAAGCTTGGTTAACAGCACACATGTTTACAACATTGTTTGCTAAATATTTTAAGCCCACTGTTAAGAAATATTGCTCAGAAAAAAAAATTTTAAATATTGCTTATTAACAATGCACCTGTTCACCCAAGAGCCCTCATGAAGATGTTCAGTGAGATATATGTTGTTTTCATGCCTGCCAACACTACATCCATTCTGCAGCCCTCGGAGCAGGGAGTAATTCCTATTTTCAAGTCTTATTTGAAATATTCATTTTGTAAGGCAGTAGCTGCCATAGATAGTGATTCCTCTGATGAATCTAGACAAAGTAAATTGAAAACCTTCTGTAAAAGATTCAGCATTCCAGATGTCATTAAGAACATTTGCAATTCATTGGAAGAGGTCAAAACATTAACATTAACAGGAGTTTGGAAAAAGTTCTAACCCTCACGGATGACTTTGAGGGGTTCAAGACTTCAGTGGAGGAAGTAACTACAGATGTGGTGGAAGTAACAAGAGAACTAGAATTGGAAGTGGAGCCTGAAGATGTGACTGAATTGCTGAAATCTCATGATAACATTTTAATAGATGAGGAGTTGCTTTTTATGAATGAGCAAAGAAAGTGGTTTCTTGAAATGGAATCTACTCCTGGTGAAGATGCTGTGAAGATTGTTGAAATGACAACAAAGGATTTAGAATATTACAGACACTTAGTTAATAAAGCAATTCAGAGTTTGAGAGGATTGACTCCCAATTTTGAAAGAAGATCCACTGTAGGTAACATGCTATCAAGTAGCATTGCATGCTACAGAAAAAGTGCTCATGAAAGGAAGAGTTAATCGATGTGGCAGACTTCATTATTGACTTATTTTAAGAAATTGCAACAGCCACCCAAACCTTCAGCAACCACCACCCTGATCACTCAGTAGCTGATCATCAGCATGGAGGCAAGACCCTCCACCTGCTAAAAGATTACAGTTCACTAAAGGCACAGATGAGGGTTAGCATTTTTTAGCAATAAAGTATTTGCTAATTAAGGTATGTACATTGGGGTTATTTAGATATAAAACTATTCCACACTTAACACAATAGTATGGTATGAAAAGACTGTTACAGGGATCAAGAAACCAAAAAATTCACATGATTCACTTGATCGCAATATTCACTTTATTACCATGGTCTAGAATCGAACCCACAATACCTCTGAGGGGTGAGTGTGTACATTTACAGTTCATCCAAGTCCATTTTCCAGTAACACTATACCACTTCACAGATAGTATAAGTACCTTTTAAGAACCAAATAATCCTAATTCTTCTCTCCTGTCCCTTGTATCATTGCTGTCATTCATTTCATTTATACATAAGTATACATAAACATGTATGTAGATGCTACATAATTTAATACATTGTTGCTATTATTTTGAGCAAACTGTTATCTGTTAGGTCAGTTGAGAATAAAAGTAAAATTTTTATTGTACCTTGACTTATTTCTTCTTCAGTGCTTTTCCTTTCTTTATGGAGATCCAGATGTCTGGTCTATATCATTTTCCTTCTGTCTACAGAACATTTTTTAACATTTCCTACAAGGCAGGGCTCCTGGAGGGGCAGGGAAAATCCCTCAATTTTTGTTTGAGGAAGTATTTCTTTTTCACTTTTAAAGGGTTATGTCACAGGGTACAGAATACTAAAGTGGTATTCTCAACACTTTAAATATTTAACTCCACTCTTTTCTTGTTTACATGGTTTCTGAGGAGAGGTCAGGAGTGATTCTTCTCTGCTTCTTTGTAGGTATTTTTTCTTCTAGCATCTTTCAAACCTAATCTTTGACTTCCTGTATATTGAACATGATATGCCCAAGTGTAGTTTTTATTATTGTTGATTTGTTTCTATGGGGCTTGTTTGTTTGTTGTTGTTCGGTCGGTTGGTTTTGGGTGGGGAGGTATTATGCTGTTTTGCATTTATCCTGCGTAGTGTTTTCTGAAATCCCTGGATCTTTGGTTTGGTGTCTGACATGAATTTGGGGAAATTCCCAGTCATTATTTTTCAGCTATTTTTTTTGTCCCTTTCTCTCTTTTTTTCTCCTAATAATATTTCTATTGTGTGTGTTTTAAACCATTTATAGTTCTTGGATGTTCTGTTTGTTTGTTTCCAGTCTTTTAAATATTTGCTTTTTAGCTTCAGCGGTTTCTATCGAGATACCTCAGACTCAGAGTTTCTTTCTTCAGCTGTATACAGTCTACTATTAAGCCCATCAAAGGCATTTTTTATTTCTGATACAGTGCTTTTTCTTTTATCTCTAGCATTTCTTTTTTATTTTTTCTTAGAATTTCCATTTCTTTGATTATATTGCCCATCTGTTCTTGCATGCTGTCTATTTAACCATTAGAGCCCTTAGCATATTAATCATGGCTGTTTTAAATTCCCTGTCTGTTATTTTCAACATCCCTGCCATAAATGTGTCTGATTCTGATACTTGTTCTTTCTCTTCAAACTCTATTTTTTTTTTTTTTTTTTTTTTTGCCTTTTAGTATGCCTTGTAATTTTATCTTGATAACCAGACGTGATGTACTGGGTAATAGGAGCTGCTATATAATATATAAATAAGCCTTTATTAATGTGGTGGTAAGATGGGGGCAAGGAGCACTCTATAGTCATATGATTAGGTCTCAGTTTTTTAGTGAGCTTATGCCTCTTGGCTTTGAACTTCACAAGTGTTTTCTTAGTACCCCCTCCTCACTCCCATTCTCACCCCTTAATAGATGAGACAGGATTGCTACAATGGTCTGGAGCTTAATAAAAGGTCAGTGAGGCTCTGATAAATATTTAAAATAGTTAAATATTTTCTCCTGAGGGGAGACCTTGTAAAGAACAGAATACTTGGGATTGTTTCAAAATATTTCCCCTCTATTTACCTGAAGCAAGAGGAGATTTTTCTACTATATTCACTGCAAGAACCTGGGAGTGCTCCAGGAGGAAAAACTCACAAAAGTGTGGGCTTCCCCACACCACCCCCATCACTGAGTCCCTGAAGTTTTATCTCACATTTGTTCACACTGAGCTTCTAGCAATTTATCAATTATAGTTCTGGTTTCCCTACACTGGCAGTGATTTCTGCTTGTCGATTTATGCTTCAGTAAGTTATGATTCTCTGTATTTGCCTGTCTCTCCAATTTTAGAGGCAGTGGTTTGACCTGTGACTTCACTTCAGTTTGGGATCTCTGAAGAGTTGCTGATTTTCCAGTTTGGTCAGCTTTTTAATTGTTGTTAGGACAGAGTGGCAACTTTCAAGCTTCTTACATGCTAGACCAGAAGCCAGAAGTCCTCACATTATTCCAGTTTAATACAGAGTTTATATCAGGCCCTAAAGCAGTGATTCAGAAAAATTAGGTGAATGCTTACATATTATGAGCATTTCTTACCTGAATTTTGATAAACCCTTCATTGGTAGGTAGTATAGATTGATGACTTAGAATTAACATTTGTGGTGACAAGCATAACCTATAGACTGGCATTTGGAAACAAGATAAGTCAAGCTCTCTCTCCTCTGGGTCTTACCTAGAACACTTTTCCATCCTACTAACCATTCTCCTCTCATCCCCAACTCAGATCTCAGCTGCTATCTTTTCCTTCAAGAAGACACCTTGATCACTACCTCCTACCTTTACTGCCCTCCTATATGGTCTCATTACACACTATATTCATTTTTAACTTGCATCACTTTTCTTACTTCTCATTCAATGTCTCCTTCATTAGACTGTTCAACATGAAGGGCAGGAACCACATCTGTGGTCACTGCTGTATCCATTGCACTTTGTACTCTGTATTATTGAATGAATAACAGTAAGTTCATACGGAAATATGCCTTCTCAGATGGCTTCCTTATGTGATTGATATGATTAACTCCTATGTCCTGATTGTTCTATGTCATAACATTTGGTATTTGTTGTCTTCAAAGAATTCTTAAGAACCTTAATTATAATTTATTTACTATCCTAAATTGATGTCTTGATCATACTGGTACACAGGTATTTCTGTCTATGTTTTTATTTTTTGTGTTGTGTTTTTGTTTTTTTTTGTTTTTTATGTAATGCAAGTCCTTGAGGTGGTATTTTCTTTTTATATTTATCATGTATCATTGTTGAAGACTAAAAATACAATTGAGTAATATTGCCACACAACCAAGATTGTTAAAAAATTTATTTTATACTATCTACTATAAACTCACTATTAGTTATAGTTTCAGTAGCAGTATATTTGAACTTACAATGTTTAGACTCAACAAAATAATTCAACAGTGCAGTTTTAAATGACTTCAATTCTCTTTTTCTGGCAAAGAAAACAGTTGGGAGCAAAAGTTTTTACTTCTGGCAGATAATAATAAGGAGAAGTCCAAAATGTTCCCAATGGGAACTAAGAACTAATATCAGAATAACTTTTTGCAGCAGCCACAGCAGCAGCAGCAGTGCTTATGGTTGAATTGTTAAGGTCACTTATTTACTTTTCTTAACAATTGTTGATGATGAATATCTTACAAAATGATGTGTGTGGTCTAATCCTAATTTTTAGGAGCTGAGAATATCCCAGCCTCTGCTCTCATAGTGAACACAGGTTAGCATTTCTCATTGTCCAGAGGGAGCTAAGCTACTTGCTAGTCAGATGCAATCATTTGTTAGATGATTATTTATTGAGCACCTACTTATTTGTCATGCACTGGGTTACATCTGTGGGTATACACAGATAGAAGAGCAAGTTCCCTACCTTCTAAGGGCTGTGGGTCAATCAAGAGAAATAAGAATTAACTGTTGTTAGACCAGAGCACCTCCAAAAAACGGAGATTTCAGTTACTAACTCCTGCCAGTTTAGCACTGTTTACACACATACTTATATGTGTTTGCAGCTTAGAATAATTTCAGACATCTCTGTTTTGATTGCTTATAATTTAAGGTAGCTTAAGAAAAGTTTAATATTATTGGCATTAAATTTTATTAAGCATAGATATATTTAACTACATACAATATCTTGGAATGAATAATTTATATGTAGAAATGGTATACTTTTAGTCTCATAAAATTCCTAAAAATAACATTCACAAAAAACACTTTTTTTCTAAATTATAATGTTTTTATCAGCCACTTAATTATTTTGCTCAAAAACAAAATTAATACATCTCATAATTTGATTGAGATGACTTGGACAGTAGAAACGGTAATTTTTAATAACAGAATTTTAATTTAGAGATTTGTTTTCAGAGTTCTGAAATAACTAGGTAATAAGAAGACTATGCCAGAGTTAGAGAAAAAATGCATACGATGGCAAGTTCCTCAAGATTTATAGGCCCCTAGTTACTGGAATAGAATGAGAATTAATGCTGTGTCTCTTCCTGTTCTGCCTGCCAGGGAAGACCTCTTATTTAAAGGGCAGGGCTCCCTCCGCTGTTCTTAAATCGAGGCTCTGCTGTCTGACAAACTGCCCTCCATGATTTTCATGGGATATTTATAACATTGGGAAGTATACAGAAAGGAAAATCTTTAATGAAGAGCTTTGCATATGGTTTAATTTAGATTCTCTGAAATATCAGAGTTAGAATAAAATTATCAAAAGGAGAAAAATCACATGTCATTCATTGGTACAAACAAGATGTGCCTATTTGTATTTATGTTTGCTAATGAAATTCAGCCATGATTCCCACTTTGATTTTAAGTCTTAGACCACCATTCAGTTTTATTCATTATAATTAAATCTCTTGCCCACACGCAGACTCAGGGCAGCAGAAAAGGAGGGCATGTTTTAACTTTTAAAAAGCTATTACATAGTTTTGACACGAAGCTCCAGAATTTCAAAGATTTACAGATTTAAAGCAAAACAATATGTCCCTCAGGGTATAGACACCTCCTTAGGCAAATGAAGGGCCAGCAGAGGGCTCAGACTCTGAATCCAGTAAGTCCAGAGGGCAGGGATATGGGGTCAGTGGAATTTGAGACAAGTTGATATAGTCCCCAGTGTCGCTGCCAGAAGAAAAAGGTAGAAAAAGGCTAGATACAAAAACTGGCTTTTACTGTAAATCTTGGAAGTAAGGTGAGGCAGAAGGGAAGGCTAAGTTAGCTGTCTTGTGAAACAGAATTTTACACGTGAAAGTTAGAGATGTACCTGCCTTCCCAAACTCAGTTTAACTGAGTATTCCAATATCAAACACTCAGATTAACTTAATCAGTAAGTCTGTTGCTTTCGGTTTACTACGTCCCTACATTTTTCTCCAAGCAAAGCCAAGCCAGAGGCAGTAGAAACTCTGCCCTCTGTGCTCTGTTTATCTCCGCAGATGGAAAAGAGCATTCGGGAATCCCCCAGGTCCTTGGTAACTGGGGCATCTCCTGTGGCCCACACATCATCCAAAATGGAGAGTCTGTCCTACACTCGGTTAATTGGGAGTTAACAGTAGTTTGGGAGAAACTATCTTTTTATTGTCCTTTTTCTACTGGATCTAACCCAAATTGGCCCATTCTAAACATATCCAGGCAGGCCACATTATTTGTTCACCCCTAAATCAGACACTAAGCAGAGCCTTAGTGATACTTCAGTGGGAACTCATGGTATGTCACCCCCACGAAGATCTTGAAGACATGTTTTTTTCCCATGGAACTTTTCATTCAGGTTTACCTATATTATTTTGATATTTCATCCATTTATCAAAATAATTATTTTGGGCACTCAGGGAAATTAAAAGATTCTCTAAGAGCTAATCATATGTCAGAAGAGCCAGAAGTAGAACCAAAAGCTCATAAATGCCTGCCTTGTTCTAGCTACTCGTGCTGTTTTGGACATCAGTACATCCCTTCACTTTTGTTCTGCTCCCAAGAGCTCTTGATCCAGAAAAAAACAATTTCTTTCTCTGCATCTGTTTTCCCCATTAAGGTCAGAGAAGCTAAGCACAGAGTGTTGGGAGGAATGAGAACCATCTATGAAGAGCCCTAGACTGAGTCGGGGATCCTGGGCCCTCCTCACGTGACCACGGATGGGTCACTCTGGGCATTAGTTTTTCTCATCTGTGAAATTTGGAATTGGCCTGGAGGAGTTCGCAAAGATACTTTCCAATTCTAAAAATCTATTGTTTCTTTATTCTACATATAAGCAAAGGGGGGTTTGTTCAGCCTGATTTAGTAGGCTCGGTTTCCAAATTCCTTTTTCATTATGGAATTAAGTGTGGCGAGGTGGTCAGAAGAACTGTACTCCCCAACGGGGCATCCCAGCATTTAGGGAGAAAAAAAATAATGACTGCTCTACAGATGGACTGCAGGTAGGAAATGTGAGATATAGGTAACCCAGACAGTTACTATAACTATCTGGGTAAAAGGCATGGTCTGAAAAACTTATTTTCTATTTCTTATGTATTAAATTAAGTGCCAGTATTAGGATTTCCATTAAGAAATGTCATTTACTGTATAATCATGACAGATTCTGAAAGGGCTTCTTTTATTGACAGACTCATCTTGGGTCCTATTAATGGTGTACTCATCCACTCAACCACTGTTCTCAGCCCTCACTCCACATCCAAATCACCTGGATAAGTTTTAAACCATTCTGAAGCCTAAATGAAGAAGCGAAGCCTGAGTATCTGTTGTATTTCAGAGCTCCCCAGGCGATTTGGTCACACAGTGCTCTCTACTACATACTGTTCTTAAAATTAGTCTGGAAAATAAGCACTAAATGAAAATGCCTCGAAACTAAAGATATTTTAGATTCAATTCCCATCTCTATACTCTGAAGTAGTGTACCAGGCTGATTTAGTTTAAATTTGAAGTAAAATTTTAATTTACCCTTGAAGTGATGTTGAGTTAGCAAGATTTGAGTTTATTAGGACTAGGAGAATATGTATGTTTTCAATGTTATGGGTGGGATAAATTATGCCAGATTTCAAGGGTTTTGTTTTGTTTAATATAAGACAATGTAGTATAATGAAGAGTAAGGCCCTGAGTTTTTAATCTTAAATTTACCATTCACTGGACATGTCACTTTAAAAATGAGAATAATAAGACCATTTTTACTAGTTGTGGTAAGGCTAAATTAGATATGGGCATGAAAGTACTTATTAAAACATAAAACCGTATAGCATTTTTTAATCTTTGCCCTTCCATGTTTTAAGAAATCTATAAATCGCATGACTTTTTAAATGTTATTTGAAATTAAATATTGTGATTTAAAGTGAACTAAAGGGCTGCCTGTTTTCTCCTCCTTCCCATCCTTGAAAATGACCTCTTGTTGCATTTTACTTGTGATAGCTAAGCTGTTAACAGTAAATTGGACATTTACTGGCTGCAGAGCTGTGTTACTAATTTTTGTGTCCTTTGCCCCACCAAGCACAGAGTTGTTTACATAGAGTAAGAACTCAATAAAGATTTTTTAAAATCAAATTTTAAAAAATTTATAGGACTTAGACAGTAGAATCAATCTTCTGTCTTAGACCTTTGAGAAAGGAAACATTTGTAAGTGAATTTGGAACCTGCTACAGTGAAATTCTTTTTTATTTCCAGCTTTGAGGAATAATTGAAAATGTAATTATATGTATTTAAAGCATACAATGTTATCATTTGATATTCATATACATTGTGGAATAATCACCAAAATCATGATAATTACCATCTATCATCTCACATAGGTAATTGTTTTGTTTTGTTCTGTGTGTGGTTAGAACACTGAAGATCTACTCTCGGCAACTTTCAAGTGTAAAGTACCATATTATTAACTCACCATGCTGTACATTAGATCCTCAGAACTTACTCTTTTCATAACTGAAAGTTTGTACCCTTTGACATACATCACCCCATTTCCCTGTCCCCACGGCCCCTAGCAGCCACCATTCTACTCTCTTGAGTTGGTTGGTTGATTTTTGTTTTGTTTAGAATCCACATAAAAGTGATACCGAAGAATACTTGTATTTCTCTGGCTTATTTCACTTAGCACAATGCCCTCCAGTTCATCTATGTTGTCAGAAATGGTAGGATTTTCTTCTACTTTATGACTGAATAATATGGCATTTTTTATCTATACCATATATTTTTTAGGCATCTATTCTTCAAAAGAAATTTACGTTATGTCCATATCTTAGTGATTGTAAGTAATGCTGCAAAGAACTTAGTAGTGCAGATATCTCTTCAGGATACTATTTCCTTCAGATATATATCCAGGAGTCAGATTGCTGGGTCATAAGGTAGTTCTATTTTTAATATGTTAGCAACCACCATACTGTTTTCCATAATGGCTGTACCAATTTACATTTCTACCAACCGTGTATTAGCAGTTTCTTTTCTGTACATTTGTTATCTCTTGTCTTTCTGATCATAGTCATCCTAGCAGGTGTTAGGTTAGATATCTCATGATAGTTTCGATTTGTATTTTCTTGATGATTAGTGTTGTCGAGCACCTTTTCATGTACCTGTTGGCCATTTGCATGTCTTCTTCAAGAAAATGTCTATTCAAGTTCTTTGCCCATTTTCTTAATTTTCCTTTTTGCTTTTTTACTGTAAAACTGTATGAATTCTTCATATATTTTGAATGTTAACCTCTTATTAGATATATGGTTTGCAAATATTTTCTCCGTTCTGTAGATTGCCTTTTCATTTTTATTATTTCCTTTGCTACACAGAAGCTCTTTAGTTTAATGTAGTACACTTTTTTTTTTAGCTTTTTTGACCTTTGCTTTTGGCACCTTATCCAAGAAATTGACAAGACCAATGTCAAGGAGCTTATCCTGTGTGTTTACTTCTACGAGTTTTACAGTTATGGATCTTACATTGAAGTCTTTAATCCATTTTTAGTTGATTTATATATATGGTATAAAAAAGAAGTCCTGTTTTCTCAGCATCAGTTATTGAAGAAACTGTCCTTTCTCCTAGTGTATTCTTTACTCCTTTGTCAAACATTAATTGACAGTATACATGTGGGTTGATTTCTGGGCTCTCTATTCTATTCCCTTGATCTATATGTCTGTTTTTATTCCCATACCATACTGTTCTAATTACTATAGCTTTGTAATATAGTTTAAAAGCAGAAAATGTGTTGCATTCTTCCTTCTCAAGATTGCTTAGCTACTTAGAGTCTTTTGAGGTTCCAAATTTTAGGATTGTATTTTCTATTTCTGTGAGAAGTGCCATTGGAATTTTGATAGGATGTAATTGAATCTGTAGATTGCTTTAGGTAGTATGGACATTTTAACCACATTAATTCTTCCAGTCCAAAAATGTAGGATATCTTTCCATTTACTCTGTCTTTGTTAAATTATTTCACCAATGTCTTACATATTTTGGTGTTTAGGTCTTTCACCTCCTTGGTCAAATTTTTTCTTATTGTTTTTGATACTTGGGATTGATTTTTTAATTTCTGTTTCAGATAGTTTGTGGTTTGTTGTTGTTGTTGTTGTTGTTGTATAGAAACACAACTGATTTTTGTGTATTGGTTTTATGCTATGTAATTTCACCTAACCCATTTATCAGTTCTAACAGTTTTTTGGAGGAGTCTGTACAGTTTTCTGTTTATAAGATCATGTCACCTGCAAGCAGAAATAATTTTACTTTCTTTCTGATTTGGATGCCTTTCATTTCTTTTTCTTGCCTAATTTCTGTGGCTAGACTTCCAGTACTAGGTTGAATAGAAGCAGCAAGAGTGGGCATCCTTGTCTTGTTCCTGAGCTGAGAGGAAAGACTTTTTACCATATGTGGTAGCTGTGACTTGTCATATATGGCATTTATTATGTTGAGGTACATTCTTTATATACCTAACTTGTCATAAAAGAATGCTGACTTTTGTCAGATGTTTTGTCTGTATTTGTTGAAGTGATCATATGGTTTTCATCTTTCATTCTGTTAATGTAACCTATCACATTTATTAATTTACATATGCCAAATCATATTTACATCCCAGGAATAGATCCTACTTGATAATGGTGTATGATCCTTTTAATAAGCTTTTGAATTTGGCTTGCTAGTATTTTATTGAGGATTTTTGCACTATGGTCATCAGAGTTATCAGTCTGTGTGATATTATGATTTATAAGAAATATTTATTTGGTTTTTATCCTTGTTTTTGGCACAGAACTCCTAATCCCTGGAATTTTCCTTGATGAGAGCCATAAAGGTTTCTCTTGTTATGTTAATGAGGTGGCTTTTGGACTGCACCTAAGGTTGGAAGCTGTTTCCTCTGGAGTTAACCTTTGATTAGAAGATTGGAACTTTCCCACCCCTGACTTCCAGGGAGAGGAGAGGGGCTGAAGATTGTGTTCAGTCACCAATAGTCAGAGATTTAATCAATCGTGTCTATATAATGAAGCCTCCATAGAAACCCAAAAGGGTGGGATGTGCTTTAGAGTGCTTCCAGGTTGGTGAACACATGGAGATTCAAATAGTGGCACACTTGGAGAGAGCATAGAAGCTCTGGAGGGACTTTTTCTTCGTACCTTGCTCCATGTATCTCTTCCATCTGACTATTCCTGAGTTATATCCTTTTGTAATAAACCAGTAATCTAGTGAATAAAATGTTTCTCTGAGTTCATCTGACAAATTAATTAAACCTGAAAAGGGAGTTGGTTGGTCAGAAGCACAGACGATAACCTGGATTTGTAATTGGCATCTAAAATGGTGGGGACAGTCTTGTAGGACTAAGCCCTTAACCTGTGGAATCTGATGCTGTCCCCAGATAGATCGTGTCAGAATTGAGTTGAATTACAGGACACCCACCTGGTTTCCAAGAATTGCTTTTGCCATGGGAGAAAACAACCACTTGGAATTGTTGACCAGTGTCTTAGCATTTAATTTCCTTCTCTTGTAGTGTCTTTGTTTGGCTTTCCTATTAAGGTCATGCTAGCCTCATAAAAAGTTTAGAAGTGTGTCCTCATATTTGATCTTTGAAAGGACTTTAAGAAGGATTAGCATTAATTATTCCTTAAATGTTTGTTAGAATTCACAGTGAAGCCATCTGTCCTGGGCTTTTATTTATTTTATTTTTATTTTTGGAAGATCTCTTATTACCTTCCAATTCAGTCTTGATAAGCTATATGTTTCTAGGAATTTATCCCTGTCTTTTGAGTTATCTAATTTGTTGTCATTTAATTGTTTGTAGTAGTATTTCATGATCCTTTGTATTTTTGTGGTATCAGTTGTAATGTTTCTTCTTTCATCTACACTTTTATTTGAGTCATCTCTCCTTTTCTCTTAAGTCTAACTAAAGGTTTGTCAGTTTTCTTTATCTTTTCAGAAAACCAGTTCTTAGTTTTGTTGATCTTTTCTATTTCTTTCTAATCTCTATTTCATTTATTTCTGCTCTAAATTTTATTATTCCCTTCTGCTAAGTCTGGGCTTAGTTTGGTATTTTTTTTTTTCCTAGTTCCTTGAGGTATAATGTTAGCATGATTATTTGAAATATTTTTTTCATAGTATAATTGTTTAGCATTGTAAGCTTTGCTCTTAGAAGTGATGTTGCTGCATCTCATTAGTTTAGCTATGTTTTATTTCATTTTTTGTTATCTGAAAATATATTTTTGTTTCCCTCTCAATATCTTTGACCATTGGTGTTTCAGAGTGTGTTATTTAATTTCTACATTATTTGTGAATTTTCCAACTTTCCTTCTGTTACTGATTTCATTCTTTTTAAAATTGTTAAGCCTTTATTGTGACTTAACATATAATCTGTCCTGGAGAATGTTCTATGTGCACTTGAGAATATGTTGGGTGGATGTCCTGTATATATCTGTTAGGTCTATTTGGTATAAAGTGTAGGTGAAGTCCATAATTACATTACTGATATTCTGTTTGAATGATTTATTCATTGTTAAAATTGGAGTATTGAAGTTTCCTAATATTATTAATTATTATTTATTATTATTATTATTATTATTATTATTATTATTATTACATCTATGTCTATTTTTACCTTCAGATCTAGGCAAAGTATTATAGATTGGCAGGTTTTATTTTTTTCTTTGAGCACTCTGAATGTATCATCCCTTCTCTTCTGCCTTTAAAGTTTCTTCTTAAAAACCCACTTAGAACCTTATCTAGGTTTGCTTCTACATGATGACTCTTTTTAAGCTCACTGCTTTCAGAGCTCTCTCTTTGTCTTTGATTTTTAAGAGTTTGATTATAATACATCTGTCTCAGTGAAGATCTCTGTAGGTTGAATCTGCTTAGGGATTTTTGAGCACTGTGTAATTGAATGTCCATTTCTCTCCCCAGATTTCAGTTTTCAGCCGTTATTTTTTTAAATAAGTTTTCTGACCCTTTCTCTCTCTTCTTCTAGTACTCCTATAATGCAAACATTGTTTCACTTAATGTTGTCCCATAATTTACATACGCTTTTTCAATTCCTTTTCATTTTGATTTCTCTCTTAAGTGAATAATATTAAGAGATCTGTCTTCAAGTTTGCAAATTATTTTCTTCTGCTTGATTGAACATGTTATTGAAGCTCTCTATTGCATTTTTCATTTTACTGTATCATTCAGCTCAAAAATTTCTATTTGGTTCTTTTTTATGATTTCTGTCTCTTTGTTGAACTTCTCATTTTGTTCATGCATTGTTTTCCTGTGTTCATTGTGTTGTCTATGTTCTCTTGAATCTCACTGCACCTTAAAATAATTATTATTTTTAATTCTTTTTCAGGTAACTCACAGATCTCCATTTCTTTGGGGTTAAATACTGGAAAATGATTTAGTTCCTTTAGTGCTATCATGTTTTCTGGCTTTTTCACTTTTCTAGTGACTTTGTGTTGATATCTGCATTTGAAGTCACCTCAAATAGCTTTTTTGGACCGACTTTGCTCGGGAAAGACTTTCATTTAAAGTTGGCTGTGAGTACTTTGGTTGAGTGGGGAGCAGCATCTCTGATTTGGGGGAGGGCACAGTGCCATATTCTCTGTACATCTCCATCAACTGAGGTCAGAATTGGCGAAGACTGTAGAGGTCTTCAGCAGTCAAGACTGTGGAGGTCCGGCAAGTGCCAGCAGTGCCTAGGGCTCTTGGAGTCCTCAGTGGCAGAGGCTGTCGGTGTCTTCCTATTCTTTTATTCTCTGTGAGAGGACGTTCTAGCCAAGGGAATCCCTCATGGCTCCAGGTCTGGTGCACTGGCATTCAGAGCAGCAGTAAAGCTGGAGTCATGTACATATGGAACTATCACAGTGCCCAGGCTTTAGGGCACAGGTACATTTGCTGCAATGGTAATGCCTGAACCTAATCGTGTTCACTTATAGACCAAGGAACCAGGATCTGAGTGTCTGAAACTCACCACAATGTTTGGACCCCAGGATTGGGGGACACAGCAGTGGCTTGGGCCATGGGATAACAAGGTATATCAATGGCTAGGGTACAGTAGCAGCATGCCCTGGAGATGAGGGTCAAAATCCTCACTCTGGCCCCAGCACGCAGAGTATAGAGCAGCAAGAGCTCAGCCTCAGTGATGCTAGGTCAACACTATGACTCAGGACGTAAGGGATGGGACACAGAGCTGCAACAGTGCTTCCTAGTGATGGCAAGGCAGTACCATGACTTAGGACCCAGGAGGTGGGCCAGAGAGCAGCAGCTTTACTAGCACAGCCAGTGATAGTAGATCAAAGCAGAAACTTAGAATCCCAGAGGAAGGCACAGAGAGCAGCAACAGCTCCTGTCCCATAGATGGTGAGGTACTGTGGTATTCTCAATCTCAGAGGGTGAGGCACAGCATCAAGTGGGGCCCCTGGAGGTGTGGGTCTCACAGTAGCAACAGGCCCCGGTCCCAGTGAGGAGATGCAACAGTGGGAATTCCTTGCAGCTCCATTAGCTGATTTCAGTATTGGTGAAGACTTAGGGGTTCCTTAGTAGCAGAGGATGCAGATGTCGACAGCAGAGATAGACTTTCTGAGGTTCTCCTGCTCTTCTTTTCCTGGGGGATGAAATTCATCTGAGGGAGTCCCTCTTTGCACTGAGCTGCTCTGAATTAGAGGTAGGGTAATAAAAATAAAATGCTTTCTACACTTCTATCTGGGCATGCTTGGTTTTTGAGTTCCATAGGGTTCTGCTTCTTTGTTGCAGTTCAGAGCTTTCTCAGAGCTGTTTTTTGAATGTTTGTAGTTATTTTTTTGTTGTTGTTTTTTGGAAAGATGAGCTTTAGGACCTTCTAGCCTGCCATCTTGCTGATTTCCATCCCTATAATGAAATTCTTGATTTATTTAAAGTTAGAAAGAACAGGAAAGAATCAAGAAAGATAGTAGTGAGAATAAAGTGTAAGCCCGAACTCAGAAGATTAGAAATTTTATCTACAGTTTAAGCTCTGTTAATCAGGCTATGGCATAAATAATACACAGTCATATTCAACTTGGAATAACGAGATATATTTTGTAGCATATTTACCATTTGCTTAAGATAAATATTAATCTTTTTCTTTGTAATATTTGTGATGTCGCACAATAAAAACAGAAGTAAGCCAGTTTAGTATTTAAATGTTTCCTTTAACTTATCCATATGCAGATAAGAAAAAAAACCTCATATTTTAAAAGTACATGGTTAGGAATTAATTTCCCCTCCAGTGCACAGTGCAGTAGATAGAATCTGTGTCTGCTTATGCAGATATATTGAGGTTCTGGTAACAGGTCATAATTTGAGACCGAATGAATAAGTGAATGTCACAAAGTGGAAGCTAGCTTGACCCTCAATTAAAAGTAAAAGCCTAGGAACTACAGTTGGTTCTTGAAAAGATGTATCATCTTTGTTGGTGACTTAGAGAGATACTAAAATGTCTGAACTACATGAACTCAACACCTGGTAGTAGAGTACAAAGCTTTATTAAGTCAGAAATAAAGCATAAATGTCATATTGGGGATGGTTTGTTGGCAAAGTCTTATTGTATTATTGATTAATTTATACTTTTCAATAGCGGGGTGTGGTCTTGGCTGTTTCTGGTCAAGGTCTGCAATGTCTGTGAAGGTACAGAACTGGGAATCATACAATCTGACAGTAGAGAGTAAGTGCAGTCCAAAGTGTTTCATGAGAATGTGGCCTCTGGAAGGCCCTCACACCAGGCAATGTTTAAATTTAGATTCAACATTCACAACACAAATATAGAGAAATTCACAGTTGACACAAAGATGAGTTGTCTTCATCCATCTTCCTTTAAAGTTGCTTACTCTGGAAAGGATGCCAAATTTGCGACGTTCCCATAATTGCCCCACACAGACAGCATACATGCTTTGTACATCAAAAGGGAAAAGCAGTGACTCAGGGCGGAGGACCCTAGGGGATTGGTTTGCTGAAATTGCTCTTCAGTGATTACACATGCATGTTTGTTTCTTTATTTTAGAATTAGAATAGTAAGAACTTATTCCAGAAACTTATTCCAGAAATCTGAGTCAACTCTAAAATTTTATTTTTCTCATCAAACTTGGCTACTTGAGGATCAGTTATTAAATAAGCCTGTAATCTTTTAGTTTTTGCAAACAATAACGATAAAACATCTGTGATGGTGACTGGATCTTTGAAAAGTAGACATTTCAGTACAAGAGAGAACCATTTCATATTGCACACTCTGAAAAGAATAAACTTGGTGATTTCTGAGGTGGATTCAGCCAAGACTCTTCTTCCAAGCCAAAACTTCTTTTTTCAAACAAGGCTCACTTCACCTATTTACCTTTAAGAGAAATCAGCTTTACTCCTAGGTCCATTTATCTCCATATAAACCATCCTTATATTTTAAATATTATGTTATGTTAAAGGTTGTCACTGTGGTTATAAAATTTAAAACATCAAGATCAAGAAACTGAAAGTATTACTTTGTCATTGGGCTCTCTAAGGCAGCCTTGGTGGTAGGGACTGTTTCAAGGCCTGAGGCTCCCCTGCCTGTGGTTGTGGGAAGATACTCCATCCATTTCTGCAAGTTATTTGCAGCTCTCTGAGGAACTCATTTAACACTGTTCTCCAGTGCATGATCTTAGGAAATAGAATTGGAATTTTCTAGTCCTTGTGAGAATGTTCGCTTCAGTCCAGAGGTGTCCTATGGCACAAAAAGGCTGATGTGAGGAACAAGCTCACAGAGAGTCCTGAAGACTGACACTTGGAACGTTCCACTGTTTTCCCATCCTTGATATACTAATCCAGAGTGAACTGCATAACAGCTTAGCCAACTGATGAAATTTCAGCCAGGACTCCAAAGCCTGACAACCATAGTAAATCCTATGTTAGCAGGATATTTTGGAGGGATGGTTTCGAAGTTAATTGAATTTTATGATTAACAGAAAGTTATCCAAAAAAAGACTTTTGTTTCACCTCATGTTGATAGAAATCTTTCTAAAAAGCTTGGGTTTCATGTTTTTTTTTTCAGTGTAATTAAAAAATAGTTTAATAACTTTTATAGAATTAAATTCTACAGTACCTTTGTAACATTATCTTAATCATAAAAACTAATTTTATATCTCCTATAACATGGCTGATGAAGGTCAGTTTATTAGGCTGAAAGTATACAGGCTCCAGAACAGCCCCAGACTTATTCGCTCAAAGGAAAAAAAAAATCCCTGTTATAAGATTTTGTCATTTTTTCCATTTTTCTGAAAACAGATTATAGAAAAATTTTATGTAATTGAGGGTTATGAATTCTCTGAATGCGACTGTTCCAAGTTTAAATGATGAAAAATGTGTTGGTGAAAAGGGTGATTTTATTTCTAAGTTCTGAATTTTAGTTCTGCTTCACTTTGAGTCTCATTATGAGGACAAGTCACAGAGATGCTGTATAGTCCAGCTCTTCCCTCCTGGGATGAAAAATCATGCAGTTTTACTTTCTTTACTGGAATATATTATATTATTGTAATTAGTATCTACTTTTCCATTTCTTTTTCTGAAAACACTTTATCCCATCATGAATATCCATGTATACATCTATATGAACACGCATGTATATAAAATTATGTAAGATACAAGTTTTCTATTATGTCTATAATGTGCAGAACTCCTTACAGACCATCATATTTTAGTGGGGAGGAAAGGAGTTTATTAGTGTCTGTTCCCATACCTTTTCACTGAGACTATAAATTAGGCCTGGGAAGGCTATAATGAGTCAGTAATTTATAGACTATTAAGATACTTAGTTAGAAGTGATTCTTGAGCATGTACAATAGAGAACACATGTTTCTAAAGAACAAACAGATTCAACACAACATGTCTTTGGACCAACCAAGCCCAATCAATTAACAAAATGGGATGTCTTATTTTTGTTTATCTCCCACTCCCCCAGAATAGAATCGCTCACCACTTGTTAACCACACTGACCTTTTCATAGACAAGATGGTTGCTATAGCTTTGCCACCAGAAATGTTCGGATTGAGCAGCCTATTAGATTGTAGCCAGCAGAGTCTACAAAATGGGAAGAAAGCTCTGCTTGCTTTTTTGCCTCCTTTCCCATTTGACTTGATGTGATAATTTATTGCAGATTTCTTTTTCTTTGACAGAGTGCCTACCGCAGGAATGGGATGGCTTTTCTAGCCTGCTGATGTGACTGTGACTGCAACAGAAAAGGCAATGTTCTAATAAGGTGATTCCTGTTCCCCTCTTTGGACAAAATAAAATACAGGTTTACCTTCTCTGCTTCCTCAGAAGTGCGTTGGTTTGTTGTGACTAGCCACTGGCTGACTCCAGCTCTTTTCCAGCCCCCTCAATGCTTCGTCTTGTTTACTAGATGGGCCATTTAGCTAATTAATGGCAGGATGTTTGGGATAGCATGTAGGTGGACAAGAATGCAGATCACACAATTTTGAAATTTTAATTTGGAATGGATTTACTGCCCTCAGCTCACATATCTTAAAAGCAGTGTCTTTGTTTCCCAGTGTTTAGTCTGTGTTTTACTTGATGCATTTTGTAATCCAAGTTTGAGACAAAGGAAACAAAATTAAAAGGACAGTCAGTTGTCTCCTTGTACAATCCCACCAACTTTACATTTGTTGACCATATCTACATGTATTTTAGAGACAAATATCCCTTTTATAAACATACTGCTCAAACACCTAGTTGACCTAATGAACTGTCTGTTCCCATCTTTTCTTCCCTTCACCCCACTTTTAGTATATGTGTCATTTTCATGCCTTCTTCCCAAATTCCAGCATATCTCCCTACCATGTGTTTTTCCTCACATAGATTCTCTTTCCTGTCTTCATTTCTTTCTCTTCCCTGTCCCCAAAGTCCCCAAGCCCACCATTCGCGCACATGTAATACCCAGTTAGAGGCAAAGTGATTAGAATCAGTACAAGAAGGGGAGCTGAGTGATTTGCTCTCTCCCTTCAAAGTACCACCCCACGTAGACTGGAAATGCAGACGGGGTAATTTCTGCTAGTAGCAGCTAAGCTACCCTTCTGGCATCTCTACTTTCTCAGTAAATGAGGAACTTTAACTCTTGGAAACAAACTAAAATATAGCAGATGTAATTGTATAGTTCCTGATTAAACTTGAATTGCAAAAAAATAAATAAATAAAAGGAAGTTATTTCTTCAATTCTGGAGTTTTATGTAATTTTACTTTTTTCATGTTTTTTATGCACACCGAAACAGCCTTCATAAAGAATTAATATTAACAGAAATGAAAAGTATGAAAGATTTTCATCCTGTGACCAAATCATTGTGAAGCTCAGTTAATATGATTGTGCCATATTATTCACATTTGTTAACTATCATTTACCTGTTCTATGTTAGTCCTTCTGGAAAAAATCTTTTTCAAGAACAAAAAATGCAGATATATAATATCAAAAAATTGCCAAATGGTTTTGATGTTCCATCTGTGCTTGTTGAAATATATGATTAAACTTTTCTTTTTATCATCATTCTTATTTTCCTTGGCGTCCCTAATCATAGAAAATTACAAGCTTGCAGTAAACATCCTAACTTTTAAAACGACAGCATTTATTGTATTTGGTTTCGATCTGCCAGGCTTACTGATGTATAAAATTTTCAGGGGCTAATTTTTCACATCAAAATTCCTTCTCTCCCACATTATACATTTTAAAGTATGCACAAGGCAGAAAATACAGGGTTTAGGTTGTTTTCTCTTCATTTTATTCTACCTGATCTCCTTATAGTCCCAGAGAAGGAAGACTCAATGTACATTTCTCTCAGAAATATGACAGGTCTGTGTTTTTGTTGGTCTGCTGTATGTTTGTCTATCTTGAACAGTCTGACAGGTAATTATTTATAAAATCTGGTTTTGCCCAGTAAGTCCATATAATAACCTTTCACTTTTCATCATAAGCCAGTGAGCTGAATTTAGAATAAAACAAGGTCATTTATGTCTGTCCTGAACCAGCCTACATGTCCCCATAATTGCTCAATATTAGTATTTTTAATTCTTTTTTTCTTTTCTATGCTTAGGTTCTTTCTCTGACTCTTTCCACAGCCCTAAATTGCAAGTGAAATAAAATTTTCTTAAGCAGTGAAAGTAGGGAAGAAAAAAAAAAGAAAGTTCATAGAAGGGAATTTTCAGAAAATGTGACATCAACAAATTTCTCTCTAAAGATTAAAATGTTGTGTAGAATCATAAAATGTTAGAGCAGAAGATGGTCTTAAGGATCGTTGAAAACAACCACTCATCTTACAGATGAAAAAACTTGGGCTGGAGAAGGAAACTGACTTTCCCAAGGTCAGTCAGTAATGGCAGTGACAACCCAACCAGAGACCAAGTCTATGGTCTCTAATTCTCAGTCTAGTAATCTACTTCATCATACTGGATTTGCATGAGACATTTCCAGGATACGTCTGGGTTTTATGGCTTTTTTTTTTTAGACAAACAATAGCCTAAAATTATAAAAATTGTGACTAATTATAGACACATCCTAAAGCCTAAATGTTACATTACAGTTTTCTTCAAAGGGACTGTGGTATTGAATAATCTGTGTAATATGTAAATTGTAAATCAGTTTTTAAAAAGAGTTCTTCAGGCAAGGGAGAGGGGAATTAACACACTTTGAGCACCTACGTTGTGTCAGGAATCTCACCTCTGGTATTTCATTTATCTTCACAATGACTCTATGAAATAGATAGTATGAAACCAACCCAACAAATGAAAACAAACAAAAATCAGGCTTAACTCCATATCAAATGTCAATATACCAGGTAGTTTCTATTTTCATAGCTATGTGTTTTGGAGATCAAACTGGAAATAAATAAAAAATAAGTAAATAGTCTCTCTTATGAGAAATTGACATTGCCTCTTAGACTTGAGGATAAAAGAAAGAGAAATATTTCTTCTTTCACCTAAATTTGGAAATGTGACTTGCAAAATGTGTCATTTTAAGGCTCTGTCCTTAACCTTCCTGCCTTCACATATTGCAGTAGTTAAGATTCAAAAATAATATTCTAATTTTAGAACCAAGAATTTTTATTTAAGAAACATCAGAAGCATGAATATTTTTTAATGGTGTATATAATTTCTGTATCTGGGGAAAATTCTTCATTTTTTTGCTGTTCTTTGTTTCTATAAAATAGTAAACAATCCAAATTTAATGCTTTAATGATGTAGAAGACAAACATAACTTATTCTTGGTCTGAAAGAAAGCAAGTTTGCTTGGCTAATAATTATAAAGTTTAATTTTATGAAAAACATTTTATATAGTTCCCAAATCAGATATTTCTTTCCAGTTCATATAACCCCTTGCGTAAAACTGAATCACTCCAGAGAAAGTATTCCCTCATCTGCCCTCCTGGAATTTAGATAGAATTTTCCCAGGTTGCATTTAAAATTTTACCATCAACCATGTATACATCTCATAAAATATTTTGCAGTTTCCTGTATGCTCTGGCTGAACGTTTCATAGTACATAAACACTTCTGCAAATAATATAAGGGCATCAGGTTGAATATATCATAGCAGTGGCCCCCACATAAAGTTGATTGTTCAGCAATTTATTTTCTCATTTTTATCTTCTTATTTGAATGCCAAGATTAAACCGTGTGCTCTTATGCTGCAGTTGCAGGGGATTGAGGGGATGCTAGCAGTTTTAGTGGAGCTGTATTCATTAAAGCAAAGGCTTTCTGCAGAGGGCATCAAGCCAAGCTCAAACAACAAAACCATGCCTGCAGGAATTGGATGTAAATGTGATGGTTAAATAAGGGCCAGATGCCTTTAAAAAGTCAAATATTAAAAAGTCATATCTCTTAAAGCAAGTCTAACGTTGTGAGTAGAATAGTGATACCATAGCACTTTTTAAAAAGAGAGACTTGCGTTTGTTTTCTGGAACAAAGTATCAAATATTCAAGCTGTCATAAGTCATGAGAATTTTGGCAGTTGTGGCATATTTTAAAACAATCAGCTCCTACAAAGTCATAAGAAACCCACATACAGTATTTCATTGTTGGAAACCACTATAATTCTGTATAGAGCCTTATATTCATGGTCCCTTTTCTGCTCATCACCACCCAATATTTGCTATTCTCAGTTTTTCAAAGGAAAATAAAAATAGAAAAAGATACAGGAAAAACCAAGAATCAAGATGATTACTTATATAACCAGGCAACACTTTACTTGCTATTAAAAATGATGATACATTGTATCAGCATTTTAATAATAGCCTGACATAATAATTACAGCCCACCGTATGCCACCCTGTATGCTAAGCACTTTGGGTTGTCTCATCAAGTTCTCACAACCCAGCTACAAGACATGCACCATAGCTCTCCCCTTTAGGCAGTAGGGAAGAAACTGAGGAACAGAAGGTTCAGTGGCTTATGCAGATGTACCCAAGGTGGAACTGGCATCCGTACCCAGCGCTTTGACCCCAAACCTCGTGCCCTTCACCACTGTTACACAGCACGGAGTAGAGACTCCTCACAGCATGTTAAAGAGCACTGCTGTCCTGAACCAAGACACTCTTCTCAGTACCAAAAACCTTGATTACAAGAAAATTTCATTTTTCATTTTAACTTAGCATTCTTTCTCTAAGGCCAAGTATTGTATATATTATAGAGTATCATGTGATGTATAATAGAATATAATTATAGAGAATGATGCCAAGTCCTCTATAATGTCTTAAACCTTAAGGTAAATACATGTGATCAATACACTTACTAAGAATCCCTGTACAAATTATGAGAAAAACTTCCTCAAAGATCCATGTGTACAAAGCCTCTCTTTTGGGAAGACGGTGTTTCTCCAGAAGGCTCTAATTATGTAGGCTTCTACTTTATGTTTTCATGCAAGGTATTTATCTCATGTCATAAAATAATCCCCATCTTGTTTGTGTGTGTTTGCAGTGACAGATACAGAACTACATACGGCAGTCCCTCAAAACTGTATGCAAATGCCCCTTTCAGGTGTTTGCTCGTTAATTGCGATATAGTCATTTCTCCAAGCCCAGGATGTTTGTGTGTGTGCTTGGGGGCAGTAGTGGACAAAGATAGAGAATAAAGTGGAAGGAAAGTTACTGAGCACAATTTAGATTAGAAGTGATGACTTTTCCTCACTCATCATTAGTTAACAGCTTTTTAAATTCAACCCCAGGTCTGTTCTGCCTCAGGACAAGTCACTTTCTGATTTATGTTCTTTAAGATCTCAACTGGCAGTGCATCAACCTGTGGTATTGCATCCCTGCAGCTTTCTTTTCTGAATGGCGTTGGTTAACTTCAACCACTTTCCTTGGGAGAAGTTAGTTTATTTACTGGTCCACAGACCACTTCTCGTCACTCCCTTCTGACCTATCTGTGCCAATCAGTCAAAGAGTCCCAAAGGAGCAATGACTGTTGCAGCTGATGGACTGGCCTGCCGCACTTGCCTGGGTTTTGGCCTGTAAAGAAGCAATGAGCCAAAAAGGTTTGACCAGTTTGTTACTCGTACAGCAGTGTAAGCAGGATCGGCATGGTGTCAACTTTCCACGTTCCTAATCCTGCAGGAAGATGACCAAACATAGGGGCCAGATGACAGGAGATGTGAGTGGTGGGTCACCATGTCATGGAGGCTCCACCTCTACCACCAGGCCATTTTTGTGTTTGCTTCCATACCCAGAAAGAGGTGGAGGTGGAAGGTCCCATGCCTCTCCAAAACCAGGGAAACAGATGAGAAACTACCTGTGACTGCGCCTCCCAAGACGGACTATCTTGCCACATCCCTGGGCTGATCACAGCCCATGGCCAAACCTTACCTGCATGGCCTGTGTGGAGACATGCAAGTCACTGGGGTGCCTTTCCCCTACAATGCACAGTGTGTCATGTTTTTCTGTCAACAGTATGAAAAATCAACCTCCTTTCCTAGGTTTTCATGGTGGCTTCCTTCCCTAGCTTTTTCTCAAAAACTTTCCTGCCTGCCAGTACCTTCTGCTTCCTCTGAACTTTTTATGTCCCCATTGGTCTCTGTCCTTTCTATTTCGTGTCCCTAATCATTTCTCCACGTGCCCCGTAGCCTGCACTAGATTAAGAATTTCTTGAGAGCAAGTCCTAAAGTTATACATCTTTCATATACACTCACCACATGCACATATTAGGTATTCAGTAAACATGTTGGTCAATAGACAGTTATTCATTTAAACAGAACAATCCTTTTATCCTTAACTCTGTTTAATCTGTTATTGATGCTTGTTGCACTTATTTGGCTGCAAATCTCATGAGCTACAGATGATCACAGCCTTTGCCTTAAAGATAAATAATGTCTCAGAGAAACCAATTCAAAGCACCTGAAGCATCAGTTTCTTGTGGCCTTTATGAATTGGTCATTGTGACTTCAGTCTTGTTTGGATAATGACCTCAGAAAGAGAGGTAACCTCAATCTCATTTGTACTGCTAAAGACCTAAGGAACATTTGTGTCCCACCTGAATCTATACAAACTTGAAAAAGAATTACAGACTCACTTCCTATTTTTGCATATAGTACCATGTCCAAAAACCTACTAGTTCTCCCACTAGTTTGTTTACTGGGAAGACAATGAGCCATTTTAGTTTGAGATTTTCTTAAAGGTAATGGTAAATAATGACCACTGAACTTAAAGCAAATATGATGCTCTATTTGGAGTGAAAATGAGATTTTTGTGAACTGGAAGCAGCAGTTTATCATCCAAGAGTAGCTTGCAATGAAAATGTTTTCTTATCTCTGTTCATTCATTCCATGCATTTATTTTTTATTTTCCAAAATAAAATTTAGCACCTATGAAAGCCAAGCAATCCACATGAAGTGTACAATTCCCAAACAGTGAGTGAAGGAACCTCGGGGAACTGTGAAATTCTTGAAAGGGACTCATAAGGCCTCTTAGATTAAATATCTGCAGATTGAATAAACATGTTTTGCCACTCTGGGTGCCACTCTGTTTTGAATATGTATGCCATTGTGATTTACAAAATATAAATTCATTTAAAAATGATAATGAAATCCTGGTAACTTTTTGACATTACATTTTTTTTTTCATTCAGGAGGTAAGAGAAGTACAAATTACAGAATTCATGGGCCAGTGAATATGTTTATATAAAAAAAAATGAATCTCAAGCTCAAAGAAACAGGCACCAATAGGTTTCTGTGCTTTACAGTAACTGTCATTGTGTCCTCAGTTCCTTAGTGGTGAGTAGACTGTGCCTTCTGAACTTTTGGGGCTGCTTTAACTAAATTTTAAGGATTTTTTTTTTCCTTTGACATAATGTATCACCTGAACTTTTTTCATACATCTTATTTGGGGAAAAATTTATGATCTTTTTAACATTAGGAAGTTTTGCTTTTCCTGACATTTTATTGCTTTACATATTTGAAACATTTCAATCCCAGACAATAAATATTATGTGATTATTGTTTTCATATGGATAGGCTATTTCCTCCTGTTTTTTTCTAAATCTCTTTCCCAACTAATAATACTGAAAAATTTATTAATATTAAACTGCGCCATTCAGGTTTTCCAGAATCATGTACAATGAAAATTGCAAGAGGGGAAGGTTAGAGAGAGGAGGGTTAGTAGTAGTTAAAAATAAATTGAAGTGTGTGGTTTTCTTTCAGTTGGATTTCAAATGTTTCTTGTTCAGTTTAAATAAAGATTATATTTATTCTGTAAATCATTTTTATAAACTGTCATAACCAGTGATCACATTAAA
The DNA here is from genome assembly GCA_030015415.1 of Cynopterus sphinx. Lineage (NCBI taxonomy): Eukaryota > Metazoa > Chordata > Mammalia > Chiroptera > Pteropodidae > Cynopterus > Cynopterus sphinx. The sequence continues at coordinate 48,602,169 of CM057386.1, read as the reverse complement.
GGGTGTCTTTTTATATCATTTTATGGAAACTCAATAAAAGTAGATAACATTAGCTGAGTACACCATGACTGAGTGTTTAAAAGCCCCCACCTTTAAATAGCTGTTCTCATGGCTTCCCCATCTTCTTCAGGTCTTTTCTCAAATATCTCTGTCTCAATAAGGCCCTCTCTAACCACCCTGTTAAATACTGAGCCTTGGCCTCTGCTCTCGCACACCGTATTCCCCTGCCCTGCTTTTGTGTGTGTGTTCACTCTGACACATTCTATATCATATACTTACTTATTTTGCTTATGTCTCCACCCTCCAGAATGTAGACTGTCTGAGGTTAAGGATCATGGTCTGTTTTGTCCACTGCTGCATCTCCACCATTTAGAACAGTGCCTGACGCATGGTGCATGTTGTCAGTATTTTACTAAATGAACAACTGATTGATCAGCCCTTAATTCTGCAATTTTTTTAACACTTCACCCAGGTCACTGTACTCTCTCCAGCCTTTAACTGTTCCTTTTCACGCTGTCCTGGCTTGTTGTTTTACCCCGTGCCTCAACTGTAGCTTCTTCCCCTTTACCTTCCATATTCCTCTGAACTTCAACTGTGTCCCTCTGCATACATCTTTGTTTAAACATTTTTATATTTCAATACTGCCTAGGTCATAATACATCTTCAACAGAATAAGAAATTTGGCCACCACAAGCAAGAGTTAGTTATGATTCAGTGAGGTTTTCATTAATAATGTCAAATTTTTTGTATATCTAGTTAATGACTTACTCAAATTTTCTTTTTACCACAACCCCGAGTTAATATTTTTAGTGCATTTATTTATGGCTTAATATATTGCAGTATTTTTTTTAGATACGGCACATAGAGTATATTTTTTTAGAAATCAATTTAATACAGTATAGTTTACATAATAATGACCTTTTTTTAGACATACAGTACAATTCAAAAACTTTTGACAAATAATCACAGTTGTGTAACCACCACTACAGTCAAATACGGGAAAACCAAAAAGTTCTTTCATGTTCCTTTGTCATTGATCCCCCACTGTGGCATCACTAACTCCTGGCAACCACTGATCTAATTTCTGTCTCCATAGTTTACCCTTTTCGGAAATAGCATATAAAATGGAATAATTCTATATGAATTTGAATTTTAAGGTTTTTGTGTCTGACTTCTTTCAATTAAAAGAATGTTTTTGAGGTTCATCCATGTTGTTGTCTGCATATAGTTGTCTGATTGTCCCAACACCATTTGTTGAAAAAACTATTCTTTCTTTATTGAATTACTTCAACACCTTTATCTAAAATTAATTGACCATTCTGGATTCTATTTTGTTCCATTGATCTATATATTTAGCCTTATGTCAGTACCTCACTGTCTTCATTACTAAACAATGAAATCAGTTTTATGAATCCGTCAGCATTTCCTTTTCAAAATACTTTTTTTTTATTCTAGATTCTTTGCTTCTCCATATTTCTGCAACATACTTGCTGGGATTTTGATTGGAATAATTTTGAATCTATAGCTCAGTTTGGAGAGAAATGACACCTTTGCTGTATTAAGCCTTCTAATCAATGAATATGGCGCAGCTCTTTATTCATTTAGGTTTTTCTAATCTTCATTAATGTTTGATAGTTTTCAAAATATAAATCTAGTATATATTTCGTTAGATTCATCCATGGATATTTTATGTTTGATAAATCCTGTAAGAAAAATTTAATTTTTTTTCCATTTCCAGTTCATCATTATTTACGGAAATAAAATCAATTTTTGTAGAGGAAACTTTTATCCTGAAACCTTGCCACTCACACTTACTAGCTGTAATAGCTTGTTTTCTTGTTGTTTTGTATATTCTTTGGAATTTTCTACATAGATGATTATGTTTTTTGCAGACAAAGACAGTGGTATTTCTTTTTCTTATCTATATGTCCTTGTCCTGTTTCATTGATAAAGATCTCCTGTACAACAGGTCCTCACATAAACGTTTTGTACAGCAGCATTTGATTATAGTGTTAATGAGACACTGTAGGAACTCTTCTCTTGTTTGTATTAGCCTGTGGTAAAATTGATTTTGTTATATGTCATTTTGCTCAGTCACAGAACTTATTTCTTGTAACCCTGTTTAATAAGAGTGGTGGGAACAGACATCATCCTTGCCTTTTTTCCTGATTTTATGAGTAAAGTATTCAGTCTTTCTTCATTGAATTAGCTGTGAGATTTTCTTAGATGTTCATTATCACATTGAGGTAAGCTCCTTCCTATTCTTAGTTTTCTGAGTGCTTTTATAAAGAATGGATGTTGAATTTTATTAAATGTTTTTTCTGCATCCTTACAGGTGATCATAAAGGTTTTCTTTTTTTAGTGGTCCACTGCATTGAGTTTTGAATGTTGAACAAACCTTCTATTGCTGGGATAAATGTAAATTAGTCGTGATGTACTAATCTCATTATATTTCGCTGGACTTGATTTGCTAATATTTTGTTAAGTATTTTTGCATCTGTGTTCATGAAATATATTAATCAAGATGTTCCTTGTGATGTCTGGTTTTTTTTCTAGTTTTTAAATCAGATAATGCTGGCTTTACAAAATAAGTAGAGAATTAACCTTTCCTTTTTTATCTCAAGGAGTTTCTGTAGAATTAGTATATTATTTATTTCTTTTAAGTTCAATAGAACGCACAAGTGAGGCTATCAGGGACTGAAGTTTTCTGAAAGTCAGTCTTTAGCTACAAGTAACCTTAGATTTAAGACTATCTAGATTATCTGTTTCTTTTTGAGAGAAATTTGGTATTTTATGTTTTTCAAGATAAATGTCTTTCATCTAGGTTAAATTTATTAGCGTAAGGTTGTTCATGAAATTTCCTTATTTTTCTTTGTATATCTATAGGATCTCTAGCAATGCTTTTATTTTTAATTGCTGATACTGACCATTTGTTTTTTCTTTCTTTCTTTTTAATCAGTCTGGATAGAGTTTATCAATTGTACTGATTTCTCAAAGAATCAACCTTGGATTTATTGAAAACATTTTTCAATTTGAAAAATTTCGATTTCTTTTATGATTTTCTTTGACCCATAGCTTATTTAGAAATGTGTTGTTAGTTTCCAAATATTTGAGAATATTTTAGATGCCTTTCTGTTATTAAATTTTAGTTTAATTTTATAATTAAGAACATTCTTTGTCTGATTACTGTTCTTTTAGGCTCTTTTTTTTAATTATTTTTTTTTTTATGGTGACATTGGTTAATGAAATCCAATAAGTTTCAGCTGTACACTTTAACCGTAAGGCATATATATATTTACACTGTGTTCACCTCCCATAGTTTGATTTCTTTCTGTCACTACATATTTGACCCCCCTTTCCCCATCTACCTCCCCAACCCCACCCCTTACCGTCTTGTAACCACTAGTCTATAGTCCATGTCAATGAGTCTCTGTCCTGTTCATTTGTTGTTTTTAGGTTTATATCTCATATCTCACATATAAATGATATGTGATTTTCAACTTTTTCTGTCTGGCTTATTTCACTTAGCATGATTATCTTGAGGTCCATCCTTGTCACAGTTCTTTTAGGTTTGTTAAGGTTTGTTTTATGGCCCCAGAATATGTGCATGTGCACTTGAAAACCTGTTAACCTACTGTTGGTAGGTGTAGTGTTCTATAAATAATTAGGTTAAGTTGGTTCATAGTGTTGTATGAGTTACTGAGAGACGAGTATTAAAGTTGTCAATTAAAACTATGGCTTTGTCTGTTTCTCCTCTAAGCTTTAGTAATGTTCGCTGGGTATATTTTGAAGTTCTGTTCTTAGTCGCATACACATTTTGGAATGGCATGTCTTAATCAGTTGTCCTCTTTAGCATTACATAATGTTCTCTTTATCCCTGGCAAAATTTCAAGTTTCTGAAACCTACTTGGTCTGATATGAGTCAGTCCACTTCACCTTTCTTTTGATTACTGTCTGCATGATATGTATTTTAAGATCCTTTTACTTTTAACTTATCTATTTCTTTATATTAAAATGTCTTTCTCATTGACAGCCTTTGATTGGATCTTTTCACCCAGCTTTAAAGTCCCTGCCTTGTCTTTGAGGTGTTTAGACTATTTACATTTGATGTTATTTTTGATATGCTTGCATTTAAATATGCAATCTTGTCCTCTTCATAACTTTCTTAACATACTAATTTGTGTTTCTTGGTTTTCACGTGTTTTTATCATTTTAACTTGTTTTTTATAATTCTTTTTTAACTAATTACCTAATCTACATTTATTACAAATGAACAAATACAAATCTAGAAGACTCAGAAAATCACAAATACAATTAGAGTTATCCCCAGTCCTTTACATTGTGGAAGTAATGTCTGCTTTTCTCTGGGTGCTTTTGAGATTTTTTTTTTTTTTCCAGCAGCTGTAGTATGACATACCTACATGTACTTTTCTTTGTATTTATCTTCCTTGGCGTTTGTAGAACTTAAATCTGTGGCTTGCTATCTTTTCATCAATTTTTTAACATTCTCAGCCACTTTCCTTGAAATATTCCTGCTTGCCTCCTAGGACTTTAATTACCTATATGTTAACACTTTTTTTAAATCATATTATGTCTTCTATGTTTTTTACTGTCTTCCCATCTTCTTTCTGCTCTGCTTCAATCTGGATATTTTCTAATGACCCATCCTGTCCTTATTATTTATCTTTTTTGCTCCATCTGAAGTTCTATTAAGCCCATCTATTAAAGTTCTAATTTTGGGGTTATACAATCACCATTGGTTTCTTTTCTTAAAAAAAAAAAAAAAAGAAAGAAAGAAAATCCAGTTTTAGTCTCATTCTGATTACCCTGGTGTCTGGGTGTCTTGTGGATCTGTTTCTATTATCTGGAGTTTTTTTCCTCTTGGTTTTCAGTCACTTGGTTCTGTATCCTGCGGTGCCTTGGGGTTTTATATTGAATGCCAGACATTATAAATGAAAAAATATAGAAGCTCTGGATAATGACTTCTTCCAAAGAGGATTTAATTATCTGACAAACAGTTGGGAGTATAGTCAGATCAAGTTGATATATTTCTGCTTTGCCCTTATTCCTAGAAAGTATCCTTTTCAGGTTTCAGCCGAGAGCCTGTGGTATTTACCAGACAGACCCCTTTAATCTTGGAAAGTCCTGAAATCTAGCCTCTAGCTCCCCTACCCCACAATAGTGATGAAATTTCTTCTCCCACATGCTGCTCTCACCCCCCACATGTGCAGCTTTGGAGCTGACATACACTTCAAGGGGAAACTGCATGCAGAATTATAGGCTGACTTCCCCGCAGTTTCCTGCTCGCTGAGATTTCAGTCCCTCAGCCACCGTGGAAGCCCCACGCTCCGACCTCTGCCTCCCCAGCCCAGTGAGACTGCCACAGGCCCTAGACCACTGCTCTCTGCTTCACTTCTCTTCCTCTCACATTACACTGGCAGATTCTCTGACAAAAAAAGAACTTTATTGTCCTTTAATTTCTTTGTCTCTCAAATCTTAACTACTTTGGCTTTTTTCTGATGCCACAAATAAAATGTGTCCTCACCCCAAAAGATGTCCACATCCAAGTCCCCAGTATCTGCAAATGTTGTCACTTTATACAACAAAAGGGAATTAAAGTTGAAGATGGAGGTAAGGTTGCTAATCAACTGATTTGAGAATAAGGTTATCCTAGATTATTCACGTGGGCACAATCTAATCACATGAGCTCTTAAAAACAGAAAAGGGAGGCAGAAAAGTGGGCAAGAGAGATGTGACAGGAGACGGATTTGACATTGCTGGCTTTGAAGATGGTATAAGGGGCCACGGGCAGAAAAATGTGGTGGCCTCTAAAATGGCCCCTAGTTTATAGCCAGCAAGAGAATGGGGACCTTGGCTCTACAGCCACAAGGAGCTGAGTACTCTGGACTGTCGGAATGAACAGGAAACCAGTTCTCTCATACAATCTCCAGAAAAGCACACAGCCTGCCAACATCTCCGTTTTAGTCTGCGAGACCCATACCAGACTTCTCACCTATTGAACTGTAAGATAATACATGTAAGTTGAAGCTGCCAGATTTGTGGTAATTTGTTATGACAGTGTAGAAAAATATTACACGATTGTTTTGTGTTTCTTTTTCCAGCTTGTATAGTTGTTCTCAGGTCAAGGATTCGTCTCTCATAGCCTGATATATCAGAGTTCACAGAGTCAGGACCACTGTACTTTATGGGATAAAATTATTATAGGAATCAGATCTTACACAGCTATGGGAAGAGCTGGGAAAGTGAAAGCCTAGGAAGAGAAAAAGTCACCCACCCAGCAACTGAGAAGCAAAGCATAACAGCCTGCCAAAAGTGGCTGCATAGGCACGTCTGTAGGAAGCCACGTCAGTAGACCTCGGTGTGTCTACTGCCAAGTGTCCGGTAGTAAGCTTGGAGCCCCTATTGGTAAGGACAGCCTTCAATCAGGAAGAAGTCGGAGAGGAGAGCCAAGTGAGGACAAGCTAGAGCCACTAGCACTTCTGTCTGTAACTGCATCTAACCACAATGTGTTAATAACTGCTCACTTCCATCTTCGAATCTTGCCTAAATTTCTCTTCTGCCCCACCATGTAGGGAAGAAGATTCTGGAAAAGTAGTTTCGGTTTCACCAAGTTGGCACAGCACCAACAACCTGTCTACCCATTGTCAATCTGGTGTCCATACATACCTCTTTGAACCATAAGTAAAAACCGTCCAAATAAATACAACAGCAAAATGCTCCCACCTAACAGGTTGCATGCTGACCCTATCCTCCAAAACGGATATAACTACTTTTATGGTCTTCCTCACAAAAACCCATTATCTCAGTCTAATCATGAGAAAACAACAAACAAATCTCAACTGAGGGACATTCTACAAAAGACCTGACCAATACTCCTCAAAACTGTCAAGGCCATCAAAAACTGAAAAACTGTCATAGCCAAGAGAATCCTAAGGAGACGTGACACAAATGTAATGTGGTGTCCTCAATGTGATTCTGAAACAGAATAGGGACATTAAGTGAAAACAAACTAAGGAAATCTGAATAAAGTATGGACTTGAGTGAATAACAGCGCATCAAAATTGGTTAATGCTGACAACTGCACCAGACTAATATAAATCAGTAATAATAGAAACTGAGGGTGGAGGGATGGGAACTTTGTACTATCTTTCCAATTTTTCTATAAATTTAAAACTATTCTAAAAGTAAAGGGTTATTTTTTCTTAATTATATAAGGTATAATTTGGGGGTAGTGTTTATTCTTTTCTCTGAGCTATACTCTCCCTTGATATCCTATAACTTAAATAGTGAGATACATGGGTAACCACTATTAGTACCTCTTATGTTTGATAATAGGGGAATAGGAAGCAGGAAAAAATAAGTGTTTGCCTAAATAAATGTGCTTTATTCGTATTAAAGTAAGGAAGCAATGCTCATAACCACCTCGGTCATCATTTTTGTGAGTGGCCCAGTGGTCATAGCGCTACTATTCATAACTTCTTTCTTCCAGTCTGCTGTGGTTCCTAGCCTGACTGGGGGAGCCTACCTATTTCTGTTTCAGTTATCTTTTGCCATATAAACGATTCTCGTGATTTGAGGATCAGGGGTTTAGGCAGGCCTTGCCTAGGTACTTTTCCACATGGCATCATCTGGCAGTTGCTCAAGCTGCATTCAGCTGGCAGCTGAGCTGTCCCCGAAGCATCGAAAGGCTTTGCTCATCAATTTCGAGATTTGGAGCCTTGGAGCTCCGCATGATCTCTCCTTTTGCTTGTGGCAAGTTTGGGCTTCCTCACAACATGGTTGTTTCAGAGACAGTGGGCTTAAAAGGCACCTGGCTTCCAAGAGGAATGAAACAGAAGCTCCTAGTCCTCTTGACGGCTATATGTTGTAGTTGAAGCTAGTCCCCAGGCCAGTCCAGATTAAAGGGGAGAAGCAGCAAAGAATGCGTGCCCATTTGTGATCCACTAAACTGGTTGCCGAAGCCTTTATTTCCTTTCATGTAAATTCCTAGAATTAGAATTGCTGCAATTACAATATTTCTCATTTTCAAACCGGGACACATATCCAAATGGCCCTCTATGCAGGTTTTACAAATTTGCATTCCCATTAACAATATTTGAAAATCAGTTTCTCTGTGTCTTCACCAACACTAGATGACATTGTTCTTTTTTATTTTTTCCAATTTAAGCAAAGGAAAGTCTAACCATTGCATTTATTTGCATTTTTGGATACCGTCGAGGTGGAACATTTTTCCTGTGTTTGTTGGCCATGCGTAGATGTTCTGTTTTGAATTGCCTAATCTCGTACTTTGTCCATTCTTCTCTTGGGCTGTTCTTGGTTTGAGTGTTGCTGTTGGTCTGAAATCTGGGTTATTAAAGTTTAATTGACCTCAGACAACCCTACTGGTTTTAAATATTCTGAATTACTCTTGCCCAAAATAATCTATTTTCATTTCTGTTCATTTATTCTTTATTTCCCTAGATCATATCACCATTTTCAGTTCTTTCTTTTCCCAGATTTACAATATTAGAACTGCAGATCAGTTTTCAGTTGTGGCAATTGACAGCAAAAGAGGAAAGGGTCTTGTCCTTTCTGAAGGTGGGGAGTCTCCTCATTTTGGACCCACAGGACCAGTCTTTTGGCTTCTGTTCAAAACTGCACCAACAATGCACTTAGCTCCTTCACCACAAGGTTTGTGTCCTCAGGTCTGGCGCTAAGAAATTCAGTCTATCTATAATTTTTGCCTCATGAGTATATTGGATTGTAAATTCTCCCTTCCACAAGTGACTATGTGGCATCTGATAAATTGCTTTAAATTTAGGGCCTTGGATTCCCCGTCTATGAAGTGGGAGCATTGAACTTCTGCTAGTGACTCTAAGGCACACTTTTTACTCTTGAAGTCGCACTTAAGAGGGGCATTTTGTAGGGTATGGATTAGGGAAACCAGCAAAGGTGGAAATCAGACCTTTAAGAAATTTATTTCAGCCTAGAATGTCTATTTTTGAAGGGAACCTAATCAAAGCTTTTTTGAAAATAGTTTTTAATTATAGGTTTGAAACTTTGTGTTATTTGTAATACCTTTTTAGAAGCATGAAAATAGCATTTCTCTCTGTACCAACTTTGTGCTTTTCCATTTGGTAAACACTGATTTTATTTCTCTCTGTGCCTGTAGGAGTAAACCAAGCCACCTCAGGACTTCCTGTTTACCTCTCGGTCATACGTATCATAGATGGTGACAGACCTGCTCTCAAAATAAGCTTTTTTGGTTTAATTCTGTATTTTCTGGTTAGGCAACCAGCCTGTCAATACTCGAACAATGAAACAATTTGGCTATTTAAGCCTTGGTCTGACATTCCCTCTTCGAATTGTCAGTGGAAAAGAAGGTCACTTAATGTAATAGTAGGTGTAATATACTAGTAGGATTTATATTTAAATGGGTCTCACACAGCACCTTTCACTTGAGAATATCAAAGCATTTGTAACTCTTAAGCTTGAAATATATAACAGGGACAAACACAAAGATAGTAAATAACCTGATTTTCTCTGGAGATTCTCAGTGATCTAAGTATCTATCTTTTAAGGAATAAAATTGAGTTTTATGTGTATTGAGTGACTAAAGTGTAAGCTTAGAAAAAGTTTTATGTTTCCATCATAGTTTATTCTGCTTAGCATAAATCATCAGAGCCAGCCATAACTTACCCTTTACTAGAGCTTTTCCAGTTGTATTACACTTTTCAGTCGTATTACACTCATGTCAGACACACCTTCGTACAAGTCCCTCCAGGTCAATAGTTTAGAAATTCTGCCTGTTCCATCCCTTCTCCACTCAACACTTATGGAAATATATGCTAATTGGATCAGAAGCATCCTACCCAACTAACAGAGTTAGACCACTCTTAGCACAAGATTAATGAGATAGAAGTTGAAGGAAAAAATAACATTTCTCAAGCAATAGGAGTGCAGATGCCTGGTAAAAGCCAACGATTTTCCTGAATTAGTCAAATCCCAAGCTTTGCTTTCCCTTGACCTCACTCAAGGGAATTAAGGAGAAGAAGAAATCCTGCACATCCAGCCTTGCTCTGGCCCCGGTTCTCAGGTTCTCACCCTCTGGCTCAGTGCAGCTGACCCTCTCACCTTCCCTGAGGCCTCAGCTCAGCAGTCACCATTGTGGAAAATGAGAGTCTCAAGGTTTAGAATGAGACTCTACACATCATCTACTAAGGTGACATGCAAAAAGGAATGACAGGGCACAAACATACCATAGGTGGCTACTTAAATTTCTGACTGGCCTTTGTAGGTGTGTGATGTATATCCATAAAAGAGGGCATTCAGAGACCATGGATATTTAGTCACAGATATTGGCAATGAGTTAAGTTTGTGGAATTATTCTACCTTCCTGATGTGTGATTGAACCGTGGGTTAGCAGGCATCGAGAGCTATCAAGCTTAGAGAACAGTACTTGCTTAGAGGGAGAAAAACCTAGGGATGTCATCAATTAGCTGAAGCTGTAGTTGGCATACTGTGTGACATGTCTACATTGTTAGGGGGTAAAAGGGCTGCTTCCTCTTAAATTTTCACCTCTTTCAGGATCCTTCGCCTCTGGCACATGCCCAGCTCTTTATAAGACACTCCAGATTCCTCCCAAACTAACCAAACACAGTGGAAATAAATTTTACACATTTAAAAAGAGATGTTCTTTCATTCATGATACCCAGATCTTAAATTCTAAATACTCTCCGCTGATCTTCAGACTCCTCGGAGAAATGACTGATTTCCAGGACTGGGAGAGGGAAAGATGCCTGGAGAAAAATAAGCCTGGGACATCTTAATTCACCAGAAAATACGGAGTCAATCGAAGAACCATGGAGACATGTGAAAAATGGAAGGTTGAAGAGGCTCCCAACTGGCCAAATCTGGGAAAATTTGATCATCCAAATAAGTAATGAAAGTAATGGGCTGTCACCCACAGAATAAAATAAATGCCTTTGAGTCCATACAATATAAAGATATAAATAGAGAAAGTGAAAGCTCTTTTTTGCCTCCGAATGATACATAATAAATATAGAGGGAATCTTGGCATTAAAGGATAACCAACAGGGGAGAAGGACTGACAAGAGGTGCACATTTAGTCTCAAATTGTATCCCCACAAGTTACTTAACTAATTACAAAGGAAAACTAGTAACAGAAAAAAAAAACCTATGCTCTTTCAATTATTCATTGTAAATATTGTTAATTAAAATATTTTTATTGTTTTGGTTCATCAGTTTAAGCACTTTTCCCTTAAATTTAGTCTTCAGGCCAGACCATTAAATAAGAAACATAAATAGAAATTCATTAATAACAGTTCAAAGCGTATCTCCAATGATAACAAATCCTGTGATAAAACACACTTTGGGTAAAGGCCTAGGGCAACTCCTTTTGTTCAGACCCAGCCTGTAAATTGTTCTCCCCTCCACAAGCTGACAGCCTGCAGCACAGCAGAGGTGTGCAGGAAAAAACTCCGGGCACCCTGTGGGCAAAGAGGCGACTGCTCCAGGATGGCACCTGACCTCCATCTGGTCCCTTCCCTAGCGAGGATCCTGGCCTTCTGGATTTCCCCCTTTGTTGTCTCTAGAAGACTGAACACTGTTTCTCGTTACTGCGATGGTCGGGAGTCTGAGGCAGACAGGATGCCAGTGTCCAGAGAGGGCAGGCAGGGTCAGCAGGACGCCTCGATAACGCTGGCTCAGCTGGGCTCCCAGCCACCTGGTTATGTGATGAACTGCACCAGCAGGCCAGGGAGACGGGACAGGCACCTCGAAACCTACATTCAGACGTTAAAATACACACCCACAAAACAGCCATCCCAGACCTCTAATCTTACTTTACGACCAAACTATAATTACATTACAGCAATTACTTGAATATTACATTTTTATTACTGTTATGTCATTTTGTCTACTAGGAAAAAATATGCCTACTTTAACCAATAAAAGTCGTAATGACTCATTTAAGCTGTGTCTACACAAAACCCCTGACTTAAACATTTTGGTCTAAATGATTGTTAGAGCCTGGGGAAAGAAGAGGGTTCATCTCCATCTACATGGTTGCCCCCCCCAAAACAAGAAAACTTCCTTTTGTACTTTTAGCGATTAAAGATTTCAAGGCTAATTAGAAAGTAATGACGGTTATATCTAAGAGCCATCTTTATAAAGGCATCGATTCTTTATCACCTATTGATCAGTTCCAACCAGGAGCAAAAAGTAGAGCTGGGAACTCGGGACACATGGAGACACATGTTCTATACTTCCAAAATGTCAAGTGGGCCCAACTGTAGAAAGCTGTTTTACAGGCCAGCTAGTCCGGTTTTGTCAGCCCTCTCTCTGGCAGCCGGCGATTTATTTGGAATTGGCTAAGAACACTCCCCACATAAAGTTACTAATGTGCAGTACTTACATTTTTTAATCATTATAATTATACTTTACTTCATTACCACCTCTTTTTAGGTAGCGTCTCATTCTCTGGAGGCCTTATCGCACCTTGCTGAAAAAGTCCAGACTCTCAGACGTGGTACATTTTCTCAGCAGGGAGACCTGACCCTGACCACTTCCCAGCTTAACCCAAACCATGTCCCTTTCTCAAGCAGCGCAGGCCCGGACAAGCAGAGGACGCTGCCTGTCTCAGAAATAATTCTATCCTTAGGGCCAGAATGCAGGCCCTCGAATGTGGGGAATTTACCAGATGTGCTGAATGAGTCAAAATATCAAGATTTAACCACTTTGAGTTTTTTTCACACACCCTCCTCCCCCAAATAGTCTAGGCGCTGAACAAACGCTTTCCTATGAGAAAACGAAGTGCCTAACAGGTTTTGCTTCCCCGTGGTAAGCCATGCCCACTATTTGTTTTCTGCTTCATTTTTTAAAAAATCCTTTTGGTAAACATATGTCCTCTATGTTGCTGTGTAAAATTCAGTGCCCCTGCTGGACATATACGCTGTTAAACATGCCTGATTGCCTACAAATGTGAAAAGTATTACCAGGTCTATTTTTAACATTATTTTGGCAAGGCTGTTGCTGTGGAAAAAAAAATCCTATAGAATCTTAATGAGAAAACTGAATGATTCTTTGAAATGTGGCTGTGATTCCCTGACTTATTAAGTGGTGATGTCACTGGTGCTGAGAAGCAAGAAACAGTAGAATCACTCAGCTGCCAGCATGCTCTAGAGATGCACCCGAAGGGAAATGAAACTCATCTTGAATGCGGTTTGTGCTGGGCCCTGCCTTCCCCCTCAGCTCAGAGGGTCACATGTGTCCCTGCACAGGACACGTCTCACACACTCGGTTTGTCATCTCTGTGAGCCTGCGTCATGGAAGGCTGCGCTGTGTGCATGTGTTTTTTATAGAACCTGATCTGCCCACTGGCCTTTTTTCTGTTCATTACCCACATTTGTCTTACAGCAAATAACCACCTTGTTCCAGCTGTTAGAGAAAGACATGGGCTTCCTCCAGCTCACCCAAGTCCCCTTCGCCGCTCAATTAGCAAGGGGCAAGAAGTTCAAAGAAGTCTGGCAGGACAGAAGCATGGAGTCTTTGAAGGAGACCTGTCCTCATGTCCCCACACACAGACACAGACTCCTCTCCAGACCTCCTTGCCGCCTACTTTGAATCCTACTCATCCTGTCCTAAGTGACACAGGCCTTATTAGAACAAGGTGTCAGGCCGTTTGGTTGTGGGGGTTGGACAGACTCTGCCCTGCACAAGGACACCGACCAGGAAGGTGACTGTGGGGGCCTCGCTTCCCGCTGGGGCGGCGCCTGCCAAGCCTGTGGTCCTGGCACAGGAGCTCTGTCAGCCGAGAGCAAGGTCCATCAGAGGGAGCATTGTTTCTAATTTCTCTACCTAGAGGAGGTGCTTTTGGGAATTCTTCTGCCTGGAGAGGATACATTTTTCTGGCTCCTACTAAGTCACTGTGTATGGAGGAATCGGAACGTGGCATGTGACGGGGTAGAGTTGTGCAGCCTAAACGTGGTCTGGGTCAGCAGTGGATGTATATGATGTCATTGCTTCTATGGAAAAAGTGCTACAAGATAAGTTATTTCATCCGAGACAGCAAGTCTGGAACCTTTCAAAGTTCCAGGATCAGTCCTCGCTTCGGGAAAAATCGTTTTCACTCCGCCCAAAGCCTGCAGAACCAGTATCCATCCACAGAGACAGCTGTGTTCCATTTAAATAGGGGCCAGTTTGGTTCTAGACTGGGGGAAATGAACGTGAGGGGTGGCCTAGCTGATCTCCTTAAATCTGTCATCAAATCACAGGGTCGCTGAGGTTTAGAGCATGAAGAAGCACTGAGCCCTGTAAGATCCAGTCAGCACTTTCCAAGATGGGCCCAGGAAATTGAGGTGCTGGCCCTCACTGCCCCCCAAACGGTGGTACCTTCTCAGCCACTCTGCTTCTCCCTCCACGTGCATTCTCCCCCAATCCGGATGCTCTAGATCGGTGGTCCCCAACCTTTTTGACACCAGGGACCAGTTCTCCTATCTAATGCCTGATGATCTGAGGTGGAGCTGAGGCGGTGATGCTGGTGCTGGGGAGCAGCTGTGAATTCAGATGAAGCTTCACTCTCTCACCCACCGCTCACCTTCTGCTGTGCAGCCTGGTTCATAATAGGCCACAGACTGGTCCTGGTCCACAGTCCTGGGGTTGGGAACCCCTGCTCTAGACTTTTTTGGGGGAGGATTCCAATTCTTGGGCATCAACCCACTGGTGCTCTGCTTCCTTCTACAAATCCTTTGGGAAAGGCCTTGCTGCCACTTTCACAGAAAGTGATGGCTCAAAATCCTTTTCACTGGCCATCCATGATTGCCACAGGCTTCCAAAGGAACTCAGAGTCACCATCCTGCAGTCTCAGCCCAAACCCTGCCCCTCTCCCAACTAAGCTGGCGTGACACCCATTCCCGCCAGTGCTAGAAGACTGCATTTCTGCCTTGGCACTCCGGGGAGCCTTCTCAGACCACTGAGATGATGTATGGACCCCACTTCTTCCAGGACATACTTGTTTCCTACCCTGTTACCCAGCGACTGATGTACAACTTCGGCTTGGTGGAAGAAATCCCCTGGAAGTAGCCTCTGCACCATTCCCTCTGTGGAGACTCCTGCTAGGCTCCACTCAGCAACTCAGACGTGTGCACAATTACCCACCCCAGAGCACTGTCTATCACGCCCCCTCGTGCAGCGACTTGGACACGTGCCCATCCTCCATGGAGACAACCCTACATCCCCTGGAGTTGTGCTAACTCTAGCACCATGCATCTGTGGATTTCTTCTTCCTGTGCATCAGCCCCCACTGGAGGCCCAGATGCCTGGAACAGAGCCTACACTAGAAATGGCATTTGGATCCACTCTTGGAAGTTTCTTTGTCTTTGCAAGAAGAAATTAATCGGGCAGGTTAATTTAGTAAATCTGTAAATCAAGAATAGAGATTTTGACTTCAAGCTGTTATATTTACAATGCTGCAGGTTTAACAGATTCTACAAAAAATTCACTTGTTACAATAATATTTTTATAAACCTAACATTGACTTTCCTTCAGAGACTGCCTCTCACACACTAATATTACATCATTCTTGTAATGTTACAAACCCATCTAAGACCTGATCCATACAGTATTTGATGTGCCATTACATCCTCCTTCCAAGAGTGTGACCCAGGAAGAGCCCCTTTGAGCTAGCCTGCATATGGCTCCTCTCTGTGACCAATTGCATGTGTCACTGCCATTGTCCGAAACGTTGACCTCAGTCTTGACGATCAGTTCTGATTGCTTAATTTTTGGCAGAGTTCTCCACAAGCTCTGTATCAGTTAGCTGTTGCTACACAAACACTCCAAAACTCAGTAGCTTACGCCAATAAGCACTGCTGCTAATGAGTTCAGAGGTCTTCTAGGCTCAGCAGGCTTGCTAATACATCTTCGAGCTGCCATAGCAGCTCTGCTATTCGTGGCTGGACACTTAGGGTCAGGTGACTATGTCTGGTTTAGAATGGCTGTGGCTAGGACAACTGGGCTCCTCTGCATGTGGCCTCACCCTCCAACCCAAGGCTCGTCATATGGAGGTGGCAGGATTCCGTGAAGGAAAGGAAGCATACCAGGTCTCTGAACCCTAGGCTCAACTGGTTCAGGGTCAACTTCAGGAGGTGGGGAATAGGCTCCACTTCTTCATGAGAAGAACTGCAAAGTGTCAGTGCAAAAGACGTGGGAAGGGAAGAGATGAAGCGTGGATATTTCTGCAAGCGGTCTACCAAGGCTCTATGAGTAGCTTTTTATTTTCTTCACTCTAAGTGATTGCCTAAATGTCTATAATTTTAAAGCTCTTTATCTTTCATTATTTTACATACTAGGCTGGCTAAGGAAACTAGAGGCTCTAAGTCAAGGGTCCCCAAACCCCAGGTCACTGATCAATGTCAGTCCATGGCCAGTTAGGAACCGGGCCACGCAGCAGGAGGTGAGCGGTGGGCTAGCAAGTGGAGCTTCACTTGGTATTTGCAGCTGCTCCCCAGGGCTAGCATCATCGCCTCAGCTCCACCTCAGATCATCAGGCATTAGATTCTCATAGGAGCACTGGTCCCTGGTGCCAAAATGGGGGGACCGCTGCCCTAAGTGGTTAAATGGCTTGCCAATAGCTAGTTGAGTGCAGCATAGGACTAGAAGCCAGGTCTTCTGACAGCAAGGTCAGAATCCTTTTTAATATTCCACTCAGATGGGCCCCTTTGGCCTAAGGACAGGTATTTTAAAAATAGTTTCCTCCAAAGGAGGGAGCAATCTGTGGCCTTGTGACAGGGGTAGGGTTGGGCTCATAGATCCAAATGGAGCCAGACTCCATGCTCTAGGTTTCAGTATCCCCTTAGCACAATGTCGGAACCCCCTGAGCCAAATAATCCCCATAAGATGCTACGTGCTACACACCCTCAGATACCTCATTCCAGAATAAGTGATTTCATAACCCTTGTTCACTTTAATTTTATTTCTTGTTAAATCTGGGTCTCTCAGCTCGCCTCTATCTTAGCCCTTTTCTGTTTCCGCTGTCACACTTCAACCTCCGGCGGCATATCCCAACCTCAGACCTGCCACCTGCACCTTGAATCTGTTTCCCTCCTCTTGATGCTGTCCTGATATCTTAGCATTGCTGGCTTTTTCCCAGGGCTATAGCCCTCATCCAGTTTTTATGGGACCAGCTGGTGACCTCACACGCTCCTCGACTCTGCTGCAAACCATTTAAATTCAACCACCGGCCTCAGAGTTTTAATAAGAAACTTGACCTGGAGCTCCTGGATCTGTAGCAACTTGGTGGCAGCTCAGTACCTGCTAAAGTGTTGCTTCCCCCTGGCCCCACAGAAGGATTGTAAAAGGTTAGGCTTCCGAGAGTTTGGACAGAGGCTGTTGCACACAGCTCCTGGGCCCAGAGGGGACTGCCTTTCTCAAGTCAGCCTGCTTTTCCTTTCTCCCGGCACATGTTTGTTCTCCTGCCATCTCCTTCGCTGAGAGCTCTGTGCCCCAGACAAACGGTGGCACAAAAGGAAGGCCAGGTCTGGAGTGAAGAGAAGAGGTGGTGAGATGCTCAGAAATCGCCCTGGACACGGCCCTTCTCCTCCCACAGACACCACTCGACTGCCCGGTTCCACTCTGAAGACCAAGGGGTTGCCATGCGCAGACTGAGGCTGACTCAGAACTGTCCCCTTTGTACTCCTTTTGCAAAAAGCACATCTTGGGGAGCAGAACTTTATCTCAGGAGTGTCTTGGGGAATGTAACCGCTAAGCGAGTGGTGTCTCCTTGTAAAAGGAAAAGTACATCGTCAAGGTTTGCTCAAGGATGATGACAACTGGCAAGTGTGAAAGGGAGAATTCTTAGCTTCTCGCTGACTGCTCTTGGGTTTTCTGATAGCTCAGTAACTGTGCGGACAGGGCGAGGGAGTGAGAACTGCCTGTTTATTTGGAATTTCCTGGGGGGGTTATAAAAAACAAACAAACAGAAACACAAAAAAAGCTCGACACTCAATAAATAAACCATTTACAGTAACCTCAGACGCAGCCGAGCTTCTGAGCCCCTTCTGTTTGTTGCTGTGCGCCAATTAGCCAAGAATGCCCACAAATTGTGCTAACGCAGCACTGAGCCCCCGTGCCAAACACCTTCTCAGGTTTTTTCCCTTCTGCATTTTGCTAATCCCTGGATGAAACATAATCGCAGAGAAATGTTCAAGGTTGGACACAACAGGGAGGAACTCAGTGCTGGCTCCCACCCAGTGGAAATAACATGCCATTGGACTCGACAAGGCAGCAATAAGGATGTTAAACAAATACACTCTCTCCAGCCCGCCCTAGCAACGGCTTGTTGCTTTCTGCAGAAGCCCGAAATTTCCTTAAGTTGTTTATTCTGCTCCAAGGTTTCATCATCCGAGATACGTTTTATAACAAGAGATAAACAGGCAGAAAAGTCAAAGAGCAAAATTTTCAATCAGGAAAAGAATGGAAAGAAAATTAAGCCATTTATTCCCCTCCAGGGCAAAATAAAAGTAACAAAAGCGTGTATGTATAATAAATATATAATTATATGTAAGAATTAAGCTCCAGCAACTTGCACTCATAATTCCTTTTCACTTTCTTTCAAACCAGAGGAAAACAGTTCTCCCTACCGTGGTTTCAAGTTAAGATTTTTCGATCGGAAGTTCCAGGTTTCAACTGACTCCTGTCCTCTGTGTTTTGATGACGGCAGGGAAAGGAAATCAGAAAGTGGGACAGAATTTTCTGTAGTGAAAAGAGAACAGGCTGTCTGTCTAAAAGTGCTTAGAATGTTGTACATAATATTACCTAAAATTTACACACATGTACACATCGACATCTCATTTAATCGTTATTACACTCTTATGAGATTGATACTGTGCTTGTTTTACAGATGAAAATCTAGGGTGCAGAGGGGTTTAGGGACTCCCAGATTGAACCATGGAGTGGATTGGAGATCCTCATGTGGTTCTAGACAGAAAAGGGGGCTCAGGTAAGTTGGGGAGGCAAAGCTAGAGGTTAATAACAGTAACAGCAGCAAACCTTTCTACTTTCAGATGGGTAAAAGCCAAATAAATAAGAGAACCCGGCCAAGGTTCTAGACATTTGCCTGAGGGGCCCGGGAAGCGCTCAGCAGTGGTCCTCTGTCTCTGTCCAGTTACAGTTGAGAAAACCGGGGCTTTGCGCTGCAGCTCTGGCTGAGGGGGTCATAAACCTGTGCTGAAACCAAACCTAGAACAGACCTCCCCACTCCTACTGATCCAAGTCTCGTGGAATCAAATGTGATGGGACCAGGAGGAGCATGAGCATTTTTACCTGGTCCTAGGACAGAGGAAAGAAAATTGCAGCCTTTGTTATCGCACCTCCCAGGGTGGATCCATGTGGCCTTTCCTTGACTTCCTCTGGGCTTCTTTCCTTCCCTCGGAAACCAGGAACTGCTCCCTGGCCCCGGAACCACGAAGTCAGATATGACCCCAGGACTGTCTCCTCTGGCTAGTATCAGTGTCTGCACACATGGCAATCACCCACCTTCCTGCAGCTCATCCACCACCCTCGAAAGCACACTTCTAAAATTCCACCAGAAAAGATAGGGGAGGGAGGGACAATCACACCTTTTCTTGCAGGTTATCTAGCCACCATTCATTAGTCTGAAAATTGATTTTTAAAATCGGGAGAAATCAGGCATTTATCCTCTCTTTCTTGTATGTACTGTATCTTTGAGTAACCAAATCATTGTTCGAGAAAAGTCTTTCTTTGTAGAAGAATTCCAGGCAATAAATGCAAGAAAGATTTATAGAAGTATAAAAATCACCATTTTGCAACCTCTAATGAAAAAATATATTTAACGACAATTTCACCCAAATAGTTGGTGAAAGGTAAATGGGGAACTTTATGATGGAAGAGTCAGGTTGGCACCCCCTGAATCCCCCAATTAATCTTAACGTCACTAAAGATGAGACGCTTAAACATTATGTGTTTCATGATGTGATGTAGGCCTACAAAGCACAGCCCAACACACTTGAAAGTGCTCCTAACTGAGCCTTTGGCTCTAACTATTGGTATAAAAGAAATCCAGAGGACAGAGAAAGAAACCAAACAATACCCCGAGAAGCAATCAGTCAAGCTGACAATGTGTGACTTCCTTCAGGTCAAATAATCTGATTTTTCTACCAAATTAATATCATTAAAAAAGTGAGGGTAAAGGGAGCAACCTACTTATCCGTCAATGGATGAATAAAGAAACTGTTATATATACGTGTGTGTAGATATGCGTGCACACACACACACACACACACACACAATGGAATATTATTTACCATTAAAAGTAATGAAATCTTGCCATTTGTAACAACATGGATGGACCTCAAGGGCATTATGCTAATAAGTGAAATAAGTGAAATAAGAGAAAGGCAGATATTCCTTTATGTGGAAATAAATAAATCTGAGCTCACAGATATAGGGAACAGACTGGTAGTTCCCAGAGGCAGGAGAAGAGGGGGGGAGAAATGGATGAACTGTTTTTGATTTGTTTTAGTTTAAACAAATTGAATTAAAAACAAAAGCAAAACAAAGAGGAAAAAAGGAAAAAGAGGTGAATAGAACATCAGTGGACTGTGGGACAACTTAAGATATAACATACACATTGAAATACAAGAATAAAGAGAGAAAAACATCAAAATATGTTTGAAGTAATAATGTCCAAAACCCTTAACAAAAATGTTGATGCAAAACCACGGATCCAGGAGGCTCAGTGAATACAATGTAAGACAAATACTAAAAATCTATACCTAGCTACATCATCTACGTATTATTAGTCAGGATTCTCCAGAGAGGCGAAATTAATGGGATATCTAGAGATATATAAAAGGAGATTTATTATGGGAATTGATTCACATAATTGTGGGTGAGGGCCCACTCATAATTATAAAATAAATTTAATAAAAATTAAAATGTAAGGGTGGTGGGGAGGGGAAGCTTTAAAGAATAACAGGGACTTGGGAGAGAGAACAACCAAATAGAGTGTAGATCTTGCTCAGATTTTAACAAACGAACTGTAACAAATGAGGAAAATAAAATCAGGAAGCTGTGCACTGGCTATTAATGATATTAAAGAATTAATTGTCAACTTTTAAGATATGATAACGTCACACTTAAAAGACTTTAATAGTTGTAGATGCACACTGAATTACCTATGGTGAAGTTAAATGATGCCCCTGTGTGAGAGAAGAAGGGCTCCCAAAGATGTCGACATTCTGGACCCTAGAACCTGTGAGCATGTTACTTTACATGGCAAAAGGGACTTTGCAGTTGTGAATAAATTAGGATCTTCAGATGGTGGGACAGCCGGGATTATCCGGGTGGGCCCAACCTAATCACATAAGTGATGGGGAAAGGAGGCCAGGACCCAAAGAATGTGGCCAGTTTCTAGTTGCCAGAAAAGGCAAGGAAACAGATATCCCTCTCGGGCCTCCAGGAAAGAACTCAGTCCTGCCAACACCTATAAAATAATCAATTTATGTTTTTTTTAAGTCACTAAGTTTTTGGTAATTTGTTACGCTGGTTACAGAAAACTAATACATGTGGGCTGTGTTTTAAAATGCTTTAGAAAAAAAACACGATGGAGAATAGATGAAAGATTGGAAACGTATCGATAACTGGGAAACTGGGAGGTGGGTGCTCTGAGATTCGTTATACTAATCTGTCTGCTTTTGTGTTTGAAAGTTTCCAAAAGACAAGAATTTTTAAAAATGACTGAGGGGTGGCGAGCAGGCAAAGGAGAAGGAGAGGGTTTGAAGGACAGGATGGGGGGTGGTGTTGTGCTGCAGCATGATTTTGGAGGTCTCTTTCCAGAGACCACCAAGAGTGCCCCATTACCTGGATCAGGGAGGTGGTCCCAGTGACCAGTGTGATGCCGAATGCTCTCTGTGTGGACCGAACCAGAAGTAAAGGACTCTCTCTAGAAAAAATATGCCAAATCATCCATTTACTGAACACTTTTGAGCACCTGCTGTGACACTGATCATTAGACATAGTCCTCCTGGTCTAAGAGCTTGATTTCTACAAAAGAAACAGAAATGAAAACCCAAAAGATGGCAGAATTCAAGGCCTATTCATCGGACTCACACACTGCTGTGGCGGTGCAAGTAACTGTGAGGCCTGACCTGTTTCTGAGAGTGAGAATAGTTTGCGTCCATTCAACACTTGTTGCACCCCACCCCCATGAAAAGTATCTGTGTGGCCACCAGCCTCGTTGGCACACATTCCAGCCAAATGAGCTCCCTGGACCTTTTGCACTGCCTCGGGTGGGGAAAAAAATAAACATCCTTACAAATTGGCTTAAGGAAAAGGGGGTTTGGTATGAGCAGTCAGTCGGGGCAGCAAATAGGGCAGATCTAACAAGGGTTGCAATGGGAACCAAGCTAGCTACAGGGAACAGAGTGACGTCTCTCTGCCAGCTCTGCCCACCAGCCTTCTTTTCCTTATGTGGTGAGATGAAATCTTGAACCATTTCCTTTTCTTGGACCTGATCCTATTTAGCCAGTGGCATCCACTGTCTCAGGAAGTGCTGGGGCTATTGACCTAGAAGGAAGAGAAGCAGACAGAATCCATCAGTGCTTATGTTTCGGAAAGAGACTCTGACACCAACAGCAGAAACATTAATCTTGAAAGCCAGGGCATTTGATTAGCAGAAGCCAAGCTACGGTGGGTGCAAAAGAATCTGTTAGGTTCTAAAAATCCAGATTGTGGAAACACAAAAGTCAAAATCCTGAAGACTTCTTGTGCCATAGCCCTAGATTGATGGCCTAGATGATTAGGAGTGGAAAGAGTCCACCAGATCCCAGAGATTAATTATTCCAGGCCTGGGAAATGGATTGGACAAACAAAGAGAGACTGGAAGGGTCCAGGATGAGGGGATAGAAGGAGACTCATCAACTGGAGATTGCCAAGTCAGCTCCTGCAGGTCCCTGGGCCACCATTTATTGCCCAGGAGGGAGTCTCTTGTGAGTCGACATGTACCCCCCATTGGGAGCAGCCTCCACATGGCCTGGTGATTGTTCTGGCACGAGTAATGCCCTAAGACACTGGTCAACCCCATCCTAACTGCATCTACTTTAGTGGCATCAGACATGCATAAGCTCCCCAAACAGAAGGGGGCACAGTGTGGAAGGAAGGCCCCTGGCACCTTCTTTTGCTTGAGACTGAGTAAGCCTAGGACCTTCCTCTAAGCAAGAACAGCGCTGAAATACTCCCCTCTCATACTTAGCATGAAAACAGCCTCTCCAGACGCAGAGGCACTGATCAGTCCAATAGAGTCACTGCATCTCAAGTCCTCAGTCAATCCGATAGGTTCAGCTTGGGTAAAGAGTCTATTTCTGTGCCTCTCATCTGTGGCCAGGGGGCTGGAGTCGCATGGCCTGCAGCCTCTTCCCTAAGGGCTATGAGACACACACTCTGATTCCTCCCCACTCTGAAATCTGTTCTCTCCAAGTCTTCCCCACTGTCACTGAGGTCATCAGTGGCCTTACCCTACCAAAGCCAGTGTCATCCCTTTCTTAGCCTCTCAGCAGCTGTGGCACAGTTGACCAACCCTCCTTTTTCATATTCTGGTCTCGATGTCAGTGACACCATCCTTGCCTGGCTTTTCCCCACCTTTGACTGCTATTTCTTCCTGGTCTTCTTTGCTGGCTTTTCCTCCTCTAATCACACAGTCAAAGTTGAGATGCCCAGATCTTGGTCTTGGGTCTTTTCTACCCACAGCCTCTCAGTAGAAGATTACGTCTAGTCCAATGGCTTTGAAAACTATCTCTTTGCCAAGGACTCCTACATTTTTGTTTCCAGGCCTGACTTCTCCCATGAGCACCAAACAGATGTACCCAACTGCTTACAAGACATCTTCACTCAGACATCTAATTCAAACTCCACATGGCCAAAAGATAACTCTATGTCAAGAGCTATCAAATTTATGCCAGAAGCTTGTTCTTCCCAATTTCAGTAAATGGCCCTAATATCCACCTAGGTGCATGAACTCAAACTGAAAGGAGTTCAGTCGTCCTCTCTCCCCCAAGCCCCATTTCCAATGCAAAAGCCAAAATACGCCCCCTTCTCCATCTCCTTCTCTCCACTTCCAAAGCAATTGCCCTAATCCAAGATTCCATTACCTCTTTTTTTCTAATTATTTTTTATAATGACACTGGTTAATGAAATCCAATAAGTTTCCTTTGTACACTTTAACAGTAAGGCATATGTATATATATTTACACTGTGAGTTCACCTCCCATAGTTAGATTTCTTTCTGTTGCCACATATTGGACCCCCTTTATCCCGTCTACCTCCCCCGTCCTCCCCGACCCTTTACCCTCTGGTACCCACTGGTCTATTGTCCATGTCCATGAGTCTCTGTTTGTCCTGTTCATTTGTTGCTTCTAGGTTTATATCCCACATATAAGTGATATCATGTGCTTTTCAACTTTTTCTGTCTGGCTTATTTTGCTCGGCATGTTTATCTTGAGGTCCATCCACGTTGTCGCAAATGGCAGTATTTCATCTCTTCTCGTGGCTCAGTAATAATCCATTGTACCACAGCTGCTTTAGCCAATCAGTTCTCATAGGACACTTCAATTGCCAGGACATGGAAGCAACGGAAGACCCCATTACTTCTGTACCGAGCTCCTGGAATCCTCTAACTTCCCGCTGCCACACTTACCCCCCTAGAGAGAGCTCAGCTGGCTCTCTCCTGTAATTTATATCTTAGCTCAATGTCACCTCCTCAGAGACTTCAAGCCGCTGCCCTCCGCTGATGTGCTCAGCATCCGCCACACCACACTACTTTCTTTATATCAGTCACTGTTATCTTGTTAATTTACCTATAATCAAGTAATCTTTGATTCCTCTCACCAGAATATAAAGTCTATGAAAGCTTGGACCATGTATCCCCAAAGCTTCACAGAGTACGAGGTATTCAATAAATATTTATTGAAAAACGAATCCACGAACTTATATATAGCTGGGGTTGGGTGTTCTGCTGCTTCAGACGAAGTGTGGTTTACAAGTAGAAAACAAGAACGGGTGGAGCACAGAGAGAACCCTTAGTCCAGCCTGAGTGTTTATGGAGGAAACATTGAATTTGGGGATCTGGGAGAGATGGCAAAATAACAGCGCCTTCCATTCTATAGCACTTTCCAGATATTATCTTATTTGGCTATCACAAACCTCTAAGGGAGAGCAAGGGTAATTCCCCATTTTCTTCTATTTTTTCTTTCTTTTTTTTTCTTTCTTTTTTTTTTTTTTTTTACCAACATGGGGATCATGAGAGGTAAAGAAGTGATTTCCCAAGGTCACACAGCTAATTAATAGGATATGGGCCTGGAACCTCCATCGTCAGACTCCTAGCACAGTGCCCCTTTATTATACATAGTACATGCCATTCTACTCTTGGGCCTCTGGAAATCTGAGCAGTAAACCACCTGATGGTGTGAGTTGTGTCATCCTCCACTCTGGGTGGCTTCCCAGTGTAAGGACACTTAAGAAGCTGCCAGGTGGCTGGCCTCCATGCCATAGGAGACATTCTATTCCGACTGTCTTTTCCTCAGTCTCATTGGACACCTGCTCAGGATCTCATTGCATAATCGCCTCAAGCTGCCTAGCAGATTTTTGAGCCACAAAAGGGACATTAGATGGTCTGGTCCAAACCTTTCATTCTACAAATGAGGCAACTGAGACCCTAAGAGACATGGGGAACCAGTGGCAGAACTAGGGTACAACAAGGCACCCTGCACACAGAAAAATATAGTGCATAATGTACCCATGTCCCGGCTCTGTCAAATTTTTACATTTTGCAAAATTTGGCTGCATTTTTTGTTTTTAAATAAAATATTATGACAGAGCTGAAGGTCCCTAAGTACCCTCCCCCAATTCCAACCCGAATTTGCTATTGAGCATTTCCATGTGTCCTGATACTTCTACAACATACGTACATATCTATAAACAGTACACAGAACCATTTTGTGATTTTAAACTTGATACGCTATACTGTACACATCCTTCTGCAGCTTGCTATAATGTTCTTGAGATTTAAGCGTGATAATAAGTGGAGAGTCAGTTTATTCATTTTAGCTACTCGGATACCGTCATTTGTTTATCTTTTCATTAGTCGATATTCAAGCTCTTTCTTTTTTTTTCTTTCTTTTCTTTCCTTTTTTTTTTTTTTTGGATGGATTCTTTGTTTCCTCAATGCACTGCTATCTCCACCAATGCTACAAGATCTCTACACACGTGGCCCAGAGCTCTCTAGGGACTTTGCCTGAGAGGAACGGCTGGCCGGGCTGTGGGACGTGCACAGCTTCGGCTTTACTGGATAGTGCCCATTTGCTCTCTAAAAGTGGTTGTGCCAATTTACACGCCCACCCGGTTCAGTAATCTTTCCATTATGCCAAGCTGCTGCCTTATTCTGCTTTCAATTCCTTATAATTTATGAAAGGAAAATATAAAAGAGGTGCTATTACCTTATTAAAAAATCCAGCTTCCTTTCCCTGCAGAAAGGAGAGGAGAAAAGAGGGGCAATTGCATATTGGATTAGGGCCTGGCACGCATTCATCAACTTTATAGTAGCGCCGGCTCGGAATTCAGGTCTCCTGCGGGGGGAGAGTGGGGCCACTGGAAACAAGAGACACTTTCACCACGGCCTCCTCCAGCAACGCAGATAGAATTTACTCTAAGGTACAGAAACGTTTGCACTTACAGCCTCCCTGGTTCCAATCAGGACATGAAGGGAAAGTGCCAAGACACCAGAGAATAAGCCAGTTCTCATAAACTTTCCAGCCAAACTCTGCAAACTTTGGAAGGTAGAATCCAGACTGGTAATGAACTTGAGCGCTCAGGCCAGGTCAGCTCTTTTGACCAGGGACTGGCAGGCTCCCTCACCTCTGAAGAGGGCCCCCTCTGCTCCCCCAAAGCGCCCCCCTGATAACCGCACCAACCTCACGGATCCTTGCTATGCTGCTCCAGGCCGTGCACCCTCTTCTCCTGGGGCATTATTTAAGAGAAACACACTGCCAAAGGCCTGCGAGATCCCTGAGGTCTTCTGGTCCTTCTTCTCCCCAGTCTAGATTCTTCTCTTCCTCTCCTCAGCCTCCACGTCACGGTGCTCATCACTACGTCACAGTACTCAGTACTTAGTTGGCCTGCTTTGATCTAGACTTGTGAGTGAATCTCTTGTCCCCAAAGCCTTTGGTCCCCTGAAAGCAGGGATTATGTCATCCTCTCCCTGGTACCCTGGCCCTGTGACCCATTGGTTTGATCTAGGAGGAAAAAAGATAAAGAAAGACAAACAAAAACACCGAACAGTTAATCTGGCTCTCCTCTGCGCTCCCTCTATTCTTTTCTGTTATTACCTGTGGTTTTCATAACTCCATATTGTGATTATTTGCTACAGCTTTTTAAATAGATAGATAGATGATAGATAGATAGATAGATAGATATAGATAGATAGATAGATAGATAGATAGATGATTGATAGATAGATAGATAGATAGATAGATGATAGATAGATAGATAGATAGATAGATAGATAGATAGATAGATAGATGTAGTCAAGTTTCCCTCCTAGGCTATGTGTCCCCTGAGAGCAGGGGCCAGGCTGTGGGCAAATGTTCAGTGGGGACTGAATGGCATCAAACTAAGAAGCACTGAAATTTCAGTTTCAGATTCTGCTCGGTCCTTCATGTCTAATTAGCCACAGGTATCTTTTTAGCTAATAGAAGAATGAGCTCATTAGAGTTTGGGGTAGAAGGAAAAAATAAGAGCCCTACTGCTGTCAGGAGTGGAGACTGAAGACAAGAGAATGCCTGAGGGGAGGAAGGGAGAGACCCATTTTAATTGGAAAGACTTTTTTTTTTAATTTTCCTTTTCTTCTTGTTTTTAAGTTCTAGTCTTGGATCCTAGAAATTACAGGCTCCTTCAGCATCGCCTCAGTGGTTGGAAAAAATGCTCATTTCACTTTTAAAACAAACAACGGAAAGTTCCTTTTAAAGAAAAAATTCTATTAGCCCAAGTCCAAGGAGATTTGCAGAGAGCTGCAGCCGAATGGATCTGCAGAGGTGGCCCACAGGGCAGATGACCCCCAGGAGGCAGCCCCGAGGGAAGGTCTGTCTGGCCTGGCCCCGTCCTGGGCTCTCCTTCTTAGGAGAAGCACCACCCTCCCCTCCCCACGGGCCAGGGCACAGAAGACCTCACAGTGAACAAATGAAGGAGGAAGCTGCTCAGACATGAAAGGGAGAACATTCTTTACCCAAATAAACAGCCAGAGGACGATGCAGAGGGAAGCAAATCCCATCAGACAAAGCCACAAATTAGGATCATAAGAGACTGGGCTTGGGAGTCTGTCTTTAAAACATCTTCCAGGAAGCTGCCCCTGGGGCACCCTGTCATCTCCCTTGTCTCTCAGCTCATACGGGGCCTCCGGTGGCCCTACAGTGAGCATCAGGGCCTGCGTAGTCATCAGCGACACTGAGAAGCTGGAGGGGCCTGAATGCGGTGAGATAGGCAATCGTTTGGGGTCACCGACGTGAGGGGGCAGATGCAGACCTTCACAAAATCCTGGGTGGCACCAGACCAGAGAAAAGCAGCCTGGTGCCTGAGCTCCCGCGGTCTCTTAGAGCCCTTTCCACCTACCCGCAAGGCCCTCCGCAGATTCATGTGAAGCTACTTCCAGAGACTCAAGATTTTGAAACTAGCTCTGCTCAAATGGTTCTTCCCTTTCCCCATCGAGGCCTTCGACATGGGCTAGCAGTCAGTCAGTGTGTGGCGAGTCTCAGGATGAGACTGTCTCTTCCAAGATGCCAGTCCAACTGGCGTGGGAAAAGTGTGAGGCATTCGATGCCACCTCAAGGCTCACCTGGTCTTGTTTAGAAAAGAAAAATAGAACAGACCTACCTGTACTGTCTTGTAGAGTTAAACAGATAAGAGGATATTATGAACAACTTTATGTCAATAAATTTAAAAATTTAGATGAATGAAATAGATAAATTCTTAGAAAAATGCAACTTGACGAAGTGACTTAGGCAGAAAGAAAAAATCTGGGTAATCCTGTAACTATTTAAAGAAATGGACTCTCTAGTTTAAAATGATTTTTAAAAGAGAGCATCAGTCCTGAAGGCTTTCCAGTGAATTGTATAAGTTATTTAAAGAATCAATAATTTCAGTATAAACCGAGGAATTGAATATTGAGGAGGCTAAGAGGACACCAAAGTCAGATAGGATGGTATAAGGAAGGAAAATTATAGGACAATCTTACTCTTGAACATAGATGCATAGATCCCAAATAAAAGATTAGTAATAGAGTTTTAAAAATATGTTTAAAAATATAGTACATCCTGACCAAGTTAGAAGCTATTAACTAAATCATTATATTGACAAAGGAAAGGAAAAAAACCTTCATGGTCTTCTTAATGACTCTAAAAACAGCGAACTTCTTATAAAGCATCAGATAAAATTCAAAAATTTACAGTGGGAAAACAACTCTTTGCAAACTAGAAATAGAAGGACTCCTCTTAAATACGATAAAGAACATCTACAAAGAAACTTCAGAAATCCCAGGTGCTCTTTGAAATGCCAGAAGCCCTCCCTTTAAGGTCAGAAAAACACGGTGTTGTCTACTCTGTCATAGTCATCTCCATAAAAAAAAAAAGAAAGAAAGAAAGAAAGAAAAAAAGAAAAGGAAAAGGAAAAATGAAACATTGGGGTTGGAAAAAAATGAAATTATCATTATTTGCAAGTAGTCTGGTCTCCCATAAAGAAAACCCAAATTAATCTAGAGATAAATTATTATAATTAATCAACTAGATTTTAAAGTGATATAAAGTCAAGTTCTTTTCTATACACTAGCAACAATCAGACAAGGTGTTAAAAACACCATCTACCATAGCAACAAAAATATACAGTATGCAGAAATACATCTACCAAAGATTTACTCTATTGATAAAGTTATAAATAGATATTAAGAAATACAAAGACCTAATTAAATTAAGGGTTTATATACTTGGATAAGAAATTTCAATATCCTGAAGATGTTAACTTGTTCCTAAGTTGACACATAGAGTCAGTGCAATTCCAAGCAAAATCTCATTAAATGTGTGTATATGGTATTGGTTTGGGAGGAGAAAGTTGCGGGAAGAACTAAACAAGCTAATTCTAAAATGTATATGGAAGAACAAAGGGTCAAAAATAATCTGAAGTTAGGGGGACTTTTCCTTCCAAATATTAAAACTTAGAGAAAAGCTATAAA
Source organism: Cynopterus sphinx (assembly GCA_030015415.1). Lineage (NCBI taxonomy): Eukaryota > Metazoa > Chordata > Mammalia > Chiroptera > Pteropodidae > Cynopterus > Cynopterus sphinx. The sequence continues at coordinate 48,571,862 of CM057386.1, read as the reverse complement.
AATTAAGATAGTGTGGTGTTGGCATAAGAAGGGAGAAAGAGACAAATGGAAGGGAGGAATGAGCCCAGGACTAACCAAGCATTGCAGGATGGATTCATCAATAAAACTGACACAACTTATTATCAATGTGGGACAAAAATAAACATGGATTCTTACCCCACACCCTACATAAAAATAAATTTTAGGTGTATTAGAAACCTGTGAAAAGCAAAAGTTTGCATCTTTTAGAACAACGAGGAAGAATCTCTCTCTACGATCTCAGAGCGGGGAAGGAATTCATTAACAAGTCACATCAGTGCAAACTCTAAGGGGCAACTCTGACAAACTTGACTACATTAAAAGTCAGGCACCGTACAGAGTTGCTGTTACACGACAGTAAGAAGAAATGAACTACTTGTACATGCGTGGATATTTCTCAAAGCCTACTGTTGAATGGAAAAATAGGGGACAAAAAGTTATACCATAGTTCTATGTAAATTAAAAACAAAATGCATAAAACATTACATAATTTACAAGGATATAAACAAATTTAAGGATATTCATCCAACACATTAGAGTAAATACCTATAGGAAATAAGTAAGAATGGCAGAAGCTGGGAACAGAATAAAATAGGATGAGAGAAGGCTCTTTGCTTAGGCTGGTGAAGACAGAGCACTATGCACTAGAAGATATGATTAACTCTATTCTGCTTCTGAAATCCAGCAGGGAAAACAAAAATCAAACTAAGTTTGCTGGTGTTACCTTCGCTAGGAATCCTCGAACTTGACATTCAAGGTTATTTCACTCTTCTTATTCCTGATATCTGTGAGGATTTTACAAAATGTCCCCATTACAAAGTGAACGTATCTTTAATGAACATCACTTTATGATTTCCAAGTGTTGTAGGGTGAGTTTCCTAGAAGCAGAGCCTGAGACAAGGATTCTATTTGTAAGCTCTTTATTGAAGGAAAGGAGAAGGCACAGTAGAGAGGGGAAAACGCCAGGAAAAGACGTAGGTTCAGCTGAAGTCTGACCTCAGTCTGGTCCTCTGGGGAACTCTGGAATATGAGCGATACCAAAACGTCACACATCTTACAGGCAAAAAGACTATCCTTCTGTATCTCAGTATCCATCAGAAGTACTGTAGGTCACATTAAGGGGCAGGTATAATCTCCCAGGCATTTCTTAGCGAGGTGGCTCCTAGAGCGGGGGCATCTTTGAGGGTGGCTATCCCAGTCTTCCCTCTGTTCCCCCCACCCACTTCACACCCCTCCACATGCCAAGCCCCACTCACCCACTCCCGAGGTCTCTAAAAGTCTCATCCCATGACAGCATTAGCCAAACTCCAGAATCTCAACACTAAATCGGGTCTAGGTGTAACTGAGACTCGAGTATGGTTCCTTAGGTAAGCTTCTGTGTAAAAAATCTTCCTGTTTTGAGGCCTCAAAACGATACAGACAAGTTATTCCCTCCTCCCAAACTACAAAGTTGGAACCTGGAAAGGATAACCGCTCTAGGCTTTCATGTTAAGAAACCGGAAACGTGAGAAGTAAAAAGGAGTCACTGGCCCATGGCAATTCTGAAATCCAGTAGAGAAAATGTTATAAGTCCCTTGATAAGGACTCAGTCCTGTTTCTGCCAGAAAATAATTCTCCTTGATTCTTGCCTCTACCTTCTGGACTCCTAGGTCTATTCTCTGAGTTGTCTCTTACTTTTTTCCCCTTCGTCCACTTCCTAGCAGTGGAATTTCGGAGATCCAAACCTCTATTTACTTTGTACTGTGTCTGTCCATTTCCGTCCAATCTGGAGGTATTTTTGTAAGTTTAATTATCTTTAAAATTTGTGGCTTTCCTATGAATGTTCTTGGGGTTTTCTCCATTAGACAAAAGCCACACACACAAATCTCTTTGTGATAAGCCCTTCTCTACTTTGGGCTTCTACTGCAATGGCTAAGCTCTTTAGAAACCCTGCTGTTTGACAGAGAGAATCTGTGAGACAAATCCTTCAACACTTTAAAGCACCTTTGGTCTAGCTAAATGCTACCCTAAGGAACCTGCTCTGATCTTCCTGAGGTCTTAACAAAGAATTTATAGCCACATCCACAGCTTTATTTGGGGACCATGCTCTCCTGGTGGTGCTCTAGGTTTTATTGTTAGTGGGAAGATACTTAATTTTATCATCATTTGGCTAGTGGAGTTTCTGGGAAGCTTCTAAATCAGCAAGTCTTATTTTCTTTTTGTCTAGTAGTGTTTCCTTTGGCTTATCTCCCTCAAGTAACAAGAACTAGGACACTTTTAATGCTTGGACCTGAAATATCTATATCACCCAGTTTGTTGAGTGCCTTTTCTATTTCCACGTAATTACAGGTGACACTGTTGCTAAACTTTCTGACTTTACATATCAGGTATTCCCTTTATTTGGTTTTTAATAATATGCTTCTTGTTTACCCACACCAGCAGCCTCCTCAACATCTAGACTGTTCGAGGCACTTTCGGCTTTCATTGGTATTCTCATCCATGTCCTTCTAGCTTTACCTTCCTTCTTGGTTCCAAAGCGACTCCAGATTTGTAGATGTTTGCTATGGCAGCCCCCAATCCTTCCAGGTACCAAAAATATGTATGATTTAGTGGTTGCTGTGAAACAGATTACCCTCACACATTTGTTATCACGCAGTTTCTGGAGTTCAGGAATTCAGGAACAGTTTGGCTGAGAGGTTCTGGCTTAGGACCTATCGTGTAGTTACTGTCATCATACAGGCAGAAATTGAAGCCACTAGAAGGCTTGTTTGGGACTGGAGGACCTGTTTCCGAGATGACTTTCCCACATGGCTATTGAGGGGAGGCCTCCTTTCCTCACCACCTGGCCCTTCTCATGGGCTGCTTAAATGTCATCATGACATGGCAGCTGGCTTTCCCCAGAGCAAGTGATTCAAAGGAGAGTCTAACTTTCCATTTTAACAGGAATCATTCTGGTTGCCGTGTGGGGAACAAACTGCAAGGTGCCAATGTAGAAATGGGGAACTTACTTAGAAATGGGCAAGGGATGACGGTGGCTTGGACTAGAAAAGAAGCAATAAAGATGATGAGGAATGCTCAGATCCTGGATATGTTTTGACATTTTGCAAACAAGGCTGATGAGATTTGCTGATAGATTACATAAGGAGTCTGAGAGAAGGGTCAAGAAGGTCAATAAGTTTATTTATATTTTTTAATTTAAGTATAGTTGATATACAACCTTATATCGGTTATATTAGCTTCAGGCGTACAGCATAGTGACTCGACATTTTTATACCTTACAATTGTGATCAGCTCACTAATTCCAGTAACCATCTGTTACCATGTACATTTTTCACAATATTATTGACTGTCTTTCTCTTCTCCTTTTCACCCATTCTCCTACCGCCTCCCTTCTGGTAATTATTTCTTTGGTCTCTGTTTCTATGAGTTTTTAATTTTATTTTATTTGTTTGTTTTATTTTTTAGATTCCACATATAAGTGAAACCATACAATATTTTTATTTTTATGCCTGACTTATTTCACCTACATAATACCCTCTAAATCCATCCATGCTGTTGCAAGTGGCGAGATTTCATTCTTTTTTATTGCTACATAATATTTCATTATATATCTATACCACATCTTTTTTTTTCCATTCATCTATCTATGAACACCTAGGTTTTGATCTAAGCAAACTGGAGGAAGGAAATCACCACTAACTGAGATGGCCACCCTCTGTATAATTCAAGATTCTTTATCACCCATATTTTACACGTGAGCAAAGTGAGATTTTGAGCATTTAAGTAACTTGCTGAAGGTTTCCCAGGTAGTAAGTCATGTAGTTGGTTCTTAATTACTGTACACTATTGTCCACTGAGCCAGGAATATTACTAGATGGAATTACTTGTCAACATTCTTCGCTAAAAGTAGCTGGCAGATGCCTGTGGTGCTTCCAGATGGCTGGCCCAGCAGTCGGGCAGGAGCAGTCAGGGAGATTCACCCCCACATTAACATGCATGGGGCCACGGTGTTCACTGCCTATGTCCCAAGCCAGGATCTGGTGCTAGATGTCAGTCATACCAATGTGGAAGCTTCCAAAACCGTGCTGAACATCGAAGAGAGAGGGCAAAGGTCAGGAGAAAACTTTTCCCCATGTGCCACCAAGCTGCCTGTTTTCCAGTTGCAAGATGTTAGCACCACTTTGGGAATTCACCACCAGGGCCAGCTCTGTGGGGCAAACCTGCTTCTGGCTTTGCTCTAGAAGATGCCAAGGGCAGGAGCTAAAACATTCGGCCAGGGCCTCTGGGCCAGTCATTTCTGCAGGTTTCCACATCTGAACTGCCAGGGGAAGTGGAGGTCAGCATGTTCTACAGCCTAGATTCCTTTAGAGACAACTTGGCTTTTCTCTTTCTTCTCTAACTCAATTTCCCTGTCACCTCCTAAGCTATATTCCAGCTCCCCAGGAGGTAGAAGAAAATTGCAAGTGGCTGCCCTGGGAAGGAATGAATCCTATGTCTAACTGGTTACATTCACTTTGTTCTTGCTTGAGAATTCCTTTTGGGAACTGAAAATGTTTTCCTTTTCCTCTCCCTTCTTTCTCTTTCTCTATGGGAAAGTATGTAATGGATGTTTTGTATACCTGGTGTAGATAAGCCCCCCCAAAAACAATGAATTTATTTCATCTTGTATTAAAGAAAAAAAAATTCCTCTAAAGGGAGAAGCAAAGTACATTTCACTGGTTTCACTAGGGGCCTAATTAGGGAGAGTTTCCTTGAGGGTATTTGGGGTGGGGCTGGGGGTGGGGTCTCAGAAATTCTTGCTGACCTGGAAAAGGGTCTGGGTGTCACCACCTTTTCATTTCAGATAAAAAATGCAGACACCCCAAGGCCACTGGTCTATGGGACACTGAGACACAAAGAGCCTGAGGGATCCTGTTCAGCCTCACTGGGAATGGGAAAAATGCAAGTTAAAATGAGTCACCATTTTCACCTGTTACAAAAGCCAAGATGTTTTGAAATGATAAATCCAGCAGTGCATCAATGTAAGACAACTGCTGCCATACAGGTGGGAAGATATATTTTCATTAACTCTTGGTAGGGAGTTTGTAACAAAAAGCCTTTAAAACACACCCACCCACTGCAAATCAGTGCAGCCACTGTGAAAAATGGTATGGAGGTGCCTCAAAAACTTAAAAATAGAACTAACTTATGATCCAGCAATTCCATTTCTGGGCAATTATTTAGAGAAATCCAAAATACTAATTCATAAAGATGTATATACTCCTATGTTCATTGCAGCGTTACTTATAGTAGCCAAGGTATGGAAGCAACATAAGTGTTCATCGATAGACAATTGGATAAAGAAGATGTGGTACACATATACAATGGAACATTACTCAGCCATAAAAAGAAAGAAATCTTACATTTGCAACAACATGGATGGACCTAGAGGGTATTATGCTAAGTGAAGTAAATCAGACAGAGAAAGGCAAATACCATATGATTTCATTTATATGTGGAATCAAAGAACAAAATAAATGAACAAACAAAACAGACACAGACTCAGATACAGCGGACAAACTAATGGTTGCATGTGGGAGCAGGGTTGGGGGACTGGCTGAAAAGGAGAAAGGATTAAGAAGTACAAATTGTTAGTTACAAAACAGTCATGAGGATAGAAAGTACAGCATAGGCAATATAGTCAATAATATTTTAATAACTATGTATGGTGCCAGGTAGGTATGAGTCTTATTGGGGGAATCACTTGGCAAATTGTGTAAAGTCAATATATGAAATGTCAACTGTTATTGAAAAAAAAGCATGACCACCCATTGAACTCACCGTTCCTTAACTACAGTTGTACCACAAAGAAATAATCCTGGATGCCCACAGAGCTTTGACTAAAACAATGTTTGCAGAAGCTTTGCTTATTTGAGAAAAAAAAATTGGAAAGAATGATAAGAAATTGGTTAATAAATCATGCACCCAAATACTGACATTAAAACATAAGTTATAGAAGAATATTTACTGAGATAGGAAAATAGGGAACTTGTATTATCAAATAAGAAAGCAAGATATGATAAATGGGGCTACATAAGAAATATGTACACAGATAAAACAGACAACAGCCTAACAAAATAACTAAGCTCAAAGTCAATTTTCATGTAAACTGGACCACCTAACTTACTCTCTCAAAGCCTCAGCTTCCCCACCTACAAAATGAGAATGAAAGGCCCTTTTCATGCCCAGTGGTCAGAATGACAGCCCCCCAGAAAGCTTCAGGCCCACCCTGCCCTGGTTATAGCTTCAATCAGCCCTGGGTCAGGAGGCCATGTCGCTTTGATTCCTATTCTGATTTCACGCTGCCTGGGCCCAGTCCCTGTCAAGCAGCATTAATTCAGGCCGCACAGGAACTCTTCTCACTGGAGCACCACAGGCAGGTGACATGCCTATCACTGCAGAAGTGGAGATGATAAGTGCCTATCTGAGCCAGAAGGTCCCTACCATGCCAAGACCTCCACACTCCTTCACCCCAGTGGGCTTGCCTCCACGCTGCTCTGATCCTCCTCAGCTTTCCAGGCCTGGATCAGACCTCATTGCCTTCAAGAAGTCTCCTCGGATTACTTTAGACTCCAGTCCCTTCCTTCACTTCCATCCCACTGAACTGGCTAAGCACACCCCACCCCTAACAGGACACTCAACTACGCAGCCTTCAACCCACCTGTAAAACGGGACTGTTGCACTGCCTCACCAGTAGGCATCAGAAATAGAACCTTCAAAGAAGGTACCACTCAATAGCAATCACTCAATAAATGCAGCTATTACAAGTCAAAGCCAAACATCTCTTCTTGAGTAATTCATTCTCCCTGTCTATGAAAGAGTGAACAGGCTGTGAATGGAGCTCAACCGTGTGAGTAAAATGCATGCAGTTTGGCTTATGACCTCTGGGAGGTTCGAGGATTTTCTTCTTCTGGGTTCTCAGCTGAGACCAGTTGAGGGGCTTCCCAACTTATTGCATGATTTAACCATTTTGTGCGGGTTTCTCTTCCCCTTTGGAAAGTGCGTTTCACATCCAATGTCATGTACCCGAATTTGAGTAAAACTCTCCAGTACTTTCCAGGTTTTGAAAAAACTGCTCTATGACAGAATTTCCCACCTTGGATGAGTCAGTTGAGGAAGTGGCATTGGCAGAGACCACCTGTATTTCAAGCATGAGTAAAGATCCAGCATGTGTCTTCCGAAGGCCTCACCAAGAAGACCACAAATGTGCAAACAACCATCTAAGCCACAGGGGAGGCAGTCACAGGTGACTCCCAAGGTCAAGGCCTGAGTGGCGCAAGGAATGTAGGTTTGAGCTAAGAGAGTGTGCTGTGAGGGTCACTTGGAGGCCTACTGATCGCCCGAGTAGGGTTTCACTACATCCAAATTCCTCTAAAAGATCTTCCTTCCTCTGAACTCCTCTCCCTCTCTAAATAGGAACACATATACCCTGGGTAGGGAATCACCCAGCTAACTGTGCTCACTTGCTCTAAAATGTTGCTGAAAAAGACCAACAACTCAACTGAAACATGGCCAAAGGGTATGAACAACAACTTCAGAGAAAGAAAATGTAAATGGTCCCAAATCTTATAAAGAAATGATCGATCACACTCATAATAAGAGAAATGCATGGTAACTCCATAGAGATACCATCTCTCATGTATCAGTTTGGCAAAAATGCAAATGTTCGACAGCACTTGGCAGTATTCCAGTTATTGACTCTCAGCTCCAAAGTCACCCTTCTCTCTTTTGCTTGGGACACTGGGGCTGAGACTCTGCTTTGCCAAATGCTCTTCTGGGGCGACTAGGGGGTGCTAGAAGGTGACTACAGGTTGGAGAAGGGAGAAAGAACTTGTTCCTTCCTATTTAGCTTCTTGTCTACTTCCTCCATCTTTACTTCTCTTGAGAGGATCACCTTGGCCCTTGACTGATGAAATTAGTAAAGTTGGTAAAACACGAAATGGTACCACCCTTATGTAGAGCAACTTAATAATATCTAACTGAATTAAAAATTCAATTCCCATTTGGCCAAGTAGTCGATCCCTCTTCTTTCTATATAGCACATGTTTAAGACCATCTACTGCAGCGTTGTTTGAAATAGCAAAAAAAGTGTCCATTTGTAGGGGACTGGCTAAAAAAAACTTGCATATCCACACAGTGGATATTCTGTACAGTAAAAATGAATGAGAAAAACATTAAGTTAAAAAATATATATAAGCAAAAAAAAGCAAAGCGTATATTGATGGATGTAGCATTTTGTTTCCATGCAACAAACAGAATAGGATTAGAAAATCTGCTTGCTTTTAGTTGCACACAGAAACCCTGGGAGGATACACAAGAAACTAGTAAGAGTAGGCACCTAGATGGTAGAGAAGGGCGTTTGGAGACAATTTCTGCATGCCTTCTGAGCAGAGGCTTGATAGCATTTGTTGCAGAAGTTTGTGTAGAAACAGCTTTAGAAGATAGTGTCTTCCTCCAGAGCAGAAAACAGGTTTATTTGCCCTTGGTAAAATTAAGACAATGTCTCTTTTCAGGGCAAAGCTTGAGCAGGTTTGTCCTCAGCCCATTGTAAAAGCTTGAGGGTTCCTAAGCTCAGGATTCCTCAGCTGGGAGGCAAACCCACTGTGTGCGCAGCATCCACGTGGGCCACTGCACACGGCTCCCATGGAACTTTGGGGGACATAGAGAACCCATGTGAATATCAGGCTCATGCTGCCTGCTGAGTCACGAGTAACAAAGTCCTTTGTTTCTTACCTAATTGTCACATGTCTTCTGCCAGTGTCCATGAAGAAGCGGCGGGCTCACTTGTTAGTTTGCAAGTAGGGTAAAACAGTCTCTTCACAATGAGATATATGGGGCTGGAGTAGAATAAAACTTATTATTATTTATTTTTTCACATTATTATGTTTTGAACCACAGTCTATTTAAGATATTATTTATAGACTTAATTTGAAACTAAATGTTGCTTTTGCATGTGAGTCACAAATCTTCAGAGTTCTGGACCTGGCATGGCATGAGGGAGCATTGGTTATGACCCTGGATGTCACAGAGAAGGAGACCAAGGCCCTTACATACTCATCTATTACTGGTGGATCCTCAATGAACCCAGACTTCCAGACCTCTTGTCTACTGTTCTTTCCAGTGCCCAGGCTGGGTCAGAACATACCGAACATACATAAGAGTATGTACCACAGAACATGCTCTTGTAGTAAACTGCCTCAAATTATGTTTAGAAGCAAACAAAACATTAAAAAAGTGAATGCTGATACGCTAGTCCAACCTAAAAACTGATCAATTCTACCATCATAAGTAACTATGGAGAAAAGACAGATTCCAGGCTTCCTGAAATTGCCCCAAAGTCTGAATAAGTCAGTGGTAGCATGAAATGGAAAAGAGCAATGTGTGATATGAGTTTGGGTGGTGGGAGTTCTGAACAAAGGTGTTCAGAGGTCAGAACTGAGGTTCACCTGTTCAAGAATCTTATCTGGAGCTTCGAAGGAAAGGTTGCTATAAAATGTGTTTCATGAAGGTTTGTCAAGTGAATAAGTGAGAGAAGTAAATATTGCTACCACTCAGATAAAATTCCGGAATCAATAACATCAGCAATACCTGAGAGCCCGAGGAGAACCACACCATTGTTCTTATTGCTGCGGAGGTTGATATGGTATGAAGAAAGGGTACGGGATGGGCCCTGAGAAGATTCTAGTTCAAAAGATCAGTTCCACCTGATTCCATTCATCCATTCATCCATTCATCCATCTATCCACACATACATACATACATACATACATCATCTATCTTTCTATCCTCTAACCAGTCCCTATCCTCTAGTAACTTTAAGTCTAGATGGAGAGGAGATATGCAAAGATCACTAGAATACAGTCAGAAAAGTGCCAGAGTGCAAATACCTAACACAAATATGTGTGAGTGGAAAATGTTGTTTTCTATTGCCTTTTCTGTCTCCATCATCAAATTAAAAGCCGTGAACTGAGCTTTATTAATGTCTATACCCTCAGGGCTCAGGATGGCATATAATAAGTCAACATTTGTTCAATAAAAATAATGAGTGTGCATGTCAGAGAGTATCAGAATGAACTGGATTAGGCTGTGGTAACCAAGAAAACCAAAACCTCAGTGGCAGAGAACAAAACAAAGGTTGACTTTTGCTCATGAAATATATCCTTCATTTGGCTGGAAGCTCTAAACTGTCGTCATGCTGGACTCAGGTTGGCGGAGCAGCCATCACCTGGAAAAGCACCTGTCATCATGGCAGAGGGAAAGATGGAGAATGGCAAACTGAGCTCTGCCTAGAGGTCCCCACATCGCCTTTGTCCACCTTCTGTTTACCAACGCAAGTCAACAGGCTGCATTCCAAAGAGAAGGAGAACAACCCTCACCACTCCCACCAAGTGCTCGGGAGACAGGACACGCACTTGTTGGGTGGTGCTAATAAACACCACAGTCTGCCCTTCTGCTCACAGAATACTTGATTCGCTCTCTTCATCCCATGAAAAGTCAAGTCCCTTCCTCCCCAAGGGAGCCAAGTGCAAAGCCCGCTGCAGAGCTCTTCGTAGAGGTCCGGCAACTCCGGGTGACGCACAACAGTCTCTTCACTAGGTCTGTTTGTGGCTTTTCCTGACCTAGAGGCCCATGGCAGTCGCCTGCCCCACACACCAAAGGGGGCACAGGAGCAGAACGGCGCTGCAATCCTGAACAGGGGACGAAGGGGACTGGAGCAGATAAGAGGTCCCGCCTTGAGGGCACCTCGCCCCAAACGGGATTGCGTCCCGTCCAGGCCCTGATTTTCTTCTCTGGGAGAAGCTCCCATTGTCTTTTGCTCTCTGTGACCTCCAGATCAGCCCTCTGGAACATTCTTTGTTTTTCATTATCTCGTTTGACCAAATCAGAAGTGAGCTTTTCGGACGATGTCTCCCTTGTGGGCTGAGCAGCTTTCTCAGAACCTTCTCTGTCTAGTAAGGCGGCGGTCACCAAGGGAAAAGGAAAGCTCAGAAAACGGAAAATTACACTCAGGCTCTTAACGGTTCTCCCCAGAAGTGACACGTGCCTCTCCGGTTCACATCATTTTGACCAGAGCATGTCACACGGCCAAGCCTGGCTCCAAGGGGCAAAGAAATGTAATGCTCCCGTGTGCGTAAATGGAGAGTTGGAAATCCCGGCTGAGTGACATCTGTGTTGAGTGGGTTTCACCTGGCTCCGAAAGTCAAGCCAGTCCTCACCAAAACGGCATTTGGTTAAGTTAGAGAAGGTGTCGAGAAGGGCAGCTTTGACCAAGAGGAAGGGGGAGGAGAGAAAAAGGAAGCCTGAACATGGGGCCCGTTCCCTCAGGCCACAAGACATGAAGCAGAGAAGGCTGAGATGCAGGCAGGGTGGACCGAGACCTGCGTGCCCACTGCACGCTCCCCCCGCCCTTGAATTCAGATGAGGAGTTCTGCTGTGCCAGGCTGCGGAGTCAAGCTCTGGAAAGTCAAAGGAAGGCCATCTGCTCTGTGCAGAAGTGCGGACGCTGTTCTCCCAGCTGAGAAACTCGTGGAGAACCCACGGCATTTCTTAGGTGACATACAGGAGGCCATGTGAATCGGGAAGCCACCAACTCAGAAATGGCCCTCACCTCTCGAGGGTGACGTCACCACATCCCCCAGCCATGTTCTCCCTCACCCTGCCCGTGGCACTGTCAGTCAGATGGGTGCCTGGGAGGACCTGGATGACAATTCTTAGGAGCCTGTTGCTATGGGAACTGGAAATTAGCAGAACGTATTAAAATTCTCAAATACAGACCATTCTGAAAGAAATCAAACTCTATCAAAGAAATATGGTTTGTTCCCTCTGAAGTCAGAAAGTAACCTGACCCAGGCGATTAGCAAGGAGAGTCTGTAGAGCTTCCTCAGGTGTAGGAAGAAAGAAGTGGATTTAGCCTTGGTTGTGAGGGTAGAGCAGGGAGTTAGCCGGGAGAGGGCTAGAGCACCATGGACCTGAAGTTGAGGGGGAGGAAATAGCTCAGGGACTTCTTAAGAACCTCAACGTCTAGTTTTGTTTTCTCTGCAGCTTGGAGTAAGATGCATGCTTCTTGCTGTTACCCATGAATCTTTAGAATAATCTCTACATTCAACTTCCATGCCTGATTATATGCAGAGGGAAAAGGGTCATCCCACTTCTGGGTCATCCCAGAGCTGGAGAGGCATTATAAGAAGCACAACAAAATACGGAGAGAAGGACACTTCAGCAAAAGCCCGGAATCGGAGCCAGGTAAGGCCAGAATAAACACGAATCTCTGAGAATTCCCAGAAGTCTTATGAAGGGAGCCTGACGTGCCATGGGAGGGGTTCAGGCCTAAGGTGTGCATCTTAAGAAGCAGGTGGATCTAAGTGACACTGGAGTTATACCACCTGCAAGTCTTGGGGAGAGTCAAAGGCATCTGTGAAGATTTGTATTTAGAGGGCTCCCTCTCAGAACATAGTCGCAGTCGTTGTCCCAGCTGTCATTCTGGGGCCTGAGCCTCGTGGTAGTCTCCCCCACCTGGCCTGGCCAAGACGTGGAGTTCTGTAGAGGAGAGCTGGGTGAGTGGCTTCTCCAAAGTGTGGGGATGCCTGGCTGGTTGGTGCCTTAATGCCCTCTGGCAGCTCAGTGTCCCCACTGCTGCCTGTGAGTGTCAGACCAAGCCTCAGAAAACAAACAGCGCACACCGAAGGGATTTCTGCTGTGAATTCTGGCACATTCTGCAGCCCAGTAGCTTATCTGAGTGAGCAAGAGCTGCCAAGGAAGTCCCTCCTGCTGGCGTGTTTGTGAGGCGGGGACTCTGGGGATAGGGTGGTGGTGGCGGAGATGCAGCCAGCTTCTGAGAGCTGAGTCCCCCTTGGCCTCCAACTGCCCTGTGGGGTTCCCTCTCGCCTTCAGTGATGAGGAGGGGAGGGTGGAGGGCGGCATCTGTTTGATATGAAAGTCCAGGTTTTAGGCTTGGGGCTAAGAGACAAGCCAGGCGCTCAGGCCTAACCTTGTGGCCACTGAGCCACCAGGAGGTGTTATTTGGTTTAACGTGGGAGCAGAAGAGAGGGGATGAGAGCTGAAAAGGAGACAGGCAGACTGCTCTTGGCAGAGAAAAACCATCAAGCCCCATTATTTGCTTTAAATCAAATGAAGTCTGACCCTGAGCCCCCACGGTCACTTGGCGGCCCCCTCTCCTGAAAGGAAGGTAAAGGGGAAGAGAACAGGGCCAGGTGCATTTTCAGCTCATTTTGGTCACAGCTCAGAACAGGCGCTCTCACACTGCGGTCAGTGGGGCCCTCTGCCCACCTAGGGTGACCAGCTTGTCCTGGTTTGCCCAAGACTTACCCAGTTTGGCACTGAAAGCACTTTGTCCTGGGAACCCCTTTAGTTCCGGGCGACTGGGACGGTAGGTCACCCTCTTCCCACCTTGCATCACTCAGGTGCACCAGGTGGCCCTCTCTGGGAGGTCCGATCGCCTCTGGTGGTAGTAGAAGTGGGGGCTGCAGGTCCTACTGACTAGGGGAACTCCACAGGCTCCGCCGTATGAGGTCCTCCTCTCCCCCTCGCTCCTTGCCTTCTCTCCCATTGCATGATCCCTTTAAGCTTCTCCAGCTTCTGAAGGCAAAGACCAGGAAGATGGACTGTCCCCCAGCAGCCTTTATCCCCATCCTACACCACGAGCCTGCCCAGAGGTACAGGAGCACAGAGGCTTCTTACTTGTACAGGGGGGAACAAGTACAGCAGGCGTTAATCCCCCAACGACCCCTCCTGCAATAGTTTCCACGTAAATCACTTCAAAGGCTCGGACTAAGGGACAGCTGCAAGTCTGTTTTGCCACGAGAAGGCTTTTCCTACGATCTTTGCAAACCTAGCTCTTTGAACCTAGGGCTTAGTGGAGGATCTTGGGTGGCAAAAATGTTACCCCAGGGGACCCCAGCCTCCTTCTTCAGCTCCTTCCCCTCTGAGTGCCGCTTGCTCACTCCAGAAAGGCTTCCACTCTGCCGGCTTTCCCGACAAGGGTCTCCTCCACAGGGACACGAGGCTTTACATTTTTTAACCAGGAGCCTCAGGAACATCTGTGTTTGCTTCTGATTACAGAAATAGTCTACGATTTAAGACAGCTCTGGGCAAGGTCCAAAAGCCAGCCTAGAGAAGGTGAGGTTTCTTAGCAGGGTAGCACCACTGATGGGGAGAGCTCACAGGCCAGGAAGCGGTGATAACGGGCCAGGGAGCTGGTCTCTTTCACGGGCTGCAGGAAACATGTAAGAAAGTGAAAAAAAAAAAAAAAGAAGAAGAAGAAGAGAGGGCGGAGGTGGGATGTTTAACCCGCTTAAGAGAACAAATAGCTGTCAGGCACTTTAGACCTGTCACTTACATGTAACTAATTTATGTGCCCGGGCCCCTTCTTATGCAGACTGGGGCGATTCTCTATTCCTCCTTTTCCTCCAGCCACCCCTGAGGGCCTCCCTCCCAACTCCAAGCATCCTATGTGTGCATTTTTCTAAACTAAGATGGTTTCTTTTGTAAGTGAAACAGATGCAGGCTGTAGTGAAATAGTATTTTTCTTCCTCTGAAAGTACCATTCTTTAGGAATGAGGACATTTGGGGTCAGGCAGGCTAGGTAACTTAGGCAAGGTGGCACAGTAGGTAAGGAGCAGAGCTGGGATCGCACTCAGGTCAGTCTTCACGCAAAGCTGCATTTCCTCCTGGGCTGCCCTAGTCTTGGCTGAGGCCTTGGCCTGGAGAAGGGGTTTGCAGCAGGAGAAACAGGTAGTTCTGAGAGAGAATCTGCATGACCCATGAGGGAAGCAGAGGTGCCACTGCCTACTCATAGCTCCAGAAGCAGCGGTGCTTGGAGTCCCGAGAGAACAGGCAATCCCGAGCTCCAGAGAGCCTATAGGAGGTGGCTGGGCCACGACCAGGCCAGGGTATGGCAAGCAGCAGGATTCAGGAAGGAGGGAGCAGGAAGGAGAAAAGGAGGCAGGCCTAGGAAGGTTTGGTTGGGGGGTGCGGGGTGGAGGCCTTAGCTCTAAAACAGCTACCAATGCCCAGGTGCCTGGAGCCGTGCTGAAGGCCGCTACAGCCATCCTTGCTAATCCATGCAAGGATTAGCATGGAGAGGTAGCTGTCCTCCCAATTCACAGGTAAGGAGACTGAGGTTCACAGTCTTTAAGGATTTGCTCATAACCCCAGGCTCGCAAACAGCTAGCCAGGGCTCACGTCAGATGTGTTTGCCTCCAAGTTCCGTGCCCACCCCCTTCTCCACACAGCCTGAGCCAAGCTGAGGTGACGGCCCTACATTCGGTCCTGGGCCCTTTGTTCTGGGGCAAGTAAAGCCCAGGCCATGTTTTTGCTGCTGACTTCCAACCTGGGTGGGCACCTGCCACTGACCAGTGTCCAGTGTCTGCCAGGTTGGCTCTGGGAAAATCCTCAGCTGCCGGAGCAGTTGGTAAGTTGGGTCTGTCCATTCCCACCTCAGGGGCCCTGCCCTGCTCTGGAACAGCCAGATTTCAACACGGCAGGTCCCATCCCATTTTTGAGACCCACTCAGGTGGGTCCTCTTCCTCAGAGAGCCTTCTCTGACCTCTCACTCCGAAGAAGCCCCCAGACTCTCTCCAATCTTCACGCTACTGTTTGTTTTTTTCTTCAAGGCACTTACCTGCAATTCTTCCATTTGTTTGTTATTTTTTATTTTTTTTTTATGGAGGCATTGCTTAACGAAACCCAGTAAGTGTTCCTCCATTTGTTTATTCATTTATTATTTGCTGTCTGCTCCCTTCCCCAGCATGAGAGCCTGGGCCGCGTCTGTCCAGTTCTCCCGGAACCCCCGGTGCTGGATCGTTGCTCGCACACAGTGTGCACTCACCACACATTGAATAAAGGGGGCAAACTCTGAACACCAGCAAAGGCCATCTTTGTCTATCCCAACGTCTCTCTCTCTGTGGGGACAACCACCTCAATGGCCACTTTCCCACCCCATTTCTCTGTGAAAAAATTGCTGCAATAAAAATTGTATCTCGACCAGATGTCACTCAACAGGAATCCGAGACTTACCTGGTGGCCTCCACCCTGGCTGACCAGAATATAACCCCACCCTATGAAGCCCTTTCTACCAGCTCTGCCCCCAAATTCCTCCCAGCCCTGCCACCTCCTCTTCTGCTCACCCATCTTGAGGTTTCAGGAAAACAAAAATCGCCTTGCCCATAGCAACGTCAAGAACCTGGCTCCCGGTGGCCAAACCCTTGTCGTGAAATGGTAGGAAAGCAGGGCCCAGCGATGGAGCCACCACTTGGAGGCCTGGAGACGAGGCCCAAAGGCAGATCTGGACCCTGAGGCTTTTGGTCTCAGGTGCCACGTGCTCACCATCACTGGACCACGGTTAAATATCTCTTCTATCAAACAGACCCAGCCTCTCATTCCCTTTACCTGCCCTGCAGGGAGGACAAGGGATCAATGAAATATGAAATTGGAAGCACATTATGCTTCTCAGCTGAAAAGGGCCACAATTGAAGAGAGATTCATGGCTGTAAGTTGCTTTGTCTGGGAGATTTTTATGTGGGTGTGAAGAAGTTTAAGGTTTGAAGAAAAAACACAGCTCATTTCACAGAGCTATTATGGGATTTTCTCTGTGGAAGCAGGCAGTCTCTGCACAGCCCTGAAATGTTTTGACAGCTCAGGCAAATCCTCAGGAAAACCTGAGACCAGAGCGTGCCAATGTGATGCTTATCTCTCATTCCCCACACCTCCCTTGGTTATCCCAGGAGCTTCCCTCTCTGGCTCCTGGGCAGGCCCAGCCACCACCCTGCCCGTGGGGACCAGCCACCCATGGCCCAGTTATGAATCAAGCTTGTCCTCCTGTTATGATGCGGGAAAATGGGATGATGAATTCATTTCCATCACCATACTGCCCATAAGTCATGGCTTGAAGGGCCTTTTTTTTTTTTTCTTTTGGAGTTTCCAATGACAAAGATTTCATTATCCGAAGCAATAATTTTTAACCAGAGCAATGCAAGATTTCACTCTACCTGAATTAAGCCCATATGTGAGGGAAGCCCAGAGAACTGCAGTGTCTGGAGCGGCAGGAGAGGGGGAAGGGAAGGCCTCATTCTGTGTTCTCATCCCCTCTCCTCATTCTCCTTTTTCTCTCTGTCTGGGTTTTCACTTTTTTTGTTGTTGTTCTGTCTCTCTCCCCTTGAGCCCACTCATTTCCTTGGGCTCTGCACCCTGCATGATCTTCTCCCCCTTGTTCCAGTAACATCTGTCATGCCTGGATTGACATGTTTGTCCCTTCTGCCTGCCTGTTCTCCCCTCCCCATCTCCAAACCCCTTCCCCACAAAGTCGGAGCCAAAGAGGGGCAGAGTTGCCTGTCTTAACCCTTCTCTTGAGAATCTGAATCCTCAGCCTTATTTTCAAATGGGGCCAAAGTACCTTCCTTCAAAATGGAAAAGCAATTTCAAAACCACTGCAAAAGAGAAGATGCCCAGGGGATTGGCTCATTCTAACACTCTGGATGTGCCACCTCCTACAAGGCCCCATCTGCATCCCTGTTCATTTTCACACTGAGCTTATTTCTCCAAATCTGAAGCCGAAAGTCATAGAAAGTATAAGTAAAAACCAAAAGAGGGAAATATGGGGACCATACAGAGGCTCAGGAGGAGCCAGACAAGGCCTTCAACTCTCAGTTCTCCTGGAAAACAGTGTTTTTCTTTGGGGGGTTCTTGTGAGAGCTGATCTGGCCTGAGAAGACTGGGAGCCCTGCCAAGAAGGGCTTACCCTGGTGTAGGATTGGGGTGCCTCTGACATCTACTGCTGTCCACATCCTCAACCCACGGAAGCTCCTGCTTCACCTTCTTTACCATCACAGCCCTGAAGGCAAATGCTTTCCTTCTAAAGATGCTGCCCCCATCAGTCCAGAGACAGGCCAGGGTCCATTCATCAGTTTGGCAAGCCCAAGGTAAAACCTTGGTGTCAAATTTGAAGAAGCCACATGCAGCAGGTCTGAGTTGAAACAGCAACTACTATGTAGTTGATGCCGACTGAGCATAAAATAAATACATAGGATGAGGCTCGCTGTCTCAAAGACCAAATGAAAGTATGGCTGATACTGGATTTCTCGAACTACCAAAACACCAACTTCATAACCAGCCTACATCCACACCCAAGTAGAGTGAACACCAAAGAAGAGTCTCAGAGAGTCGCTTCAGGAATTCAGGTGAGGGAGGGGTCACAGGAGGTTGAAGTGGGGAGTGAGGGTCTTTGTGGAAGATGTGATGCTCGGTAAATGGAGAGCAGTGGAAAGGGCCTTTCCTGGGGTCCATCGAGGCTTGAGTGTGGAAGTAGCCTTGATCTCGGAGGGTTTAAGAGACTGAAAAGCAGAGGAGCAGCGTGTCCTCCAGGAGGAGCGAGAGTGAGGTCAGGGAGTTATGTGGCCCAACAACTGAGCATAGAAGTCCAAGTCCAAGATGTGGGCCTCACGGCAGTCCCCAGCCAGCCACAAAAGATGTGCCTGAAGGCCTTCTCCGTGGCCCCAGTTTTCAGCCACCACTCTTGTACATGTTAACTCCTCCCTGGAAATGCAGTTACAGAGTGCCTGGGGACAAGGAGAGGGAAGAAGAGAAGCTGGCAGGGACGATGCCTGCTCTAGGCTGGCCTCCAGTACACTCATTGGCTAAGAGTGACCCCTATGGCCCGCACACCTGGCCCTATTACAGGCCAATAGCAAATTCCTGCCTTGATAACCTCACCAACCACCTCATGTCATGAAAATGGAGAGCTGGGTGAGCAGTTAAAGATGTAAAAGATACATGTGTATGCCAGGGTGCTGTGAGATTTGCAGAAAGTGGAAAAGGTTTTATATAAAAAAAATTATTTTTTTAAATTTTTTTAATGGAGAAATTTATATAACACAAAATTAACCATTTTAAAGTGTATAATTCAGCGGCGTTGACCACATTCACCATGTTGTGCATCTAGTACTTCTATCTAATTCTAAAATATTTTAATTACCCCAACATGAAACCCTGTACCCATTAAGCGGTCACTTCCTGCTCACCCTCCCCCAGACCCTGACAACCACTGATCTGCTTTCTGTCTCTATGCGTTTACCTGCTCTGGAAAGTTCATATAAAAAGAGCTGTTGGCCTTAAAAATCAAGTAACCAGTTATTTTTATTGGCAAAATGGCTTTATTCAGGAAGGGCCAAAGAACTGCAATATAGGCCCTGCATACTATGGCAAACCATAGGCAAGTAGGCGAAAAAGAAGAGGAACCATTAATTTATGGAGGAAAGGGGAGTGGGGGCGGCTGTTACACATGAATTGTCTACTGGAGGGAACTGGGGTTCAAAGGATAGTGGCTTCTCATTGGCTGGGTCTGCTGCTAGGCCAAGAGAAAACCCTCCCTGCTGCTGAGCCAACGTAGGCGTTTTCCTTTGGAGTCTGCAAAGTGCAGTGGTGGTGGGTAGTGTGTGAGAGCTCCCCTTCGGGGCTTCCAGACTCCATTTTCAGTAAGGTCGCCTTTATTCATTTTCAGAGTTCTACCATATGTGACTTTTAGTGTCTGTCTTCTTCACTTAGCATAATGTTTTCGAGGCTCACCCATGTTGTAGCCCGTATCAGTACTTCATCCCTTTTTGTGACTGAATAATATTCCATTGCACGTATGCAGCACATTTTGTTTAGCCATTCACCTGCTGGTAGATATTTTTTTCACCTTTGGCTACTAAGAATAATGTTTCTATAAACATGCATGCACAAGTATTTGTTTGTGCCCCTGCGTCCAAGTCGTATATACCCAGGCGTGGAATTACTGGGTCATATAATAACCTTATGTTTAACTTTTTGAGGGACCGCTGAACTGGTGCTGCATCATTTATATTTCCACCCGTGGAAAGGTCCTGAGAATTCTTAGTAAGTGGTAGAGGATTCATCTGGAGGTTTTGCATGATGTTGGGGAGGCTGAGAAGAGCCTGGTGCTCCCAGAGCATCTAAGTTTCCCAACCCCCAGCAACCAGGACAGCCTAGGCTCAGAGAATGTCCTCGGAGTCTGAGGTGTGAAGAAAGAGGGGAAGGAAGGAGGGTTGGTCATGAGAAAGGTTGTGGGACACAGAGTTTTGAGACATGACAGAGCCACACTGAAAATCAGCTTTCCCACTCTGCTCCTCCTGTAGGCCTTAGTCTGGGAGCCGGACACCTCTGCAGATCCCATTACTAGAGATCGGGCTGCAACATAAAATGATGAAAATCTAAAACATGAGGAAACATGCTGTAAATCACTTATTGGCAGCCTGCTTACCTCCCAGCCACGCCTGATGGGAGCATAATGCTACGGCCACTCAGGATTTCCTCAAGGCCTGGAGCAGGCTTTCTCCTTGGGCGCCAAAATCCTGACCTGAGAACTGAAACCTGGTGCAGAAAACACCTCAAGGCCTGACTCATCCCTTCCTCCAGCCAGGAACATCACCTCCAGACTCCTCCTGGCATTTTGACCTCCAGCCCCAGGTCTTGAGAAACCCCTTGCTCCTCCTCGGCTGCACTTCTCCAGTTTGTGAAATGACGACACCTTGGCTTGACTAGCCTTCCAGGCTCTCCAGCGCATTCCAGATGTAGTTTTGATTCACAGACTTTCCCCGTAGTCTTGGCTCTCCTCATTTGGACCTAAGGAAGAAATTGTGAAACAGAAGTGACTGGCTCAGTGAAGCCCAGTGGCAGAACATGTGAAGGCAATGTCTGCAGTGATGTTCCTGAGGTCAGATGTCCCATTACCCCTGCCATTCTAGGCTGGGCCTGGTGGGAAACAGGGATGCCTGGGAATGCAGGATTCCAAGCATAATTGAAATGCCCTCAAATGTGCAATGCAAAGTATGACTCCCTGGAAGCAGCACCCATAACTAAGGAAGAGAGCAAAATGGTGGACCACCTGTTTGCTTTCTAAAAGGACGCCCCTCAGGATGCCTCTACCTGGTTTGTTTTAAGTGGGATTGTATTTCCACTCTTTTGCAATTTCATGTGTATGAGTCAAATAGGGGTTAATGTGTATAGCTGTACTTACTGGGTGGACTTTCTCAGTCTCTGTTTGAAACTGTCCCTCTTCAGCTCAGCTCGGCTTGGAAACCAAAGTAAGCCCTGAGCAGGAAGGGATGGGGCAGGAAGAGAGAGACCATGGGAGCTGGAGAAGAGAGGCCTGTGGACTATCGCTGAGCTCCGGCTAGCAGGAAGGCCAGTAATGGAGAGAAACCTTGTGTGACCTTTTCATTTCTGGGCCTCAGTTTCCTCCTCTCATAGTGCAGACCTCAGACCAGGTGAGTCACCCCAGCCCTGATGTGAGTCTTCATGGAGCAGCTGCATATTCATGAAGCTCTGGGCCTGCCAGTCCCAGCCAGAGCCAGGAAGAAACAGGAGCAAGTCCCCCTCTCACCCGCCAAGGAGCAGTGATGTTGTCTGGTACACAAACTGGCTGAGCAGACCACTCAAATCTCCATCTTATCTTTCCTCTTTTCCTCAGGGACCATGCAAATGGTTTCTCTTTAAGTGCAGAAGTAATCAAATGTTGTCCTGTCTTATTATCCTTTAGCAAAGTAAAAACCCAGACGTGTCAAAAAAAAAACCCTATTGTTATAATAAAGTTAAAGGTCAGTGCATGCGACCACTGCATAGTTGTTTACCAAATATATCGGGTGCAACAGGTTGCTGTGTGGTAAAATATTGGGGTAATCAGCTGTCTTTCCTCACTGTAATGCTTCTCTTCTTTGGTCTTCCTACATGCAGCAGTCTCATCTTCCCAGATTCACACTTCTTAATCAGAATCCTTTCATTCTGATTACACGTGGGGCTGGACACACTGTAGGTGCTTAGTAAATGTGTGTGGATTTGTTTCCAGGAGCTGTCCAGGCAAAGAAGACCAGAATTTCAGTTACCTAAGGCTACAAAACAAACCATGTATAATTTAGGGGCTTAAAACAATGACAATTTATTGTATCACATGAGTTGGTGGGTTGGCTGGGCTCAGCTGGGCAGTTTAGCTGGGTTCACTCAGCAGCCGCATTCACCTGGGAGCTTGGCTGGGACTAAGCCTCTTACCCTTTAGATCCTCTCTCCTCTGGCCTCTCATTATTCATTGGTCTAGCCTGAATTTCCCTACAGCCCGGTTGCTGGGCTCTAAGGGGGTCAATTTTGAGAAGACACGCCCATGGGACAAGCACTTATCAAGCCTCTGTTTGCATCACCCTTGTCTCATTGGCCAAAAGCAAGCCACATGGCCAACCCCAGAGTCAATACCACATAAAAGTGGAAATTCTGGTAAATGTAGTTCATTGGAGGCCACCAATGCAATCCCCATGGCAGAGACAGGGTCATGATACCCTGAACTATCCTTCATTCTTCTAGGGGACTGAAGATAAGGCAGGTTCCTCAGCAAATAGAGACATTTCCTAGGGGAGGTATAGAAGAAAGTCACCTACTCTTGAGATTGGAGGAAGGTTTATCAAGCCCCATCATGATTGTGCTTGAATCTAGGAAAAAGAATGCTAGGATTTCTTTTTCAGATCTTGGAAGATAAGCAGGGCCTGTCACTTGCATGCATGTCTTTTTTTCTTCCTTCCTTCTTTCCTTCCTTCCTTCCTTCAGAACATAGTGCCTGAGCACTGCCTTTTGGGGGAACTGAGGGGATCAAGGTGTACCTTGAGGGCCTTGGAGACTGCCTTTTCCTCACTGGGGAGCAATAACCTTGTTCAGAGGTTCAGAGTATGGATCCTACTGGCAGATGGCTTGGCTCAGGTTCCAGCTCTGCCATACAGAGCTGTGAACTTGGGCAACCTTCCTGAACTTTCTGAGCCATGGTTTTCTCATCTAAATTCTCTTAGGGTTGAATTCCTTAACTCCTGTAAAGCACTCAGAATAGCGCCTGGCATAAAATCAGCATTAGGCAAGCATTTGCTAATATTCATGATGAATCCTTACAGAAGAACTTTTTCTCAAATTATATATATGACATATACTTGATGTAAAAAGAAACAAGTGAATCTTGCAATATCTAAAAAAGTGTAAAAGAGAAAACTCACTTCCATAAGCCCACCCTCCAAAGAGAGGCCTACCAACGGCATGGCATGTGTGCTGCAATATGTACACGTGTCCATTTTTTCTTTATTCTTTACAAAAAAATCATCTCAAGCTGCCCCTACTATTTGTAGCCTGTCAATTAAAACTTAACAACATGTCAAGAAAGTCAGCCACAAACATATTCCACAATTTGATCTGACTGGCTGCAGGCATTTCATTGTTTGACCTATCCCTTATTGGGAGACGTTTAAATATAAATCATGCTGCGATGCATATCCTCACACATTCCCTGATTATGTCCTCAGAATAAATTCCTGGAAGGGGAAATACTGGGCTGAAAGGGCATGTCCCACTTAGGGTCATTTGATTCAGATACTGCTGGCCTGGCCTGGAAATAATGAGTGCCCCTCGAAGGCACAGCAGCAGAGGAAGACGTGCATGTCCTCCCACATCCTTGGTGCCCATGGGGTTTGCCTTTTTCTCACTGGACGGCAATAATATCAGCCTCAAGAGCCATGATACTCTGAGCCAGGGACATCCTACTCTTGTGTGGCCTCCTCTTGGCAGCAAGCAAGGCCAGAGCCACCTTCAGAGTCTCAGGAGCCTTCTGCCTGCCTGTAACCATTAATGCGCCACAGGTCTCCACCAACCCTGGCTTCGAGATCTCCACAAGATTTCTCTAGCTTTGATATCTCCTCTCCAAAGGTGACCCCAAATTCAGAGTTTCTGCTCTTTTGCCCATCTCCAGCTGGACCTGTATATCTGCTTGTCCTACAGTGTCCTCAGACTTACCCAGGCTTAACAGACCACCTTGCCTTTCCAATAACCTGCTCCTACAAGACGTTTGGGCAGGTTCACAGGCGTTGGGGGTTAGGCAGCCTAGGTTTGACTCCTGGCTCTGGCAAATTCCAACCAGGTGACTCTGAGCAAGTGACTTACAGTTTTTCTCAGTGGCAGAACAGGGGTTGTAAGGCCGGCCTCTCAAGGCTGTGAGCATTCCGGGGGGTGACTTTGAGTCTTGCCGCAGAGTAAATGCTCAGTAAATGGTAACAAGAACAACATTGATTATATTTATTTTATTGTTACTACCCAGTTGTCAGTGTCTAGCTGATCAAGAAGGGAAGGTTTTGGTGGTGAGACATGCAGCTGGAAAAACGCACGAGGGGCCAAGAGGCCGACATGAGAAGGAAAGAGCAGGCACCGACTGCATGGCGGGGAGCACGTTTCTGCTCCTGCTCTTCTTCTGCTCTCCAGGAGACCGCATGGCTCCACACACATCAGAGTACACATGCCTTCAGCCACACATGCGTGATACAACAAGCTGAGTTATGTTTACATATTTTAGGTGCAGGTGCCCTACTGCACTAATGTAGCATTTTACATCCAGGGTCCCATTCCTAGCCGTGAGCCTGGATCACAGCAAGACCTGGGACCAGCCAGGCCTGGGGCCCACACCAGTGCTCCAACTGGAAACCTCCTAGCCATTCTCCCTTCTCCCAGGCTGTCTGCTCACCAGGAGGTTAACCTCAGAAGTGGCCCCTGCAGCCCTCCTGCTGCTCTGCTCCGTGCACACACACACATGGAGTGCGCTCCCTGCATCCCCTGCACACAGCACAGGCCTGGAGAGATGCTTGAGTGAAAGGTACTCTAGATAGCTGTGTGACCCGGCAAGGCACTTTCTCTACTTTCTCTCTCTGGACCCTGCTTCTTCATCTATATAGGTCCTCACACAGCAGGGAAACGCGATTCCCCCATCCCTTTCCCGATTTCCTGCTCCAGGGAACTCAAGAGCCTGAGCATGTCACCCAAGCAGGCAGATTCTGAGCAGGAGAGGAATAAGATGGCAGCTGCAGTGATGATTCCTCTTTTTATCTCCTAAACCATCAAACCCTCCCTGAGACTTCTGGACTACTGTCCCTTGGCTGGCTCAGAAATTTATTAGCTCTCCCAATATTTTCTTTTGTAGATCTGTAAAGCAAGCTTAAACTCGGCAAGCACTGCCTATGCAAAGACTTTAAACCACATGTTTATTTTCCTAAGCTATAAAAAGTTTATAGGGGGAGCTGGACTCCTTGTCCAACACCACACTCAGAATTGCTACTGCATTCCACAGGAAGACAGAGGGTTCTGTGTCAGCCTGGGCAGGGTAGGGGGGAGCAGTAGTGGAGTAAGACTGTCCAGCCCCCAGTGGAAGGGGCACAGGGCATGGCACAGAACAAGGGAGCTGCAGACCCATGGGGTAGAGGGCATGGTGGGAAGGAAAGATGGAGAGCAGGGTCAAGTGTGGTAGCAGCATGCGGCAAAGCACCAGCGTCAGGACGCAGAAGGTGTGGTTTGTTCCAGCATTCTGCTCTTCAGGTCTCTTTCCTGTTGAAGCAACTCGGAGGACACTGAGTCGGCAGGAACACTGGGGCTGGCCCTGGCTGAAACACACCTCCGACACCGTCCCTTTAGCCTAGTGTATGGGGTCACAGATGCTTGGCTCTGGAACCAACGACCAAGAGCGGACACCTTTGCCTAGCTGCTCCCTAGTTTCATACTCACCTCAGCCATCTATTTGCTCATTTTCAAGGAGCCCAATGCTTGGTGAGAATCGGATGCCCACAGTGTCATTCAGAACTCAGGCACCAGGGCGTGTTCTGAGACACGATCTGTTCACCCACCCCCTTGGCATTTCTGGGATCTGTGATATGGACTGAGCCTTTGAGAAGAGAGTGTTCCTACTGGCATGCAGGTCCAGGTTTTCTCACTGAACCGGTGCCCAGAGCTTTAAGTGGGCGTCTTAAGTGGCTCTTGGACCCAGGATCTACAACGCCTCCTGCCAAGACCCATGAGGTTCGCTGAGTCTGTCTGGGTCCTTAATCCTCCAGGCCTTCTGCTCTGCCCCATCCTGGGACCTCACAGGGGTCACATCACAGAAGGAAGAAATCAGGAGGCGGTGAGTACAGGCCCTCAGTCCTCACTTCAATGGTATGGATTTGAGCACTGGATGGAGGCAGGAGCAGGGTTGGGTCACCTTAAAGGTCCCTTTCAACCCTGAAATCTTGTGATTCTTAGCAGAAGAAAGAAATTTCCATTTGCTCGGAGCAGGGATTCTCAGCCTTCTCAAATGCGATGCCTCTTCTCTATTACCATTATTTCAGAATGCTGCTTTACTAACCTGACATGAGAGAGAAAGGTAATATGTATCTAAACACAAAATTTTAAAAGGGCAACACCTTAACTCGAATAGAAAGTGATTTATGACATATGCAAATGCCTGGCTACGACTGCTCTGGAAGCCCCAATTGAAGCACAGCTGCACCTGTAAAAGTACCCCCTAACTCCCCCATCCTGGCCACCCCACTAATGCCCAGAGATGACAGTGGGTCATACTGAGATTCAAAAATGACCAGCAGGTATATCTATTGGGGACAGATTTTAACTGAATCATGGACATTGTTGAAATACAATCTTATCTTAATTTATGTGCAGGTTCCATTTCTGGGAAAATTCATTGGGTTCTGGTACAAGATGAAAAAAGCATGTTTTTCACCACCAGGAATAACTGTCCAAGCTGGACATTTGACACTTGTGCAGGCTTCACAATTCCTCGGCCTTCCAGGCGAGCCTGCGGAAGGAGCAGCTGTGCATCCACTTGCTGGAGAAGGTGGTGGAGCAGAAGACTAAAGAAAACGATGAACTGACCAGAATCAGTGACGACCTCATTTCTAAGATGGAGAAGATCTGACGGGGTCCTCGCGCTGCCCACGGCCGCCCTACTGCCTGTCTGTGTGTCTGTCTGTTAGAAGGTGTCATGTTTTCTCCTAACCTCAGCTCCATTTTAAACTAGATTGCTTAAAAAAAATACTAGATAAAGTTTTCCTTAAGTTTTAAAAAAGATCAAATGGCAGAGTGTCAGGCATCCTTTGGCCCACCTACTAAATGTCAACTGAATTGGAGCCTCCTCTCTGCTTGGGACCTTGGGAGGCAGGACGTGGGGATACTGGGCACACAGGGTTAAAGACCTCCAGGCTTTGGTCTAATGGCAACCATAAGGCTGCAGTACTGATGGGTGTTAAGTAGTACTTCCTGCTATGCCGACTGTCATATAAAAGTACCTGTGATTTCTTCTGACGCATTTAAAGGGAACACCAGCGGGTAGGGGTGGCACAATGAGCAAAGGTGGTCAAAGGTACAAACTTTCAGTTGTAAAATAAGTAAGTTCTGGTGGTGTGATGTACATACAGCAGGATGGCAACAGCTAATAACACTGTATTGTATATTTGAAAGTCGCTAGAAGAGTAGATCTTAAAAATTCTCCTCGCAAGAAGAAAATTTTAACTATGGTAATGGATGTTAACTAGACTTATTGTGGTGAACACTTTGAAGTATGTACGAATAGTGAATCATTTTGTTGTACACCTGAAACTAATATCATGCTAAATGTCGATGCTACCTCAAATTTTCAACAGGGAATGCTAAATTTTAATTTGAGCTGAGTGACAATAAAAATGTACTTTTCTTCTCATCTGCATTCATGGACCCCTTCACATGTTAACCTCAGGTTAAGAAAACTTGTGCCAGAGAGACATCCCTGGGGGAGAATCTTAGAAATCTGATGGGCTGAAGCCAAAGGAAACGGCCTGACAGATCTGAGAGCCCACATTCCAACCATCCTGGTGATGTGGCAGAGTAACTTCATGGGTAAACATCTTCCCCTTTACCCATGGCCATTGGATGAACTCAAGCCATGACGATAGTCACGGAACAGGATTTGCAAACCCACCATGTTCATGCACTCTGCCCTCTACAGCCCCTTGCTGCCCATCCCCACCACTCTGAGCCTTCACCCAAGTGCTCCGGAGAACATCACCCTCCAGGTAACATGGTCTCTTCTGGAAACCACCTGTTGCAGTGGAGATGAGGGGTTGATCTGTCCAGAGAAATGAGGCTGAGACCAGGAAGGGCGTCTCCAAGCCCCAAAAGTCAAATACTCAGCCCTCCCAGCCACATCTTGAAGCATTTTCACTATCAAGAAGGATTTGCATGCAAATTTCACAATATGTCTGCTGGTTCTCTTTGCAAAGAGTGTTAGAACCATGGCATGAAAGGAAATCCAGAGAGACGGGGTAATGGGTGTGGATGACTGCTAATGGGACCCCCACTTCCCTGGGCTGTCAGCCCTGTCTCTCTTAAGCACACGTTTGGAGTTCAGGTTCAGCAAGGCGGAGGTGTATTCTGATTTGCTGATTTTTGGAAAGGAAAAAGGAAAGAATGAAAGGAACCCAAATCAGTCATCTTTTGGAGACCTTATTCTTAAAAAACCAATATTTTAAACATTCACATGTTCAATGAGGGCTTATTTTTACACACTAGGTTATGGGCACATTATGAACAATTTTACTGGTGTGCTAAAATTATTTCTTTGTGTACTGCTAAACACAATATGTATAAAAAGGAAGAATGACACTTCTGTGAACAGGAAGATATTTTTTTACAACTTCTGTTATTGTTTTTTTTTTCCAACAATTTTTTTTCTTCTTCAAAATGGAAAATCAAACTGAAAACTTTAACAGTAATACACATAGGATAGCTAACTTCTCAGTTTGGGAGTGAAAAATATAACCCCCCATTATTATCTCAAAGGGCAATGCTTGAGACTTAAGTGTGTGGAGCTTCTCTCTCTCTCTTTCTCTTACTAGCTCGCTTGCTCACTCACTCAAACACCTCCTTCCCTTAACCTCCCCTTCTCAATATGTCCATCTGGCTGTTCTCAATGGACCCTGTGGAATTGGAGAGCCCCTCTGCCTGTGCCTACAGGCAGTACAGGAAGAACTGAGGCTAGTAATGAGGGGCCTGAGCTCAGATCACTTCCACTCCGCCAGTTTTATTTCAGGAGGTTACTGTGTGTCCCTGGGTCATACTTCCTGACTAATAGATTCATCCTGACTAACGCCCATAACTTGAAATCTGCGAGAAGAGAGATTGAAGTTTCATTCTAGTTTCTCCTAGAAGACCATACCCTTATGCAAATTTGCTCACAACTTTCCAATAAGTTTCAAGTCAAGAATACGTAAGCTGCCAGAGGAATCAGCTGGCTACAGAGAGTGTATCAGTTGTCTTTCGCTAGGTAGCAAGCTACCCCATAAATTCGTGGCTTAATACAAGAACTACTTATTTGCTCATAATTCTATAGTCTAGAGGCTGCACTGAGGCTAAATAAATTTTTAAAAGCCTCACTCACATGCCTGGTCCTTCAGCTGCTGTAGTTGGAACAGCCCAGAGCTGACGGAACCTTTCTCACTGGAGGGAAATCTGACTTACATGGAGTAGCTCAGAGTTTCAGGAAAGCAGAAGTTGCCAGGCCTCTCAAAGCATGGCTGGGCTCGGAAGTTGCAGAATGCCACTTCCACCAGGTCAGCTCAGGTTCAAAGGAGGAAGGATACACCCTACCTTTCAATTCTCATAAGGGATAGAAAGAATTGTTATTGGTTATATTTGATGATAGTCCGCCCTAGTTAGAATAAGCCTTACCCCGGGACAATTTTCCAGAAATTACAGCTGCACTCCAATCTGTCAGTTCCCATGATGGTGTGAAAGGAGGCATTGAGGGCTTACCCCCAGGTATTTATAACGGCAGGACATAGGGGCAATTGTGGGGCAAGGTGAGGGGCGGGGTAAGACACCCCTGTTGCTCTGAAAAGCAAGATCTCTGGAACGTCTCTTTAGGAGGTGCTCAGGCTCCTCTCCCACAAGCCAGCTCAGGGATTGGCTTTAGAAAGCCTCACCAAAACTAGAAATGAAAACATTACAAGTAGTTAATAGAAACACAATTTTGGTTAGGAGGTCATTCAGCCTGATCAAAGGCAGGAGTGGGCCGTAGCTCCCCCGATCGCTTCCAAAAAGGACAAACGTGAAATGGAAAACACCGGCAAGCAGATTATGTGGCAAACCGTTCCATTATCTCCAGAGCACTTACAGTTTACAGTGTACTTTCACATGACTTATTTAACGTGGCCAGTTTAAACCCATCTCATAAACTGATAGCTTGTATTCTAAGTTCGTGATAGTCTTATTCACCCATAGCCACTATTTATCTTAAGAAAAATAGCGGAGGCCTCAGTTGGAAATTGGACTTGTCTGGGTGTGTCTGGGAAGCTCATGCGCAGGGTCACCAGAAGCACATGTGACCAAAGGAACAGGGAACACCTTGAAGAACACAGCCCATGAGCTGAGACAGCCACATGGGACCAACTTGACACAGTTAGGAAAACACCCATCAGAGTCAGAGGGGAGCCACGGCTCTGAACAGAGCTTGAGCTTAGAATCTCCGACTCTGGTTTGTCACCTCTGGAACACGCATGGATTCATTTCTGAGACCTAAGAAGATAGAAGGCTGAGGGCAAACAGAAGATGTTTCACTAAACAAAACCTGGAAGCAGCACAGAGGTGACAGCCTTTGGCAGTCCCAAACAGGAGGGTCGCTTTCCTACAGACTGTGTCTATGGGGATGACTCCCAGAAATACTGGGGAGGGAGAGAGCCAGTGAAACGTGGGTTCTTACTGTTAAGGGGCTTAGAGCCTGAGGAAACTGGGGTCCCAAGGGAGAATAATTAGCCCTGGAAAAGCTAAATAAATAAAATCACAGCTCATTCATTTATTATTTATTTTTCTGTGTTATGGACCTAAGTCTCTGCTCAGGTTTCAAAATAACCAAAAGGAAAGTGAGAAAACACTCTTCACTTGAGTATTGAATCACCATGGACTTATCAGTGAACTGAGGAGTCTCATTAAGACGTGTATCTGCCCTCCTTGAGACAAGGAAATTCTAAAGGTTAAAGTGGGACACCAGACTCAGGAGCCCCACTGGTATTTCTCATGCCCTCGGGTGTTGTCAGGAGACTTAAAAATTCACTTAACCTCTCTGATTCAAAGAAAAAAATGTATCTAAATGAGGAAAGCAATCCCAAAGCAATTATTTTTGTGTGACAACTCTAGCATTTCCTACAAATTTAGTGGTTCTCAAATAGTGTGAGGCCAGAAGTTACAATTCATCAATGAACATGAACTTAATGCAAATATCTGCTGAACTTTCAGGTTAAGATCTGGTTGTGCCATAGTCCTTTCCAAGTGCCTTTGGGGTTTGGGGTAAGGCTGTTATGCTGTTTATTTAGAAACAAAAACAGAAAAACTATCTCCTCCATAGTCTTGCAATGTGAAGTGCGTGGTTCCGAGACCTCTAACACGGTTGTGTTTCAAGATGCTTGTGAACCACTCTTTTGAAGGAACTTTTTGTTGCAGCACCTGCAACCCAGCACCTTGCAGGATGTGCGAATGCGCTGACCTCTAAGGCAGGGGTCCCCAACCCCCAGGGACATGGGCCCTTAGCGGTTCGAGGCCTGTTAGGAGGTGAGTGGCAGGAGAACAAGTGAAGCTTCACCTGTATTTGCAGCCGCTCCCCAGCACTGGCACCACTGCCTCAGCTCCACCTCAGAGAATCAAGCATCAAATTCTCATAGGAACGCAAACCCTATTGTGAACTATGCATGCGAGGATCTAGGTTGTGGGCTCCTTTTGAGAACCTGATGCCTGTTGACCTGATGGGGAGCTGAGGCGGTGATGCTAGCGCTGGGGAGTGGCTACAAATACAGATTAACGTTAGCAGAGACCATAGTAAATCAGTGGCTTGCAGACTCACATCAAAACCCTATCAGTGAGTAGCAAGTGATGATTAAGCTGCATCTGGTGGCAGGCTGTGTAGTGGAAAGTGAGTTGATGTACTTCGATTGTATTGCTGCATCTGGTGGCAGCCTTTAAGTCAGAATCCAACACTTATTTTAATCCGCACTTGACCCACCCATTATTTTATTTACCACTTCTATCCGCATCTCTTTCCCACACTAGGCACTTGTCTCGGTCACAGTTTTGATAAGCCTCCAAGCTAACCCTAGCCAAAATCAGTAAAAAATAAA
The DNA here is from genome assembly GCA_030015415.1 of Cynopterus sphinx. NCBI lineage: Eukaryota > Metazoa > Chordata > Mammalia > Chiroptera > Pteropodidae > Cynopterus > Cynopterus sphinx. The sequence continues at coordinate 48,539,835 of CM057386.1, read as the reverse complement.
CGTCACTTTGAAAAAGGGGAAAGGCCCAATGACAAGACAGCAGAAGACTCTAAGGCTGCCAACCAAAAAAAAAAAAAAGCTGCATTTAAAAGACTATACCATGCTCATTGCAACAGGTGATTCACATTCCCCAAGCCTTCTTTGTATAATATGTGGCAACTGGTTATCCAACAAAGCCATGAAACCTTCAAAACTGCTTCACCACATGGAGACCGAGCACCCTGCATTAAAAGACATGAAGAACAGAAGCAATCACTGAAGGCCACCACTTCATCAGATGTGTCTGCCCTGAGAGCATCATTCTTAGTGGCTAACCACATTGCTAAAGCTTCAAGCGCTTTACTATTGGTGAGAAGTTGATCCTGCCCGCTGCTAAGGACATTTATTGTGAACTTTTAGGAGAGGCTGCAGTTCAAAAGCGGTATTTGTTTCTCTTTCGACTAGCACCATAACTAGACAAATCGATAAAATAGCAGAGGATATTGAGATACAATTGTCAGAGAGAATTAGTGAGTCCCCATGGCATGCAATCCAGGTTGACGAATCTACCGATGCTGACAACGAGGCAACGATGCTTGTTTTTGTGCGATATATTTTTCAAGACGTGCATGACGATATGTTATGTGCACTTTTGTTCCCAACCAATACCACAGCTGCAGAACTATTCAAGTCTTTGAATGACTACGTATCAGGAAAACTGAATTAGTCATTTTGTCCGTATATGCACAGACAGAGTGGCTGCCATGACTGGACAGCCTTCTGGTTTCACGACTCAGGTCAAAGAGGTTGCTTCTGAATGTGAGTTCATATACTATGTCATCCATAGAGAAATGCTGGCCAGCTAAAAAATGTCACCTGAACTTAACAATGTTTTGCAAGATGTGATCAAAATTATCAATCACATTAAAGGACGTGCCCTTAACTCACATCTGTTCGTGCATCTCTGCAAAGAGGTGGACGCAGGGCACACATGTCTTTTTTTATACACAGAAGTGAGATGTCTTTCCAAAGGTAGATCAGTGGCCAGAGTTTTTGAGTTAAGAAAGCCACTCCAGAAATTTCTTTTAGAAAAACAGTCACCCCTGGCAGCACATTTCAGTGACACAAAACTTACTTGTGTGATATATTCAACCTACTTAACCAACTCAATCTGTCACATGAGGAGAAAATGACAACTGTGTTCAAGTCAGCAGGTAAAATAGCTGTACTTAAAGCCAAACTGGAATTATGGGTGAGCACTGGGATTTTTGATGTTTCAAATATTTGCAGAAACTTTGAAAGAAACTAAGCCAGGGCCTTCTTTCTCCAAACTGGTGCATGATCTCCTAGCTCAGCTTTCAAAAGAGTTTGAGCATTACTTCCCACTTACAAAAGATCCCCGAAGTGGGAAGGAATGGATCTGGGACCCATTTGTGAATAAGCCAGGTGAATCCACTTTCTCTATGCTAGAACAGGATCACTGCTTGAGATCGCAAATGACGGTGTCCTTAAAAGTATGTTTGAGACAACTTCAAATCTACCTATGTTCTAGATTATAGTCAAAGTAGAATATCCTGAGATTGCTACAAAAGCACTGAAATGCTTGCTTCCCTTTTCAACATTTTATCTTTGTGAACCAGGGTTTTCTGCAGCGATAGCAGCCCAAATGAGATTATGGAGCAGACTGGGCATAAAAAAACACACTTCAGGTGTCACTGTCTCCCATTACCCCCAGATGGAACTGTCTAGTTGCAAGAAAACATGCTCAGGGATCCCACTGATTCTGCATTCTAGTGAGTTGTATAACTATTTAATTATGTATTACAATGTAATAATAATAGAAATAAAGTGCACAATAAATGTAATAAGCTTGAATCATTCCAAAACCGTTCCCTCCTCCCTGCCCGTCAATGGAAAAACTGTCTTCCATGAAACTGGTCCATAGTGCCAAAAAGGTTGTGGACCACTGCTCTTAGGGTGTTGCTGTCCTCCTTTCTTGTGCACATCGTGGAAAGCAACAGAGAAAGAGAATCAAAATCCACTGGTCAGACTTGGAGCTGAGCCAAATTGTGTACCCCACAGCAGCCCAGGCCAAACCAAGCCCAAATGCTAGTTTTCAAAGTTTGCCACTAAGCAAGCCAAAGATTTTCCAAAAGCCCAGAAAACCTAGTTTGAAAAAATAATTAGACCTGTATAAATTTTTTTAAAATGAAAATAAAAACTTGAACTGGAACGAAAACAAAGCATGAAATTGCTTTCCAAATTGGACAGTGATTTTACTCAGTTCAGTTGTCTGGTAAAGGTCGTACTCTGTGTTAAGCCATAGAATTCAGCCTGTTTCTTGTAATAATAGCTGTCAGGAAGTTATATAACTGTTTGTGCTTTTGTTCATTTAATCCTCCTGATACCGGTGAGACAGGTTCTACTTTGTCCCCACCTTAGAGGAGGAAACTCAGGCACAGAGAGCTGAGGAACTTGCCCATGACTAGCCGAGCCACTAGGTTTGGGATCTGATGACTACTCTGTACCTCCCCAGTGATGGGGCAGACTGTGAAACTATACAAGTGGACCATCACAGAGCAAGAGGCTCCTTAGGGGAAACACTGGCACTGAGGAAGCTTTCATCATATGTGGAATATGGAATGATATTTTTATTACTCAGTCATTGATGTGGGTTTTTTAATTAGGTAGTTCAGGAAATAGCACCTTATAATTTTGTGGCACATGTTTAAACAGATTTGGCACCTTGGAAGACCCCTTAGCTCCCATGAGCAAGGCCACACTCCAGGATGTGCTGCTCCATCTCTGCTCCATCCTGCTTCCTCTGCCTGCTGTTTCTGGCTGCCCATTTCCTCTCTTAACCCTGCTTCTCAGTGAGGAGGTATAAGGAGGACTATTGTTTGGTTATCCTTGCCTTTGCCTTGGGCAGTACCATTCAGAACTTCGCCCACTCCATCCAGCAGCCTATGGGTCCTATCCCAGGCCCAGGGGACATCTCAGGGGAGGTGCCTAAACTCTGGCCAAGTGAGGCCTCGAATAGTACCTATCTCTGAGGAACTCAGAGCATGTTTCTGACTCTGTGGACAAGCCTCTCCCCCCACCCTAGTGGTTGGTAACTGCAGTGTTTTATCCATCTTGAAGAAGAAAAGAGGATTCTTTGGTGAAACAAGTGGATAAGGATGAGCAGAACCATTCCGGTGCACCAAGAAGATGAAGACCTTCAGAAATACCTGAATGAGGAGGATGATGTCCTGTACTCATGCTAGTAGGGACTCAAAGCCATCGAAAGTTGTATTTTAATATTGGTGGGGCTTTATTTGCACCCTGGGAGACCTTTTGAGAGACCTGGAAGTGAGATGCCTCATTTCCTCTCACATTCCATTGGCTAAAACTCAACTACATGACGCATCCTCCCAGGAGGGGAAATTAGGAAATGGATCTAGTTGTGTGTCCAGGATCAATGGGGGAACGGATTTTGCTGAGCTGCTATCACACACCTATAGATTTGTAAGACCTCCTGCAAGCATTTGGAAGTTACTTTATAGAAAATCTAAGGAAACTCAAGGGGAGATCAAGAAAGAAAGAGAATTTAAAATGATTAATGATCACAATGAACTAAACAAATATGAAGTTACAAGTTAAAATGACTAGCCCAACTTAAATAATTCACCTAATCTACACTGAGAAAGTCATCCTAAACCTTCAAGGCAAAAATTATTAATCACTGCTTTGTATGTCATGATTAACTATTAAAGATAAAGTAAATTCCCATTCATAGAGAAAGATAAACTGAATAGTAGGTACATCTATTCCTTTGATAATGATATTCTTGGTGATATTCTAGGTGATAACTTAAAAAATACTTAAATTAAAGAGAAAAAGCAGGACAGAAAGTTGTACATACAAGATGTTGGCTGCTTTGTAACACAAATAAAATAAAATAAAATAAAATAAAATAAAATGAAATGAAATGAAATGAAATGAAATGAAATGAAATGAAATGAAATGAAATGAAATAATAAAATAAAATAAAATAAAATAAAATAAAATAAAATAAAATAAAATAAAATAAAATAAAACACCAAAAACCTGCACAGAGAAAAGGCAAGAATGGCCACATCAAAATAATAGCAAGAATTGTCTTTGGATAAGAAAACTCTAGGAGATTTCTTTCCCTCAAATCTTAATATTATAATGTTTAAAAGTTTCCAGGAGAATATATATTGTTTTGTAATTGTTTGTCTTAAATCAGACCTCACTCTCATACTATCTCTTTCCCCTTTATGAGTAAGATCTGCAGCCAGGAAACTTTTCTATTTTCTGCTGTTATCAGTGGCTGAGTTACATTAAGTTCTTGGAGCTTTGGATCATTATTATTACCTATGAACAAATAGGAGAAAGCATTTAAACTGAGACTCAGAGCAGGGGAAAACCAGCGACATATGTCTGTGAAGGGCTTGAGATGGGTGCGGGTGTCTGAGAAGAGGGGATGTAAGCTGGATCTGAGGGAAGACAGGGGGGATGCAGAGGGCAAAATAAGAGGGGAGCAAGGGTTGGATCATGCAAGGCCTTAAAGGCCACTATAAGAAGTTTGGATCTAATTCTAACTAAAATGGGAAACCATTAAGAAGTTTTGTGCAGAGAAATGCACAAAATGCATCATGCTTTGAGAAGTCCCTGGGACAACCATGTGGAGGATGAATTGGCAGAAATGCAGGAAGAACAGTGAGTAGAAATCGCAGAGGCCATCTTGGAGGTGATTGGGGTTGTTCAGGCAGAAGATGCTGATGGCCTGGAGGGGGACAGTGACATTGTATGGATTCAAGAATATTTGGGGCATGGGAGTTACACTTCCAGGATTTGCTGATGGACTAGATCTGAGGATGAGCAAGAAGAAACGATCAAGGAGGGATCTGAGCTTGTGTGGATGCCATTGCCCCTGGCTGAAATAAGAATATCAAGATAGTAACAGAAAGAGTCTGATTTGAGACAGAAGTGTGAACTAACACATTAATTAATGCTTTGGATTTTCTAGGAAAGATCGCAATTGAGCCCATGACGGAATGCCTAAAGTTTTCACTAGAACATTAAATTCAGGACAGATTCTTAGTGATCCCCAAATACTTTTCATTTTGTGTCAAATATCATGTCCCAAACCAAAGGCAGGCTACTCCTTTGAACAATGAAGATAGCTGTGGGGTAGTGGCAATCCCAGACTCAGTCAGCTTGAGAGAGACAAACACTGCAGGCAGACTGGAGAACCAAGGGGGCGAGAATTTCTCTTGAGAATTCTGCACAGCCACCCTGAAGAGGTGTGACTAACACAGCCTTGTGTGTAGGAAGGGTGAGGTGTGTCCCAGGGACCACTGTTGCGACAGGCCATCACCTCCAATTCCGTTCCCGTTTTTGAGCTCAGCAAAACTCCAAATGCATTTGGGCCCCAAACTCCCTTTCTTCTGCGTGGAAGTCCCTACATATTTTAAGGAAATCTGTAACCGATTTGTGAGTAATCTGCCTACCCTGGAGCAACTTTGTCACAAAATACAGTATTTTCGCATTCTTGTTGAAACCACTGATGTGTCTGCCCCCGCCCCCCCACACACACACTCCCACCCCATCAAACAGGGCCTCTTTCCACACATGTAACTGTTGCAGCATAGTGGCCAAACCCAGCAACTGGTTATCTCTGAAATAATTTCCACCTTCTATAGAGCCATGTGCTCCAGGGGAGTTGTTAGAAGGTATACTGTAAATTAGAGCAGCTTATTTTCAGAAGCCACGTTCTAGAAACTTGATAACCAGGCTCGTTGGAGGGCTGCACACACATCTCTGTCGGTGCCAGACTGGATGCTCCTGGATTAGCTAGCTGGTTAGATCAGTCAAGTGGCTCGAGCCCTTTTCTTTGTTTTCTGGGCTCATGGAAACCCTAAATGCTCCCCTAACCCCTCCCTCTGGGTTGAAATTCTGTGTTTCAGATCAATTTTATCCATCTGTTTCTGATTCATTTACCCCAACTCATCATGATATTTGTTTTGAAAGAGATATTCAACAACTAAGAGTTATTTTCAAGTTCTTCACAGAGAAAGGCTTATGTCTTCTCGTGTACAAAGGGAATGTCTGATTTTGTAAAATTAGAGGAATCTCTAAAAGATAGTCAACAGAGAAGCCAAGATGGTGAGAACAGAGGTTCAGGTTCTGGTTACATGTCCAACCCCCATTTTTGTTAAATCTCAGTTGTGGAGGCCCTTTCATGTGGCATTTCAGGCTTCAATCCCAGGATGCAGAGTCGGGGAGGGTGGAAGGAGACAGAAGATGCTTCCTAAGTGATCACCCTGGCGTCACACACTAAAAGGAGCAGACACGCAGCAGAGGTGCTGGAGATAGAAACACGAGGTGAGGAAACTCCTAGCAGGTAGGACAGTGATGCCAGCTGAGGGCAATCCAAAGAGATCTCCAAACCCGACCCCACAGGAATGAAGATGATATGACACGGTTCCTCTAATTATGATAAACTTCTCATTTCACAAAGGGTTGGAGACTACGTATAATAAATAACCAGTCCAGACACAATACGGGTGGTGCCCTGGAAAGACAAAGTCCTCCTGAGTTCGGAGACCTCCCAACTCCTTAAGTCAGTGGCCCCCAAGAACCTGGCAGTGAGCAAGCTGAGGAAGGGGGCCTTGAGAGAAAGGAGACGCACAAGCCCCTTCGTGGAGCAGATGCAGGACCCCAGCCACTCTGAAGGGGGAGGGTGTGGGTACTGGCTCAAGTAGGTCGTCATGCCCATGGTGGTAATGGGGTTTTCGTAGGCAATGGCCAATGGCACTGACCTTCTGCTGCCCCTCTGCATCTGGCTGCGGCCAGAGCCAAGGGGACGAGGGTCCAGCTCCTGTCACCAGCAGCCTGTCTGGCAGGCCAAGGCTGAGGCATGGGGAAACACCAAAGCAGGGGCAGAGGCGGGCGCCATCTGGGAACAATTAGAGGCTGACTTTTATCCCGAGGCCTCTATAAACCATCCATCAGGGAGGCAAGGAGAAAAAAACACAACCTTCTTTCCCTTTTTATTTATTTATTCTCTTCTTTGTTTATAGTGACAGTGGTCAGTTTCCCTGAAAGGAAATCACTGAAAATTACAGGGTGTTTGGTTGGACTTTTTAAAAATTAATTTCCTCTATTTTTGCATGAATTTGATTTGCTCTCATTCCCTTCCACTAACTCATGCTTAGTGAAAAATCTCTTTTGATTTGTCCTTAATGTGGAAAATGTTGGCAGCTTCACATGGCAACTGGAAAAGATTTGAGGAGCACAAACCAGGTAGAGCTTTCTGCTGGCTTCCCAGAGTGAGGAGACAACCTCTGTGAGGGGTGGCCCTGGACAGAGCCCTCGCCTGGCTTTTGCCCCAGCGCCTGGAGCCTCTCCTCTCGCTCATTCCTCAGTTTCCCCTAGCCAAGCCACTTGCCCAAAGCTTTGCTTTGTTTTCTTCCCTTCTCAGAGAGCCCTTCTCTTTCTATTTCTGGTCAAACTACTTTTCCAAAAGAATATCCTCCCGTCGAAGACACACTTTTCCTGCAAGTTGTCTACTATTGTCCCCGAACTGGAAATTCAGTCTTTGAAAATCAACAGGTCCTGTATCTTACTTCATCACAAAACTAAAACTCTAGGACATTGGTCATCGAAGGACACCATGGACACCAAAGCAGATGCCAGGACCTGGCCTAAGACCTCCAAGGGAGATTCAAAATTCCTGGCTCCAGACCCAGTTCTGTCTTTCCCAGCTGGGTGACCTTGGACAGGTCACTTTACCTCCCAAAGCTTCAGCTTCCTTAAGGAACATCACCATTGCTATGATTGTATCTTTCAGGTATGAGGCCGTCTTGTGCCAATTCCGTGCTAAGCTCTGTGCCCACCTTGTCTTACTCATCCTTAGAACAATCCCAAGGTGTAGGTGTTTTTATCCCTATTTTACAGATGAGGAAAATGAGGCTCTGGGAGACTAGATGGTTTCTGAGCATTAAAGCTTGAGATTCAAACCCAGACTGCCTGGTTCTAAAGCAAGTGCTCGCGGCTACCACTGTTTTACCCTGCCCACCTCCCAGTAATAAGAGGGAAGAGCTCTTAAGCTCGTACACTGTTCCGTGTCTTATGTGACTTAAGTCCTTTAGTCTGCACAAAGCCATGTCAGACAGACTACCAGGAAGGGGTGGGACCAAGACTTGAATGTGAACAATGAGCCCAGAGCGGACGCACCAACCACTGAGCTGAGCGGTGAGGTATAGAGGAAAAATGTCTCACTCAGATTATTTGACAAACAAGGTTGATCAAGCCTGAGCAGAACTCGAGAGGCCCAGGAGTTCTGGAGGCACCAAAGGGTCTTATCAAAGGCTCTTCCACAGAGAATGATTTAAACAAGACATCACATGACCCCATGCTCAACTCTCTCATGGAAACTCCATCCTTGGCACCCACCCCACAGAACAAGTCTAAGCAGTGTCTTTGTGAAGACTTTGTGCATTTTGTCAAGCTTCCTCTTTGGCAATAGTTGAGCTCCTGTGGAAAGGAGCCATGGGCTCCTTTCAAAGAGGTGTTTCTGGGCCCTGGGAGCTGCTCAGGGCCATGGGCATCACTCCTTCTCCGGGAAGGCAGGCTGCTCCAGGTCTCCAGCCAAACCCATGGTCTTTTAGACCGGCTGGCTGCTGCTGGTCACTCAGTCCATCACCTTTCCTCTGAATGTTAAGCCTCATTTGAATAGCCTCCTCCTCCTGTCACTCAAACAGAGAGAGCATTCAAGTCAGTCTGAGCACTTCTTCCAGTTTTTCTAGCCATTTCATTATGGTGGCTCAGCCCACATTTGTTCCTAAGGCCAAGCATGATTTGTCAGTTACAGTGATGTTATACAGACACCCCAGTAAAACCTAAGGCCTGAAACAAGGCCCCCTTCTGGGCTGAGACAAAGCTGGAATGTAGGGGTCTCTGCTCTGTTCATGGCCACTAGAGCTGGCTCTGGCTTCAGCGAGCATGATAACATTTGGGCACAGGTAGCCCCGGTGTGGCCTCAAGCAAGTTATCGAGCCCCTCTAGACTTTGGTTTCCTCACCTGTAACATGGAGCTAAGAAGAACTACCTATTGTTTAACCAACACATACATTATGCTTGCTTTGTGCCAGGCACCATTCTATGTGCTCTCTATATAGTAACGCATTTAGCCTCATACCAGCATTATGAGGTAGATGCTATTGTTATTGCCATTTGCAGCTGAGAACGCTGAGGTTCCAGAGGATCGGTAACTTGCCTGAAAATGCCTAGTGTGAGGAAGACTCATAAATGCTCAGTGAGTGGTAGTTCTTGCCATGTAATGATGTTGTCAGGACATGACAGGACATGGCAAGTAGCATGTGGCACGACAGGGGCAGGCCTTGTTCCCAGAGCTGAGCAGGAGGCAGCGACAAGTCCAGAGTTCCGAGACTGGAGAAGGGTCTGGGAAGAGCAAGGCAGGGCCAGAGCTGGGGTGCAGATGGGCAAGGGGTGTGGGAAACACAGCCTCAGTCCAGGAGACAGACAAAGGCCAGAGCTGAGCTGGCAGCCAGGGCCCGGGGGAGGACAGCCACAGAGGTGGGAGCGGGCCAGGCTGAGGGCAGTGTTCAGAGCACCACTGCTGTATGACTCTTTCCAACGGCTGGATGGCACCAAGCAAAGGCTGAGTTAGCAAATTTCTCCAGCAAGGAAATATGCCCATTTCCTCCTTGTTTCTCCTATTTACTTAGGACTAAAAGAAGAAAGTGTTTATTTTTAGAATGTACTACTTTTCCTCCACACTGAAATCTAGACTGCAGCTGGAACTCTTCATCTTTCCTCTTCTCCTCTTCTCTTGGAGACAAGTGGTGAAAAGCCCTTAGTTTCCTGTTATACATTTTTTTTATCCTTTAAATAGCCACCCTAAACATGCAAAGAGCACATCCTGAGACCTAACAAGTCTGAAGTTAATCAGTATTTCTTCTCTCCTTCCTAACAAAACAATGTTCTTAAAAGGTTTTAACTCTGGTTACCACCCTCAGCTTCCGTGTTATTATTTTCTAGTATGTTTTTGTCTAGTATGTCCCCCATGCTTTAAATCAGTTGTTATTTACTATTTTTTAATCAATAATTATTTAGAATTAGCTAATATTTACATTTCTTTGCTCACATTTCTATTTTGTTTTTGCCTTTTGTTGTTGTTGTTGTTGTTTGGCATATACTTCTTTCCTTATAGATTCAATTTCCTATTCCTGGAGTTTGTCCGTTAGATCTTTCAGTGAGGATTAGCTTTATCTAGCCTGCTTGGAACTCTGAACATGAATGTCATTAATAGATTCTAGAAACATTTTAGCAGTTATCTCCAAATATTTTCTTGCATTCTCTGAGTTGACTTTCTCTCAGCTCCTTAAATATAAATATACATGTAACCTATCTTCCATAACTCTTCACTTCTTTTATATTTTCCATCTCCTTGTAACTCTGTGCTTCAATCTGAGTAATTTCCTCAACCCTATTTCCCAGTTCACTTATTCTCTCTTCAACTATATCTGACCTGCTGTTTCACATGCCCAATGAGATTTTGGGACTTTTGTTTCTTTGTTTTTCTTTCTTATGACTATTTTATTTCTAAAACAAAGTGGATCAACACTGAGGTAATTTTTTTCTTAATAACTGTCATATTTTGATATGTTGCTAACAGGTAATGATAGATGATGATAGTTACGCAGGGAGTATGATATTCTTGAGTTTAAGAGGTTAGTTTGGTGACTTTCTCACTTTTAAGTGTGACCTTAGACTTTCAAATAAAATTATGCCTGTAACCACTCCTTTCTAGTGTGTCTTCCCATACTGCAAAGTCTGAGAGGATAAAAACTACACTTCCAAGACTACCTTTCAGCCAGAGTTTTAGAAGACAGTTAAGTTTTGCCACATGGGTGCAGAAACAAGACAGAAGCCTCCTTCAATTTGCTTTTCTTCTGTGAGAAAGGTCGTGAAGATACAGGGTCCATTCCATTTACATGGTTTTGGAAGGGTAGTTAAAGCATTAAGCCAGCTGAACACAGCTTTCCAGTGTTTGATCATCAGCTTCTTGGATGTTTAGGGACAACATTGATGATGATGGTGATACTCTCCTGGTCTGGTTTCCTCGTTCCTGTTTCAGTGACTGGGGTGGTTCCTGACCTGATCTTTACCTGATCGCCTACCTTCCCCACCTTCTTGACTGGCAGGCCATTTCTGCAGTGTTCTCAGAGTCTTTTCTGGTGGTCCAGCTGAGAGCCTGCCCCTCTAACCCTTTCAATGACTTCATAAGCAGCTACTTCATGGTATCAAATCCCATTTCACTTAAAATACAGAGTGGCTTATGTTTTTCTGCACTGAACCCTGCATACCATATAATAATGTCAAATAAATAGGTCTCTTTACAAGCATAGTTAAGCTCAAATACCTTTTAGTATACAGCAATAGAAAGAGCAGGTGCCTTGTTGCTAGCCAGGCATATCTAAGCTGGATCCTTCTCCACTTTCTGCTTTCGTGGCCTGGGGAAAATAACTCATCCTTTCTGAGCTTAACTTTTTTCTTCTGTAAGTGGGGTTACAATATCTCATGCACAGAGTTGTTGAAGAATGAAATGAATGAGTACATGGACCATTCTTTGCACAGAAAAGGCACTTAATATGATTCAGAACAAATGCTGAGATAAAATTTCTCCAGGGCAAATCTTTAAGAAGAATAAAACTTTAAAAATACAAATTTGCACCAATCCTAACCTGATATTCCTTTTTTAAAAAAAATTCTTTTCTCTCTTTATCTTTTTAGCAAGCTTTAGAATGAAGACTTAGGGTTTTTTTCAATTTACCTGATTCGTGTTCAAACCTCTCAAAATGACCAACTCTTGCTAAAATATTCATGCTTAGCAGTATCACTTTCCAACTACCAATTCTTAAATTACCTTAGGCTCCAGTTTCCTAATGAAAACAGGCAAGATGCTAAAGATATAGTTAATCACAGATTCCTTAGATCTAATGTGCCAATTCCAAGAGACTCACCAAAATCTCCTTAGGAGAATAAATCACTCCAAATTTTCTTCAATGTAATCTCAAAATAACTGGCAAGCATGGAACTTTCTTTTATACACAATAACTTCTCTTCCTCTCTTACCTTTGTGTGTACCACAGGTGCAGAACATCACACCCAGTTCTCAGCATTTGTCAGTTTGCAAGGTCTAGCCCTTGTTCCATCGATTCCCCATTTCCCTCACCAATTCCTCTCTCCCCATTGGCTACCACTCTAACGTGTTCCGTATGTATCCTTGAATTTGTACACATGCTTCTAAATACTTAGTATGGTAAGTATGGTGCATATTTACTTTGTATAAATGATATGATCCTATGACCTCATCTGCTTCTTAGTTTTCATCCCCGTACACATCATGTTCTTAAGATATATCCATGTCGCACCACGCTTGTCTGCCTCACCGTGCCCCATAACATGGATACTTCATTTTACTTGTCCACATTGAGGTTTCTTCCACCTCACACTTCCACAAACACTCTGTGGTGAACACACTCACACATATTTCTTTGTAGATCTGGAGGGTGAATTCACTGAGCTCCATGTGTAGCAGTGGCACTGCTGAGACAAGGGGCGTAAACACATTTTATTAACTGGGTATGGCTGGGTTGCTTTTCCGCTTGAGCGCACCTATCCACACTTCTACCAGTGGTACACAAATTTCTTATTTCCCCCAATCCATGCAACCTTGACATTATCCAACTTTTCAATTTTGACATCCAGTATGCCAAGTGACACATTATTGCTGACTCTTTTGAGTTTTTCTGATTTCTGATGAGTTTGGGCATCTCTCCTCATGTTTCTTCAGTCATTTTGGTCTCGCTTTTCAGATAGTTGCCCATTTACATCCTTTGCCCATTTCTTTCTATTTGGGTTTCCTTTGTAACATATATTAATGTTTGTTAAGAAAAACCTCTCATTTTTGTTCATCTTGTGTTGACATAATTATTTGTGGATTCTTTTTTTCCATAAAAATTTTAGAATATATTGAGTTTCTCAAAAAATGCAGCAGATATTTGTATTAAGATCATATTGATTTTGTAGATCATTTAAAGGAGATATTTCAACCTTACGCTATGCCATCCCATCTAAGTGTATGAAGTATCTTTCCAGTTATTTGAATTTTCTATGGTATCCCTTAGAAGAACTTTACTATCTGCTATGGCATAGTCTTCAAATTAAATCCTAAACACTTTGGTTTTTCTGTTACTAATAATAATGTTTTATTTTCTATTATATTTTAGTTGTCCACAGTATAGAGAAAAATGCTATTAATTGATTTTTTTTTTTTTTTGTATGTTAAACCTGTGACTAGCAACCTTGCTGAACATTATTATCAGTTCTTATCTTTATCAGTTTTGTGAACTTGCTGATTGTTTTTTCTTACATGAAGGCAAGGACAGCTATTTCATTCCTGCTGATCTCTGAAGTCAAAAAAATTTCTTCCTTTCAACTACAGCTCTAAATAATGAGTCTCGTGATTTTCTATCAAATCATTTCTTTCCACTTAGTGCTTCCTTTTATCTCATCTTCCTCAAAGATCTGGCAAGATTGCCAAGAAATTCCAACATTCCACAAACAGGTTTCTAGTTAGGCAAATGGGATAAACTCTTTGTTTCTAACATCTACAAGAATCTGGGCAGTCTCCACCACATCTAGCACCTGGCCTGGCCTTCGAGGCTCCTCAGACCTGTTGAATCCTCTCTGGTCCCATGTCAATGGAAGAGGATGGAGCCAACAAAGCAGGAGCTGGTCCTTTCCTCTCTTGTGATCCCTGGAGAAGGAAAGCCCTCCCTGGCCATTGCATCATGTCCTCGTTGCTAGTGGTGGAGAGACACAGACTACTTCCTCTAAGAGGCCAATGACATTGACCTGCAGTGAGTGCATTATCCTGCACATCCACTATATTCTGAAGAAAAGGGAGGGCCATAATTCGAAGATCTTATTTTATTTGAAATATGAATAAGACCTTATAATCTCTTAAAGAAAAATAATAGATATTTTCCCCCTTAATTTCTCTGATCTCCCCATGTCCCCTGTTTTCTCAGGTCTAGGTCTCACTGATCCTGTAGAGACCACCTCTCAGAAATAACAGGAAGGGCTTAGAAAGCTGGAGGGGGTCATTGCATGAAAATCACCTTCCAGTGCATCTCGTCATAGGTGAGAAGTTGCAGAATCTCCCTCAATGAAAGGAGCCACATATTGTTACACTAGTAACAGGTCTACCAAGCATTGTCAAGGGGCCACTTACAAAGTGTCAGGTGCTGCAGTGAGCATGTGAAGTCGTGATTTTATTTAATTAAATTGCCAGCTTGATAGGCAGGCCTTATGATCTTTATTTTATATAGCTCAGCAGGGTTAAATAATTCACCCAAGGCTATACCTCTGTGTGTGGAGGAGCCTGGATTTGAACCTGGCCTTGAGCCTGGATTTGAACCTGGCCTTAAACCTGTTTTACTGCCTCCCTTAAGCTTTTAAGCAACATAATAGAGTTTTACAGACATCTCAGAAAAGAGAGCACCAGAAAGGATGTCTGGAAGCCCAGAGTCTCATCCCAAAGCCCAGAGTCTCATCCCACTTCTGCCTCCAACTGGCTATGGGACTTTCTGAACCACGGTTTCTTCATCTATCTAGTAAGCAGTCCTGGTAGATGACTTTAAAGGCCCTTCTAGTCATACATTTAGGGCCAAGAAAACATGACATGCTATTTCACACTAAATTCCATCAAATTCTTCATGCTCAATACCAAGTAGCCCATGGAAGAGCCTCCAATTAACAGTTTTGTGGGTCCGGGGTGTGGAAGAGCAACTACTTGGGGCAAACAAGCCAAAACCATCCCCACAGGCAAAGACCACCAACAACGTGCTCTCCAAACCTGTGTTCTGACTGGCTGGCCGTGATGGAAATCTGCAATTAGTTGTTTTAATCCTTAAAATAGCTTTGCTACTGTTATGTACAGTCAAGTAGGAAAAGAAAAAACCAGGGGCCACCACAGCAAGGTCAGGGGGGAGTTGGAGACTCAGGGCTCCAAGCGTCAACCTTCTATTCGAGTTGTGTGTGGTTGCAGATAATGTTGTGATTTCCAGCGAGCTGACAGCCGGGATGAACGGCTGCTTAACCTGATTAGATATGCCTCAGCCACAGACTCTGGGGCCACAGACAACTGCTCATTTGAAATGCATGCCACTGGCACCCAACAGAAAGAATAAAGGCCAGCCTCAAACAGACAACACATTCTTGAATGCAAACCTTATGTTTTCTACGCGGCAAAAAGGTTTATAACTGCCTGGGGTTCCTTTCCACTGAATATTCTTTGTCGAAGAGTGTTTAGAACAACTTGTACTTTAGCACTTTACTGTAATTGCAGCTTGTCATTTAGGACCTAGTGGTATGTGGGGAATCCAGGAGGCAGTGGGGAGGGAACCCAAGAGCTACTGAGTTCCCCCGTTGAATCCACTTTTCCATCAGACCTGGGGGTAGCTCCTGATATTTCCTATCAGGACCCCGGTGTAGCCAAAAAGTCTACTGTCTTCCTGCTGGTTGTCAGGACTGCCCAGCATCTGTTTTACCACAAACTGGATTCTGTGTCCAAAGGATATCTCTTTGTTGGTGCACGGACCCCTGTTCTTCCACAGTTCCGGCTGTAGTTCTTAGTAGCACAGGCCTCCCTGGCCTCTCCAGGAGCATTGTCAGTGCTGTTGCAGGATCCAGCACGACCCCCATGGGAGGCTGGTAAGAGGGGTCAGAGGGATTTTTTCTTTGAGTATTTTTAGGATGCATTTAAATGTAAGCACAAAATATTATGGTATGAGCGTGTACTATTAGCCTGGTGTTGAGAACAGAACACCACCTCCCAAGAGTTCCCTCTTGGAAAGACAAGCTTCTCCTCTCAGGCCGTCTCTTGGGGAAGCACTGGGAGCTGTGGGCCTTGTGCTAGAGGCACATATTGTACCTATAAGAGCAGCAGGGAATCCGTTCCTTCGGAGGCAAACCATGCATCAGAGCCAAGTACACATACTGAGGCCTATCAGTCATCCTACTACACTTTGAAATTTTTTTCAGAAATTGGAAGCTACTGAAATACCAACTGTAAACTATGAATCCTAAATCCTCCTGTTTGCTCCTCTCCCAGTGATAGACTTTTGCAAGTCTTCTTATAGGTCTCCTTGCCTCCCTTCTCACCAAAGTGGCAAACAACATGGATAAAGGAATCTAACTTGGATGTATGGAATAAGGGAGGATCTAACTTGGATTTGATTCCCTGCTCAGTCTAAGCCTCTATTTCCTCACCAGTTAATTGGGAATGAGTATCTGCTCACAGGATTGTTATGAGATTAAAATTGTCCACTTAGCAGAGGATCTGACTCATACTTAAGGCTAAGTGAATCCAAATTACCGTTATTACCATCAATAATCCATCTTTCACCTGATCATCAACTTTGGCTTTGCCTGAAGCCCTCTTTGATCACTTTCCTGGTTTAAGTCCTTCCCCCCACCCGCAGAGGCATGATTTTGCCCCTACTATAATTGCTTGGGTACTTCTCTTATTCTCTTTACTAGATTCAGAAGCTCTTTGACAGCAGGAATTACGTCCAATTCATCTGTCTATTCCATGCCGTGCTTCTCACACACAGAATCTTCTAATTATGTGTCAATCTCAGCTCCTCTAAGCCTCCAAGATGCTCCAGAGATTTCTGATTGAGGTCAAAGCTCCTATGTTGATGTCTAAGGATCTTCACTTAGAGCCCGAACTGTGCCTTGAATTCCTACTTCCTCACGCATTTGCTCATGTTGCGATGTTACTTAGAGCTACTTTCCCACCTCTACCTCTTGAATTCTTATTCATCCCTCAAAGCCCACCTTAAATCACATGTTCTTAGTTTCATATCCCAGAAGACAATAGTAGATGGACTTCTTCTTGGCTGTCATCTCTTATATAATTTGATTTCGGTCCAGGGTTCAGAAAATTTTTTTATAAAGGGCCAGATAGTAAATATCTTTGACTTGGTGAGCCATATGGGCTTTGTCACAGTTATATAACTCTTCAAAAGTAGCCATAAATAATACATAAATAAAGGTACATGACTATGTTTTAATAAAACTTTATAAAAACAGGTGTCAGGCCAGATTTGGCCAGCAGTTTGCCAACCTCTTCTCTAGTCTTTTATGGTATTATTGGCTGCCTTTATATTATGGTTATTGGGGGTCAAATCTCCTCTCAACTTCTAGAATAAAAAATTCCTTGAGGGCAGGGACAGAATTTTTCTGTTGTCATCACTCGTAACAGGCACATAGAAATTATTTATTAGATATCTGAAGAAAAATGAAAAGACTGCAGTAAGTGAGAGGGCTTGGGGCAAGGGTGGGAGGACACACACAGAGGAATGAGGATGCAGAAAAGGAGGATACAAAGAGATATAGAGATAGAAGCAAAGACAAGTAGACTAGACAACAAGCAAAAGAGCCAATAGCAGAGTCTTCTTAGTGCAAAGGAGTAGAGAGATTAAGAACAGGGTGTTGTTATGGGCTGAATTATATTCCCCTGAAATTCATATGCTGACATCCTAACACCCAGGACCTCAGAATGTGACCATATTTAAAGATAGAGCCTATAAAGAAATAATTAAGTTAAAATGAGTTAGGTGGGTCCTAATTTAAGTTGACTGATGTCGTTAGAAGAAGAGGACATTTGGACACACAAAGAAATACCGGGGATGCACACACACAAAAACATGACCATGTGTAGACACAGTGAGATGGTGGCTGTCTGCAGGCCAAGGAGGAAGGCCTCAGGAGAAACCAGACCTGCTAACACCTTGATCGTGGACTTCCATCCTCCAGAATTCTGAGAAAATAAATTTATGGTGTTTAAGCAACTCAGTCTGTAGTATTTTGTTATGGCAGCCCTCGCAAACTACAGAGAAAGGCCAATTAAAAAAAAAAAAACAGAGAAGGAATGCCCAGTAAATGTTAATGATTTCAAATATTTTGCTTATTATTTCTCAACAACTCTAGTTTTCTGAAGACTTTAGGGTTTTATTCTGTTGGGAGGTGAAGGTAGGGGGGAGTCCAAAGTAGATTTAGTTTCCAAGTCCTCGGTTTCTAGTTTGTAGCTCCAGGCTTGCATTTATTTCTCATACTGTCCAATCCTGATGACTCTGACAAGCACTGTCCCAACCAGTTGCTTCACAGTTTTCCAGAAACATTTCTTACATGTCCACTCAAACTTAGTACTGTTTTTTTTACAGACTTTTGAAAGGCTTTGTTTGTTTTGTAAATTTTAAGGAAAGCGTTTGATTTTTCTCACCTTGTAAAAACTCCAGCTGGAAGGAATAATTTTATTTTCTCCTCTAGGTTTATTTTGCTTAACTAAAGTCATTAGAAATAGCTTCAGTTTTACATTTTTCTTGTCTGCTTACAGTGTGTTGACATGATGGTTGAATTTCAATGGTTTAGATTGTTTTGAATGACTTCTGTGTTTTTGTTCCCGATGCCTCAAATATAGGTTGCTATCTAGGTGACCAGGTGAATGAACGAGTTAACTAATAATAGGTATTTTCACTAAGCATAGGTTTAAATATGTGTATTGAAGTTGAAAACATGATGTTCCCATAGTTACAACTTGTACCAAGAGACTCAGTGGCCAATATTTCTTCTCTGCAGCAACTGACTAAATCTTTGCGGCACATACTGTATAGCCTCCATCGCTGGAGAGCACATCCTCTGCTGGGTCAATAACCAAAACACTTCCCTGGATCCCATCTTCTGGCAAATTATGCCTTAGGAAGTTTCCACTTGACTAGCATAATTATGTGGTGCTCGTACAGATTTCTGGACTTCATTACGTTTTCTTGACAATGCTCAAGAGTTAGATGCTATGTTTGTTGTCATCCCCATTACACAAAGAAAAACTCAGGGCCAAAGAGATTGTCAAAAGCTGCCGTATATGTCAGTCCTCCTTTGTGACCGTGCCTTGCCAATCAAGAGTTTGTGCTGATGGAGTTACTGGGGACAGGACCTGGGTTCTTTCACTTCATAAAATCCCCTCTCGGTATCTTGTGGTATTAGGAACAGCATTGTGCATAAGGACTTGCAACAAGATGTTTACCAAAATTAACCAAATCCTCAGCTGAAAGATTTCAGGCATCAGTGATAAAGAGTCAGTATGAGAAATTTTGGGGGCCTCAAACTTTCTTAAAAGCGCTCCTAAAATCACACTACTGTGTGGCTGCTAATCCTGCCCCTGAACATAACCCGTTCCTTTGTCAGACAAACATGCCCTGAAGGGCACTCACTTCCCTAATAAAACTCTGAGATGGACGAAGAGGGAGAGGAGAGCGTTCCAGGTGAAGCCTCCTCTTCCCAAGCAGAGATGCACTTTTCATGGCCAAATCAGTACACAGTGGCACTGGAGGTGGGTCTCAGACATGCTCCAACTGCTGAGGACAGCTGTCTGCTGAAGTTGGTGTACAGGAAACAGCAGTTAGGATTGATCCTTAAGAGCTTTGAGGGATGAGAGTCAAGACTGGGAGAGGTATGAACTTTCTACCTACTGGTAGACTCTCCCCCTTTTGCTAGTTTTGGAGTATCTAGAGCTCATTGTTGTTGAAGGAACCAAGCATTTGCACACACATCAAATTAAGAGAACAGCCTCTGACTTCTTGCCGTGAAAAGAGATTTCCTTAAGCACTCATGCTGAATTGGCTCTGTTCCCTTATCAACCTGGAAATCTGCCCTATACCTACGAGGTCCCTCAGCCGACAGAGCTCCAGTCCTCTGTCCAGGATTACAGGCCTCACACCTAGCAGCCTTCACACCTGCAGCTCCCTGATCTAACCAGGGCTGTCAGGGATTATCAAGTCACGAACTCACTGCATCTCTCATCTCACAGACTCTCATGAATGAGGTATTTTGTTCAGCTACCTCTCGCTCCGCATTTCTTGGAGCCAACACAAAGAAAAACGGAGTAGGTGAGCAGCTATTTCGGGCCGGGTCTAATATTTGAATGTTGCATGATGAAATAGTGGGCCCATTGAGTCTGTTTTTTTTTGTAACTTTCTTTTCTGACTTCCTCCTACCTCAGTTCACCCTTCTCCCACCCTCAGCCCTGCCTTCTAAACCCTGTGCTGCTCTTGATGGTGGGCTGGTAACTCTGAGCTGGTAACAGCTCAGTAACTGAAATGGAAAATAGCTGCTGCCACAAATTCACTGATGAATGGTCACCGGAAGCTGGATGTGTGAGGGAGGGGCTGTTGGCCAACATTTGAGCTCCCTGAGCTGGACAGATTTAGAGTCCGACCCTCACTGAATCCTACTTAATTCAAGTTAATTTTCTGAAGGAAATCTGATGAGGAATGGCCTTATAATTTAAAGGTGTTTTGAGGCTTAAAAAATATTGGCCAATAACAGAAGAAGGAAATGGTAGTTTGGATAATCAATTGCTTTCAGTTGACAACATTTTGACCATAAGGAGTTAGAAATTTTCAATGTGAGGCCTTCCTCCTGGGAGAAGTCTGAGAGCACAGCTGGGCCAGCCTTTGGCCTTCAGGCAGGATTCACTTTATTACAACAGTAATTGCCATTATTAACAACGATTATAAGAAATCATTCTTCTCTTATTTTCTAACTATCACCCCAGAGAAACCCAAAGCCCTTGACTGTCATTGGAGAAGAGAACTCAGTGATCGTTTCATTATCCTTCTCTTCACAGCAGCCTTAAAAAAAGCCTTGAGTGGGACTTCACCGTTCACAGGATTCTTTCACATCTATTCAAGTCAAAAGAAAAACCCTATCCTGGTTTAAAATGTTCTCCGGCATTAACATTATTTATCTACATTATGAGGAAGTGTTTCCTTCTCAAAATATACCAGCACTAGAACCCCTGAAAGAAGTCTATAGACTGAAAGACACGTGTTCGATGGAAAACAAAGGGTAGGGCTGCCTGGAGGGTCACAGGTGAGAGGTTTAGAAGAGGAGGAAAGAAACCACTATTGAGTTGGTGACCATTAAAACAGGGTCAGAGCAAGACAGCTTTCTTTGTGGCTGTAAAGAACTATTCTGGACTGGGTCTGCCACAAACCACGGGAACATTCAACTTAGAGACCCTTCTTTGAAGGATTAAAACAGGAATCCTGAACTTTGGTGTCCTCCTCCGACACGCAGAGGCTGTTGGCTACAATGTGCATCATGTCACGTCTGCTCCTTGGACAGCCCGAAGGAGCTGCCTCCTTGGGTTCTCCAGTGTGGGCCTTGGAATTTGACTCTAGTTGAGGCCCATGTGTCCAGGGTAAGGGTGACTGTGGCCATGGACAGCTTTGTGGCTTAGACTCCTTGTGATTGCTGTGGATGGAGTGGAGTTGACTGTGGTGTCCTGTAACCAAGATTGGTCAGCAATTCCGGAATCTAAGGGTAAAAATAGCTGCAGAGCCGCCAACCCCTGGCTGACCAGTGCCACCCCGGTGGAGAAAATGGCGAGCTCGAAAATGCTGACTTTCGTGATCTTTTCTTCCTTCCGGTGGTGGGAGCTTCTCAGAATAAGAAGATCTGGGCTTTGGATTTCCCCCAAAGGGTTTCTCGGTGCTTCCCAGCCCTGCTGACTCAGTGTACTTGGGATTGGGGGAGCTTTCAAGGAGGGCTGTTGGGTTGTGGGAGAGGGGGCGAGTGGGGCGAGCCAGCTCAGGCTCAGCAGCCAGGGGAGGTAACCGCCAAGGGCACTCGCCGGCTGTTGCTGACCTCCTGTGGCCCCAACATCCTGTCACACTGGGGTCATGGCCTCCTAGGCCGCTTCCAAAATAGTCCCCTTCTTGCTCCATCTTATTCTCCTCCTGTCATTTTTGCCTCTGAATGTTGCCATTTTTTGATTAACACCTTAACCCCACGTTCCTCACCTCCTGTCTCTCCAGGATCTGGTTATAGGCCAACTCAACAGTCTGGTTCCCTCCCTTTGGTACCCTCCTGTATGCTCTCCATTTGATCTGCATTCCTCTGTACCATATTGTCCACATTTTTCTGGTAAATGTTCATTGCAAGATGCTCTGGGAACCCCTGAGAAATGGAACGCATAACCTTTCTACGCATGGCCCACAGAGAAGCTAGACTAGCTTGGACTGAGAGGAGTGTGCATTTGAACTAAATGCACATCTGTATTCTAGAATGTCTCTAGAAGCGGGAAAATCTTAGTATTTTAAAGCTCTCATGATAGCTTCCACAGGCTTATCAATGTCAGGGTGATATCAACCCTTTGATATCCTGCTGTAACAACTAGATGAGAATAATTTTAATCATAAAGTTAATCTTTCAAATTAAAGGTGCTTCTGAAGGGAATGAGTTTCTTAAAATAGCTGGTTGAGGCTTAAGCTTTCTTGGACCTTGCCATACTCAATTCATCCCTCTCATCACTGTGCTCGGGCAGAATTTGATATTTTTAAATTACTTTTTTTTTAATTTATTGTGTATGTGTGTGTATATGAGCACTAAGATGCTTGCTTCTTAGGGTAGCCCGAGAGCTCCCTTTGAAAAGGACTGATTCAGTTCTACATCCCCAGTGCCCCTGTGAAATGTTCATGGAATTGAACAGGGTTATGTGGATTGAAGATTCTTCTGGAAAACTTGCTCAACAAGTTCCTTCTAGATAGCAATAAGACAATTAATTTCCAACCCCTGTCTGAATTTAAAATTCTACCTTAGTGAGGTTCTATCATCTTCCCATGAGTCTGCGACTGGTTGTTTCACATCAGGTCTTTATTTCTTCCCCAGGTGTTCCCAGAATGGTTCCATTGCCTACAGTGTGAAGCCCATGTGGCCAGAATTAGGTACTTAAGCTGCCGTGTCTGCTCAAACCCAGAGACCCCATCCTATGTGCTTGGCCCAAGTCAGCCATCATAGGCTTGGTCTCAGAGGGCAAGATAAACTTGGAAGGGCCCATCTGGTACCCACAGGGGCATGGTATCCTGTGGGCTTTGGCCCCAGACCCAGAGGTACAAAGCTTGGCTCCAGCACTTTCTAAGTGTGTGGCCTTGGTCAATTCGGTTACTCTCCTGTTTTGCAAAATGAAGAAAATAATGTCTTACCTGTAAGAGTGATGAAAGAATTGGAACTAAGTATGCAAAAATGATCATTGCAGGGCCTGGTTGTTCTTGATTGGAAGAAAATCTTTTTAAGGTGTGCTTTCCTCACCAAGGGTGAAGCATACCATCTTTGCCAAGGTCAACACTTTGAGTTTTAGAGTCAGAGGACAAGGAGACACTGAAGAACCCAAGGCCAGGTGTAGTTCACAGCAGTGTCTTGTCCTGAGAAGAGGTCTGACAAGAATAGCTGTAATAAATATGAATTGAGTGTTCACTTGTATCAAGCACTTTTGTTTACCAAGCATTTTATGTGGAACGTTTTATTTAATCCTCTCAACTCCCTTTTGTTTTCGGGTTTATTGAACTATAATTAACAAATAAAATTGTAAGATATTTAAAATGTATATCATGATGATCTGATATATATAAGCCTATATATTTGGATTTGAACATTTAAGTTCTCTCTTAGCCAATTTCAATTATGCAATACAGTGTTATCAACTGCAGTCACCATCTAAGTATACATTAGAGTCTCAGACCTTATCCACCTTATGGCTGTAGGTTTACACCCTTTTACTATCTGTTTACTCCAGCCCAGACCCTGAGACTACTTTTATCCTCTCTGTTTCTAGGAGTCTGACCTTTTATCTTGTTTGGTTCCACATATGAGTGATACCATGCAGTACTTGTCTTGGTCTGGGTGGGCTCCTGCAACTTTCCACCTCACTGCTGCCTTGGTGGGATCTCTGGCCTCCTGAGGCCTCCCCTTCCCTGGGTCCCATAGCCGGGGTCCAACGCAGGGGTCAGGCACCCACATAAAGGGACAGACAAGCCCTCAGAGGTGGTGAAAGGTGAAATGGAACCACATTTCTCATGAAGAGATGGAGGCCTGCAGAAGAGAAAGGAAAGCTTTGTCCTTTCATGTGACTAGTTAGGGCAGAGCTGGGACCAACGCAGCCCTTCCAGGTAGCAATCAACTAAACAGGAGGTAACCAGCCCACTTCCATAAATCTTCGGGAACCAGCATCTTCTTGACTGATGACTAAGAAGCTAGCAGAGCGGGGGCAGGAGGAAGAAAACTGACAGAGCCAGTGATAGAAAAAAACTGGATGGGAACAGTTAGCTTCCTTCAGGAGCAGCTACAAACCGCACCTCTGCCTGCCAAGCCTTAATCGTCATCTCATGGCAGAGTCCCTTCTTAGTCACTGTCTGCCCCTCCAGAGGGGCTTGTAAGACAGTTACAAGAATTCAGCGATAATCTCTCTCTATTTACATCTTTCAGTTTTTATTTCCCGGGTTTTCCAGATTTTGCCTCATTAAACATCTAAGCCCAAAGCCAGCCGAAATGTGTTTTCAGCATATGTTACTGTCTCCCTCTGCCTGATTCTATTATGCGGATCAAAGTCCCATTGCAGTTCTGGGATTTTGTGTCAGCTTCAGAGCGATCAAAAGTGAGAGAGACTGGGCACTTGGAAGTGAACAGAAATAAGGAACTGCAAGTGAGTGTGGGTATTTCTCATGGGAGTCAGAGACAGGAGGCCTCGGCTGAAAAGGGGCTCTTGACAGAGAGAGGAGACCTACAGAGGATGTAACCTGGTGATGACCACACCCAGTTTCTGAGGGAAAAGCCAGGTCTGGTGGCAGAGTCACAGTCCATCACAGCTGGATGCTTGGCACAACTTACAAAATGGAAGTTAAGGCACGCCTTCCCGATGGGGCCTTGTTTAAATTCTCAATCTAACCTTCTCAATCTAGCCCTCACAGATGTGCACACACATGTGCCAACATGTACACACACACACATGCTCTCTTCATGAAGAGGGAAGACTTGGAAGCTCTGAGTCAGAAGGGAGTCTTGGAATAAAGATGGACCTAAAGACACGGCTCCTTGGAAAGGCTGCTCTCACCCTTCTGAGGTTAGACGTGGTTGAGACTGAGGGGGAGTGGTCAGAGCTGTGGGTTATGGAAGACCTGTGAGCGCCCCAGGTGTCTTTCCTCAACATCACTGAGAAGTGCTCCCTCTTCTGCTGGTGTCCCACCACATCGGTCCTTTCTACATGTGCTTCTGAAAGGTTGGATTCCTGGGGAAGAGGATTCTGATTTTCCCTTTTAGGTTTCACATACCACACCTGGACCTGGACCTTTTACAGTTTTAGCAAAATGCATCCTCTGCAAAAAGTGATTGTAATTGAGGAGTAATCCAAGACTGGTATCATAGTTAGGACAAACTGTGTAAGCTGCTGAAGCAGACTCTAGCTAGCCTGAAGTCAGTTCTCTGTTGCGTGACAGTCTAGAGGTAGGTGGTCCAGGCCTGCTCTACATGGTCACCCAGCACTCAGGCTTCTTCCATCGTATCGCTCTGCTGTCCTCTAAAGAGTTGTTCTCAACCACATGGTCAGAGCTGTGTCACCGCCGTATCAGTATCCCTACTCACAGGAAGCCAGGTAGAGCAGGGATGAAGGGCAATGTATTTTCATGTAAGCAAGTGATTTGGAAGTGATACGCCTTGGTTCTACTCACGTTCCACCAGTGAGAACTTAGTTTCTTGGCCACACTTAATGGCTAGAAGGCTGAGCAATGCAATTTTTAGCAAGGAGAACGTCTGCCACCACAAAAGTTAAGGTTTTTGTATAAAAATAGAAAAGTAGGTTCTCCATTTAGAGGGCTATACAATGAGAACTCATCCTTTGAATGATGGCTCTGAGACACTCCTAGATCCCTGTCTCTCTCTCTCTCTCTCTCTCTCTCTCTCACCATCCATCCATCCACCCATTCCCCACCACCTATCTATTCATCCACCCATTTATCCATCCATCCATCTCTGCTTCCTTCCTTCCACCCGTCCACACATACACACATGCATACATCTAATCTCACTGAGAACATGGTAAGAAGTTTGGCAGGGAGATAGACTCGAGATTAAAATCTCAGGTAAACTGACCATGTATTTATTCATTCAATGAACATTTATCAGGTTCCTATTACAAGTCAGGTGCTGCGCTGGTGCTGAGATGTGAAAAGCATATGCTCCATGACTCTAAGTAACTTTGCTGTGGTTTCTAAACCTGACAATCCACCTTAACTCCGAAAGAGAGACAGGTGACTTTGTTTTTAAACAGACCTCAGATGATGCTTCTTCGCTATCTACATGTAATTGAAGAGTACCCTGAGATTGCACGCTAATTAAAACTATTATCATTTTCAGCTACTTATCTTCGTAATGACATGCAACAACAACACAGGCAGAAATGAATCGAATGCTGATGTTGATGTGATTATAACTGTCATCCCTAATCCTGAACTTTCAGTTTTAAGACTCATCTAAACAGCATCGTGGTGCTCATTTATGGGCTCTCTAATAAGCCAACATTATAAAATCGAACTTTAAAAAGTACCACTTTTAACGAAACTACTGAAAAGATTGGAAGACCGGTGTAATCAAATTTCTCCAGATTCTTCCAATGCAGAGGCTCTATGGCTCCCTGATTCTCTGTTACACCTTGTGGGGTTGGGCTATGATGTGGGACCACTGAGAGGCAAAATAGCATCAAACAGCAGGGAGGGGTCCAAAAGATGGGCTCAGGATGGCAGTGAACTGAGTATTCTAGTTGAGGCCCATTGGGCGGGGGAGTGGGTGAATCAGAAAGTTTCCCTTCTGCATCTTTGGCACAGAAGCACACTGGGTAGGAGTCAGGAGTCTGACAGTTTTGGGAAAATTCAGGGCCAGGGATCCACGACTCTTGCCGCTGCCAGATTTACTGCTGAAGGAAGATGATTTTCCTCTCAAATATGTGCTTGCAGCCCCACAGCTGCCTTGCACGTGGGCCGTAGTGATGTCTTGGGCAGCCCCCCACTCCTTCCAGGCACCCCCCGGGCGACTGCCAAGAGCATCTGGCCTAACGCAGCCAACCAGATCTTTGTCAACAGATCATCACTCTCCAAAGCATCTAGAGCTGGATCGAGTTTGCTGCATTTCAGTCATTAATGTCTTTTCACAGTGTTTAACCTTCACATTCCAGGGAGATGTGACGGAATACCTAGCAGAGACTCTGGTTTTGTCGAATGGGCAAAGAGACGGCCGAGGTCACACAGCGAGTTACTAGCTGTGTCCAAATTTAAACCAGAGGTTCCAACACCTTGTTGGCCCGTCACCTGTTCTTTCTAACGTGAGAGTGATCTTGTTTAGCACAAATGTGCATGTGGTTTAATGAGCAATAACAACTAACAATGACAGCCCCTACCATAAAAGCTCCGTTAACCCTCTGTATCATTTTAGTCGTGCCTATGTGAGGCCCCTGTTCTTGCCAACAGCCTCACAGAGTAGACGGGGCAGGAATGAGCCTTATGAACTCGGAGGAGGCAGGGTTGGACGTTGAGAGCATAAAAGTCTTAGCACCCGCGCACATGTGGTCTGTGACGTATCCGTGATTTGAACCAGATCTCCTGGCCCATCCAGCATGCTCCCTACTCTTCTGCTCAGCTTCCCTACTGGCAAGGTGCCACCTCCTCGGGTCTTGGTTGGCTATTTTGCTAACAAAAGAGAGGGGGAAATAATCAAGCAAGAGAAAAAAATAAAACAAAATGAAAGCGACACCGTCTCTAAGGCATCTACAACTGTAAAGCTGGTAACCAACGTAGCCATCTCCCAGCACAAGGTACGTGGATGATTCCTATGTGCCAGCTCATCACCAGGCAACGTACGGAGTCTCTCGCCTAGTCTTTGTGGTGTGCCCCCCGGATCGCTAGGTGCCGCTGGGCACTTGGGAAGCACAAAGGAAGGCCATTAACCATCTAAAAAAGTAAAGAGAACTAGAGAAAGAATTCGATTCTTTATCCACTGTGCTAAGCACTTACAAGCAACATCTCATTTACTTGTTACAACTGCACATTAAGGCACACAAAATTCCCCGCCCTTTTCAAAATCTGAGGCTCAGGGAGGTTAAGTGATGCACGAGGTCATACAACTAGCAGATAACCAAAGTGGGATTTGGACTTAGGTTTGTCTGAGTTCATGAATGAACTTTCTGGACTTGGCCCTGGGTCTGGTATGTGCAGATGCTCAATAAACGTGTTGAGTGAACGAATGGACAGAGTGAAATTAGACCAGGCAGGGGAGCAGACTGTGACCTGGTGGTTCATGATGCAGTGGAATGAAATTGTGGTCATCGTTAAGATGGAGGCATAGACTGTGGAAAAAGGTACCATGGTCCTAGAAAGGACATAGAGGTGACCTACCAGAGCCACCAAGAGGAAGGCCATCCTTCCTGGCCAGGGAGGTTAGGGCTAGAGAAGGCAGTTGTATTTCTCTGCTCCAGGCCTTTCCTTTGTGCCTACTGAGCAAGGGGCCCATATTCATGTATGTAGTCATCACACAAGAGTGGGGCCAGCTGCCTGCCTTGTCCAGCCCTCAACACCCCCTTACCTGAGAAAGAGATGCCACGGCTGGCCCAGCAGGGTCAGGCCCAGGAACCCCCTACTTGTACAACCCTGCTCTCCCTGTGCATGCCTGTCTTTCTTTCCAGAGCTGATGTAAGAATTAGCAACCTGAGAAGAGGAACCCAAGTGGCCCTGGTGCACCTTCTGGGCAGTTTGATGCTCAGGGTTGGGCGCCGACAGCCCGCTCTGCTAAGACACATCTCCAAACCTCAGCTTCAGCAGCCGCTGTGGTGTGAACTGTCTCTGAGCCTCCTCTTGGGGCAGCCACGGCCTGACACTGTGGTTCCTAAGTGGCTGACAGATTCTTCTGTGCACTCCAGAGAGTCACAGGAGGATTATAACTGTCTGCCCTATCCATTCCCCCCTCCAGCTGCCTCTGCCCTTGGAGAATGCCTTTCCAGTGTGTAAGGATGTCATCATCATAGCCACATTAAAAAATTTTGTGACATTTTCAAAACTAGAGCGGAACTGATGTGTACATATGCATGAAAGTGTGCGTGCATGAGCGCGTGCGTGTGTGTGTGTGAGTGTGTCTAAGCATGAATATATCAAATGTATTTATCCTGCCTCCTGGGGTGGGTTTTCAGGAGGTTGGAGAAAGTGTTGATGCAACACATGAAATCTCCTTAGGGTCTTGTCCACTTCTTGGGCCTGGCCATAGTCAACTTTTTCTCTCTCAAAATCCCCTGTCCCCAATGCCCCAGGATAAAAGGAATCCAGGATCCAAGAGGGACTACAGAAAAAGGCACATCTGGAGACCAGCCTTGCAGGCACGCCATGGCCTGGAGGCCAGCACAGCTGGGCTGTGCTGGCGGCAGTGGACCCCACCTCCCCTCCTGTTCCTGAACACACCAGAATGCCACCCACCTTTCCCTCGTGCCCTCTCCCAAGCCCACCCCTCCCACACTGGGTGTGCATCAGAAGTTTCCATGTGTCGCAAGCCCTCTCTCCCTCAGGAACTTCATTAGACGTGACTGGTCTAGCTGAGCCTTGTGCAGTCACTGCAAACAAGCTCCGGTTATGCACTGTCTCCAGGGAGGCTTGTGGGAATCCATGTGTGTCCATGCTGGTCTCACAGCAGGACTGTGGGGTCTCCCTGTGGGTCTGGCAGAACTGTCAAGAGCTCTGAAGCTGGAGGGAGATTTCTGCCTGAAGAGAGCAGGGAAAATCCCCACATCTGGGTGACACCCTTCATCCAACTGTGCATACCCCCATGTCGTTGGAGATGTCATTCCTGAGGAAGGGCCTGTACCCTCCCAGACTTATAGTCTCTTGGGAGGAGTGAGTGGTAAAGCAGATTTTCGCTGATTGTGAAGCAGTTTTCTTTCCCAGATGCCTCGGGGCAGGCTAGGAGTGCTTTCCCTGAGTCTTCTCTGCCATCCCGTGATGCCTGCTGTTCCTACAGCTGTGCACAGCGCGCAGCTTGAGTCATGGGTCTGTCCCTACTTCTACCTCCTCCAACCTGTGCCCAGGGTAGGTAATAGCTGGAAAGAAATCATGGATCCTTTTCCCTTGATTATTTTCTAAGTTTCATGAAAAAACTGTGGTTATGATTCGACCCCAGGCAATGACCAAATCAGAATATTTCTTCATTAAAGATAAATAAATAAAGTCTGGATTATATTATTTTAATTCGAGTTCTCCCTTATTAATTGGGTTCTACCATCTATTGGTCATTATTCATATTAGGGGCACCCTCTGTTATGATAGATGGCTGCTATTAAAAACACACAACTACTCATCATACATCATAACTTAAAATACTGACTTTATCTCTTTCACGTGTCCTTTATTGTAGGAGTCATACAAATCACTTATTGGAATGTCACATTTAATTAATTGGCCTAATGTTATTAATTTTGTTTACATTCGACCCAAATATTATTTAGTCATACTCAGGAGTCAAAAATATTGAAAGAACATAAACATTTGTTATCCTTTTCATTTCTTTGTTGTCAAACAATAAACATCTTTCCTTTAAAAAAGTAATAATTTTTGTTGTTGTTGTTTCAAATGGGATATGAATCAGTCAGGGTCTCATCAGGAAGCAGGTGACATGGTCAAATTGGGTAATTTGAGGAGAGTTTGATAATGGGACTCACTAGGGGGATCAGGGACAGTGCAGCAGCCAAGGGCTAGCTGCTGCAGGAAGACTTCACCCAACTCAAGCATGAGGGGGAGCGCACTGCTACCAATTTTGGAGCGAGAACTGTGTGGGGAGGACAGCCCAAGGCCCCTGGTCAATATGAAGTCAGGCAGTCCTCCCCACAGGGAGGGAGTCTGGTTATAAGCACCCTGTCCTCGGACTCCTTCCTGCCTCAGACTTCTGCTGATCCTCCAGTTTGCCAGAACTGGGAGCTGCTTAATGAGCCCACACAGCTCAGCTTTGACAGGACAGAGGGCATTGCAGGGGAGCAAGAGAGAGGGTCTGCAGGCGCAAACAGGAGATGTGTCCTTTTGCTTTGTCTCTGTAACATCTTCTGCTTCTCTTTCACAGCTTCCCATATGTAGTTTTATATGCCGTCCCCAAATTTGCCATCACAAACATTTTTTGCTCTTATGAAGCTAAAGAAAGGATTGACCTTTTTGTTAGGAAGCCCTTCATTAAAGCCTTATCTCGGACAAATATTATTTTCAAAATGATCAACTATAGTTATCATAATTTCTGTTAAAACAAATACCCGAAGCTTGACACCAGTTCCAACCTGCTTTCACAACTCTTACACCACAAGCTGCCTCTCAAGGTCTCAACATTCTTCTAGTTTTTATTACTTAGATTCTAAGCTCTTCACGTGTATTATCTAATTCCTAATAATGCTTTATTTGAAGAATGGTGGCAAATATAAAATTTTTGGAAGAGATTTTATAGTGATTTACGTCTTCCACTGCAGCTTTCAAAGATAACTGAGCTCAGTGCCTTAGACTATACCAAATTGAAGCATCTAGAAATCTTACTAAAATTTTCTGAAATCTCAGATCTTCTTCCTAGCATTATACTGGAACTCTACAAAACCCCGGTGAGATTTCCATGCAAACAGTTCTCAGTGCGAACGTTATTTTTCTCAAGCATTGGTGATAAACATAGATATATCTTAGATGTTATTATTTCTAGTTCCATATGATAAAGTCTATTAAACTATCTTCAAATCCTTAAATTTCACATGTAAGTAAATGATTTACAGCATTTCAATGGGAACCAGTTGAAGCTTTATCAATAATGGTTGACGTTTTACTGCCTTGACGTATAAAAGTTTTCCAAAAAGTCATTTTCATGTTTTAGTGGATACATGTTTTATAACAAGCAGGACCATCAATCTAGGCTATAATAATATGCTCATACTAAAATTATTATTTTTGAGGTTTATTAAATATTTTATATCTGAAAATATTCAGTCATTATGAAGTCTAGTAGTCCTTTCTTGATAAACTTTTTCCAGAGATTTTGATGTTTTCAAATGCTGTTTTATATAAAACTGGCTCATAATAACCTTTTATTCACTGATGATTACAACTTCTTCGGACCGTGAGCTTTACTGGAACAGAATCGCCATTCTGATAACATATTTAAGTGTTTAGCTTTTTCAATTTTTAATGATACAATTTGAGCACTATTTCACCCCGCATTTCCATCACTAGCAAAATAAGACATTAATGTTGTTTTTGTTAAAATATTAATGTTGTGAATTGTTTTTCATTTCAGAAATATGAATTATTTGGTTAATTTTGTGCCAGTATTTCTACAGTGTCACAAGACATGTTGTTGGGTTGGTTGCATGATGTTGGGAGATGTTTCAGACTACAGTTGATGATTAATACCATATCTTCTTTGTTTTCCTGCAGTCAGAAGATTAACATTTATGATATTTTTCAAGGAACATTAAGAAACTTATCTCAACTTTGATGTTTCCTCATTCTGAGGGTTCAGGGTTTTGTTTGTTTTTAAGCAAGCAGGTTATCTTTAGTGGAAGCAGCAAAGTGGTTAAGACTGATTCTAAGAAAATTGGAATGAGCAAACCACACTGACTGAAAGTAAGAAGGTTTGAACATCATTGCCAATTTAGATATACAACTGGGTATATCCCACAGAACAATAACTAACACTATAACATTTAGAGTTATCTTTTCTACTGGGAAAAAAATAGTTGCAACTCCTTTGAACAAAATTCATTTCCATTTCCATTAGAAGTCATTTACATCATTCTCAGTTTTCTACAAGTTAACACCTATCTTTACGGATCTATAAAATATTCTAAATCAATAGTTAGTAGACTTTTCCCTGCTTGCCTACTCTATATCCTTTTTCTGCAATAAAACTTAGCTGTAATTATAAGCTGATATTAGGTTTTGTAAGTTTTAGCAAATCAGCAAACCTGAAGAGATGGTTGTGAGACCCCTGAAAACTCTTTTTAAAGAAACCGTGCTCTTCCAAAACTAAGAAAGTTTGTAGTTCGCTATGTTAACTTCCAGTTATAAATCAATAAGTCATGGGATATAATGTACAGCACAAGGATATAGTCAATATATTGTAATAACTTTGTATGGTGACAGATGGTTCCCAGACTTATCGTGGTGATCACATCGTAAGACATATAAATGTCGATTCACTATGTTGTACACCTGAAACTAATATAATTTTGTATGTCAACTCTACTTTAATAAAATAATAATAACCAAAAGCTTGAAAGAATTAGCACGAAGCACAGAAAATCCATGTGAAGTATGGAATCTTTATCATCTAAGTAAAGAAAAATCTCTAACTACCAGTCATTAAGGGCAGACTGAGTAATTTATCATTTAGTAAAGAGAAAGCGAAATTATGACTTTTTCATTAACATAACATTTTGTATAAATGTTTAACAAGTTTCTCTTTTTAAAATAATCTTATGAATAGACCCATAAACCCTTAGCCAGCTTTGGCAGCATTTTACATTATACATTTCATTTCCTTTTTGGAGATTCATTATTTGTAAGTATTATAATTTAAGACAAATAAAATTATCTTTTCACAGCCCCCATATTCATAAAGGTTTTATCTCTCACCATCTTCTTTCACATTCTGTAACAATCAAACTCTATTTTAGGACAAAGTTACTTTTTCCCCTTAATTAGCAAAACACCACCCACTACTTACAGTACTTTTCTGTCACTGTTACTCTTGGTGTAGTCTCAATCACACATGTTAATTATAACTTTTTCCCAAAATAGGCCAGTTCTGTTCTATGATGAGATCTGGAAGGTTTTCTTGTTTGGTTTTATTTGCCTATTTGTGTGAATCTGTGACTCTGGTTTACCTACAACAGATTATTATGATTGTTAGGTAGTCCTTCTAAAGATAAAAGAAACAAGTTATATTTTAGAGTTGAGTTTGTTTGGTTAAGAGAGTCTAGATAAATCCCATACATGTTTTCATGCTGGAAGGTTTGTCTAAGATGTTCATATCCCGTGGATGCAGACGTGCCTAGACATGCTTGAGAGCGATCAAAGCAGCTGGAGAGTGCTGTATTTGCATTAGAGGCCAAGGGAGGAATTCTGGAAGGAATTCTCCAGACACAAGATGTTTGGAACCAGTGTTCTATCTCGACACACCTGAAGTTATATGGCTCAGTACGACAGTGATCCCAGAGGTGAGGTAGGTGAACACCCCTACAAATTAGTTAGGACTCTTCTTAGCTAAACGTAACAAAAATCATAACTAAACAGTGGTTAACATGAATTAAGGAGAATTTTTTTCCCTCGTAAAGCAAAAAGTCCAGAAGAGGCAATACCTAGTACTAATTAGTCCAGGGGTTTAAGGACTCCAAAGGTGAGGTCTCTGCCTTTCCTTGG
The DNA here is from genome assembly GCA_030015415.1 of Cynopterus sphinx. Lineage (NCBI taxonomy): Eukaryota > Metazoa > Chordata > Mammalia > Chiroptera > Pteropodidae > Cynopterus > Cynopterus sphinx. The sequence continues at coordinate 48,505,444 of CM057386.1, read as the reverse complement.
CCTTTCCCTCATGGTTGCAATATGGCTGCTAAACTTCCAGCCACTAAGTCCAAATTCTAGCCAGAAAGTAGAAAACGAGAGTAAAGAGCAAAGAAGAGGGGGCAATACCTGTATCAGAAAAGCAGGATATTTTTCCTAAATCCCCAGTCGACTTTTGCTGTGGGTTATCAGTCAGAATGATCACATTTGGACATTTTAGCAGAGCAATAGGCTGCCCTGTTAAAATCAGGATTCTATCAATAAGGAAGATGGTATGACGGATACTGGATATGTAAATCCGTCAGAAAAAAACAGCACTCAGTGTGTGCACGTCAAGCAGAAAGGGAGTTCTCAGGGGAAACTGAGTGCTCACAAGACTATCGAAAGGGCTAAAGGAGGAAAGTGAAGGGAAGGCATGTGCTAGCTGGAAGGTTCACTGCTAGATTTCAGGACATCAGGAAGTTACAGCCATAGTAGCCACTATTAATTCTAGAGCTACTGCCTTCTAGAACTACCTGTAGAACTGAGGCAGGTGATTTAGAGGGGAAAAACCAGAGGTGGCTACCAAGACCAATGCATCTGCCCACCACTGCTGGTAGAAAAATATGCCCTGTGTTTTGCCTCTGACTTATAATTCTCATATGAGTGCCTCTCATTGGAGAGTCTAAACTGCAAGCCTGCTGGCAATGGCTTCTAAGAAATGCAGTTCCCATGCTTGCAGCCCCTGCATTACAGCGGTGATGGGGGCCTGAACAGTGGTGAGTCCCAAGGGTCAATCTGGCACAGCAGGCAGTGAGAAGTGAGTACTACACCCATGCAGAGTAGAGACATCAGACTCTCTCTCTCTGTGAGAGAGGGTTGGAAATCCCCCAGGTGCTGCCACTGCTGGGCCACCTTTAAGAATCATTTCTCTAAGGGATAAGAGGCACTGGTGCAGATGCTTGATTCAGCGACAATGGGTTATCTCCACAGGGGCAGGGAGATTCTGAAATAATTTGATTGCGTGTAACTCAGATCACCCTCTCCTACTTCATATTTCTTTACCCAAAGCCCTCCAACACAAGTTACCTGGACCTGTGCCAGAGCCGCAGAGAAAAAAGGTCAGGAGAGAAAAAGGATTGTGTCATGGAGCCAAGGCTTATCACCTTGGGGCTATTCAAGGGGTGAAGGGTGCTTTGTTTATTTTAGGCCATCAGGTCTCAGAAGAGAGACAGGGCAGAGAGAGTGCTGGAAGCTGCAGCAATCTGGGCACTCCTGGCCAGTATCAGGAGAAGAGGCCTGGTGAAAGAGCCACTGAGTCAGCACAATCTCTCTCTAGAGCAGTGGCCTTGGAGCCAGAGACCTACATGACCAAGACTCAAGAAATGTCACAGAGTGGCCAGGAAGACTGGGATTGAGGAGCTGGGGGAAGAACCTGGACAAGGTCATCACAGTTCTGAGCTGTAGAAACACTGTTTTATTACAATTACTGTGGCCTTACTAGCCTCCTCACCAAAGATGAGAGTCAGATCTTACCATCCAACAACCCGACCGTCTGAAACATATAACAAGAACAGCAATGAGCTGCTCCTGGCAGAAAACTAGATTCTGTAGGTGGGAGGAGTGTAAGCCGTGAGGGGTGAATTCTGCTTCTGTCCTCCTGACGTGGCCTGTGAGCAGCTGAGCTTCACTATTGCTTTCTTTGTTTTGAAAACATGAACATATTTAAAGGGGATTTGAGAAATACTTAGTTGGTGGTTGCAGAGATTTCCGCAAAAGGGCTCCAAGGAGCCAAAAGCATCCCGGGCCTCAGTCCTTTCCCTCAGATCATTGGAATAGTCGCTACACAAGCTACAGTTGACCCCAGCGGCAGTAGAGGTTTGCAGAGCATAAGTAGCTCTTTTTAGGTAATATGGAGTAAGTAAGACCAGCAGCTTTGGAGCCAAACCTTAAAGTGGATGTGAACTCGTCAGAGGAGCCAAACTGGAAGTTTTTAGAACAAGGGTGATGTCACAACTGCCTGGAATTCACCTCAGTTACATGGTCATCTGGTCACAATTTTGAGTTGTGGCTGGAGTACAGCCTCGGCTTCCACTTAGGGAGCCAGAGAGCGGGAGGGAGGAAACAACAAGAAAGCAAAGGAGGGGTAGGAAGTGACACACAGGAGACTGGGATTGGTGTCCTGGCTCCCCTCCCTGGAGCTGGCTGCTGAGGGGTGTAGAGGGGTGACAGCTGTCCTGTGGAGGGAAAAGCTCAGGCCCACAGGGAACCCTAAGGCTGTGGGTCGGGGTCTCTCTGACTTCCAGCCAAGGAGCTTCTGACGGTCATCTCCCCAGGGCAGACAGAGCTGGCAGTCGCCACCAAGAATGTTGCCACAGAGTTTGTGAGCAAAGGGCCTACCTTTGTTGTTGGCTCCCGTTTCCCTTCTGGGGAACTGAGGGTTGTCGGGACCTCATGTGACTCCTCCTGGAAAGGCACAGGGACCTGAAATGGGTCCAGGTCTGCTGGCTCGGATTCCCTCTCCCAAGTCAAGATGTTGGCTGATACATAGCTGAGCTGAAGCATAAAAAAGAAGAAGAAAAGGGGTGCCTCTTAGATATGTGTGTGTGTGAGGGTGGGCCCCAGGTGTAGGAAGGAGCCAGAGTTTGTGGGGGACCTAACACCTGGCACTCTTCACTGAGCCCCTCAGCTGGTAGCATTTGGAGTCAGCTTAAGAAAACTTAAATCATCCAGGGCTGACCTTCTGCAAACCACAGGTTGACCCAGAGACCACAGGGACAAGTTGGGTCAGAGAACGTGCATAGACTTTAAAAAACAGCCTGTCACAGAGGGGACTGCACGAGAGGAGTCAGTCTGGGACAGGCGGCGGGGCGTAAATCGCAGCTGAGGATGCCAGGAGCTCCTGGGTGGTGGAAGACAGAGAGTGAATAATGGGACCCAGCTGAATATGCTACTGCAGGCAGAGGGAGGGGTGGGGGAAGCTACCAGAAAACCTCACCGTTTCTGTGAAAATAAATAACTGCCTCTGACAGCTGGATGCACCACAATCAGTCTTTCTATTCAACGAAAACGAAGCACCTACTGTGTGCACGGCCTGGTCTAGATGTTAGAGAAACACAATAATGAGCAAAACAGAGGAAGTCCAAGAAAAAGTAACGTGGTATCCTGCGGGCGACAGGAAGCAGACTCCTTCCAACCCATCTGTCAAAGCCAATGCATAGCCATCCTGCGTCATTCTGTGCCCTGTCATGTACCAGTCATGAGCACTCTCTGATTTAACTGTCATACCCTACCCCTAGGTGTGTTTGTTGTCCTCATTTTGGGCATGAGAAATAAGAGGTTTTGTTAAAGAGAGTTTCGAATAATATGCCCAAGGCTACACAGCTAGTCACTGGAGGGGCCAGGAGGCCTGTGCTTGACCGTAGTTTAACGGGTCGATCTCCAGCTTCCGATCTCACTATGGATAGGGAGATAAACAGGCTTACTCAGCCCCTCTTCTGCCTTCGTGCCTTCTTTCCAGAACTCTCTGTCACATCTTTACAATAATTGATTAAGTATTTGGGACTTGTCCCCAAACTTCCAACCTCATTTCAGCCTTTTTTAGGAGTTACAAATAATAATCATCAAAGTAACATTGAGAGGTACTCTCGAAACTTGAGGAGCTATGTTGACAAGCCTGATTGCACACCTGTGAATTAAACTGAAGCTGGTTACAGAGCACCCAACCCCACAGATGGAAAATAAAAAGCACATGTGCTAAGGGACACCAAACGATAGAGCATCAGGGTAGAGTTGGGCAATCAGGAAAGGCTTCCTGGAAGAGGTGGGCTTTAAAGGGACTTTTAGAAGATACAGTATAACCAATTATTGGAGCTGTCAGAGGCCTGCATTCTGAGAAGTTGTGAACTAGTCACAAAAGAAGGAAGCATCTGGGGAGCAGAGGAGTGGGGAGGAGTTGAGTACGGAAGGAATTTGTTTGGCTTTACTTCAAGTAGAGGGTCTACAGAAGAGAGTAACCAGGCTTGGAGAGACTGCGGTTGCATTTGGAGAACTGAGTCTTGGGGGAACCTGGAGAGCACACTCTGATGATTGGTTAAGACCCACCACTGATGGGTTCATGCCATTGCCACATGCCAATCAGCCTTAAATGCCAGCTCGCTCTTTCATCAGACCTCAGTGGACTCAGCCCCACAGCCCGAAGAGTGGAGTGGGTCAGAACTGTGTTCAGTGATGCATCTGACGGGAGAGAATTTGCGCCTCATCTGCACACGCCTGCAGAACCTGGTGGAGAAATCATTTTAAATGACTGTGGGCACCTGGTCTTCACATAGGTTCGGACATCATCCTTCTGCCCAGAGACATGCTGGCAAGTGTGCCTGGCTCTCCAGGGAAAGACACCCAGACTTATAGTAGTCGTAGATTTCTATAGCGTAAATACTCCCAACTACAGCTTATTTCAAGCCCCTGATGTGAAGTCACTGAAAGCAGAGTTGGAACGACAGTGACACTTCCCATTCAGTGGAATCACATGCTTCTATTACTTAGGATCGCCTTCCTGATAATGCCTGGTTTGCAGTGCTGGGCCTCTCTGGGTAGGCTGGGACTCGAGTTGGATGGAGCCTTCACCTCTGGGTAGAGGACGAAAGAAGGAGGAAAAGCAGTGGGCACAAGGCAGCTCCACTGGCTCAGAGGGGACTACAGGCATCTGTCTTTCCCTTTTTCTCTAAAATAAGTGAATCATGTAGGGTGAGGACCAGGGGTGCTTGGCCCAATAAGGAACGGACAAGAGAGAAGAGAAAAAGAGGAGCAGGGCCCCTAGTGTGTGAGCCCCTGTCTCTTGCTGGGTTGACATGTCATCTGGCCCCTACTTTGAAAGTGGCACATGGGGATGGAGGGGACAGTGAAGCATTTGTCCAGTGGGACAAAGCCAAGGGTGACTGGAATCCCTAACAGACATAGGAACTGTGTTAGCCTAGACACCCTGTAGCAGTCCAGAGGGAACAGGGGATGTTCCCTTAGTTCTCTGTGGTTGGGGCTGTGCACCCTCTTCTGGCTCCTGGCATGTCCCTTCTCACACTGTGTTCTGGGGTTTTCTTGTCCATCTCCACTGCTAAATTGTGAGTCGGCCCCTTGGGAGCAGAGACATGCTCACAGTTACTGCATGAATGAAGGAACACTATTTTGTCTCTGTTATTGGGGGACCATTATACCTCTAGACTGGTGTGACTCATGATGGTAACCCTGGTATCTATTTAGCTTGCGTTATACTCCAGGAATAGCACAATGTAGACTCCCAGGGTTTGCATCTGTGTAAGTGCATATGTGTACATATGTGCGTGTATGATGTGTGTCTATGTGTGCAAAAATGTGTGTGTTTGCATGTCCGTGTGTCCATGTGTACATATGTACATGTGTATGTGGGGTAGGGAATAATGCTGTAATCAGTTACCACCTCTTCTCTATCTTTGTCTTTTAATATTTCTTTAGCCCATACATGGAAGTTCAGCTGTAAGTTAATAAATACTATCAAGAAAACTAAAAACTAAAAAAAAATGCTTGCTGCTGAGTTCCTGAAAACACGCCTGTGGTGAAGTCACTTGTGTTAACCTATGTGTTAGAGAGTCGATGTATTTCTGCCACATATATTATTTGAGTTGTAAATACCAATTGATCTGAGCAACACCACACTGAGAAAAAGGAACCACGTGTTTGTGGCACACGATGTCACCAATCTGGACTGTGACACTCAGCAGGGCAGGCTTGGGGGCCAGCTATGAGGCAGGTGGGGTTTTATTTAGATGGAAGTCAAAGAGATTCAAATCATGAAAAAAATTCCATCTATTCTTGCTGTTGAAGGTGGATGGGGCACACTAATAAGGGATGTGGTTAGCTTAAGCGGGCTGAGAGAGGCTCCGGGCTGACATCCAGCAAGGAGCTGGATTCTACCAACACCATGGACAATCTTGGAGGCGAACCTCCCCAAGAGTGTCTATATCGAGACCTAGACCAGCGGGCACTTTGAATTTGGCCCTGTGAGACCCTAGGCTGAGCCATACCATGCTAGACTTCTAACCTATAGAACAGGAAATAAAAAATGCAAAAGTTTGTGGTGATTTGTTACAGCAACAGTGAGAGCTGATAAATCCTCCCACCTAGCTTTGCAGGGCCCTGGATGACAGCCTATGTCCTGGCTGGTTCCCTATTCTTTCCCCTTAGGAAAATAAAAAAAAATACTACCTGCTCTTCATTCTGTGCTTCTTGGTCCTTGGCCTCGCAACCAAGAAACTAATCCCTGCTAGTCTGCAAACGGCAGTGACAAGGATGTCTCTGGCTGAGGCTTTGGAGTGGATTGAACAGGAGACATCCAGGCATTCTCAGGGGTGATGGTGTAAGCCAAGACAAAAGAGCTGACTCCTTTCCCAATTTCACAACTGACGTCACTTCTAAGGGATCCAGGCACAGGAAATTGCCTGCAGGCTGAATGAGAAGCACTTTCGGACTGAATCAGCCAGGGTCTTATGGGATTTGAACCCAAAGCTCCAAGGCGCCTAGGACTGGGACAGACCGCAAAACCGGCATCCCCACTGGATCCAGCCAAGGCCTACCTGCCAGTAAACGCCTTCTCCTGTTACGTGGTCACTGCTTTTGTTTCCTGGAAGTTGTCTCATCAAAGCCTCTAAGAGCATCCTCTCCTCTGGGGAGACTACCAACTTGAACAACACTCCGTGACCCACGCTGGCTCTCCATCCTGCCTCTGCAGGCTCATCAGCATAGCCATTCACTTTTCACCTAAGGCATCGATAAAAACGCTCAGTGGGACAAAGCTGAGGAGAGCTTTGTTTGCATGTTCGGTTCCAACCTTCCAAGATGTGGTTCTCCTCTAGAAAGTGACCTCCAAAGTAACATCTACCCTTGAATCCAGTTGTTCGACCAGTTACTCTCCTACTTAATTTCATCTGCATGTGGGCAGAGTTCTCAATCTTGGCCAGAAACACATTTTCTTCTGTCTTTCCTACTGATGTGCTCACTCTGAGACCTGGTCGAGGAAGGCAACGTGGATGTACCAGCATACTTGTCCCTAGTGGATCAGCCATCTCTTCAGGATGGGCTCACCAGAGACAAAGTGTGGTGCAGTGGTTAGGGTCCTGGAGCTGGGCCGCCTGGGTATGAATCTGATGCTCGATTCACATTTTATGAGTGAGTGAATGAATGAATGAATGAATGAACCAACAAACACAATAAAAGACAATGCTTTGGAATCCTTCGATGGAAAGCCTGCATCTTACTGTCATTCTTCTTGGGAGATTGAATTTGGTGGTAAAGGATGGCTCTGATTTGTTGGATTTTTTTTTTCCAGAGGTACCAGAACGCAGGCTATTTTGGAGAAATCATCCGTTGGGTTATTTAGCATCCAGCAGGTCTCTGACTGCAGAGCCCAGCTCTTACTTAGGCTTGGGTCTGTGTCTTCGTGGCCTAGCTTTGGAAAGATTGGTACTCAGGGGTCAAACCCATTGTCAAACCTTGAGGTGGAGAAGCGAAGAAGTTGATCTGTGTGGAACCTTTGCCCTTGGAGGGGCTGACTCCACCCAGGGTAGCTCCCTTGGAGCAGAATGACATTTGGAAGCCAGGAGACATGGGTGACTAATGGCTCGGAAGTAAAGGGTGGAAAGGAGATTTGCATACAGGTAGGGTGTGCCCCTGTGGGTTGGATTAAGGCAGTTTAGAAGTCTAATGATAGGCTTTCCAACAGGTAAACTTCTAAGGCCAGTTCAATCTGCCCAGACTTCTGGTGTCTGGGATTTACTCATCTTTCCAGTGCCCTGGGCGGGGTTTCCATAAAGGTGCTTTCCTTTGGGGAATTCATATGCTGGGTTTACTGTCACCCGTGGGCAAGGATCACTGCTGTGTTTTGAGGATCCCAGCAAAGCTCATGACAGAGGCATGGCCCTGACCTCACTGAGATCATAGCATTATTCAGAGCAGAGCTGTTGGGCTAGGATTTTGTCCCCAAGCGTCTTTCTCTGCCTTGCCTTGTCTGCTTGCCCTGTAGAGCTCAGCTCTTGCAGTTGCTGGAAAAACTGTCAAAATGCGAGGAAATATATGGATCGCCATAAAGGCCTTCACAGGTTTTGTTAGGATGTCTGGAGCAAACATGAGCTTCCTCCCAGGTTCTTCCTCTCAGAAAAACTAACCGTCCTCCATCGAGACCGTCCTCTGCCCACCCCAGCATTTGTTAATTTGAAATTGTCTCTCCTTTCTGTTTTTCCTGCAACCGTAGTCTAAGCCATAACCATTACTCTCCCCTAAAAGCCTCATGGAAGACTCTCGGCTTCTACACTTGCCCCTATAATTCATGCTCCATACTGTAGCCTGAAGATATTTTTTAAATGCAAATCTGATTGCGTTGTTGCTCTTTGAAAAATACTCCAATGACTTCTCATTGCTTCAAAAATAAGAATCCAAATCTTTAACCCAGCCAGTGTGGCCTTACTTGGTTTGGCCCTGTTGTGCCCAGAGCTGCGAATCCCAGAAGACCACCAAGGAGCCAACACCGATGCAAACACATGAGGGTCTTTATTCAGACTCGAGTCCAGACTCTCAACCGGCACTGATGCAGCAGTGTTGGAACGAGAGCCCCGAACTCCGGGGAAGTGCATAGTTATATAGAGTAAGCGTGGGAAAAGGAGAAATTCTAGATTTGTCCCTACCTGATTGGTTGTATCTAGGGCAGTACAAGGCTGGGTAGGGGTCGATTAGCTACATCTAGGGTGGTACAAGGCTGGGTAGGGGCTGGACATATGTCCACGGGTCCTTTTTTTTTTTTTTTTTCAACTAAGGGGCAGCAAGTGGTTACAGCAGCTTAAGAGGGCTGAAGGCATTATTTTTAAAATGGCAGCACTTATCCTAAGGGAGGGTTTGGAGGAAAGCTGAGTCCTGAAGAGAAAACTAAGTCTTTCAGCTCTTGCTCCAAGCCCTCCTTTCACAAAGAATCTCATCATACTCTTTCCTTTTTCTTCATTGTACAAATCTGAGTTTTCAATTATGTAGTGGTGGGTGGTTGAGTAACCAGAGCACTTCGTGTGGCCATGCAGGTTGTGCACATGCACAGCTCTGGGGCATGGGGCTCATTTACCTAGATTAGGATGTGACTGGAACTGTGCAGCACACCACCTGTACAGCAATACCCAGCAGCCCACTGTGCTTTCAGCTCCTTTCGGAGTCCCTGGCATTTGGTAAGTGTTTGGTTTGTGTTGCTTAGGTGATTCGCTTTAACTGAGAAGATAACGTGAGTATGCTAAAAACCTTAGTGAACCCTAGATATAATCAAAATATCCTAGACCATTAGAGATGTAATAATGATTCTCCAAATACAGATATTTTGTTGGCATTGGATCATAATAATAACATTTATCTGTAATCTTTCAGTCCTTGAAACAGTCCTATGAGGATTGCATGCTTTATTGTACTCAGTCCTCACAAGAACCCATGAAGTGACCCCAATTATTATTTCCTTATTACAAATGAGAAAATCATTCCTCGGGGGGTGGGGAGTGAGCAAAACAATGCAGCTCCTATGTGGAAGTATGAGGATCAGAACCAGGCTCCAAAGCCCATTTTATCCCCCAAGCCTGACACCAATGTCCAGGTTCAACACTGTTTCTTTATTTCTTCCTGGAATCTTGCTTGGTGCTTTTGAAGCCAACAAGGCTTTCAGGCCAGTGTCTACCAGTTCTGAGTGTGTCACCTAGAAGAAATTCTCCCAGGATGCCCTGGGGTAGCAGATGAGGGAATCAACTGCATCTTCGTGCGTCCTGGCAAAGGGATGGGTAAGATGCTCAGGGGGTCACCTGAGGTCTTCGTATTGATCTCTGACTCAGATACAACCCAAAGAGCTTCTTCTTCCTGGCAGGGGGCAGTGGTGGGTGGGCATGGAACAGAGAGAGCCTGTTCCTGAACTCAAGAGTTTAAAACCTCCCATATTGTAATTATTGCTACCACCTTCCAGGTGCCCATGGTATCTGAGCATCACACAAACTCCTTTGCTTATATTACTTCTCTGGATGGCAGGAAGAATGATGCCCATTTTACAGCTGGTAGAAGTAAGGATCATTGAGGTTAAGTAACTTATTAAAGGTTTCTTAACCTGAAAGCAGCTGACCAAATTTTTGAGCACCAATGAATTAGGCTCTAAATTGGATCTGTGAGGTCCTAAAGCCCATGCATGATCTTGCAAGGATGCCCTGTGGCTCAGATTGTATCTAAGACCAAAGACAAAGTGATGGGAGGCAGACAAAGTGATGTCCTTATAGCCACCCTCCAGCCTTCGCTTGCAGTGGGGTAGCCATGCTTGTTGGAGGGAATTAATCCTTTCTTCAGATCCATGAGCCAATCAGCACATTCTCACCTTCTTCACCACAGTGACTTATTCAGGGATGGAAAGGAACCAGGCCTAAGCCAATGGGTGCTCGACCTTCTTCGGGCCACAGTGACTGACTCCGGCTGGCCCAAACAGAGTAGTATAGGACTCATGTTACCTATTTGGGGATGGGGTTGTGTGAAGAGCTTTCTCTCTCGCTCTCCATGCTGTGGCGTGTGGATGTGAGGCCTGGAACCGTTGCAGCTGTTTTGCCACCGTCTGGGAAATTAGGCTGCTACAAAGCCAAGCCACCTAAAAAGGCAGAGCAGAGAAATGGAGACATGGTCCTGATCAAACCACTCCTGAAGAAGTGAGCCACTCCTGGGTGTTCAGTGGCTCTTCCTAATGTCTTATTTCTTTATGTTCAAGTCATTTTTGAGCTATGTTTTCTACTTAATCACAGTAGAAATGGTCAAACCCAGAATCTCCAAGAAGTTGGCCTAGGTCTGTTGCTTCTACCGGAAGGTTGCAGATGGAGTGGAGAAGTGGCTGTTTGCAAGGTCCAAGGTGCAGGGAAGCAAGGGAGCAGCGTGTGAGCAGTGGAAGAAGGAAAGGAAGGGTGAGGGATGAGGGAGCTGAGGGGGTGAGGGGTTTGAGGAGTAACAGGTGGGAGACTTCAGAGATTTAAGGAATATTAGGGGGAGGAGAGAGTTTGGGAGAGAAGGAGGACAGAAAGTGCAGGTAGTGATGAGGAAGGTGAGGGGTGAGAGGGTAAGGGAGTGCGTGAGGTGAAGCTGATGAAGGAGGCAAGGGACAAGAGAGGGTGAGGAAACGAAGCAGGGGACTAAGGGGGAGTGAAGGCTGGTGAGGCGGCCTCCCAAGGGCTGCCCCAAGCCGACCAGCTGCCAGAAGCACCCCTCAGGATGCTGGCCAACCCCACAACTGCTTAGCAAGGGGAGGCCACATATTTGGGGATCTGGGGGAGGAACCAGGAGTGAGCACCCTGAGCCTGTTGATGCAAATTTTTGCCTTCAGGAAGTAAGCACTGGGTTCTCAAGATCCTTGTTCAAGAGAACTAAACATAAGAACTCACAGAGAGGGAGAATTTGGGAATGAAAATGGTCCCACACCTCTTGCCTTGGCCTTTAGTTCATAGAGCCCCAGGAAGAGCTTGGGTGGGACTCCAGAGGAAGGCGCAGGTGCCCCATTGTATGTAGACTCCATTTATGAAAGTCGTGAATTGCAAAGGAGAGCTGAGGCGCTGGCATGACCACAAAAGGCCCTTTCCTGTGAAAACAGGGTCTACAGCCGTCTTGTGAGTAGTGAGCTATCCAAGTGTCCTTAAGATATGTCTCAGTTTACAGATATCTGGCCCCCATTTTATAGAATCCATAACCCGGAATCCATACTCAAAGATAAGGTACACCTAGGGACTTCCCCGGAGAATGGCCTAACTAAATCAGCCTTCTCTCCAGTCCCTCCCTCAGTGCCTCAGCATCTCATTCTTTCAAAGTGTGTGCAACCAGAGCCCCTCCAAATGCCCACAGACTGGCGCGGTGGACCTTCTCTGTCTAAGAAACAAACATGCCTTCACCCCTACAATAGTCCATCCTCCTTTCAAAGCTACCCTGAAAGTTTTAGGTCACGCAGTGAAGGGTAAATTAAAAATCTTGTCCCAATCTAGCTGTGTGGCCTGAGTTATGTTTCTTAACCTCTCTGAATTTTGGTTTGTTCTTCTCTACGTGGGTATGCTTATGTCACAAGCCAGGTGTCATATTAAATTCAAAAATGCACATCAAAGCACGAACTCTGACACACAGTAGATGCTAAATAAATTATTTGAAGAAAAAAATATATATCTGTGCAATGAACAGAAGGATTGACCAGAGTGAGCAGTCAGTCTTAGTTGCAGAAAATAGAATTCATTTTAGCTAGTTTACACGAAAAGGGACTTATTAGAGAATATTGGGGAGTTTGCAAAATTTCTTGGAAGGCCAAGGAACCAAGATAGGAGCAATGCAAACTGAAGAAACATCCAACCACCCCACAGGACAATTTGAGCAGAAACTCCGCACCTACTGTGTTAGGAACCAATCAGGATGGTTGCGGACCAAATAAGTGCGTCCCCCAAGAGTCCCCACACCCAGCGGCCACCTCACATGGCTTACTGTTGCCTTCCACACCTAACGTGGGACCGCCACTTGGTATACCTGGACCATCAGCAGAACTCTGGCTGCAAGGGGTCACCTCCTCGAATTCAGAGAGGCTGGTTGGGCAGATGTTTAGCGAGCCGGGCTGCGGCGTCGGCATCCTGGTCCAGCTGAAAGAATTCATTCTTTGGGCCCAGTGCTGTTGCCACCACTGGTCCACATCCCGTAACTACAGCCTCAGTCTCTGCCATACTTGCTCATCTGCTCCAGAGGCCTCCCAGACCCCGTCCAAACTACTCCCTCAGCCTAGCCTTCCACCTCTTCTCTACAGGAGTCCTCTCCTCCAGGCATCCCAGCCTATCGGCCTCTGCCTCCTGAGATCGTAGGGACAGAGGGGGTGACAGGTTCCGTACATACAGGTGCACAAAGCCTTGATTTCGAGCCCCAGCTCTATTATCTATTTCCTAGCTGTGTGAGCAGAACGTATGATTTTCTCCGGGCTTTAAATTCCTCATCAACAATCAGGTGAAACTCCAAAGAAGGAATAGGCAAGAAAAGCACTTGGTAAAATTGCAGAATGTTCATAAGATCACCCAGAGTTTGCCCGTTCTTCGAGGCTTAGCTGAACACCAGCCTCGCCCTCCAACCCTGCCTGAGCCTTAAAGCTTTTGGAATTGCTCTAAGCCTCTGCTTTGCATTCTTGGAAATGACCTTCAAAGGTTGCTACTTCTCATCATGTGAGGGTCAATCTGATCATTAGAAGTAATTGGAAGCCATTTGAGGCCAATCCTGGGGAATTACGTGAGTAATCAAACTGGGAAATAGAATTTTTGGGTCGATAAAGAGGCGGGGTGGAATGTGTTTTTTGTTGTTGTTTTTTTCCATGTGGCCCACACAACTGGGCTCTGAAGGCGATTCCAAAAGGAGACGCCACAAGGCACTTGAGCGATGGCCACTTCTCTGGAACAGGATGGAGCTTTCCAGTGGAACGTCTTTGGAGTCCTCGTCTGTTTGCTGAAAAAACACAGTCATTATTTTATAATCACATCTTGCATAAACATCAGCTTTTCTCTCCTGGCTCTGAACCTGGTATGTATAAACAATGCTGCCTCAATTTATTTTGAGCAAATGGCCACGCTCAACAAGCAAAAACCTATAAAAACAGAAAATATGTATGCAGGATTTTCGCGTCGTAATTGAATGAAACTTCCAGTGAAGTGACTCTGGTGCACGTTTAATCCTTTACACCGCTGTTGCTATGTGGCATGGTAGTGAGGCACAAATGTTTTTCACCTAATTTGAGAACAACGCCTTCAAACATTTTGAACATCAGTTGGGATATGGAGAGAGGAAGGAATGGGGCAGGGTCCGGGCCCACCAGCCCTCTCCCTTGACACTCCGCCCCCTCCAGATCCGATCTTGGCACAGGAAGCCTCCTCGCCTGACGCTAAGATGTCTCCCAATGCTGAGGCTGTGGGCCAGGCTCCTGAGGACAGTGGGCTGTGGATGCTGCCAGTTCTGTCTTCTGGAAGAAAAATGATAAGTCAGCACTTGGGAAGATACTTGAGGCCCCAGGAGGAAGGCGGCCCTCGCCCTGTAGGCTGCAGAGCCCACGCGTGAGCCAGGCGTGTGACCTCGGGCTGTTGATTAACCTCCACAGGTCTCAGCAGCCTCCTTGATTCAATCGCAGGGTCCGTGGGGTGTAAAAGAGTAACTCTGGGTGCGCAGTAGGTGCTCCACAAAATAAATCTGTGGTCCTCTCTTCCCCCTCGCATCAGGGAAGCTGAGAAGGCTCAGAAGCCCGTAAGCACTGGATGGAGAGGCCAGTCTGGGGTGCCATTTCTCCATCCGATAGCAGTAACTGCCTGGGGCTTCGGGAAACCACTGAGGGCATTCTCTGGAGCTGTTCAAATGTGAGACCCTCCTCTTTCCCCTCCTTCTGTTACCAAGTAACTACTGATGTCGGCATTAAGGGAAGAGGTTTCTTTGTTGGGATAGAGGAAAATAGGAGTTCCCTCAAGAAATAATCGTGGAACGTGGAGTACTTCTGAAGTTCCCTGTAGCGAAGTGATGCCCAGGGGCAGGGCATCTGGTTTGATGGGCAGTGAGAAGGGGCCTGGACCCTGGGCCTGCATAGGGTGGGTCACTGAGGTACAGGCGGGAGACAGGGGAGGCACCAGAAGCAAAATGGGAGTCTTCTGTACTTTCTAGAAGCTAAGGGATTATTCTCTGGCTCTCTGATGGTTGAGCTAGTTCTACTAACCTTGAGGGGGTGCCCTTAGTTTGAGGAGCCCCCCGAAGGCAGGAGCTAGGGAAGGAATCAGAGATTCATGTAAGAAGCCAGGCTCCTTCCAGACCCTCCCCACTGAGGTGTCAGGTCAGCCCGGCCTCCCAGGTCCTGGGAGAACCCTGCCACAGATCCCTGTAACTTGGCTGGATTTTATTCAAGGTAGGCGGTCTAGTCCTGGGGGTGGGAGGAGGGAGGAGAAAGGGGCTCAGGTTGTGTTGCTTATTAATGGGAAAGAGCTTTTCTCCGGAGACAGATAGAAAGAGGAAGAGAAAACCAGCAACAGGTCTGAACAGTCCAAAAAGCCAGAGAAAATGAGATTGTCAGACCCCAGGCCTCCCTGAATCCCCTTCTGGAGCATTTTACAAGCCTAAAGACGACCGTGACTCATTCATTAATTTGAAGAGAAAACAGGGGAAGAAAACAACAGCATAGTCCAGACACGAGCATTCTTCTAATGCTTTCCGTTCCCCAAACGCACATTTTAAACCAGATTCCTTTGGCTTCCCAGAATGTCTTAATTTTATGCTTTCATGAGTCATTAGAGAGAAGAATTCTGAACCCTATAGAAGGGGCAGCAGTCAACACAGTTGTTGATCCTTAAAGTCTGAGGCACGGAGGCAAGAGTGGGAGACTACCAGAGGGGGTTCCCCGAGCTCCCACCAGCCTGACCCCACCTTACAGTACAGTTGAGGGGCCTAAGACCAGGCAGTTAGGAGACCTGCCGGGAACTCGCCTTCATGTCCTTCCTCTTTTATCCCTCCCCTACGGTTCCCTTCCCTTCTCTTCCCTCCCACCCTCCCTCCCAATTCTTCCTTCACACCCTTTCTGGCCACTTTTTCTCTCCCTCTGGGTTTCCCTTAAGAGTCAGGTCACCTTGGGTCATCAGACACAGCCCCTTCCCTAGTCCCACAAAGCCCTGGTTCCCAAACTTCCACCTGCGCCAAGAACAGTCTCTGCCCAGGCTCCTTTGCAATGCAGAGCAGACTTACCTGGCTTTATGCACCGCTGAACCAATCATTTTAAAAAGAAACAGCCAACTTGGAACACTGTGAGAAAGAACTTTTCTTTTTGCTTCTGCTTTTTCCTTTTTTTAACCAGCATCTTCTACCATCCCTAGCCCCTTCTGGACCTCTCCTGCCCCAGATGCTTGCTTTGGCTTCGGGGAGAGGTTTTCGATATCTGACACCTCTTGAAAGTGTAGTTTGGCAAGTGAGAATTGAAATCCACTCCAGCAGCCAGGCCCGCACTGGGTGGGGGCTGCGTGAAAACACCTGGGTACCTCCTCACACCGACAAAAGCCAGGCCTTACTGGCTACGAAAACAACACCCTGCTCTCTCCACTGCTCCTTGCCCTGCTCCATGCTCAGCTGCCCCCTGCTCTGTGGACACTGAAATGAATCAAGAACCCTGTTACTAAAAACAGGTGGTAAAAGCAGGTAGGAGAGGGCTCGGCAGATTGGGGCATCTTGCAAGAGTTCAGACAGCAGACTTTTCAAGCTGGACCTCTGGGCTTCCCCCTACCTCTCTCCCTCCTCCTTATCTCCCTGTCCCCTCCTACAGTCTCCCCCAGACCCTGCGATGGTCCTCAAAGCCTCACAGATGTTCAAACTGATTTAAGACATTTCTGGAAATGACTGGGGAAACTGCCGAGGTGTCTCAAGCAGGCCTCACCCGAGAAAGCCCCTGGTTGCAGTCTGTCCATCTCCCTCTCCCTGGGAACCAAAACTATTTTCCAAGGCCTAGATGTGGGCTGGTGTCAACTGCCCCATATAAAACAGCAAACACCCTGCCTAAAGACAGCAGTGTTTAAGGTGCAGCAGAACACGTCATCATGGAGAAAACGGGACAGGCAAGCCACAGAGGGGCAGACGGGGAAACGTGCTACGCGTGGGAACTGTTAAACCCACAGGGTGGCGAGCACGTCATCGTCATCCTGGGCTGAAGGGGACACCCAGTCACAGACACACAGATCCACGCACGAAGCTGGGCCCCGTTAAAAAGGCAACAAAGGAAGCCTGCACCATGGGATCTACGCTTTTATCGCACACATTATCTACCTCTTATTTAAATATCGTTTCCTCTAGTTGTAAATTATTAGAGAAAGAAAGAAAGAAAGAAAAGGAATTCTAATTTCCCTTTTAAATTGTGGTCTCAGACAAGCATCATGTTGCCGAGAACCACTTTCAACACCCCCAGCCTTGCTATGAGGGCAGCACTGGTCCTGCAGAGGCCTCTGTGCTGGAGCCAGGACACCTGGGTTCTGTCTCGGCTTCCCCATGGGCCAGCTGGGTGGCCTTACAAGTCCCTTCTCCCTGAACCTCAGTTTCCTACTCTGCTTGAAAGTGAACATTTAAAGCTCTTTCAGCATTGGTTGCTGGTGGAGAACCATAAAGTGTAAGCTTCAGTTCCTTTGCAATTTACCCTTTTGTCCCCTTGCCCTCCCAGCCCAACCCTCTGCCTTTGCTTATTGGGCTTGAAGAAGTTCCCTTTGGACCAGCCTGTGAGCATTTCTCTAGGGAGGTCTGTCCTGGCTGCTCTGGGAAGGAACGGGAGGAGGGCCGCTGGGCATCCTTGGGAGACTGCAGTCTGTGTGGGGGCCATGCTGGGCCAACCTGGCAGAGACCCTGAGTGTCCCCTGGGTCTCTGGCCAGGCACAGAGACCAGAGTGAGACAGTCTCAGGGACAAACTGATCATCTGCACAGCTTCAAGGCAGGACGATCTAGTCTACACCTAGGATTTCTTATTTACCTTTCTCAAGTGACTCCCCGCATAGGGCTGAGGGGAAAGAAGAAAAAAAAAAAAACAGAAAAAGCTGTGAGCTCAGTCCTTCTCTGGCTAAGCGCTTAACTTGTCTTTGGCTCCAGACGCATGTTCCAAATACGAGGGTTTACATTTAGACGTATCTATTTGCAGATAATTTGTCTGAGCCCTTATTATCCTGTAATTGGGTTAAATACTGCTGTGTAGGCAGCAGCATACCAAAGCCATTGCCGAATCCTTGCAGGGCATCAGACCTTCCTCCCCACCCCCATTTCCTTCTGTAGGCCGATCGGAAGAAAAACGTAGAAACATAAATTAAGGCAAGGAGAACATATTCCTGTCTAGAAATGAGCTATTTAAAGAATAAGCCAGATGGTGCAAATAGACATTTTCCCCTTGCTCTTTACATTTTAAAGCGTGTGTGTGCGCACACATGTGTGTGATGGATGGAGGTCACTACGCTTTTCAATAAGAGCCATTTGCTTGGTGGATCCGATGTTGGTAGGTTTCACCAGTCAAGCCCCTTGCCCGTGGCAGCAGGTCCTGGGTCTCTGCTCTCCACTAAGACCACCCATACCATCCTTCCCTCCCAGAGGCTTTTCACCTTTCCATGAGTCTCTAGGTCTGACATGGCCCATCTGGGGACCAGCTCACTGCCCTGGTGACCCCTCTGGGAGCCCGTGTCCCCAGCGGCTGGAATACAAGCTCTACAGTCCCCACTTAGCATGGACACAACTGCTTCACGAGTTACCAGGTTCTCCCCAGACAATGCACTCTTTGATATTTTAATTGTTTTATGGAATCTTCCTAAAATATATTGTGCTTGCCTGCTTTAAAAGGATTGCACATCGTGTTGAGCATAAATTAACGTGAAGATGTAAACTGAAGGATGACCCTGAGGGCCTGAAACAAGCTTGGAGTAGGGAGTCAAAGCTGCATCCAGGTCCAGACAGCATCACTTGCTAGCTACGACCTTGACAGCTCCAGGAGTCTGTCTCCTCACAAAGAGAAAAGATTTTGACCTCCGGGGGTTTGGGAAGGATTAAATGAGATAATCCTGTCGTCCCCTTTTCCCTCCTCTTTGCCTCCACTGCCTTCATGCACCTCTCCCTTGCTTGCCTGGGTTACTGCCCATCACTAAGTAAACCTCCATTTTTGCGCCTGTCCTGTCTCCTCCTCCCTGCCCCTCCCCTCCCCTCCCCTCTCCTCTCCTGTTTTCTCACTCCTCTCTTTTCCTCACTTCTCCTCTCCTCTCTTCTCCATTCCCGGATGCATTCGGCCAGAATAATCTTTCCAAAATATAAATCACACAATGTCTCTCCCCTGCTTAAAATCTGCATTCTCTATAGTTCTGAGAACTTATTCTGAGCACTTGGTTTCCTGCACAGAGCACCCTAGCCTGGCCCCTGCTTCTCTCTGACCCTTCCCTCCCTCCTGTGCACTGCACTGCAGGCCACGCTCCTTGCAGGTCAGAACGGCCAGGTCCTTTCGTCCTCCTGCTTGTCTACTCCTCTTCACAGTTTCTCCTGGACACTTTCCCAGGCCTCACTAGGCCCACAAAAATCCTGCCTGTGCGCCCACATGAACCTCTCAACGGCTAGGCTGTCTTTGCCCTCTGCGCCCCACGTAGCCAGGGATGAACAGTCAGCCCTCGATTATTTAGACTCCACCCTTATTTCTTTCTTGCTCTTCTGTCTTAGACAGTGTCCTCAAGACTGAGGATGGTGGTGGTAATCACAGCCCTAGGCCTACTTGAGTAAGGCTATTTATCTCCACCCTAAATAGGCCCACACCTTTGGGTTTTTTAAATTGTCCTTCTGTTTGTCCTTCCACTGTCAGCCCTCACTTCTGGCTGCTGACTCTGTGTCTTACTTTACACACAATTATTGGGCAAGGGCCTTGCCTGTCTTAAACATTACACGGCCTGAGCTGATTTTCTCACCATGCAGGGGTCTTGTTCCCTACTTTTGTCTCTGCTTGCCATCACCCCTTGGGGTGATGAGAACCTGACTTTTGGATAAGGTGGGGGGCACAGGGGACACTGTGTGGGGCATGTGTACCATACCTCAGCTTCTAAAGATTTGGGGAATGTGGATGGACAGCATGCCAACTGCATAAACTGGAGCTTCCGGAAAACTTCAGGGCTAATTTGATTAAGAATAATTTTAATTCCTGGAACCTGCTTTGAGAGTTTGCATCTGTGTTAAATGTCAAACTTCTTAGTGTCAAATTCAAAACCACAAAAGGGTAGATGTTTTGCTTATTAAGCTGGAGGATGACTAGCCCTCTGGGAGCAGGATGCACAGGGAGGCCAAATGGGGCCACCGGGAGAGTCTGTGCCCTTGAAAGATGCCTCTCCTGTGACAGTGGTGTTCGTGCAGTGCTTCCCACAGACATGCCCCGTCTGTGAGGCAGGTTGGCCACCAACGCAAGGACACAGCTAAAGACAGAGCGTGCACCCACCGAGGAAAATCCCCATGTGTGTAAGAATCCCAGACAAAGGATCCACCTTGAGAAAATGTGGAGAGATCGAACCGTCATCTCACAGAAAGATTCGGAACTCACAGGGACGTGTTGAATTGTCCCACAGTGATGTGAGGAGCACGGTCCAGAGCAGGCACCACAAATCTGGTTTCCTCAACAAAGATATTGCAAGAAAAAGAGAGAGGTGGAAACTTTAGGTCAGGGTTTCTCAACTTCAACACTCTTGATTATTGCGATTGGGCGTTCTTTGCTGCGGGGGCTGTCCTGAGCTTGGTAGGACGCTAGCAGCATTCTTGGCCTCCACTCACGAGATGCCAGTAGCACAATCCCCCACCCAATCACCAAAAGTGAAAATGTCCCTAGACATTGCCAAACAGCCCTTAGAAATCAAATTAACCCTCGTTAAGAACCACTGCTAAAAATTAAAAGAAACCAAGAAACGTATTGACCAGTCACAATGCACGGACTTTATTTGAAAACCGAAACAAACAAGGAAAAATTTGACTGTTCAAAAATAAAAAAGAAACGTTCATGAGACAATCGCATAACTGTCAATTTGGTGTTGTTAAGGAATTGTTAATTTATAGATGTACAGTGGCAGTAGGAGTATCTTTTTTAAAAATCCCTTGTTTAGCGATACAGATTGAAACATGTGAGTGAAATGATATGACATCTGGGCTTTGCGTCAAAATAATCCAGTCAGGGACAGAGAATGCAACCAAGAGGAAACAAGACTGGTCATGAGTTAAAAGTAATTGATGTGTCAGTGGGTCTTGGGGTGTGTTATGCTCTTCCCTCAATTTTGGTGTATGTTTGAAAATTTTCACCTAAAATATGTAAAAAAAAAAAAAAAAAGAACAAAAGAAGGGAAATAGCAGCCAGGATTCTGAAGCTGGGGATATTTTTTCTCCTCAAAGCACTGCTGTCACCTCCTACCCAACCTTTCCAACTCTGCCCTTTAATCAGATCCCTCTGGAAGCCTGTGTCCCACCTTCACCAGGCTAACAGCCATCAAGCTGTGCGAAGAAAACTCACATTCGGCTGAGTCCTCGCGCCATGAAAATGGTAATATTCCATGGTCCCTGCATCTTGCCTGAACAATCCTGCCCATCACGCGTTCTGGCAGCACACGATAGGCACTCTGAGGGTGGTTTCCGTGCAGGTGGGTGATACACAAATGGAGGAACCGGGGAATGGGCAGACTGTGGGAGAGACGCGGTAACAAACAAGTCAGGGCCCCTGCCCTTGAGAGGCTCTCTGTCTGCTGGAGCTAGAGATGTCTGAATAACCGGCATGGAAGTAATTCAGAACGAAGTCAGTGCTAAGCGGACTCAGCAATGTGACAGGGCATGGCCAATTTCGAGGAATGAAGCGAGCCAAGTCCCAGCTAAAACCCTGGGGACTGATCTCGGGAAAAGCGGCACAAATTCTTATGACATCTTTTTTCAGCTCTTTCAGTCGTGAAGTCATGCAAGCCGCCATACCCTAATAGACTCACTGCGGTGGGGGTCGGGGGACTTGGCTGGCTACAGAGGGGAACGTCTGTTTACATTAAAAAGAAAAAAAGCCAGTTCAACTACTGCAAGAAAACCCCAAATCAGAAAAAGCTGTTGATGGCTTAATATGCTCTTTAGCGGCTTCAGAAGATCTGAGTCATGCCTTTCCCTAATATGTCTTCCCGTGTCAAAATCCACCACCACAGAGAGACGCAGAAGACGGTCTCGTGAAGACCGTGCTCAAGAAGGCCACATGCGAGGGTGCCAACGCGTTAGCTCATCGCCCGGAGCGCAAAGTCCTTTTAGGAAATTGATTTTCCTTGGATGCAGTCACTTCCCCTCTCTGCACCTCAGTCTCCTCTACTGTAAGATGAAGCAGTTGGATGAGATCAAGCGTGGCAAATCTGTGGCACACTCGCTGCTCCCCGCTTCTCCGCGCCCATGGCAGGCAGTGCTCAGTTCACCTAAGAACGCTTTCCCACTGCGCCCGGCCACACCAGGACACTCCACAGAGGGCTCCTGTCACCGGCAATCCATCAGAGGGAAACGACGCTCGCCTCAAACTCATGTATCGTCTCTGGCTTTCAACGTCCCAGAATTCTGAGTAAAAAAAAAAGCCTTCATCGAGATTGCATTGACGGAGAAAAACCAAGCACACAGTCACTTCACACCGTTGTCGTCGACAATCAAAGAGTTCTGGAGACCCTGAATCTCACCAAGCGTTGTGATGGGGCCTGAGATGTGAACAGAAGACGCGGCCTGCTGGCGCCCCTCCTTCCACAAGAGGCTCCTGATTCGGGTAGAGAGCTGGGGAGGGGCAGTTGGAACACGTTTGCCAGGAAATGGAGACTTGACTGGAACCTTGAAGGATCAGCAGAGCAGAGCAGAAAGAGCCAAGGTCACCCAGGAGCCCGACCCCTGCTCTGGGCTCTCCCTCTGCTCTCAGGAGTGTTGGAGCTTCATTCCTAACCCATCTCCCCAGTGATGTGACGTCCACAGGGATATGAGGTGGTTAAGTTGTCCTAACAGCACCCACAATGGGAAAGGAAGTTAACCTTGAGAAATCTGCATTCAAAGGCATCTTTTCTCCCCACAAAGAAAATGCTTGGGAGAAGTGAACTTGAGGGTGAGCATTTTATCCACTTCCTCACGTAGGCTGTGCTCAGCACAGAGGATGGAAATGAAAGGATGGGGCATGCCCTGATCTTAACTGCGGGGACACAGGAGATAATGCAGGCTGCTTTTCCTTTACCTGAATCTTTTTTTTGTTTGCAAAGAGGCTGCCTCAAATCTATATTCCAGAAACAGGGCTGGCCAAGGCCTGCTTTAGCTGTGTGAATAACAGGACAGACGGTGAAACGGGAAAAGGCACAATTTAATATATGTGTAAAGGGAAATACATTTCAGTCAGTTACTGATTTCTAAAGAGGAGTGATTTGGGAATGCACCTCGGCACAGTGTAGAGGGATGAAAACATCAGAGGTCTCCCTCTGTGTCTCTCTCCTGGGACCGCCCTCAGGCCTGTGGGACAGCAGACTCAAGGCATGTCTTCTCCGGGCTAGGCTTTAGAATAAGCTGGTGCTCACTAAGGGTCAGACCCCCAGGCAAGCCCAGATTCATAACAAACTGCCTTGAGCAGCCGGCAGACCACCATTGTTCAATCAGTCAGATCTTGTCCCTGCTGTGTGCCCAGCTCCCTGCCCCTCTGCGTGACACAGATTATAGAGGAAGGCATGGCCAGGTGGGCCTTGAGGTATACCCTTTTAGGCAGAACAAGCAGCTGTTCATTCGGGGTCTTAAATGGGGGGTGAGAGACAGACAGGTAACTCTGAACCTTGGAAGTTGGTCTGACCTTTTCTGACTCCATGACCTTTTACCCATGAAGGTCTCCAGTTTCCTTAGGGAGAGAACGCCCAGAGGCGCTCTGCTTCCACTCTGCTTTCTCTCACTGTGCCTCAAGTCATAACATGTCTGAACTATTTAAAACGGCAGGAGCCCTTTAGTGGAAACCTCTCCCCCAACATGTCCCCATTCCTTCTATTTTGATGCTTTTATCTGCTATTGTCTGAGAAATCCACCCATCGGGTTTATTGGACTTGAATGTCAATTAAAGTATGTAGCCTGGAACCTGAAAGCTACCCGAATATTCATCATCCATCAAATGAAGATATAAATTGTGGAATAGTCACAGAATAGAATACTATACAGCAATGAAGATGGACAAACTGCAACCACACACAATGGTACAAAAACAGGTATAAGTAATCCATAACACAGAAGTCAGGAGAGTGGTTCTCGGTGGGGAGTGGGGCTAGGAGGTGGTATGAGGGCTTCTGGTAATGTTTTGTTTCTTGATTTGAGAGGTGGTTATTTGGGTGTGCTCTCTTTATGAAAATTTTTCAAGCTATATAGTTAGGATCTGCGTACTTTATGCATTTTATACATCAAGAAATTTTTAACCTATATCTTGCATTAAAAGTTCCACAGTACATAAAACACCCAGAATAGGCAAGTTCAAAGAGACAGAAAGCAGACTGGAAGTTGCCACAGGCTGAGAAGGGTGAGGAGTGACTGCTTCATGGGTAGGTTTCTTTTGGGGGTGATGAAATGTCTTGGAACTAGACAGAGGTGGTGATTGCACAACCTTGTGAATGTACTAAATGCCACTAAATTGTTTACTTTAAAATAGTTAATGGTTAATTTTATGCTATGTGAATTTTACCTCAAAAAAAAAAAAAAAAAAACAGCTATCTAGGATGGGCCACCCTCTGAAAGCCATCATTGCTGTTGTAATTCCTGCAGCTTGACAGCTTTGCCATCTCTCCTGGCTACGGTCACAGATGCTGACGCTGAGGGGACTCTGATCTGAACCCCAGGAAACTAGGGGTTCCAGGTTGATGCTAGTCAGCTCTTATGGTGAATGGCTCACGAGACTTTTAAAAAGTCATGACATCTTCTAGGCGTCCTCAGGAGACCAAGCCTGGGCTTGCAGAGTGCCGGCTTCAGTGCCGCATCAGTGCCACTCCAGAGCTAAAGATGTCCTGGGCCTTCGGCTCGGTCTTCACCCCCATGCCAGGCAGAACTGGGTAGGGCAGGTCTTCCCTTCAGCGTCGCGTGGAAACTCACATACACAGCCGTGTGTGAGCCTGGCCGGGAGAGCGATGGCCACTCACCCTGTTATCCCTTTCCTAGCAATAATGTTTAGGTTCAGGAAAGAGTTCCAAGATATATATAATTCCTCATGCTGAGTAAGGGCTGCAGCCCTGACTCCGGTGCTGCTCGGGCTACTGCTCTCTCCAGGAATGTTATTACACCAGCCGTTGGCTGGCGCTGTAGATGGGTGACTGTCAATGTCCTCATTATGTGCTCTGTATTTTTCAGGTCATGTAATTCAGCTGTAAAAATTTGCCCCTGGCTGCACCTGGCATAGGAGTGGTACAGCGGGGTGTGTTTATTTTTTTTAAGGTGCTGTTAAAAATAAATTTAATAAGAGAAAGAGAGAGGAAGAGAGAGAGCAAGAGACTGAGACTGTGTTTGATTTGAACTAGAGAGGAAAAGACAAGAACAGGAGTTCTGAGATCCTGGTGCTTTAGAGAGAGAGAGAGTGTGTGTGTGTGTGTGTGTGTGTGTGTGTGTGTGTGTGTGTGTGTGAGATGCATACGCACACGCGTGTGTCAGTGAAGGCGAGTGAATGTGCATTCCTCCTGAGTAACTCAAAGCCAGCTTTGTTTATTAAACCGAGATTTTCCAGATCGTTAGGTTGTGATGTGGCTTAGCTTATATTGTGCAATCTCCCACTTTAAACACACACAGGTACATAAGTGAACACCAACGAGGCTACTTCAATCAGCAAGAGTATGAGCAGCAATGAACTTTAAATGAACATTTTCATGAGATTTTCCTTCCCCTTCCTCCCCTTGGCCATGCCATTAATGGAGTCTCTCAATGAACTCAGTCTCTGACTGTGAGACTAGAAGATTTCGGCGCTGGAATTCACAGCTCACAGCTGGAGAAGAATGCAAGGGTCTCCAGGATGAAAGCTTCGGGGGCAGGGCGCCTGTCCTTGCTGGCACTTCCCTGGCCAGCAGCCCCCACCCAGCTTGTAGGCTGATAAGATAGATGTACCATGGGTGACCTTATCGTCTAAGTCAAACTCAAAACACGTAACCCGACAGAGTTCTGTCCCACTGCTGGCTGAAGGAAGTTGTTTGGGAAATACCATAGATTGTTTTCGATGATTTATGAGAAAAGCTGAAATTTCTGAAGTTGACATCTCCTGAGAGGACTGAGATAGTCCCAGTAACGAGAAGGTGGGACAGGGAGGAGGTGATGTGGACTGACCAGCTATTCCTTTCACCACTTGAGCTGCAATGCTAAGGCTTTTCTCTTGTCAGAGTTCCCTGGACCCTGGGTATCCACCTTTCACTCAAACATCGTACCACACTGAAATCCAGACTCAAGGCTCCATGGACAACAGGAGAAGGGACGGGGCCAGAGGTAGAAGAGCATTGCCCTAGCATAAGAGAGTCTGCTCCTTCCCCACCTGTCATCAGAAGCTGGAGTCTGAGGAGGGCTCCTCTGAGCTAACCACGTACACCTGCTGGTGTCCACGCACCACGGAGGACTGCCCGGAGCTGAAGAAGGGGTGCCTCTCTGGGGGGACGCTGGAAAGAGGGCCTCCTAGACAGAAGGAGCCCCCCCCCCAACACACACTACACACCTTCCACGTGCTGCCCCTCTCGCCTGCCTGGCAGGACCTTCAGGCCCTGCGCCCACACCCCCTGCCTCACGACTCTGCCTTGGACATCAGGAGGGGGGCCAGGTGGCTTAGTTGAGAGAAGGCGCCCTCAAATAGTTTCTGACCAAACGCCACCCGACCAGAGCCGGGACACCTCGCTTTCCCTGGCGGCCGCCTGAGCCCAGGCCAGCTGACGACCTGTGGACACTGTTTCCCCCTCAGAAATCAGCCCGGCACCGGCCGCCCCATTCGGCCTTCCTCGGGTGCCACCTGGTGTCCAAGGGGGACACTGCCAGTGGGTCCCGCCAGAGGAAACAACGCGGGAGGTTTCTGCTTTTGTCTTTGTTTTTCCTTCTCTTCTTCTAGGCCCAGAAAGGCTCTGTGGTGAGAGGTGGGTCTGTCTAGATGCCAGCAGCTGAGCAAGCACAAGCTAACTGGGGACATTCCCTGCTCTCAAGGACATGCTGTGCCCTGGGCCGGTTTTCGCAAGGGGCTCTCAGAGACCCTCAGTCAGTATTTCAGAGGTTTGTTTTGTTTTGTTTTTAAGATGTATATAGAGAGAGATTGGACAGAGATTCCAGTGTGATGGATGGTTAGGTGTCAGAGTAGGTTTCCGTCTTATCTCAGCCACTTACTAGCTGTGTGATGCTGGGCAAGTGACTCGAATCTCTCCGAACCTCAGTTTCTTCATCTGTAAAATAAAAACAATGCCCACTCTCACGGGGTAATGTGAGACTGAAAATGAAAGAAGTCCTCCCAAGTTCTTGACAACTGCAGGTGTTCAATAAATGTTAGTTCCTTCTTTTCTTAGCAGACATAGGGAGACGTAGATAAAGATGCAGGTGATAATCACAGTTTAGTGACCCAGAGGAAGTCATATTTGCTTGTCATGATGTGCGTGGGACAGAGCAATCGGGAGTGGAGGGCATATCTTTATTCTCACTTTCCTCTAAATGCCACCCCCCACCCCACACATTTGCATGGCTGGAAAGAGGCATCTGAACGGACCACTGCTCCACGCAGTGACCGTCACACACCTCCATTGAAGAGGCTACGCAATGCTTCTATTCCCAACTTGACACAAAACCAGTTCACAAGTAATAAGGCAAGTCACTGTTGACTAACTTTTAGCCATAATGCTCATCACTACTTACTGAGCGCCCGTCTGAGGGAGGCAGGGTCCGGAGTTTACGAATATTGTGTTGTTTACTCTTGTAACCACCATTTGAAATCAGTATCGCTGTCCCTACTATACAGATGAGGAAATTGGGACCCAGGCAATCGGATCATTTGCCTAAGGTCACACATCTAGGAAGCAGTGAGGTCCACACAGTTTCAGATCCAGTTTGTCCTCTCCCTGCAGCTCCCAAATGCCCCTCAGAGCCGAGCCGGCCTCTTAGGGGTCTCCTTCTGGAGTGACAGCCCGTTTCTGAGCCAACCAGAAACAGCTCTCTCCACCAGCCCCAGCCCTAGCCCCGGCATAAATCACATCTTGGTTCCTGCCCACGGGTCATTGGTTGGGCTCCCAGCTGTCTTTCACGTCGTTCCTGGAGTGTGGCTATATTAAGAATGTGAACCGTAACATTAACACTTAAAATATCTTTTAAAAAAGGGGGGAGGGAGAAAGCAATACCCCTAAAGAGTCTAATGTCAGGTCCAGCCAAGCGTCATAAATCAATGTCGGTAAATTTATAAACAGTTCATAAATGTAAGTGCTTTTTACAGGGCTGTTTGTTATGGTGTCGGGGCTGAGATGGGGGTAGGGCTGGGTGCAGAGAGGAGCCCTCCATCCATCTGTCTTTCAGTCGTGAGCCGCTCACACAGCTCCAGTAGCTCCAACAGCAGAAGGAAGAAGGAAAGAACCAGCTCCAGCCTAAATACTGATGTCCAAGTGGCGGTGGCATGACAGACCCCGGCAGGAAGGTCAGAGAACTGAGCTGGATGACAGGTGAGCTGAGTGAGCCCTGAACTTGAACTGAGGATCTGAGGACACGTAAAGCAACAAAAACATCACAGCTATGGATTTTTCTCTAGGTTATCCTTTTTACTTTTACAAAGCATTCTGTTCTTGGGAGCTCTGATACATGCTGGGCAGAGCTGAGTAGCCGAAGGGAATACTATAAAGCAGAGAACCAAATTCTTCACACATATTTCCCCCTGTGTACTCTAATTGCACCCCCCACCACCACCACCTACCTTCGTTTGGCCAATACCAGAACCCCGAACCCAGAGACTTGGTTTAAAGAGAGGCTTTGTCATGACACTGTCTCTACCACGGCAGGGTGGCAACTCTGGCTGGAGAGTCTAGGTTTTGTAAATGAAAGGGGAGAGTGGCTGACCCCACCCCCTCTTATCCTCTCACCATGTTGAGAAGGAGCAAGGTTTGGGTCCTGAAAGCTCACAGAGCATCCCCTCCATTATCTTTATTTTTCTCTCCTCTTAAATACCCCTTCACTTACACACACATCATTCCCTGTCAGCCCCAAACCAGGAGACCTTATGCAAAGGAACTCTTGCCAGAGGGTTTTTGGGGTGGAGGACAGGATAGGGTTTGCCTCACTCTTCTCCCTGAGAGCTCCGGTTTCCAGAGCGACAACACTGGCCCAGCCCCGATACCCTGTGGTATATCTACCTCAACACCTGTTGGCCAGGTAGCTGGTTGGTAAGGGTGTAGTGTGTGTGGGTGTGGACCTCTAGTCTCAGCCACCCACTTATAAGCCCCAGTTTCCTGAGCTGTCAGTGATAATCAGCTCAGACCATGTGTGAGGACCTGGAGGGTCAACTAAATCTGGGCCTACTTAGGACTTTGCTATTTTACTCTGCAAACTCAAAACCCATGAACCGATCTCTCTGCAATGGCACCTAATAAAGGTAGGTGCATAGATCTGGTATCTTCTAGAAGCATCTCCCACTCCAGCTCTGAGACACACACATTTCTTAGTGTGATTATAATTCTGACACAAAACAGCTCTTCTTTTAGTGAGACTTTAAAAAGCTTTTATAAAACTTTTTATAAAAATTGTTCCATTATTCTATAACCTTGACCCTCAGTTTCCAGGAGACTTTGGTCACTGCACAGTCTTCTTTTTTTTTTTTAAGACTTTTTAAGTCTTTAATGATTCAATTTTTTAATTATGGTTGGCATATTATAGTATATTAATACCAAGCGTACACTGCACACTCTTCTTGAGGCTACTGGGTCTGACAGAACCACCTCATGCAGACAGAACTGCCCATGAAAAATCCCTAATCAACTACAACGTTCAAGGCCGGCGCTAAACAGGGATTTCATTTATTTGAAAAGTGGGTATTAAATATGTCAGATATAGGAAGTCAAATGTAATGGGCCCAATTCCACACTCGGTTCCATATGCGTAAATCCCACTGATGGAGAACAGAGTGCGGCTGAAGCAGCACAAATGAGGTCCCTGGTCTGCGGGAGGAAATTGCGTTCTTGATGGATCTTAGCTGACACTCTCATGGACATCAAATCGAGACTCTTAAAACTGGAAGGGGCCCTCAAGTTCCTGTTTGGGTTGCATTGTTTTGTTTTGTTTTGTTTTGTTTTGTTTGTTTGTTTGTTTTTTTAAACTTTAGGAGTTGTCATATCCTTGCTTTATACCCTGGTTTTCTTTTCCAATTCTCAGGAAACATTTGCCATTTTTCCTTGGAGCTTTTGTTTGAGTTCAGCTGTGCTCAAGCTGAGTTTTCCAAGAGGATGGCTGGGTGGTTGGCCAGGGAACAGGCGAACATTTCGGAGCCGAAATCTGGGGAGCAGCCAGAAGGCCCCAAGCCACTGAAACTACATATAAAGCCACTCACTACGCAAAGCGTGGTCCCTGGACCAGCAGCACCAGCATTCCTAGGAACTTGCTAGAAATGCAGGGTCTCAGGCCCTACTCTGACCTACTGAGTCCAATCTGCATTTTTAACACATTCCCAGGTGATTTATGTGCACATTACAATTTGAGAAGCCCTGGATTAGTGGGGGGAAAAAAACTGGATGTGACCCCTTCTTTGACAAAAATTTATCTTAAAAACTGTAAGAATTTAGTTCAGATGTCTGTGATAACTCTGCCTTAGTAACTCACTAGCCCCATTGATTGTACATTAGAATCACTGAGGGAACTTTGTAAAAATGTGGATATGCAGGACCAACCTTCAGTTGGTGTCTGGGAAGAAGCTCCGACACTTGAATTGACTTATCCCAGGTCATTCCACTGTGCAGCCATGGCCGGGGAGCCCTGAGATAAAATATCACCACTGTGGATAGACTTCTTAGGAAGGAGAGTGAGGTCGTTTTCCAACTCACTCGCCATGCGTGTCATGCCTAGCCCCATGGATAATACAGAAACAAACACCAGAGAGGTTGCAATTCAGGTGAGAAATAAAGGACATACACAACAAGAGGTGACGCACAGCAGGCTTTTGAGAAGTGCTCATGCTGTGTGAGGAGAGTTGAGGGGGTGAATCCATAGCAGGAAGGGCTGGGACAAGACCAAGCAGAGAGAACTGGGAAGTTCTAGAGAGAGAAGGTCCTGAGTGATAATCCATGTGGCATGTTAGAGTGAGAAGGACCTCAGGAATCTTCTAGTTTTTCCACAGAATACCGTACAGCAGGATTTTGCAATCTAGGCACCAAAATAATTTAGGGTCTGCCCCGTGCATCGCAGGATGTTTAGCCACATCCCTGGCCTCTACCTTCCAGTGGCCTAAGTCTGGGGAGCACACACCCCAAGTTGTAACAACTAAAAATGTCTCCAGATTTTGCCAGATGTTCCCTGGGGACAAAAGCACAGCTGGTTAAAAATCACTGGCATAGAACAACTCAGAAAGATGGTGGTGGGCCTGGACACGGACATGGAAGGTGCACTGAAATGTGTTGTTAGGAATCTAAAGTTGCCAGTGACAGGGATGTTAGTCCCCAAAAAGAGTGTGTGTGTGTGTGTGTGTGTGTGTGTGTGTGTGTGTGTGTGTGTGTGTGAGGGTTGTATGCAAACAGTGGAAGGGGTATCTCCTCTCTAATTGGCTAAAACATGGATGTTGGCATTCGATTACCTGGGCTCACTGACCTGCTCTGGCCAGTGTCCTTAATCTCCGTGTGCCTCAGTTTCTTCTGTAAAATGAGACTAGCGGTGCCTACCTCAGTGTGTTGTTCTGAAGATTAAGTTCAATCACCCAGTAGAGATGAAGCATTCCTGGCAAAGCCTTGCACATGGCAAGCAGTTCCCAGGTTTGAGCCATAAGTGAAATTATTAGCTCTGAAGAAGCGAGTGGAAGGCAGGGGTACAGGGCAGAAGGGAGACGTTCACATTTTGTTCCGTAAAGTACTGATTGCTTAAAGCCCATATAATGAGATGTACTGATATATTAATTGTGTAATAAAGCACACACACAAGAAATGTTCCAGGTCAGCTCACCTCATCTTTTTAAATAGACATTCCTATTTTGAAATAATTTTAGATTTACCAAAATAAAGTTGCAAAATGGTACAGTGTATTCCCTTATACTTCTTACCTAGTTTCAGTTTCCCCAAATGTTACAATTTTACGTTTCCATAGTACAACTAAGAAACACTGGTACATTAGTATAACTAAACTCCAGACTTCATTTGGATTTTTTTTTTTTTACTAATGTTCTTTTTTGTTCCAGAATCCTATCCAAGACACCACAGTGCATTGAGTCATCATGTCTCCTTAGGCTCCTCCCGACTGTGACAGTTCCTCAGTCAGTCTTTGTTTTTTAAGACCTCACTTTTGAAGAGTGCTCATCAGGCATTTCATAAGAAGCCTCTTAATTTCGGTTTGTCTGATGTTTTCTCATGACTAGACAGACTGAGGCTATGAGTTTGGGAGAAAACCACAGAGGTGAAGTGCCCTTCTCAATGCATCATACCAGAGACAATGCTGCCAACGTGGCCTATCGCTGGTGTTGTCAACCTTTATCACCTAGCCAAGATAGTATTTGCCAGGTTTCTCCTCTACACAGTGGTCCCCTCCTGCTTTCTGCCCTCTGTTCTTTGAAAGCCAGTCACTATGGGCAGTTCATACCTGAAAGGGGAGAGATTAAGCCCCTCCTCCAAGAGGAGGGAGTATTGACAGAGTTGGAATTCTTCTGTAGGAAGATATATCTCTGCTCCCCCACTTATTTATTTCTTCACATTTATTTCTACAAGCATGGACTCATGGATATTTATTTTAGGCTTTTAATCCAATAGTGTTTTGGTTTTTTAAAATTTTGTTGTTCAAATGCCCACTTTATTTTCATCAGTGGACAGTCTCCAGATTAGGAGGTGGGGGCTGATCTCCAACAGGGACATGGATCACAAGTCAAAGACACAGCTTGCAGTCTTTGGTTTTGGTTGGTCTCTGTGAAGGCCATGGTCTGTGGGAAGCAGAAAGAACAGAGGCTGTGTGATTTGTGGCAAAGCTGCTATCCATACAGGAGGAGGGGGGAAAGGAGAGCTCAAGGATGAGGAATGCAGACAAGGTGATCTAGATGTGCAATTTCAAGGCGCTTCTCCTCTGTAAAATCCCGGGAAACCAAGGCCGTGATGTGGTTGAGAAAGTGATGCAGTGGAGACCCAGGACTTGCTCAAGTACCAAAGAATAATGACTGCCAGAGCTGTAGGCTCTGTGTTATTTGAGGGGAGGAGAACATAAGCATGTTGAAAGCCCCAGTGTGTGGGATGGAGAATAAAAATGTGGTGTGAAACTGTGTAATCACAAGTTCTGACGTTAATGAGGGGAGCGGGTATCAGCCTTGGTATTATTAGTCAGTCAAGCTTGAACAGGGAGTCCCCAGATATACTCATCCGTCTTGACTTCAAGGTTGAATCTTATCTTCTGTCCTGTAAGGAGTCCACAGGGGTGTGGGAGGCCTTCTTTTCTCCCTCCATGACTTCACGGTGCTTTTGGCCCTTTGCTCTTCCCTCCAGGGTCTTGCCTCTCTTAGCCTTTCATATTTATCTCCTCCCCACTCACTGGTCTGAGAACAGGGGAGGGAAGGAGAGAGGAGGCAAGCAGGCCTTGAATCCTAGGAGCAGACTTCCTATAATTGCCTGACTTTTCACAACGAAACTGGCCTCTCCCAGCACAGCTCCTGGGGCACAAGGTTTGGGGATTCCTCTTTACCTGGAATCACATCTCCCAGTGCCCCATTCCCCTGGCCTCCTTATGTGTATTTCTTCAGGAAGGGGGGAATGGGATGAGGGAAGAGCACATGTACTTCCACAGACACATGCTAGACATCCTATGGGATGACTAACAAGAATGACTCTTTATTGTTTTCACAAATTAAGAGACAGAAAGGACAGTCCTACCATCTTCTTGGTTTGTGAGCATGTAGACAGAGTCTCTCTATGGGGTCAACGTCTGTAAAATAATTATTCTTAATTAGAGCTGTGTAAAGTATTTGTGGTGGCAGGAGAAGTCTCATAATTTTAATATTTATCAGAAGGTGAAATGGGTTACAAATCAAGTAGGAAAGCTCAGGCTTAGTCCCACCCACAGATTTGGGCAGCTGAGGATCAGCCTGGTATGGAGAGAGGTTTGGCCAAGGGCACACCCAAGTCCCCTTGAAGTGTCCTTCCAGCTAACTGGAAGCCATGGGCTTCTCCGAGACTTCTTCCCATGTGGTCTGGCTGGTCAAGGCAAGAATAATTCACACGGGAAGGAGAGGTGAGTCAAAGAGAATGGCCTCCAGGAGGAGGGAAAGCAGACAGCCTGACCACAGGCAGGCCCCCCAAGGCAGCTTCTGACTCCCACATGCCATGGTAGAGCCTTCCTGGAAGCCGGAACCCTCTGGCCAGGAAATTTTTTTTTTAAATACCAAAATGAACCATATGTGGATCTTAGGACTCAGATCATCAGAGAGGAAGAGGAAGAGGGATGAGAAAGGCCGAGAAGAGACTGTGATGCAAATAGTGTCCACAGATCAGGTCCCGGAAACCACCGAGGTGGTGACATGTAAATGGGAGAGCACTCCTGAGTGCAGGAGGAGGCCTCAGCCAGATGTATCTCCCACTCCTGACTACTGCCCCACAGGAGGGGACCCAGTCTGGCCAACCCCAGCCAAAGAGGCTCCCTCTGCCCAGCAGCCATATTGCAAGAAGAACTAGGGAGAGCCTTGGGTGTCCGTGAAAGTGAGGGAGTCTGAGGGTCGTCCTCCCTGGCAGGCCTCCCTGAGCAGGTACACGGGAGGTACTCGGAGCTGATTCTGTTTCCAACAGCAGGTTGTACCAGGGCTGTATAGGACACAGGAGAGACAGTCCCTGTCCTCAAGAAGCTGACCGTCTTCTTTTAATATTAATTCATTTTTTATTATAATTGACATACACTATTATGTTAGTTCCAGGTGTATAGCATAGTGCTTCAACATTTACATACCTTACCAGGTGGTCCTCACAACAATAAGTCTAGAAAGCAACCGCCTGTCACCATATGTAGTTATTATGATGTTATTGACTCTATTCCCTATGCTGCACAATGCATCCCCGGGACTTATTAGACAACTGGAAGTTTGTACTTCTTCATCTCCTGCTCCTGTTCTGCCCTCCTGCCACTCCCTCTCCTCTAGCAACTGTCACTTGTTATCTGTATCTATTAGTTCTTTTCTGTTTTGTTTTGTTTGTTCATTTATTTTGTTTTTTTAGATTCTGTATACAAATGAAATCAGACAGTATTTGTCTTTCTCTGTCAGATGTATTTCATTTAACATAATACTCCCTAGGTTGGACCACATTATTGCAAATGGCAAGATTTCGTTCTTTTTATGGACGAGTAATTCCGTTGTGTATGTTCAGTTATGTATATGTACCACATCTTCTTTATCTGTTTATCTGTTGATAGACACCTAACTTGTTCCTGTGTCTTGGCTATTGTAAACAACGCTGCAATGAACATAGAGGTTCATATATCTTTTTGAATTGCTGTTTTCATTTTCTTCAGATAAATATCCAGAAGTGAAATTGTTTCATCATACGACTGTCTCCTTGAAAAGACAAGTCTGGTCTGGGAAAGAGCACAGTCTGGGGGCCCAACAGTATAGATTGAAGCCTAAGCGAGGCCATTTTAGGGGTAAGTGTCAGCATCTGCATAGGTGGTATCATTATCTTCATCGTGTTACAGATAAACAAGCAGACCAAGAGAGATGCAAAGTACATGCCAAGAGAATAGCTGAGGGTCTTGGAGATTAGTGGGACATGAGGAATGGAAAGAGGACAAAGATGACCAACGGATCACTTTCGAAACGGACTGCAGAGGGCCAGCTCATCACTGACACTAATCTGGTTGGGATGTGAATAATTCTTTCCGCAAAGCAAGCAGCATCCACCACTCCCTTGAGACACATCCCAAGTCTCTTCAGGCTTAGGGCAGGTGTCTCCATATTCAGGCCCTCACCACCTCTCAGTGGGTTTGATTTGAGGTTGCCTCACCCATCGTGAAACCCACACAGGCCCTGTGGAACAGTCTATAACTTAGAGATCCAACAGCAACCATTTCCCAAGCTTCTACCCAACTCCTTTTTGTCTTTCATTCTCAATTTTTTTGGCTTGGGCTCTGATGGAAGTTTGGGTCAAATTCTCTAATGACAGTAACCACATCAGTGATAAGGGCTACTGCTTATTTTAAGCACCTATCTATATGAGCCAACTCCTAGTCTAATTGCTTTACAGATATTATTTCTAATCCTTATAAAAACCATGCAAAGTAGGTGATGTCCCTATTTTTCATATGTGTAAATTGAAGCCAAAAGAAGCTTTAAAAACTTGCTTAAAGTCACACAAGTCAATGGCTGAGAAGGGATACAAACTTAAGTCTATCTATCCTCGAATTCTTAGTTTTTTTCTATAGCACACTGCTAGCCAAATTCTACGGTACAGATATTCCAATTCACATTATGGCTCATCTAGGAAGCATAACATTTGTGTGGCAGGGGGCAGCAAACAGATGAAGCTGCTTGTTGAGGTGGTGACATGCCAGTGGAGCTGGTGGCCTCAGAGCTGGCTCAGCATGAGGGATGTGTGGACCAAGATTTCCGCACTCTGTAACCCATCCCCAGAATCTCTTTTTGGGAATTCTGTCTGAAATTATTGATTAAATCAGTATTTTCCAATACGTGAGTATCTAAATACACTAACTACCCCAGACCAAATGTTTTCTTCAATTTCTCCTCAGGCTCATATTTTGTTGAGATCCAAATGAAGTAGAGGGAGTGACTTTAGCCTGGCGGCACTCATAATGTGTTCACTTACCCAGGAGGAGAGCAAACAGGGAGAACCCAAAGGAGTGGGGGAACATAAAATACAGCACATGAGAAAGAAGGAAATGTGAGAGGCTCACCATCCATGTGTTAATTGGTCCGCTCTGGATCTTGGATGGGATAGACAGTGAAAAAACCCCAGGCTCAGATGAATACCCAGCTCAGACAGTTCATCACATGTTGATGAAGAGTCAGCTGTCTCCAGTGCCAAATGACTAACTTGGTTAAATTTTATTGAGGCTCTGAGAAAAAAGAGGCTCTGTAGGCTGATGAGGCTGTGGAATGCTTCTTAGAAAAGGTGGGATTTAAACAGAGATTTCTGATTCTAGCAATGTGGTAGACTAGGTGTCCAGACTAGTCCCCCTGCTCAAAGTGTCTAAAAATGCAGGGAAAATGTTTTTTATTGTCTTTAAATGCTCCCATGAATTAGCAAGAAAGAATAGTCTGGCCAAAGAAATAAATGAAGGCATAACTCAAAAGGTGAGAAGAGTACTAACGATGGCATTTGCCTTGAAGGAATTTTCTGGATCTAGTGAACTTGATAATTGGTATGTTTGAGCCTTGTGAGGTTTAGAAGGCAGGAGACCAAACCCAGGTCTGCCCAAGGCGGGCAGTATCATAGGAGACGTCCTGTAAAATTTGAATCTCCAGGGGCCGTACCCTCAGTCTAAGGAAGGACTAGAAATAAACCCAAACTCCTTTTCAGAGAACTACTTGCCAGATTTCTTGTGTATTATAGCCTGAATTCACTCTACATGGGTCATCTGAAAAAAACACAGGTGGAAAATTTAGATTAAAGTGATCTCAGACTAGATGAATAACAGGCCCCCGAAGAAGCAAACAGAATCTTCCCTGAAGAAATTCAGCTTTTCCATAGGCCTCGGAGGATTTCCAGCGATTTCTAAAGAAGATGAGAAATTCACAGCTAAAAATCAGTATAAGTATAAGAAAACAAGGCACCAAGAGCAAGAGCCAGCAGAAGAGACAGACAGCAGAATCAACCTGCAAAGACCTCCCGTTTTGGAATTCAGAAATAAAATGTAACTGTTTTTCAATAAATGAAAAAGTATCTTCAAAATATGAGTAAAAGGTAAGCCGATTTGTAAAAAGAATAAAACAGAACTTCTAGAAGATAGAAGTCTGGAAGAAAACCAGAAATTAAAACTTAGTGGATGTCTTTAACATACCATGCACAAGAGACTTTGAGATCTGGAGGACAGAGCTGGAGAGATTATCCAGGGCACAGCCCAGAGAGACAAAGAAGTGGAAAATATAAAAGAGATTAGAAGCCATGGAGGATAAAGCAAAAATGTCCAAGATATGTCCAGTCAGAGTTTCGAAATGTGAGGAAAGAGAAAACGGGACAGAGGTGACTAAAAGGCACAATAACTGAGAACATCTCAAGCCACAGATTCAGAATACGAGCTGAGTCGTGAGGATGGAAAGGCTGGAATTTGGATGTTCAGAAATATGGCATGTGAAAAGCCGCGTGGCCCTGGAGTAGGCTGATGGGGCCAGCACTGTGGGAAGGAGCCTTCTGTGACTGGCAGAAGGTTCGGAGCCTCGAGGAGGCTGTGGGGAGAATACGAAGTACGGAGGTGTGTCACTCCTCCTGAGAGCCAGAACAGCAAGGTAGGTCTGTGATGTCATTGGGGAGCAATATCCTTCTGAGAAATGGAGAGAAGGGGTAGTGTATAGCCACTGTGTGCTAGGGAATTGAAGAGCAGAGTTCTAAAAAGAAGTTCAGTGGAGCCCTGGATCCGAGCTCTTGCTGTTGATCTCCAGGGCAGGCACTTCTGGGTGATTATCCAGGGTACAGGCCAGAGAGATAAGACGGGGAAAACATAAAAGAGATTAAAAGCCGTAGAGGATATTCTGGTTTGCTATGTTTGACACATCAGCGTCAGGGACGGATGGAGCCAGCAGCAGCATTTTCAGCCTTGAAGAGGCTTCCAAAAGTAAAACCAAACCACAGCAGGACATAGTTGTGCAACAGCCTCTCCTAGGCCTAGGTCTGGCTGCCTTCCTCGCAAGCAAAGTCCTGATTACCCATGACCGTCTATACCTGATGACTTAGACCCAGTCGATGGGGTGTTGTAACATTTGTGAGAGTGACGTGCACATGAGTAAATCTGAGCGCAGCCGCTGTCGCCGGGTCTGACGCACATTGTTCTATGTACCATGTGATGGAACAGCGGACAGAAGCGCGGCAGTGCCGAATTGTGTGGATGTGGACGGTTCCCAACCCACTTCCACCTCCACCTTCTCCTTTGCCATTCAAAGATGGTTTTGTTTAAAGACCAGGAGACAGTTGGGCAGTGATTATGTTCTCCAGCTCCTCTGAGCTCCAGTTCCAGGCCCATGACTATCACAAATTACTTAACTTCTCTAAGCCTCAGTTTTCTCACCTGTACAATGGGCTTTGTACTACTCCTCAGAATTAAATGAGACTGCATATGTTTTTATACATTTGTCAATAAATGGTAAATATTATTCTCAGGTTTATTTCTGGTATTCCCACATTATGATTGAATCAAACAACCAAAATATTCCATTTTGTCAATAATTAGACATGGTTGCTTTTGGTTTAGAAAGAGGACTTAGAAAATTGTCATAGAATTTCAAAATGAAATGTTAAAAGGAAAACTAAAAATGCCTAAGGGGGGAAAACTGAGTTAGTTTCATTTAGATTCATATTCGACAGTGATTCTCAGCTGGGCGCCTAACCCTTTTCTGGATCCCAAAAGCATTCTTCCTATTTTGCCACTTTCCTATTCTACTGTGCTAAGCTTGGCTCAGAGGGTTGAGAGTTGAGATGATGGGCCCTGGCACAAAGAGGTGATGTTTGCATGTGTGTATTTTAGAAAATCAACAGTGTGGTTAGACAGATGGCTTGACCTAAGAGTGTGCCTGAATCTAAAGATGAGACCCAGTGCTACAGCCATGACTGCCAACGATTCAAAAGTGTGTCATAGACCAAATCACGTGGGGAAATTCCAGTCTACACATCTGAAGGGTTGGCACAGTGGGTGGTCTGATGGAAACCAGCAAGAACATGACAGTAGGAAAAGAAAAAAAAAGAAAAAATTAGATTCAATAAAAGAAGGGAAAAAATTCCAAATGGTGAGTTTGTTCTATTTGGCTGCAGTATAACCTCTCCAGGGAACATGGTGGAACTTGAGTCATTTAAACCTTGGCTGGGAAAAGTCGTGGAGGATGTACAATAGACAAAGCTGGAGTTTGGATTAGTCTGGTGGAGGGAGCAGGAGACCCACTAGGTGATTTTAATCTGTTGTGTTCTGATTCAGCAGACATGCCCCCTGCTGTCAGAGTCCAGCTGCAGGGAGCGGACTTGGGCCAAGGTGATGGGCCTGAACACATGTGAATGGATGTGTGTGTAAAGGGAGGTGTTTTCCAAGTCATCATTGCCTCGTTTCCTCAGACCAACTGGGGTATTTGGAAAGTTAGCATGTTCCCTCTCATAATAAATTTCACATTTCTTTCAGGAAGTTTGTTTTATAGGGGGGAAAAAAAGAAGCAGGGGGAGGATATTCCATCTGAGTTTGCAGGAAACAATCTTTTTAATTAGAAGGCTGCCACACATTTTGGATTTTCCAATAGTACTTCAGTTCACTGCCGTCATATGTATGTGTGTTTTTTATAAAAGCACACTACTATGAATTATTTGTATTTCCTAGAAAGTCCTGGTCAAGGTGTGATTTCTGTGAAATTAGACCATTTTGTGACATCTGCGTAATCAACACATGGTTAAATAGTATATGTTGTGGTGTTTGATTCATAAAGTTATTTGAAGCCAGAAACCATCGCTACAAACTTGATATGAACCAAGATTTTACATGCACTGTCATTCATACCAGCACAATGCTGGGTTAACAGAGAGTGCTCAATAATTGCACATCGACTGATTTATTTGGCAGGTTGTTCAAGGTCTCTTCCAGGGTCTCCGCGGGGAGCAACCCAATGGGTGATTAAATCCAAGCCACTGTTGCAAAATGAGGTTGCTTCTCATTTCAGAAACACACAAGAATCCAAGGTGGCAGAGGTGGGGAGTGGGACAGAGGGGTAAACTAGATTTTACATCGAGAGACCTGGATTTGAGTGCCACCAGTCTCATGATTCATCAAAAGACTTAGTTAAGCACTGTCCCGCCAACCTACCCCACCTTAGTTTCTGAATCCATGAGATGGGGGAGCTATCTCCAGTGCTTTCCGTGGTTCTCCTAGCCTTGTCCTGCCCAGCAATAGCCAGAGCCAAGCTGCCAGTTGTTATCCTGCTGCAGCTGCCCGGGGATCATGGCTACTTCTTTGAGGAGAGGCAAAAATGAGAATATTCTCATAAAGCAGTAGGCTGTTCAGGGAGTTTTGCTGATGCAGCAGAGCAAAGAGAAATCAAGAAAAAAGACACCTGGGTTCTGGTTCTCCTTTTGTTTTGGACCTGACTTGCTATGTGATCTTGGACAAGTCGTTCAACATGTGTCTAGACCAAACGCTATAGAAATATAAAGAGGCAGTATTGCAGTTTTTACTAGAAATAATTCCTTAAGAATATGTTTGCTGTGGTTTGTTTGTTTGTTTGTTTGTTTGTTTGTTTGTTTAGCTATCCTCAAGTATCTTGTTACACAAAGATAGCTTAAAAATAAGGTAACAACCCCAAAAAACCTCACAAGTCAGACCCCCTTCTCTGGCTCTCTCAATATATTAATGCTGGTTGTTTGGAAGACAAGCAGTTGCTGGGTCTCCTGTTCCAATCCTGGTCCCACTAACCCCACAAATTCTTTACACTCTTCCCATAAAGAGATGATGCTTAATTCCTTTTCCCTTGAATATAGCCAACTCAATAACTCACTTCTAACTCACTGAAGTACAAAGTGGGGTGGTGACACTGCATGGTTTCTGAGGCTAAGCCTGGTGTTCTTTCCCAGGACACATACCTTTGGAGCCCTGAGCCACCTTGAAGCCACCTTGCTAGATACAGAGAGAGAGAGAGAGAGAGAGACAGACAGACAGAGACAGAGACAGAGACAGAGACAGGGACAGAGACAGAGAGATGTCTGAGGCTTCAGCCATTCCAGTTTCCTAGCCAGGTACCAGACATGTTAGTGAAGGAGACTTCAAAGTGATGTGGGCCACAGGCATCCTGGGACTGCAGCCTCATGAGAGGTGTTGAGCTTTTACCATCCAGCTGAGCTCCTCCCAAATCCCTTTCACACAGAAACTCGCCAAAGTCCTCACCTCCTAACACCATCCTTTTAAGCCACTAAACTCTGAGACAATGCGTTAAGCAGGAATAGATACCTAATACAGGAACTTTCCATCCTCTCTTCACCAAGGAATCCCTAAATAAAAGTCTCAGGTGGCAGCCCCAACTGCATTTTGGGAAGTGTTTCCATGACTGGAACCTACATCCTGTGGCTTTCCTGGAACAGACATGGAAATCCAAGGAGCTGCAGACTCCCAACTTTGATACTGATCTCAGGCAAACCACTTCAGCTCCTTGGACCTGTCTTACCTGCTTTAAACAGAGAATCCTTCTCCTATCTTTATACTTCCCAGGAGTACAAAGCTGGAACTTGCAGGTTGATGAAGTATTTCGAACTCCTCAGAAGGCCCTGTTTAAATTCAAGTGCTGTCATGATGTGTCTTCCACATAAGCACCATGAGTGGGCTCAGTGCTCTCCCAGGGCAATGGGAAGAAAAAGCCTGGCTCTGGTTGTCCTGCTCCTGCTCCCTCCAGTCCCTGGCCAGGCACCTCACTGGTCACTACCCTGAGCCCCACCTTGCCTATAAGATGAGTGTATTAGCCAACGAGCCTGCAATCTCTTTCTGGCTATGAAATGATGCAAAGAAAAAAAATAGAAGAAGACAGGCTCACTGCCTTCCAATATTTCCAACCCCGTAAGCAGACAGACCTAACTACTAAAAACACAAGAAGGTGAGAGACAATGTAATGTGAGATGAGGTGGTGCATTTGAAGACTTGCACATCCACAGAATCTAGGGCCCCAGACAGGGTGGTAGAAAAGTCATTTATTCAGCTGCTCTTAAAAGATGGTGCTGTGGACCGAATGTTTGTGTGATGCTCACCCTCAACATGATGGTGTTAGGAGGTGAGGACTTTGGCAAGTGAGCCCTATGAATGGGATTAGTGCACTTATAAGGAGGGAGATGCTCTCTCTCTCTCTCCACCAAGTGAGGATACAATGAGAAGATGGTCATTTGCAAAAAAAGGAAGAACGCCCTCATCAAAACAAGATCTGTCAACACCCTAATCTGGGACTTCCCAACTTCCAGAACTGTGAGAAAGAAATGTCTGCTATGTGAGCCACCCAGGCTATGGTGTCTTGTTATAGCAGATGGTGCAATAGTCACAATTCTTACTTGCAAACAACAGAAGCCATTCTTGTTCATTTAAGGAAAAAACAAAAGAAAGAAAGAATTTAATCAGTCTAGGAGGCTGCAAAATGTCCAGGAGAGCCAAACTCTGAAACCATGAGCCATAAAGTGCCCAATCACATGAAGGAGTTTCATGGAGAAGACTCCACAGCTTCTCGGACCCTCTGCACTGCCAACCAGAAGTTCAATTCTTCTATATTCCCAGGAACCGAGTATCTCTGCTACTTCCTTGTGGTCCTTCTGACGGGGGCACTGCCTCCAAACCAATTCTCATGTGGATATCTCATATGTAATAAAGGCACAGGAGTTTAGAGATGCAAGTTTTCTAGCTTCTCCCTGTATAATGTGGTATTTGAAGTGCTGGTGATATCCCAAATGTAGGAAGCATATGCAGAGACGTGCCCTGAGGTGATGATTGCCCCCAAAGATGGATAGAGTATGACTAAGCAGAGGATAGAAGAGGAGAACCCCCTTCGGGAGAGGGGAGCATCACGAAGGAGGAGGCAGGGCAAGAAAGAATGTGTGGACAGGCTGCCTCCCCTAACTGGGTCGGAATGGCGGGCCAAGTGACTGAGGGCACAGCTGAGGAGAGTCAGGCTGACAAGTCACGAGCCCTACCTCTCACGACGCCTGGCTGTCTGAGCCCCTTCCCCCTGACTCACGCCAGTCTTGCCCTGTCATTTGGAAGGAGCCGTTCCTTTCAGAGCTGGCATTTCGCCATCCATCTTCTTGTCTTCCCCTTTCCAACAGGGTGAATACATTTCTCTTCTGCTGCACGTGCCAACATACCTCGAATTTGCTGGCAGCAGGCACTTCCCATGTGTTGGTTTTGGAACCCATTAGCAGTTTGTCCCATTTCTCTTCCATCTGGACTAGAAATGTGCCAACCAGGATTTCTCTGAATTTTTTTCTTAACCTTGGGCTGCACCCCAAGGGAAGGTGCATCCAGACGCCCTGGTCTCAAGCTCTATCACTGCCGCATACCTGCCTTCCCCTCCACACCTCTTGATGGGCAACATGGCAGTTGGTCCCCTAAATGTAGTCCCAATTTGTGGTGACTTCCTCAGATGTAGTGCTCCGAGGCCAGTTTATTACAAAGGGACATTTGAGCTTCCACTGGAAATTGGAAATACATATTCTTGGCATCAGTAAGGAGAGACTGTGAAAATTCTCTTAGTGTTGAACTTCTTTCCATGAGTAGCATACTCAAAAAGTCAGCAGAAGTTAGTGG
Source organism: Cynopterus sphinx (assembly GCA_030015415.1). Lineage (NCBI taxonomy): Eukaryota > Metazoa > Chordata > Mammalia > Chiroptera > Pteropodidae > Cynopterus > Cynopterus sphinx. Next base: position 48,461,304 of record CM057386.1, on the reverse strand, counting down.
GGGCCGTCCAATGTGAAAATCAGGCTAAAACTAGAGATATGGGAGGGTGGCAAGTGGAAACCGTAGCCATGTGGCCAGAGAGCATCAGTGCACACCACCTGGTAGGTGCTCAGTGAGTACCTGCCGTATAGATTACGGGATAAAATGTAGGAGCAAGCAACACGTGGTCACGTCATGCCTTCACTTTATCACACCGATTCATCAATCAATGTCCATCTTGAAGTTTCAGCGAGTCTAACTGCTTAAACTTCTGGGTCCATATAACCCTTCTCTCTCCCCTTCTGCGACAGCTGGAATTCCTGCCCTCAACATCTCCTATCAGGCGCCTGTCTGAGCTTCCTCTTGGGTCCCCTGACTTCCAGACTTAGGCCTTGCCAGCCCACTCTGCATACCACAGTCATATTTATCTTTCTATAAACAAAGCTGCTAAATATGGGACTCTAGATTGGACCCTGGAACAGAAAAAAAAAATAGTAGTAGAAAAATGGGGAAATCCAAAGAGACTCTGAAGTCTAGTTAACAGTAATGTATCGACATAAATCTTGCAGCGTTGACATGTAGATGAAAGACGTCAACGATCGGGGAAACTAGGTAAAGGGTATCCTGAACTGTCTGTAGTATCTTTGCAACTTTTTTCTGAATTTAAAATTATTCTTACAACCAAAAGTTATTATTTTTTTAAGCAAATCTGAACATATTACTGTCCTGCTTAAAACTAGGGTGACCAACCATCCTGGTCTGCCCAACATGGAGGTTTCCTGGGATGAAAGACGTTTACTGTTAAAACCAAGAAAGACCCTGGGCAAACCGAGATGGTTGGTCACCCTAAACCCTCAAATGGCTTCTCATCTCATCTGGTAAAGATAAAGTCCAAATTCCTTCAGCCAGAGTGACAAGGGCTTCTATGGCCTGTGCCCCGCCTGTGCCCCACCTGTGCTCCTAGCCACAGAGCTTACCACGACTGTGATCCCAGAGCCTGCCCACCACCCTGTGTGCACTTCTCAGCGACCCGCCACCTGTGCCATAGCTCATGCTGTTTCCTCAGCCTGGAGGGCCCTCCCACCTCACCCCTCTGGCCAACATACACAGAGACACAAAAACTTGTTTCTTGGGCAGCTCCTAAAAAAAGCCTTCCTCCATCCAAAGGAGTAAAAAATCTTATGTCTACACAAAAAACCTGCATATAGGTGTTTATAGCAGCTTTAGGCATAATTGCCAAAACTTGGAAGCAGCCAGGATGTCCTTCAGTAGACGAATGGACATATAAACTGTGGCCCATCCAGACAATGGGATATTATTGAGCGCTAAAAAGAAATGAGCTCTCAGGCCATGAAGAGATATGGAGGAAACAAATGCATATTACTAGGTGAAATCAGCCCATCCAAACAGGCTACATACAGCATGATTCCAACTACATGACCTTTTGGGAAAGGCAAAACTATAGAAATAGTGAAAAGATCAGTGGTTGCCAGGGGCTGGGGAGAAGAGGGAGGAGTAAATAGGCCAAACCCAGAGGATTTTTACGGCAGTGTAACTGTTTGCTATGAGATTAGAATGATGGATACATGTCATTACCCATGGACTGTACATCAGGAGTGAATCTTAATGTAATCCACGGACGTCGGGGGATTATGATGTGTCAGTGGAGGTTCACCGGTTGTAACCAGTGTACCATTCTGTGGCGGGTGTCGCTAATGGGAGAGACTGCATGAGCGCAAGCAAGGGGCGTGTGAGAAATCTCGGTACCTTTCTCCAGTTTTCTGTGGACTAAAAAGAGCTCTAGAAAGTAGTCTATTAGAAAAAACAAATCTTTCTCTGCACATTTGTCCCGCTCCCTCCCATAGAATTGGCCCAGAGAGCGGGGATTATATCAGAGACACTTCTACATCCCCAGAGCGCAGAGACCTTTATCGCTCCCGATAATTTGATATGTTTGTTAAATGAGTCACTATTATTGATTATCTACTAGATGTCAAACACCCTCTCCTCCCTCCTGAATGTTTATGTTTTCCAACTCGGGTGCTTCATCCTTCTCAGCTCATATAGAAGTTAAAAGAAATCTCTTGTTCCGATGCCCTATATAGTACTTGCCCCGTTTCCTTGTCATTACACAGGTGAGGTTCTCACAGGGGCATCCTTATGTTCACTTTGTGCTTCTCTTAATGACTTATCTGTGAGTCCCTGCCCTCTGGCTTGTGTTCATCGGTAGCCCTGTTGGGCACCCCTTACACTGTCCTCCTTTGGTGCCCAGCTTTGGTCCTAACCTCCCAGTTTACCCCCATCTGCCTCTGCTTCACTTGTTGAGCCGTCTTTTCATTTATGGCCTCACCTGACCCTGGTGCCTGAGCAAGAATTCTCAATGCTAGTCTTTCCTTTCTCTCCTTGATTACAATCATTCTTCCTCAGCCCTCTGCCACTCCATGAGAGGCTGATTTGTTTGGCCTGGTCCCATGTGCAGGCTCCCCGAGGCTGCCTGACTCTGAGAGCAGAACCCAGGAAGCTCTGCTCCAAGGCCACTGTCACCAAGGGCTTCACTGGCTCCCATTTTAACAGAACAGGCCCATTTCTAGGCCACTTCTTACTCAGCATCTCCACAGGGTTGGACAGAATAGGCTGCTCTCCCAACCTACTCCTGTGATGAGGGCAGCCATGGAACAGGATGTTTGAGAAACTTCTATGCATTTTATTTGGGATATCCTAGGTGCTGAAGCTCTGCTCTGGGACAGGGCAAGAACCACTCCCCACTCGCAAGGATAGCCCAGCGCTGTGGACAGAGAGTCAATCTAGCAAAAAAGCCCCAGCCTGCCCCAGAAATCCTTCCTCGTTATTAGTTTGCCTTCTCAGAATGCATCAACATTCAAAATGCACACACTCTTAAACCTTTGCACCCAGAATGTCCAATTCTAGATTTCTACTCCATAGAAATATTCACACGCGTGCCTCAAGGTGTATGTACAAGCACATTCTGTTGAAGTGAAATATGGAGAATAATCTACAGTCAACAACGAAATATATAAATTGAGGTAAATGCATGCGACGGCATACTGGGCAGCCATTGAAACACTGAGGTAGATCTATATGTATTAACAGGAAGAGATGGCCGAAGTATGGTCTAGGTCAGGGGTCAGCAAACTGAGTCCCATAAGTCAAATTCAACCCCTTGCCTGTGTTTGTACTGCCCATGAGATAAGGAAGGTTTTTTTAAAATCAAAAGAGGAGTAATATTTTGTGATACATGAAAATTATACAAAACTCAAGTTTTGGTGTCTATAAATAACATTTTACTGCAACACAGCCATCCATGCCCATTCGCTTACATATTGTCTATGGCCAATTTCTTGATACAAGAGCAGAGTTGAGTAGAGGTGCCGGAGACTGCATGGATCACAAAGCCAAAAATATTTATTATCTGGCCTTTTATAGAAAATGTTTGCCAACCCTAGCCCAGGTGATAAAAGGCAAATCACACACACACACACACACACACACACACACACACACACACACAACTTCCTTTCATAGAACACTCTCATAAAAATTATGTACACACGTATTTAGTTTATAAATTAATAGAAAAAGGTGTGAGAGGACACACCGTAAACTGTTAACAACGGTTCCCTATGAGAGAGGAGCAGGGTTGGAGAAGAAAAGATGAATAAAGGAGACGACGTGCTTTATCCCTTATATCTATATTCCCTCAATGTTCACACTGGCTACACGTACATATACATAGACAGTGGAGTCTTGTTCTTTGCAGTAGTTACGTTCTATAAAGTCGCCACAAATACTGAAACAGAAAATGCTGAACCATTGCTTCTAGGGGAAATAGAACGTTTCCTACAAGCCTCTGGTCCCAGCATTTTCCTCAGCCCATCAATATAAACTTCATTTGATGTGTATTTCTGTTTAAGACACCTTATTTAATACATATTGCTGATTCATGAACATGGAAGCCACAGCCAACAGCTCTGTAACTCATGCCTGAATGAGGCTCATCTAACACACGTATTTTTTCCTGTAAGGCACATCCCAGCCTTCTCTGGCTTAGGAACACTAGACGGCTTTTTTAACTCTACACCTGGAGCCGTTTTGAACAACAAAATCACCAGCAGAAAACAAAACAGTGCAAGAAGAAATGTGGCTCTAAATGGATCTGGGAACCGGTACTTGTTTACAGCATGAGAGCCGGAGCAAGTGTCACCTTGTTTCCCCTCAGCTAGGAATGTGCCCATTAGGTGACTCGAATTGTTTGCCGCTCTGCCCATGTCCACAACTGGCTACAAAAGCTCCACATATACTGATTTGTGGGTTACAAACAAATTTTATTGAGTTGATAATTCACTAATATGGAATTGGTAAATAAAGAAGATAAAATATGTGTGTGTGTGTGTGTGTGTGTGTGTACGTATAAACACACATACATTGTTTTTGCACTTAATAAAAAATGTGTTTAATGTTTGACCTTGACCAGAGTTGCCACCAAAGTCTACCTTTTGGGCAGCGTGCAGAGGGCCTCTAACCATGCCTCTGATGGGTAGAGATGCTCATTTTCACATAAGGGAGCCAACTTTCTCCAGGAACTCCAATAGGGCAGAAATGGCACAAAGAAACGGACGTGTCAAGGCTTCCTCGTGGCGATTTCCTGTTGTTGAAGGGTTGGCCTCCTTGGTATCTATGAACAGCTGCTTCCTGGGGATTGGCAAAGCTGTGCCATCTATGAGGCATGAGAATGCTGGTAACACACACAGCTGGGCCAGCCAGTCCTCATCTGGACTTCCATTTCCTCATTCACTCATCTGTTTATACCTTTCATTTATTCACACCACTCATGTGTGCAGTCTATGCGTTCATGCTCTCCTAGCATCGACATCATAAGCCTTTATCCAGACGGAGCCAAAAGATGCAGTGTCTTGTTCTGTTTTGTCCTTTCTTCCCTTGGTACCCAGCCTTCCAGGGCCAAGTTGGACTGATAAGCACTATTGGATCAGCATAGTGGGAACGAATTCCTCAGTGGACATTCTAGTTGGCCAGCTCACAAGAGGGCCCTAGCAGTGAAGGGAGCAGGGCGAGTGGGATCCTGGGGTGGGGAGATGTTGTGAGCCCCCCACTTTCCCACTCCGGTCTCCCAACCTCCTCCCGGAGCTGCCACCCCTGCCTTGGCTGGGCATAGCTCATGGGGAAGGAGTACTAAAGAGTGGAGGAAAGGGGGCGGGGGAAGCACTGGAAGTGAGGGGGCGTGATGCAGTAACATTGCTTCCAGGCGGAAAAGCCACTTTAAATCTCTTCTCCTGAAATGGAAATTCACACAGTATATGACACGAAATTATACATAGGCATCTGTGGTCTAACAGGTTTTCAACCTTTGGCTTGTCATCCCAGGGGCCTTTTTAAAGTCCTGTGAGTAAAACGGTGTCTTCCTGGCCCCATGCTCTCAGAGCTTTAGGACAGGGATCAGAACCAGTGAATAGGTCACATCGGAACACAGTTCAAGGCCACAAAACAGGACTGAGAGACGTGCCCAGGCCCACAGTAGATTAATTTTGGGCCTGACCCGAAGATATTGAAGGACCATCAGGCTTAAAGACGTGAAGTCCAGTCCTCAGAGAGGGCTGGACACACCCCCCAGCTGGAGCTCGCACAAAGCTCTGTTGCCATCTTGTGGTGAGAGGAGGAGGGCCTCGGAGCTCTCCCCGACTTCTCCAGGCTCTTCTCAAGTAAGGAGTTCCCCAGGGGCTTACACGAGTTCATGGAAACGCAGGAAGTCCTTCCCGAGGGCTTCTGCTGCCCAACACCTCCCCTGACGCTGGCGCCCTGGACCGGGCACCACTGGAGACCAGCCATGTGTCTGGAGGAGACTCCTCTCTGGGCCCATCGCTCCCCTGTGAAACTTCAAATTGTCCTAAGGTCTCTCCCAGCTCTCACCTGCTGTTTGTATAGTCACTGTTCTGGGCAAGGCACCGTGAGGGACCCAGAAAGCTATAAGAGCTGTTTCTCTCCTCAGCCACTCAGCACTGTGTTGGGGCGGCCGAGAGGCCGTGCCCAGATGGGCCTGCGGGAGTAAGGGCCCCTGCTGTCCTCCCTTTGGGAATTCCCCACAGTCGGTCCCTCTTAGTCAGTAAGGAAGAGGAAAGTGTCTTTTCTGGACCTGGCCTCTGTGTCCAAAGATGGAATACAGTCTCTCTAAGTCTGGTGGCCAGTGGGGCTGAGCAGTGAAGACCTGGGAGAGGGCGTGGAGGGAGTGCATGTGCATGCGTGTGTGTGTGTGCGCGTGGGTGTGTGGGTGGGTGTGTGGGTGCACGTTTCTGCGAATGTGTGTTTCAGTGTCTGTTCCCCTGTGAGAAAGGAAAAGACCTAAAGAAGAAACACTGCACAGAGGACTGCCGGGCCTGCTGGCATCGGGAAGAAACTGAAATACTGACTTTTCTTCCGTGAGAATTGAGACGGAGCCTCCAAACTTCGAGAGGAATAATCAAGTCCATTTCTCGGGGGCTGCCTTGAAGACTGGAAGCTGTAGCCTACGTGGCCATTATTTCAGCTACAGGTGAGACTTGTGTTGCCTGTGACAAAAGTAGCAGAATGTGCTGCTGTAGGACATGGAAGGCCTCCTGTGTTTTCCCGCCACCCCACCAGCAGACCCTGCTCCTCGCTCCCTCTGTCACCACTGGAGAGTACTTTCCTCACGCCTGTCCTGCTCTGCGCTGGGACCTAGCCAGCAGGCTCCATCCTGTCCCTGTCCATACCGTCTCACGCTCACAGCCAGGTGTTATCTCTGCGACTGTCCCTGAACAGCCATGCTGGGGGCTCCTGGAAAAAGCGGGTTCTTGCTTGTAAGTCCTGCGCTATTGTGTGTTAGACGCAGGAGGCCCGGACCCAGTGTGCTGAGTGGGGCAGCGACCGACAGCTCTGGGGAAGTTTGTTTTTCAGACTTCTGAAGAGAATGTTGCCAAGACCAACGCAGGCGGGAATGAAAGAAGAGATAGAGAGAGAGTACCAAGGGGCTAGAGTTGTTCCCATTTCAATGGGAGGAAAACAAGCCCAATGTAGGTAGCTTAGCAGGTCTCTACAATCGATGGAGTTAATACATGAACCTTCTCTACCCTCTGCAAGGAATGATAAGTCAGTGTCACTGCATCCATTCTAGAGGGGGGAAAGCAAGGTATGTGAAGTTCATGGCTCCAGCAGCAACACTATGTACGTACACTCTACATTATATGTGTGTGTGTTGTTTACACCTACTTCACATGTTTACTTTTCCATCATCTTTCTAGATCCCCGATGGCTCTGGGAGGCAGGAACGCCAGACTGACAGTCTCCCAGCCCGGGACAGGGTTCTGATAGAGCAGGGCCCCTGCGTTTCTGGCTAGAACCACTGTTGGTGACCTAACTGTTTTGATTTCCAGCTCACTGTTCCCTTGCCTTGCTTACAAAGTCCAAATAATGCTTCCCCCTTCCCCATTTCAGTAATGCTTGTGTCTCAGGGGAATCCAGTCCCAGCAGTTAGGGCGACTCAAATCTCCTTGCTTGTATTGGGTTCAGAACCCTTGCTTAGGTCAATCAGCCCAGGACATCAGTCAAGTGGCTGCTATTAATCCAGGTGGTGTTTTAAGTTGACCAGTTCAGATTAAGGGGGAAAGATTTCCCCTCTTTTCCCCTGGATATAACCAAAGAAACAAGTACCAGATCTGGCACTGGCCGCCACCTTGCAGCCATGAAGGAAGTCAGCCTAAGGGAAAGAATTAGAAGAGGGCAGAGCAGGCAGGATCACAGCAAAACAAAGTTAGCCCCTTGACCACACCCTACCTGGAGACCTGGCTCTGGGCTACTTGTTAGACCATACTGTAAACTCCTTCATGTTTAAGTCAGTTTGCATCGACTTTTCTCTTCCTTGTGTTTGCAAGCATCCTCACGGGCATGACTGGACAGACAGACTGTTAGTCTTCTCCTTGCCTTCTTCTGGCCCCTGTCAGAGCCAAGTCAGCACACATGGAAAGGACCAGGGCAAACTAAATGTGTCTTCTGGACACCACAAATGTCTTTGTGGTATCTCGAGGCTTTAAAAGCTGTGCAGGGAGCTGCGGCCTAGCTCAGTCCTGCTTCCCATTAGGATAAACATATCCCTCATTGTAGCAACCCGTGCACAGCTCCAGAAATAGCCTGCTCACCAGAGAAAAGGCACTTTATTTGACAGCTTCCACAGCCATGTCATTATCATATAAACTCTTTTATCCACCCCTTTCCCCTGCCTGGAACTCAAATTGCATCTTTAAAATGTCTAAATAGCAGTTTGGTGATCTTCAATGAAGCTCTGCTTGATACTGAGCTGGGAAAGTCCATGTCAAAATCCCAGCCTCAGAGAAGTCTCGGGGAGGGGTGTGAAGGGTGTTTTTCATCCAGTTAGTTTTCTGTGCAGGAAGACGGGTTGAAAATACTTGACAACAGGCTCAATTTCCATGTCTAAAGCCCAGCTTTCAACTTCCAAATCAATGCCATCAGCCCCACAGACCCGGCCTGAGCACCTGCGTGTCACTTCCCACCCTCGCTGGGACCTGGTGACTCTTCCTCCTGGCCTCTTTCTCCCAGGGCTGGCACAGCCATGCATGGGTGTGGGTACCGAGTGGTTCCAGGAGAAATCAGGCAAGATGCAAAGAGGAAGTCCCAACTGGTAAGGGACAACATCAGAACTATTCCTGTGGGGGCTGCTCAGGGCAGCCAAAGACAGCATGAGAGGGAAAAAAGGAAGCTCTCCAGAAGAAAGAGGGAGCCTGCACACGGGGGAGTTGGGGGCTGAAGGCATCTGGGCTGGCTAATTTGGAGACGGGGGAAGTCCATTTCCCAGGCAACCTCTGAGCAAAACTGGGAAGCAGGTGGGAGTTTGTTTCCCATGCCCAGCCCACTCCCTCCTGCCTTAATGCATCCCATTTCACTTTTCCCTCTTCCCCTTACCGAAACCTACTCCACATCCTCCCTGGACCTGAGTGGCAGACTCTGGCTCTAAGTGCTGAGGGGAAGGCCAAGGAGGCAGCTGCAGTGTAGAAAAGTGGGGTGTCTTTCCAAAAGGGAATGAAGACTTTCTCTGCCAAAGTCCATGTCCAACAGCAGAACGGAAGACTTGGTGGGAGGAGAGAGCATGGGGCCACTCTCTCCAGAGCACCCACTCCATACCTGTGCTTACTCTGCCTCCTCGTAGCCTCACAAGAATCCCGTATTACGGAGATCATTGGCCTCAATTTGCAGATGAGAAAACTGAGGCTGAGGGCGTCAAGGAATTTTCCCGAGGTCATGCTGCTAGTAAAGTGGTCATCGGGATTCAAGCCTAGGTCTTTCTGCCACTCGAGGGCTGGTTTGTTCCACCACCTACCCTGCTTGTCTGCTTAGGTGAGGTGGACTCTCACCTTCTTTACTGCCTCCTAAACTGACTGACCTGGGGAAGCAGATAGCAACTCCCCTGGTGGAGCCCACGATATGTCAGTTGGGCAGTGGCTGGGAGTCACAGGTCTGAGAATCGACCTTTTCTTTCCTGCAAGTTGCTCCCAATCAGTACTAGACAGCATGGGCCATCCCAGAAGAAAGGATAATTTGGAATTTTCTAAAAGTCCACAAGTTCACAGAGCTTGTTGGAGTACCCCAGATTTCCCCAGATTTCCCCAGATTTCCACTGTCATTTCTTCTCATCTAGAGTGGCAACTACTGCTACCTCAGGCATCCTTTTAGGTCTACCACGTTTCTCCTTACCTCTGCAGAGTTCTCCTTGTGCTCCTCACACACACACACACACACACACACACACACACACACACACACACACACAATCAATTCCTCTTGATAGCAAAATGTTTGAGCTTATTATAATCTTGCTTTTCTTCTAGATTTCTGGAATATTAAAAAAAAAAAAGGTAATCGTCTCTACACTGTTGGCTGAGGAAAACTTCAGTCATCAGAATTAAGTAACAGAAGTAGAGCAGCTCTGTTTCTAGTGAAACAGGTTTGGGGAAAGGCGGCTTTTCTGCAGGCCCGTTGTGTCCCGGGCGATTTCCACTTGTGCGCGTGCTGCGGGTGGGAGCTGTCCTGCTGCGTGTGCGCCCTCGTGCAGCCCTGTGCGCCGGAGCGTGTGTGCTGAGGGACGCAGAAGCACTCTGGCTGTCCAGTCAGATTCAGGCAACAAAAAATCTGCATTTCATTGCACATGTTGTAAAAATAATCACACAGAAGACCACGCTAGCGTTGAAACTATGTGTCCTTGATTTAGTGCCTGAGTGTGGCACATCTTTCTCCTGAAATGCTTATGAAGCTGTAAACTGTAAGTCAGAATTTCTTCAAGAACATGTCTTCTCTCGTTAAGATGATTTTATTTCTGAGGGTGTTCCCAGCCTTTTCCGGGAAAAGGAGAAGAGGGGTGGGGGTGGGACGTGGGGGATTTGCTGGGTGAAAGAGAGGACATGGAGGCTGCCTTCGATCAGGCTTAAAGGAGTCTTTGTTTTTAGTTAACCATGTCTTGGGCTACGGAGAAACCAGCCTCTCTCTAGAATCTCAACTCTGATAAAGTGCTCTGCACTGCAGCCCTCTCTCTACCTCCCAGACAGCAGCCTTTCCCCATTTGACGATTATTTATTGCTTCTCAACCACCTTTCATGCCACTAAATGATTCTCATGCTCAGTGAAGAAAACAGCCCAGCGGGATTTTATTTTCTTTTCCTGAGTGTGGCCTTGTCTCTCCACCTCATCCCAGGGAGCATTTAGGGCTGGACAATCTGCACTACTCTCTGTTCTCATGGGACAGCTCTATGTCATTGTCATGGCCGGGAAAAGGTCCCAAGAGTCCACAGGGCTGCCTTTGGGCCTGCACGACTGTACTTTTAAAAGAGGGGAAATCCCAAGCTGCTTCTAGAAGCTTGCTTCTAAGAAGGAGCTCAGTCAAAATGCTTGTTTCCAACTCCTCCACTCCTCAGGATATTCAGTAGGTGGGCACCCCTCCTGGACTTTAAAAATGTAGATTTAGCCTAAGTGGACTGATGCCAACCTCCCTGGCTCTCCACCCAGGTCCAAAATAAATTCACACCTCCTCATTTCTGTCCTATTAATCAGTCAGTCTGAGGAAAAACAAGCCAGCCAAGCTTGGCTAGTTGAACGAGCCACAGAATACATGTTTTCAGATATTTTTAAATTAATTTTATTTCCTGCTCATATTTTTAATTTTGCTTCCGTTACCAGAATGTAACTGTGCCATACCTCTTGCAAGGAAAACTGCAAATTCTATAGTTAGACTCTCCCCACCTGCCCTCCCTCCCCCATCCCTGCCCCAAATTCCAGGCTTTATTTGCAGACTCTGTACTGCCCTGCTGCCTAGGCCGTGGCCCTGGGCAAAGGTGGAGATGGGGAGCGGACCCCAGGCCCTTCATCCTTCGGGCTCTGGTTTGCAGCTTCAGCCTCCCTTGCTGTGCCTTAACTCTCGCTTCCTGGCCCAGTTTGGTCAGTGTCTAGAGACCCTAAGACCAGCACCCACTCTCTGGCTTTGGAGACTGAGGTGCCCAGGTGTCAGCATAACTCCCTCAGTTTCTTTCTTTCCTCCTCACTCCTTCTCTGGTCAGGTCTTGCCCTCATCTGCCTCTTCCTTTTGCTCCTGAGCCTCTTTAAGAAAAGACTAAAGAGCAGGTCAAAATGTTTTTTTGAAAAAAACTTTAAAATTCTCTCTACATAGGTAAACCATAATAATAGCAAACACTAGAGATTACCAAGTGACAGCCAGGCAGATTAATTCATTTACTACTCACCACAACCCTGTGAGGTGATACTATTATCATCCCTTTATGCGGGGGACTGAGGCATAAAGAGTCTGAAACTGCCCTGTCACCCAGCCAGGGTGTGGGAGGGCTGGGACCTGAACACAGGCAGCTCCTACCGATTGCATTATTCTGCCTCTCTAATGGAAAGCTTTCTGTAATGGGAAGAAAGCAGATCTTATCATTTTTTACTAGTATAGTAGTATCTGATTTATCAAGAAGTAAATTATTTAATAGTCTCAACTACTCAAGCCCCAGTCAATAACTGAAAATATATGTGAGGGGGGCCTTTGAGAGACTAAAGAATATGTCACAAAATTCAAATCCAAAGGTTCCTGAGGAAAGCCCCTCAGGCCTTCCCACAAGATCACAAAAACCCACCAGCTCTTACTTTACATACAGTTCTAACAGACCGGGAGGGTGGTTTCCCAGCCACAGCTTATTAGAAACAACAAATTAGAAGTTCATATCAACCTTAAAGGGAGGCTGGAGTCAAAAAGTAACACCAAGTCCTGCTATATTTGCAGCCAAAAGAGATGATGTTAGAGACGCATTTAAAATTCACATATAATAATTATAGCCTAAAACAAGCAGCATGCAGCATTATATCCACAGTATGACTTCAATGTGTAAAATGAGCAAACAAAATTCAAAACTATGACAATAAAGCAGAAATATATCAAAATGTGTTTTTCTCTGCATGCTGTGGGTGATTCTGTTTTCTTTCCACTTTTTCAAATTTTCTGTAATGCGTGTGCTGTCCTTTATAAATTGGGACGGTGAGGGGGGGAGGAAACCTTCCAATAAACTTGTTAAAAGAGAAATAAGGAAAGAGGAAGGGAGAAAGAAATGGAGGTTAGGTTAGGTCAGGTGCAAGCTAAGTAACCGGTCATGAAGGAGAGGAAGAGAAACTATCTTAATTCACATCCCAAAGTTCAAAATGCCTGACAGTATAGGGGCCACTTCTTCCTAGAAGGGCAATTTCCTCTACATAAATCAATCACTTTGAATACATCACTATATAATCAACTGACCATTAGAATAATAATTGCTATTAACTAAGCACTTACCTCTTTCTAAGCAAGCGCTTTACTTATAAAATCACTGGGCCTCAAATGGTCTGTGTAAGGGAGGTATGCTTTTCCTCAATGTACCCATGGAAACCTGAAGCCTGACAATTGGTATTTGCTAGAGTGAGGGTCTGCTTCTGTTCATGACAGCATGAGGCATGTTCATGATGGCGAGAAGCTGAGAGACAAGAACCCCAGAGGAGACACATTCCCATTAAAAATCGTTAAGGTAGATGAGAGTATTTTATTACTTAAAGAGTGTCAGGTATGGGAAATACTTACCTAGCACAGCTTACGGAGCTAGGCAGTGAACAGGGGAAGAACTTCGTGTGAAGTTCCCTAGACCTGCTCCAGCCCCCAGGCCCTGAGGGGTCACAGCAGAACGGGGAAGGCTGAGCTGGAGAACAGGCTCTGCTGTCTAGCACCTGGAAGTACTGCCGTCCCTTCTGTGCGGACCATGCCTAATATTGGCCTAACACGGGGCTTTATGCAAAGCAAACACTCAACACAGAGTCTACTAAAAGGGAAGAAGGGATGGGAGTGGAGTGAGGGAGAAAGGAGGAGAGGAAAGAAGGTGCTCACAATTCCATCACACAACGCCATTTACTGCGGGAGACTCAGGTAATGACATCCAAGGCTTCTTTTAGAATATAAGTGGCATCCAGGAAGGCTGCTTAAGCTATTAAGTTGGAGCACGGCGTTAAGGGAGTGGAACACAGGAGGGAAAATTTCAAGGAAGGAAGAACTGGGTGTGTGACCGGAGAAAGGAGACTTTAAGTCTTTTCCTCAGAGGCTTAGTTAACTTAAAATAACGTTGTTTTCATAGCATCGTAACCTTTTAGCTCTGAAAGGTACCGTGACCATCACCTAATTTCTAGTCCAATCTCCTTATTCTACACACAAGGAAACCGAGTCCCAGAGAGGGGAATTGATTTTTCCGGGGTCACTTTGCAAGGGTGTGCCTGTGCCTGAAGCAGAAAGCGCTTTTCTAACTTGTTGCTACCTCAAACTTATTTTGACAGCGAGAACCTAAAGCTGTGCTGCAGAGAACTGGTAGAACAGTTTCTCTACAAGGGTGTTTGCTGCTGCTGCGCAGAAGAGAACATGCTGCGTTCTCACACAGTCATGTTCTGCGAAACGGGTTCCGAGGCCGCATCCCTCTGCCCTTTCCATCTGAGATGATGGTCTTGCAAACGACCACCCTGTAAAACCGAAACCGAAACGGACCTCACCCCTGGCCTAACCTGTACCCAAACCAAATACCAATCTTTTCACTGAACCGCAAAAGGAACTAAAATCCTTCAGAAGAATCCCTAGTGAGCATTGCGAACCAGAACCAAATGGATATGCTTGCAACACAGCTGAAGCAGAACAGAATCTGGCCAATCAGAATGTTGTCTGACCCCGGGAATTGCAGCTCTTGGCCATTAGTGTGATGTGGATAAAGAAGAGAGGCAGTGGAGGCAGAAAGAAAACTCTATCCTGGTAAAGAGAAAATGGAAGTTAGTGGCTAACTGCCCACGGACGTGCACTTCCCCATTCCATGTTCTATTGGGGCATCTGAGACTCCTGGTGGGACAGAAAGCTGAGCTCCGTGCTGCCCAGATCCAACACCGTGATCCTTTGAGGGTCAGAGAGCCCAGGGAACTCCTTGTGACAAAGGTGAAGACTGAAGACAGGCAGGATATCAATTCCTTGTGTGTTCCGTATAAACCGTTAAACTGCGCCCTGTGCTATGGAGGTGGTACTTAGTTAGGAAGACTATATTTGAAGAACACGACATGAATTACATCTGGCTTCTTATCGGAGGCAGCATTTTAGGAATCTGCCAACTGGTTTCATCCACATGAAGGTAGACAACAGCAGGCTGACATGTGTGCGCTAGTATCAACTGTCAGAGAATGTACCCTGGGAGTGCCAACAACATATCGTTTGAGGCCAAAATTCCATTCACCTTTCATTTTCCAATCAAACGTCTTTCCCTCCACTGAACACACTTGATTAGCCCGCATAGCTCCATGTTGGAAACAATTGCCCTTCTCTGAACTTTCACGTAAGTGGAGCTGTACTTCTCCCGAAAGATAGAATCATTTCTACTGCTGATTACGGTTCTTGATGCCTGCGAGAAACTTAGGGAAAGGTCTCCTGTTTCACTTTTCCCTGACTCCCTGGCCTCTCTGGCAGCACCCAGCCACAAAACAAATCTTCACTGAGTGAACAAATGAATTTCCGAGGTTGCTACCTAAGCGAAGTTTCTACCTGGGCTGAAAAACTGGCATAAGCCCTCTGAAATCACGTGCAAATCTGTGCTGACAGTCCAGGCGTGTGTGTTGTTTGAGGAAGGCTGCACAGCTTTTATAAGATTCTCAGAGGGATCCAGTTCCCCAAACAATTAAAAACCACAGCTCCAGGACTGTTGTAAGGATAAAGCAAACAAAGCCTGTGAGAGAGCTTGGAATTCTGTCTGCGGGGGAATGTCTCGTGTTGAGCTCCTGGAAGCTGGTGGACGGGCCATGCTTCCACTATCTCTTCCTCTCTCCACACCACACTTAATGGTAATAACGTTAATAACCACCACCATTTTTCCAGCACCTATCAGGAACCAGGCTCTGCTCCAGTGTTTCCTGCATTACAAATAAAGACGCCAAGGCTCAAAGAGGAAAAGGTTGATGACAAGGACAGGCTGGATTCTGAAACCAGGCCTTACTCCTCTGAGGCAGCTCATAAGACACATGCAAATAGGACTCTAAATGGTACCACCGGCATGACAGGGACCTCCAATTAGGAAGTTCCAAAGTCCTAGCTATACAATGTGTGTGTGTGTGTGTGTGTGTGTGTGTGTGTGTGTGTGTGTGTGTGTCTAACAAGGGATGGATGAATGGATGGATGGATGGATGGATGGATGGATGGATGGATGGATGGATTACTGGGTGAAGAAGGAGAGAAAGGAACTCACCTTTAGCTTCTTCCAGATGTTTATCATCCAAATTCACAGCTGTGGCACAGACTGAATCAAATGAATATGCCCTGATTTGGAGAACAATAAATTCTAACAAGAAGGCCATCTTCTCTATTATGAGTTGAATTGTATCCCCTGCTCCCCCACGAAAGTGAAATCCTAACTCCCAGTACCTCAGAGTGTGACCTTATTTAGAAATAGTTTTGCTGCAGATGTGACTATTTAAGATGAGGTCTGACTAGAATTAGGGTGCACCCCTAATTCAATATAACCGATGTCCTTACAAAAAGGTAGATATTTGGACACAGACACGCACACCAGGAGAACGCCATGTGATGATGGAGGCAGAGCTCTACAACCCAAAAAACACCAAAGATTATTAGCAAAGCCCCAGAAGCAAGGAGAGAGGCATAGAACAGGATTTTCTCAGGAACCACCCCTGCCACCGACACCTCGGTCAGACTTCTGGCCTCCTAACTCTGAAATAATAAATTTCTGTGGTTGAAGCCACTCCGTGTGTGGTACTCTGAAACAGCCCATGAAAACTAAATACCCCCTCTTTCTCCAAAAGAAGAGTGAAGGTGTGAAAAGGTGCATGTGATCTGAACTGTAGCTCTGCCCCATGTGCCAAATTTGAACCCTTTACTCCTTCAGTCCCCCCGCAACGCTGACTCCAACAAGTCAGGCGATACCAACATGGCAGGAGTGAGGGGAAGCCATTCTGAGTTGACTGCATTTTGCCCAGTACCAAGGCCTGGTTTTCATCGCACTTTTCTTAAATTTCACAAACTTCTAAATTCGAACCACTGTTCTCTTTATGTCTACATTGCTTATTTACTTGTATACGTTCAATGAATAATTAAGCAAATCAGAAAGCCAAGGCTCAGATTCTAGCTTTATGACTGAGCAACCCTTAAGCCTTAACTGTGACCCATGACACGCTGGCCCCTGGCAAGTTTCTCTGAGTGGGGAGGAAAAAGGCCTGAAGACAGTCCTGCCTGCAAAGGGTCTACAGTCCAGCGAAGGAGACAAGACTGAAGGGAGATGCACAGCACAATGTTTATGTAATGATAACAGGCAGTAACGTGAGAGGGTTCGGGCAACAGCCAAATAAAAGCTACCACTACCAGAGCAGTGAGTTTGGAAAAGGGGGGAAGAAGTTTGGGGAAATCAAGATGAGAACAGATAAATTGAGATGTGCAATAGCTTGAAATTCAGGCTTTGCCTGAGTCAAGAGGAACTTGAAACTCAAGTTTCCAGATCACATCTAAATTTAGAATTGGAGTTTTGAGCGGGTTTGAAACCTGGCCAAATTGCCTATCTTTCAGGTTCAATTCTCTTGATACATTTGAAGCCACAAATATGGCATTTCTAAACAGGAACCAAAAGTTTTAAAAAGTCAGCTGGGTTGGGTCCTTAGTTATCGTTAGTGTCCCTGAGTCCTAAAGGAACAAGATTTTCCCCCATTGTGGGTAAACGCCAGGGCCACTGAGCTTTAGATGGGTTTTCCATTCTGTTGTCACTTCTCTGGGCTGGGGTTCATTGTACACTTACAGTGTTCCAGGCACTGGGCTCCATTCAGGAGAGCTTCCTATGGGGCCTGCACCATAACCTGCCTGGCCTACCCCTTGGGACTTAGCCCAGGGATTAACCATGCACAGGTACAAAGTAAACAAGCCTGTCCTAAAGGTTGGAGCCATATAATGGGTTGACACAGATCCAAGAAGAGAAGGCATCAAAGGTGACAATTTTATACATTATCTTCACTCAAAACTATCAATTTACTCACATAATGCTTAAATCTCTAGCAGTTAAAAGTGAAATCTGGCAACGGAAGACATGCTCTTTAAAGGGTTCTGCTCCCTCCAACATTCTAACTCTCAGTCCCAGTAAGGTGAATGGTGAGGCTAACTTGTCCTTGAGGAGCCCACAGGCAAGCCAGCTAAACTGAGGCACTGGTGTGGGGAGGGGTTGACTGTGATCAGCACTGGAGAGGGAGACTCTTCAGAGATTTCAGAGGGTTATCGTGCGTATGTGTATGTGCATGTGTGGGATGGACAAAATCTTCCACCAGGACATTCCTGACCAGTCACCCAGTAGTGATGTCTCTTCAGTATGAGACCTGGGTAGGGTCCTCCAGAAGATTCATCAAGGTTGTTCTAGGTATCAGCAGTGTCACTCCCACTCCACACCCTGTGGGAGTACTCACCAACCATTCCAGGGAAGTAAAATAAAGAAGTTGGAAGATCAGACATAATGGAGCCAAATGGGTCAAAAACTTGGTAACAGGCTGAAGGCCCACGATCCATTCCTGCTAGTGGGTTGCAGGCTGCTTCCTAGGGGAGCCCCAAACTGAGGGTGCAGTCAAGTTTACACCTTGACTTTGTCGGTTCTCTCCAGGGCATAAGAACCCTGGGGAATCGAGTCATAATCACTAACGCCCAAAAGGGATAAAAGGGAACCAATGTGTCCTCTGCATGTCAGGGTAATTAGTTTGGCTATTTCCTCCCAAGGGATAGGTCCACTCTAGAAATCAAACTCCCAAGCCTCTGAGTGAGCAGAGGGTAAAGAAAAGTATGTCAGTGGCCTCTACTCTTTGGATGCTGATTTTACTCCTTTGAAATAAAGGGATCTGATTTCATGGCTTCTAGAGTCTTTTCCATTCCCAAATTCCTAGTCTAAGAAAGTCAGTGCCTTTCTCTAGAACCAAGTACCTGCCCATTGTGTACCAGAGCTGCCTTAATAGCTCCTAGAATTCTCTCTGTAAAGAAGGAGACCTGTATAAACAAAACAACAGGTTTATGAAATTGGCCAACTTGGACAGGGCACCAGAGGAAAGAGCTCCATTTCCATCCTCATTTCAATCACAGTTTCTTAGGTCTGACTTCTCCAACCCTGGATGACAGCTTTTCGTGTCCCCTTTAGGAAATAGAAAGGTCTGATTTTCAATTGTTAGAAGGTTCAGGACAATCTGAATCAAAACTTCAATCTTTCATCAATTCAGACTGAGTAGAGTGTCTTCCCTACACTCACTGTGAGTCTGAGCAGAAACTCAAAGACAGCGAGGATGGCACCATCCAGCACCATCTTACGAATACGGAGAGCACAATTGGTTCAGTGTTGCGTTTTGTCACTTTTTGCTAGGTTATGTGCGGTATTAAGCAACTCTAGATCTCAGAGGCCTAAAACAACAAGGTTTACTTCTCACTCACGTTTTATGTACTTGCAGTTGTGGCTCTGCTCCAAATGTCTTTATTCCAGGGCTCGGGCTAAAGGAGTAGCCCCCATCTGGAACATGCCAGTCCCGTGGCGGAGCGAAAACCTCGATGACTTTTAGAGCCTCCAATCAGATGTGCTACCCACCCCTTCCTATTCACTTTCCATTAGCCAAAGCAAGCCATGTGGTCATGCCCAGCAACAACGGCCCCAGGAAGTGGACTCCTCCCAAAGAGAGCACCGTGAACCACCTGGCAACAGGCGGGGATGTGTGGTCCTCTTATAGGGAGCAGCAAAGAACAGGGAACAATAAGATCAGCTATCACAGTAATTTTTAATAATTACCAAGAAATTTATCATTTCATTTGAGTCCGCCTGATTAATATAAGATCAATTAGTTTCTTTTGCAATAATCACGTTTTAGAGTTTGTCTTCCTTTAAGATTCTAAGATTGCTCTAATCCCCAATTTACATTGTACAGTTGGCTGCTCTCCAGATGGACACTAGCATATATTTTACTCCAATTTCTATTTCTAAAGGATGTATTTTCTTATCTTGTTCCCAAATTCTTGGACCTAAGGCTCCTCAATTCTGAGTGACATTTACTTTAGGAAAGAGAAGGTAGGAAAAAGGAGGCTTAAAGTCAGTGCCTTACTCACTGACTGGCACATACTAAGTGCTCAACTGGTTGCTAAGTGAGTGAATGAACAAATGAATGGGCTGTGGTAACTATTGATTTTGTCCTTGGAGGGCTTAATGTTGAGAAGTGTCAGGCTTTGATTTCAGCAGAAAGAAATGATGTTAGTGTTTGAGCAAACTTGCTGGTTTGAAGGAGTTTGGGGCCTGCAGCAGATAGGTTCTTAGGTAGCCTACATGATTCCTGCCTCCTGGTGTTCATGTCCTCATGTGATCCCCACCTCTTGAATATGGGGCCTGTGACTTGCTTCTAATCAGTAGAATATGACAGGTCGTATGTGATTGCATGTACGTGAAGACATGATTACATCACATAAGATTGTAACACCTGTTTTATTGGCATTTCTCACTCCCCTGATGGCTTTGAAGAAGCAAGCTGCCATGTTGTGATCTGCCTTTGTTGGAAGGCCCAATGTGGCAAGGAACTGAGGGTGACTTCTGGATGCTGAAGATGGACTCCAGCTGACAGCCAGCAGGAAAGTAAAGCCTTCTGTCCTGCAGCTGCAAGGAACTGAATTTTGAGCCCCAGCAGACAACTTGATTGATTGCACCTTGTGAGAGACCCTAAGCAGAGGACCCTGCTAGGCCATGCCTACCCTCTTGACCCACAGAAAGAGATAAGAAACCTGTGTGTGTGTGTGTGTGTGTGTGTTTAAGCTAGGTATGTGGTGATGTGTTACGCACCAATAGAAAACTAAACACATTTAGCTCTATGAGATTCTCCCCCAGAGATCTGTAAAGTAGATATTGTTCACATTTTGCACCAGAAAACTGGGCTCATGAGGCGGAATGACTTGTCCAAGGCCAGGATGAGAATCCGTCCTTCCTGCCTTCTTTCTCAGTAAATTTAAGAATGCTAATAATAGCTCCCTGCCTTAGGTGATGTGAGTCCATTTCTCCGCTAAGGATTCTGGAATTGTCTGATCAAGGACTGGTCACCGGCAGGTAAGGGAACTTAGCTTTAGTGTTTATTCTGCTGTATGACCCGAGAACAGAAGATTCCTCCTAAAACTACCTCTAGTCCAAAGACCAGTCTTTCCTGAGGCCCAGGAGAATTCGTGCGAAACTACTGATAGAACATTCCCCAGAGCACAGGTTAATTGCCAACAGAGCTTAACAATCAGCAGCTGAAAAGCTCTGCTCTGCCACAATCTTCTTAATCGCCTCAACGGGTAAACCACAAATCAGTCAGGATGACCCAATGACTTCATCCAAACTGCCCTTCTAGAAAACTGTGAGATGGTATTGATATCAGAAAGCCTTATGGAAGCACACTGCAAAGAGAAAAGGCACACACCACAGAGCAAAGAACCTCAAATACACAGAACAACTGTACTTTCTGGAACAGCTACTAGCCGTGGGGACAGAGGCGAGCTTACACACCACCTGAGAAGTGGGGGCTCCCCGCTTTCTAATAGGAAGGCCCCTCTTTAATGTAGAAATTGTTGATAATATTATGCTTTTTACATCTGTGGTAGGGAAAATTCCTAAAAATGAAAACTACTAAAAATTTTGTAAAATTTTCAATTGATCTGCATTTGGTTCCTTACAACAGGACCCACATTTGTTGCACACAGATATGCAACATCAGTAGTTCTCTAGTCAAAATCAAGACATTGGCTTGCTTATTATTCGACTCCTTTGGAGAACTCACGACGCTGCTTTATAGCTTTAGTCAGTCTGAAGTTTGGTTGAAACAGTGAGTTTCTATCATAAATCCGATCACACATCCAGCTTGTTTCAGAATTTAAATGTTGGTGCTATGGGGTTCAAATTCAGTGCACCACTTTAAAATGAGAAGCCCAGTAGAAATTAAGAAATACCCAAATGGTACAGAACAAGTGAGGTATCTCATTGCAGACAAGAGAAATGTCATAATTTTTATTCTAAAAGCCAAAAAAAATTATTTCTATGAGGCACAAATAAAGTTCTAACAATAAAAAATAATAGCAAATCTATAATTCATGCTTGTCAGTTGGGAAGCAGTAGAGGTTAAAGACTCAAGATTTAGAGATAGTCCTTAGTTGGAATACCAGCTCTGCCACTTATTAGCTTTCTGACTTTGGCAGGTTTCTTAGGTTCTCTCTAAACTTTATTTCTCTCAGATGAAATGTTTGTTTTCTGTTGCTGCATAACAAATTTTCACAAACAGTGGGACTTAAACCCATTTATTATCTCATAGTTTCTGTAGGTCTTTTCCTCGGGGATTCACAAGACTGAAATCAAGGTATTGGCCAATTTGCATTTTCATCTGGAGGCTCTGGGAAAGAATCTGCTTCCAAATGTATTCAGAGATTGGCAGAATTCAGCTGCTAGCTGCCGTAGGATGAGGTCCCCATTTTCTTGCTGGCTGAGGGACTGGACCGTTCTTGGCTCCTAGCGGCTGCCCTGAGCTCCTTGCCATATGGCTCCCTCCACTGGAAATCCACAACATGGCAGCTTACTTCTTCAAGGTCAACAGGAGAATCTCTCTCTTTGTCTGCAAAGATGACATTTTATATAACTTAATCGTGGGGTTAATGATCCCATCGCCTTGCCATATTACATAACCTAACCGTGAGAATGACATTTTATCATATTCACAGGTCCTGCCCACACTCAAGAGGAAGAGATTATATAGAACGTGTATACCAGAGGTCAGAACTCCTGGGGGACCCCTTAGTATTCTGCCCACCAC
This sequence comes from Cynopterus sphinx, assembly GCA_030015415.1. Taxonomy (NCBI): domain Eukaryota; kingdom Metazoa; phylum Chordata; class Mammalia; order Chiroptera; family Pteropodidae; genus Cynopterus; species Cynopterus sphinx. Next base: position 48,438,909 of record CM057386.1, on the reverse strand, counting down.
AGGGCAGTCGGATCAAATAAAGTACTATATGTAAAGCGTTTACTTCTGTGCCTGGCCCACAGAAGCCTCAATGAGTGAAAGTCATAGTCACCATCATCAATATGTGTGGTAGGCAGATGAATGGCCCCTGAAGATAGCCTTGGAACTTGTGAATGTGTTACGCTACGTGGCTAAGAGAATGAAGGTTGCAGATAAAATTAAGTTTGCTAATCAGCTGACTTGAAAATAGAGAGATTATCATGTATTCACTCCTTATGTAACCACAAGAGTCCTTCAAGGTAGAAGGGGAAAGAAAAAGATTCAGAACCAGAGAGATGGCAGAATTAAAAGACCTGGCCCAACACTGCTGGCTTCGAAAATGGAAGAAGAGGACCATGAGCCAAGAAATGTGGGTGGCAAGGAATGTGGCCAAGCTGGAAGGGGTAAGGAGTAGATTTTCCCCTAAAATGTACAGAAGAAAATCCAGCCTTGTTGTCACTTTGATTTGAGCCCAGTAAGATCCATTTCAGACTTCAGACATCTGCAACTGTAAGATAATAAGTTTGTGTTGTTTTAAGCCTCTATGTTTGTAGTAATTTGTTACAGCATTTGCAAAAAACAAATATGATAAGTTATGTGTTTTATTGGAGCTAAAGAAAAAGATTAAAATATATTAATTCACTAACCATTTATAAAACCTATGAAGTGGAAAATCGAAAACGGAGTGACAGCCCCCCTTTGTCCATCCTACTTGGCCTGAGCGCACATGGTATAAGGCCTACAGAGGGCGAAGACAGATGGACAGACCATTTCCAGAGGAGACTGGCCTTTCCCACAGAGAAGAATGAAGGGACTAGAACTGAAGAGACTGGTGATGTGGGCATTGGATGGGCTGGCTGGGAATGTTTTATGGCTGCCTTTTGGAAGAGAACTTAGACATGTTGTATAAAGTCCCAAGGCGGAGATCTTCTAGGTAGAAGCTACTGGAACTCAGTACTTAGCTCAGTATGAGTAATTGCTTCCTGGAAGTCAGTGATTGTATCAGAAATAACAGACCAGAACAAACAGCGGTTTAAATAAGAGAAGTGTCTTTTCTGTCATGGTAAATGTCTCCTGGAGGTGAGCAGTCCAGGACTGGTTTGATGACTCCATGATGTCATGGATCCAAGTTCCTTCTCCCTCGATGCACTGCCTCCCCTGGGTTGATGCTTTCGCCCACATGGTCCAAGAGAGAGAAACATCACATCCATCCTCCTGGCAACAGGAAGGGGAAGCACACAGCCTTTAAGTTCACATCCCAGGACGAACATCACCTTTGTTCTCATCCCAATGACAAGATCATAAGGATATGCCCTCACCGGGCTGCAAAGGAAACTGGGAAACTCATCTTCATGCTGGGTGACCATGTGACCTGATAAATATTGGAGGTTCTATTACCATGGAAGAAGAGGGACAAAGAGCGGGGAAAGGGGTAGCCAGCAGGGTCTGCACAGTGATGATGGATTATATGGGACAAAGGGATTTTCCTCTTTGTGACAGACCCTAACTGTTTTGGCACTCCACTAGAACCTTGATTTCCTTTTTGAGAATGGAACTCTCTCTCTCATTGAACTGTCTGAATGGACTACTAATGGAGGTGCTGCTCTCTCACAGCCATTCTACCTCCAGCCTCAGGGAGAGACTGAGTCCTGTTAGCCTTAGAAACACCTAGTACTTGCCCTTTCTCACACCAGTTCTCAAACCTTTCTTTGCCTGTCTAAAATCTTCCTTTCTGCTTTGATCAGTTAGAAGAGATTTCTGTTGCTTGCAACCCACAACCCCTCAGATATGCTGCCCCCCAAGTCTTCCAGCAGAAGCTTGAAACATCTAGGCAGGACTGAAAGCAATCCTGTTGTAGGGCAGTGCACCTTTTAGTATTACACTGGAGAGTCAGGAAGCATGATGCCACTAAATTAAATGATTTACCCAAGGATTTATATTGCCATTACTAAGACACTCAGGGATAAGCAATTCAGAGTTGGTAAAGGACACGCTGATCCCATTAAGCAGGGGTCGGCACAATTTTCCTCTTTGCTTTTCCTTTCTTTTCAAAGGCCAGATCATAAACAGTTTAGGCTCTGTGGGCCACGGTCTCTGTCACAACTACTGCACTCTGCCATTGCAATGTGAAAGCAGCCACAGGTAATACATAAAGGAATGGACGAGGCTGTGCTCCAGTAAAGCATTGCTGACAAAAACCATCAGTGGGCTGGGTTTGGCCTAAGGGTCCTATTTTGCTGACTCTGCCATTAAAGATTCAGCTCCTTCTTTCTCTTCCTTCTCTGCCTTAGCGTGATGGCTTTTGTCGTCAGCTTGCTCCATTGTTGCCAGAGGTGGTTGCTCTACTTCTAGTATCATCTCCTTTTAAAGAGTCTTGCTAGATCACACCCAGTGACTCCCACCTACATCTCGTTGGCACATCATATAACCATCTCCATCAGGAAAAAAAATTAAAACATGGTGGTTTTTAGAGGATACTGTGCCACCCTAGGAGGGAGGTAAGAAAGAAGGGAAGAGAAAGGGAAAAAGAAAGGGAGGGAGAGTGGGAGACAGCATGGATAAGGAGCAGGCAATGAACAGCACCTACCACAGGACAGGACTGTTCACTCCGGTGTCCCTGCTCCCCGCATGGTGCCAGACATATGGTGAGGAAGAAGAGGGTGGTAACCACAATGGAGCTAGGTGCTGAACTAACCAATTTCCATTCATTGGTTTGTTTAACCCTGAAAACAATCCCGTAGCACAAATACCATTATTCTTCCAGGTTTGCAGACTGTGGAGATTGAAGTTTAAGTATATTGTCTAAGGTCACAGTTGGGAAGTCGCACAGCTAGGATTCAAGCATCTGTCTGATTTTGAGGCAACGCTCCAAGCCACCAGGACATGTTTATGGAAAGACTGAGGCTGAACCAGACGACCTTGACGTTGATGGCCCCTCCACCCTGATAGGCTGTGATAGCTACTGTTGCTTAAGCAAACTGAAATGAAGCCTCTCTGTGGTTTCTACCTCGTGTCCAGGACCAGGTTCCAATTACTGTCTTTTCCAATTTCTCTCTCCCCAGTTATGCTGACCATATTTTCTGAAACAAAAATCAGGACACGTTTATCTGGCACTGTCCTGACACATGGTCTCCCAACATGGCAGGCTGTTTGAAATCAATACTTTCTTGGAAATTCTGGGACACAGAGTTGCTAACCTAGGGCCCTCTGAATTGGAGATGCAGGCTTCATACAGCCAAGACACAAGGACCCACCAAAGCTGCTGCCTCTGACTCTTGTGTTTATTCAAGACTGGTGAGATGGAGGGTAGCCGTGGACATTTTGGAAATTATGGGACCCATAGATTTTTCTGCCTCAGAGCAGAGGACTGGCAGTCAGAAATCTGGAAAATTTGGATCTATGAACCACAACTCTAGAGTACGGGACTGATGCTGCTTCATGGAAGTGAAGATTCTCAGAAACTTGGAAGGTGAGAGTATCATGATGTCCATGCAGGTTCTCGCTTGAAAGCCAAGAAGGGAACTCACAGAGGTGAGTTCGAACAGGAGCTGGCTGTTACGGAGCGGCTCATTTCAACTTGTTCAGCCTGTTGATCCCAGGAGTAGAAGTGAAGAAGGCTAGCATCTCCTTCCTTCCTTCTTGTGCCTTAGTATGTCTCCAGGCTGCCTCCATGTTGCCCCAAGGGAGCCCAGCTTCCTCCTGAAAGCTACATGGACACAACTCCTCTCTCCCAAGCAAACCCTTTCTATGGTCTCAGCTGCCCTCTTCATCAAACAGATGTACATCTACTCTTCATCTACACCTATTTTACAGCTGAGGACACATTACTAGAGACCAAGTGATGTCCACTGTAGCCCAGAGGAGGAGCTGGAAAATAAGACCTAGGCTCCCCCCATCTGCACTCATGAGACCACTGGTCCCCCTGAGCCAACCCTGGATAGACCCAGAGGTCAATGTGAAGGCTTTGTAACCAGGGCAGGTATATTAGGAGGGTGGTGTGAGGACTAACAAGGTCCCCACAGCCCTTTGCGCTTGGGCTGAGCAGAGGGAGGACAGTCCAGGCCTCCTCTCTCCAAGTCCTCCTCTTACCATATCCCACTGTGTAAACACTTGCAGATTCTCCAAAGGGCTATGAGGCCTCAGAGCTTCCTCTCATGCTGTTCCCTTACCTGGAACATTCTCCCCCAGAAAACAAAACTCTTGAGGAAGGGGGGCCATGCCAAGTGATCCAAAGAGTGCTATTTCCCATCTGTAAGTTGGGAGGGAATGATCAACCTCATGAAGCTGCCAGAGGATACGTTGAAAAGATGTCGCCAGAGTTCCTGAAACCACACCAGGCATAGGGGAGCCAAGTGGCAGAAACATGGGACATTCGAAGGGTTCTGGATGCCCGGACCATCACAAAAGGAAAGGGGCAGAAGGGAGAGAGGATGGAGACTCCATGACAACCTGTGTCATTGCCACAAGTTTGACTAAGGCAAGGACAAATACGGTTTGCGTCTAGCCTTGATATAAATTGTTCCTGTGGACCGAGGCAGTAAAACAAGCGTGGGTTCTGGAGCCTGCCCTCCTGTGTTCAAATCCCAGCCCTCCACACACTAGCAAGATATTGAACCTCTCCATTCTCTACTGAGCCACTCTGTACGTCAGTTCCCTCATCTGTGAAATGGGTTGAGGGAATTAATGGGCTGTGCTGTACAAACTGCATAGGCACCGTTTCTTGACTACTAATGACATGGCTGACACAGAGCCTGGCCACATTTGTTATCTTCAGTCCTCACACAGCTCACCATGCGAGTGCCAAGAAGGCTCTGAGAGGCAGGATGACTTGCCCAGGGCCATCCAGGTAGAAAGTGACTGAGCTGGCATTGGACTCCCCAATAGTCTATCTCAGGAGCAGAAGCCAGAGCACGAAATTTTGTGGTTGCTTTGGGAAACAGGTTATGGGGAACCGAAATCCCTCAGGCCCAGTTCATCTGTTTTCACCATCTATTTCTTGACTCCCCACCTGTAAAATGATACAGAGCAAATAGAAACAACTCCCAGAGTGCCTTAGGAATTAAAATCTGGTTCCCAGATTCTCCTTCTGGCCCCAACACGGAGGCTCCCTGAGAGCCGCACACTCCCAGATAGGGGGAAGTGCTCTGGTGTCCTACACAGAGCTCCCCCATTGTCAGAGTCCGGGCCAGCCACAAAGCACCTTTGTGCTGTCTAGAGAGGTGCCCCGTGTCTCCTTGGCTGCTCTCTGCCCTGCGTCAACCCTACCCTGCGACTCATCTTGAACAGAAGACTAGGAATGTGGAGCCACTTTATCAAAAACCATTTGTCCCCAAGACCTTTCCTGGGATCAGACATGCTCATATCTGTTTCGCCTTCTTCCACCAACCCTGCCTCCAACTACACACTTGTCTTTCGAAACCAATTAAAGCTGACCCTTTGCAACCAACCCCCAGAAGGCCTGGTATAAAACCAGGTCTGGAGACCTGCACTCCCTGCCTTCTTTCCTCTTGCCAGCTCTTGGCCCTGCTGGAGAGGTTTGAGATGGGGATATTTTAATCAGGTGATGGTGGCCTTTAGTGAGGGCCTTGAAGGGAGTGATACAGCCACATTCACTCCCTTTCTGCTCTCAGCCACCCCTTTTCTCTCCTCTCTCATTAGCAGTTCCCAGAATTGCAACCGGCCGTCAGCAGAAGCCCCTGGATTTCTTTCCCCTACCAAAGCTGGAATCTCTGAAGAGAACCCAAACAATGGGTATCATAAAACCACAGGCTGTAAGAGCCACCCATCACGGAACTGGCCTGTTAGGAGATTTAGACCTCCCCTCACCATGGGTCTACAGGTCCAAGAGAGGAGCGAGCCAATGTTCCAATCCCAGCCCACACGTCAAAACCCCACGTGTGCCGGGCCCCACCACGAAGATGCCGACGCCGCACACCTGAGAGGGGCTCAGGCACCCAAGTCATCTTAATGTCTCTCTAGCCATGGCTGAGAACCATTGGGTCAGACCATCTTCACAAAGGTCTTTAGGGGGCTCGTGTTAGGGGTCAATGGTTAAATCTGGCTCAGTTCAACCCACATGTATTGGAGAACTGCTCTGCTGCATAAACTGTGCCAAGGCATGGGAAGATGAACCAAGTGAAATCATTGCCCTCAGGAAGCTGGCAGGCTCCCAGCTGAGAGTGAAAAATTGGAATCAGAAAGACCATCCATCCCCTTTCAAACTCAAGACCCGTGGTGCTACAATGCACGACTCTAGGGGGCAACTTCACACTGTAGTTTTGGTGATGTCTCCAGAGGGTGTTTTCAATGTGGAATGGGTGTATATGATGCCCCACAGCCATGCCACCTGGAGCTACTGCAAGAATCTAAATAGCAGATGACAGCAAAATGTCAGCTCACTCTTTGGACATGTATGGATGCCAATAAGCCACATCCTAACAACTTTCTCTCACTTCACTCATTCCAAAAACATGTGCTGCTTATTTTTTCTAACTAGACTGTGAGCTCGCCGGCAGCATTTTTATTCTGAGGATGAACATGCACGGTATTGCCCAATTCAGGGCACTCTTGAGATCAAAAGCGAGGGCTAATAACAAAAACAGCACAATGAGCCGGGACTGTATAAGAAAATGCATAATGTATTTGAAGCATGGTCCCTCAACTTCTGTTCCTGCCGTATCCTCCTCAGTAGCCAGCACAGAACTTTGCACATGAGAAATATTGAGAATATGAAATAATTTATTGCTTGATGGGTTGACTTCCCTCTTGTCATCTGAACCAAGTTCAGCAGCAGCCTTCATTTTGAGACTGTCCCATTTTACAGCAACAAAGAAGGAGTAGGCTCTTCAGGCTCTCTGCGTTGAATTAATTACCCTGGGAGACAGCTCAAAACCAGGTTGTCGGGTCCTTCATCAACTAGAGAGCATAACAAAAGGGCATGCATCTGACTGTCCTCCACCCCCTCAGGGGTGTTCAAGCGAGCAAAGTCATGGCCTTGCCTTCCAGCTGGGAGCCTTGCCAGGAGATTGTTAGGCCTTGTTCCTAATATTTTGGTTGAACTGGGGAAGGTGGGAGCAGGAGAACAATGAAAGAGCACTGGTAGAATCATAAATGAATGATTAACTTCATGAACTTTTGGACAAACGCATGGCCCTGAATCCTCAGTCAGCCGGCCAAGGCAGTAAAGTCAGTGAAATTGGGGTTTGTGGCCTCTCTGCACTGCTCACCACAATTTCTCTAGATGCCAGGTCCCCATGCTGCCCCTCCTTCTAGAAACATATTTTCTTGTACCTGCCTCCATATCAAAGGGCATCCATCCTATGTTTCATGCCCTTTACCATGATTCTCCTCCTCTAAGGAAATAAAGCCTTTTCGGGTACTGATGCCTGCTAATGGGCAAAGCAGGCTGGCCCTCTCTGGTTAGCTACTTCTCTTTGATAGGAGCTTTCTTGACCCAAAGGCATGTCTCCTAGGAGGAGAATTTCTATTTCAGGCCAAAGGATAGTTGGACATTGTAGAGTTCTTTAAAATCACATCCTATGTAAGTGGACACTTCTCAACTGACCCACAAAAACTGTAAGGACAAAGGCCAAACCCTTCAGTAGCTGAAAAGTGGTGTCTGGGGCAACGGGCTGTGTTCTTTGGTTTTGTTTGTGACTTGCCCACAGCCCAATGCCTTGAAAATAGACCCACTGCCATCCCTGGGGCTTGCATCTGTGTGATTGTCCTGCCACAGAGCCCATCTGAAATGACAGACACACATACAGAACAACATAAGAAAACAGTCCTCGAACTGTTCTGCAGGAAGCTGGAGGGTTTGGGGGCATCAGAGGTGGGAACACTTGCCTGCCGGCAGCTATCATGCTCCCTGGCAATTCTCAAAAGAGAAATGTCTCCAGAATCTGAGGGTTGAAAAGCAAGGATGAGGGCTCACTTGTCTTTTCTGTTGGCTCTCGTCAAAGCTGTTTTTGTTCCAAATGTACTGGAATTAAAATGTTGATTAAGATTAGTCTCAGTTTGAGGTTTCAAACAGCACTCTCTCGCTCTCATTAGGGGACTGCCTCTCATCAGCCATGCAGCAAGGAATACAGGGCACTGTAGTGTCCCTCACCCATTGCAAAGGTGTCCAGGGACTCCAGCTCTCCGCCCAACGGTGGTGCTTCCAGGGACTAGGAAATAGCCAACCCCTGCACCCTCCCAAGATCTCTAATACTCTGAGCTATTGAAGATCCCCCTGTCACCCCAGCACAAGATGCCTTCAGCTCGTTTTTCACTGCCTTCTCACTCCTGTGTCAATGCCCTTCCCACATGCCTTCCTGGACACTGACCTCTCCCTCAGACCTTTTAAGGAGAAGCAACCTTTGTTGAGCATCCAGATGCCCCAGGTACTTGGCTAAGCACCTAACATTCATCTCATTTCCTCTCCATGGCCCGAACACAAAGAGAAAAATAGCTTTCTGGTCATCCAGATGGTCCTTGTCAGAGTGAAATTGAAATAATCTCTGTAGCTACAAAGCCTATGCTCATCTTAAGTGCCTCTTTCCTTCTCTCCCCCATTCTAACCTTAAATGTCAGCCTCTCTAAACCCTTTGAGTCTAGCTCTCTGATAACTAAAAGCCCAATAAACAAGTAAAGGCTCAATTGTTTGTAGTTGCTAATGGTTTCTAATAGTGTACATGTCTGTTGCTTTCTTTCTATGTCCAAGATCGCCAACTTTCTGAATACCCCTATGGGTCTCCTTCCCACCCCCAAAGCCCCCTCCCTCTTCTTCTTCTACCTGTTGGTGACAGACCCTCTCCTCTACTCCCAAACCCAGACCCAACACCACATGAGCGAGAGGCAAGTGATTTCGGCCCAGAGAGAGATTACCAGAGACAAAGCAAGCCCTTAGTCACTGCTGTCGTTATGAACAGCTAAAGTTTACTTGTGAATTTGGAAATGTTTCTGTCTCCCAAAAGCCTTCCGGCTATAAAAAGGTATCTGATCTGTGGGCTAAGGGTCCTTGTGTCCTCAGGGTTTTTGCAAAGAGTTTGAGAATCCATATGTACATCAAAGTCAGCATAGTGCATAAATGGCTATAAATAAAGAATATAGTATACTATTTCTAAAACGTATAGAGATTAATAGGTATAAATTCATTAAAAGCACTTTGTACTTTCCAAGCATAGCTACTATCATACACACATCTACAAAATATTTTGAGCTTAAAAGAGGCCTCACTATAGAAAAAGGTCGGGAATCATGGATTAAAATACTATATAGCCTCCATCCTCATCTCAGCATCTTCAGGTTATAGACATTCAGTCCATTAAACAGATGTTTTCTGAGTGCCCACCATATGCCAGACACTTTTCTAGGCACTTGGGTTGTATCCATGCACATAATAGACAAGAATTTTTGCCTTCCTGCAGTATATAGTAGGCCCCCCTTATTGGCAGGGATATATTTCAAGACCCCCAGTCTGAAACCATAGGTAGTACTGAACTCTATTTATACTATGTTTTTTTTTTTCTATGCATACACCCTACGATAAGATTTATAAATTAGGCATGGTAAGAGATTAACAGCAATAACTTATAATAAAATAGAACTATTATAACAATATGCTATAATAAAAGTTATGTGAATATGAATATGTTCTCTCTCTCTCTCTCTCAAAATCTCATTTTACTGTACTCATTCTTTTTCTTGTCATGACGTGTTGTCCACACTTACCTGAAACCACAGAAAGCAAAACCGTGGATAAGGGGGGACTGCTCTGCAACCTGATAAAGAAGACAGAAAATAATAAATAGGCAAAATGTATTGTCTTTTAGGTTAAAAGTGCCATAAAAATAAAACATGACAGGATACGGGGAGTTGGAAGGTTCAGGTGGCGGTACTGCAAATGATCAGGGCGGACCTCATCAAGATGTGGCTTTGAGCATGGGAATGATTTATTATCGGCTTTCTAGCAACATTATCAAGCCAAATATTTCATTCCAAATGGGCATCTCCAAATTTTGAAAGGGTGGTGAGGGAGGTGTTAGGGGACCTGGGGGGCTTTCAGCACCCCGCAAAGTCCTCACAGACTACCACATAGGCACTGTCTGTCTGTGGTGCCCAGCCTCATGGAAATATGAAGGCACTGAATGACTTTTATCTTTTCATTTCCTAAAAATAAACTAAAGTTCTTCCCAAATGGGAGAGCACAGGCCCCACCTTGTTCCTCACAGTTCCTTTAGGTCATCCGGGCAGCCCATCGCCCCGCCCCCCGCTGTGGAGCCAGCCGCACACAGTAGGCCTCCCACCTAGGGTGCACACTTGTTCTGGAGCTACCTGCCCTATCCCACTTCACACTCAGCACCCTCAGTTTGTGTTGCGTTGACCTTTGACCTGTCCCAGCACCACTTCTTGGCTTCATACTAAGCTCTCACTGAGTCTAACATAAGTTGTGCCCTTTTTTTTTTTTTCCTCCAGGCTAAATGAGCACAGAAGCCCTTGACCTTCACAAATACTCAAACTCCAAGGGTGTCTTTACAGGTCCCAGGCATTGAGAATCATGGGTTTTCCGACTCTATCCTTCTGCACCAAGGTAATCACCTTTTAGACTACTAGAAATACTTTCTTTTTTGAGAGTCTCTTGTCACCAAGAAACAGAATCCTGAGATGCACCCATGCAGAGAGAATAGGGAATGCTGGCTGCTCATATGACCACTCCCACCACCGCCACCAACACCAGCACCATGCTATTCCACCGCAGAGGCTATTCAAACTGGATCCTCAGCAAATCTGACTACCTCTCAGGGAAGAATCACACTTTGGAACTACAGATGCTCTGTCCTCGAAAACCAAGAGCTGACCACATGGAAACCTCAGCCTTGTGCCCTTCGTGAGAGACACTTTTCCAGAAGCCCTATTCTTGTTTCCCTCCCCAGGAAACAGGTGGGCTGTCTGGGCCCAGGCGCACCATTCCCGGACCCAGCGTGAGACCAACGGAGAGGGAGCTCTCATATGTCTTCATTATAGGAAGGGGGCGAGGCATGAAAGACATTGGGGATCAGAAACTAAAAAGAAATGTCCTGCTGTAGAAAAAAGGATTCTCTTGGGCTTTGGGCAAGAGGAGAAAGTACCCAAGAAAGCAAGAAAAGAATGGAGATTCAAGAAGCATGAGGAGGGAAACCAGCAGGCCACAGAGAGTTGGAAAAAATCCACATTCTTGATTTTCCCCTTAGAGTTCTGAAGCCAGCTGGCTTCACTGGTGGGCCTCAGCACTGGGAGGCACCCAGCCCCATCCCCTCCCTGCTTACTCAAGCTAGTTTAAGTAGGATTCTTCCTGGTCCTTGAAACTAAGATAGTCCTGCACTGTGGCCCCACCCAGGCCCTGAATGTATATGTACCAAACTGCAGCAACCAGTTTTTGGGCTGGCCTGAGCCAGGCATCTGGGGGACCCTTGAGGATGCCAGGGGACCCACATCCCCAAGGAGTTGAGGCCTTGCTCCAGACCCCTGCTCCAAGGGCCCTATCTACAGGGTTGCATTTTTGCCTCCGTTTCCTGATTTGCCTTCCAGGTCTCCCTTCATGGCCTAGGTTCCAATCCCCTTTCTAGTACACTGAAGTCCTTGAATTTTTAAACTTTTTAAAAATTTATTATGATAGCAATTGTCTTCTGATTATAAAAACAGGAAAATAGTTACCTCTAGGAGACACATGAAAGGGAATTTCTGGGATGCTGATAAATGTTCTGTTTCTTGACCTGGTGGTGGCTGAAAGAGAGTTGACTTCATGACCATTAAGTAAAAAATTCATACATGTTTTATATATTTTTATATGTATATTATGTGTTGCATAACATATATATAAAAAAAATGTTGAAAATGAAGACACTGCCTCAGCCCTTGGCAAGGTTGCATTCTCTTTCGGGCCTGTCTAGAATGTACTCAGGCCAAGATTCTCCTCTCCTCCACCTCCTCCTCCTCCTCCTCCTCCTCCCCCTCCTCCTCCTCCCCCGCTCCTAACTTTTGCCAGCCTTCTGGTTTCTCTTCCTCCCCACCTTCCTGCAGATCTCACTGGTAACCCGCAGTCCTCTACGCCTATCCTTTTCTTTCTATCTTTGTCTGAGATTGCTGACTTTCAGTTCTTGATACCCAGATGGTGTCTCTCTCCTCATCTCCAACGTCCCTCCCTTATCTGTCTTTTGATAGCAGACCCTCCCCTCTCCCCCCAACCCCCAACCCAACACCACATGAGGAGGAGGAGAGTGAGCTTCAGCCTAGAGGGAGATGAGTGGAGACCAAGCAGGCCCTTAATTGCTGCTGCCATTATGAACAGCTAAAGTTTGTGGATTTGGAAATGTTTCTATCTCCCAAAGGCCTTCCAGCTGTAAGCAGGACTAGAACTGATGAAGAGATAGAAAGAAGACTCAGACAAGTGGAAGGTCTCAACACAGTCTTGAATAGAAAGACTAGATGTCAAATAAAATGTCAATCTTTCCTCAATTACCATTTTAATGAAATTCTGATAAAAGGCTAACATGTAATTTTGAACTAGATTATCTAATTCTAAATTTCCCATGGAGAAATAAACAAATAGGAATAGCTCAGACAACTCTGAAAAAGAAGGGGAGTTGAACATGTGAAACACGTTCAATGGTTTAAAGAACTGTGATATTGGCACATAGTTAAACTGATAGAAATAAATAAAAAGACCAGAAATGAATCCAAGTAATGTAGAACTTTGTTATGATAAAGGTGGCACTTCAAATCATTGGTGTGATTTGATACTCAATAAATGACTTTAGAATATCTTGCTAGAAAGCTAGATAAAAATAAACTTAGACTCACTGAACTAGAAAATTCAAACTTGATCAAGACTTAAACAAAAGATAATAAAACTATAAAAGTGCTATAAAAAGATACGGAAGCATTTTTAAAAAATCTTATAGTAGAGAATGACTTTCTAACTATAACAGAATATTCATATTATAAAAGGAAAAGTGGACTGAATTACATAAAAATCAAAAACTTCTGCATGGCAACAAAATGAAACAAACAAACAAGAAAGCAAGAAACATTCAAAACAAAAATAATAATTTACATCAAACTGGAAGGAAAAGTTTATAAATTATCTCATTGGCAAAGAGTGACCTCCAAAATAAATAAAGAGCTCCTACTAATTAATAAGATAAAGACCAATGACATGGTATAAAAATAAGAAAAAGAGAGAAATGATAATTTTTTAAAAGAACTACAAATTTCTCATAAGCATTTAAAAATATGTACATCACTTAGAATAAGTAAAATATAAATTAAAACTATTCTACTTATTTCCTAACAGAATGACAAAGTCTAAAAGTTTGCACACACATTCTGTTGGTCTAACTGTGCAGAAAACGGCACTCTCATACACAACGTATAGGAATAAAATTGTCACAACAAACCCACACAGAGGGCAGCTTGGTATCTATAAAAATGTAAAATGCATATTTTACCTCTGACTTAGCAATTCCACTTAAAGAAATTTATCTTTTGGATAGACTTGAAAATATGCAAAATGATATATGCAGAAGATGTTTGTTGCATTATTATTTGTAATAGCGGAAGGAGGGAAACAACCTAAGTGTCTATCAAAGGTGAACTCGTGAAATAAATCACGATACATCTTTACCATGGAATACTATACATCTGTTGAAAAGAGAGAGCAATCCTTATGCTCTTTATTATTGTACAGAAATACTTCCAAGATGTAGTCTGTGAAAAAAAGCAGGGGGCTGTATAGTGTGACACTATTCATGAGAAAAGAAAGGATAAAAAGAATGCTTATCTCAATGACCTTGCAAATTTACAAAATAAAGTCTGAAGAGATGAAGAGAAATAATGAACTAGCCACAATGGTCATGTGTCAAATGGAATGGGAACTGAGCAGATAGGGCACAAGGGTGGGAAAGTACCTTTTTACTCTATATATTCAGGTATTTTTAAATGTTTGAACCCTATATATCTTATCTATTCAAAATATAATTTTAAAGCAGTACAGAAAGAGAAAAACAGAACCAGCACTTAAGTGGCTTAACTATCAAGGATGTGGCTAGCAAACAGGCACACCCCAAACAACAACAGCCTGGGCAGAACGATGGCCAGCTTTGGGCCAGAGCGCTCACTAAACATCTACATTCCACCATGTTTAGTTTTGTGCAAAGTTTCAATGGTTTTACTGCTACTCTTCCTCCTATCCAGAGCACACCTAGAACCAGGTACATGAATCCCCGAAGTTACGTCTCTGTGGTTTTACCTCCCTGGTGCTGAGGGCCTCACGCAGACCACCCCCTTGCCTCTAAATGATCCTGAGCTGACCATGAGGCTGAGAATATAGAGGGAAGAAGGAGCCAACATTCTCCTTGAAGCAGTCCCTTCTTTCACTCATATGGCCGGCGCTATACGTTTCAGCAGTCCTATTGACTTACTTTTCTTGCCACATGATCTGGGGTATGTCACTGCCACAGTCTGTTCACCTGTAAAATGGGAACAATTTCCTAGGGTTGTTAGAAAGAGCAACTGATATATTTATCTATATTGACCCATATTTTGATCCAAGAACTATATTGATATAAGAGGTTGTATTAATCAAAGTACTAGCAGCCTCCAAATCTCAGTGACTTATCACAAAAAAAGGCTTATTGCTCCTTCAGGAAAATGCCCATGAAGGTTGGACAGCCTTCCTCCATCTTGCAGTTAGGCCATTCGGACCGCAGAGTCTCCAGAGCACTCTAGCAGGGGAAGAGCGGGTATGGAAAAGGTACACTGGCCTTTAACTGCCTCAGCCCAGAAGTGACTCTCATCATTCTGCTCACAGTCCCCTGACCTCACCTTGACCATACAGGAGGTGGGGAATGTATGTAAGCTCTTGGACTATTTGGAGAGCAGTCTCTGCCCTAGGCTTTCACCATCACTCTCACCATATTACCCCCACCAGGCCTTGTACTATGCCACCCAGAAAATTGCTACTTAACTTTTCTGTCCTGAAGCCTAGGCAGCAGTCATGAGAAAATGAAATGTTAACGATAGAGAAGTCCAAAGAAATCTCATCCTTACCCCATTTGCTGACCCGCGGGATAACAAACCATCACTTGCTTTCCCTCCACACCCTCCCACAAGGGAGACTGCTGGCCTTGCTGGGACAAGGAAGGAGGGGGCAACAGCAGACTCACACCTTAGTGTGGGCCCCAGGTGAGGTCTTTAATTTGCTCCAACTAAGGTAAGGCACTACTGGGAAGGAAAGCCGACTGGACGGTAATGTGGCTCCCAGAACTAGATCAGCCAGGATAACATTGTGGGGACCAGAACAAGATGGAACAGAACAGCAGCTGGATCTCTTTGACCTTTGACCTCTGACTTCCTGGGCCACAGTCTACCCTGGGTGACAGCCTCATGCATCCAGCTATTGGAGATATCTTGACACTTGACATTAATGTAAGACCATGTGGTCCATGAGGGACTGTCATACATCTCATCTCATTTTCCCTTTCCCACAAAACTCCAACAGACTCCCACGAGGTGTGGCCTACTGCAGCCTTTGCTGAGAACACAGCCAAGGAAGCCAGGAGAGATTTGAGGGAGGACTGTCTTTCTTTAGGGTGTTCCTGCCTTTCTCTGGACACGTATTTTTACTTGGATGCCAAGAGGGCAGTGGTGGGATAAAACATGAAAACACCATGTCAGGGAGGTGGTGTGGAGAAAACCAAGGCAAATTCTGTCTCTCCATCCCCAGCTCTGGTCCTCACATCTCCTCCTTCCCAGAATAGCCTTGGGGAGGAGGAAAGAAATGGTTGGAGAAGAGCATCTTTCTCTCCTTCCCAAGGCTCCCTGCACCTGCTTGCTGGCCCCAGGATGGCCATCTGCAAGGCGCTGCTTCCTCTCCTGTGGGCACATCCCCACCACACTTCCTGGGAGGGTGGTGCTTTCTGTTAACCATGTGGGAGAGGAGCACCCTCCCTCCACATCCCAAGTTACCCTCTCTGACCTTCTGTAGCCTGGACCACCCTGGCCCTCCTTCAACAGCCAAACGAAGTGGCTCCAGTCTCATCCCATAAGAATGTGGGAGAGTAGCTTTGACCCAAGATCAAGAAGCTCCTGGGTGGTGTCCATTTTTAGGGTCAACCCTCTAGTAGTTAATGTCTTCTTTCTGCACCCCTCATGTAGCCCCCATAGCTCCTCCTTCCTTTCTCAATGAACCACACATCCACCCCCACTCTATGTGGGACAGACAAAAGGGAGAAGATATCAACCAAAGAACAAACATAACAGCCAGCGTGAGACCTCTCTGCTCCAGAGGGCTCTGCTGGCCACCCAGACACTGAGCAGACACGCACGCACACACACACACAATCAATCTCTTGTGGGATGCCCTTCTCTCTATGTCTGGCTGCAACTTTTTTCCCTCTCATCGGAGCTCTGTCTCCATGACCACATCGTCTCTACTTTCTAGGATCCACCATCCCCCTGCATGCCAAGAAAAGTTTTCAAATTCCTGATTTCTTTATTACCCAGAGTGATTTCTCTATCAAACATCACAAAAGGGCAGAATAGCATGCTGGCTAGGGGTACAGAGAGTCCTGAACCACATTGCTGGAGTTGATATCTCAGATCTGCCACTTACTGGCCATATGACTTGGAGCAAGTTACTTAACCTCTCTGATCCTCAGTTTCCTCATCTATAAAACCAGGATAACGATATTACTTACCCCATAGAATAACCACCTTTTGAGGACTGAACTACTTAAAACATTTAAACCGCTGAATGGTGATCTCCCCAAAAAATGTGTCTACATACTAATCCCCAGGATCTGTGATCATGAATTTATTTGGAAAACAAGTCTTTGCAGATGAAATTAATTAAGGATCTCGAGATGAGCTCACTCTGGACTACCTGAGTAGACCCTAAATCCAGTGACAAGTGTCCTTATAAGAAACACACAGAGAAGTGCATTTGAAGACAGGTAGAGACTGGAGAGATGCAACCACAAGCCAAGGAACACCTAAAGCCACAGATACTGGAAGAGGCAAGAAGGATTCTCCCTTCAAGCTTTTGGAGGGAGTGGGGCCTTGCCAACACCTTGAATTTGGACTTCTGGCCTCTAGAACTGTGAGAGGAAAAAAAAATCTGTTATTTTAAGCCATCCAGTTTGTGGTAGTTACTGTGGTAACCGTCAGAAATTAATAAAACTACTCAAACAGTTCATGCCATGTAGAAAACGTTCAATAAATGTTAGCAACTATTATTATTGGACCTAACTATTATTGGACATAATTATTATTACTTGAACCTAATTTTTCATTAGAAGTAATAATTACAGGGGAAAAAAAACTCATCCACTTTTTTCCTAAACCAAAGGCACACCTTCCCAGATTTTACCCTTAGCATTATAAGGATGCTAAAGCTTTGAAATTACATTATTTTTAGGTCAAATCCTTAGACTAGGCTCTCTCCCACCATGAACACAGGACTGAGAAGAAAGATTTCTTCCTATCATACTCTCTAAACCTTCTAGTCCATTCTCTTGGTGGTCTAGTGGCTGGACTTCTGGTCTGGGCATTTTCTGATCAAGTTTATTTTCCCCAGTCCTTTGCTCCAGCCAAATAAGAGGACTTACTACCGCTCCTGCATTCCCATGCTTTCCCATCTCCTGGCTTATGCCCACGGTATTTCCAGAGTATGAAATTGCCTTTCAGTATTTCTATATATCCCAGTCTTACTCACCCTTGTCCAAAGCCTCCCTGACAGGGAGAGTATAAACCCTCTTGCCTCTTTGTGCCTGTCTGTGGGCGCTTATGTAAGATGCCAGGCTTCCAGGCCTGACTCCATGGCTATATTCTGAGCTGATAACCAGCAAATCCCTCTTCAATGGCTCTGTCTGCAAAATGAAGCTAATTACTTCTCTTTTGAGAGGAGCATGAGCAAAGGCCAATAGGTGCTTAGGATCTTACCTGCAAAGGAATGTCAACAACTATGACACAATTTTAACTAATAAAGTTCTCATACTTGCAAAACATTTTAACATTATTTCTCAAAGTTTTTCTACATCCGCAATCTCATCTGAGGCACTTAAAACCCCTATGAAGAAGACAGGCAGGAATTATTATACCTTTTTTATTGTTATGAAAACTAAGTCCTAGAAAGATTCAAATTCAACTAATTATTGGGCACATTCTGCATGACAGACATAGGTAGGTACTATTTCCCCCCCTTTTTAGAGACGAGGAAAGTAAGTAGCTTAGGGAAAGTGTTTTGAACAAGGCCTCTCATCTAGTTAGCATCAACAGCAAGACTAGAATCCAAGTCTCTTGAAACCCAAAGCAAGGGTCTGCATTTCTACCAGGACAATCTGGAGGCACAATATGTGAGTGGTGGTTTAGAGAGAGAAGGGAACAATTCTACTTCTGGGTCAATTCTAGTTGGGAAAGTTGCTTGGGAAAGTGACTCAACCTCTCCATCTGTAAAATGAGAGCTACTGTAGAAATAGCCACAGAACCCTGGCTTCCATGGAGGTGGACATCGTCCTGGGTAATTGGCACACTTGGCACTGGGGTGTTTGGTTTGAATAAGACAAGAGATGTGAAGGTGTTCTGTCGAATGGAGAGAGCTCAGTGACTGAAAGTAGAGTTTCAATTACTAATTAATTTCTCTAATAAACAGAAACACCCAATATGGATTTCCAATTTTTAAAAGAATCAGAATCCACAACACTAAATCTATTTTGAGAATGGAATGAAAGTCACAAAACCCAGGATTGAAAACAACCCTCTGTGGGTAGGTCTGTGGGTAAGTGCTTGGGCCTCAGTATATTTGCTAAAGAAACAAAATTTATACCTGGCTTCTCTTACAGGCATTTTTTTAAACTTCTGGGAGGCTTATGATCTTGGGATTGCTTTCATGGGTGGTGGTAGTGTAACTGCCCAACCCTACAAGGTCCTGATAGATAACAGAGATGGAAATCTGAACTATCATTCCATACTAGCTGCTTGCGAGCCATGTAACTTTGAGCAAGTCTGTTTTATCATCTATAAAATGGGAATTTAGTCTCTTCTATTCACTTCAAAGAGCATTGGGTGGTTAAGAAGAAATGACCCCATGTCTGTAACAATGATTCATTAAAAAAAATGATGAAGGACATTCATTGTAATGACATCACTCCTTCCATCTCTGCTGTCATAAGAGCACCCGAGGATGAAGTCTCTTCTTGCATAGGCTTCAAGATTTCAGCATCGCCAGACCCAAAGGAGAGCAGGAACTTATGCACAGAGCTGAAGAGAGGTCACCAGGGTGGAGCAAATAGGTTTACACGGGGCTTTGATTTCAACAGTTTGCAATAAAGAAGGTGATCCTTGCAAATGCAATGTGGCCTTACCAAAGGCTTAAGGAGCAGGATGATGGGACTTGAGAAAAAATTTAACATTCTTGAAGTTCTGAGGCCTGACACTTTTTATGTTTTAAATCCTCTCCCTTATTTCCTGTTACTCTATTCTTCCTGACTGTAATCTTACCTATTAACTTGGGAGCAATGTGATTTAAAGGGAACACAGGGTTTTAAATAGTTTCAAGGTGCTCAGGGTTTTAAGTAAACCTCTCAACTCCCCCCTTTTTTTAATTTTTATTTTGTAACCCAGAAAAAAAAATGGTTGCTTTTTTTTTCTTTCAGCACTTTTTGATTAAAGTCAGATTGATAGAGTTTTTTAATGTAATCTTTTAAAAACCAAACTGAATAATACAGTCTAACTTTATTTTCCCAAAGCTGATGTATAGATTATTTTGTTTCCTGTGTCTAATTATTATAGTCATCATTCAATGCTGTTTTTCAGAACTGAGTACAATAACCGTACCCAACATTTGTAAGCACTTCCACATTTATTATCTTAGTTACTTTTCACCACCACATCATTACCAGTTTACAAATAAGGAAACTAAGGCTCAGAAGCCAGAGCCACACAGCCCTGACAGATTTCAAACTTAAACTGCTGTTCAGAAGCAGCATTCATTCCCAAATAGTTCCAAGATCTGCTCTTGGAATTGTATTTATGGACTGTGGGAGGCAGCCAAACAGAGATGGCTTGCAGAGACTGAATAGACAAGACAAGAGGCAAGTCCCAGTGACAAAGGGGCTGGAAAGATCATGAAAGTAAAAGGTACAATCCAAGGAAGTCAGCTGAGGCCTGTGGAGCAGAGCATTATACCCTCCAAGTGCCCGGGTCCAGTGCATTCATCTGGCTCTCAAGAGGACACATGTATATGAATGAGGCTAGGGTGAAACCTGCAAGCATGAATGAATGGGCCTGTAGAGATGAGGTATCTATCGAGCACTTACTGTGTCAAGCACTGGACCAAGTGCCATGGGAATACAAATGGCACCTAAAGCAGGTACGTTGTTGTCCTCAAGGGGCTTCTAATCTAGTTAGGAATATGAGACTAAAATAAGAAATGGCAGAAGAAATAATGTCTGCATTCATTTAATTTCATAGCATAAACTAAAAATTGTACAGGAACAAAGGAACACCAAATGAGAGCAAAGTCAGAATGCTAACATTTCCAATCAGAGTTCTAGAAGGAGAGAAAAGAGAATAGGTAATTGTCAAAGAGATAATGACCTCACTTTCTCTAGAACGGATCCAAGATCTGGATCCACAGGTACAAGAAGCACAAAATATATCAGCCAGGATTTAAACACACACACAAGCACACAACTACCTATGTGATAATGACTTATATAACACCAACAACAAAGAGAAGATGTTAAAGTAGATAGATCAATTAACCAAAAGGCATGACAATTAGAGAGCATAACTCTCAATATAAAATATGAAAACCATCTTCAATATGCTCAGAGAAAAGCACTGAACTACCTAAATTTGTGTATCTGAAAAATTATCTTTTAGAACTAGAGTGAAGCAAAGACATTTTCTGATATAGAAATAACAAACCCAACAAGCCATTAATTTATGAGAAAAAAACTTCTAAAGAACACACTTGAGGAAGAAGAAAAATGATCGCAGATAGGTCTAAGATGCAAGAAAGATTGATAGACAAAGAGATTAATAAACATGTACATAGATCCAACCAAAAATTTTTATATAGAAACGATAATAATATCTAGTTTGAAAGTTTAGAAAAAGAACTAAATATTGAACATAAAAGCGTCTGTTTGGGAGATGTGAACACAAAGTTAATGACTTACAAGGTTCTTGTGTTATTTGTGAAGAGGATTACGATATTAATTAACTTAAGTTTGTTTAATATGCATCATAAAATTTCAATGAAAGAATACAAGGCATGTACAACATTCAAATCAGTGCGAAGGTTGGGGTGACATAAGAAAACAACCAGTACCAAAAAAAAAAGAGTAAGAAAGAAGAAAAAAGTCATAGAAAAAGAAGCGACAAAAAGAAAGTACAAAGTTAAATGACTGAAACAAGTCCAAACATGTCTGCAATAACAATAAATGTAAAAAGATTAAACTTCTCACTTATAAGACATAGATTATCAGATTGGAATTTTTAAAAAATCAACTGTATGCTGCTTATAAAGGGCACAGCTAAAACAAAAAGACACAATTTCAAAGTAAAAAAGGATGGTAAAAACTACATCGGTCAAATACTAAACAAAAGAAGGCTGGAAATGCAAACTTAATGTTAGACAAAATAGACTTGAAGACCTGAGGAGTCCAGGAGGGCCCAAAGGGTTGATCACATGACCACAGACTTTTCCTGGAATTTTTTAAAGCTGGAACTGAAGAGAAGTTTTTTCCTTTTCAATGATAAGTCTGAGAAATGTGAGTCAAGATCAGGCAGCAGCCATGGCCCCACTGTGTGCAGAAATCTCATCTGAGATTGAAGAAAGTAGAGCAAAGCAGCAGGGGACTTCTGGTGACTCCAAGTCTCTGGTTACTACCTCCCCCAACCTGCATCTCCAGAGTGTTTGAGTGAGTAAAGTCCCTTTTTGCCACAGTTTCAGTTGGGTTTTGGTCACGTACAGCCTGGAGTTCTGACTAGTACAGGTAGTGCCCTGTCAAGGGTTCTTAGCTTGTTCTTAGCTATGGTTTGTGGTTGGGCTGAAAGAAGAATCCAGAGCCCCTGATTCCACCTCCTCAAGTCGCAAGGATCTTCAACTGGCGGAGTCAACTCAGACAATGCACAGCCCCACTCTGCGCTAGATATAGGGTTGGATTGCACGATCTCAAAGGTTTCTTAAGAAACAAAATCTGTGATTTCGTTTGGTTTTAAAAGAATAAAGAAGGTAAAGAAAATAAAAAATAAGAGACAGAAGACATGTGTGTGTGCACCCGCATGTGTGTGTGTGTGTGTGTGTGTGTGTGTGTGTGTGTGTGTGTGTGTAGAGGGGGGAGAGAGAGATGCAGAGGCTGGGGGAAAGAAATGGAGAAGAGAGAGCAGCTGCTTGAAAAACAGCCCAGATTGAACAATTAAACTTTGTTCTCTACCAGAGGTTGGATAAGTGAGAAGATTATTAGGAGCCCTGAGGCAGACTGACATTAATAAGTGGTACAGAAAAATAAAAATTTTGGTTAGAGAATGTGCCACCCCAAACTAAGCTTGTGGAGAATCAGATGACCTAGTTTGAGAAGAGCCAAAAGAAGTAGCTCAAGTTAGTGTGGCCAGAAAAAGCAGAAGGCCTCTGGGCATTTGTTACTTGGTGAGCAGAATGTTACCTAGAATAAATGGGTCACCAGCGAGGTACCAGAAACTTCTGTAGCTCAGGGGTTTTTATTCTTACTGGCAGGGGTGTTGGCAGAGGTAGAGTGATTCTCGGTCATTTCTGAGAGAAGCAGCTTCCAGTTTGGGTCAGTTCTGCAGCATGGTTCTGGGAGGGTTCCTAAAAGCTTGGTTCTGAGCATGTTTCTCCAGTTCTCCCAGCAAGCCTGGGAGTTAGTCACTATCTCTGAAGACAATTCTTTTCTGCTGAAAATTTCCATTGTAGATTCTTTTGCTTGCAACTGAGAACCATAATACGTAGGTGTCCATATGGTAGCATGGAGCTCGGTGGGAATGGGAATAACACCGCGTGCCAAGAATTGTAGATAGTGCCAACATGACCTTGTATATTATCTCCTAAGAAACTAATGAGATAGGTACCGCTGCCTTCACTGTACAGATGACAGAAACTCAAGTCAGAGAAGTTAGGTAGCCTGCCCGAAGTCATCCGGCAATTAGCAGGGCCCAGATTCAAATTTAAGTCTGAATCCAAAGCCTACGCCAGCTTCTGCTCCACATGTTTCTCATGTACATTTAATAATTCACTTCATTAAAAAGCTAAGTCTTATTGTGTTTAAAAATGACTTAATTCAATCTGGTAGATCTGAGAAATGTCCATGGGGCACTCCAGTGCCACATGGCCTCCCTCAGCCATGTTTCTCTATGTTCTCTCAAGAGTGTAGATGGGCAAATTGACCTTTCAAGTCACCTAGACCTTGTGTGGCCTGACCCCTACCTACCTTTCTCCCAACTTACATTGCTCCTTGCTGTGATCTGAATGTTGGTACACCCCCAAAATCACACTGTGATGGTATTAGCTGGCGGGGCCTTTGAGAGGTGCTTAGGTCATGAGGGTGGAGCCCCCATGAGTGGGATTAAAGCCTTTGTAAAAGAGATCCTGCAGAGCACCCTACCCCTTCTGCCATATGAGGACACAACAAAGAGCCTATGACCCAGAAGTGAGCCCTCACCTGGTCATGCTGACACCCTGATCTTGGAATTTCAGCCTCCAGAACTCTGAGAAATAAATGGTTTTTTGTTTGTTTGTTTAAAAGCCACACAGTCTGTGGTATTTTGTTATAACAGCCTGGATGGATGGGCTAAGACACTTCTCACACTGGCCTTCTTTCATCTCCTAGAACATTTTAAGCTCTTTTCTTTCTATTGGTTCAGTATTCTATCTTCAGGATGAGCACCAAATGTGATACGTAGTAAGTAAGTGCTCAACAAATACTTATTGAATGAATGAATGGATTGTCCCTTTGAGGGAGGTGCTGCGTAGTCCTATAATACAGCAGGAAGAGTTTGGAAGAACTCAAGTTCTATTTCTCAGAGCCCTACGGCTGAAGTGCTACTAAGTGCAAGATCTGGACCATTTCTCATTAGTATAGGAGGGATGCAAAAAGCAAAGACCCTCTGGGAGTTTATAAAGATCTCAATGATTCCTTTTTGGTCTCCAATGATCTTGAGCTGGGGCATGGTTGGAGAGGTTGGAATTGATGGAGAAGGGATTTTAAGATACCCCAATTGGAGAAGTTTATTAGAACCCCATTCAACTCTACCAAACAATTGTGTATGTACATGTGTGCATGCGAATATGTATAAGCAAACACAACTGAGTAGTGGTCTACAAGTCTCGTAAGTGGATGACAAACTTTCAGGGAAGAGAAGAAACGAATAGGTGGAAAAGTTAACTGCTGGAAATATGAGTAAAAGCTGCATAACATTTCCCAAAGGGACTTCGACAAAGCCTTGTTTTCAACCCGTCATTGGTGTCTGGCCCCAGAGACCTGGTTTGGGTATTCTATGTGTGGCTTCTCTAGTTTCATCCTCATGCCTCTTTACTCCCCTACTTTTTTGTGGTGGTGATGTTCAGCAAGCTTCACCATAATTGCATCGCCCATCTTGGTTCTTTTGTGGTTGTTTCAACTAAAAACCATAGATCCTTTGGAGGATAAAAAATGATTTATTAGTGTTCATCTTAAGTAATAGAACAAATCAGTCTAAAACTTACAAAATACCTTAGAGACCACCAAATGGGGTCCCTTCTTATATTAAAGGGTGGAGAAACTGTATCTCAGAGAAGGGAAATAGTTTTCCCTGAGTCATGCTGCCGGCAAAAGCAAGCTTCAAGCCCAGATCTCCGAATGCCCGGTCTAGGTCTCCTGTCACAGCATCACATGTCCATCCACCCAGGACCACAGGCTTGATTTACACCACAACCTGTGGGCTCTTACAATCTCCAACCTGGGCTCCCCGTCGTGCATTGGGGGTCTAGATGTGCCCCTTACCTCACACGTTGACTTGAGCAACACCACCTGATTGGTTGCTCTGCCACAGAGCCCAAGTCTCCCATTGTTAATCATCTTTTAAAAGAGTTTAACATCTGCTGCAAGGAAATTTACTGGCCTCAAGTTACTGGCTATAATTTTGGTCATTTGGGAGAAATAGTGATGCTATAGTCATCACTTTCCAAATGTTGCAGGAACCTGACCCAAATCAAGAAACCTCTCAATAAATCAGCTCCAAAATGGCATCAATTTCTAGCCTTGCTATTTAGAACATTGCAGCTCTGAATCAGTGTCTGGGCTGGAGAAAGCATCCAACCCAAAGTCTCTAGATTTTAATAATAGCTGCATTGTTCAAAGAGGGATTCATAACTCTTGATGGACTCCAGCCAAAAACCTTGAGCCAAACTCTGTATTTATGTATGTTTGGATGTACTAAGTGCTCTACAAGTTTCATGAGTGGTTCTTTCAAAGTGAGAGCTACCCAGATCTCCAAGCCATGATCCTGCCTGTGGACGACATCACCCTGGACCAAGCCCTCCCTGCTGACAAGTCTTCTTTGACCCTTCATGTATGTACAGATGGCCGGGATCGTTATACTTCATGATGTAGGTCATTAATGAAAATAGGCTAATTCTTACCCAGTGCCTGTTCTGTGCCAGGAGCCATTTCATTAATTCATGTGATCTTTACAACCTTATGAAGCAAGTACTACTATTATCTCCATTTTACACATGAGGAAACTGAGGCACAAGAGTGGGTAAATGACTAGCCTAAGATCACACATACAGTAATCAAAAAGGCTGGGGTTTGAACCCAAGCAGTCTGGCTCCAGAGACCTCCTTTTATTCTCTTTTTAAAACATCTTTATTGGAATAAATATAACTTACATACAGTAAAATCAACCCTCTTAAGATGTGCAAACCACTGGTTTTTCATATATTCACGGTTCTGTAGTTATCATCACTATCTAATTCCAGAACACTTTGTCGCCCCAAAAAGAAACCCTATACTCATTAGCAGACACTCCCAATTCCTCTGTTCGCCCAGCCCCGGCAATCACTAATCGACTTTCTGTTGCTATAGCTTTGCCTGTTCTGGACATTTCATATAAATGGAAATATGCAATATACAACCTTTCATGAATGGCTTTTTCACTTAGCATAATGTTTTCAGAATCCATCCATGTTGTAGCATGCATCAGTCATCATTTTTTATGACCAAATAGTATTCCATCATATAGATATACCAATTTTGTTTTTCATTTATTATCGGTTGATAGACATTTGGGTCATTTCCAGTTTGGGGCTATTATGGATAACATTGTTATGAATGTTCATGTACAGGTTTTTGTATGAAACTATGTTTCCTTTTTTCCTGGGTATACTTAGGAATGGAATCACTGAGTCACATATTAAGTCCACGCTGAACTTTTGGAGGAACTGAAAAACTGCTTTTGAAGTAGCTATACCATTTTACATTCCTACCAGGTATATATGATGTTCAGTTTTTCCCTATCCCCACCAACATTTATTATTTTCCATCACTTTGATTATAATAACCATGGTGGATGTAAAGGGGTATCTCATTGTGGTTTTGATTTGCATGTCCTTAGTGAATAATGAAGTTGAGCATCTTTTCATTTGGTTATTGGCCATTTATGTATATATACATAAATCTATATGTATGTGTATGTGTATATATGTGTATGTGTGTGTATATATATGTGTGTGTGTGTGTGTGTGTGTGTGTGTGTGTGTGTATACTTCTCTTTGGAGAAATGTCTATTCAAATGCTTTGCCCATAAAAATGATTATTTGTCTCTTTATTATTGAGTTGTAAGATTTCTTTATATATTCTGGATACAAGTCCCTTAGCAGATAAGTAATTTGCAAATATTTCTCCCCTTCTGTGGGTTGCCTTTTCACTTTCTTAATGATATGCTTTAAAGCATAAAAATTTTAGTTTTCACTTTTTCCTTTTCTTTTTTCTTTCTTTCTTTTTTTGTTTTTGCTTATGCATTTTGTGTCATATTTAAGAAGTCTTTGCCTAACCCAAAATCAAAAAAATTTGCTCTTCTGTTAGATTTTATATTTAGGTATTGATATGGTATGAGATAGAGGCCCACTATATTCTTTTACATGTGGATATCCAGTTGTCTCAGCATTATTTATTGAAAAGACTATTTCTTTTCCCATTGAATCAAGGTTTTGGCACCCCAGAGGCCTCTCTTGACCACTACATTCAACTGTCTGTCTTGAAAGCTTGTGTATATGTGAGTATGCATGCATGGTGTGTGTGTCTTTTTAAAAAAGCAGCTGAAACAAACCAAAGCAGTGACCTAAAATGCTAGCTTCTCCTGAACTTAAACCATCAGATGCCTGAAAGTCAAAAGAGTAAAGACAATGAAATAAGGCCAAGGCCAGAGTATCCATCTGACCCCAAAGACTGAAATATATCATTGAAAAGAAGGTGAAGTCTTAGTAAAGATCTGAAAAATGAAACTCTTTTAAGGAGGAAGTAGAACAACTCCAGAAAAAGAATATGCTGCCTAAACTAGCAGACATCCTCTGGTCACCTCCTAGATGGAATCTAGCATTCTCTGCCCAAGACATATATAAATGAACATATACAGTCAAATAAAGTCAGCCAATGGCTAGATTGGAGTTTAGATCTATGATGATTTCTATCCGTCCTTCCTCTAAGATTTTAAGGTGATTTCCTTCTTTGTCACAACTGTTAATGCAATAACTTACTACCCAACAGACCATAATCTGCCCCATTGGTGACTCAGGTTCCACATCTTTTAGCCTGTGCTGGAGTAGCGAAGCCATGATTGTATTGCCCTGTCCCTTGCACAAACATCTCTTTGGCCTCAGAAGGAGCCCTGCCACCAGCCAGTTATTATCTCTTCTCCAAAGACAACACCGCACACATGAGGGATGCTCAGGTAACTTGGAAATTCTCTGTAATGATCAAGGCATTCTCACAAATGTAAATCATTATAGTTATTTGTTATCTTCACTGAACTATAAAATTAGGACACTAAGGAGGAAATGCCATAAGACTGGATGATTTGACAATTTGTTGCCTTTCAAGTAAAGGAGACACGTTGATGGACAGAGGGGAAACAGAATCCATAATCTGTGCTGCAGCTTTGCCTTTGTAGGTAAGCAGATGGCAGCACCACAGAGTGTGGCCAGAGGAAATACTAGAAAGGGAAGGGATGGGGAGGTCCTAAAGCCAAACTTATATGCATTTCAACTTTGCTAGTGTCTAGGCTCATCTGTGTGACTGAGTGGATGGTTGAAACACTCCACCACCTGAAAATAACTTGGAGCAGAGGCTTAATTGTCCAGACACCAAGTTTTGAGGCTGACCCTTAGAGTAAGCTGGAACTATCCAGTCCTCTGCACCCATCAGTGAGCTTCACTGGGAGCCTGTGCAGCCATGAATAAAAATCACACAGGGCCCTGGGCCAAATGGTACCAAGTAGGTCAAATCAACCTTTAGTATTTCTAGAAGCTCATCCTCTAGAAGACCTATGTCCCAATAAGTTATGTAGGGACCTCAGTACTAATGAATATTTAAAAGTGGTAAAGGAAAAGGTTTTAAGAGTGGGAAACATTGGGTTATATAGAATGAAATAGCTTACTTTATTGCAGAACATCTCAAAGCCTTGAATAGGGTAACATGTGTTGTCAATCTCCAAGCAGATAGGCAGGATTTCCCCAATTTTTTGTACCTAGGAGCCCTTTTTCACGAAGCGTCTTATAGATTTCATGTGCCAGGGAGTACTTTTTAGGAAAGGCTGGTGTAGCTTTCCTAAAAAGAAAATGCCAGAGTGGAGGGCAGGCAGAGGGTAGGGGAGACTGGAATATTATTTAGCCTTAAATATGGACCTGGAGGGTGGGATTACATGCAATCGCATACTTAATATTTAAAGGAGCTACTACCTGTTTTGTTCTCTGGGAATTTGCATTCATTCACCTTCACCTTCCTGCCCAGTGCCTTGGATGGACTCGAGCTGGAGAATCTTCTGGGGTCTCAGTTCTGGCTTTACCTTCAGGTGCCACAGGCTCTTTGACAATGCAGGTTTTAGAACACCAATTATTTCCTCTTTCTAAATAAGGAACAGAAGTGTACTGCAATGGCTCAGTGATTCCCAGACAACCATGCAATGTCATAGGCCTGCCTCACAAGGCCAGAACCCAGGGGTATCTCAGACCTGGTCAGTGCAAAAGTTTATTTTTCCACACACATTGGGACTTCTAGCTCAGAGGTGGCGAGAAAGTTTGAGGGTAATTTCTCAATCTGATGATACCTCTTTCCAGCAGACAGAAGGCACACATAACAAGTACCATTTTAAATCATCACCAAGCAGCAATTTCTCTTGCCTGTGCTTCAGGCTGTCTGTGGCAGGATCTGGAAGATGGTATCAGAATTTCCTACCTGAGAGTCCTCTGTCGTGTCCCCAAGACTTAAGGATAACATCCCGGCCCTCTTTCTGTGACAAGCTTTGGAAAAACTGAACTGAGACTGGGCTGGAAGAAAGTCCATGAGCCACGTCCTAAGGCCAGGTCTGCGAGGAAGTGAGAGAGAACATCCAGTACCAGCTCCTCCTCCTCCTGCTGCTTCTGGGCTCCTGTTTTCTCAGCCACCTCCAGCAGTTCCTCCTTTCAGTTGTGGCTCCGGTGAGAATTATGGAATTGCTATTATTACCCCAGCTCAGTGTCCAGGGCTTGATGGCTTCTGCCCTGGCATCTCCCATCCAGAAGGAAGCCAACTACAGTGACAATAAAACAAAGTCTTTGGCAGCTAAAGGCCTCTCCTCTGTGTGCTGGGGCTGATGAACGGGATGTGGAGCCAGCCCTGACACCAGCTCCTTGGGAAGTCTTGGAGCTGACCCATCGCCTCCTGGCATCTGATTCCAAAGGCATTTTTCAACCCAGCTGGGAAGGTCGTGACAATCTCAACAAGGCTCACTCTATTGACCTTAAGAAATGAGAGTCTCCAATCTTTGGCTGTCTGTCCAGGGCTTCTTCTAGAAGAGAAGGAAATGGGTTTGCTCTAATTTGGCTGGTTTTATCAACAAAACAAACAACATTCAGAGAGCACCACTGCGTGCAAGGGCATTGCTCAGAATTCATTCATTCAACACCTCTTTCTGCAGCACCTACTTTGTGTCAGGCACTGTGTGAGGTGCCAGAAAAACCCCATTGACAAGAAATCTGAAATCTCTACCCTTTGGGGAAGCTTATATGTTATTATCAGGAAAGAGATGAGAAACAGAAAGATTAAGTGATTTAGTGAATATAAGGTAATAGGTGCTACAGAGGGATTTGAGCAAAGTTGGGGTGATTGGTTGTGTAGGGGGAAAGAATAAGTTTTACACTGGTGATCAGGGAAGCCCTCACAGAGGAGGTGACATGTGAATCAAAACACAAAAAAGGTCAAAACCTAAACTCCAGACTAATCTGCCTTCCAGGCATTTACCAGCTCTGAGGGAGAGCAGACCTATTCATAGGCAACCATGATAGTAATGCCTATCCATAATGCCTCACAAAATATCTAACTGAGGGGTGGTGGGAATTCAGAGAAGGAAACTATCTAATCTCACTGTAACCCCAAGAAGAGAGTTCTCTGAAAGTACTCCATTGCTTGAAACTTAAGGGAGATGGGTGGGATAGAGCTGGAGTATGACCAGAAATATGAGGAAAGGGTACAAATGAGGCACAGAATAAGGTACATCCGAGGGAAACAGCAGGGCCAGAGGCCTATTCAAGGCTGGAACAGACCACGGAAGAGAAATACCTAGGGAGGTTGAGCAAGATGAGCCCAGGGAATACCTCCCCACTTCCCACCTGGAATAGTTCCAGATCTCCTAAAACCAAACTCATTGGACCAGAGGGTCTCAACCTGGTTGCCCATTGGTGTTACCTGGCTTTTAATGATGCAGTTCCTTGGGCCCCATTCTGGACTCATAAATCAGAATCTGTCTTTTTTTAAAAACTCTCTAGCTGCTTCCAAACACCCATCAGGTTTGGGGTACACTGTCATGTTTTTATTGCCTGAATCACTTCAGAGGCAGCTCATGTAGTAGAAAAAGTGTATCAGGGGCTCTCCCACTGGATGGGAATGACCCATCCAAGTGTCAGTCTCCACTATGAGACTGTGAGCCCCTTGAGGGCAGGGACTATGCTTTACTTTTTCATACAGAAACTCGGGCTCTGAAACATAAGAAGCACTGATAAATGTGTTCTGAACTGAACTGAGCCAAGCCCAGTTCCACCAGGCACTAGGCACCTGGCTGCAGTCATGACACGCAACCTCCCTCGGCCTCAGGCTGCACCTGTTAAAATGGGTGCAATGATTCCTGCCCTTCTTGCTTTAGGAAGGGTCTGTGAGAGACCCAAAGTGAGGCAACTGGCACACTCGCAGGAGCAGGTGAACAGTTACTTTAAGAATTCCCAGTGGAAGGGGAGCTAGGCATAGATGATCCAAAATAGATCATCCTTGTAAGCATTACTTAACACAGTATAAAACAACAAAAATATCTTCATACTTCCTCATTCCGTGATTGCAACAAAACCCTTAGCTGGGAGAACCTCATCTCCCTCTCTTCCCTCTTCCTCCTTCACTTCTCACTTAATGTCACCTTGTAATATTCAGAGGGCACTTGGGTTATAGATCTAAATAGAGAAATGCTTTCAGATATCATTAGCCCACATCCCAGTAATTTATACTCAAAGATGGGATAGAGTTGTAAAGTGCTTTTATAATACAATATTACTAATGGCAAGGGTTGTCTCACATTTTATTTTGTCCTGAAATGTGTTAATATGTCCTGAAATAAACATCAGTTCAACATGGCAGATGGGTCCGATTCTTTATTTGGAAGAAGTCATGATTTCTGACATGTGAGTGACTATCTTCCTACAGGGTAGCATTTGATTCTTTTTATGTATCTTTAAGACAGTAGTAATCAGCTGCTTTTAATATTGGTACTTTTATTTAGCTTAGGATTCTTCAACTGAAGCAGCGAAGTGTATTCATAGACTAGATTTTTTTTTAATAAATGCAATTTTGCTGGCAAAAATATATATATAAATAAAACAGAAAAAATCTTAAAGGTCTGTTTGACCTTGAAATCCAACCTGTGAGGAGGTTTGCCTTCCTAAGTTTTTTTCTTTGCTTTAACTAAAATTCACTCATTCATTATGAACAAAGAGTAAATAAGAATCTACTATGTGCCATATACCTTTTTTGGTAAAGAGAATTCACAAATGAATAAGATATAGTTCTGACCGTCACAGAGTACAAATTTGAACTGCGGAGAACGAACAAGTAGACTAAGAATGCTGGAATAAGCCAGTCGGAGAGAGAGTTATGGCCAAAACTTCATTTCTAGGGTTGAATTAATGAGGAAAAGAAATCTCCAAAAGTTCAAGGCAAAAGTGCACAGTGGCCAGAGGACGGTAATGAGATAAAAATCAGAGAAAGCAGATAGCTCTGTTAGGACCAGCAGGCCAGGTGATGTGACCAGATGAGGAATGGGGAAAGAAGATGTAGGAAAGAGGCTCGACAGCCCCTTTCTCAGCCCCTCGTAACTCAATAACTGGAGACAGTAACTCACTTCTGACAAATAGAACAGAGCAAAAATGATGAGCCGTCACCTCCAAGGTCAGGTTGCAAAACAGACTGACTTTCTTCTTGGGTGCTCACTCTTGCTTTCTCACTGGTTCACTCTGAGGGAAGCCACAGTCATGTTGTGACCTGTCCTAGGGCAAAGGAACCGATGTCTCTGGCCAACAGCCAGCAAGGAGCCGAGGCCCTCAGTCGAACAGCCTGTGAGGAGCCGAATCCTGCCAACAACCACATAAATGAACTTGGAAGTGGGTCTTCCCCCCATTGAGCCTTCAGGTGAGACCTCAGCCTGGTTGCTGCCTTGCCTGCAGTCTTCTGTGACCCCAAGAAGGAGAATCCAGCTAAGATGCACCCAGATGTCTGATCTACGAAAACTGTGAGACATAAATATTTGTTGTTTTAAGCTGCTAGGCAATTTTTTACATAGCAATAGATAACTAGTACAGGTGGCCCTCAGATTATTTCAAAGTGAAATAATCAAACCTAATCCTTAACAACTGAGTTGATTGGCAGTGAGGGACCTCTGCAGGAACCCCAGGGAGAGGCGATGGGAGTTTGAACAAGGCTGCGGCAGAAGAAATGAATGAGAGATCTTGTGAGGTACCATTGGCAGGACTTGGTTCCCAGGTGGCCAGGCTACCTATTCATCTGGTTACTCAAACCAAAAGCCTCAAAGTTGTCATTGATTGCTCCTTTTTCACATTCCCACATTCAATCCACCAGAAAATTCTATCTTCATCTTTACCTCCCTCCCCCAGGATTGCTCTCTACACAACAGCCAGACCATGCCACTTCCCCTGCTCATAACTCACCAGTGGCTTCTAACTGCACCTAGAACAAAACCTAAAGTCCTCCCATGGTCCACAGGGCTCTATGAAACCTGGCCTCTGGCTGCTCTCTGAGCTGTCTCCCCATTCTGCTGGCTCATTCAGGCTCAGCCAAACAGTCAGTCCCTTGCTAGCCCCTCTGTCTGGGATTCTCTTCCTACAGATGCTCTGTTAGCTCCACTCACTCTTTCAGCCTTTTCAGAAAAGACTTCCTGATGAGAAGGCATTTAAGCTGAGATAGAAAGAAAGAAAGAGAGAGAGAGAGAGAGAGAGAGAGAGAGAGAGAGAGAGAGAGAGAAAGAAAGAAAGAAAGAAAGAAAGAAAGAAAGAAAGAAAGAAAGAAAGAAAGAAAGAAAGAAAGAAAGAAAGAAAGAAAGAAAGAAAGAAAGAAAGAAAGAAAGAAAGAAAGAAAGAAAGAAAGAAAGAAAGAAAGAAAGAAAGAAAGAAAGAAAGAAAGAAAAACTATGGAACTTGCTGCCTTTAGTGGTTTAAGGAAATTGGCCTCATTCCTTTCAAATTACATTACCTGCAGCATGATTAGTGGTGTTAGATGGGGTGAAAGCTTTCCTAGAAGATGCCAGACTAAATGATGACCAGAGAGTATGGGAGATATTCTTCTTGGAGGTCATGGCCCATGTGGAACATCTCAGCAACAGCCCCTCATGCCTATCTAAGCTGCTTTAATTGCCCCAGTCCCTTCCCCTCCACCAGCGGGCGTGACCCCCAGCCGGGCTGCAGGTGCTGTTTTCATCACTGCCTGCACAGTCAGGCAACAAAGGCGTAGGGAGGTAGAGTGACTTGTCCCAGGCCTTCTTGGTCCCAGTTCAGGTGCACCTCATCACCCCTGGGCCTTTGAAACAATGAGTACTGGACTAGAAAAAATAAATACGTCTTAACAAGAAAGTAAATGACATGTAAGACGTGCTTTGTCAATTGCTATTCGTTTAATAACTATTTTAGCTTAATGTGCTGTGGGTCTGAAGCAGTCATTCATTAAGCTGACCTTCACTGGCCACCTACCAACCATGTGGTCAGGCGCCATGCTAAGCAGCAGCTATTTTTCTCTGTGTGCCCAGTATGTGCCAGCACATGGCCGGTGGGGCTTCTCAGTCTGTAGGGCCTGGGGGGATGGAACTGGAGAAGGAAGGGCTTTCTGGGATAGCTGCCTAGACCTAATGAGAACCACAGCCCATAGGGCTCTGTGTTGTCTGCCTGAAGAAGCGTCTCCACAGCCCTCATCAGATACCCATCCTCCTTCCGCGCACACAGCCGGCAGCACTCTGAGCTCCTGGGAGGCCTCCTGAGGGGCACTGGACCCGGCCAGCTGGCAGCAAGACCGCAGTAAGTATGGTGATCGTCTCTTGGCAGTGGGCAGGGATGTGGTGATGTGAAATAGTTGGGTGAATCAATAGTGTGACCCTCCCCGCACTTCTCTACCTCATTATTCCCCTTACAGGCCACCCACAATGTCCTAGAAATGCCAGCTTTTCTATTTTCACTTTTCTCCTGAAGACAGAAGGAAAAAAGGACAAGGAGTTGGAAATGCAAAGGGGCCAGGTAGTAAGCAGGGAGGTGCCGTTGGGAGGAGCCAGACAGGGTGGAAGCAGAGGGCCTTGAGGACAAGGACCTTCAGACCTCAAGGGAGGTGGGCCCCACTCCTATGCTGACGGGAGTCCCACAGACCCCT
This sequence comes from Cynopterus sphinx, assembly GCA_030015415.1. Taxonomy (NCBI): domain Eukaryota; kingdom Metazoa; phylum Chordata; class Mammalia; order Chiroptera; family Pteropodidae; genus Cynopterus; species Cynopterus sphinx. Next base: position 48,403,708 of record CM057386.1, on the reverse strand, counting down.
CTGGATTCGACCTGGAAGGGGCTTTCAACGCCATGTCACCCCTCTTGGTTGCAAGTCAACTGATGTTCAAAGAGGTTCGACGAATTGCCCACGCTCGTAATGAAGCCACGTTTGTTCTGGCCTTAAAGAATGGAAGAGAAAGTTGAAAAAATAGTTACCTTGGACAGAAAGCCCACATTTTAAGGCACTCAACCATATAATGGCACCTAATCATTTACCTATGATTGGTCTCCATCTGGTTTCCTCTAGGCAAACATGAGTTGCTTAAGGGCTGGCTGTTTCCGAGATCCTTTTGTGTCACGGACACCCAGGAAGTGCTGGCTCAAGGAGGTGAACAGAGGGGAGAAGGATAGCGGATGAAACCCAAGCAACGAACAAAATAAATGATGAGCAAAGAAACACCTCTAAAGTTGCCTACAGTCACTCCCGCTGAGAAGACAGAGCCAAAGTGAAAAGCAGAGTGGTCCAGTGGAAAAGCACAGTCATAAATAATTATAGTCATATTAACAACAATATCAAGAATCATACGTTGCATGGCACACTATTTTGTCACAAAGCCTCTCCCTCATGGCCAAGGACTGTGGGTCAGGGCAGGTCGTGGCCACACTGACTCCATTCGTTCCGCCCCAAAAGTCTAACGGTGAGAGGGGCAACAAGGAGAGAAGCTTTCTTTCTTACCTAAAGCCTGACAAACCCAATTTCCACGCCTGCCTTGAATGAAAAATAGCATTTTTCAGTGCCTGCTTCATGTTTATCAGACTCTCCAGGGGACATAAGAAGTTTGGGAAAAGCGTGATCTAAAATCACCATCGATTTTTTTGAAGTCACTATTTCATTCATTTTGAAATTTCAAAAAACATCAAGAGAGGGTACAAGATTTCTTAACACTCATCAGGAGGGGGTCCTGGTGTGAAAGGCTGAGAAATCTCACAAACGTGTCTGCTCCCCACACCTCCGCGCCCTTGCAAAGAGCACAGGAGAAGTGAGCTGGGATTCCCTTTCCTCACCATCCTTCTTGCAAAAGTAGCAAAGAGTCCCCCAGCTGTATTAGGGAATCACTTCCATCCTCTTCAATTTTATGTGCTCTTCGTAATATTCTCTGTGAGCCCAGCAGGAGCTCAACTTAATTTAATAAATACTTATTGAAGGCTACTGGGAGTGAGGCACAGCTCTCAACGGACCAGGAAACTGGCCCACAAGAGCGAAAAGACTTCTAACCGTGAGTCTGGAGCAAGAGTAAGGGAGGCCTCTCATTTCCCAGATGAAGAAATGAGGCCCGGAGAGGAAAAGGACCTGGTCTCCATCACTCAGTTAATGCTGGAGTCAAGACTTGAGCCCAGGACCCCCAGATCCTCAGAATCCAGTGTGTTCTATCACCACGTCACACAGCCCCCTCAGTTGTCTCCTGCCCTAGAGAGGAAAGAGGGACAAGGGAGGGAACTAACGCGATGGCACACGTTGACCTGCCAGCAGCATGCTAAGCTACTTATTGGAAATGGTTTATAACCAAGGTCTTCTGGGCGCTGGCACTTTCCTGTCTGTGAGCCATTTTACCCCACCCAAGCTCTGCACGTCTCCTAACCCCTCGACGTCTCCTTCTCTTCATTGTAAATGGCCATGACCACCGGTGCTGCCCAGGGTTCCATGGCATCAGGATCTTCCTACAGCTCCCCTCTCCTTCAAGGCTGCAAGATGTCTCCTGTCCTCATCTCGGTCACAGCGCTGTTATGTGGCACGGCTGGTTGGTAGCATAGGAGTCCCTGACTACCAGCTGAAGGCCCTTCCCCTTTCCTGCTGTGGGACCAGCCTGCAAAGAAGGGGATTTTCTCCGTGTGAGAGCACAGGCGAATTCTCACAAGAAACAGAGCTCTGGTACCCCAGTGTCCCTGTACCCTGGTGCCCTGACACAAGCTGACTTAAAAAGCAACCGCCCTTGAATTAGGCCAGGCATTTAACTTTCAAAACCCACATTCTATTTATGAGATTTGCTTTCTCCGTGAGGTCTGTCTCAGCCACTTGTGACTGCTTTTAAGGTTTGGGAAATCCCACTGGGTTAGCGGAGTAACCTCACAGTCAAGCCTCCTGTGTGCGCAGCAGTCTGGGCTCTGACACCTGGCCCCTGGCTCTCAGGCTGTTCCTCGCGTGTGCACCAGGGTGCGTGCACTTGTGCCAGACCTTTATCTGGAGCATCCTGTTCCAGACAATCATGCCACAGGCTTGCTATCTGGGTGGGAATGTCAGTAAACTCCGTACGTCACACATGGGAAATTTCTAGTTACCAAAGTATAAATCTTTAGCTTGAAGAAATTCATTCCCACCCACTGACCCCAGAATGTTCCTCAATGCTGGTATGGGGGTTCCTTTTATTTTCTTAACCTTCTTCATGGTTTCTTGTAGGTTTGTCGGGTGGGTCCCCAGTGTAGTTTATCACAAACTGGGAGTTTCCAGATGTCAGGAAAACATTCTCATTTCACGTCTTCCTAGAACATGTGTGAGGGGCATTTAGATGGCTACAGGGCAGCGGAGCAATAGTGGGAAGAGCACTGGCCAAAGACCAGTTGGGCTCCAATCCTAGCCTTGCCACTTTGCTGTGTGGCCTCAGGCAAGTTACTTCTCTCTGGACCTCAACAGTTCCCTAGTTTGTAGAATCACCTGCATATTGAAGATCAAGTCTTGGGGCCTGCCTGCTCAGAGTTCCCAAGACTCCAAGGGTCCCTAAGGGCCTGGACTCAGGAAACAGATCTTGAGAAAGCCACTCACCCTCTCAGTTTCTGAGTAATGTGGAAATGATGGTAATAAAATGCCTAGTTCTCTGGGTTTTGTGAGGAGTAAATAATTAATACTCGTAAAGTGCTTAGAACAGTGCCTGGTACGAGGTAAGCACTCACTAAGTATTAGTATTTTGGTTACTTCAAAGGGGCTGTGTCTTTACTTATCTTTCTCTCCTCAGCAGCTGGGGTGGAACCTGGCGGGTGCTGGCAAGCGCTGGCTAAAAGGTGGGTTGAATTAAAATAACGAGTGAAGAAACAGCTACCTCTAAACCGAATGTGTGAAAGGGAAGGGAGGTTCAAAGGGGGCAGCTAATCGGTGGAGTGGCAAATATATTCCCTGTCCCTGGACCTGTATCTGTGTTGGCGTGGGCGTGGGGGTGGAATGTGATGACCTCAGCCCCCCTCACTCCCCACCCCCACCCCAGTTCTGGAGCTTGAGGAAAACCCACCACCGCCCTGATTCCTGGTCCCCATACAACCCTACCCCCCCCCAAACTCAGCCCATCTCAGGTGTCCTAACGTCTTCTTTAATCCCATAGTTCATCTTCAAACTCAAGGGAAACAGTAGTCAAAAAAGACACAGCCTTCTGCTGCCCCTCAGCCCCTGGCCAGTAATCTGAGCTGCAGAAGGAGAGGGGCAATTATGGTTTGGGATTTCTCCCCCTCCTTTTCCAGCTCCTTGACTCACTTTTCAATTTTCAACTGCTTTTTGAGAGCTCGGCATTAAGCAAAACGGGCCTGCGTTCTAGGGGTACCTGGAGGTGCTTCCTTCCAGAAAGATTGGAGAGAGGGAGCAGCAGCCCTGGGGAGCCCCAGTGCCTCTCGGCTAATCCACAGCCCAGTGACTCTTGCAAAGTGCATGGCAGGCTCACCCTCCTCCCAGAAAGAAATTTATTAGCAGGAGTTGTCAAGAGGGCTGGGGTTACTGAGACTTCATTACTCTTACAAAATATACTATGGGACGTTTACTAGTGTCCCGTGAAGTGTGGCCATAAATCAGGGGCTCCACAGCCCTTGTCAGAAGAAATGAGGAAAGCGCCTTTGCTCACGCCTGCAGTGGCCTCGTTGTTGACCCCTCCCCTGAGCACTGGCACAGCCGAGCCACTGGCTGCCCTAGAGGCTGGACACAGGTCTGCGCCAGCCCGTACATCCTGAATGCAAATGTTATCCAGTTTCAAATCTATACATATCACACGTTGAAACTCTCCTGGAAATAATATTTCCTGTGCCAATTTTATTCTCCCAGCCCTAGGGACCTACAAAACTTCTGTGCAGCATGATCCTGTTTCTAATATATACACATATATATGAAAGAAAGAAATACACCCTCTTTCTGGGCAAAACAATTATGGGTGATTTTTATTAACTTCTTTATACTTTCCTGGGTTTTCCACACATTAAGAAAATAAATGAGTGACTTTTATAATAAAAAAACAATTTTACTTTTTTAAAAAAAATTCAAGAACCAATCATAGAGAAATATAAATATGTGTATGTTATTGATAAAAATATGAAGCTATCAACAGTCTAAATGTGTAGTAATTATTCTACGTTTCCAGTGTAGAGCTGCTTAAAATACTAGTTTTGGAGAGATGGGGAAATGCTTAGGGGAAAAAAAGGCAAAAGACGGACCATTTTTTGTATACACGTGCTGATTGGTAGTATATAAAAATTCTACAGAGGAAAAATGCCTAGAAAGAAATATTTTTGTTGTATTAAGTATGAGCTTCTGAACTATTTTCTTTTTCTCGTCTCTGGTTTCCAAATTTTGCGTAATGTGGTTATAGTTCTTTTGTAATTTTTAAGTGTTTGAAAGGAGAAAAGAAAATGCAAACGGGGTCCTGGGCTCCTGCTCCCCGACCCCGCGGCCCAGTACCACACACGTGTTCTCGCCCCACATTAAAACAGGAGGCCTGGGGTGCCGTGGTGGATGCAGTTCCGTTGGGACAATCTGGAACAATCAGCGCCACCAATGAACTTTTTATGGAGTTTCTGACTTTGAAGCTAAGTAATGAGACTTGGCCCCTGACCAGGCCTTGAAATGTTCAAAGTGGTCTCCCCCCATCAATTAGCTAATCCGAGGTAGGTCAGCGGGCAGGGGGACGGCGAGGCCCATTTCCTAGAGGAGGACCAGAGAGGTAGGTGTCCCTGCCCGAGCCCAGGCCAGGAGTTTGAGGCGCCCCCTTCAGCTAGGGCCAGACCCAGGGTGGGAAGTAGTTCTGGAAGACCCCTCCCCCAGCTCAGAAGCCCGACTGCACAGGCCCATTTCTCCCGTCTTACATTTGGGGGGCGACTCCAGAGAGGGAGCTGGGTGAAGCGCTTTTGGAATTTGGGGGGCTGTGATCTGGTCTAAAGAGGAGATCTCTCTTTGGAAATGGGACTTCTGTTAGAAGAAAACAGACTGGTCTCAAGCAGCCTCTGGCTGACCAGAATGTCTCTTGCAGTCAACCACTGCTCCAGCCTCAGCAGAGACGAGAGGGGCCTGGATGGTCTCTCTTCAAAGAAAGTCTACGGGAGTTTTCTAGATGCAGGATCCAAAGGAACCATCCTTCACTCCTACCCCAATATTTTAAAGATAAATGGGCCTTCCTCAGTGAAGGGAGTCCTCAACTCCAGGAAAGGGGTGTGTTTTACAAGGTTTGGCTCGTAGGGTGGGATGGGGTCGGGGGGTGTTGGCAGGCTTTCCCTACCCCACCCCCTTGTTTCTAATGAGAAATCACTCTCCTGACCTGGTGGGAGTGGGGGCAGGTAAACTTCTGGCCCATCCCCCAACATTGCCCTTCATTCTACATTTTAAATAAGTCTCAAAGCATTTGGAATTTCAGAGGCATTTGGTTTTGATTTTTTAAAGGGGAGAAAAAATCCCTCTGCCTTGAAGCAATGATTTCTCTTGGCAGCTCTAGAGAGCCTGGCAGCATTGAGACCTTTCCTGGCAGGACCAAGAAGATGAGCCGGTTGGTTGTGGTGTGTTTAGAAGTTTAAAACAGCAAAAAGACAGAGCGAGGGTTTGCAGGAGGGAGATCCAGGCCTGGGAGGGGGTGCGGCAAGACCTCCAAATCTGTTCTCCTCTCTACTGTAAATTACAAGCCTGCTTTTTTTAATTTCCTTTCCCAGAACAATGTTATTCATTCAATTCCAAAGTAAACATTGGGCTTAGATACTCAACAGTTTGGGAGAACAAACTGTCCTCGTTGTTAGAGTCTTTACCTGTCAGGGGCCTGATTAAACCCATATATCTTCATGGCAGCCATCAGCAGCCACAGCAGATTGTGAGGAAGGGCCAGGCACCAGCCCCCCTACTCCTACACAAGTGAGGAAAGCCCAGTGGTGCCAGCCCTGGGCTCAGGGCTTCCCCTCTCTCCCTGGCGCAGCTACAGTAGAGTGTGTGTTCAGGGCTCTGGTCTGACCCTGACCCTCTGGGCTAAGGGGGCAGATCAGAGGAAATGCTGTGGCCTAAAGGTCACCAGGAAAGGAGGAGGAGAAGAGGAAGGTGGCATTTGAACAGCCTTCAAAGTGATAGATGTTGGTACTGTAGAGGAGCTGATTTGGGGCGAAACACAGGCCTGCGGTAGTAAATCATGAATTCCGATGTTGGTGCTAAGAATATGGAAGCCCGTTTCCTTTCTCCTGGGGGAAGGCTGCTTAATTAAGAGATCTTGGGTATTCGACTTCCCTCATAAATTTTAGAGAGCTGTAAAACTTGTGTGTGTGTGTGTGTGTGTGTGTGTGTGTGTGCGCATGCACACACTCAGGCATGTGTGTTTGTGTGCGTGCACATGCATGGTAGGCAACAAAGAGCACATTCAGAGCTTTGTTTAGAGTGGCATCGCACAACTGCTCGCCCTTCTGTGTCTCAGTCTCTCTACATTGAGACCAGCTGTACTGTAACCCTGCCTCCCACAACCCCACTCTCAGGAAACAGCACGGCCCTGAGTTGGAATGCACAGACAGTGAATGAAAGAGGCTGGGCACCCACTGAGCGGGAAGGGGAAGAGGGCTTGACCCCGTTGCCTATGTTGGTTAGGAATGGACACAGAGCCCAGACCCCAAGCCCAGATGACAGTGCCAGATGTCAGGAGCAAAGCTTCTATCCTTCCAGCCCTCGCCCTGAGAATGGCGCAGTCTCTCTGGTGAGCCCTCCTCGGAAACTCGTGGCTGGAGTCTTAAGTTTCCTGCTCTCCTCTAAGGAGTATTTCATTTCCAAAGTACAGTCTGTTTCTCTTCCACAAGAACTCCCTTTCCCTCTGGCTTATCTGGTGGTGGGTATCTCAGGGAGCAACTTGTCACCTATCATTTTCCACAGAAGTGAACATTGGCAGTCGGGGAGCCACAAGGAGGGGCCCCGAGGAGGCAGTGATGCCCACACTGGGGGGAGAAACCAAGTGAGATACAGGAGGCAAAGGAAAGAAAGAAAGAAAAAGCAGTCGGCCCTAAGTCGGGTTTTGCTCACAAGTAAAGAAAATACTCTTGGGTGGCATTTTCCCTCCGTAGTGTCTTCAGGTCTTATGACCTCGGGTCCCACCAAGTCCCAGAAAACAGATGCATGAGGCCAGGTTATTGCCCCGTGTTGCAGAAGGACAGCTCAGGTGAGGAAAGGTAAAGTGGCCTGTCGTAGGTCACACCACCAGAAACCTAAACCCAGTCCTCTGGCCCACTTTGGTCAGGCCCTCGTCACGTGCTGGGACAGCTGGCACAACATGGAACGCACACTTACAGCGCGTGAGTGTGGGTGATGCTTTGTTTTCTCATTTCAGGACTGCTTATAAACGGCCACGTGTGACACTATGTAAGACCGAATGTAACGAATGTATGGAAGTCGCTCTGTGCCTCCTGTGCCCTCGATTTAAGACACATCCCTGGCAGGGACTGCCAGTGTCTGGGACGGCTTGGGTGCACTCTCCACTTGCAGCCCACCTGCCTCATTTCTTCGAGCTCTAGATTCCATCTGGTGGGGAGGGCTGGTAAAGATCAAATTAGGCGACGTCTGTGAGCACGCCAGGCCTGAGTGGCCTCCCACAACACGTCGGTTTGGCTCTTCCGGAAAATGGGAACGTGCATTTGAGCTACACAGCGGGCTCACTGCAGCCCTGTCCTGAGCTGTTCTTATTGAGGAAACAAGATTAAATGCTTGGACCTGGTCTGTTTATGGGGCACCTTCCTTCGAAGACGGTAATACCAAAGATACGGAGAATGAGGATCAGAACACAAAAGTGAGGTCTGGTGCTACAGAAAGAGAGCTGAGAGTTCCAAAATGTTCCAGCCCAAAGCCTCTTCTCCTCAGGCCATGGCTCCATCATATCATTGTTGAAATGTTAATTTTTTGGCTTTTTTTTAAATAATAAATATGCATTACTTGCATAATGCATAAAATAATTTTTTTTTTAATTCACATTTAAGGCACACAAGACCCCTACTTCTGTTCTTTTCCTTGTTCTCAGGTGCATAATAAGGTAGATTAAGATTATAAAAACTCAATTTAGACAAAATTCCAAAGCATCACTGTTACAGGGTTCCATTAACACTGACTGCCTTGCATGTGGCTGGCACCGCACTGTCTTGTAGACACAGAGGGTGATAAATCACTCTCCCTGATGACACGATACAACTTAAAACATAGGCATGTGTGTTCTTTACACCTTCTACCTCTAGAATGTATGGAAGACCTAAAAACCCACCCCATATTCTTTCCTGGCCAAGGCAATGTGGTTGAAAAGAGCCGGGGGCTAGGAGTCAGGAGAGAAGGACTGCAGGCCTGGCTGTGTAACTCTCAGTGCGACTTTGTGTAATTCCCTTACCCTCTCTGGGCCTCAGATTCCTCATCTGCACAAGAAGTTGGCCTATAGGATTCCCAAGCCTCCCTCCAGCTGTGTGGTCCTGTAATGCAAACCCTCTCTTGCCCAGGTCTGATCCCAGAGTCCCCCCAGCTCCCATCATGCGCCGACTGGGCCTAGAGCTCAGCCTAACATCTCCTGCCCCAACCCGGGCCTGTGCATGTTGGTGACCTGTGTAGCATGGCTGGCATTCCTAATGTGAGCCTAGTCTGGGTCCAGAACACATGGCCTTTCCAGAAAGCACGGGTGGGCCTGTATGAATCCCCTGGCCTTCTTGCTCTCTCTGTCCCACTATACAGAACAAAAGAGGTGAAAAGAAAAGCAACGTAAAGAATTGGGATTGAAACATTCCCAATCTGAAGGAAATATGAATCCAAGGCAGAGGAAGATGGGCACCCAACCACGACACATAGGTCCCTGCTGAATAATGGGCTTCAAAGTTTCAACTAGACATCATGCCCAGGTTTTTGTACCTGTTTAAGGCATATGACATACCTGTACTGAGCTGATACGTGCCCCAGAACATGTAACAGTGTCTCTTTGAATTTACATACCTGCCCAAATTCAGTATATCTATATCTCAACATAAATGGAAAGATCTCTGACCTGGGATACCTGGTTCAGATCCCTCTACTGACCAAGTGGTGACTTAGAGCACATTCCTGGCCTTTTCAGGGCCTAAGATTCTTCTTTCACACTTTGAGAAGGCGCCCACATCCTCCCTGCAGGGACCCCCAAGACCCTTCTATCCCTGACTGCTGGGACATGCAGGACAGGACCGTGGAGATAAGGCTGGCTCTAGTGGCACAGCTTCCCCAGGTGGCCCCAGTGGGCCTCCAAGGTGCTGACCAACCTACCACTGGGTTGCATGGTAGTACGGGCAAGACACTGCTGGCTTCTACTCTGCATACTTTAGAAGCTTCCCTGAAAATCTCTGGGGTCGCCAGCATTGACCTCCCTTCTTCTGATCCCAATGGAAACAATTTGGCCACATCAAAAGGCTTTTGAGGGAGATTTAAGGCTCCATGTGGGCCCAGTAATTTTTGCAGAGGTCCAGCTGCCCAGCTGACCTCCCATGGCTCAATTTGTCATAGTCAGGCCCAAGATATGCGTTTTGTCCCTACATAATTATTAGCACTGCCTCTTTTCATGCTCAAGTATGACTCAGTTTGGAAGATAAATGTATGGTGACTGTAACCATAAGGCAGAGAGTCCATCCCAGAAGTAAAGTTTGGATCTCAATATACCAAGTTTGGGGACACAGACCTACTCTAGACCAAAATACAAGTATTGTAGGGTTAGGGTCATCTGACATTCCCCAACTAATTTGCAGCTGCCCAGTCTAAGCAGTATTTCATACCCTTCCCAGTGATAGGTATCTCTCAAATTTACCCATCCTCCCAGAGAAACGGTTCTCAAAGTAAGGTCCCCAGACCAGCAGCATCAGTATCACCTAGGAACCTGCTAGAAAACCAGAGTCTCAGGCTCCGCCTCAGACCTAATAGATTGAAAACCCCGAACTGTTCATGTTTTAACAAACCCCCCAGGAGGTGTTGACACCTGCTGGAGATTGAGAACCACTGCCCTAGAATGTGTTATATCCGACCTAGAAATTCCCTAGGCCTAGGCCTCCTCCACTTGCTGTTACAGATGGAGAAGCCAATGGAGGTGACCCTGAGTTCCCATGGAATGATGCCTGCATCTCACCTGGATCGCATCTGATTGCCTACATTTCAGTCCCTTGGGAATAAGGTATCAGACCCCGTTAGTTGAGCCAATCATAATCTTAGCAAGACATTTTCTCTTCTGGGCCTCAGTTTCCTCATCAATACAACTAAAGGATTTGCTTAGATGATCTTTAAGGTCCCTTCCAGGTGTGACATTCTCGGTTCATAAACCTTCCTCCAGATAACATCCACATTGTATGTGAGCCTCTGGGCTCAGGCTGTGACGAGGATTATACATGCCATTTCAGTGTTTCTGGTGATACTCAAATCCATCTTAGACTCAGACTCTTAAACTTGAAAGAGGCTCTAGGGCAGGTTTTCTGAACCTCAGCACTACTGAAATTTTGTACTGACAATTTGTTGAAGGACAATTCTGGGCTGTGTGCTGTAGGATGTCTAGCAGCATCCATGGCCTCCACCCACTAGAGGCTAGTGATACCCCCAACCCCATTCCAGTGGCAACCAAGATGTCTCCAGGCATGCCCAACATATCATGGGTGGCAAGTCACTCCAGGCTGAGAATCACTGCTCCTTAGGCTCTCTGGGCAGGCGAGCACTCACACAACACTTCTCAGCAGCCTTTAGTGTTGAAGGGAACTTAGTTATGTGGATCTGTGCCCAGCCCAGCCTGAGGAAACAGAGGAACCCAAACCACAGGCTTGAGCCATCGGGGCCAGACAGGACATAAAGAAAGGCCTGACCTCATGTAGGATGGGACGATGGCCTGGAAACCTGAACAGGTATGGGCATCCTTTTTAAAAGGAGTCACTCCTACTCAGCTCCAGACACTTATTCCACACAGGAACGTGGACCTGGGGTTGTCATGGCTTCCATTTATTCATGATAAGCTAATCATTTTTTGTGAAATTTATAGATTTTTAAAAATAGTGTGTCAGTGTAAAGCCTTTGGTCAGAGAGATCCTAAAAGAACCCAGTAACCTAATATTCACTTTAAAGAATCCTATTAAAAATATACTATGGTCATTCCCATTTTATACAGAAGAAACTGAGGCTCAGAGAGGTTAAATAATTGGCCCGAAGTTACACAGTTAACAGTGGGTCAGGGGCAGGGGGAGCCCCGCACAGGAGGGGTTAAGAACTATAGGCCTTTGTGTTGAATAAAAGGAGACAGAGCCAATTTTTCTACCATAATAGTAAATTGGCCCCAAATTAAGTCAATACCTAGTTCTTATTGCTTCTGCAAAGAATTAATAAACCATGACATCTTCTGAATAAGGGAAGGCCAGCTGCTCAGCAAGATGTCAGAAAGCCCTTTCCAAGGCTGGAGCTGTTCTGCCTTAGCAAGTAAAACGATTCTGCCACAAACATGCAGAGAGGGGAAAAGAGTGGGGGCTGCTGACGCTGTTGCCTGCTCCTAGCTCGGCTCAGAAGTGTGCCCACCGCTAGGAGACAAGGCCTTGCAGTAGCTGGCTCTCAGGCGTTAACGGCTGTGGCCTCTCAGAGAATGTTCCGGAATATTTTAAATTTCAATAGTGTGCCAAGTTGTTCTCTCATTCTGCCTATTAGATGGTTAGTTTCCTTTTTCTAGTTACAGGATTAACTGGAATTATCAGTAATCATGAGCTTCCCCCAAGGACAGGTCAGAGGAAATTAATGGAAACTGCAGCAATGGAGACATGAATTAGCTCCACGAGAGGAATTCCTGACTGAGAGAATTATCCCTGGCAGTGGTTGCTAGGGAGTGGAATTAGACAGAACCCACCACAGAATCCAGGCAGAGCTGGAAATTCCTACAGGTCCCAGCTCGAAGGAGAGGTTACGGGCAAATAAGCGGAAGGCAGGAGGCTGGTTAAATACTTTGCCATGAAAAGTTCCGGCAACCTGGAGCTGAAGGGGCCTTTGAAATATTCCAGCCTGACCCCTTAATTTACAGATGAGAAAACTGTGGTCTGGAGTTGGGCTCCACAGCAAAGTCACAACAAAGCTGGAACTCAGGACCTGGGCCTGCCATAGTCTTCCAACTTGGAGTTTGTCAAGTTCACTAGAGATGAGACGGCAGACCTCTTGGGTTTCAGTCTGTCAGTCTATAGAATGGAGCATGGGCCTTAGCTCATCCTAATCCAATCGTCTATTTACTTGTCTGTTCCCACTGTAGGCTGGAGGTGAGTGTCTCGAGGGTGGAGACTATCATCACCTGAAAGGGTGAGGTCACCAGGTGCCCTCCATACGGCTTGACGCATAGTATACCCTTAGTAATTGCTCAGGATTGGGTGAATAGTCAACCTTGGTGGTACTGAGGCTTAGCTCCTATGTACACAAACTCGGTGAAGTGCTGGACAAGATGTCTCTGCACAAGGCAGGATCATTGTTGTAATCAGAGCAGATAAAGAACCTGGGTTTGGGGAGCTACACCAAATACGGCAAATACTATTTGTTGACTCTAGACGATGGGTATGGGGCAATCATTACGCTATTCATTATACTCAAAAGTATTCATTATACTCTTCTGTTAGTTTGAACATGTTCATAACTTGTCAAAAAATATTTAAGAGTGAACTAAAGTTTATTCCTAAAAAAGCCCATGCTCACGAAGCTTGGTTTTAGAAAAATAGCCACATCATTCATTCAGTAGATGTCTGTCGTTGCTAAGGGAATGTTCCTGATTCTTTGGTGAAGTCAACTCAGCCTCTGTCCTCAACAAACTTGTGAGGAAATGAGGTTCAGGCAACACTTTCACAAAACAAGGCAGATGTGACGGCGGGGGAGACATGTGGAGGACTGGGTCAGGCGAGGTGCAGCCACTGACCCCATTCCCTGACCAGCACAGCCAAGACTAACCCCCTGTACACCCACAGTCACACCACAGGCATGTTCGGAGGCAACCAAAAGCTGGCTAATGACTGGGGTCCCTCCTGAGGGGAGCTTGGGACCCCTCACCTTCATCTCTCCTCATTTCCTGCTATGGAATATTTGCACACATGATCAATGAGGTTTAAGTGAAACAAAGAGGAAAATGAGCCCCAAGGGGCAGCCTGGAGCAATACATGTGGAAAGGGGGCACAGGGTCACGCTGAGGGGACTTGTTTTAGAAGGAAGAGGGGAATCGTGTTTATGGGCTGATGACATGGTGAAGAATGCTACAGCCGGCAGTAGGCACCCCAAGTCCAGGGTTATGGTTAATGGACATATTCGTAAGTTCTGGGCTACAGCAAGAGAACATGGAAGAGCATCAGATTTGGAGTCAGAGAGCACTGAATTCACATGTGAACTCTATCGCTCATTGCAGAACGGCACAGTCTCAGGCAAACATTCAGTGAGGCGTGCGGGTGGTGATACCTCCCGAGTTAGGGTTTCCTGAGAGCCTGGCCTGGAAGGAGTTAAGCATACAGAGTTTATTTGGGAAGTGATCCCAGTAAACACCAGAAGGGAGTGGGGAAGTAAGACGGGGAAGGGAAAGAAGCCAATGAAGGGACTATGGATGTGCATGTTACCACAGGGGGCCACTGGGTAACAACTGAGACCTCGATCCCCAAGGGAATTTGAGGCAACTTTAAAACACACCTTAGTCACCTACCATAGGGGTGAGGGAGTGGGGTATTTGTCATCTTGTTCCCATCTGTCATTGGCAGAGAACTGTTCCTGAGCAGGAGACCACCAGGAATTTCCAACCTGCCATTCAAGCAGGTTAAGAAAGTCTCCGGGCCCTGAGCTGCAAGCACTCGTGGTAAAAAGTGGTGGAATGCTCAGTGAGGAGGATACGAATGGGGCACTGATACCACATGATACCCCTTACATGAGCTTCCTTCTCATCACAGTCACTGTAGCCTGGGTTTTTGATGATTTGGGCCTCTATTTACATGAAGTTTCTAATTATATGTCCTCATTATCTTCTAAAATCTTTTAGCTCCAAATGAGTATGTGGTATGACCTACTGAGACGTGTGTAATATGAATTCAGATGGCAAAATCCTTTAGGGCAGCAACTTTTCTTATGTTTCTCTTTCACGGTGACTTTGGGCTAGTGATGTGTCCTCTCTGGCCTCGGCTTCTTCATCTGTAATATTGAGAGGGCTACGAGGACCACCTCAGAGCGGCCCGCTCTGTGATTTTTATGCTATCGGCTGCCATCCCAAGCCCCAGGCACCAAGTAGAGCACATGGCAGTTATTTCCAAAGGTTGATGGACTAAACACACACACTGCTCCAAGCCGGAGAGCCCGTGAGGACTGGTAGGCAAGATGGTGGCCAAGATGGCAGAAGTTGAACAGAGGATAATCAAATGCTGGGAAAGGAAGCTGAGGGCAGAAATGGCACAGAGGTCGCAATATCCATCCCACTTAAGACCACACTTAATCCCTCCAGACGAGAACACGGGCTACTTTTAAAAACCTACATAGAACTAGACAAACCCTGGCCCTCCCAACCATGCTGTCCTGAATAAGAGAGAGAGAATGGGAGAGAGTGGGAGAGAAATCGGTCTATAGTGTCAAGCCAGAATATCCAAGCCTCAGGGAAATGGACAGTTCAGGTGACACTGGGACGGGGTTCAGGCCAGGACCCTCCAGCAACTGCCTGCCCTCCCCATGTAGGACTTGAAGTTGCCTAAAGCTCCAATTGCTTAGTCTCCTTTCTCTGGCTCCAGGCTTGCAGGAGATGGTGAACAGCTGTTTGCTATTCTGAGTGGAGAAGCCCTTGATAGACTTGACGACGTACTAAATCATATCTTAATGATGACTGGGAAGACTTCTTGTTACAGCTACCGCGTGGATGAAAAGTGATGGGCCAGTGGGCACTGGTGTTAATTTCATCTGGGCTGTGGAAGTGCAGGCATACGGTAGGAATTGAACCAGTAGAATAGTTTTGTTTTTAACACGTTGCCTTAGGCAGAGAGACTGTTAAAATGCAAGTGTTTCTTTAAAAGACTAAAATGTTAGCAGCAGTCTAGTTCTGGGTGGTGGAAAGGTGGGTAGATTTTATTTCTATGTATTTCCTAAATTGTCTACCATGAACATGAATACTTTTTACAGTGAGGAAAAAATAAATTAATGTACGCTTCCAAATATATGGTTTTTAAATTTGTAAGTTTATACCTGCTGAGACTTTTATTCAGGGCCATTTTTAAGGAGCTGGAGAAATAAAAGAGAGACAGAGAGGCTAAAGGATTAAAGACCAGAAGACAGATCTCCCTAGCAAGTGCCTAATACATAGTAAGCACACAATAATGATTGGGGAAATGTTATTACTTCTCCCATTTGTCCTAAATTCAAACAGCATCCCTTTATTTCTAGAAAAATAGTCGGTGGAAGACAGACACAGCCTCTCCTAAGGGAACTTTAGAAGGAGTGGTGTGCGTTAGAACTCTGATTATTCTTGCTACCAAGCTGAAAACTGTCTTTGGCTTTTGGAGTGTGACTGAGCTTTAAGGGGTATACCCACATTTGCATGGGGTAGAAGGAATTCCTCAAACATGAATGTACTCACCAAAGAAACATGAATTCTGGTGTAGTGTTGATAGTAAATTATTAAAAGGAAAAAGCAAGCCATAAAATACCACTTGTACTATGCCCACATCTATGGAACTTCTATTCATAGAGATAAGGGCTCAAAATATCAAAATAGTTGTTGCATTGGGGTGGTTAAATTATAGGTAAGCTTTTTGTAAAAGTTCTTAAAGTAACTGTTAGTCCTTCAGGGTTTCTATCCAACATTTTAGTATGAAAATTTTCAAACGTGTGGCGAATTGAGAGAATTTTATAGTGATCATCTGCCACATAGAGTCTGTCTCTAATGCTGTTTAGTTTTTAAACTATTTAAAGTGTTTTACACTTTTCTATTATGTAATATTGGGTACTTACAGTAATGTATGGAAATTGCAGAGCCTAATTAAAAAATGAAGACATGTAAACCCATCACCCAATTTAAAAACCGGAACATCACCTTCACTCTTGCATCTCCATATGTGCTCTTTTCTGTTCCCAATCCATTGCCTTCCTCTGGGAGTTGCCATATTCTGAACTGTAGGTTGATCATCATCTTCCTCACCTTTCACATAGCTTTCGTGTGCATTCGCACTGGCCAGGGCAGACTAGGTCATGTGCAGTAACTGGGCACTTTAAAATCTCAGCTGCTAAACTCATCATCAAAGATTTGTTTGTTGCTCAAGCAAAATCTATTGCAGGTCCAGTTGATTCTCCAGGACAGCTATCTCCATGTGGCAACTCCACAGGCCAAGACGTTTTAATTTTACGGCGTCACCATCTAAATCTGAGGCTTCTCCAAGATCGCCTCAGCAGCAATCAAATGCTCACAGCCCATTGGCAGAACTAGTCACATGGCCTCACTCTTTCCACCTCACTCCTGAGCAAGGAAAACCCTTCCATCTGCCCAGGAAGAAAGGCGAACAAGATAGGGGCAAGCACTAGAAATCTTCATGCTACCCACAAGCAACATATGATTTAGTTTTTGCTTGGGTTCTTTTACGTTTTAAGCTTTACAAATACACACACACACACACACACACACACACACACACACACACACACATGTGATCCTCTTCAAACCTGTTTTTTCTCGCCCACTGCCATGTCTCCAAGATTTCTCCATGTTATTATAGGTAGTTGTATTTTCAGTAATATTCACTATTGTATAATACTTTATATTGTGAACACTATATTTCAATGTTGTGTCCATTCTCCTATCAAGGGACATTGATATTTCCAGTCTTTTGCTATGACCAACAATACTGTCAGGTACAGGTTTCCCAGTGCATGTGTTCAGGAGTTTCTCTAGGGCACTGATTGTTTCAAAGCTAAATTTTTTCATGAAAGAGCAAAGAAAAAAGAAGAAGCAAAAACTGGGAGGTGTTAGAGTGACATTTTTCAATTTTTCAGAAGAAGGTTGGGGCACAGGATTATAAAAGAAAGAAATGAGAAGAGAAAGAAAGCGAAGGAAAGAGAGGGGAGGGAAGTAGGGACGGGAGGGGAGGGGAGGGGTGGGGAGGGGAGGGGTGGGGAGGGGAGAGAGAAGAAGAAGAGAAGAGAAGAGAAGAGAAGAGAAGAGAAGAGAAGAGAAGAGAAGAGAAGAGAAGAGAAAAATAAAAGAAAGAAAGAAAAGAAAGAAAAGAAAAAAGAAAAGAAAAGAAAAGAAAAGAAAAGAAAAGAAAAGAAAAGAAAAGAAAAAAGAAAAGAAAAAAGAAAAGAAAAGGCAAATGAAAGCCAGCAAACACCAGGGTGCAGAAAGATCACAGCTTTTTATGTTCTCCTTCAACCAGCCATAGGTTGGACTGAGAAAAAAAAGTCAACGACTAAATAAATGTCTTTGCATAAAATTGCACATGTACAAATAAGAACCAAATGATGAACCGAAGCAGCTGTTTCTTTCACATAATTTAGAGTTTCTAAGGTGATGTTTCTCAATGTCAAGATATCACCATTTCAAGAGAAAACCTGATTCTCAGAAGATTTCAACAGAAAGTTAATTTTCATTTGCTTTCATTTTAAAAATAAATAAATGCCATACAGTGATTTTTTTTCTGGAAGAAAGCATGTCTTGGAATCAAAGAAATAATGACAAGGTATTTCAACTCTCCAAAGACTGGTAATCACCAGCATATGCCCCTGGAAGGAAATACATAAAGCAGGGGAAATAGGGCTATTGGTGACAGGATCTGACAAGAGCTAAGGAATACATTAATCACATAATTTATCTACTAGATTCCTAGCAGGATCCCTCAAGTTAGCTTTGACCATAGCAAGAAACTATGGTCTTGATGAAATCTGTGTTTTTAATGTCTGATTTCTTGGGTCAATAGAGAGAATCTGGGAACTTGCCTCTTGGCAAGTCAAGAAAACAAGTTGAGAGATAGTCCAACACAGCTTTGGAGTAGATCACTCCAAAATTGAATGAAATGCTGGGAGAAGTCTGGGAACTTGCCATCCTTGGTTTTGCTGATAAGAAGAATGGAATGTATCTTAGCACTGTAGAGGACCAGGACATACAGCTGGCCTCGGAGTAAGGGCATGCAAAGGGGCAGGTTTCCTTTCTATAAAAATGTAAAGATGACCAGCTGTCCATGAATTAGTAGAGGCCAGAGCTTGTAATTTAATAATCAAAGAATGGGGCTTAACAAGTCGAAACAAAAGGAGAGGCACTGCGTGTTTTTGCCATCACTAATGGGACATTTCTAAGTGCCACCCATCATGCGCTGTCTCCCCATTTTTCAGGGCAAGCCAGTAAGGTTACACTCAGGCTTCTTGGTAGCATTTGACAGAAACCAACTCTGGGTGATTTTAGCAGCAAAGCTGCTGTTTACCAAGAGGATGTTGGGCATCTCAGAGAATTACAGGAAATATCCAGAAAAGGGGCAGCAGCTAGGGGAAGCCAGGACTTGAGCTCAAATCACAAACAACCAATGCCATAGCTGGATGGCCATATGCCTGGTGCTCTGTTACCACCCCTGAATAACAAATGCTGCCACTGCAGTTGCAGCTAAAAAAAATAATAATAATCCTTCATTATCCATGTATATCTCTGCATCATGTGTCCCAGATTCGAAGTCCTGGGCAGAAGTGTGGCCTCAGTTGAGCCAGCAGTATGTGCCAGTGCCCTGGGCCAGCAGGTAGAGGTGAGAAGTATAGCTTAGCAGGGAGAAGCAGAAGTCTGCCTTTTAGGCTTCCTACTTTGAGGCAGCCCTGCTTCCCACCAAGACCCATATATATGGGGGGAAGTTCTCAATTGTAGGAAGGCCCTTCAGATGCTGGTCAAAGACAAAAAACTGGCAAATATCCTCTAAAATAGGAGCTGTTGCTGTCACTGTTTGTGCATGAGATGTTTGACATTTCCTGACCTGATGCATCATGATTCCTTTGCTGCCTCATTAGGCTGGCTCTGGCAAAGGAAGAACAAATTAAACTGCAATAGCTAAAATTTTATGGTGCTTCGCAAGTGCATTCACCCATTTGTTTCACTTACTCTTTGCCCAAAATAATCCTTGCATGGACATCCAAATTGAGGCCAAATGACTTACCTGTGAGTAGAGGCTAAAACTAGATGTTTTGACCCTCATGGCCTTCAAGCTATATGATGCTATTGTTTGAGGACTTTTTGTTGATTTTTACTTGGTGGAATGCTCCCATTAGTCTTTTTTAAGGTTATTAAATTCTATTCTCAAATTTTAATGTGCACAGGAAATCACCCAGAGATTTTTTTTTTAATGCAGACTTCAATTCAGGAGCTTTAGAGTGGGGCCTGAACCTGTATTTCTAACCATTCTCCAGGGGATACTGATGCCACTGGTCCTGGGAACACACTGCGAACAGCAAAAATGTAGAGGGCTAGTAACAAGAATTAAGAGTAATAAGTGTTCATCTGTATCACACAACTGAAATACCTTAATAACTTAAGAAGAATTGTTTAAGACATGCTTAAGAATTTTTATTTCCTCCCTGTTTTGATCTTTTGTGTTATTTCTTGATCAAGTTTAAAGAAGGTCTGAAGAGAAAGGTGTTACACAGATGAAGTGCTTCTTGTTTAATTTTCATTCTGCAGAGGGTGATGGACAGCTTGAGAAGCAGGGAGCAGCCGGGTTTGGAAATGCAGAGCTACTCAGAATCTGTCCATAGTTAGAGCAGGGATTTCACAGATAATATATCTCAGCAGGCCGCCGAAGATATTCAGAAGCAATTCTCTCATTTGGAAAGTAAGCTCTCCTGAAAAGTTTATAAATACTCAATATCCTTGCATGGAGAAACACAAATATTTAAGAGAGAAAAAAAAGTGAAAAAATGAAAAACCTTCAGCAGTGAGAAATGTGAAGCCACACAATTCTGAAGGCCCCCACCAGTCAGGTTTAAAGAAGCCACTGAGACCAAAGCCCAGTGGCCCTATTTGAACCAGGACACAGGTGGTCCAGCAGAATGAAGGTAAGTGGACAGAGAGAACAGATAAACAGATAAAAGCAACTGCAAAATATAAAGAAAACAAAAGGAGGATAATAACAACAACCTTCTCCCCCAGTGAAAGTAAACAAAGACCAAAGGAAAAAGACGCAAAGAGAAACCAGATGCAAGGTTTGCCCGAAGCGCCAGCAGTTGTGGCAGCAGAGCGGGGATGTTACAGCAGATGAAAGCTCCAGGGAAGTGAGTGGGAGGAGGAGAGCACATCCAGTGTCTGGAGAGAACATCAGCTAAGGGACAGGCTAGCTAGCAGGCTGCCACGGGCCTGAGCTATGATTAGGGGAGGAGAATTGGCACCAACCAGCCCTCCACAGATATGCTTGGGGACAATTGTTAGAAAGCTCTTTTTGTGGTTTCCCTTGTCTCTCTGAGCCACCACCGGTTCGTCTGTCTCAGAGCTTGAGAAAACAACACTGATTCCACCAAAGACCCTTGAGCTTTTAAAAATAAGAAAACTCCCTTCTAAAGCCTCCACAAGTTGTTTCAGCCCTTTTTCAAAATACGTATTTCTTTTGAAAAGGATATTACTCAGCAGTTTGTTTCCTTTTTCTCCTCTCTGCAGCTAGATTGTCTCGTGTTTACACATCAAAGTAAGAAAACATGAGTGGAATATGTTTAAAGTCCCTAAATTGTAGGCTTCGATGGTGGGGAGTATGCATGGTCTCATGTTCAGAATGATGCTGTCTCAGAAAGGTTATCCCTCCCCCTGGAAACAACAACCTCCTCAAAGCTCCTCTTCACAGTGCGTCCTATACTCCCTGCTCCTTGAAGTGTGAGTGGACTCTCAGGAGAGCCTGGCACTCAGTCCTAGAGAACCAGCCGCCTTCCCCCTCTCTCTGGGCCTTTTGCTTCTATCCACACCCTGTCTCCCTCCTGTGATATTCTGATCACACTTCTTGCTCCACATTTAGAAAAGGTGGATTGTTGCTCCCACTTACCCCATCCATAAGCCCTATAAACCCCATTGATGTACTTCAGATTTGATAGCTCTGTCTACAGGTCAATACTGATGGGTGTTATTGTCCTAGATACTTGCTCCAATGAAACTTCAGGCTCCCATCTCAAGGTGTCTAGGGGAACAGAACAGCCCAGGGGGGTGTCACTCTTGAGCTTCCCCTCATACACTAGTGGGTCCCCTCCAAGTCACTGCTCATAGAATTATTCTCGCCTGCGCATGCTCATCTGTCTCTTACTCAAATCCTACCCGTCCTCAAGGTCCCCCTTAGGAGGCAACCCTCTCAGCCAGACCCTAAGGTGCCGCCCCTTGGAGGTGAGTCCCAAGATCCTCCTAACTTTGGGAAAGTCCAGAGCTCACCTCATGTGAGATCCACAGTGTCCTGTCATCTCGCACTCTGATTTCAAGAGTGTCATGTCTACACTCCGAAGACTGCCTGCTGTGTGCTTCCACACGCCTAAGCCTACCTTGGGCCCTCCTACCAGGGAATTTTTCTGTGTGTGGCCCCCTGATATTTGATCTTCTCTTGGCTGATCACTGGGGAGTCGGAGAAGAGGGACTGCAGGGAGACTGTCAGGCATGGTCAGGATACACACTCTGGCTTTTCCTTTTCTGCAATCACATCGGACAGCAGAATGGTCTTTGAAGGCATGCATGCAGAGGTGTGGCGGACCCATGTCTGCTCTTTCTGTCTAGTACCCACATCCTCCAGGAATCCTACCAGGACCCCAATACCTATAGATGTGTTTTTTCTATAAACTGCTAGAGCGCATGTCAGCAAACTACAGACCACAGGCCAAAGCTGGCCAGCCACCTGTTCTTTTAAACAGAGTTTTATTGTAACATAACCATTCTCATTCATTTATATGTTGTCTATGTGCTACAATGGCAAAGCTGAGTAGTCACTGAAGAGACTATGTGGCCGGCAAAGACCAAAATATTTTCTATGTGACCCTTTACAGAAAGAGTTGTTTAACTCCTGCCACGGAGTGTCTTCCAACACAATCTCACACTTAGAACTTTGTGCTTTTCTTTGTGTTGTTATCTCACCTACACAATAAACTCTGAAGAATAGAGACTGTGTACACCACGTGCTCTGCTGTGTTGTTCCCCCTTAGTGCTTGGCACAATGCTGAGAATAACAAATGCTCATCAGTTATTAAACAGCTGTGTCAGAACGCGCTCCCCTCAGGTACCAGAAACTCCCTCAGACTCGCCTAAATAATGGTGGCATTTACTGTTCCCCAGAACAAGAAGTCCAGAGGTAGGGCAGGGGTCTGCATTAGCAGATTCAGCCACTCAGCTCAGGTGGCTTTTCATTTCCCTGTCAAAAGCTGTGCTCACTTCATCCTATTTCTGCTCAGATTCTCAAAATGACTGCCAGCAGTGCCTTGAGCAGCACACTTCCTTGCTCACATCCAGCAAGGTGCGAGGAGGAGAAGAGCAGTGAGACTGGCCCTGAGCAAGCCTCCTCTCAACCCTCATCGGCCCATAAAGGCTTTCACGTGCCTGACGCTGAGCCAGCCCCTGGCAAGCTAAGTGGAGTCTGCACGGCTGACAGGTTGCTTCATCGTCCTGGGTGTGTAATGGAAGTCGCAGAGTCAAACACAATGTTCCTACCATTGAGACTTACAGAAATCGTCGTGTTGCATCTTCACCTCTCAGTGTACTATGTTATGTAATATTTCAAATCAAAATCCAAATTAGAACTTCATCACTAAGAACGGCGGTGTATTTCGTATGTCACCTGTTCTTCGTGGCCTTATTGAAACCACTGTGCACGTTCCCTGAGTGCTATGATCCCAGGTACACCCAGGCTCTGCACTCTGGGCTTATACTTAAACTGACTCCAAAACACATATTCTCCACGTATTAAACATTCATATTCCAAACCAAAAACATCGAATTCCAATATATGCTAGAACTTTTAATTTACTAAACCTCAGAGATTTCCCCCCAAGACTTTTATTTCTAGAATATTAAAACAAGAGCCTTCTCCCCCAACACACTCCATACACTCTAGCTAATGGGAATTCCAAAGGACCCTGACCACCACTTAAGTTCATAAAAAAATACCTACTGTGTCTACAAGTGAGATGTTCGTCTGCTTTGACACTCTGCTAACCAGCTCAGATGTTTTCCAGAGGTGGCTAGGATATAGTTTCATTCTTAAAGGAAAAATGAAAAGAAACAAAAAAAAACTAAATAAAAATAATCTATTCCTCCCAGAAAATAGCAAAAAGGGTAACCCCGTCTTTATGTTGCCCCACTACATAACGACATGAAGAACCCAGGGGAAATAGCTTTAGTTAAACTGCTGCCATGATTTCAAATTCATGCCAAGAAAGCTATGGACAATGGTGACCACTCTAGCCACACAAAGGTCAGTGAGGCTTTGACCGAGTACACCTGTCAAGGAGCAAACATGGACTCACCAGTAGCCAGCCTGGGATAGTAACTGGGCAGCCCTTGCCAGGGTGTATTACTCTGAGCTAAAAATCTACTCAGAGGCAGCCATTGCCCATCTCACCACCTCTAGCACTGGGGGCCACCCTGACACAGGCCCAGGCCGAGCTATATTTACTCCTTAAAACCTGTGGAGCTGACATGTGCAGGGAGAGGGGTGCAGAGCTGTGCTGGTACATATACTAACAACATGTCAGTGGCTGGGCCAGGTGAATTATAAGTTGGGAACCTGTCAGTGGTCTTCTCACAGAGAAAGGCCGTGAACCTGCCTCTGAGAGTCATTCCCCTTCTCCCAGGGAAGCTGTATATCTACGGCACCCAGTGAGGCCCTGCTCCAATGAGGGAGAAGAGTGCTATTAAATTATGTCACTTTGATATAAGGACCTCTGTCTAGAAATTCAGTGTTGAATCATGGCGTGCTCACTTGAACAATATTGAGGGGGGCCGCTGTGTCCCCTGGGGAGGTCAATAGAGGTCTGGACTCCCCTGCAATGATGACATTGCTGCTGATGTGAATAATAAGTGTGATTTATTTGTTCAAGCTCCAATTCCAGGCAGGAGTGGCTTGCAGGGCTGACAACCTGCAAATTGCAAAGCAGAAAGTTTACAGGGCTGATTTATGGAGAAAGAAAAGGGTAGCCTTTTTATACAGAAGACAACTAAATTCTTCCTACGGCAAGGTCTTGTTTTTATCAGGCCAGCCTGCATCTCACAGAGCCTGTCCCACCTATAAAGAAAGGAGGCAGGAGGTCACAAAGTTACTGTAGGCTCTTATAGGCACACAGCACTCACCACGATTCCCCCTGCACTGTTGTCAACATCACACTTAGAAAGTCCCCATCACGGCCATTATCACCTCTGTCACTCCTGTTCCCACTCTCATCACCTCCAGCATCGTCTTCACCTTCATCCTCAACTCTAGAAACAGAGGATATACATACATCACTCTACTCTTATTGCTTCTCCCCAAGCCCTATGGCACAATATCAGGGGAAAGGAGGTTTGGCTTTAAACAGCCTTGAGTTCAAATCCAGGCTTGGCCACTTATCAGCTGTGTAACCTCAGGCAATTGTCAAGCTCTGTATGAGCCTCATCTGTAAAACAAGGACATGAAGGCTGCCTTGTATACCACAGACACAAAGATGCCCATCCCAGATTCCCCTTCAAGGATGCATTCCTGCCCCGGGTTCTTGGGGTACAGTCAGCAGACAGGCTCCAGCTATTGTCTCCTCAGGATCTGGCTCAGCTACAGAGAGCTGCCCCCTTCCCCAATGTGGCACTCTTCCCAAGACAGCCCATATCCAGTTGCAAAGTCAGGTATGGGTATATTGGCCTGGTCATTTTGGTTTGACACGGAACACTCTGCTGGGCAAATCTTGCTCTGTGCTACCCACCGCTCCCGGGTCATAGTTCAACATCTTTCTCTGCACATCCTGCTTCTTCTCCATTCTTCCCAGGAATTAATCCCTGATAAACATCTGTGCCCCGAACTCTAACTCAGCATCCACCTCTGGGAAGTCAACCTGCTATGGAGAAGGTGAGAATTGCAATTCATGATCCAAAAGCTTGCCTGACATAGTAGGTGCTCACAGACCTCGCTTGCCTCCTTGCCCTTCAGTGAGGGATAAACAGCAGACTCTACCGAGGCAGTCTGAGCTGAATCTCTCCAACAGTGTAGAAGAGCTGCAACGCCACATGCCACGCTCCTAGAGAGGCCAGGCAGGAGACACGCGGGGCCCTGTGATTAAAGAGGCAGAAGTGAATTCAGATGGCCAGGAAATATCGGAACTCACCACCATGAGGAGTAGCCAGGGATGAGTGGAAATCTATACGCAGAGTTAATGTTTTCCAGCTCCTTCAGGCGCTGCTGCCCTGCAGACTTCTGCTGTCTGCCCGGGAGTGGAGGGCTGTTCGGCTTTGAGGAATTTTTCCTATAAAAATAGACCCCTGGCTATTATTCTTTGTGGTGTGAAGTGGAAAATTACCTGGATGAGGTTTCACGTGAAGCAGCAAGTTGTTGGAAACTGATGGAGAAACTTTTGCGCTGAGAGCAGGACAAGAAGCAAGTTCTCAGGGTACAGAAGTCAAGGGAAGAGGGCAAAAGAAGAGGGTGTGGGTCTGGCCTCAGAGGCCTGGTGCCCGAGCCTACTTGGAATGACATGCCGAGATCTGATTAGCAAAAATCCCCTGGGCCTACCTTTTACGATCCCTTCACCTGCTCTCACATCAGCTCTGCAACCAGAACCGCCTTTAGGGTGGCTTCTGTCAAGGGCCTAATGGAGAATGAGCAACCAAGGGAGAAAGCTCAGCGGTTATGAGCAGTCTTCACACCCAGTCAGCAATAGCCCAGCCTCAACGTTGCCACTTTGTAGCTATGTGAACTTAGCAAGTGATTCAACCTCTGGTCCTCAGCTAGCTGTCACTGTCTTTATTATCATGTTATTCTTGCCATCAAGAGTTTTAATCCCAGGGCAAAAAATGAACATGCCTCAAAACAAAAACAAATCATGGGCAGAGTTCATGAACAGACCAGGGTGCAGCAGTCAGAGTGGACTTCAAGCAGGAGGTGGCATTCAAGTGGGACCTCAAAGGGCAGACTTTGGATGGGCCTGGGAAAGAGAGGGAGCAGGGGGCATAAGTATTTATGTGAAATCACAAAGGCGGGAATGAGTGTGGCACGCTGTGGACAGCAAGGAGCCTGGGTAACCACACGGATACAGCACCTCCTTGCTAGCCCTGAGAATTCAAAGGTGAGTGATACACAGTCTGGAGAGGGCAAGAGAAGTGAACCATCGAGGTGAATTGGTGTCCAGTCAGGAAGACAGAGACCCATAGGGGACAGCAAGGCAACTGGGATTAGTTCCAGATGGGAACCAGAGCCAGCCAGCGGACATGGGGACCCTGTCAAAGGCTCCACCAGAAGAGGATAAGAATTACCCTGGCTTCCCCTCTCCTCTGCCCTATAACCACTACTGATGAAACCTAACCGCAAGCCATGACTGTCAAAGGAGCCTGAGAAACCTGCCTTGTAGTGATCAACCCATCACAGTATGGAGCAGAACAGATGAAGGCACAGACATTATAGCAATGAGCATGACAGATATACTCATAGATGCCACGAGAGCACTCAGCAGGGTGACTACCCAGGGCTGGGGGTCGATGAGAGCTTCTCCGAGGAGGCAACACCTGAGATCAAGCTGCCAGAGAAGGAATTAATGAGGCCAAGAAGCAGCAAGCAAAGGGCCTAGAGGTGAGGAGGCAAGGCGCTTTTGCACCCAACGTGCCAGTCAGGCCGCAGTCCCAGGGGCGGCGGGGAGGCAGGTGGAGGCCAGATGCCAGAGAATCTTCCTGTGGCATCTAGGCCCAACCCTCAAGGCTCCTGGGAGCCCTAGAAAGTCTAAACAAGAGTGACCCAGTCGTGCCTGTGTGAGTAGCACACTCTGGTCACACTGAGAGGCCTGGATTAGCAGGAGGAAGGCTGATTGATGGCCGGGGGCTCAGGGACTGCACTAAGGTGTCCTGGCATGAATGGGGAAGGGACAGGAACTTGCAGAGATATTGCTCAAGTGAAAGTGACAGAGCTCAAGGGGCTACTGAATGGGGGTGAGGCAAGAGTTACACATCAGGGGTGACAGCCACGTTTGCGACCTAAGCATCCAGAATCTAGAGCTTCTTAGCACAGCATCTCATTTAACCGTCGCATAACTCTGAGCTTGTCGGCACTGTAATCCTCACGTTCCAGGTAAGAAAACGAGACTCAGAAATCTGTTCGGTTCACCAGTTAGTAATGTGCCCCAGGCTCTAAAATCAGGGGTCTTAGCCTGGGCTCCAGTGTGCAGAGAGCACACTTTTCTTTTTACTAATTTCTACCTGAAGTTTAGCATTTCCTTACATTATGAAAGTGGGCCACAAAACACAGTTAACAGCACCTGGGACTTTGTCAGCTGCAGAAACCTTCCTGTTTGCTGTCGTTCTTACAGTTATGTCAAACCTGTTCACACTCCTCATGTCTTCAAGAGGACAGTTGTTAAGACCCGCCACTAGATCTTGCTATTTAATGTGTTGGCAATAAAACTCTTTCAATATAACTGGTTTTCTTTGCTGTCTTTTGTTTTTCATCTTATACTTTTGGAAGCAGCATTCTGAGAAGGCTCTGTAGGATCGTCGCTTCATCAGACAAAGAGAAACCTGATCTCAAAAATGGGCTCCTTTCGTTACTCCAAAATTCTTTACCTAACACAACCCATCAAGGTCCCTAGGGGGTTGATGTATAGCTGCAGCCCTGATGCTGGGAAGGTGCTCGGGAAAGAACAGAGGTCTTAATTTTACCTCAGTTAACATAACATGGATATGTCAGCTTCAGTTCCTGACTTTTCATTGCAGCCCCTAATTAAATCGTATTTGTCTTTGTCAGGCCATGGGTCCTAGACTGGGGCTCCGGCACCATGGCCACAGATCACAGGGACCGTCCCATGACAGCCAGGTGGGTAGGGAAGGCAGAGAAAATGAAAGGCTGGCGAGGCGTTAAGACATGCCCAGGATCAGAGCCAGACCAGGACTTCCACCCCAGGGCTCCACCAGGATGTGGGGAGCAGGTCCATCTGGGTTCCCCAAAGGAGAGTGTAGTGCTCATGCCACCACCCGGCACTTCCACAGCTTGACCACAGGGACCCAGAGCCCCCTCCAGGTGCTGGCCCCAAATGACCTGCACAGCCACAGCTCTCACTGTTGGTTCTCAGGACCAAATGCATTCCACATGGCAGCCAACCCCGGCTTTTCCCTGGCAGAGACCGAGGGGCTGTGAAAGGACCCTTTGCTTCAAGTACGACTCCCCCAGAACAATGCATCTTTGTCTGCAGCATACTTCCCTGCAGAAGGAAACTCTGATGAAGGCTGAGCTTCCATTCTGTCACCCTTACTCCAGCCCCCTGTGGCCCAGCACCACCTGGCCTGAGTGCCAATAAGCAATCCCATCTCGAGATCACTCCCAAACCCCAGAGAGTTCCCTAGGATCAAGACCTAGCAAAGGGGCCAAGAAAAGAAAATAATCTTGAAATTGCAAGGTCAGACAGAAGCCAAAACAAAGGCAAGCAGCATGTCGGTGCCTTAAGAGCTTGGTGCAGAGTGGCCCTCTCAGCACTTGGCAGGAGTCTGAGGAAGAACGTTGGCTTGTGGGTGTGATGGAACCGCTCGGGGCGTCATGAGAGCAGATGCTCTGCACACCTGGCAGGGCTGCAGCATCTAGATAGACCATGCATGCATCTATTGACCCTCTTCAATGCTAGAGATATTCACAACTCTGCGTCATCATGATCTCTGTCCTAGCAATGGCTGGCAGGCTCACAACCCCATTCCGTAAATGCTTTAGTCCAGGCATGTACAAAGTACGGAAGAGCAGAGGAGAGAGTGGTTCATGTTACTGGGGGTGTTCGGACACCCTCTGTGGTAGACACTATCATGTACCATCCAGGTCCCCTTTCAAGGAAGGACTTGCACCCACAGGTGCTGGGAGGGATGGCAGCAGACAGTCCTCAGTCGTCAGCTCCTCAGCCATTGCCCCAGCTGCAGAGAGCTGTATCACTCACAGTCGCCCCCTTTCCCAGGCAGCCCACATCCATGATTGATCAAATGGGTACTGGGAAGGGTTACTGTGGCTCAAAGAGGTCCACTCTAACTGGGCTATGCTAGCTGCAGAGCCCCCTGTGGAGTCAGCTAAAGCCATCAGGCCTGGATGGCACCTTGTCTTTTCCCTCTGTTTATCTCTGCTTGTATAGGAGCTGACATTGAACTTGGCTTTGAAAGAGAAGAGTCGACAGATAGAGGGAGAGAGCCACAGAGTCTGGCCCTTCTACCCTGAATATTTGCATCGTAACAGATGCCTAGAGAAAGGCCTCTTGGAGGCTTGTTCAGGAAATCGTGAGATGATCAGGGAGATGTTTCCAGAAACACAATCAGGGCTAGATCGTGAGGGCCTTATTTGGACTTGAGTTTTGGGACAATGGGAGGTTTTGAAGGGTTTTAGGCAAGAGAACACCAAAACTGGGTTTGTTCTCTAGGCAAATAAGTAGAGTGGCAGAGATACACGGAAGGTGGGAGTCTGACTGGAGGACCTGAGGGAGAACCAAGTTAGCTGGACTAAGACGGCAGTGGTGGGAGGGGTGTGGCATTTCAGAGCTGCTACTGACTGGCGGGTTTTAGAAACAGGAAGCCTGGGTGGGAACCCTGCCCTTTGGAATAGTTCTGTGAACTTTGACATCTTATGACCCCGCTGATTCTATACTCTTTCTCTCGTCAATGCATGCCTATCTCACAGCCCTGTGGTGAGAGCATGTGTGTGAGCGGCTTCGTCTTCCTGGAACAACTCTACACCCTGCTCCCTCCTCCACTGGCCAGCACACCCCACAACACCCAGCACAGCCAGCAGCTCGTCCTGGGGGGTCCGTGACTCCAGTCAGAGCTGGCGATGCCCTGTCGCCTCTCAGAACGCACCGAGTCCTCACCACACAGCTAGTCACCAAGACACATTCACTTCTGACCGTACGTGAATAAGAAAAATATCTGCCCCACCTTGACCACCCACCAACTTTGAAGAGACAGGGCCTGTATCCATAGTGCTTTCTGCTTCCTGGAAATGCTCAATACCTTTCATTTTTTATTTCTTTACTTTCCATACAAGGGGGTTTGGTCATCCCAGACTGCCCAGTAAAGCTGTGTGTGACGTATGGAGACTGAGTAACCAGGCTCCAGTTACACCCCAAGAGTTGCCTTCTGGGCTGGTCTGTCACCCAAAGGTGTGCAGAGATGGGGAGGTTGGTGGATACAGGCATTCAGAGCACAGAGAAAGTTGAACCACAGCCAGGGCAGAGAGGGGCGGGGGTGGGGAGCAGGGACAGGGCCAGCGGGAGGGCCACTCCTGCCACTGCCTATCAGCAAGTCTGGGAGTCAAGGAACGTGAGGGCCCCAGGATGAGAAAGAACAAGGGGAGAAATTAGAGGCAAAATGTGAAGTTAATAAAAATACTTTTTCAATCAAACTCCAAAAGCAGCTGCAACCCTGTAATGGCAGCCACAGCCGCTTTCTGGTTTTCACTTGGCCTAATTGTCTAATGGCTTGCAGGGCTCCCTGCTGCCTTATGACTTGCACACTTTTTGGTTTCTTCTCTCCCCCCACCCCCACCTTCCTGCTCTATTCCGGTTTTCGTTCTCTGGAGTCCACCTTCCATCGAAACCGGCTTCGTTCCGTTTCCTCTTTGTCAAGGAGATGCTGAGTCATCAATTGGAATTTTCTGGACCCCAATCTGTTCTTCTTGAGCAGATGCTTCCAGGGAGCACAAAGCACTAGGGTGTAGGGCCTGTCTCTCTAAAGTTGGTGGTCAAGGTGGGGCAGATATTTTTCTTATTCACATGCCAGGTCAGAGGTGAATGTGTCTTGGTGACCAGACCTATAGTGAGGACTCAGTGCGTTCTGAGAGGCAACAGGGCATCTCCAGCTCTGACTGGAGTCACAGACCCACCCATCCCCCACCCATCCCTGGAAGAGCTGCTGGCTGTGCTGGGTGTTGTGGGATTTGCTAGTCAGAAGAGGAGTGAGCAGGGTGTAAAGTTCTTCCCGGACTAAGCTGCTCACACAAAAAGGCAAAGGGATGAGATTGCATGTTCGTGGGCAGGGTGGGCAGGCAAGTGGTAGCCAACGCCAGTTACTGGGCTGGTGGTCAGACAAGAGGCCAGGGCAAAAGTATCATTAGCCAGTCTGCCCTTGCAAAAGGAGCCAAAGGACGGGTTGGAAATGGAGGTGTGACATGCAAAGGATTTGGGTCTTGGTCCTCTGGACCATGAGAATAAGATATTGCCTTAGTCTACGTTCTCCTGGAAGCAGAGCCTGAGATGAGGATTTGATTGCAAATGGTTTACTTGGGAGGTGATCCCTGAAAACATCAGCAAGACAGTAAAGATGTGAGACAGGGAAGTGGCATAGTAATGAGCAGGTTATCACTCAGGGCATCTGGGACTCAGTGCCACTGGGACCTGAGAACCTGAGACGAATATGTCTCAGAGCTGTTCCACCTAAGAGGCATAGGGGATTTATACACTACTGACATCAATGGAGAACTGTTCCCTGAAGTGGAAATGCCCTGGCATTTCCAACCCAGCCCTCGGGCATTGAGTCACAAACGCTGTTGCAGGCCACCAGCAGCAAATGAGGGAAAGGTGAGTGCCAAGGGCTGTGGGCAAGGTACCAACTGTGCCCCTTACTCTTGCAAATTCAGCTCTCATTACCACCTGTGACACCCATGTGGTGCCATGAGCGCTGTAGTGAGAGGGCTTGGAGTGAGGGAAGGAGGGAAGGAGACCTGACCGGAGAAGTGCATAGAACTTGGAGATGTGGGAAGAAAGAAAGGAAATTCCAAATGAGAGTGAAAGTCATTTTTTAAAAGGCCTGGACCAATGGTGGAATGTGCAATATGGTCACAAAAATGACCATTTGTTCTCCAAAGGGTTTGATGGGAAAACAATGAGAGGTAGGGCTGAGTGAGCCAGGTGATGCTAGGTGCACTCAGGCTCTGCTCAGTAGACCAAGACAAGCAAATCTGTGGTTCCTGACATTCTTTGTTCCTGAGGCTGAGAGCCCAGGATCACCCTGTTCCTGGAGGACCCAGCCCTGCCCACTCTGGGCTGCCTTCAGAAAGATGAAGCTATGGGTGAGAAAACTGGGTGAGGGGCTTTTTTCCTTCCCACTGCCAGGCCCCTCGGTGAGGCCCGTGACACAAATATTTGGAGTATATTGGAGTATATTTGGAGGATAATTCAAGGAACCAAAAAACCTGACCACAGTTGCTTAAATAGTAGGATCTCTCCTAACAAAAGGTCTAGAGGTAGGTGGCTCCTATGTGATGTCAAGGCTTTTTGTGTGGTCTTAGCTTTTCTTGGTGGTCACAGGTGGCTGTCACAGCTCAGACATTACACCTTCACACACCGATGTGTGAGGCAGGCGAAAGGGAAGCAGGAAGTTTCTCCTCCCTTCTTTCAGGGAGGGATGGGATGGGATCTCCCGTACACTCTATCAGACCGAAGTGGCCCACATGCCCACACCCCGCTCATGAGTAAAATGGGGTTCTGTAGCAAGAACAGGATATCGCTGCTAGGTCTGTGGCTTCAGGGTCCCCTCACACTGAGGTCTGAGTGTGTGCACCTGATAAAGCCCAATCAGGGGAGAGAGGAAACATCTCCAAATATTTGTCTTCCTGGCCTCAGTCTCCCCAAATTGTCTTTCCCCTTGAGGGGTCCGGCTCTCCCCACTCCCCCCAGCAAAACCTGCTCTTGCTAAAACCTTAAAAACCCATTCACAAAGGTATAAATAATGTTGAATTGTTACCCTAATCACATTATGCATTTTAACAGAAAATAGGAATCTTTAATCCTGAGATTTCCAGTTAAGCTTTCAGGAAGACAAATGATGGGGCCCTTCTTTTGAAAACTATGAAGATATCATGTTTGTCTGTGAGAAAGTCAGACAGATAAACTCAAAATATAGGGTTCCTCTGCTCCAGCTATAAGAGCCTTGCAGTATCTCTAGCCATCGCTTCTGATCTGAAGCTCTAAGTGACAGCTACGTGGGCCTCTGAGTGATTAAAATAGGAAAATAAATGAGTAAATAAATGCAGTTTGTTTAGCAGATAAAATATTCCCAATTCTATGGTCTGTGAGGGAGAAAATTTAATAATGAAAGTGTCTTTGTGGTGATGAGTTAGAGAACTATTGCTTTAATGCCAATGGTGCACACCATAGAGTCCCAGGCAACCACTGTGCTGGGGGCCCAGGAGACCCCTCAGGATCTGTCGAAACTTCATCCCATATTCAGTCTCTTCCTCCACCATCAGAGTGGTGGAGGTGGCGTGCAAGGAGAGTGCTCACCATGCCCACTGAGTACGGAGGTCAAAATGTGCACGACACGTGGAGGTGTTTCAGGAGCAGGGTCACAGGACTACACTGGGAGGATGGACTGAATCATCTGTGAGAGAGGAGTGGGTGGCACCAACCACTCTCTGGAGGTAACTATTTCTCCAAATCCAACTGCGATCCCCAGTAACACAGCTCTAGCCTTTCCGTTCGCTCACCGCCAGGCAGGGCTGCCCCCGGGGCTCTGGCTGGGCTAGCAGCCAGGCTTCACCCAGCACATAGAAAACCCACCAAAGATGATTCATATCTTGATTTCATTTGACATTCCTTCTCTTTTACTCCTTCGGGTAATCCTAAACCTTATGATGTCTAAATTATTCTGCTGAAAGCAAAATCAAGTCCTATCTAGCAGCAGGCGGATGCTTCCCAGGATGAGCATAGCCCTATTAGGTTGGTAATGGTTCCCAGATGCAGGTATAAACCCCAAGCCTGCCCAGGTCAGTGTAGCATCCAGGCCCTATGTGCTCTGATGCCACCTACACCCACATAGGGGTCCTTAATTCACACAAGGACACTTGGGGCTTGAGGAGTGCCCCAGTTTAGCACATAGTGAAGTCACGTTTTAGTTCTTGCGATAATCCTTCAAGGCTTTGATGTGGTCAGAGAATTCATGAATGTGAAAGCTAGAAGGAACTCTAAGTCCAGTCACACACCACTCAACGAGAGGGACACATTCTGAGAAATGCATTGTTAGGTGATTTTGTCGTGCGAACATCATAGAGTGCACTGACACAAACCTACATGATACAGCCTGCTACACACAGGCTACAAACCTAGTACCGTACTGAATACTGTAGGCAATTGTAACACAGCAGTAAGTACTGTGCATCCAAACATGTCTAAGCATAGAAAAGGTACAATAATAACACAGTACAAAAGATAAAAGATGGTACACCTTTACAGGGCACTTACCATGAATGCAGGTGGCGGGACTGGAAGTGGCTCTGTGAGTCAGTGAGTGAGTGGTGAGAGAATGTGAAGTCCTAGTACACCACCGTACACCACTGCAGACTATATAACACTGTACACTTGGGCCACACTAAGTTTATAAAATAACAAGGGATTAAATCGAGCACAAGAGGAAGTGATGCCATTAAGATGTGCACTAAACCCAAGAGGTATGAGGCTGCTGCCAGTGTAACACGGCATGCTGTTTTATAACAAACTTTCTTCTTCATAGGTAGAAAGAATATGCTCTAAAATAATGATTAAAATTATAGTAAAGAAATAAGCCGGTAACACAGGCATTTATTATCAAGGGTTATGTGCCATATGTATACTTTCATATACCTGGCAGCACAGTAGGCTTGTTTACACCAGCATCACCACAGACACATAGTGATGCGTGATGCATTACGCTACAATGCTGTGACAGCGACTGCATCACTAGGCAACAGGAATTTTTTAGCCCCATTATAATCTCAGGGGACTACAGTCGTACATGTGGCCCATCATTGAACCAAATGCTATTATGAGGCATATGACTGTGTATAGTCTTATCCACTGTTTTGAAAAGCTTTGCTTGAAATAAAAATTGAAATGTTATTTTCAGCCCCGAGGGTACAAGACAGAAGGGGAGGTCTCGAAGTGGGCTCTACAGACACTCAGCAGGCCCAGAGGCAGCAGCTAGGAAAACTGCAAACTGTTTCTTGCTCAGCTCAGAGGGAAGAAGTAAACTGCCTGTGATCACACAGCCTGATAATAGCGACACTAGAACACAGACCCAGGACTCAGCACTCCTGGTGCCAAACTCTGTTGTTTCTACCACCCAACCCCCAAACCAGGCCACTGACAAGTCAAAGTCATCATGCTTTGTTCCGCGGGGCTGCAGAACTATAGAGCATCCAGGGAGAACCAGCTATAAATGATGTGACAAATGACAGATTCCATGACATGTATGAATACCGGGCCTCCAAAAAAAATGGCGATTATTGCTTAACCATACCAGGAATTGACCACTGTAATTTGATATTTTGTTTTTTCTTTGTTTATTTTCCTAATAGTAGTAGAATTCATTACCTTCCTCAGTATTTGCAGGAAACAACTTTATCTCAAAACTGATGTAACTTCAGTGAGTCTCACTTTCCTTTACCTCTAGTGTCCAGCTGTTAACCAAATTCAGACAAATCATTAAAAATGTCTCTTATCCCATCTCCCACTTCCACCTTGGTTGCTGCCCCAGTTCAGCTCCTCATCTTCCCTGGGGACTTGCTCCAGTGTCTTCCCCTGGTCCCTGCCCCAGCTGTCCTGTCTCTAAACTCGGTGGCTGTCCTTTGAGTTCCACAGCAGAGCCTAACCACCAACAGGAACTTAACGTACTAACCTCCCTTCCACCCTGGGCTCCTAGAACAGGGCTGTGCTCTTCAGAGGGAGCTGGGAATTCTGTGGATGAGGAAGGGAGTGTCTCCTCCAGGGTGTTAAGTTCAAAGGGTGGGCCCTACCTGCCCCAGCTCCCCTTAATTGTCCTTTACACTGTGATCATAGTTACCTCATCATGTCCTCTTGGAACTCTCTGTTTCCAGCCTAAACCTCTTGTCAAGGTAATAAGTTCTCAAGGTTTACTCTCACATCTGTGTTGCAATTGCCCACACTCACCTCCTCTGTGATTCAGGCAATGCAAGGTTTGGGAAGGGTCAAAAGTCCCTGATTCCTGTTAATGTGTTCAAAGCACACTACCCAAACCTTTCATTATTGTCTCCACATCTGTAAATAAAGGTAAATAGTAGCTACCTCTTAAAATAAATCAGCCCAGGATGTAATAAGCAGCATAAAGAATATAGTCAATATTATCATAGCGACTACATAGTGACAGATTACTAGACTTGTCTTGGTGATCACTTCATAAGGTATATAGAGGTCTAATCACTATGTTGCCCACCTAAAACTAATATAATATTGTATGTCAACAATGATTTAAAAGAAAGAAAAGGAAAAAAATAGTAGCTACTTCTTAGAGTCATTGTGGGGGCTAAACGAGATTATGCATTCTAAGCATCAATAACTGGCTCAGAGTAAGTGCACAGTACATGTTAGCTTTAAAAAATAGTACCCTAGATGCTTATATAAAGCCAAAAAGAAAAGAAAAGAATATTTTTTGAGCTCCCCTACTGGCAAGGCATGGTGCCAGGTATACTCATATGGTATGTCTTTTAATCTGCTTCACTGCCCCTATAGCTATCCTGTACATTTATCATCCCAAGAGCAAAGGGCAGACATGCTCACTACCCAGTATAAAAGGTTCAGAATCCTTAAGCTCAGTTTCTCTCTTGAAACATAATCCACATCATGTCACATATCACTTGACCCTCTTCACATCGCCCTGTAGGAATTAAGGTTCAAAGAATCGACGCAAGTGCTATTTTGCTGTGAGCAATAAAGTGCCCTTTGTCTCTGACCCAGGAGTTTTGAGTCTTCTGCCAGCCTCCGTGAAGCTGTGTCAGGCTAACATGATAGCTTGTATGTGGGGTTAAACCCCAGATCCTACCCAGTTTTTGGTAAAGAGGTGGAATCCGTCTCCTCACTCACCACTGCTCCTTCCAGATCACTTTTCCACTCGTGTTAGAATGCCTGCTCCACTATGCTTCAATCTTACCTAGTGAGATCACTCCAACTCTCTTCATCTGTCATCTACTAAATGTCCTCTCATCCAGTGATGTCTTTGGCATCTGCTTCCTCACCCCAAGTCCTGCCATAATTTTGGATAACTTCACAGGTCACATGAACAACCCCTGGCTTCTCAGTTCCTTCATCACGCCAGGTTCTCTGAATGACTCCTGCACAAGCTCCCACTGGCCACACTGTGGACAAGGCCAACACCAGTAACGGCTCTAACACAGAAGGTAAATTGTTCTCTATTTTGATTATTGAGTTTTTCAATTCTAAGAATTCTATTTCATTTCCAAATCTGCTATATTATTTTTTATAGTTTCCTGTTCCCCCTGAATATTTTAAGCTGATTTTTTATTTCTTTAAACATAGCAAGCATAGTTTTTTATTTCATTATCTGTATCTGATAATAATAACATCTAAAATCTATAGGTCTGTTCGTCTATGGGTTTTTCATGATAACTGACTTCCTGGTTATTTAATTATATTTGACTGTATATGGGTCATTACTCTTGAAAATTTATTTATAGAGGATATGTGCCTAATAAACTTAGAGTAGAACCCACCTTTAATCCAAAATCAAGGCTTGAGTTTTCCTGGACCACCCAGGTGGTACAAATGTGAGCTTCAAAACCATATAAAAGTTAATTCAGTTCACCCTGCTTGAAGGCTTTTTAGGGAGCCCAGCTTAAAATGGAAAAAGCTTCCTATTTGACTCTACACTTTGTGCTGACTTTTGACTTTGACTTTGGTAGACAAAACAAAAGTTCGCGTTTGCTAAAATGTCAAATTCCTTCAGAGAAAAGGCAGATTCTATGCTCACTTACCTCTCTGGCTTCTTATTTCCTTTAAATGTTGACCGGGTAATTCCTTACAATTTTGTCAGCTCTTGCTAATTTTAAGATGTGTTTATATTTTACCCAGTATTCTTGGTTGTTTTCAGCAGGCAGATTAGTCAAATAGCCTAACTCATCATTTCCTGGAACCAAAGTTCTCATGGTCCATTGTCAATAATCCCCCATATCTCCCAGCCCTTTTCCTCCACCATCTTACAGCAGCTGCATTTAAGCTTATGGAGCCCTCCAGGGCTTTAGCTACTTCGTTTCTCCCAAGTTAGCAACCTCTCTGTCTCCACTCCCTTCTTCACACTACATGATCCATCATTCCAGCCTCTGTCTTGCAAAAACTCTTAATCCGTTTGCCCCATTTTTCGTCCCTTATATCTACCTGAAACAATGAACCCTACATTGAGCCAGCCTCCTCCGCTCTTATACTCATGCTGCTGGGTACTTCTAGGGAAGCCCACCTAAGCACTCATTCCGGTGCTACTCCTTTTCTCTCATGGTCCCCGGAGATAGCGGGGCCGCATCATCACCCAGTAGACATTCTTCTCTGACATAATAAACCACCACATCATTTCTTCCCAGCAGCTTTGCTAAACTTTTCCCTCTAGTGAATCTCTTTACCTTCTCACCACAAGCTCACACCTGGAGTTCACTGAAAGCAGTTGCATCTTCTCATTTATCTCCTCAAGTTTCTTTTCTGCTTCATCCAAATCTGTATTCACCCTTGTCTCTTACCTATTTCACAGGCAGGATTTTCCTTGCTCCTCAGGCTCATCCTCCACCCTGCAACTGGCTCCATCCTCTTCCACCTTTCTTAAGAAACTTAGCCCAGTAATTGACCTCTATCTTTTCTCTTTCTGGTGCCTCCTTCCCATCATCTTGTCAACACACTCAAGTTCCTCCTAAGTTAACAAAGAGCTCTTTCCTTTAACACTACAGTCCTTCCAAGGATGTATTCTGGGCCCTGTTCCCCCGATATGGTACAGTTACTCCTTCTACAAGTTCCCTTTGCACCCCATAATAATCTGTTTCCTTGTACTGCGATTCCTCCCCAAAGGACAGTGAGTTCCTTGAGGAATGGGATTCTGTCTTAACCACTGTTGAATCCCCAACATCTAGCATGGAATTTGTGGGAAGAATGAAAGAATAAGGCCTGGGGTCATTGTTAGGCTCAGCAGCCCCCATTAATCTCTGTGTACTGGTTACCAGGGAATTCTGCTTTGATGGCCAGCCAATTGGCAGAATGCTAACTTTGCAGTATTCCTGATGCTATGCAATTCTTTTCAGTCTATGGAAATTCTGGCTTTATTTAGTTAGTATCTAATTTGTGGGTTAATAAGTCTTTGTCTGAAGGTCTTGGTGCACAGCAAAGAGCTAGGATCACCTTTCTCAGACTCCCCTGAGGCTTGTGGTGGGGGGGATGAGTGTGTTTTAAGGCCCTGACTCTTTGTATAACTTACAGGATCTCAGTCTTGGCGTATTACTCATTAGAGTTTATTTATCTTTTGTGGTGGCCTAGAAAAGCCAAGCTTAATGAAGTGGTTACCAAAAGCCTTTAACATCATATTTTCCACAGAGTTCATAAAAATATTGACAGTGGACTTTACTGCCACACTGCATCTTTCAAAGAGATGAACAAAAATGATATTAAGCATATTGATTTGTTTTTATAAAACCTTCAGAGCAAAAAGCCTGGTATGCTCTCTCATTCTCCATGGCAGCAAGTAGGGCCTTGCACCAGATGATGAGTAAGTTGGCCACATGGCCTTAGACATGCCATTTTCCCTCTCCACGTTTCAGTTTCCTCACTATAGAATAAAAAGTTTAGATAAAATAAGCTTTAAGTTTGTGTCTGATTCAAAATAGAAAGACACTATTCTTTCTAAATTCACTCCCAAGACTACACACTGCCTTTGTTTGAAAGAGAGGAACAATGAGGAATATCACTTTTATCTCTAAGATGCCCCACAATCTGCAGAGCTGGCATAAAGTTGAAGGAAAGAGTAATGGTCCTCAAGGCCCAAGTCCAATGTTCTAGTAGGCTTTTTTGGCTGCAGCCTTCTTGGGTCACAGCCAGTCCTGTCCCACAATGGGCTTGCATTGAACCATCCCAGCTCACCTCACTTTCCTGCTGAGGTGTTCTGCCAGCCTTCTCTGCAGACTCCTTGGGAGGGAGAAGAAAGGATGATCAGAAATGTCTAAAATATTAGTGCCAAGTAAACTTTAGTGATCCTCTGGACTATGTGGTTTTCAAAATCACCCAAATAAAACATCCTGATACCCAAGCTTCACCTCAGACCAACTAATTCTGAATCTCTAAGGTTGGGGCTCAGTCCTTAGTATTTGTATAAAGCTCTTTAGGCGATTCTGTTATATGGAGGAGAGTGAGATAACTCTCAAGCTCCCAGTCTAGACTCTCCACAAAACTGTGATGCCCATATGGAGTGAAGAGCATGGGGTGCTGGCTGAGTCAGAAGATCTGGGTATGAGTCCTGACTCACCTCTTATCACCTATGTGATAGTCATGCTCTTACCTTTTTTGCATTCCCGTTCTCTCCATCAATGTGTGTGAGATGCTTGGCACAGTGCCTGGCACATAGTGAATGTTCAACAGTTGTTGGCTTTCATCCTGTTCATCTTTCTCACTATCACCAATGTCATCATCATCCACATCTTCACAAACACTGATCTCGTTTTCTCGTTTTTGTCCTCTTACTCCTTTTCCTCCTTTGTCATCATCACCAACATCATTATCACTGACACCATCCTCTTTGTCCCCTTTTCCTTCTCCTCCTTCTTCTCTTCCTTCTCCTCCTTTTCCTTTTTCTTCTCCTCCTCCATCATTACCATGATCATCATGTTATTATCACCATCATCGTCATCGTTATCTCATCATCATCAGCTCATTATCATCAACATCAGGAGAGCCTAACTCAGCCCCTCATACAATATGATTGGGCATTTGTGCGTCACTTAACACATCTCATTTTCCCCATCTGAAAATTTACAGCATTAATGATAATACTAGTATTTATTCACTAGTTACTATGTGTCAAGAATTGTTCTAAATACTTTGTATGAGGGAAGTAAGTTATTACTATCCTCATTTAGTGAAGAAGGAAACAGGCACAGAAAGCTTAAATTACTTACCAAAAGTCACACAGCTAGAAGTAGCAGGAAAATAGGAGTGATAATAACAGCATTGATCTCTTAGGGCAGTTGCAAAGATAAACTGAGATACAGGTATTAGTGCTTACTACCAATTATGACACATAGCAAGTGTTCAATATGCATTCTCAGGTCTC
Source organism: Cynopterus sphinx (assembly GCA_030015415.1). Classification (NCBI taxonomy): domain Eukaryota; kingdom Metazoa; phylum Chordata; class Mammalia; order Chiroptera; family Pteropodidae; genus Cynopterus; species Cynopterus sphinx. The sequence continues at coordinate 48,362,334 of CM057386.1, read as the reverse complement.
CCAAGCAGGTGTGAAGGGCTTGCATTGGACAGGAAGATGCTGCCCACTCCCGCGTCCTTCCTATTCCTTATACATACAGCAGAGTCTGAAATCCCAGGATAAGATGCACATCTAGTGGGATTAGAAGGGAGGGAAGAAACATGTTAGTCCCTTGCCCTACCTCTAACCACAGTCACCTGCCTAGTCCCTGCCTCCTCCCAACACATATATGCACACACTCACAAACACATGCACACCTCTCTGGAGTAACACTGGACTTGCTTGGGGATTAACAGTCAAAAGGAGGTCTTTGGATGCTACCCAAGGATCAAGAATGGGTTCCTGAACTTGAATCCTCTCCCCATCCCCTGATAAAGTACACGTGCTGGACCAGGCCTGGTGGGGTCCAGCCACCATCCACCCGTTTCTTCCAGCTGACAGAGCCCAATTTTATTCAGGTGACAGCATATTTAATTCTCAAAGATGAAAACTGGTTCAGCTGAGACCAGTGCATGGCTGCCCCATTTCCCTTCGCCAGGGCTGTTGTGGATATTCCGTGAGACCCCATTCTGGCCAATGAGATGTAAGAGAAACTCTCTGGGTGCTTGTAAAAGGTGAGGACAGCATGAGGAAAAGTGCCTATGCCCGCATCCCCAGCTTTATGCTCTAGAAGCTGTCATGTAGTAGAGGGAAGCTTGGACAGTGGGAGCCATGAGGGAAAGGCTGAGGGAATCTCAGAGACACTAACCCAGCATCCTGACATCACTGAACTCCTGTCTAACCCAGAACACCTACCTCAGCACTGGCCACAATAAAGCAGCAGGAGAACGTAGACCCTGGGCCCACACCACTTGGAACAAGTCGAGTCCTTGCTTCACCATTCACTTGAACTTGGGAAGCTGCTTAATTTTTCTGAGGCTCACCCTACAACACTACCCTTGTAGGAAGGATGTTTGGACTACGTGTATGAAAAAAAAAAGCATATAAAACAAAGGCTGGCAAGGAGGGAAAGAAAAAAATTGGCATAGATGATAGAGGCTCTGTTCATCCCTCTGGCAACCAAATCAAAGTTGTGACAGAAACAAGGAGCAGCAGCAAGGAAAAATAGCCTTGTATCTAGATGAACAAGCCATTAGGGAGAAATCCAAGAAATCACCCTGCAACAGCAGAAGGTAGGATGGGGTGAGGACGTAAGACTGCTTGTTCCTGAGTCACTGAGTGAGACAGAGGCTGCAGCAGCAGCAGTGGCAGACTCTTCTTAAAGGGGCCACAACCATGAGCAAATTTTCATGGTGAAGGACCTGCTCACTGAGCACCATTGCTGATTCGGCTGTGCACAGGAGGCACCAGGAATTTTCAGGAAGACACTGTCAGAGTGAGGGCCTAGATAAGATTCGCTCTGAACAAAAGTGCCAGCGGTATCCCTTGTTCCCTGTTGAGCCCTCGCCCACTACCAGTGCACCAGACACAGCGCCGCCATAGCTGTGATGTCATCAAACTGGATAACAGATGCCACTCTGCCCAGAGGATTCCCTGAAACCCCACCTCTCCCAACTCACAGCCCCACCCAAGCCACATCCAGGTATATCCTCAGTGAGTCAGGTGCTCCTTGCTGAGCAGCACCTAGGCTCACACTGGAGGCTGCTGGGCTCAGTTTCTGGTGTGGCCTTTGGAGGCAACTATAAGCACAACATCTGTGGATTGCTTGCTGAATCTTAACAGGTGGCTCCGGAGGTGTAGAGACTTGGGCTAAACTTGGCCTGCAGCTGAACCCCTCTCAGGACTGTGCCACTAAACACCTTCTTCACAGATCCATACTAATAAGACCAGGAGACTTAGGAGCTTTGCTTAGTACATAGAAACAGACACGAAAGGCAGCCAAAATGGGAAGACAAAGAAACCATATGAGAGAACAGAACAGAGATCCAGATAAAATGAAGTCAAGTAAACTAACAGATGCAGAGTTCAAAACACTAGTTATAAAGATGCTCCATGAACTTTTGAGAAGTATAGATAAATTCAGCAAAGAGATTTAAAAAATAAAACATAAAAATTGAAATAGAAATTCTAAAAGGGAACCAGTCTGAAATGAAGAACACATTATCTGAGATAAGAAGTATAGTGAATTGAATAAATAAAATGAATTTTAAAAAGGATCAAGTGCCCTTTGTAGAGGATGGAAAAGCCAAGGATACACAATCAGAATGGCAAGAGATAAGATGCTAAGACTATAAAAATAATTTAAGGAAAATATGGGACACTATTAAGGCTCCAAATATCCATCTGATTGGTATAACTGAAGAAAAGATGTTGAATAGCTGTTTGAAAAAATAATGATAGAAAACTTCCTTAACCTGGTGAAGGGAATAGACATAAAATCCCAGGAAGCTCAGAGAGTTCCAAAAATCAGGGATCCAAAGAGGCTCACACCAAGACACATCATAGTTAAAATGCCAAAGGTTACATACAAAGAAAGAATATTCAAAGCAGCAAGAGAAAAACAGATAGTTACTTATAAGAGAGTACCCATAAGACTGACAACTGATTTCTCAAAAGAAACTATACAAGACAGAAGGGCTTGGCAAAAAAATATTCAACAGGATAAAGAACCAGGATATACAACCAAGAATAATTTATCCAGAAAAACTATCATTTAGAGTTGAAGGACAGATAAGAGCTTCCCAGACAAAAATAAGTTAAGGAATTCATCACCACCAAGCCAGCATTACAGGAAATGTTGGAGGGACTTCTTTAAGAAGAAAAAACATATATCAAAAACAGGAATAAAGAATGGTAACAACTACATTCTTATCAATAAATATCTCAAATGGAAAATAATTAAGTGTTCCAACCAAAAGAGTGACTGAAAGGATAAGAAAACAAGACCCCTACATATGAAAAGGAAGGGGATGGAAAAAGATATTGCTTTGATGGACCTAGAAGGTATTTAAGTCAGACAGAGAAAGATAACACTATATGATTTCACTTATATGTGGAATCTAAAGAATAAAAAGAACAAATTAATCAAAAACAGACACAAATATAGTGGACAATTTGGTGATAGACAAAAGAGAGGGGGATTTGGGGGCCTGAGATAATGGTGTGAAGGGTTAAAGAAGTACAAATAAGTAGCCAATGGATGGTCACAGGGATGGGGAGCACAGTATAGAGAATGAAGTTAGCATTAATATGATGACTAGGTGGAGGGCTTGGGGAGGGAGGGAGCAATTAGGGGGATTGTTTTACAAACTATATAGATGTCTAACCAATGTACTGTATACTTGAAACTAATTAAAATAAATAAATTAAATAAGTTTTTTTTAAAAAAACAAAGGCTGGCAAGCAGTAAGTACTGATAAGGGTTTGCTATTGTGATATGAGATCATTAAATATTGCTATTATTTAACTACCAATAATTTGACGACTTAAATTTTATTACTTGCAGCCAAATGCATCCTAATTGATACACATGCCTAATAGCTACTACTTTTTACTTCATTTCGTAGTGGTCAGTTGGGCAGAAGCTGATGATTCTTGCATGGCAACAGAGGTTTTTTTAATTAATTAATTAATAACTATTTATTAAGGGTTCAGCAAAGGCAGGAGCCATTGAGGGGCATAAAGACATGTCAAAACTGGCCACTGCCTCCAAGGCCCTCAGAAGCCATTCCAGCAAAGTGAGCCACCCCAGATGAGTGGTCCCAGGAAAGCTACCCAAGGAGGCAGGATTTCAATCATCAATCAGCCAGCTCTGACCCAGAGACCACAGAACTCTGCCTTGGGGATACAACACTGAACATGCTGGGAATATTTTGCCCTCAGTCTAGTAGGGCAGATAAACCAAACAAGTATACCCACAAATAGGCAAAATAATGGCAAATTGCACTGAGCGATAGGGAGGACCCAAACAGGATGCTGAGGTAGAGACTTAAAGAAGGGGTCCCATTTGGAATAGTCAGGGAAGGTCCCCATGAAGAGATCACACTTAAGCCAAGACCTGGAAGGTGAAAAGAAATTAGCCAGCGACCAAGTGGGGATCATGTTCCAGGCACAAGGGACAACGAGGGTAAAAGTTCTGAAGCAGGAAATAGTTTCACTTATTTAAGAAATCCAAAGAAAACCAGTGTGCCTGGAGCATAGGGAGGAAGGTGAGGACCAGAGAAGGCAGGGCCCTGCGTGCCATGGTGAGGAGTTTAGCTTTTCTCCCAAGAGTAATGGGAATCTACTAATGGGTTTACCAGGGAGGTGACAGCTAGTCCTTTGGGAGGAGAATAGGTGGCCTTTCAGGAGAAGACAAAAGTATCATGAAAGAAAATAAAGTCTGAAAGGCTAGGTGAGATGGTCTCTGAAATGCTAACCAAGGAATTGTCCATAATGTGCTTAAACCCTCCAAAGGACACAAGAACTGTAAGAAGTGGGCTCTTGTAAAGATCTCTTCTCTCTCTCTCTCTCTCTCTCTCTCTCTCTCTCTCTCTCTCTCTCTCTCTCTTCCTCCTGCCTCCTACCCCCGTCCCCCTCCGGGAAATCCTTGAAAATTTTAAGCACTGACAAAAAAAAAAGGATGCCGAGGAGTTTTAGGAGACTTTAAACAGCTTGCAGAGTTAAAACCACTCTCAAATCCAACACCCACACACCCCCTGATAAATGTCAGCTGGAAATGGATTCATACTGAAGCCATACCAGTAGGAATGGGAGGGGTCAGCTTAGCTTGGGGTGGCCATCCACAGACATCCGACATGGCAAGTGACAGGGGCTGGCTGCCCAGAGAGTATTACAGGAGGGCGAATGCCTCTCTCCATCAAACAAGCACACAAATGCTCCACCACATCACACATGTAAAGTTCAGTGAGAGTTTGAGGATATTACAGCAGGATTTCTAGAAGCCAAGTAGAAACAACCTTGAAAATAAACCACATGCTGCGGCTAATTAATCTTAGTTCCTGGTTCCTTCCAATCAGACCTTGAACTATAATCCATCTTCATTACACATCTTTTAAAGTAAAAATGGTGCATTTCCGTGAGCCTAATTAAGGAAGGAACATTATAAGGCCTATGGTCATAATTCTCTTTCTGTCACATGTGCACAAGTCTGCTACACACGCGCACGCACACACACACATTAATGCTCTTTAAAACTCTTCATGACCTGTTTATTTGCAACCACAGGCAGGCCACTCAAGAGCCCAAGAATGGAAGAGATGGCCAACAGGGGTGCCATCACAGTCATGTCAGCCAGTAGCCCTTCTCACTCCAATGTCCCCACCTTGCACATATCTACCCACAGTATTGCTGTACACACACCTGGTGGGCAGTCATGGGCTCAGGGGAGGGCTGCCTGCTCCCAGGCCCAGGGAATGAGCTGGGAGTGGCAATGGAGCACTCTTTGAAAATGGTTGGCTTTAGGGTGGCATTTGACCCATTTTTTTCTGACCAATTAAACAAAAAGGAAGATCTGTTGGGGTTTGGGAAAAGATTCTCTCCGTGATAAAAGCAGTAAACTCTGAACACTCCAAAATCACTTTCCATCTGAGCTTTTGTTAGTCCCCTTGCTTCTAAGAGAGACCACTAGCTATCTACCAAAATTTATCATCTCCTTCTTCTGTGGCACATGACTAGACTACATGTCCCAGGCTCCCTTGCAGTCGAGTGACCATGAGATCAAATTCGCTCCAAAAGAACTTGAGCCTAAATGCTATCTGTCACATTCAGACTGACCTATAGAAAACTCGCAAGATGCTCCTCCAAGCTCTTTGCCATTCCAGCCAACAGGGATGGTGATGTTGGGAAGACCTTGGAAGTCAAAATTTGAAAACAATGGAGCAACCATCAGCATAGGTCCCTGGGTGACTGCATAGAGGAAAGTCATCCCACTGGCCTGAATGTCTACCCTGAAATGTTATGTAAGAAATGAAAACACTTTACATCTTTTAAACCTTTTGATTTTAAAAGTCTGTTTATTATGTTGGCTCAACATATAACTCATTCAGACATGCTCAGATGGCACTTGCTCAAAGAAACCCTCCCTCACAGCCCATCTAAATTGGCCCCTCTTCACTCTCTATTGCATTACTCTCTCCCTGAAATTATACGTACATGTGTTTAGTTGTTTATTGTCTTTCTTCATTACTAGGTGAGCTCCATAGAGAAAGGACTTTGCCTATGTCCCCACAGTAACCAGAACATAATGGGTACTTGCTGAAAAACATTTAGTGAATAAATACAGTGGGCCATGCAGGGCAACCAGGCTGGGAGACCCTGAAGCATAAATTGACAAACTGGTTTCTAAATCTCAGAGGGCTATGTCATCTTAGGTAACCTATTAAAAGCAAAGTTTCTGGGTCCTAGGCCCTCCTCTCAGTTTTGGGCATTGGGTAGGGACCAAACTGCTATTACATTAGTGCAGGACAAGGTATGAGAACCACAGCTCTGGTTCCCATCAGGACCTAGACATGCCCCTCCAATGTGAACTCGTGGGCTGTTCACACTGTGGAAAGGAGATGGCCTGCATCTGACTTCCAACAGCTGGAAAAGATTGAAGAAGACCAGTTCCCGGGGGGAAGATAATTCTCTTCATGGGCAAGTAGGCATGTTGTTTAAAATGTAGACTTGGCCATGATTGACCCTGACTTCACCTAGCAGTGCTAAACATCACAGTGGGAGTTCCTTTCTCTCTGAAGTCGAAGTTTGAGCTGCGGTGGTGGCTGTGCTCATCAGGACCCTGCCTCCCTCTGCCCCATCTTATTGTTCTGCCATCTATAGAGCGTGCCCACCACTCACATGGTCAGGAAAGCTCTCCACCATGTTCACAATGCAGCCAGCCAGAGGTGTGAGGGGGGCATGCCCTCACTTCTCTCTACGAGCATGACCTGGAAATCACTTTTCCCATTTTCTGTTGGCGAAAACTTGGCACGTGGATGCACCTGGATATAAAAGAGACAGGAAAATATCATCTCTATTCTGGTCACCACAAGCCCAGCCAAAATTCTGTAACACTGGAAGAGGCAGGGGTGGAAATAGGAGACAATTAGCTTTTTCTGCCTAAGAGACTGTGTGGCTTCTTAGAAGAGAACCAAACACTGGTGCACAATTACAGGCCTAGGAGTCAGGATGCTGATCCAGCCTTAGCCTCTACCCTCAGGCCTCATAGGCTGTTAGAAAAGACAGAAAAGCACTACTGAATGTACCATACGTGGCTTGAAAGACCTCCAGAAGCACAGAGGACTGGTTCACTCTGGGGGTTGGAAAGGCTGTTCTCAACAAAGACAGTTCTACTGGTCCCAAATAGGTGAATGGAAACCAAGCAAGCAAGAGCCCCCACCAGCAGAGACCAAAACATGCAAAAGTCACGAAGTGTGGAAAAGCCTGGGGTCTTCAGGGAAGGGAGATAAATATTGGGTTTAGATTCTAGGAAGCTTAGAGGAGGAGCAGGAGATGCAGATGGAAAAATGGGAGGTCAGACTTGATAGAGGCCACATTTAGGAGCCGGGCTGCCTGGTTTCACATCCCAGCTTCCCATTGACAAGCTGTGTGACCTTGGCCATGTTAACATAATCTCTCTGAGCCTCAGTTTCCTCATCCACAAAATGGAAATAAATAATAATATTTTATCCCAGGTTTTTGTGGGGATTAAATGAGTTAACATAACTGAAAGGCTGAGTGCATGTAGGTGTTGACGGCTTTTATTATTACTCTACAAAGGTATGTGCTTTATACCCTGTTTCTAAGCTAAGTTCCTTTAGACAAGCCTCAGGTCTCTTATCTGTACTGAGGAAGAAACAGAAAAAGGACTTTTTAAATGTTTAATTCTAGAGTGTAAAAGAGGGCAGTCGTCAGTGCGACTCAGAGAGCCTAGATTTGGGAAGCCCAAAGGAACGAAACAGGGACAGTGTCCCTTTTTACCCTCAGGGAGCTGGGTGTCTTCTTGGAGGCTTGTTTCCTCACCACCCCATGTTGTGTTGTGCCAAGTTTATGAATGAGAGAACATCAGCCTAGACGAAACGCGGCTGCATCACCTAGCAAGAGGAACTCTGGCAGGCTCTACTGTTATTTGTAGAGCACGACAAAGACACTCCAGAAGGACACACAACAGACATCTCTTCATTTGTCTGCCTGGTTTTCCTGCTCACACTTGACCAACTTGAAAGGCTTGAAGACCTGCCTTACAGTATTGTTTGCACTGTGCCAAACAAACCCTCCTGCAGGGTGGGCATGGCAGAGGCCGGTGCCCTGCTTCCTGGCACAGAGCGAGCCGAGTTTGAATCCCACCTTCCCTAACACACAAATATAAAAACTGAGCCCACACTATGAGCCAGACACTGAGCATTAGGGCCTCAGAGGTTCTTGTTACGGATAGAATAAAGTGGTGTGACCAGCAGTGATCTGGGAAGGGTAGCTGTTAGCATTTAGCACCCTGCAAGGTGATTATCCAGCTACTCAGACAAGTCAAGCTGCACCTGGACGTATCTTCTTCTTCTAAGGTGGTATCCTGGTCACCAGGAATCGGCCCCTGACAATTTGGCCTGGCCATATACACCCTAAAAGGCACAGAGGAGGGGGAGTAACCAGGGACAGTGCACAATGACATTAAACAGCCCAAAGGGCATGCAACCCCCACCAATTGCCATTGAGTGCCATCTCCGGCATTTTTCAGAAAGGCCCCCAGCTCACTCCAAGGTGGGCAAGGGAGCAGCCCCCTGAGAGACTCATAACCACCCTGTTGCACTCCATTACCAAGTTTATGGAAAGCCAGAGAACAGGCTTTCCACGTGCCCACTCTCCCTGATGAGCAATAAAAAACACCCAAACACGAGAGTCAGGTGTGCTGTATGTTAGGAGTTTTCTGTCCTCCCTCAGTCTGTGAGCGTCCGCCAAGACCCATAAATTAGGCAAACGTCTCCTCCGGGCTCATGAACTGCAGGAGAATCACCAGCAGCCAGAGCAGCAAATCCTGAGAACAGGAAGAACAAATGCAACATCAGCCTGGCCTTGGGGGAGGAAGTTGCTAGTTCCTGAATTTCCCAAGCATCCCTCAGAAGAATTTTGCACCACTGTGCAATTGTCTAGGATAGTGATTGTCAAAGTGTGGTCCCCAGACCAATGGCATCAGTATCACCTCAAAAATTGCTAAAAATGCAAATTTTCAGACCCAACCCCAGACCTCCTGCATTAGTAACTCTGAGACTCTAACTGGCAATTTATGTTTAACTCTCCCCTTTCACCAGCCCTCCAGGTGACCTTGCACCTCATGGTCCCAGCCCTGTGCATTGGGGATATGTGGATGGTGAGAGATTGTAGGGTGGGAGCTGGAGCCAGGTGGAGCATTGGGAGCCTGGGAGCAGTGATGAACTGCAGGAGCCGAACTCCACTGTGCTCACAGCCCAAAGAGGTGGGGAGGCTGAGCAGAAAGGTTAATGATGCAGGGAACTGCTGGAGAGCTGGGAGCAGGGAGCCAACCGGCCGAAGACTCATCACTGGTGAGCACCCACAGTTGAGTATGTCTGGCCAGGCCCTTCGCACCCATTCTCCCACTTGATTACTATGTCCGGCAGGGAGGAAGACACAGTCTCCTCATTTAGCCAAGCAGGAACCTGAGGCCCTCAGAGGCCAGCATCACTCTAACTCATCTAGTGGAGAATGGCATTGCTGAAGTGGGACCTGCTCCTCAGTCGTCCCTGCCCACTGCACCCCCAGGTGATGGCCGTGGGGAAGGAGGAGGGAGGGTGCTTGTGTGAGGCAGAGGAGAGGTAAAGGAAAGAAAGAGGAAGGATCCCAGGCTGTCATTATAGCAAAATCTCCATTCAACACTTTCCTTTGATGACTTTCGAGAGCACTTTCTTCTCTCCGCAAAACTCAACCAGCAAATCTCAAGTTAAGGCTTTCACAACGATTGTTTTGGAAGTCAAAAGCCTAGATAGCACCTGTTTCCTTCCTTCACGTCCTGCTCAATCGGTTCTCATCCCCACAAGGTGATGTAGACACCACTGACGCACAGGGGAAGGTCCAGTGCCAGGCAAGAGTAAGGAAGCTAGAGCCAGAAAGAATCTTAGCAACAACCGTCTAAGTCCCTTCTTTTATACACCAGGCACCGAGAGGGAAAGTGACTTGCTCAAGGTCACACAGCAGACTGGTGACTGAGCTAGGGCTGGACCAAGCACTGTCCTATAGTAAGAAACACATCCCACCTGGCATTGCTGTCCATGGCTCTCTCCATGAACTAGGCAGAATTTATCACTCCTCTACTGTGTTTTTTCATTATTTTTTCTATCATCTCACTGGTGTTGCATTATTGTAGACACCTTGAACAAATGAGAAAACATGAAAGGAACTGAGAGGACAAGGGAAGGATGAGCCTGACTCTCTTCTCCCCTATCTTGTATCACTTAATCCCCAGGAAGCAGGTGAGAGTTAGACAATGGACACAGGGTCAGGAGGGCTGCAGGAAAGTCTTAGCTCTGCCACCAACATAGACAGGTAGGAAATATTAGAAAATCTGTATATGTTGGTCTCTGCCCTTTGTCCCTGGCATGAAGCTTCTAAAACCTTTGGAACATCCTGAGTGATAGAAGCATCCTTCATTCTAATGAAGTGACTCTTAGAAGTCTCCTGGGTGGTGGCTAGTCACAAGAAAGACCAACCAATGATTATTAGAAGCTTGGAACTTTCAGACCCACTCCTTATCCTCCAGAGTAAAAAGAGGGCCTGGAAATTGAATTAATAATCAATCATGCCTATGTGATGAAGCCTTCATTAAACACTCAGATGTACAGGGTTCAGAGAACTTCCAGGTTGCTTTGAGGTGCTGGGAGGGAGGCACACCTGGAGAGGGCATGGCAGCTCTACACCCCCTCCCCAGGCTTCACATAGGTACCTCTTCATCTGGCTCTTCATCTGTACCCTTTATCATATCCTTTATTATATAATAACCCGAGAAACATAAGTTAGTGTTTCAATGAGTTCTATGAACTGTCATAGCAAATTATTGAACCTAAAGAGGGGCCATGGGAATCCTGATTGATAGCCGATTGGTCGGAAGTACAGGTAATAACCTGAGACTTGCAACTGGTGTCTGAAGTGGGGGCAGTCTCGTGGAACTGAGCTTGTTAACCTGTGGGATCTGATGCTATCTTCAGGTAGATGATGTCAGCACTGGCTTGAATTGTAGGACACCCAGCTGGTGTCAGAGAAGTGGTGGGCGTCGGAAAACATTCACACGCTTGGTGATCAGAATTGTGAGTGTGGTGGTGGTAGAGAGTAAAGGTAGAGATTTGTTTCCTTACAAGAGATTACCTCTCTTATCTGGGTTTTAGTCTTCTCCCCAGTAGAATGATACAGTTGAACTATCGAAAAAAAAGCTAAGATCTCTGCCAATGCTTACATTGTCATTCTACAACCATACATGACCAGGAAGAAACCACAGGACGGACTCCCACTGTGTAAGTGTGTCACTGGAGTTTTAGTGGAGCAAATATGAGGATATGCACTCGGGGAAAAAGACCCACATTCTGTGTATCGTAGGTTCTGAGTTAATCATCAATCATGACTCGAGAATTCTTAAAGATAATGGTGAATATGTTTTTTGCTCCAAAAGGCAGACATTATTTGAAAGGGTACTAGGAATTGCACCCTCTCCTGGCCCAAGCTCTTGGGGCAGCCCCCTGGAATAGAATGCAGAGCAGGACTTCACACTTGGAGAGCTCTAGAGAAAGCCCAGAGGAAGCAGCTGGGCTTTCTTTACTGCAATCCACCCACTATCCACCCTCCCCACTTCTCTAGGACACAGAAAAACAACCATGGGCTACCTCCTGACCCACTCAGCCTCTGGCCTCTGGTTGGGTTCAGACAATGAGAGGCTCTGGCAGATCAGAGGACAGGAGAGAGTGGGGCTTGGACATCTCTCTGTTCACCTGTTTTCCTCTGGGCACTGTCACTTCAGGCCGGCTATGTCCTTCTCCTTGCATTTACCAATAACTGTTCTTCAGACCTCTCTTGGGCCTAGGAGTGGTCATGGCTTGCCCTGTACCAGCCCCAAGTCATGGCACAATCCCTTATGGCTCCCCGACACCCACACCTTTGCACAGAAATCCTCCTCTAAATGTCCTATTGTCAGTGAGCCAAATTTCTGGTTTCTGGCAGAAATGTAGGGAAAGGCCACTGGATATAACAATAAACTACAGAAATGAGCCTCCCAGACTAAAGGGGGCAAGAATGAAGAGGCAGTATGAGGGTCTGCAGCACTAAAGAAGGCTGACCCTGATGTCACAGACTTGCTCCCAGAACCTGAAACATGAGATGGGGGAAATGCCCCCATGAGCAGAACACATCATGTAGATGACACATCAGCTGAAGGTAGGCCTAAGTGGGCATGTCTGTGCTGAACGACCCTTCTGTACCACCCCCTGCTGCTACCCATTGGTCCAGGTATGGTCAACTGACACGAGCCAGACCAACCGTATTTACTCCATCTAAAACTAGAAACAGAGACCCAGCTGCTGAGTCAGACAGTGACTGGCAGATCTAATTGAACACACACAATCACGTAGGTTGTAAACTTACAAAATGATTACCCTAGAAGGGGATAAAGACCAAAAACATAATGTAAGACAAAGGTTAAATATATCCGTGAACCATTGACTATAAATGGGTTTGGACTTTTCTGATGTCTTTTTATACATACAAAATATACATATAACATATATTTAAGTTTCTATTTTATTTTAACATACTAATATTTATATGTTAATATAATTCTATTCTCTATTAATGTACATAATTTTATATATATATATTCCATATAATTTCTTCCTAGCCTTTCCAGAAGGAATTCTTCAAGCAGTTGGTTATCAGCGATGAATGGGAGTGTGGGAAAATCGACCTGAGGTCTACGGGGCACTGCTCTGTGACAGGCTCAGTGCCACATGCTGCATGTAACTTTCATTACATACTCATCACGAACTCCTGAAAGTAACAATAACTTCTCTCATTTTGGAGTTAAGAAACTGAGTCTCAAGAAAGTTAGGTTCGTGCTTTGGGAAAATGGTTCTGGGGCTCCTACTAAGTGCCCCAGCACAGTTCTAGGCTCTGGGGATATGTCTGTAAGCAAAACTACCAAAGTCCTGCCCTCGGGGAACTGACATTTTGGTAGAGGAGAGATGAGAACTAAATAACTGGAAGTTGTGGCCCATCGTTTAGCACATGTTATGGAGAAAAAGAGCTTTTGGAGCAGCAGGAAAGGGGCATTGCAGTGTTTATGATGGGGTGCGGGAGCGGGGCAGGAGAAGGGCTTTGCTGGCACCAACTGAATCAGGACTGTACAGAGGTGAGAGTGTAAGCCATGCAGCCATCTGGGCAAGAATGTTCCAGATAAAAAGGAGCCAAAAATGCAGGGCCTGAAGCTGAGCCAAGGAGCAAGAAGGAGGCCAGTGCATCTGCAATAGAGCCAGCGAGGGAGAGGGAAATAGGAACTGAGTTAGAGAGGCAGCAGCAGGCCTTTGGAGGATCCTGAGCAGAGGAGCCGCATGGTCTAACGTGGGCTCCCTCAGGCTGCTGTGTAGAAAATAGGCTGAAGGACAGCAGTTGGAAGGCTGAAGCGATGATCTAGGGGAGAAATGAAGGAGGTGGCCTGGACTAGACTGATGGCTGTGGGAGTGATGAAAAGGGTCAGATTCTGGATACAGTCAGACAAACGCAACAGGATTTCCACACAAGTTGGATGTGAGTCTGAGAGGAAGAGAAAAGTGACTCTGCGAATGTTTGGGTCTGGCAGCTGGGAAGACAGCGTTTCTCTTACCAACTGCTGTGTAACAAACTACCCCCAAAGCTTAGTGGCGTAAAACAACCACTTGTTTTCTCGTGATTTTGAGTCAGGATTTAGGAAAAAGCTGGCTGGGCAGCTTGTTTCTGTTCCAGGTGGCATCAGCTAAGGACACTGAAGTAGCAGATCCAGCTCCAAATGACTTCCTCACTCCCACTTAGTGCTCAGTACTCCTTAGCGTCAGTCTCTCTCTCCGTCTCTCTCTCTCTTTGTCTCTGTCTCCCTCTCTGTCTCTGTCTCTCTCTCTCTGGCATCTTACAGCTTGGTTGTCCCTGGGGAGTCAGACTTCTTACACAGCAGCTGCCTTACAGGAGACAGGAAGTAGAAGCTGCCAGGCTAGTTAAGGGCTATACCCCAGATTGGCAAAACATCACTTCCACCCTATTCTACTATTCAAAGCACTCACAGGGCCCGGCCTGTTACAAGGGGGTAGAAACTTAACTCTACCTCTTGATGAAAGAGTAGCAAGGTCTGGCTGCAGAAGAGCATGTGGGGTAGGGAATATAATTGTGACCATCTTTGGGAAATACAATCTGGCACAGTGGAGCTAACATTTCTAAGATGGGAAAGACAGCATGAGTCGGGGGAGATCAAAGCTCAGTGTCAGGCATGTTAAGTTTGAGGTGCCCCTAGTTATCTAGGCTGGGATGGAGTAGACGTTCCCAAACCTGCCTTCATCCACCACCCACCTACCCATCCATCTGCCAGTCCTTTATGGAATAGCCAGGACCTCTACAGTTGGCCTCTCAGTGACTCCACAGTTTCAGAGAACTTGATAAATTTCTGCTGGGGCGGACAGGAATGTGGAGATAAGGGAGATGAAGACAGCTTCTTTCCAGGCAGTGTCGGGCTATTCGTAGTTTACTATACCCTTCGGCTGGCTCCCTCCAAGTCCCCAGCACCAAGGTGTTGTAAAAAAGGCTCTGAGTCAATGAGAGGCAGCTGGTTGAAGCGTTTCCCAGTTTTTCATATGACTCATAAATTTGTTACATGGTGAGGAAATTCCCTGAAAGCTTTTTGGCAGTCTCATCCAGTCTGACCAGTAGCTAAGAAACACATAACCTTCCAGTTAAGAAAAGGAAAGAAAACACACAAGGCTTTGACTCGAGGCTTAAATGGGGGGGTCACTTTAAAATCTTTCCTTCCACTGAGTTCACAACAGCTTTCCGGGGCAGATTAGAGAGTAATTGGGAGAGTCTGAAGTTGCAACCAGACTTCAAGCTATACAGACATCACGGGGCGGTGTGCGTCTGGTGTGTGCGTGCACACACATGCACATGAACATGCTTTAAAGATAAGCCCCTGGCTGAGGCAGATAAAAAGAGAGTAGATCCCGACAGGCGTTTCTCTGATCGCTGAGAAAGACGTGGCCGTCTCCCCAGACACATGTCCATGCCTGCACCTAGCAAAGTCGGGGCCAAGAGAGAGCAGAACTGCGAAGTCAGCCCCATCTTTCCTGTCATTGCCCTCACAGGAATACTGCCTGCCTTTGGGGCTCAGGTCACAGGTAAGAGAAACGGCATCGGTCTCTTTCCTCAGGTGTAACTTGAGGCAAACTGCCTTGCCTATTTGTTAGAAGCCAGGGTGATGGTTACCTTTGGAGAGAAGAGTGGGGATAGTGCCCAGGACGGGCACAGGGGGGTATTTCTGGGGCATTGGTAACATTCTATGTTTTATTCTAAGTGGTGGCCAGTGGATGTGTTCACCTTGCACTACTTCCTCAAGGTTTCGAAACTAATGATTCTTTTTCTTCTTTTTTTTTTTTTCAGACAAGTTGCAGGCTACTTGACATCTTGGCAGCATATGATTCTGTCAGCCAATCTCTTCTCTCAGTTTCTAGGATATAGCTTTGCCCATAGGATGTGTGTACTTCTCCATATGTTTGGCACCAAGTGTGGCTTGTAAAACTTCTGCTCAAATGTGGCACTCGTAAATTCTGTTCACATCCTGCTGGCCAGGTCACGTAGCCAAGCCTGATGTCAGTGGGATGGGAAAGGATAAAGCCTAACAGTGGTTAACAGAATCATATGCTGTTAACTCCCATAAAAAAATTTACTTTTGAAAAATGACCTTGTCAGATCATTATGTCATACACCTTAAATTTATACAGTGTTGTACGTCAATTATATCTCAATAAAAAAATTTCTATCTGAGCTTCAATTTCTTATCTGTACTATACGAATAGTAATAAACACTTCATGCTTCATAGGGATGTGGTAAGAATGAGATATATTATGGGAAGTGTCCAGGATAATGCCATCACAGTAGATACTCAGCACCTGCTGACGCTACATATGACAGAACATGTTCACATGTTGATCTCCTATGATATGACAGGATTGTCACAATAAACCATGGCTTCTCCTTCCCTTCCCTTCCCTTCCCTCGGATCTATTCCCAACCATCAACCCCAAGGTGTCCTTTGGTTGTTTGGCACTGGCATTGTTTTCATGGGTTAGAGTTTCAGAGTTAAAATTACTAGGATAAAGAAAAAAATTAACAGTTTACCTATACAGGCACCTTAAGTTGTATTTAAACCCAGGAATCTTTGAAGACTCAAAGGATGTCGTTAATGTTGAATTAGACACAGAGAGGACATTCTGGTGGAATAAACTTCTTGTGTAAAGACTAGGAAGAATGGAGGCAAAGAAGAGTCGGGAACACACACAGACAAGGGGAGAACAGTTGAGCAGACGTTAATGGACACGAGGGCGTACAAGCAACCTTAAATTTCCTGGTACATGGTTTGGATTTCACCCTGAAGGTAGAGGGGGAGACTCTGGGTTTTAAAATAAGTATCAGGGCTGGAGGTGCACCCCAGAAAGAAAACAGTGTGGAGGGCGGGGATTGACGGGAGGGGGCAGGACTGGAGACACTTAAATCACTTTCTTTAGCTGTGGCAGAATAAACATATAAAATTGACCGCCTTAACCATCTTTAAGTGTACAGTTCAGTGATACTGAGTATATTCACATTGTTGTGCAGCCCATCTCCAGAACTTTTGTCTTGCAAAACTGAAACTCTACCCACCAAACAACTCCCCATTCCCCCTCAAGTCACTTGGATAGGGCCTCTTGACCTACTACTGAATGTGGGGTTAAAGAAGAGGGAGGAGAAAGGGGTGACTCGCAGGTTTGAGAGTTAGAAGACTGTTTAGATGGTAATGCCATTAACAAAGAGAATACTTCAGTTATCTTTTGTTCATAACAAACCACCCCAGAACTTAGCGACTTAAAACAACATAGACTTATTATTGCTCGTGACGTGGAGAGTTAGCTGGATGCTTCCTCTACCGGTTTTGTGTGGGCTCTCTCACCCATCTGTCTTCAGCTGGAGGGTCAGCTGGGATGGAAGGTCTCAACTGGCCATACTCATGAGCCTGGCAGTTGGCACTGGCTGTCAGCTGGGCACCTCAGTTCTCTCCCACCTCTCATGCTCCAACAGGCTTCCTTATGTGGCAGTTGGCTTCTCTTGAGGCATAGGCTTGAGAACTCTCACAGTGCCACTTCTATCACCTTCTATTGGTCAAAGCAAGTCATAGGGCCAATTCGTATTTGGGGAAGAGGAAATGGATTCCATAAGAGGAGCTGCAAAGGAGGCGTGGACATATTTAATCTGCCACATTAGAGGAAGGCCAAGTTTAGCGGAGAAAACGAGTTTATGACCACATAGATAGAAGAGGAATTCAGCTCGAAGGAAGAGATTTCCCAGTCCAAAGGAACCATAACACTCAAAGGAATTGGAAAGATGGGCAGGAAAGATGCACCTAAAGACACTGAGGTTAGGCAGCCAGAAGGGTAGAAAGAATCAGGAGAAAGCTATGTCCTAGAAGCTGAGAGAAGAGAGTGGTTAACAGAATCATATGCTGCCAAGATACCAAGTAGTATGTTTTCCAAAAAAGCGAGAGTGAGAGACAGAGAAAGACAGACAGACAGACAGTCAGAGGGAGGGAGGGGAAGGAAGGAAGGAAGAAGGGAGGAAGAATGGAGGGAGGGAGGGGGAGGGAGAGAGGGGGAGAGAGAGAGAGGAGGAAGAAAAATTCTAGAAAGAAAGGGAGAGAGAGAGAGAGAGAGAGAGAGAGAGAGAGAGAGAGAGAGAGAAAGAAAGAAAGAAAGAAAGAAAGAAAGAAAGAAAGAAAGAAAGAAAGAAAGAAAGAAAGAAAGAAAGAGGAAGGAAGGAAGGAAGGAAGGAAGGAAGGAAGGAAGGAAGGAAGGAAGGAAGGAAATAAAGGAAAAAAGAAATCATTGCTTGTGGCGGTTGAAAAGACTAATAGCCATGTTGAGAGAATTTTGGTGGACTAGATCAGCAAAGAATAGATACCAAACTGCTCTGGATGATGAGTATAAAGAGGCTTGCTTTTTGCTTGTGAACCCAAGACATATCACACCAGCAGACGAAGGTGTTGGTGGCAGAGTCTCCCAAAAATAGCATTGTCCCTCCCCATTCCATTGACATCATGCTTGGCTGCGTGGCCTGGACAATAGGATGTGAGCAGAAGTCACGGGTGCCACATCTGAGCAGACGTTTACAAGCCACACTTTATACCGCCCTTGTTCTCTCTCTCCCCCTGCCTTGAAAATGTCATGCCCCAGATGGAGGCTGCTCCGTTAGCCTGGATCCCAGAATGAATGGGCAGCCTGCAGTCGCCATGGAAAGCCACTGTGTACCACTGAGATGTGGGGGTCACTTTTGAATACAGTATAACCCAGCAAAAGCTGACTGATACGGTGCCCAATAAACATTCACGGAATCCTTTCAACTAGGACCAAACCAAAGGAGCCCAGGATCAGGAATGCTCCATTGTGACTGGTCAGAGAGGGACCCCAGAGAAGGGGACCTTTGTGCCAGACTTTGAAGTCTGGCCAGGATTTAAAGAGGACGCAACTGGGGATGTGATATGTTAACATCCTGATAATCAAGACCACGCACTCTCGGATTTTTTCCTTGTGCTATGAATTCTGCACAAAACCTCTCTAGTTCCTCTGAGTACTTGTTTAATAGTATGCTTTGGTTCTCTTTTGAAATGTGCTTCAAAAACCTGTAACAGCAAACAGGGCTTGCACATGGCTTGGCCCAGCTTATGCATAAGAAAGAGGTCCAAGTAGAATTGGAATTTCAGAACAGAGAAAATAAAGAATGACCTGAAAGGAGCTCCAGATTCTTGCCTGAAAAAAACTGCTTTTCCTTTCAAGAGGCAGACATCTGACACCCAGGAGATGTTCACCCAGACAGGCTAGGCTGCCTTCTGAATGTGGGCACTTAGGACCTTGCAGGAAGGGGAGGGTGGTTGACAGGACTTGATAAGGTCTCACTAACTGCCTCCCTCTCCCTCCTCAGGGCCTAGCTGGCTTCAAAATGTAGCAAGCGAAGGCAAGCTGCGAACAGGCTGGAGTGTAAACCCTCCGGAATGCAGAGGCCGTACCAGCCCCTCCGGAGGGTGTGTTCCAAGGCCTTGGGTGAGCAGATTTGTGTGGGAGACTTCATGTGTGTGTGTGTGTGTGTGTGTGTGTGTGTGTGTGTGTGTGTGTGTGTGTATGGGCGCACACGCGCGCACTTACGTTCAATTTAGCAGAGGAAGTCAAGGCAAATAGTTTAATCAGAACCATCCCTCGGGGCAATTTGGAATAATTTTCTCATTAGAGAATACAACGTGCAGCATGACTAATGTTCAATCAGACAGTAGCTTCCAGTGCCCTCCCTCACTGCCGTTACAAGGTCCCCACTCTGATTAATGAGAGTGTGGGGAATTCTGTCCTTCCTCTTCAGGCCTGGGACGGTGGCTAGAGTCCAGGGATGAAGAGGATTGGGTGATGGGAAGGGAAGGTCTTTTTTCAAACATAAACATGAGGAATAAACTAATGGGACCCCTCAGGGTTTGAAGCAGAACTGATTAAAGCTAGAGGGAGTATCACTTCCTTGGGGACCGGGATGCTGGGGCCAGCTACAGTCTACACACTCGACTCCTGACGAAGACAGAGCTAGGACGCTCCATGTCTCCCTTTGGCCCTATTTCTCTCCCCTCTCCACCTGAGCTTTCCCTGTCTTCCTCCTGCTCAGTTCTCTCTGCCTCTCGGTTTCCAAATTTCCCCTCCTGTCTTTTTCCTGTGCACAGCATCCCTCACTGTGCCTGCCAGCCCCACGGCACCCTCTGTTATTCTGTTCTTTCTGCCTCTGTCTCTCCTGGTGTGACATATGTGTGTGACCTTGGGCCCAGCACGGTTTGTTTGAGGAAGCCCTGAAATGTGAGGAACCTGGCTTGTGTTCTTTCACTTCACACTGTCACCGGACATTCACAATGAAGGGGCTGTCAGGCATTTTCTAGAGCGTTGCTGCTCTAAGTGTGTCCCGCAGACCAGCACACCAGCATCACCTGGTGCTGTGGTTAGAAACACGGACTCTCAAGTCCTTTCTCAGACCTACTGACTCCAAACCTGCATTCTGTCAAGCTCTCCATATGATTGTGTGCACAGTTAACTCTGAGAAGTGCTGGCCTCCTTGCCTCATTTTAGAGGAGGTGCCTGAGGTTCAGAGGGACACAACTCACCTGGAGTTAAAGATTGCCCTAGTTCCAGACACAGGACCCTTGATTCACTGTAGTCCATGTCCTCTCCCCAAATAAGAAGACATATTATATTCAAGGTGCCTCTCATTTTAAGACAACCAGTTTTCAAGTGTCTCTTTCAGAGATCACTACAGAGAAGGTTTACTCCCCAAAACCAAAGGGTTCCTCTCTTTGCAGGGTCGCCCCTCTTCCATCCATGTTCTCCAAGTGCATTAAGTTATGGGCATTCAGAAAATCTAATAACACAGCAAAATGCACCTGTTCTCAGGCCATGATGGAGACCCAGAGAAAATTCAGAGTTCCGTTCTTGCCCCAACAAACATTCATTCCCAAGGGCTGTGGCCTGTCCCAGATTACACAGGTACCTCAAGTCAAGGTGGAGGATTCCCCGGATGCCACATACACCTGCATGCTAATTATGCCCATGTACACGTACAACACACACACACACACACACACACACACACACACACACACCACCACCGCCACCATCACCACCACCACCACCACCACCACCACCACCACCACACAGGGGCTAAACCAATCAAATGGCTGAGCCAGAATCCAAGACGGGGACCAGATCTACAGTTAATGAAGCAAGACTTCCCTGCAGCCGGAACTTCTCAAAACTCTCCTGGAAGTAACGTCAAGACAAGTCACTTCCTCTGTGCCTCAGTTTTTACTGTGTTAAAAGGCAACAGCCTACGAGCAGCAGGAGGGGGTCACCCAGGGTCCTACCCTCTCCCCTCCCTCTCAGGATTCTGAAGCAAGAAATGGTGAGACAGGAGCAGAGGCAGAGCCAGGCAACCCCAACTGGGCATTTTCCTTTTCCCCCTTGGCCTAGATGACTGACAGGTTATAGAATCTCAATTCACACTAAACAACAGCTACCAAGGCCGGCATGGAACCAGGCACCTCAGGGTGGGAACATTATCCCGACATGTAACCTATATTCTGAAAATCCAATCAAAGTGAAAAGGAGCATGAGCTTTGAGGTCAGGTGACTTCTTGAACCCCCGTGTGCCTCTCACAGTTGTAGGGACCACCTGTGTTCCTTGGCCTCCCTCAGCCTCTCTTTCTTCATCTGCGATAAAAGGAGCGCCAAAGGGGGAGGCCGATGACGGCCTCAGCCGTGTGTGTGTGCGTGGGCTGCAACAAGTGTCACAGGGCTGTCTGCGAATGTAAAAACCTCAGAGACCCTCTGCAACTCCAGACCTTCGAGGCTCCAGGCACAGAGGCATGGGACAAACACTGGGGTCTGCTCAGTGTTGATTTTCATTGGACAGGGCATGCGGCCGTGAAGATCCCCCAGGCCTCCCTTGCAAGGAGCAGCAGCCGAAGCCCCACCTCGCAGCTCACAGAGGCAGGGTCACAGGAGCACAGCTGGAACTCATCAGGGCCACGGGTGGGAACCCTTTCAGCACCACCCCTGGTGGGAGTAGGAGGTGGGGCATGAGTACCAAAGAGACCACTCTGCCCCCTACAGGCTCTCACAGAAACCTCTGGAGGAGCCTCCCATACAAACCCGGTGCAAACGTTGGAGAACACCTGTGAAGCCAGCGAGGTCTGCTCAGGACGGCATACCCCCTTCACCATGTCCATGTCTTTTGGGCAGACGCCGCCCACGGCCATCTCCATCCAGAATCTTCATGCCCTCAGTTACGCAGACACACACCTGGACCTCTGTGGGGCCCTCAATAGCCTTCAGAAAACACCAGCTTGGTGAGAAACGGACCTTTCATCTGGACCCATTCAAGATTATTAACCCAAAGTCACACCTTTAAAAATCAATTCAACCCTAAATATGAAAGGAGGTGCAGTGGAGGCCAGCCTGGAGAGGCATGAAAGGATCGTCAAGTTCCACCACTGGAGGTCACCTACTCAGGCTATGAACAAACACAGTGGAGAAATGGCCCTGAGGGAGCAGAGGACCCCAGCCTCAGATCTGTCCCCACTTGCCTCATGACTTCAGGCAAATGTCTTCCCTAGTCAGCCTCAGGCTCCTTTCTTTGCCCAGAGAGGAACTAGCAGATCTCAAAAGGGATGTTCCCCTACCAGCTCCACATTCCTTGGATCCTGAATCACCCAAAGTGTGAGCCTCTCTCTCTCCTATCGAACCTTCCACAGGAGCTTTGACATCAATTTCCATCGTCCCTTTGTCCCTCCTCCCTCCGAGATCCCCAATCCACTTAGTGCCTTCAGCATCTCCCCTCATAGAACTAACTCCCAGAAAGTGATGGAGAGTGAGGCATGACATAGCTGTCGCCTCTGGGGACCGGTGACTTGGCTCAACCACTGTTTCTCCCAAGGATTTAATCTCTGAATTTTGTGAGCATAATTTGGAAACTAGGAGAGTTAGAGTAATGCTCTTCTAGTTATTTGTATCTTGACTTATCTTCCCCTCTTGAGGACAGGGACCCTGATTCATTCATCTACAGCATCTAGGGCCATTACTGATACATGATAGAAGAGCAAAAGATATTTGCTGAGTGGATGGATGGATGGATGGATGGATGGACGGACGGACGGATGGATCCATGGCTGGGAGGGTTCAGCAGGCATGCTGGCAGACAGAGGATGAAGTAGCATTGGCTACCAAACCCAATGCATGGCCGTGCCTTCTGTGACAAGGCCTGGCAGTGGAGCCCAGTTATAAGTATCAGACGGCAATTTGGTATTCAGCAACCAACATGAAATATTTGTCATTAAATCCCTATCCATCTTCTTAAAAAGGAAAAAAAGCTGGGTAGAGTACCTCTCTGCACAGAATGGGGCTGTCCCAGCTCCTTTACTGTCTAAGGCCCCAACCATCTTCCCTGGTCAGCTCTTCAAATCAAATTCTGCAGCCACAATGGTGAGACATAGGAAGAGGGAATACAGACAGAGAATGGGCTCTGGGACCCAGCGGCTTCTGGCCTCTGTGGTAGCCAGTCTCCAGCGTCCCTGGGCCCTCCCATGTAGAAAGACCCTATTGGGATCCAGAGTGGTAGCATCCGGCCCAGCCCTGGTTCCCCAGTCTGAGCTCCTGTCTTCTGAACTAGCTGACCCCTTGGGGCCCTTGTAGCTCTAGCACTGGGTGTTCTGTGGGGACTTCTGACTTTTGATGCTTACAGTGATTTTGGTCAAAGTGCCTACCGGACTGGAGGTGAGTGAAGGCCTACATACCACACATGTCTTCTGGACACTTGCGAGGCTGTCCACACTAAAGCCTGGTTGTTTGAAATGTGGCCAGACCAGCAGCATGAGCATGACCTGGGAGCTTGTTAGGAAGGCAGATGTTCCGGTCCCCACAGCAGACCGAACAGATCAGTATCCGCATCGTAACAAGATTCCCAGGACCTGCGTGTGCACGCTGGAGTGTGAGAAGCTGGGTCTCATGCTCTCTGATCCCTGGAGGGACAGCCACGAGGAAGTGGAAAAGGCCCAGGCTGGGCCTCAAAAGCATGCCAGCTCCGTGCCTCACCAGCTCATGGCCACAGAACTTTTTACCAGTCTGTGCTAGGGTTTCACAACTGTAAAGTGGAGGAATAATACTTGACCTACACACATCAAATACCGAACAGGGATGAGCTTTCCTAAGTTAGCTCATTAACAGTTAGGTGCCCAGGTAACACAGACGTGCTCACGGCTGTGCAGTTTATGACAACAGCAAAACTGGGCACAGTCTAAATGTCACTCAGGAGGAGACTGCTGCTATGTCTGGGGTACATCCAAACCGAAGAATTGTGTGTTCATGCTTGATTGTTAAGTGAAAAAAGCAGGATTACAGAACAGTATGTATCATGTGACACCAGTCATGTAAAAAAGAAAAAAAGCTCTCACACATATATGTTTATGTACCAATGGAAAAGTCTAGAAGCTTATAACCCAAACTGTGAATAATGGATAACTGAGCGAGAGAGGGAATTGAATTGGGAGCAAAGAATAGGCTTTTGCTGTCTCAGTATTGTTCAATTATTAAAATTGATCAGAAAAAAAAAAGAAACATGCTCTGTGAATCCGAGGTACTAGTACCATCATTACTGATGAGATGAAAGTAATAACACTGGTGGCTTTATCCAGGAGAGAAAACACATCCAAAAAGTCGCCTCTCTCTTCGGCATCACAAGCCTCCGCAGGAACAATACACTGGGCCACGGGTTCACTGAGGGGCTCCCGGAAGCTCTCAAACTCAGTTCCTAGAAACAGGAATGTAGCTGCTTGAGTGAAATTACCCACGGAGGGTAGGGCATTTTCAAATGCAAGGTTTCCCCTCCTGTGTGTTTGTGTCTGCTAAAATACCACGGGCCTACAGTACAGTAGAGGTCAAAACAGCATTCAATTGTCATTTTGAGTTGAATATATCTGTATTTCTGGGGTTCCACAAAGTCCTGACCCCCGTGGCTGTAGCCATTGGTTGGGGGAGGGCTGTGAGGGTGTGAGGGGGATACCAGAGAGGGCTGCTGAGGGGTCAGAGGGCACGACAGGAGAGCGCTGTGCCCAGGCAACTGTGAAGTAGCTACAGGAAAGGAAGGGCACTCCAGGAGGCCCCCACCTCTGCCCAGAAATGTCCAGGAAAGTCGGTGTATGTAATTCAGCACAGAGGGAAGGAAGGGGAAAGGGCTTCTTGAATCACATCCCCAATGCCACCCACTCAATTCTGCATGAAAGACAGACTGGTGGGAGCAGAGAAGGAGGGGCAGGACAGAGGGGACAGGGCCTTTGGGGAGCACACCCCTGACCCAGGGTCTCGTGATTCACAACCTGAAAACAAGCATAGAAAGCCAAGGGCTCAAGCTCCAACAGCGTTTCTAAATACGCTGCCTGATGAGGCAGGAGTTGAGCATGGAGTACAAAGAGAGAAGTGGGAAGCAAGGGCTAGGAGGGCAAGGGAGTAATGAGTAGGGTTAGCACCTGCAAGCAGGTGCATAAACATGAAGACTGGAGTGTTTGCCCACTGCCTGGCACATAGTAGGTGCTCAGTAAACAGTCCTGCATCCTCCTTAGCCCTGCTACCAGACCCTCCACCTTCCTGCCACTTGCCAGTCCCCGAAAGGGCTAATTCAAGTCCAAGGATGGAGGAGTCCTGATCTCCCCTCCAGAAAAGAACACTCTCTACCCAAAAGGAAGGGGCCCGCTGGGGAGCCATTCTGCCAGGGCCCAGTTCCAAGTCATTTCCACGCGTTCCATCTTGTGTAGGGTTGCCAGGTAAAATACAGATGAAATATTGCATGGGACACACTTGTACTAAATAATTACTTATAGTTTATTTGAAATTCAAATTTAACTAGGCAGCCTGTTTGGTTGTCTGTTGTTTTGTTTGTTTGCTTGTGTGCTTGCTAAGTCTAGCGAATACAATCCCAGAACCATCTCTGATGAGCAGGCAGCAAGGATGTCATCAATCCTACACTGCAAAGAGGAAAGCAACCTCCAGGGTTTTCTACCGTGCTCACATTTCCAGAGCTGGAGCATGGTGGCGCCGAGACAAGACCTCAGGTCCTCAGATTCCCAGCCTGTCCTTTCCCCCACACCAGTAGCTCTCCAGCAGCAAAACCACCCAAGGAGCTATTAAAAATAAAAATGACTGAAGGAAAGGTATGCGAGGATGCACCCAAACCGACAGATTCCGGGGGGGAAACCGGAAGACTGTGTGTTTTATTTCACATAACTCCATCTGGCTTGACCGGTTCCCCTTGAGAGTGCGCTGCTTGTTCGATTTTAAAACTAAGAAAATAAATGAGCCAATGTTCTGTATTGGAAAGGAGCAGGAGGTGCGTGCACCCGGAGAGTGGAACCCAACACAAAGGAATGAACTAAGCTCAGTAAGTCACTCCAGAGCTTTCTCACACAGCCAGGAACCCAGCTCTACGAAGTAATCAGACAGGCAGACAAAGATTCCCACGCTTTCAAAAAATATCGAGTGGCATGAGAGTACACCCATGGTGTTCAAGAGGAAAAAGACACCAAAGCGAGCATGTGGTACCGATCCAGATATAAGTACAACAATAAAGAGTGAGAGGAAGTTTGAAGAAATGTTTAATGTGACTCTTGGAGGGGAGGAACGATTACAGTCGATACCTTAATCTTCTAAATGTTCTAAAAGAACACACATACAAGACTTTGAAATAAAAATAAAGGTCCTTGAGTCCCACCTCAGAATCTCTGAGGGCTGTGAATCCTAGATATCCGGACTTGCAAAGCTTTCGGGTCCTCCCTGTGCCTACATCCTGCCGGTGCTTTATGACTCACCACTGAATATCAAAGACAGGTCTTGGCCCGGCCTGTGCGGGACGCTGCCCACCTGATGCATTCTGCTCATCCAGGTGGTTCTAGGGAAAGAAAGACTGGGAGGAAAGGGGAACACACGGGCTAGGAAGGGCACCTCCCAGGCAAATGCTCACTAGCATGTGACTTCCTCTGACTTGGAAGAAAACAGAGCTCTGTGGCTCTATGGAAATCATTTTGCAAATGAAATGGAAAGCGAGGCCTTGGAGATGGCCAGCCCCACACTCAGTGCTAAAGTCCTTTCCTTGGAAACACAGTTGCAGCCAAACAGGTGGCAGCACCTCGTGTAATTCAATCAGAGTCTTATCTGTGAGCTGACAAAGTCTCCAAAAGGCTTCACATATCACTCCAACATGTGGGGTGGGGTGGGGTGGGGTGGGGCGGGGCGGAGTGGGGTAAGGAGGGGGTGACGCCAATTTTGGATTTAGAATCCAGAAGGCCCTTGTGTTTCACACGAAGAAAGGCGTTTGCACACCATCAAACCGAGTCAAGCACTAGGTAGTCTAATCATTTTAGCCGAGAGTCTGTCGGCGCCTGGACAGAGCAGGAGACAGAACAGGCCAGCTTGGACAGCTGAGAGCAGGCTGACCCCCGAGGTCTCCCCATCCCTTGGCTCCTCTTTCCCTGCCCCTACCCCAAAGTGCTCAGAACCTCCTCCTACCAGTCCCACCACACGAGGGCCCCACTGGAGGTCTATTTAGCCTAAATTCCCTCTCTCTTCATCAGCCCTTTCCCCCAAACTCCTAGCCCCTCAACAGGCAGGGCCTGACTGCATATTAAGCAGAAAGAAAAGTGATCAGATTAACTCACATGAAGGTATGATCAACCCACGAACTGGCCTCTGTGAGCCACAGGAAATGGGGAAGCCATGAAGAACATCTTGGCTCCTGACCCCCACTGGGCTTTGGGACTCCCGTGTCCCTCGGAGAGTTTGGGAAGAGAGCAAGGTTCTTCTGGATGACTTCCGCCACCTGGATGGAGAAGAGGCTACTTCCTGGGCCACCTTGGTGACCATCCGCGGGCCCGGAGCCCCGAGGAGAGGCTCATGAGGCAATTACATCAGCACAGGACGCCTTTGTTTTGAGCTGAGGCTGGTTTTCCCACAAGCGACTGAAATAAATTAGAGCGTTTTCAACGAGGGCGGTTGAAAGCGGCACTCTTGGAAAAATCTCAGCAGCTGCTCTTTATTGGATTATAACTAGGAGCAAAACACCCCAAACCACACAATCGCCTGCAAAGGGGGGAAAAAATCAAATCAAATACAACATTGTTGTAGGCTCTGGAAAATGTTTCCCCGGGAAAACCAGCCTGGGAACCTGGTCAATGTTCTCCAGCTCAGCTGCCCAGGAGACAGACACTGCTCCTCGGGGGTCAGATACAGTTTGTCTACACACAGGCGGCCAGAAACACCAACAGACAGCCACACACAGGTAGGCCGGCTGGAGATGAGACAGGCGCCCCAGTGCAGGCTGCCCCCATAGGGGTGCACGAAGGCCCCGGGAGAAGGCCCTATCTGCAAGGGCAGCCCAGTCCACGACAGAGACACACTGGTCCCTCTTTGCAAAGAGGGCCTTAAAAATAGGTGAATCCACCCTGTTTATGGGAATCTCATTGTTCCCTGGAAGCCAGAGTTGGGATCCATTCCCCAGGAAGCCGGTGGAGGCAGGAAATCCATCGTCGGTATACAGTTGCGCAGATGGCTTGAGATGGAAAGAGGGATTTCATGGCTGGGAGACCAGAATCCTGGGTCCTTCTAACTCTGCCACCACCTAGTTCTATATGCTAAAGCAAGCCATCTGCATTTCTTTGAGCTTCCATTCTCTTATCTATAGAGTGGGTATTATCATACTTGTCCTCCCTCTCTCAGGGGAGGTGTCGAGGTGTTCATAAGGTGGAAATGAGAAACAAAAAGAGGATAGAAATGAGAGCAGTGGTCGTTTGGTAAGGCTGGGAAGGATTAGAAAGGGGCAGAGAGACTTCTCTGGGCTGATGCAAGTTCCTCCAGTACATGCATTTGTCAAAATTGATGAAGCTATACATTTAAGGTCTGCGCATGCCACTATCTATAAATTATACCCCAATTTTTTTAAGATGGGAAGCAGAGTTAAAGTGCTGAACAAATAAAAGCTACTCCTGCCATAAAGGAAGCTCTAGTGGCCTGCTGTGAATAGGACACTCAGGCAAATAAAGTCTCCCTTCGCCCTCAGATAGGAGATTATTTTGAAGTTCAGGTTCAATAGTTTCAGAAAACACATATGTTTGTGTCTAGTTCAAACTGGCGTGGTAGGTATTTAAGAAAAAAACATTAGTTCAATTCAGAGTTCAGTCAAAAAAATAATAATATTTGGATTCGGTTTTGGGTTCAGTGAATCAGGGCAGTGTTTTCCAATTTGGGGGTCATGGTTTGGTTGAGTTCAAGTTCTTGTTAGAACAGCCCAGCTTGGGGCTTAGCTCTGGGACACAGCCAGCCTGGCCCACCAGCCATTGTCCACACACTTTCAGCCCTTCCAGATCGGCATGGGGAAGGCAGCCCTTTCCAGCCTCTTTCCTTTGTCTTCCAAAACGAGAAACTACAACTCAAGAGAAAAAGAAAACAGTTAAATTTTTTGGCTGTGTAAAATCAAAATTAGGTCCACACTCTGGTGCACATGCGCACATGGGAGAGAGGCAGGAACTGGTCCCTGAGATGCTGCCACCCACCAGGAGGAAAAGTAAATTTAATCAAGACATTGGCCGTTTATGCTCTGGTCACTGGGTGGATGGGAGCTGCTGTGCCCTTTTGCAGGAGGTGAAACCCAAGGGAAGGGTGTGTGGCTTATCCAGTACCTTAGTCAGGGGTGCAGACTGTGTCCACAACCAGGTCTACACAAGCAGTGGAAGGAGTGAGAAGTCCTTCCAGACCACTCTAAGCTCAGGGCTGGCTCCTTCCAAGTCTCCATCACACCCTTTGTCCCCTATTAAGCCCAACAGGCGCATGAGTTGTATCATGGCTTTCCCCTTTAGGCTTGACATCTTTGCTCCCGACTTCTATTTCTAAGACTCCCGGCAGGAGCAGTCATGATGGGTGAAAGACAGAACCCAGAACTCCTGGTGAAGGTTTCTGGGAATAGCATTTATGTGGTATGGGAGTAAATATCAGGGAAACCTACAAAAAGAAGAATTACCTCCCTACCTGCCCTCCCTTGCTGCCCTGCTCTCTCCTGCCTGCTTCATCCAGTCCTGGCCTCAACAACAGAACCATGCACGGAAGCCCAGGCCTCTACCTTCTGGCCCCTGCCTACCTCATCCCCTGCTGTCCCCACCTGGCACCCTACTCTCCAGGCAGCCTGGAGGTTTTACACCTCTGTGTATTTGCATGTGTTATTCCTTTGTCCAGGAGGCCCTTCCTCCTTGTTGTCTTCCTGAATAACTTTCCCTGGGTGCTTCCAGGCAGAGTTAACCCCTCAGAGCACAGAGAAAGACAGATGGGAAGAGTACCACCCAGTCTCCGATGCCTCCAGCTCCACTCCTGCATCCCCTCACATCTGGCCTCTCCTTCCTGATGAACTCTCTCCCGAAGGGCTCCTCAGTCCCTAACACAAACAGGCTTCTGTCGGCAGCACTGCCACGTACAGCTGTGCGGGCTATGCAGTGCACAAAGGGATCCAGCTGAGGGGGCTAGTGGAGCCTGAACTCTGCTGGCAGTGCTGTGCTGCTGAGAGCTGTGCCTGTCCAGAGGGGGCATTTTTCCCTAATTCTCGCCTATGAAGGCAGTAGCAGCCCTGCAGGGCAGAAACATGCAGATCCCAGGAGTGGGCGATTGACCCTTGAGCAGCTGCTTTGATAAATAAGCTCATCACTCATCCTGGTCGTTGGACTGGCTGCTCTCGCCGGCAGAATGGGCTTGCCGGGGCTTATCTCTGTAACACTAGTCTGAGCACAGTGCCCAGTTGAGGCTGACAAGATTTGGTTTTCCTGAATAGATAGAGGGCCATGTGAATCATGTCCATTGTGTTTTCATGATCGCCTTGAGTGTTTTTCTAGCTTCTCTATCAGAACCCGACACCATTTCATGACAAGCTGGGGAGGTAGCCACTGGTGTCCCTGCCTGTCCCACAGGGAGATTTCACAGTGAACATCAGGATCTTCCTTTTGCTCACCCCACCATTGTGCAGCTCAGCAAGACAAACCCCTTCCCTATGTTCCCGCACCCCTGTCCTGAGCTCAACAGACTTGAGACTTTTGTTCTTGCACTAAAAGATATTTTAGATAAATGTCTGGGCTGCACAGGAGGTAGGTGAAGTCATCCAGACCATATTGGTGGTATGGTCTGCCCTTTCTAAGCTGGTGTTATCTGGTGTTATTACCCCCTGCCCGGGCACGGTCAGCTCCAAACCGTGCCCCTCAGCCTGGCCTTTCTACAGCCTGTGCCCTGACTGCTGACCCACACAAGGTTCTGTCTCCCCCCAGTTTCCAACAAGCTGCTTCCCTCAGGACTCCAAGCCCTTGAGGAGCCCCTGGGCTGATGCCCCAGCTCAGGCAACCACTGCAGCACACGGAACTCTCTATGCCCATGGCCACAGCTGCCTACCCTTCCGGCCTCATCGATCTGCCTGCGAAAGCCTCTTACTTCTCAGCCCCCGCCTTCAGAGGCATCCAGGAGACAGTGGGGTGCCCAGGAAGAACGCAAGTGGACTTCCATTCAGAGGCCAGCTCTTCCCTGCCCATCCTGAGGCTTGGGGCGGCTTGTTCCGCCTCTGACCCACGGTTTCTTCTTGACAGTGGGGATGACAATGCTACCACCAAGGTGGATGAGGTGAGATCATGCCTGAAAAGCAGCCGGTACCCAAAGAGGATGGCCAAGTTGTCCCGGGCTGCCCTGGGCTTGACGGGGTCTGGCACTAAAGTCTTGTCTCCTAGGAACCCCTCGAGTGCTGGGCAAATGGTCACCCCACAACCTTATCAGGCGAGCTGCTTCCTTTTCCCTTCCTGCTCACAGGAGGGACTGGAAACCTGGAACAAGGCGGTCAGTCCAGCCTCTGGGAGTCAAGGGAGCAGGCGGGGAAGAAGGTGGTCGGGCTCCCCAGCGCCAAGCCAGGCCCCCTCTCCGCTACACGTTGAGTTCCCCGTCAGGTTGTCGCATCCCGCTGCTGAAGTCTAAGACCATAAGAGCCGTGCCCCCCCCCTCGCCCCGACGGCTCCCAGGGCAGTGGGTGGGGGGAGACCGGGGGCGGGCGCGGCCCAGCGCACCTGCACGGGGTCCTCCCCCTGCCGCAGCTCCCTAGCCTCTGGGGGGAGGGCGGGGGTAAGGGGGGGGCCCTGGTCTTCTCGGGCGGAGGCGGGGCGGGGGGACGCGTCGCTCACGCGCCGGGCGGCATCCGCGGGGCGGCAGCGCCCCCTGCGGGCCGCGGCCGCGCTCCCGGTTTTCCGCGGCCCCCGGACCCCCGCTGGCCCCGGGGCAGCAGCCGGGGCCTGTGCGAGGGGACGGGTCACCCCCCGCAGCGCTCTGAGGGCCGCGCCGGAGCCGCCCCTTCTCGGGACCTCGGCTTCTCTCCCATTCCCAGCTCTGACTCGGGGTGTCTCCCCAGCGCTGCCTCCCGAAGGCGGGGTGGGGGCAGTCGGTGCGCAGGGGGGGGCGCCCGGCGCGCAGCCCGAGGCCGCCTTGGCACGGGGACCCGCCTGGCGGCTCGCGGGCCCCGCAGGACCGCGTCCTCCAGGCCGGGCCTCCGACACGCGGAGCCGCCGGGGCCGGGCATCCACGCAGGCCCCGTGCCCATCGGCGGGTGGACAGACGCGGGCTCAGGCTCCCGGCAGAAATCATGGGCAGGTTCGGGAATTTCCTAATGTCAAAGAGGAACACTGA
This sequence comes from Cynopterus sphinx, assembly GCA_030015415.1. Lineage (NCBI taxonomy): Eukaryota > Metazoa > Chordata > Mammalia > Chiroptera > Pteropodidae > Cynopterus > Cynopterus sphinx. The sequence continues at coordinate 48,329,877 of CM057386.1, read as the reverse complement.
ACACAACCCGAAATGTTTATCCGTGGGGGGGGTTACATAAATAATGCACATCCACTTAAGGGATACTGTGCAGAATACTGTGCCCACCTTAAAAGGTAGGAGACGTATATGCACACACGGGGATATATATATATAAATATATATATGTACTGCCACTACTGACTGCACACGCACCTATACATATATGTGCGCAGATTACAGAACAGTATACATGCTTATTATGAGTCAAGGTCTTGCAAAACCCAAGGTGGGTGACTTGAGGAGACTTTAATAAAAGGGGTTTGGTTTTTTTTTATAAGACTTAAGGAAATCAGCAAGGGATGATGAAGCACCCAGGGACCTATAACCATCCCTAGGGCAGAAGGATAAAGGGAGTTCTGGAATCCAGAGAGAGGAAGCCCCCTGACAAGAATCCTACCCAGCAGCAGAGGGCCGCAGCCAGCAGCCTCCCTGTCAGAGAGGGAGCTGGCTGGGGAATAAGCACCCCTGTGGCTGCAGGGGCAGAGCAGGGTAGAGGAGGATGGTGAGTGGACCTAGAGAAGTGCCCACAGAAAAGACCCAAGCAGGTTGTATACCTATGAAAATATCCAAAAGGATACACACCAGCATGTTAACGTGGTAAGTACTAATTGTTACTCAACAAAGAGTGGGAGGGGGGGAGATGATGCAGAGAATAAGGGGAATGACACTTTGACCTTTTACTTCTTACATCCCTATATTTGAATTTACAACAAATACCATATAGAAAGTGTATAATCACCCACAAGTAAAATATTCCATTTTGGGAACAACATATAAAACTCTGTGAGCTCCAATAGAAAGAGCCCTGTGGTTAGAGGGTTACCTCCTTCAAGGGGTTGCCCATCTTCCCACCCTCATCCCTCCCTGCTCAGAGCATCAGGCTGAAGGACTATAGCTCACATAGGTTTGTTCTAGACTGTTCCACTTAAATGAGGCATGTTTATCCACAGCTAGACAGTAGCCACCTCAATGTCCTTGCCAGTAGACCCAGTGTAGGCACAAAGGAGGTGCCCAGTAAATGTGTGGTCACGACAGGCCCAGCTCCATGCCTCACCACTGGGTAACCTGCACTGTGAGTTATTAATGTCATGTTCTCATCTCTCAGATGCAGATTGATGGAGGCCTTGGTCTCATCCTAGAGCTGAAGTGAATTGGAAACATTCTGCAAAGGCAGAAGCACATGCAAACCCAGTGTGTCAGGAGCAACACTCTTGGATTCATGCACCTTTGCAAATGTTTCTCTTTTCATTATTCTTAAAAAAAAAAAAAAAAAGTGTGCTCAAGAAGAATGATCACTTCTCTTCATTTCCTGCCCTCTTCCTGTCGCAGGAGCATGAGACATTTTATTCGGGGTCGCAGATTCTGTTTCTGTCCGGGGGAGGCAGGTCTCAAGGGAATGGGCCCCCTTTAGGAATTCATACCGGCTGGGAAATATAATCCAGTGTTTTCCAGCCATCATTTAGCAAAGAGTTGTCATCGGAGTGGTTTCCTCCTGGCTGACGCTGCCTCCCACCTTACCCCTCCCAGCCCCCAAAGGACCTACTTGGTGACTCTCTTCATAGTTATGAACAAGTAAATCTGCGAAAACTTAGGAGGCCTCGGCTGAACCGAAACGTTTTTCAAAGAAACACTTTCCAGCCCAAGAAAGGTAATATCCTGGAGGGCTGCCCGCCTTCCTGCAATTAACTAGAATACCACCCAACAGCGCTTTGGTTGGCTACCATTTCCCATGGAAATACCTCAAATGCTTTTCCTCCTGGTGGTTCAGCAACTAGAGACATGGAAACAGACAGCAGCCCTAAAATGGGACCTTTGTCTCTTTCCTGTTCAAGCCACAGAAGGGCAACCGGGACCAGTGAGCCCTTCCTCACCAACCACCAAAGCCCAGGCACCGTGGGCAAGGGGCGAGGGGCTAGATTCCCAGGTGGGCTCTGGAGGCCAAGCAAGGGAGGGGCGGAGGGGAAAGGGAGCCGTCTGGAAGAAAGGCTGCCAAGTGCAGCCCCAGCAGAGAGCCACCACCTCTGTGATCTTGACCAAGTAACTGTACCTTCTCAAGCCCAAACCTTTATTTTCCTAACTGTTAAGTGGGGAAGTAAAACCTTTCAGGGTTATCATGGAGGTCAAATGAGGTGATGCTGAGCAAGCTCCAGACACACAGTAGGTGTTCAGTATACCTCGCTTTTCATTGCATTTTTTGAATTGGAGCATTGCCCTCTCCTGCTGCCCTACTGTCTCCTTTTAAAACACGAATCCTCCAAGAAGGGGTAACCTTAGAGGATTTCCAGAAAGAGGAAAGGAGGTGGTGGTGCCAGGTGGCAGGGGCCAAAGGAGACGTCAGAAAAACCAAGCTGCCAAGTGCCGATCTATCAAATCAGGGCCAATGGCAGAGAGGTTCTCCAAGCAAGCTTTGGGACGCCTAGAAAATGCCCCCTCTTGATACAAGAGTTGAAGAGCCACCTCCTGCCCCCTGATGTGGTTGTCTGCACATGCTGTCAGAATTTCACCAGAAACAGGATCCAGAAAGGAAACTGGTGTGCAGGGCATGTCCCTCCAGTTTCCGGCCTGCCCTGCACCCACCTCCAGCACCTGGGACATGCCCACTGCCTCCCTCCCAGACCATCTAATCTACTGGTCTGCAGCCACCCAGGTCTGGGTTGTTGACACTGGGCTCTCATTTCCATGAGGTAGACCCTTGTTCCCCACTGCAGTATGACTAACCCTGAGAAGAGCGCCCACACCCCAAGTGATCTGCCCAACTGCAGTGTCCAACCTGCCATTACACCACTAGCAGTTTATTTCCCTAAGCAAGAAATGTACAATTTGAAAACCATGGACGAGATAAAATGAAAAGGGAGAAAGGGAGCTTTGCTGTTGTTTTACAGGGAACAACGAGACATAGGGTGAAATAATTTTATTTTATGATTCTAACTTGCTTTTTGCTCAGTGGATCTTCTCATTCAGTACTATCTCTGATCCTTTTTGGAGTGGGGCAATGTATAAACTAGTTATTTACTATCAAGTTGTGTATGAAATGTAAATATATAACTTAGTCAGAAAATAATAACAAAATTGCTTATGGAATTTCATTTTTTACATTTTTATGTGTGAAAAATAGAGCTATGAACTGCCAAGCCTTTATCAATCTAGCATCCCAACTTTTGTCAGTTTCTGAAAAGCAGTTATAATCATAATAAAATAAGAAACCTTTGCTATTGCAGAGCAAAACTTTGGATAGTCATGTTCTTCAGACCTCTTCAAGGAAGGAAAATTCTGAGCCTCAAAGCAAAATTAAAATAGCTGAGGGCTAGGTGAAAGAGGAAGAACACCACACACTTCATCAATTACGAAGTTGGGTGCAGACAATGAGGAACAGAAAATAAGCCATGGGGACTGTGGCAATGGGGGTTGAAGGCCCACAGGGCATAGAAACCAGAGTGAGGAATTTTGAAAGTAATATGTATGTAATTCATAGTTTTGCTAAAGAATGCTCCTAGTGCCAAATGACACCTTAGTAGGTTTTTTGGTTTATATTGATTTTTTTTTTTTAAGATTTCACACAGTTGAATCTTTCAAAAATGTTTTAGATAACCCAAGTTTTCTCTTTCTGAGAATTTTTTTTAACTCAATACAAAAGAGTCTAAAGGATAACAAGCACTCATATTTATACCACCCCAAATTAAGAGTTGTTCATTTGCGGGGAATGTGACTAAGAGGTATGACCCTCTGTAATCTTGGCTAGTCAGCTTTCATTATAGGGCCATGATAAGAAAGCTGTTTGGGTAGTGCCCAGGGGTACTGGTTGGCAAAAAGTTGAAGTTCTTTCATACTGGTTGGGGAATAGCCATCTCCCTAGGCCCTTCCCAGGGACTCCTGCACCCGCCTACAGCCCAGCACCTGCAGAGTTGGCACATGGCACAGCCCAGGGCCCCCAGGGCCCCCAGGACCTCAGTTACTGCCCCACAAGCCCTCTGAAACTCTTGAGTGCAAGGTTCCGTCTCTACAGCAGTCTGGACTTCTTGGCAGTGGTGTCGGCATCCTGCATGGAAACAACCATGCCCCACCCCCTTCCCAAAGGCTGTGGCTGCCCCTGCCCACAGCCACCCCTGGAGTTGTCCTCACATGGCCACATGCAGGAACTGCAGTCTCTGCAGGACTGACACTACCAGAGGCAGAACAGGTGGGCACCCATGTGACAGGAGGAGGTGATCCAGAATGGTCCAGATCTGTAGGCGCCGTTCCGGGCCACCTCCGGTATAGGTGTCTCTTTCCAGTCCCTGTTGACTTTCACCTTCTTTTAATGGAACATATATGAAAACTCCTCATATATGAAAGCACCTGCCCAGATCTGGCACCAACAATCTTAATTTAATGAATGAAAATGACAGCTGATACTTACATAGTGCTGCTCACTGCCAGGCACCATTCTAAATTCCTCACTAAGTATCATCATTACCATCATCAACCCATTTTTACAGATGAGGAATCTGAGAACAGAGATAATTAAACTTTAATTAGCGAAGCCCAAGATTCAAAACAAGCAATCTAGCAACAGACCCCATGCATTTAGCCAGCGTGTTGCATCACCCTCTCATTCACCTGAGAGATAACGTATTTTCCATGATAACTAAATATGACATTTCAAGGAACAATTTTCAACAATTTAGTCTGTAATAGAGATATGGACTATATAGAATGCTCAGATGATTTTATACAAGGCCTAGAAAATGTTTAATTTAAGTGCTGTTGGTTTAACAGAATCTGAGAAGAGATCAACCTGATATTTATCATACCATGGACATTCAGGAAGGACATTCAGGACATTCACTTACTGAGGTTGCAAGCTCCCTAATGACTATAATTTAGTAGGGAAATTGTTGAAAGAGTTTAAAGCCTGTATCAGGACTTGGCCCAGACAGGTGCATCATTAAACGAGGGTCGGCCACATCTAACAAAACCGCATAGCAACAATTCCTAAACATGAACAAATAATTTGCAAATTATCAGATTCACTTGATGAACAATTTGTGCTACAATTTAGAGAATAAAAGAGAATGTTTTCAACATTTGATGTACACATTCTCTTGTGTAGTTTACATTTATCATCCCAGTTAAATATTTGAGTATCAACTCCCGTCCGTCCCCAGTAAATAAGTGGGGTAGATTTTCATAAATGGTGCCTCGCTAAGTGTATCCCTCTGCATCCCAGGTTTTCTTAACCATTCCCCTCAGTTGCTGCCCAGCAACTCCTATTGAAACCCTCCCATGTTCAATTTATCCTTTTTCCTTTTCATGGAAATTCAGGTTGTTTCAAATCATATTCACTTGTGCACAGGTTGAGGAGTTTCTTTTGGGTGTAAATGCTGAAATAGCATTGTTGGACCACACGATACACACGTTTTCCTCTTTATTAGATTCTGATGAATTACCCTCTCCCACCACCGATGTATGAGGTCACCATTTTTCTTTTTACCTTCATCAATACTTGATGTAGGTAGACTTTTCCTTTTTTTCAATCTGATGAGTGGAAATAATATCTCCATGTTGTTTCAATTTTTGTTCCCCGATTACTGGTGCGGTTGGGCATCTTTCTGTATATGCATTAGCCTTTGAGATTTCCTCTTCTGAAAATTGCCTGTTCATACTTTTTTATCAAGCCATTGGTCTTTTTCTTTAACTATTGAAAGAATTCTTCATAAAATCTGGTTAGCAGTTCATTGCCTTCTATACACATGACAAATATGTTCCTTTACTTTTCATTTTCATGTGATAAGTCTGGCTACCCTGAAATGAAATCGAATTGTTCTTTCCCTTTGAAGCTGGGAAGTAGGAGTGTGAATCTTTTATAAGAGCACCCTCCTTACCTGAGATCTTAGTTTCCTGTTTTTTTCTAATAGTTTCTGGACTTATTTCTATGTTAATTTCTTATAACATCTGGAATGTATTTTGTTATGGTGTGAGGTAGGAAGATAAGGCAAGGAGACACACAGAAGAGAATTTAGGAATCAAGATGGCAGTCACTAAGAATAATATTGCAGAAAAAAAATTTACTGACATGAAAAGATTTATTATATAACACACTCTTTAGAAGCCAATTACAAAGCTGCATGTACATTATTTCTGCATTCTTATTGAACAAATATGCGTGTCTTTGAAGGATATATCCAGGTTATCCTTGGATACCTCCTCCCTCTTAATGGTCCTCTCTCCCCGCACCATCTTCTCCCAGGACAGGACTTTTCTAGCCCCTCAGAAGGAGACAACTGTTCCCCCAAGATTCACCCTTTGACCTTTGGTCAATATTGAGATGTCCTAGGGGACAGCCCAGTTTTCCCCGATTTCTCAGTTATTACTAGCAGCCCTCTTCACTCAGCATACTTTATACCCAGAGTGAATCATATTTTAATACATCCAACGCTTTATATATTAAAAAATCATTGATTGAGCTGAAATTTGCAGTTATCAAACAAAAATATTACATCTCACTATCTGTACTGTTCCACTGTTTAAATTTTGAATGCAACTAAAAACTCCAAGTGATCACATAGAATGACGGAATTAAAGTAATTCAAGTTCTTTCTCTTCATTTTTATAATCATTGTACTATCTTTTTTTATTCACATCTATTGTTTAAACCCAGGAGTACTGAACCAGGGGTGGGAGACTTCAATTGCTCACCAAGTGTGAATGATTTTGAATAGTTATGAACTTCTCCAAATGAATGTGTACGTAGCAAGTTCCCATGTGTCAGTGGTCAACGGTATAACTGGGTGTTCTCCAAATTAACTGCCATGTAGAATATAAAATTTACTTATTAAAAGTAAATGAACTAAAAACAAAAGAGCTTAAAACAAATTTGAAGCTTATGTGTATATTTAACCATAGCAAGTATTTAGGACTTAAAACAACAAAACACTTTTTTTTTCAAGGAAGAGTAGTATGCGATCACTGACATGAAGTGTCGATTGCTGATGCATAGTGATAATGAAAAGCTGAGTTTTACTTGGGTGTTGGGGGTGGTGGGAGAGGTGGTTTTGTATTGATTTTGTTTGTTTGTTTGTTTTCATGTTTTAGGCAATGTATTCCCTTGCTTGACTGCTCCTACCACCCGTACCATTATCACTTTCAGAAGTATCCCAGTTTATTATAAGTTATATGGTCAATAGTTTCTTTACATCTTTGTTTTTGTTTATATGTAGAGTGGGGGGAGGAAAATGGCCCTTAATACTTTGAGGGATAGCCCTGAACATTCTTACTATGCTGTAATCCATCTCCATGGGACTGCTACCCTGGCACTGCTTCTCTCCCTTGGGGTTACATGGAAGGAAATTTAGCCTCCAAATATTGGAAGCGGGCTTGTTACAGGTTGAACTGTATTCTCCCAAAAAAAAAAGATGTGGAAGTCCTGTACCTGTGAATTCCTTATTTAGAGATAGGGTCTTGGCCGATGATGCCATTAGAGTGAGCCCTCGTTTGATATGGCTGTATATTTTAAAGGGGGGAAATTTGGACAGAGAGCTATGCACACAGGAAGAACACCGTATGAAGATGAAGGCAGAGATAAGGCTGATGCATCTATCAGCCAAGGAACATCAAAGATTGCCAACAAACCACCCGAATCTGGGAAAGGGGCATGGAACAAACTCTCCTTCACAGCCCTAATAAGGAACCAACCCTGCCAAACCTCAACATCAGCCTTCTAGCCTCCATCACTGTAGGATAATAAATTTCTAAGAAACCCAGTTGGTGGCGCTTCATGATGTCAGTCCTAGGAAACTAACACAGGGTTCTTATGTCATTCAACCTCCCTGACCCCAGCTCTTTACCCCCATATCACTTATTGGGGTCTCTTCACCCTGGTGGCCATATTTCCCCAAAAATTTACAATTGAACTCAATTCTGTCAATAGTCTTAACTGAGGTCATTGGTGTTTGGGCCACAAATCAGACAGATTCTTCCTTTCATCCTCTTCTCACTTTTCATATCGTTACTATTCAGCTCATCATTCTGTTTGGTCAAAATATTTTTTGAATCTTTGCAGTAGTTTTCAAAATATTAGCTCTCCTAACTGGTTTCAAATCATCCCCAAATATAGTAAGCGTGTTTTTTAGGTCTTCATATAAGTTATGTGTCAGGCAAAGCAGAGTCAAGTTCAGAGCCTAGACTACACCACCAGGTGCTGCCCTTGAGGATATTATTCCTAACCCTGGCTCAAGTATTTACTATTTCTGGTTCTCATTCACATTGGCCTAGGCTCACCAGGCATTACGATAGGCCTGGTTACTTCTACTGAAATTTTAAGTAGTGTGTTGGGTGAAATAATTGGCCTCTTTAGAGATATCTTTGCATGTTCAGAAAGTCAGAAATGATTAAACTGGGGCTGGTGTGGCCCTCCCTGGTGTTGAGGACCTAGACATCTTCTATATGTTCTCTCCCAAGCCCAGCTTTCCTTTCAGCGTTGCCTTGTGGAGCAGTGACTATAGTGCCAGTTCCCCAGTTGCCAGCACAGACCTCCTAAACCTCTTGGAATTTCCTGAGTGATAGTGATGAGAGGAGCGTCTTTTGTTATTCCAAACAACCAAACCTGAGTCTCTGCTAATAAGGTGACTCTTGGTGGTACCCCAAAGGGTACTGGCAGCCAGAGAAACCAAGCATATGATTTGAGGGATGAAACTTTCAGCCCAACCCCCCATCTCTAGGAAAAGGGAAGGGGCTGAAGGTTAAGTACAGTCACCAATGGTCAATGATTAAGTCAATCACAATGACATAATGGAACCTCCTGTGAAAACCCTAAATGATGGGTTTCGGAGAACCTCTGGACTGTGAACGCAATCACACGCCAGGAGGATGATGAACCCCATCTCCATAGGGGCAGAAGCTCCTGTGCTTGGAATCCTTCCAGACATCACCCCATATGTACCTCTTCACCTGGCCGGGCTGCTCATCAGTATCTTTTGAATAGCCTTTATAACAAACTGATAATAGTAACGTGCTTTCCTGAGTTCTGTGAGCCATTCTAACCAACTGTCAAAGCTGAGGAGGAAGTCGAGGGAACCCCCAATTTATAGCCAATCAGTCAGAAGTACAGCTGGCAAGCTGGGACCGGTGTCTCAGATCGGGGGAGTCTTGTGGGACTGAGCCCTTAACCTGTAGGATCTGACGCTTTCTCCAGGTCAATAGTGTCAGGACTGAACTGTAGGACATCCATCAAAACCCATGCATTTGGTGCTGAACTGTTTTGGTGTTAAGAACAGTGAAGAAAGAGGGAAGAAGGGCACCCCCACTCCTCTTTTTAAGAACACACCTCTCATACATTTCTGCTTCCCTCCCATCCCTTTGGCCAAAACTTAGGCATATAGATTTTTTTCATATGGACTCTGAAAATTGTTAAAGAGTGCTAAGAATGTTAATTGAGAGAGTGGTAGTTATTTTGGAAAAATACAAAACAGGCTTAAAGGCTAGGCCATATGTAGAAGTCTGGGGCTTGTAACTTTAAATTTCTTTCCTAAAAGATGTGGGGAATTTATTTGTAAAGTAAGTGTATTAGTCGGGATTAAATTCAGCTGTAACAGAAAACCCCAAAGTAACAGTGGTTTGGTTCTGTTTCCCATTTCTGAATGAATTCAGTGATAGTAATACCTACCATTGGCTGGAGACCTGCTGTGTGCCAGGTGCAGTCCTAGACGCTTCACGTTTAATCTTCACAGGTGAAGAGACTAAAGTTCAGAGAAGGTAGGTGACTTTCCCAAGGTCACACAGCTCCTTAGCGGTAGAACTTGTATGAATCCAAAACTCTTTCCACTCCTTCTGTCCCTCAGGAGACAAGCGCCACCTTCACTTCTCCCCCGTCAGCACTAAGGGCGGAAAGACATCACCCAGCTAACTGTACAGTTGTCAGAGCCTGTGTTCCCAGACTGGCTTTCCGTTTTAATGGTTGAAAACTAAAACTGAAATGTGTTTCCACACTCATCACCACCACATAATGCTCTTCCTGTTAACTTTTTTCCAATCCCACAGAGGAACATATTTTGGTTGTGCTTCTGGTTCACCAAGCACAACTAATCAGCACGTTCACTCACTCAGATACAAACCAGTGTTGAGCCATCTGAGTCAAGACACCATGGAATGACGAGTCTGCAGGTGCTCTGGGCTCCCCAGCCAAGTCCCCTTTTCCTCCACAGTACCACATTCTGGCGCTGAATCTGGCATAAGACTCTCTGGTATCTTTCTCCATGGCTGGTAAGAAAACTTTGCGGGTATGCGCGCCCCGCAGCTCACACACCACACTCCCCTGACACTCGAGGCAATCCTTCAATGAGAGCAGAACGGCTGCATTTCACACGGAGAAGTCAAGTTCAAATATTTGCCCCAAGTCACACAGCCTAAAAATAACAGGCAGGACTCAAACTCAGGACGGCTGACTGAGAACAGAGCTTGTCTTCTGTTCCCAAGCAGTTCTACTGCTAAGACTCCCCTCTTCCCATTCCCCGCTGTCTGCCACAACAAAAGTACTCGGTAATTTCCAGAGTCAAAGCTCATCTGCTCGTGAGAGTGCCGGGGGGAGGAGGCTGACAAGGTGATCTGGTGTTTGTTGGCCAGAGGAGTCCAGAGACATGAAGAAGAAGGAGACACACAGAGACAGAGAGACAGACAGACAGAAGAGAGACAGACACAGAAAGTAATCAAGCAGTCCTCTTTCTAGGCAGATGCTTAGAAGACATGGCTCTATGTGATCTAGCTAAGGAGTAAACACAGGGCACAGAAGGAAACCAGAAATGAAGTCTAAAATACATGAGACCAAATACATGGCAGTGCCACGGGTGACTCAAGAAGAGGGCTGAGTGGGGAAGGGTGGGCTGAAGCTGGCTTGACTGGATTTGGACTGGGAAGAGAATGGAGAGGGCCCAGTGGGAAGATAGAGAAGACTGGAGGAGGCCATGCAGCCCCGGGTGCAGGGCTGCGTAGCCCTTCGCGGTGTGGCCACTGCCCTGATGAATTTAACCCATTGGCAGGCATTTGGGTTGTTCCCAGCTTCACACATACAATGCTGCAACGATTTCCCTTGTGTTGCCGGTACATCTGTAGGATAAATCTCCAGATGTGGACTTGCTCACGTAAAGAGCATTTTTCAGGCATCCTTATTACATTCTGTATTGCAGGGCTTGATTTTTTCTGCCAGGCTCCCCGCTGTCTTCACTGTGCTAAGACAGCCCCAGAGGGGCCTTCTTTCTTTTTCCCAGCTCAGTGACATGGTAATTTGTGCCCTCACGGTGTATTTGAGGAAATGTAGAGAAATTAAGGTTTATAAGGTTATTCTAACCTTTTCAGATGTACTAGGAAGCCTAGGCAGGTATGTAAACTCCACGCTGACTCTTGAATATAGTGAAAAATCACTCTTTCTTTTATGTGCTGTGGGAAAACGTCCAGGTTTTCAGATGGATTGGCATTTACAGGGCTTGTTTAAAAGGGCATGGGGAGAACATTGTTCTCTGGCAGTGATCTCTACACTCCCAGGCCCAAGATGGTCAAACAGATGCAAGACTGAGAAGTGGGCAGTCATAGATCTGGCTCGAATCGTGACGGTCTCTGAGATTTTGCTGCCATAGTAACTTTGTCTTAAATTGTTGACCCTGCCTGGGGCATTCCTTCTCCCTCATCCATTTCAGTATTGCATAGAAGTTTGCACCTGTGTTCACATGTCTATAAGATGTGATCTCAGCTGAGTTTGAGATCCATTGAAATATGCTCTCAAAGACCAATACACAGACATTGAACTAATTCTTAGACACTGTTTTACTTGTGTACAAGAAGTACCAATCAACAGTGCTGACCAAACGAGTCAAAAAAAAAAAAAGCTTCTTACTGACAGGAAAAACTGTAACGACAAGGTACACTCTGAATTGTAGGCAGGAAATGTATAGACATATTTTATATGTGGAAACCCCTATGTAAAATGTTGAGCCATATCAGAATGCAAACACCTTAGCGTTTTAAAGTGTCATTTTGCTGAGCTGCCAAATCAAGTTTTCATTACGCAAAACAGCCTGCATCCGAGTTCATTTCAAACCCGTTAAAATTAAACCCAACAGCAATACTAAACTTGTAGAACTTCATATTCGATACTAAATATTCACCCCCCAAGTTTTCTTCTAGATAGAACAATATGCACATTATGGAGAGTGCAGGGTGACAACAGTCTATTTTTGGTTATTGCCATTTAATTCAGCTAAATGGAGATTCATGAAGTTTTTCATATTATAAGCTCCATATGCGATTCATAATCACACCATCTCTCTCTCTGGCACAGACACACACACACACACTGTTAGTGAAAGACATCCTTATACAAAGAGACCACTAGCATTACCAATTGTTCAATATGATGCAAGGCAGACCACGAAACCAGGGCTTCTGGCTCTGGGCTCACTGCAATAGAGGAAATGGGCACAGATGCCTGTGTTTTACTTTCTGTCTTCAATGCATCCCAGAGTAGGAAGGCATACTTACCACACTAGCTGAGGGAAGACCATGCACTTTCAGGCCCCCTCTGGTGCAGTACAGTTTTAAATTAGAAAAAAATTACTACATCTAAGCAGTCAACATAGGCCTTACCTAGATCTTACAACCCTAGATGACTTTCTAGAAGAGCAATGCCCCGTAGTACTTTCTCAATGGTGGAAATGGAGGCTATTGAGAACGTGAAATGTGGCTAAGGTGACGAAACGTAACTTTACTTAAGTTTATGTAAATTTACTTAAATTTAATTAATTAAAATGCTCATTTTAGCTGTATGTAGCTAATGTCCATATTGAACAGCACAGTTCTAGGAGAACCAGCACCTTACTAAGACTATTTTTACATGGATTTCCTGCCTCTTTGTCAAAGTTTAAAAATGGGAATTATGAATACAGCAAGAGCCCTTATTCTCCTCGTACTCACCCCTATGCCCCCTGCCCTTTCTACCATTCCCCTTTTCACCTAAATTCTCTAGAGAACTTAGGACCAAATATTATTTCTAATAACAGGGCTTTCTCACTCCAGTTATAATCACAAATCTGTCTTATAGGGAAACACATGGCCTATCCAAATGTTTCAGAAAATTACTTTTTAAAAACTCTTTGGAGTGGACTATGCAAGAAAATGAAATAAGTATCAAGTTGGTTTAAGTTATCACATATGCCCCATGAGCTTCAGGGCATGTTTTAAGAAGGCTTTTTTCACCGCTCCCAAATAAGGGACAAATTGTTAATGATAACGAGTGATTGAAGGAAGGGCCAGTTGCCAGCCTTCAGAGCAGGAAGGCCTCTGCAGGGAGGAGAATATTAATCAAGCCTTCCCAAGAGCAGAGGGCAACCAGGAGAAAAACAACTTCTCCTGCACGTACAAGGCAGCTCCTGGGTACAGCTCCAGCAGTGTTTCTCAAATTTTAATGTGCATGCTTGCAAGCTGAGGATCGAGTTAAAATGCAGATTCCCAGTCGGCAGGGCCAGGTGATGCTAAAGCCACTGGCGCAGAGACTGCACTTTGCATAGTGAGGCTCACAGCCTGAACGTTCCTGAAGTCCGCAGAGACAGTCCACTCAGAACATCTGGCAGTTACCCACCATTGCCCTGACTCCCAGCCCACCCCTGCCCGCTAAGGGCTAGGTTCTCTTGAAATGATCATCTTGGAGCCCATCTCCTATCTCCTGCAACCAGCAATCGACAGAGCTTTGTGAAGTTGCCAGAAAAAAATCAAACATGTAGGACCAAAGCCCTGAAAGACCAGTATGAGGCAGCAGCCTGTGTGAATGCTCTGCAAACTCACATTGGCCCATAAAGAGGCTGCTCTGAGACCTGGAGGGTGTAGGAGCACTAGGCAGTCACTATTAGTACATATCTAAGCCCCATTCTCCAGTCTGGTTTCATCTGTAATGACATGGATGTTTTCATTTATTTCTTCTGATTTCCTACTCTCTCACTTGATTCAGCCTTAGCCGAGGACAAAATGGGTATAATTCGCCCTTTCCAACCACTCTCCATCTATAAAGTGAGGATAATAAAATACCTACACCTATCAGTTTTGTGAGGATTAAGCTAGTGTACAGAAGGGTTTAGCATTGTCCCCAGTATGGCAGGTACTTACTAAATGCAAGCTTTTATGATTAGTACATAGAGGTACTTTATGATGCTTATTCCATGAATTAAGGACAGATCAGTCTCCAACAACGATCTCCTTCTTGACCTCCAGTCCCAATGCCTGCTTGATATTTCCAGTAGACACGAACACCTTCTCACCATCTTCTGTCAGGTCACTGTCCCTGTCAGAGTCTACTAACCAGAACCATTTTTGCCTCCATACCCAGATACTGACACTTCAATTCGGCCTTCACGAAGCCCCTTGAATCCACCCTCTTCTATCTCCATTGCCCCAAACCTCATTACCTGTTCTTGGACTTCTGCAAAAACTTCCCAGCAAATTTCTGTCTTCATCTCTCTCCTTTCCAATCCCATTACAGGAACCCCCTCCAGGTCAGTCTTTCCTGAGCATCACTGGAGGTATTCAAAATAATTTCAATAAGCAGTTCCATAGACTTTATTTATTTGTTTGTTTGTTTGTTTGTTTGTTTTGTAAGCAGTGACAGCATTGTTAGAATAGTGCATGTCTTCCTAAGGGATTACTTGGGAAAAGACCACAGATATGTCCTAATGCTTATGAAATTGTCTCCCAGTCGTGATACTTTAGAGCCACATCACAGCTCCTGTTGAGATGCAGACTTTCATTTCCTCATCCACACTCAGGGCACTCCTACTAGGTCTGGATGCTGAGGTACTGACACCTCAGTCTCTCGAATAATACTTAAGTCTCAGGTTGGAAGAAATTGTTTCTCAAAGAGCACTGGTTTTGTTTAGGTTTCTTTTTCCTCCGCATATTTACTGTGGTTTTGTCATCAAGCAAAATCATTGTTTTTATTTCTTCATTAACTGTTAGGGACTTTACGACCTAGTATTATTTTAGAATTCATATAATTCAAAATAAATATTTCCAAAGAAATAAGTTCACTTTAAAATAGTGATGACACTTAAGAACAAACACGTTCTGCTTCTCAAATTTGAAGGTCAAAGAGTCTTGGTCCAAAAGGGCCAGGTGTAGGTCCCTCAAGTAATAGCCACGAGATGGCACTTGAGCCTGGCATGCTGAGCCAGCTGGCTCAAGTTTAGGGCCACCCACTAAACTTGGCCCAGAGAGGAGACAGTCAGAATTTGGAAGAGGTGTGCCACCACTTCTTTAACCAGGCATGTCACTTGGAGCTGATTCTTATTAAAGGCAAAAACAAAATACTTAATTATCATTAAAATGAGGGGAAAATAAAACCAAACAGGTGACTTCAAGAATAATTCTACACGAGGATGGCTCCATAGTGTAGTGGTTAGCACGTCTGCTTTACATGCAGAAGGTTCTGGGTTTGTGCCCCAGGTGGGTCCATGGACCATATCCCAGCTCCACAGGGCCCTGGGTGAGCACCGCGAGTACTTGGGGGTGACGCCCTGCCTTCAGAGATCCAGTTTTTAAAAAAAGGAGCTGGCAACAGCCCTAGGTCAGGGGTGGAAGGGGGTGGAATTAAAGAGGGGAAAAGTAATAATAATTCCACGTAAGAGTCTGTAAATCATGACTCTCCCAAGTCCCACCCTCTGGTTCCATCCTCCCTCCCCCTGGAAATGACACCTTCTGTAGGTTAACTGCTCCCAAATCCCTCTCTAGTTTAGTGCCTGTTCCCCTATGCGGGCTCATCACTGCTAAGAACCCCATCTTCTCCCTGAGCTCAGTTCTCAAAGGTGTAATCTATTTATCCATTAAGTATTCTGAAGCTGTTTATTCCTCCTAATTCAAGCAGAGGAGGCGAGGAGGCTCACTCATTCCAAGCCTCAGTTCCCTGCCAGCTGAATGCCAAATTAACACTTGGCTGTTATTCTTCTTCCACCAGACTTCATGAACCAATTCTGAACTCTGGGGGCAGAAACTATGTTATGCTCTGGTTTCTACACGTCAGGAATTCAGACAGGGCATAGAAGAAATGGCTCATTTCTGCTCTATGCTGTCTAGGGCCTCTTAGCTGACCCCAAAGTTCAGAATTGGACATTTCTATGGATGTTAAAACTTCTAAGTCTCAAGCAAACAAATCCTAAATCTGAACACATTTTTTTTTGTTAAAAAATATTTTAACAACATTTGATCAACAAAATCCAGTAAATTTCAAGGGTATAATTCAATAGAATTACATACATATACTGCATTGTGTGTTAACAACACAGAATTGTTTCCTTTCATCATCAAATATTCGACCACTTTTATCCGAATCTACCTCTACCAGCTCCCCCTTCCCTCTGGTCATCACTAATCCAGTGTCCACGTCCACGTGTCTGTTTTGTTGACTTCTCCATTCTCAGGTTTTAAATACAAAACTATAGTTAGCAGATCTGTCTTTTTTTGTTGGGGAGCAGGGGGTTCACCTTGGGACAATCAAGTAAGCACACCCACACAGTTTGGACAAATCTACTCTCAGTCAGATATTAAGTTTCCCTGCAAGGACTACTCTGGGAGCAGAAAGTAAATTATGTTTCATCTTCCAGTGAATCCATGATACATCTCCTAGAGATAGGCCATATGCATCACTTCTAAAATCTGGTCCTACTTGTTTAGCCACTGCATTATACCAGGACAATTTTCAAGTACATTCAGCCAAATGTTCATGGTGGGAGAGGCAGAGGCAGAACATCAACCTACCTTGGTGGGAAAGGATGACAGTTGCTCTTCCATGAATTTAGTTTTAATCAGTACAAGATATATTCCCAAATACAGATAAGATCTTCATAATTATTCATGAATCAAAAATGTGTATTTCTCTGCTCAAGACCTCAGTCAGCCCCAAGCTTTGACTCCTAGTCTCAACCTCCATCCTACAGACCTTAAGGGTCTGTATCTTAGCTCATCCCAACCCATTCCTGGTTTCTGGATGTAGCATATGTACACATTTGTGTCCCTTCCCAAATTTTTATGTTGCAACTTTAACTCCTAATGAAAGGAGGCGGGGCCATTGGGTGGTGTTTATAAGCCCTCATTAACGGAATTAAGGTCTCATAAAAGAGGCTCCAGAGTGATCACCAGGCCCCTCCCACCTTGTGAAGACACAATGAGACGTCTCTGGCTATGGACCAGAAAGAGGGCTTCACCAGGTGACCGTGCTGTTTCTTAAAAAAAAAAAAAAAAAAAAAAAAAGATATATTTAAACCTTCATTTTATGCCAGTTTCAAGGAAGTTGAGTCCCTCAGGTTTATTAGGTATAATAATATAAAGAGGCTTTTTACTTAAAAACTAGTTAAGTGTTCTGGGATTGGTCTGGTCTTGAGATTTCAGACCCCCGTGGTGGCTGGCTACAGTGGAAAAACAAAGGCTGGACCTTGGACTTTGCTTGAACATCAATTTTCATTATTTGGTCAAATCCCTTCCTTACCCTCATGAGATCTGTCATTCATCTGCAAATAAGATTTAATTGTATTAATTGCTTAGTGTTCCTTCATGACTATATTTTGCACACCACTCTAGAATCAATAAAAACAAAACGAAATCAAAGTAGTTGCTTCTGCTGCTCATTTAAGTTGAAAAAACTCAGAATCCTGAGTAAGGAAAGGACAGTGGCTCACTGCCTGCACGAGACACAGCCACCAGCAGCATTTCCCAGGCACAGGTGGAGCTGGAAGAGCCCAGGGAGAGCAGGGAACACCACACTTCTAATCAGAAACCACACAGAGATGCGGATTCTGAGCAGAACATGTTCCTTCCATCCAGCAAGTTTAATCTAAATCGACAGTTCTCGCTCTTGGGGATCTCAGAATTCCTCTACACTTTTAAAAACTGAGGATCTCAACAATTTTTTATGTTGAATCCTATCTATTCATACTCACTGTAGAAGTAAAAACAGAGAGGTTTTTAGAATTTACCTACAAATTTATTTTTAAACAATAAATACCTTCCTAGAGCAAGAGTAGGCAAAGTTTTCCTGTAAGGCCAGGCAGTGAGTATTTTAGGCTTTGTGGGCCATATGGTTTCTGTTATAGCTTCTCAGTTCTGCTGTTGTAGTGTGAAGGCAGTCAGACAATATGTAACAAATGAGCATGGCTGCATTCCAATAAAATTTTATTTACAAAAAACAGACATGGGCCAGTTTGCTTGAAAACAAGCTTCAAAAGGATTAAACTTATCTGCAAGTAAATTAACTATCTGCTAAATAAAGCCCGATATAGAGAAAACAAAAGCCAGCAACGTAACATTCATAATGCATACCGTCCTTTGTAGGTACCAGACTTGCAAAGAACTGGAAAATGACCAGGAACTAGGAGAAAAATCAGTCAACAGAAATAGACCCAGAAGTGACAGATAATTACATTAGAAAATAAGGATGTTAAAACACCTATTATAAACATGCTCTATATGCTCAAGGATGTAGAGGAAAATATGAATATAGTGAAGAGAGAAATGCTGTAAAAAAGAATAAAACAGAACTGCTAAAAACAAAAACATAGTATCCGCATGAAAATTTCACCGCAAAAAAAATAACAATGAGACACTGATGAAAAAAAGGATCGGGAAAACTTGAAAAATTGCAGTATGATTTACACGAAATGAAGAAAGAGGGAAAAAAAGAATAATTTTTAAAAATAGAGCCTCAGTGACCTGCGGAATGACAGTCTAAGACACATGCCTACCCCAACCAACAACATAACTATAAAAACCCACTTCACATAAAGATACAAAGAGGTTATTAAAGGTAGAAGAATGTAAAAGATACATCATGCAAACACTAACGATAACTGCAGCAGATAAAGTAGATAAAGTAGCCTTCAGACAAAAGAACGCTGCCAGCTATAAATAACACTTCATAATGACAAAAGTGACAATTTGACAAGAAAACGTAATAATCCTAAATGTGGATGCAGACAAAAACAAAACTGAACAGAAATAAAAACTAAAACTGAAAGGAGACGTGCAAATCCACAATTAGTGATTTCAACAAACAACTCTCAACTTATAGAACAAGTGCAGAGAAAAAAGCATTTAAAGATATAGAAAACTTTAATTCTACCGATCAATATAACCTAATCATTGTTTATAGAATATTACAGGCTGCAGAATATATCATTATTTTCAAGCGAACAAGGAACATTCACCAAAACAGACCATATGTTGGGTATAAAACAAGTTTCAATGAATTTAAAAGGACTGAAATCATCCAGAGTATGTTCTCAAATCACAATGAAATTAAATTAGAAATCAATAATAAAAAATTACAAGTGCTGTGAATAGAAATATAATGCAAGCCACATACATAATTTAAAATTTTCTACCAGCCACATCTTTAAATGTAAGAAAAACAGCTGTACTTAATTTTAATAATATATTTTATTCGACGCACAATTATCAAAAATATTCTCATTTCAACATGTAAGCAATATTTAAAAATTACATTTTTAAAAATTCATACTAAGTCTTCCAATTCCAGTAAGTTACTTACAACACATACCAGTTTGAACCAGACACATATCAAGTGCTTGACAGTCACAATGGGGTCAGTGGCTATCATACTGGACAGCACAAGTCAACACAGTAAGTTTACAAATATAGCTCATAACATTAATACCCATGTTATTGTTGTACTTTTTTCCCAAATGAAAATAATCTTACCTTGAGACACTTTTTAAATGTGTAGGTGTAGCTAAAAAAACATTAACCTGTTAATCATCAAGGCTGCTGATTTGCTTTCAAACTACTACCCCTTTAGCTCACCCACTACTGTAGTGAGCAAAGCCCTTCCTGGTTTTAGCCACTGTTCTCAAATTGGTCTACAACTCATTCCGTGAGTACCTGTTAGCCTCTTTAAGGTTCTCCTGTTCTTAGGTTTGTCAGATGCCCCACTGCCCCTTATTTTTTCTGCACAGACATGACAGTACAGGTCTGCCTACTGGTGGTTTATCCCCATCCACACATATTTTGCGAGTTCATGGGGATAGATACTTGTCACCTAGCTGTTGTAAATGTCCAGGGGAGTTTGGTTGCTATGATTTCATGCGGAGGGTAAATCAAAAAAATATTCCAGTCATCATTCCAGAATCTGATTTTGTAAAATATATGCATGTACTGCTAATAAAAATAAGCTTTTTTAAAGAAATAATATTATTAAATTCCCCTGATCTTTATCTTTGGCTGAAAATGTTGAATAAAGGGGACCCAGAGAAATAATGGGTATTACAGGAAGGAGGAAACATTTCCAAGAAATGCTCTAAGCACAAGAGGCCAGGCAGAAATGAAAAACCTAGATCCCAAACCACGGATTGGACACAAGGGACAACCACCAGAAGAAATAAACAGTTTTGAATAGTGAAATAGGATGCATAACCTGGAGATTCCCCCAGAGGCTAAAATAGAAAGAGTCTCCTTATCATAGTGTAAAGGAGCTGTTTATGGAATTAAAACCAGTTCAGACACGGGTTTCATTCTTGACTTAGCCACTAAGGAAAAGAAAGGCTTGAGTATGATTTTGGAAAACAATGGTTGTAGTGCCAGCTACAAATCCACCTTTTCACCCTGCTTTGTGATATTGGAGTTGTAACCTATAAACATTTCTCATTTGCCAGTGACACAATATTAGGCGTCAGAAGGCGGCACTACAGGGACCCTACAAGAGGAAGGGGCTTCACTTTTGGTTCCAAAGTCTTTCCCTCTTGCTCTTACTGTCTCACTGTCAGCATGTGACTTTCCTGCCAGCAGGAGGCTGCTCTGCCAGGAATGTGTGAAAGAGCCAGTGGCATACATTCCCCAGTTTTGCTGGCACCCCAGAAGCAGCTTTCCTCCGAGTGTCACCTGCACCCCAGCAAGTGACTTCCTATAGTTTCCCTGCCTGCCACTTTAAACTGTGGCACCTCAGCAAATTTCTCCATCCTGTGGGCTACACACACCCTCTTCAATGAGATCTGAATCTCAGCCTTGCAGAGAAGGGCAGGGCTCTTCAAAATTTGTCCCTTCCCCGAGTATTCTCTCTCAACCTATAAGTAGTGCTCCCTACATCTACTAGTCCTGTATTCTCTTAAAGATGTCTCGGACCCTTTGGTGGTTAATCCTATTACTAGCTAATAATTCTTCATATTTAATTTTTCCTGTTCAAATTATTGGTATGATTTCATTCTCTTGAATGGATCCTGAACCCTAAATGATACCATATAATCATTTGTAAAATTTAAAAGAGGATATATATTTTCTAAATCCCTAAGAAAATTAAAGCAGGAAACAAGTCCATTTAGGAATCGAGAGGCATCAGTAAGAAAGTGTAAAACATGACCACAGATAACTAAAGTCAGTAATTAACATAAAAGCAAATGGATTAGACTCTACTATTAAAATGCAGACTCTCCAAATGTGCTGAAACATAAAAATCTTTAGTTGAAGAGACAACTTAAAATTATATAAAAGTTAAAAATAAAAGGATAGACAATTTATCAAGCGAATATAAAACAAAAAAAGAAATATTCTAATATTTCTAAAATTCAAGGCAAAAAAAACCAAACAGGACAAAAAGAGTAACTTTATAGACTAGTTAAGTCTTCTACATGAACTGTACACAGCAGACACAAGTATCTGTACACTAAATAACAGTATCAAACTGTACAAAGCAAAAGCACAAGACTGAAAGAAATAACTATATTAAAGGAGACTTTAAAACAATACTATTAATCTATCGTAGCTTATAACCAAACATAAGAAAATAAATTTTGAATAAAGTAGTTGGATACACATTCATTCACCTAACCCACACAAACTGAATAAAACTTTATTTAAAAATCCACAGAACACTCTTTTAAAAAGGTAAATTCCAAAAAACCTCAATAAATTCTAAAAATCAAAACTACACAAGCTATATTTTCTTTACACAAGGTAAAAATTCCTCCAAGTAGCTAAAACGGGAGGGGGAGAAAGCCAACCATAGAGAAATTTTTAAATATTCTTAATTATTTAAACAAAAATTTAAAACACTCAGAAAATAAAACACATCAGCATAGCTGGGATGTCAACATATTTGAAACCAGAGATATGCAAAAGCCCTGAAAATATTCATTTATACACAAACAAAAACAAAAAATAAGCATTAGACTCAAAAACTTACAGGGAAAATCTCAGAGAAAACAAAAATAATAAACATAAGAAATTAATATATTTTAAAACAAAATCACAATTAATAAGCAAATCCAAACTGGTTTAAAAAAAAAAAAGACACCTTTACCAAATCTGATCAAGGAAAAAATAAGAAATGTTAGAACAAGAAAAGGTAAATTTCTTAACTTAGAAGTAGCAAATTTAATAGAAATTTTTCATTCTCTTTCTACTGAAATCCTCTAATAAATGTAATAAATTTCAAAAAATGTTGTTAAAAAGTATGTTACCTAAATTTAGTAAATAGTAAATCCAAATGGTAAAATACATTTTAAAACAAAATTTTAAATTTAAAAATAGATGACATACTAGTAGCCACAGAAGACACTGACAGTTTTCAAAAAACTATTTCAAAAAAGGGCTCTGAACTCAAAAGTTTTATAAGCACAGTCCTTCAATCTTTCACAGAACAAATCACTCCCATGCTATAACGTAACCTGTTTAATGCATAGAAAAATATATATGGTTATCCTGTCTGCTTTATAGAGCTAGCAAAATCCCTATGTCAAAACTTGGACAACAGCCCAAAAAACCAAACTCATGTAAAAATGCAATTTTCCTAAGTAAAATATTAGCAAATCAAATTCTATAGTACCAAATTCTATAGAGGCAGTCACATTTTACAAAAAGAT
Organism: Cynopterus sphinx; assembly: GCA_030015415.1. Lineage (NCBI taxonomy): Eukaryota > Metazoa > Chordata > Mammalia > Chiroptera > Pteropodidae > Cynopterus > Cynopterus sphinx. Next base: position 48,306,988 of record CM057386.1, on the reverse strand, counting down.
GCACTCCAGAGGACATCACGTATTTCAAAACTTTAATTTTCCCTGAAAAATAAATGTAAAAACAGGGAGGGCACATAGTTGGACTATGTAAGTCAATAATCATTGTACTGTACTTTTTGAGACTGCTTTTTCTTATCATTCTTTCTAAGATTTCAAAAAAGGCTCTTGCTCATAGTGGTGGTTTCTTTTAGATCTTTATCACATTTAACTTCTGTCTTAAAGTTACTGAGACTTGAACATGCTTTCAACACCAGTTTTAATGCTACCACTAAATCAGCACCTCTAAGAGAATAACTGTGAATGTTAAAATAGTCACCAAAATCGGCCTCCCAGTGTTGCCGGTAAGGAACCCTGGGCTTTACAGGATACAAAGAAAGGATGATGGCATGTCCATTTGCCAAAGTTGCACTGTTATGTGGCAAAAGCATGAGCAGTTTACAATGCACTGAGACTGCCAGTTTTGAAATAATGCAATTCTTGGTAATTTTTTAGGCCACAAGTACATGCATTACTTCCAATTTTGAAAACAAAGTGAGTCTTTACCAGTATTATTAGATCAATAATCTAAATCCTCATAATTCAAGTCTATATAAGATGCAAGTAAACTGTAAATCTTAAAAAATAATTTAATTAAGCTACCTGATTTCAGAAATTCAAAGATGATTCAATATAGGAAAATCTATTAATATGTCATCTGGAAATCAAATTTTAAAAACTATACCCAAAAAACATATTTGACAGAATTCCAGAGCCATACCTAATTCAAATTCTTTAAAAACTAAGAAAGAGGGTAAATGTCCTTTCTAAATGAACAATGTCTGACTCAAAACAGTCAATGTAACAAAAAAACTCTATGATGTTCTCATTAAAATCAGAACCAAACAAGAATGTCTACCACCATTGTCGTCACTTAACATTGTTCTAAACATTTCAACCAAAGAAACACACAAGAAAATTAAATGTAACTATTAGAAGAAACATCATTCCTTTTAGATGATGCCAAAGTATTCCTTAGAAAATCCATGCAATTACTGAAAAAAAAATGCCAGAATTAAGTAGATACCAGAAAAATACACATTTATGGTCTGATGAGACTACAGAACTATTACTGCTCAAATCTTTCCAGTTGTCTCCATCAGGATTGCTTCTATCCTAGTTTGAGTCACTATTATTGTTTGCCTGCGTTACTGCATCAGGGTCCTAACCTGGCTTCCCTATCTTCAGCCCAGTGTGGGTGTTTCCAAAACAAATTTGATCATATCATTCCTTCACTTAGAATTTTCTCATAACTTCCCATCAGTTAGAATAAGATAAAAATTCCTTACTACAGTCTTATAAATATGGCCCTATACAACCAGGCCTTGTACATGCCATTATTGACACTCTAGCTACATTGACTTCCTGTTTCTCAAATACACTTTTGTGCTAGTTCTTCACCCAGCTAGCATTGTTCTTCCCTTGAATCTCACAAAGGTAGCTCCTTCTAAGGTGTCAGTCACATCCTATCTTAAATGTCATCTCCCTAGAGAGCCCTTTGATCATCCAACCTAAAGGAGCCAGCCAGCTCACCATTTCCAATACCTATTTTAGTTCCCACCATAGAATCTAAAGCTCATGATCTGATACTTCTTTCTGCATGTTTAGTAGCTTCTCCCAATAATGTCACCTCCATGAGAGCAAGAACTGTGTCTTAATAACTGTTTAACTCCAACGCTTAAATAAGTGCCTGGCACATAAGAGTCACTCAGTAAACATTTGAATTTTAGCTGCCTGTCATCCTCAATAGACTATAAGCTTCACAAAACAGGAACCATGTTTTATTCACTGTTCTATCCCCAGGACTCTGACACTGAGTATATATTCAACAAATATAGGATAGATAAATGAATGGAAGGAAAGGAAGGAAGGAAGGAAGGAAGGAAGGAAGGAAGGAAGGAAGGAAGGAAGGAAGGAAGGAAGGAACGAACGGATTCCTCCTTCCCTTTTAAGATGGGGCAAATTTTTTTGGTGAATCCAATACACTGTCGGCCAACTAATACTGTTGTAAATAATTTCATATGAATCGCTATAAAGTTAGATCTTCTCACCTCTACCCACCCATTCCCCAAATTCTACGCCTGTGTAATTGACTTAAAATAAACAGAGCTTTAATAAAGTTTGATAGCTTGTTGAAATTAATCTTTAAAATACCTTTGTCAAATATTTACAAGAAAATAACAGGTCAAGAAAATTTAAATCTTTTCAGTCCTAATCCATAAACTGTGTAAGTAGCTGGGCAGAGACAAGACCTTCCCTAAAGTCATACTGAATGAGGTATTAAAAAGTTAATCTATTTTGTCAGTGTATAGACAAATGACCATTCTATGCTAAAATGGTCAAAACTAACAGCCACAAAATGACTGCCTCTTAATGACTTAAACTAAGAAACTGGATCACCATCTTGATTACCGGAGTTATTAATTAAAATATGACACAGTATACACATTTGCTGATTTGGGGGGCACTCTAAGTATTAAATTACTTCAAACAAAAGGCTACATTCTCAATTTTTTATATTGTTTTTATTCAAGAGTATACTCACAGGCTGGCACTTTAAAATCAGGCTTTTAAAAATAAAGGCCAAAACTGAAAAAATTTTGCAAATATGACACTGCTAAAAGAATGATCGTCTTAATAATTTAAACCCTAAAATGTCCTGTGGAGTTAAAGTCTTTATACATAGAATGTGTAAGATCGATATCATTTAAAATAAAAATCCAAAAAATCACCGATCATGGGTGAACATGTCAATGAAGATAAACATCAGTTTCAGCCTTCCAGATATGAAAACCAGCAATCAATTCATCTTGTTACAGAATATAAACTGTGCTTCAGAATTTGGCCTTTAAAGTCTCTTTCTCCAGCAGCAAATCAGCATATCTATGCTGAAGTTCCTTTTCTCTTTCTTGTTGTCGCTGTACATCTTCTTTTAGACACTTGAGGAAATAAAAATGTTAAATAATTATTTGATATGTAAGCATACTGAAAATCAAAAAGGTCTTATGGTACTTTATCATCTTACAAACAGCTGAGTTGAGTCATGATCCTTAAAGCAAGTAGTCCCCAAAGAGAGACAAAAATAGCAACTACTTTTCCTATAAAACAAGTACTACTACAGCCATTCTTTGGTCATATGAATGACTGCCATCTTTTTGTAAAATCACTCTTCTACCTCAAATAAACAAGCCATTGTTGTCCTATCACTATCCACAAAAGCATTTAAATAAGCTCTGACTGCTCTTTATCTGAGCAGAAGCTAACATGGACACTTGAGAAATAAAGTTAAATCAAAAGAATCTGATGTTTTGCAATGACTATCTATACTCCCAGCATCCTAAGTTACTAAATGAAAAGACACTGTTTTAATGTACCTTGGAGAGCTATATGAATGGGATGCAATTAACTTTCAGGGGACAAATCACAGGGGTTACTTATTTCATTTCATAATATATCTTTAGATAAAACAGAAAATGAGTAAAGAAAAAGCCTTTGTATTCACCACTGGCCTGGTCTATCCATCTATACCCAGGCAAGTCTAGATCAGAAAGTCAAAAAGTTTAGGCTCTCATTGAAAAAAGCCAGAGAGTATCAACTTCAGAAGATAGCCTGCACAAGAAGAAAAAAAAAGTGCTAGATAATTTTTTGCAGCTCTCTTTCTAAGCAATGCTGCAAGGCAATAATGTTACCTCTAGCCTCCGGGGAATAGCAGAATCTTCATGTTTCTTGAGTTCTTCAAAAGTGCGTAACTCTAAGTAAGCCTGCTCAATTTGGTCCCACAAGTCATTCAACTGTTTCATAAGCCCCATAGCACGAGACTGGTAACCCCCAAGCAGAATTTTCATCTTCTTTTCCATCTTTGCAGCTCTCTTGGCTTCTGTCGTCATGTGACCCCTATTTATCTGGGGGGAGTGGGGAAGTGGGAGGGAAGATATCACATCAGCGCACATGAAAGGCAGGCTAAATAATAGGGCTAAAAGGTCACACTATTGGTTCATCTACTCCTCAAAGCAGAAATACTTTAGAGTTTTTTATACTTTAGCTCCCGTAAAACAAAATTGCAGTAGTCTTGCATCTGAAGGGTTTTACAGGTTAGTCCCAAATAATCTATTTATAACTTCACCCGTGATTCAACCTCAAAGCAGGCTTGAATTTCATAGTATGGAAAAAACTAATTTCTCCTTCTGAAAATGACTTCGGCTATCATTAATTAATCTGCACTGATTCTGGAACTGGCAGCAACCTATCTTCACCACCTATATCTCAAAAATGCACCTCTACATTATATATGTAGTACATTTTAAAACTGAATAGTATGCAATTAATGAACCATAGCTGTGATCAAAACATAACTGCTCACACTATAAAATTACTAGATTACTTTTACAATGTAATAACCCTAAATTTGGCATAAAGCCTATTAAGGAAAGAGAATATCACATTTGGCAACAAAAAAAATTTCATTTTTGAGGAGTAAAAATATACTATAAAATTAAGCGAAATGACAGTTGTTCTATTAAATATGCATACTGAGCAAAAGTGAGCTGCCTCCTCAGTTCATTCTAAAATTAGGGGAATAGAATTAAAAATGTATAAACTCACAAAAGAACAAGACAGGGACAATTAACAGTTGAACAAAATTCTAAAGCTGATGCACAGGAGCAGAGAAAGCCTCCACCTACGTGTAGATAAGAAGGGAGTAGGTGTGCAATGCAGACTCTTCCTGGCATATCTTCTCTAGGTGTATGTTCTACATCCCACAATATAATTGCTTCATATTTTAAAATGATCTGCAAATGCTTGTTTTCAACATGAAATACTTAAAATTGTGAGGTCAAAGCCTTAGGAATAATTAGTAAATTTGTGTTGATTTATTTGTGTCTGTTCCTCTTTTCCTCCCTCACTTCCTTTCTCTCTGCCCTCCCTCCCATCTCCCTCTCTCTCATACTGATTCCATCAAATGGCATCCATAAGTAATCAAAACTGAGTAGTTTCAGTATAATGGATATTCTGTAATTCTGTAATTCATAGTAATGTAACTGAAAGTAACCTAGAACAGTAGAACAGTAGAACAACGTTAATATATTTTTTTTCTGAGATACCGAATGTGGGGGTGGTGACAAATAAGCAGAGAAGGTACCGAAGGAAAATGTCAAATGCAAAAGGCTGATATGAAAACTGTACCTAGGATTTTCTAAAAATATTTAGAAACAATATAATCATGACAACCCTGTAATATCCCCTCCAGTGCATAACATCTGATTTAAAAGCAAACGTGTCCATTTCAATGCTTTGTGTTAGGTTAGAATATATAAGAACACCAAACACTAAAGTATTACTCAAAATATAAAGTATACTTCTACTGGAAAAATAGTTCTTCAGACCTATCCATCTCCAACTTAATGTATTAAAAGTCAAAGTCAAATGAGCCATTGGGAAGGGGGCAGAGAGGAGGACATGCTCATGTCTGTACATTAAGAACATATCAATCTAAAATGAATTTAAATAAAGCTCTTTTAAAACCAGTCACATTTTCAGCATTTTATATAAGTTAATAAATTTTTTTATTCTTCTGCAATTTACTTGAATAAACCATAAATAAATAATATCCTTTATAAAGAGCCATTTTCTTCTAATAGATAACAAATCAACGTTTATTCCCACAGCAATGATATATCTATGAGTCAGGAAATACCCATCAAGTCAAGCAGCACAGTACCGTGTGTAAGAATAAGGTACACTTTCTACCCAGCACTGCCACCCAGATGTTCTGAGTTCATGCAAGTTATTTAACCTCTGTGTCTCCATTTCTCGAACATCAATACAATGGCTGTCTTTGCTAAAAGTTATTATAAAGCTTAAATGAGATAAGGTACATGAAACCCCTTAGCTGCCCAGTGACTGGCACAGAATAAGCGGTCAATGTTAACTCTGATTACAATTATTTTACAGGCACTAAAAGTTTAACCATTTTTGCTCTCCTCTCTTAATGAACCAAGGGACGAAGGATGAGGCTTTAAAACCCTCTTTAAATTCCAACCTTAATTTAAAAAATGACATGGACCCCTTCCTGGAAATAAAGCAAGGGAAAATGAGCTGTTCCTTATTTTAACTCAGCAGTTTGCCTCTTCAGAACCACCATACCATGTAACACAACTGGAGCACGTCTTTTCAAGTCAGTGGTTTTCAACCCCTACTAAACTTTAGAATTACCTATAGAAGTTTTAAAAACCTATCAGTGCCAGTGCCCTAAACCTAGGAACCCTTATTTAAATGGTCTCAAAACTTTGTATTTAAAGCCCCTAGGTGATTCTCATTAGCAATCAGGATGGCAACCCTGTTTGAGGCACTGTCATTACAGAAGCTCGGTATCAGCTGTTTGCCCTTAACTAGACCTAGCAAAAAGTCCTCATCGTCAGTAAGTGAAAAACTAAATCCATGAGTTGCATCAAGTTCCTTATACTACAATTCAGCATATTCTAAGAATATCAACATTTGGTACTCAAATTACATGTAGATTCAAGCACCAAAAACCTTAACAGCATAAAATTTTAAATTAATACATATAGTGGGTTTTTTTCTGCTTTTTTAAAATCAGTCATTCACAATGGAATATACTGATATCAAATAATGTACACCTGAATATTATAATTGTATTAACCGATGTTACCCCAATAAACAAATTAAAAATTAAAAAAAAATAAAAGCATATTTAAAGACAAAAAAATAATCAAATTATCATTTTCATTGTTAAGATAATTCAATTAGCTATACAGTGCACTCTATGGATATTCAATTTCCAATCGGATGTAACAGCATAATACTTAAGTTCAGAAAGTGTGTTTAGTTAGTCATCAAGGCACATTTAGTATGACTGGTACCTTATATCAGGGAATTACCTCACCTTAAACAGTTGAGTCATATATTATTCTCAAACTATCAAAGATTTTAAAACTGCAAAGATGCTAGTTTCCATTTAATGCTAACAATTTTATTTGGCTCAAGCTTTATAAAAGTCTTCTGACTCAAATATTATGGTAAGGTTCTAGCAAATACGGAAATAACACAAAAAAAATTTTCAGGAAAAAATTTAGTCTATATAAAGTTTGTCACTAAAAATATAAAGAATAAAATACAGCTTTTAATATTAGATTTTAGCTCAGTTACTTTATATCTGCCATATGATCATTAAAATGAGAAGGAAGATATCTGTACACTTTGTAAAATGCTCAACCTGTGACAGCTCAGTGCACTTTAAGAGGGGGGAAAAACTACTAAAAAGTCTGGCCTTTTTTTAGCTAATAAATCTCAAGCATGAAATGCATATGCATACATGGGACAGAACTACCTTCAATTAGCCCCAAGTCCCCCAATCTACATTCATACACAGAAACAATATTAAAGTCCAATAGAGTATAAAACCTTATTGTTTAAAATACAAAGAATTGAGAAGAACTGGACTCATATTTCTAAGCCTTTAAAAAAACATACACAGAATTAAGCATTAACAACTGTCCTGAAGGACAACTCATTTTGGAAAAAAACAATATTGGCTTACAGAGCTTCCACTGCATCTTACAGCTGATTTACCAAAAGTTCTCCCCCAAAAATGATGTTCAAATCACTGCACATACAGATTTACCAAAAGTTTCCAAAATTTTTTTTCAAATCCTTAGAGATACACTGAAAGTCTTCCTAAAATATCTAACAAAGTTAGTAGCAGTAGCATCGAACAAAGTAAGTAGTGGAGCTAAGATTAAATATTCTGTTCACTTGTCACCAGACAAACCTCCCAAATAAGATTATAATGGAAGTCTGTGCTTTAAATATGTATCAGCACTAAATTTCTAATAATCTTAAATAAAGTTCACTAAAACTATTAGAAATTTAAAATAGGACAACACTTGATATAATTAAAGCTGACTTCATCCAAAATGAAAGTGCAAAATTCAATTTCAAGAGATGAATGAGAATATACCTACATATAAATGTGTAAGGAAACCAAGCTGACAAATTTCATGCCCCATAATTCTGGTTTAAAATATAATGTCTGGAATTTGCTTCAAAATAATGGAAAAGGGGAAATAGATGAAACAAAGTGGCTATGAGTTAATGACTGTCATACCTAGGTGAAAATATCTAAGGACTCATTACACTAGTTTACTTTTGGTATATTTTTACGTTCCCATAATAAAAGATTTTTTTTTTAATTCAAATTCAGTATTACTCTAAAGGCTGATTATTTTGATATCATACACCACAAACCATGAAATATCAATGCAATAAAAAATAGTACAGACATTAAAATGTATGTCAACTATTTCAGCACACCAAAATGTATCCATGCAATTTAAGTTAAAATCTACATCAACTAAGATCCATTTATACTAACCAAAATCTGATTTTTAGTCTCTCCTAAAACCAATCCATGTCTTGTATTTGGGACATACATCAAAATGTAGAGAATAAAAATCTCAGCCACCCTCTTTCAAGGTGAAGTTACTTCTTGACACTTCGAAGTATCAAACCAAGTTTATCTCATTTAGATAACACTAAGAGTGATACAGACCTGAAGAGACATGGGAGGGAATTCCCATTCACTTAAACTTGCTATTTACTAGGCACATTAAGATCTCATTTAATCTTACATTATCTCACTTCCATGAAATAAAAAACGTTACCTTCTCAAATTTTATAGGTAAAAAATTTGAAACTCAGAGATTAAGTGACCAGCACTGGGCCACACTGCCACTAATTGAAGCTATCCAGTTGTGTCCTACTTGAAAGTCCAACACATTAGGCCAAACCACTGCTAATAAACTGAAAGTTCTCCCTGCCTCAGCCCTCCCCCCAAACCACAAACATGCCTGAAGAAATTCAAGCTGTTGGACTTAATGGCTTAATGCCACCAGACAGTTCCCTGAAAAACAAATTATTCTAGACATAGGTAAACAAGATCTTAACTGATCTGCCCATCATTCTTTCCCTGATTTAGACAATAACCTGGATGTATCCACATATATGAATTCTGACACTTCAGAAAAGCTTTTACTTTCCCTGACCTTATATTTTTAAATTCCTAATTATTTTATTCTTAACAAACTATAAAACTAAAGGAAAACAAACATCTCTCAGAAAACTTTTACAGGGAAAAAAATTACTTAATTTTTTAAGAAGCTAGGCAGACTACAACTCGCTGATTCTTTAGAGATTTCACCAAAGCTAATATTTGCTACAGACTTTAAATGAGAGTAGGCGATCAGGTTTCTTTTTATTAATGATATTTATATTACACTATTAAATGAACAAAATAGTGTATGATAGTCCCAATTTTAAACACTCTCCTCCTTTCATCCATAGTTATGTGTGGATGCACAAAGTAATCTTTTTCCTACCATACTTAATCATACATATGTACACACATATATGAATAACACACATATACACACACCCCCCACACACAAAATGTTTAAGGTGATAATGTCTAAACAACACGTTCTTTTCCTAATTTTTTATTTCTTTTAAAATTTTCTACAAAGTACATGTATTATTTCTAAAAAAATGCCCTATGAATGTTATTTTTTTAAAAATGCATAGAGGAGAAACTGTCTAAAAAAGACTGGCCTGAGACCAATGGAAAACTGATGGTCCCCAGGAGATGAATCAGTGGAACCATAAGTGTTTCCTTGGGTCATTACAAAAGGGGGCTGTATGGGACTTATAAAAGTGTAATTGTTACTTTCAAACTCAGTAAGTTTGTTAAGGTTACTAAGCTTAAGTAATTCCAAAGTAAACACATTATCCTTGGGTTTCCAATACTGTCTTCAGTTAAAGTCTGTTACACAGTGAGGTTCAGAAACATTAAGAGCATCCCTCACTGAAACTCTTGCTTGGGGGCCCAGAATATAATCTTATACCACTGGAAAAACAGGTTTAAGGATATCCAAAATAAATATAGAGTTAATGGCAGCTCCACTTCCCAGCCCATCATGCAGCAATATGATCCTGCAGTAGTAAAGATGTGGTTCAACAATCAAAATGTTTGCAAACAAGAGTCCATGAGTGACTCTCCTTTAATCTCTATACTGCTCACTAGCATTAATTTTTATCAGTGAAAATCTGCATATTGATGAGATGCAAATCCGACTGATTACTGTAAGGATCTATCGGTTAGCAATTGTCAGAATGCATCCCTGTAAAGCAAGCTAAGCACTATAAAACTTTACTAAAAACCTTTCCAAGAATAGATAAATACTAACAAAATAATACCGAGAGCACTTTACATCTGCCTAAGTTAGGAAATGAAATCAAACTGCAAGAAAGAAATTCAACTCAATGGTAGTGGCATTAGAGAAGCAATAGGCTTGTACCAAGGAGACCTCTGGTCCAACTCTGGAGTTCTTGCTAGAAACATCCAAGAAATCTGCCAATAGTTTTAAGGGTCAAAGCAGAGCAGAACTTGAGAAACAGCATTCGAAAGTACTGGAACTTCTCTTGCACTCCATGCCATCCCCTCTCCCCCCCACACACACACACAGAAATATAAGCATAAACCTGCTGAGATACAACATATAGTCCTCCACCCATAAGTGCATACCAACTTAATCCCTACCCTAAATTTTTACTTTTTAAAGTATTAAGCGAATATTTTGCCTGTGTAAAAACATCTGACTTTATAATAAAAATCACTGAGAAAATGAGATCCATTGTGCAGCCAAATTTGCTAAAATATAACCATTCAGTAAAGGCAGGGGTTCTCAGAGAGTTCTACAAATACACTGAGAAGGATTTTAAATGTGTTATCTGTGTTCTTTAAGTTACTTTATTTCCAAGAAGTCAATGTTACATAATATTTCTTGACTAAGTTGACTGTGCCAGTAAAATACAGGGAGAAGTATTACTTCTGGACCTAGTTTCCATCTCTAAGGAAAGCCTTCCCATTTTTATAGCTAACATGACAAAATCTACTTTTCAGCCAAACTTCCTCAACACAGCAGTTTAGATACTATTTCAAATACTATTAAATTTAATAGCAGGCCTAAATTCAGACTTCTCATTTCACTTTTGCACCTACTGGAAATTATTTCACTCAAAATAATTATGTCTTCAGACGATTTCCTATTTCCACTTAAAGTGGAAACAAATTAGAACACTTCAAATTCTATTTGCACTTCTCAAATACAGTAATGACTCATTTATCTGGCATCGTCAGAAAATGAGGTTCTCCACATTAAGCGTTCTCCAGATAAATGCAGTCCACAGGAGCAGGGAGCTCATCTGCCTGTTTCCTGTTGTATCCCTAGGGCCTGGACCAGGGGCTGGCACATAGTAGATGCCCAGTAATATTCACCAGACATGGGACTAAATAAAGTACTAAAGTACTATTATTTTTAACCATGTGGTAAAAACTTCTCTATAATTATAGCTATCCCTCTTTTAAAAAAAAATGACACTGAACAGAAAGTGGCTATTCTCATTTATTTAGGCTATCACTATAATCAGCAATCACTCCTACCATAGACCTATAACTACCTTCACAGAAGCTATTAACATACACACAACTTTTTGCCACCATATTTAAGTGACTTCAACAAGCTATGCTTTCTAACTTCTCCTTTTCTGATATTACCTGTCATTTGTTCGTTGCTGCTGTCTCATTTTACATAAAAATGTCTGGCAAGTTTCTAAAATTAATTCTGCCTCCAAAGCAGAATAAAATACATGGACTTGGTTATAATTCAGAAGTCTTTCCACTTACTTCTGACCTGTGACTACATACTGATTGTATTTATTTAACAGACTACTTGCACCACCTACCACATTCTACATAAAATCTGAGATGGTTCTATTAGTTTTAAATGACTATCTTAAGGATTTTCAGTTAAGTTCTAAGTTTCAAATATTAATCATGAGTAATGGCTCAAAGACTAACTCCAATATAAACCTCAGGGCATATTTTTTTAATCCATTTAGGAGACACCAACCACGACAAAGCTGGATTTCATCTTGCTTGATATGCTGTGATAGGGCCATAATTTAAATTCACTGTTTCAAAGTTCATGGCAGCAAAAACCAAACACACTAGCAGCCATAGTGTACTGTGCTTGCACAGAAAGGCATATCTCCCTGAACCTAAGAGTAGAAAGGATAATTTAAGTATAGTATTTAGTTTATATAATACAACTAGAGTTCCTTCCCCACAACAAACTTTGAATAATGTTTATAATTTAGCAATCAACTGAAATGATGAAAGAATTACCACAATTGAAATAAAATATTTATGTAGTTCAAACCAGTAGAATTATATCTTCAAAAACTAAAATAAGCTAAGACAAACCTAGTTCTGAATTAGGGATGGATACAAATAAAATGGGGGATTTGTTTATTTGGGTTTTTGAGTCTCTTTTCTTCTTTTTTAAAGATTTAATGAACTTTCATTTGAAATAAGCATAGTTTACTAAATTAAAAGATTTGATTACATATTCTTTAAAAGTATCTAGTTGGGTAAACAATAAAGTAAGTTATCCAGAAGTCAAGAAAAATTACTTCAGATTGTTTTATGAATATTCTTCCAAAATCACCAGTCCTTCCACAAAAACAGTTCAACGGAAGATTTCAGTTCCTGGTACTGAACTGAACAAAGAGAACCACATGTTTTTAATGGTTGCTCATAAACGACCCAAATAAATCTTCTAAAGAACAGCAGTGGTTCTTTCTGTACTTTTCCCTTCAAAACTCACAAGACCAATTCAACATAGAAATAAAAATTACTGTACTTTATAGCACCACTCAATTCATGACACATTTATTTGCTGTCATGAAAGTTAGTGCCTCAACAAAGTAAATGAGATTTAGGAAAAAAAAATTTTTTTATATATTTTAAGAGCACAAAATGTCCTTACCATCTGAGACAGTTTTCCCACCTCAAACAAGATTTTCAAACTAAGTGAGAGACCTAAGTATTTATATATAAATGTTACAAGAAAGCTTTCCAAATAGCTTTCCAATCAACTATGATCCTGACCTTAGATCATAATTACACTGCTAACTACCATTTATAAGAAATGAAACCTACACAACAGAAAACGTTAACTTCAGATTTAACTGCTGATGTTCTACTTTCCCTCAAACTGAGAGTTAAAACAGAGCAACAGCACACCCTACTGGTAGTAGTACAACTAAGTAGTACTGGATTGCTAATTTCATCCAAGATGAGAATTACCTCAGAAAAAAATTAATTTTTCACTAAATGATAAAATATGTTCATGAGTATTAACCATTATGTGCCTACACATGTGCTCTGAAAGGTAAAATTAACCTAGAATAATTTCAGTTTAAAAGATACTGCTTTTTCCAGCTTATTTCCCTAGCCCCACACAGTTCCAACCACCCCAAAGATTTTATTTACTATTTTTTATTTTAAACCTTAAAAATATTTTCAAATATGCTTTCTGTAAAGGAAAACCTGTAATCTCACATAAGAGGCCATTTTCTGCATGTGACTGCCTGAAGCACCCCTTTCTCTTTCCCATTCCGTTTTGGCCTCAAGAAACACCCCTGAAGACCACCATTAAGAATCCACAAGGCAGTCTAATGGTCCATGAACCACAATTTGCAAGCCAATGGTAAAATACCTACACAGATTCTGGAATTCAAAAAATTCAGATATATAAGAAACCACATGCCATCAAACTCCCACCTAGTACATTTCAAATTTTCAGACATGAAAAAACCATGAAAGCCATTCTAGATAACCTAACTCTCTCTGCAACAAACTCAGGAAATCAGATGAACTAAAAGGTATCAGTTTTGTAAATGCGCTCTCTTTTGGCTATAGCAAAAAGTCTTGGTACCACTAAGATCCCTTCTTTGAGAAAACAAGCTACTCTAGCACTGATCTACATTGTTTTGAGTGACTAGTGTTAACTTCTTGGCTCCTGCTCCCACATCTAAAAGGTTCTGATTGACTGACCTATGGCCAACTTGAAGGGCACTCTATCATAAAGGCCAGCAATCTGAAAACTCCAGAGGCCAAAAACCAAAACTTCGGAATAGTTTTCCCTCAAAAACTACAAAGGCGAACCCCCCTCAGCCCTAATTTTCTGAAGTTGTTTCCAGTGATATTATTTGGTTCATTATTTCAAAGCACATTTAAATTAGAAGATTAGAGGATACCAACCTCAAGCCTCTTTTCAAGTGACTCAATTCTGTCCTTTTTGCTTGCTAGGTTGGCCCGTGTGTAGCGGCTCTGCCCAGGGAGATATAAAACTTGACTGTAGCATTCTTCCCACACCTGGTTATAAGCTTCACTTGAGAGTTCTCCATGGCTCATACCTTGTTTTACCACTTCCATCTCCTGTACCAGAAAGTCCTGGGCCTGTTTATAAATAATAATTTCAGTAAGTGTGAGTACTAGAAATATTTGCCATCAACAAATATCAACAGACTAGTCTTTCCTCCTTCTTTGGGCAAAGGCAAAGGAGTTCAGGTTGACTGGCTGTTCTTTGGACGGGGGAAAATACCTAAGCAAAATGAACTAAGAAGCCTGTAAATCAATGCCAACTGGTCTGAAAAGTCAAGCATCCATGTACTCCAATAACAAATGCCCTCTGCCTTCATTCATTATAATAGTAACTACTGTTTTACAGGTATCTACTATGCACTAGGAACTGGACTTAATCGTTTTATCTATATTATCTCTGAACACCACAACCACCTTACAAAGTAGCCAATATTAATTTTATGTTGAAGTTGATAAAACTGAGGCTCAGAGAGATTAAACACCTTGTTCAAAAGCACATCACTAATAAGCAGACAAGGCAGGATTCATGCCCAAACCAAATACCACCAATGCTTGGGTGAGCTCCTTTCAACTCTACCATCCCTCCCTATACTTAGGACTTCACACGATCATGAAAGGGAGCTAGGCATTTGTTTCACACTTGCCTTTTTTTCCACTCATCTGAAGGAACGCCCCTGACATCGCCAGAGAATGAGACTGGAGGCACAACTCAAATAATGATGCATCACAGACAAACTTCTGTTCACTACTGAAGAAACAGTTACAATGACAGAACGAGGGAGCAGTTGGGCAAGCCTGGGTTTAAATCACTGCTTTACCACTTAAGTAGCTGTCTGAACTTGTTTAACTTCTCTGAGCCCATTTCTCAACTGTAAAATGGGGATATACACATAAAAAGCCCAACATCAGACACAAAGACTCCATGAGCATACCGAATCTTTTTCCAGTCCTTTGTTTCACAGCTCATGAAACACTGACAATGATTTTTTGTGCTTTATAGAAAGCTTCCAATTATTCCAGTAATATTTGAAAATAAACAGACCAAAATATATAAAATCAATGACCAGCATACAAAAAATTTAAACAAAAATATGGAAAATCACATCTATAGAAGACAAAAAATGGAAACTTTTAAACAATACCTCTTAAGGGAAATAATGGAAACAAACCAATTTTAACATAGTTAATAAAAACCGTACATGGTAAAAAAATTATAATTTCATCTTTTATAATTCTGAGAGTGTCTAGCTAAGTTATCTTTAAACTGTCCATATAGAATCTGCTAAGTAAATAGCTGCTTCAAATTCTTTTGGAACAAACAGTACTATAAATAGATAAATAAAATATTGGAGAATATTTAAACTACTTTGTAACGGTTTCAAATAATTCCTAAGCACTATATACAATTATTTTCAAAAATTTCATTAAAATCTATCCCCTACAGGACCTCTACTAGCAAAGATGTGATCATAATTTCAGGTTTCCATACATACAATAAATTTTAAAAAACTTATTTCCTAAATCTCATCTTCCCCTCCTATTTTCATTCTAACAAGAAGAAACTGTTCATGCATCGAGTTCATAGTCTGTCAGCCTCAGACCAATAATTAAATAAATGTGCTTGACACAGCATAGGAACTCAACAGATGTCCGTTTCCCAACACACTTACTTAAAAAGTAACTCAAAGTTACTCAGAAACCAGGGGTGAATAGCTGAAATATAAATCTAAACCCTCCTCCCTTTCTCTATTTTCTAAAAATCTTTTAATAAACATGTATTATTTACGCAAGAAAATACAAAGAAAAAAAAGGGAAAAGTGCAGGAGGAAAGACAGAAAAAGGAATCTTACTTGTTTTCTCCCAAATATGCATTAGCCCGTTCCAATCAATGGGTTTATCGTTGCCCCTCAGAGATAATGAAAAAAGGACTAAAGAAAAGCACTTTTAAGCTAATGAGCACTCTGCTTCCAACCACAAAACCAACTGTATTTTCTTAAACTGTTGTACAGATATCTATTGAAATCACAGCTGTCTGCTTTGTGAGAGCAGAAGTAAAATGCTTATGAAGGAAAAGGCAGGACCAACTTTATACAAGGACATATTTACTTCCTTATCCAAAAGGAAAGGGGGAAATCATATGAGGGGGAATAAGTTGAGTAAAAAATATTTCCTTTCTCTGAAGAGGTGAAACATTTAATCTATAAAAGTTTTTAACACATGCACATTCTTGCTTTTTCATGTTAGTCTAAGTAAGTGACATTTAAGTATTAATGGCATTCAATTCTATTCGAACAAAGGGGGGTCAAAGAAAACAGTAATTGTATCACACTGTCAATCAGGCAACACCTATGAAACAAAAACACCCTGCCACCAAAGCCAGTGTTTACCTGCTAAAGGTCTGTTATTAAACATGGGAGGTCGGGGATTGTCCTTTTCACAACACTTAATATGAACACTTATCTCCTATCTACTTCAGTTGTTTATGAATACCAATATGGGAAAAGAAGTTAATTATTTGTCCATGATACACAGTGTCAAATACTTAAATCTCAAGACAGAAATATTCCTGCTCAATCCTACCTTTTTCAGCTCTTCTTTGGAGAACTTTTCATAAGGGTTATGTTCCAGATAGGAAATGTGCTCTGAATTATTAGTAGCAAATCCTACAGTTTTTCCTTTTTTATTTCCCAGTGGTTCATAAGGGTGATGTAGAAGGTCATAATGAAGCATTGTGATCATTTCTTTTTTGATTAGCTCTTCACTTTTCTGTAAATCTGTTAAAGGTGGTTCTACATTTAAGGGTCTTAGAATAGTTTCATTCACCTAAAATTTTAAAACAAGTATAATTACAAAACATATCACTGCAACATACTAATGTTATTACTTGTTCTAGCATGAAAATAAATAGCAGTTATACATTTTCAAAAGAAATTCATCTTTTCCTTCTAAATTCTTATTTGTACCAGTGAGTGGATCTGGAAACTGCTTTACTATGTATTCCAGGGAGTAGATGAAAGTTTGTTTTACAGATTTTATGAATGATAAAAAAAAAAAAAGTCACAAAAAAGAAACTTAAAACTTCATTAGCCAAAAACTCTAAAACTTACTTCTGATGGTCTTGGAAGATCTTTCTGGACAGCTTTGTGCATTCGTTTCATTTCCTTTACACGCTCTGCATCTCGTATAGCCTAAAAAATTATATTCATTATTGCAGTTATAGAATATTTGACACATTTCAATAAAGTTGAAAACACTTTAGTCTATAAGAACATGAATGTCCAAGAGCTAAAGCTATAGACATCTTTAAGTTTGTAGAAAGGCAATATAAGGCAACAGAAAGTAGTCAATTTACTCTCTCAGTAAAATAGAAACTAAGAACTTCCAGTGTCTACTAGATCATTCTCCAAATACACATGGTTGTACCATCAGATAATCATCCTTTTCTTGTCTAAATCAGAATCCTAAACTTAGAGGAGTGATTATTCCTCCTGCAACCCAATCCTTCTCTTCCACCCCCAAAGCTACTGATTTTTAGTTCAAAAAGCCAGCCAAGGAATGTATTGTTTCTTTATTGTCAAATTATAAATAATGTAAAACATTAGAATCTCACACCATTTCTGAGAGTGAAAGTAACTAAGAGAACTAAACACAAAAAGTATTATCCTATATTCCCATCAAAAAGCACATTCATATGATTTCCCTCTAAAATATGATTTCCATGAATGCCACTGTCACTCCAATTCCATGAAATCACTCAGCCTATAAAAACATCCTGAAATGGACTATAGCAAGAATTCTGGAAAGGGGTCCTATGATCTCAGTTTAAGTTCAAGATTCACCATTTTCCAGCCATGAGACCTAGGAAAGTTAACTTAATTCACCTGAATCTGTTTCCTAGTTTCTAAAAGGAAGCTAATACCTATCCTACTTACATCATTGGGTTACTATATGCAAATGAGAAAAAAATTAACTATAAAATACATTAGTACAAAGCGTTACTAATATTATTCTCTCTCTAAATTTCCAAACCCACTTTTTTTTTTTAATTTTACACTGACCTAAAATGATTTACTCAACCAATCCAAAATATACTTGTTTTGAAGAGTGATCAGTTACTCCTTCTCTTGGCAAGAGTGAAAAGCAATGTCTAAAAGACTGAATATTTTGAAAATAATAATGAATATGACAGAGTATTTAAATTGCTATATACATAAACATTTTAAGAATGCCTATTCAAGATACTGAGTATATTGTTAATAATTTGATTACATATTTTTAACGATGTAATTTACTTTAGGGTAATATTTTTTTAATATTAAAAGAACTTTTAATTAGAGATCATGAGACATTTAATGGCCATTCTGCATTCTTTCAGCCTACTGATATATTCAGTAAACTCACACTTCCTTTCCAGAACAATTACCAACCTGCTTTCGTGCATCCACGTCAGCAGCATCTTCAACATATGTATCATCTATTTCACGATCTTCCAGCTCCTTCTCAGCATTTTCTGGTAGAACAATTTCAAAGTCATTCTTAGGAGCAGGAAGGCCCAACAACCCCAAACGGAGGTGTTCACGAGATTCTCTTTCCTGTAGAAAGAATTGATCCTTCTCAATTCATACACATTAAGTATTCAACCAATACTCTATGAGAAATTTAAAAAAATAATTACCCTAATTTTAATTCTAGAAAATGTTCCTAACTTCAGAGCTGAGACAAGCTTTTTGTTTAATTTCTATTTCCATTTCTTCCCTACATTAAGATTAATCATAACTTTGATTTGGAATCAGTGAAGTTACTCTGGAATATTCTAATAGAAGGAATTGGAATTACCTCTGAAGGGTCAAAAAAAAGTCCTTCAGGATTTCCATTTAACCCATTTCCCATTTAGAAAAAAAAAGTGCAGCTCACTGCCAGCATCAATTTAATTTTACATAAACACACTCTTTGAGGCTGAAAAAAATCTGACTGGTTTTCAATGTGAAAATAAATTATAAAAACTGGTCTTGGAGTAATTCCTAAACAGAACTTGTCTCTAATCCTAATATAACAGAAATGTACATTATCAATATTTAATCATTTTTGTGTGTGGTAAATTTCAAAGTACAAAACAACACAAAGCAGAACATCTAGGATTTCACATTTTCAGCAATTGAAAATTACTATATTTCTGTATATGGAAATACCACAAAAAACAGATTGCTAGAAATAGAATGTCGTCAATTGTTTTCGAAGACTGTCGATATACTAGAGCAATACAAAAATAAAAATAAAAGCGAGATATTTTTATGGCCAACTTTGGGGGTAAGATTAGGGCTAATCTGCAAGTTATCTTGGGGTAAACGCTGCAGCTTCAAGTGCCACTGGCGAGTATTCTCACAACAAACAGGAAATAGATAAAGGAAAACATTTCTGACACTGAATAGTAAATGAAAAGAACAAGTTCAAAAATTAGTTTGTCCTTGGACTAATAAAACCTAATCTGAAAAGATGCCTAAGAGTGAGAATATACGTGTGTGGGGGGTAAGGGAGCGGTAATGGATGTGGGTATATGTGTGTGTGGGTGTATGTTTAATAGAAATACTAGAACATATGCAGGCCAAAAAAAAAAAAAAAGTCCATTGTTCCAGAGGAAATTGTCTGGTGCCCAAAGTTTTCCCCAGTACAGTCTCAGCTCACTTTTCCTTCCTCACTCCCCACTGGCTCCATTACACATATGCTAGATGCGAGGAACAGATGAGTTGCTAAAGGTGCTTAAAACATGCTCCATGTTTAATCACCTTGTGGCCTCCATCTGGAAAAGCTGCCACCCACCTACTGAGCATACTTCAGTGAAGGTATTTTTTAACTTGGTTTAGTACTGCCAACCGCTCTAGAGTATAAACTGTAAAACAATGGACATCTTTTGTCAACTTTCGATCCCCTAAAGTGTTCGTGCTTTGCACACATTAAATTCTTCAAGTAACTGTTACGTAGCCAATCAGAGTTGGCATTAGTTGATATCAATTTCAGCATTAAAAGAATTCTAACTAACCAAATCTATACATGAAGTTAGAATTAAATTATCAACTGAAAACAGACCAGCAGCACTGAAACTCATTAACAAAAAAATCTCACAAATGATTTCCCTGGCATAGATAAGGCCCAGTAATGATGTAATAAAAGCAATAATGTGAGCAGAGCAAAACTGCAACTTTTATAATTACCTTTCTACATCACCATACAAAACATACAAAAGAAAACTTCACTAAGATCAGCAATAAACATCAAATGGATTTGGCTTAGAGATCTAGATTGTCTATCTAAAAGTACAGAGCAAATAGAGGAATCAAAGGCCAAAAATTAACTTATGAGGCATTTGAAACTAAAAATTCATTTTACAGAAAAAAGGTTTTAAGTAAGGGTATGATTCAAGAAAGTATTAGTAAATTATTAAAATTAAAATCATGAAAGACACACAGGGAGCATCGCTATAGGCATAATCAATACTTACAAACATATAAAGATAAAAAAAAAAGGTTCCCTTCTCAAGTACTACAAATCATTCAACTTTTCTGACATCCACAGGTGTACTTATTCTTAAGGTATATGTAATATGCACTGACAAGGGGGAAATTTTTAACTTGGCACTCATGAGGTATTTTTTTTTTTAATTTTTTTAAAGAGTATTTAAAGGGAATTGATATGTACCATCTGCTTCACGTAAGAGGGATCACTGTAGTCTGCCATTCCATCCTCAGGATTAATGTTTAACTTGTCTCGAAGAGGAGTTCTACCAGGAGTAGAGTTAACAACTGGTTTGGGAGTTGTCCCACTCCGGGGAGTCAGCCCTTCAGATCCATGAGAGGGAGTCCTAGAACGACAGAAATTCTAATTAATAAAAGTGCTCCTTTTATTTATATTGTGCTTTCAAATGTTTTTCACTTAAATTATTTTACAAATAAAACAAACTGAAATTCAAAAATTGTCTTCCTACCTGGTTTTAGGTTAGATCTTCAGGTTAAAATAAAGGTTTAGCTCAGCTTAGTATTTACTTACATACAGTATTCTTATTTTAATTACTTCAGTTAAACTCACTACATTTGACATTTTCTTGCCTCCCTAAACTAGGTCCACCAGACATTTCAACTTTTTCTTGACACATTAGGGTAGCTAAGAACATACATATAATGGGCAGAGAAGTGAGCCACCACACTCACAGATTCTCTGTTTGAGTTCAGGATCTTCAACTGATAATTTGCATCATCCCCTGCCTATATAGCTGTTCACTATCACAACATTATCAGGGTGCATATTTTAAGTAGTTCCCCTCTTTATGTTTTATTTGGAAACTAAACAGCTTTAAGAATCATATCTAAATATGAATAGTTCTGAGTAAGAGCTAAAGAGAATCTCATAGGAATAAAATCCATAGACTTTGCTGCTTAAATTTTAATTGTCAAAGCTTTTTTTTGGGGGGGGTGGGGAGAGGGGTCTTACTTCCTGTAGCTTGGCTGTGTTCCAGATAGATGGTACTGCCAGACAGCTGTCCCCCAAGGGTGAGGTGAAGTGTTATCATATAAGACATGGTCCCTGCCCCCAAGGAGCTTACAATCTAATTAAGAGACAAGACGCACACAGGAAAAAAAGGAATTAGGCTCTCTTACAAGCCTTACAAGAAATGTTAACATATACGGATTTGGCTGCCACCATTTCACGATCCTGCTGTCATGTACAGTTTTAACAGTCTGAGATGCTCCTCATAATAAACAAACTTAAAGAGGACACAGCCTAACATCTAAGATTAAAAGGAAACCCCCGAATATTTCTAACCTTTAAGCTAAAATTCCATTTTAATACAACTTGCTTCTATTAAGTTTATATCTTTAAAATTATTCTTAAAAACACAAAAGCTTCAAACAAAAAGAGTGTAAACAAATACTGAACTCTGAACTCTAGTTAATGATATGCATGAGGTAGTATTTAGGGATGAAATGGACTGACACCTGCAAGTTACCCTGAAATGCATTTAAATAAGATGGATTGACGGATGGATGGATATGTGATAAAGCAAATGTAGTAAAATCTTAACAACTGTATAATCTAGATGATGGATATATAGCTCTTTGCTTTACCATTCTTTCAACCTCTCTGAATGTTAGAAATTTTCATAATGAAATGCTGGGGGAAGACAACATTAACACATACATAAAAAGAATTACAATTTTGTGCTCATTTCAGCAGCACATATACTAAAAAAGGATTAAAATTTTTATTAAATTCACCAAATGATCATGAAAATGGACTGATTTGCTCTTTAAAATCAGATAAAAAGTATTCAGAAACGAGGTGAAAGCATCAGAAACTCTGCAAAAAGAAGGAAGCTCCATATAGTATTTAACTATTTCCTGGATACTATTATATTATTTACTACTGTGAAACAGGCAAGCTGATTACTTATTTCCATTCTGTTAATGTTACTAAAAGCAAACCTGTCCAATCCCTCAGATTCAAGTTTTTCTAAAACAGAAAACATTTATCTACAGTACCTGAATGGGGTAGAAAGAACTGTATTTGGAGTCTGTACAACCTGCCGCTGTGGAGTCACACCTGAGAAGTCACTCTCGTGCAGAGGTGTGTTAAGTCCACCTTTTAATGGGGTGTCCACATTGGTCAGAGCCATAAGGTTCTGGGCTTCCTGAATAACAATAAAAAAGTGTATTTTAACAGTTTAGACAGAAAAGCAGAATCTTCTCTTCTAGTCCTACCATACAAATTTTAAAAGAGGCAAAATTCTTACACATTTTCTCAGTGAAAACCAAGTGAGAAAATGACAACTAGACCATAGCAGAATTCAATACTTCCATTCCTTCTGTTGACCTACACATAGCAACTAAGAAGTTTAAGAATAAAGTTTTATGTGTCAAATGCTTCTGTGGCCTCACATATAAAATTACCATTACCCAAAAACTTCTATTTAATGTGTCAAACCTCTTTATAATCATAAGTGACTAAGAATTCAAATTTACCCATGTCAGTTTAAGCTGTCAGAACACCAAACCTTTAACCTAGCTTTATCACTAAGTCTTTATTTAGCCTTCACCAGCCTCTCAGTGACTTCAAACTCTCTTAATGGGACATTAAGACACTACGAATTGGCCTATCCACTCCCTAAGAACTCACATGGGCATGTTCCTTTCTGATGTCTTCCCTGACCTTTCATAGGCAGGACTGACTATACTCTCTTTAGTCCCTCCACTATAAACCTGTATTCATTACTATCACTGCATCTCTAAGTCTCTTAATCCCCAACTTACAGTCTGTGAAAGACTGTTATTTTTAAAGATAGTCACATCTCTCTTGTCTCACATGCTCATGTCATAATTCAACCTTGATGCCCCTTCCATCAAGAAGTGGAGTCTATGTCCCCTCCTCTTGAATCTATGCGTGCTTGTGACTTGCCTATAACTAAGAATATAGCAATAAATGACACTGCTTAATCTCCAAGGCAAGGGTAGGCAAAAATGCAGCTTCCCACCACACTCACTACAACACTTACATTGGAGCCCTGAGAGACCATGAGAGAAGTTCAACTCTCTCATGCCACCATGCTGTGAGAAAGCCCACAAAGAGAGGCCACATGCATGTTCCCAGGTAAAAACCCAACCCAGAGCCAGCATCACACATAAAACATGGAAAAATGATGATTCCGGGCCATATCCATCAAGTCACCCCCAAATACTAAGTCTTCTGAGCTGAGGCCCTAGGCATCATGGAGCAAATACAAGCCATTCCTTCCATGCCCTGTCTGAATTCCTGACCCAAAGAAACCATGAGCATAACAAAATGTTTTAAGTCACTAACTTCTGGGGCATAATGAAGATAACTGAAGCAAGGCTTATTTCATTATTCAGTATGTCTTTATTCATGGAAAGAACATTACCAAAGTCCTTTGTGTGTTCCTTTTACTATTCTAAATACAAAGCATTTTTCCCCATCTAAGCTCCCCTAAAGCTGTCTAGTTTTACACCCTCCAGGCAGGAGACTGGAAGCTACTTACTTCTCTGGGGAATCTAATTAATTCAAGAGAAAAGGTCTAAAAATACTGACATCAAAAATTCCCCAATGAAATACCTGAGCCAGCTGAGACTTCAAAGCCCAGAACCAAGGAGCCCGAGCCCCACCCCCACCAAGTAGCTTCTACTTTATCTGCCCCACCTTCACCTACTAGATAAAGAGAGCTAAAGCTCAGAAGATACTCAAGGAAACATCTCATATGAAAGAATAAAACAATAATTACGCAGAAAAAATAAACAAAAACAAAAGTACCAATATAACCTCAGAGAAATAAGAAGATATTCATAAATAGAACAGATCTTTAAAAAACTAAACACATTTACGAAAGAACACTTGGAAATTAAAAATACAACAGTAGAAATTTTAAAACCAAGTAAAAATAAAATTCAGAAAATCTGTTCGCACTAAGTCCAAAAGTCAATTAAGACAGAAAATCTGAAAAAAATAAACAAGAAAATTTGAGGTTTATAAAAAGAACACATTAGTAAAAGAGAAATTTATTTTTTATTTCAAGATAATTTCTCAGAATTGAAGGCCCTGAGTCTCCAGAATGAAAAGATCCAGAGTACCTAGCATAGTGACTGAAACAGAACCATATCAAGAAACATGCTTGTGAAAAGAGATCATATAAAATTCCAAAGAAAAAAATATATAAGTTTTCTATTAACAACCTGAAGGGCCCAGAGAGCTCAACAGCAACAATGGAAGCCAGAAGACATTGGAGCACTGCCTTCAAAACTGAACAAGGACCATTCCAATCCGGAATTCTACCCCCAGTTATACTCCCAACCAAATAAGAAGGTAAAACAGTAATTTACAGATATGCAAGCTCTTAAAAATTCTATCTCCCATAAACACTTCCTCAGAAAGCTACAGAAGGATAGATTTCATTAACAAGGAAGTAAACCAAGAAAACAAAAGGCATGGGAGCCAGAAAAGAAGAGATCCAGGGGACTTTCTAGGGTGACAGTGAAGGGTAAGCAAGACAAGGAATGATAGACAAGATCTTAAGAGTAATCAATCCATACTAGAACACTGAGAAGTTTTGGGAAAGACTTCTAAAAGATAATAATACCTAAAATTTGCCCATATTATAGGAGATTTACACAGTTAATATAAAGTCTAGAGTAGAATCAGTGCTAAGTAATCAGAAAATTTAACAATGGGATAAAATAAGTATTAACTCAAACAAAAACGAAATACTGCACAGTGAAGTAATTATAAGGCACTTTGTGGCTCAGCAATGAATATGGTTGCAATAGTCATCAGATACACTATGAATCTGGAGCTATCCAAAATTATGACATTACCGTAATGAAAGATGAGGGAATGGAAAGAATATGTATGCATGATAGAGGCAGAAGTTATGAGAGATGAGAGTGACAAATGTTCAAATTCTGGGTGCAAAAATGTCTAAAACTGGGGAAAAAAATCAACATGTTACCAAGTGTCTCAGCAATAAGGTAGTAAAAACGGAGTTGTAACTGAAACCTCTAAAGAGCAAGTAATACGGGAACACCACTGTTTTCTTACTAAGCCTTTTAGGACTACTTGGCTCCTGAATCGAGACCTTAAAATTATATTTCTGACTACCAGAGAAAAGGAAATGAGATATAAGGGTATTAAAGACTCCACAGTGTTTTGTTAGGCTTGATTATCGCCAGCATGCAGACACCGTAAGCACGCACAGAGCTGTATACCTTATGTGTTAAGGAGAGGGAAGGAAATAGTACTGATGGCAGCCTACGCCGAGCTAAGTACAGAAATACAAGGAAGTTTTAAAAATTACTGTACTGACTACACACATCTGCTTGCTTTCTAAGATTGCTAGGCAACATGAAATTTTAAAATTCTTGCTTTACCAATAGACTAATAAAGGTAGAAGGGCTAGCTTCAAACAAACTATGACTTAATGTAGAAAGGAAACCACCTAATTACTGAATCTGCTGATTTAGCTTCAGTATTATAGAAATCTCTAGGATCTATGTATTCAGGACTCAGTTTCAAACTGTTCACCCTAAAAGAAACAAAACCAAGCCATTCGGTATTCATCTTCATAATACTTTAAGAACAATAAACAAGTGAAAGGCTCACTCTGCTATGTAACAGCTTACCTGCAGAATTCTGTCCTGGGAAGCTGGCGTCCGTGGTGTTCGAAGAGCAATGCTGTTGTTGGTGACATTGTACTCAGACAAAAGAGTGCTGGAAGCAGAGTTTGTTATGCCAGATTCCTCAGCAGTCTGACGTGCAATTTCACTTGCTTGGCCTACTTTCACAACTTCCTGGAGTTCTGCATCTGAAATCTAAAAAGATAGTTATCACAGTAAGCAGTATTTAAACCAGAGAACAACACAGCTTAAAGCTTCCATATTTCAGAAAGATATATTACTGAAACTGTGTGATGAGTACGCAGGGTTCATGATACTACTTTCTTTACTTTTTGTGGGTTTGAAAATTTCCATGATAAAGTTTTTAAAAGTTTTTCCTATATAAGGGGTGGGGGTGGAGGAACTTCACGGTATCAAGCTACAAAGTCTTGTATGTTATTTCCATACTGAACTTCTTTTAAACCAAGCAACACATTACTATAACAATAGTGTTTGTAAAAAAACTCTCATATAGAGGATGATTGAAAACCAATTAAAATATCAAACAGAGAGAGTCCACTCAGCCACAAGATTCCTAAGAAAATGTGTTATCTTAGTAATTTTACCAAAATAAATGTCCTAAGGAGTACTAAGAAAAAAAAAAAACAGGCAAAATCTCAATTTACGAAATATCACTACTAGGAATGGCAGCATCTGACAAAATTATTTTGTTTGTGCTGAAGAATCTTGTGTTGCTGCAGCTAAAGTATTTATTTTCAGAAAGCCTTCCAGCCTCCTAAGTCCATCCCTCTGCTCCACTGAACTATCCAATTCTACAAAGCTGTACGACTCAAAACAGAACTCTCCAGGAGCAATCCATCAATTTCTTTTTCATCTACAGAGTCTTTAAAAAAAAAGAGAGCTTATTCAAAATTCCCATGTTTCTGCCCAACTATAATTAAGTCAAAGGAACAGAGCTTATGATAAGCCAACTGAGGGAATGTTCCCCTCTCTTTTCTGCGACTCCCACACCAATTTTCACTGCTATTCTCAAAAATATATGACGCAACAAAACATTTCCTAAAAGAAAGCAGCCTAAGGTCCACAAAGCCTTTATCCTTGGGTCAACCACAAAAGAAAGGCCTGCAGCCCTAACCTGACAAATTGCTACAAGCTGACACTTACTAAACCATCATGTAAACGGTTTAAGGCCTGATATAATTATGCAGAGAAGTTGTTGCTTATTTATCATCCTGTATCACAATGATTTATTTCTATGTGGCTCACTGTGAATTTCTTAAGGGTACCCAGCACCTAGCAAAAACTTGGCATATAGGCCCTCAAACATCTGTTGGATATATGATAAGCCTCTGAGTTCACACAGTGAAAAAACTGTTTTTATCATAGTACCTGAGGAGCAGGAAGTACCAATTTGCTTCTCTTTTTTGTAAATTCAGAAACACCACTAGTTTGAAGAATAGCTGATGGTAAATCAGACTCTTTTTTCCTTTTCAAATGCTGCTTGTCTTTTTTTCTATCTCTTCCTTCTTTTTCACTGTCATGAATCAAGGTAGAGATTTTTAGAAGTTACATATAGGTAATAACATTAAAAGCCATATAAATACTCATACACTTTGAACAAAATAATTCCATTTCTAAGAAAATTGCTAATAAACTGACAAAAACTATATACATTAATTTGTTCCTTACAGCATCACCTACCCACTATATTCAATAGAAATGAAGGCTTAGAATAGCAATAGAATTATTAAGAAAATAAGATATATTAAGGAATTTAAGTATTAAATATTAAAACTATGTAAGTATAAAACTATGACAAAAGCTAAATGTTGCATAAAACATTAAAAGAAAAACAACTCTTCTATATCATATGCACATAAAAATATGTGTTCACATATAAGAAAATGATGTATACAAAAAGAAAAATAATTATGTGACAGGGACAAAACTGAAACAATAAATTTTTAACTTTCCCTGTAAAACTGTTATTCAACTGTTTATTATGATTTTTTAAATTCACTATATTTTTTCAAAAGATAAATTACACCAAAAAGTTGTCACGAAGTTTAAAGCCAGACTCAAGGCCATCTTTTAAAGCTCCAGAAATGCCTCCTTCCCTCTTATGAATCATCCTCTTCCCCATCTAGCCTATACTTTCCAAATGATTAGTATTCACCTTCAATCTCTTTATTTGTTGAAGCTACCTAAAAGCAAGGTAGGTCCTAATTTGAGAAATAAACGGAGTACATCAAGAAGATCCTATTTCACAGTGACTAATAACTGTTGTTTAGTAACACTTCATGTCAATAGAAATGAAAAGTCAGAGAGTAAAAAGTAAAAATCTTTGATAATCATACAAGGTTCTCTCCACAGTATTCAAATATAAGAATTAAAGATACTCTAAAAATCTCTAGAAATAGGCAAAATCTCCTGCACCCTAAAACCACCATTTTATAGAAGTACATAACTTATCGTTATTGAGTGAAAAATTTTAGAATGCGTTAGTAGCTTAATATTCATTTTAAGAAAAATAAGATAAAATTTTTCACTAGAAAAGACAAAAAGAATCAGACAAGAGTTTGACAGATTTCCAATCTATTCACAAATGTACATAAATCTTAAGATTATACTCAGTGAGTAAACGGTTCACTAGCAGCCAAGACCTGACATTTCAAGAGATACAAACAGTATTCCATGCTAAAAACAGGACAGCCAAAGTCATTGAGTTTCTCAGAAAGGTGAACCTATTAATAAATAGGAGGATAGGTAGGCCACTGTGTTCTAAAAAAAAAAAATCCAACTGACAATGATACTTGGCCCTCCATAAAATTCCAAGTATACCTTTCTGTTTTCAAAATCAGAAAAGCGACTTACGATCTTAGCTCCCCATCAAGATCCTGCTGTCTTAACTTCCTGAAATCTGCATCAAGAGCCTGGTAGTTTTCCTCAGAAGTATCATAGAAACCAAGAGCAGGCTTTTTTTCAAATGGGATTTCAGCATTATAGTCAACTCCTCTCTTCTTTTTTCTCTTCTTCTGAATTTCTATACCAGCTGCTCGAAGTTCTCTTCTCTTTTGGAGGGCAGCAAGACGCCTGAAGAAAAAGAACACAAGAGCACTTCAAAATTCAAATGTCACGGGGAAGGGATGGATTATCCAATAGAGTTAAGAAAACTAATTGATTATCTGAGAAAGAAATAAATCTTCACCTCATACCATTCACTAAAATATAATTCAGTTTCAATTTAAAGGTACTTGTGTAATCACATGCACACATACACACACAGTAAAACAAACAAAAAATAATAAGGAACTATATGTTGTTTTATGATGGGAATGTATTCACCAACTATAAATTAAATAAAGAATAAAGAAAAATATCAATGGCTTTGAAATTTAAATTTTATATCTCTGTAGCACTCTTTAAAAAAATCATAAAACAAAATTAAAAAAGCAAATGAGAAAAAAATATTTGCAATTAATATTAGGAATGGTTAGACATAAAGAATCTATACAAGTTCTTTGAAAATATAACCAAAGGGGGGGGAGAGGAAATAAACAGTTCATAAAATGACAAATTTTAATAATTTAAAAATCACAAATTAAATCAACAAATACCACTTCTGTATATCTAATTAACAACACCAAGCTTTTTGTTTTGTTTTAATGGCAAGGGTGCAAAAGGTAGACACTCTCTCACAGTGGTAATAAGTAAACTGATATAGCTGTCCCCAGAGAGAATTTAGAAATACACATTAAAATAAAAAAGTCTTTCACATTTTTAAACCCAGCAACTTCCTCCTCAGCCTTTAAGCCTAAGGAAATAATTGAGAACATGAACAAGAACTTAGCTACAAGACTATTATTCCCTTGGCACTACTCGTAACAGTGGATAACTAGACAAAATCTAAACATCCAACAATAAGAAGTTAGTTAAGTGAATTTATAACATAGCTATAAAATAGAATATTATAAGCCATTCATATAACCTTTAAAAAAACGTATATGCTCAAGACACACTGTGCATTGTTACGAAGTTTACATGTTACAGAGCAGCATGTAAATATTATATGCATATTTATCAGTGAATATACATGTGGGGATATGTGAAGGATGTCCACCAAAATATTAAAGTGATAATCACTGAAAGTTGGAATTTCATTTACTTTTTACTTTTATCTTTGTGTTTTCCCATGATGCTATCATTTTAAGTACTTTTGTTATAAAAGTTACAATATTCAAAGGGGAAAAGTAAATTTACAAAACAGTGCATAGAAGCAACTTACAGCTTGCAGCTCTGCAGACCCATTTCCCAGGAAAACTAATAAAAACTAGTAAAAAAAATTTTTTTTTAATAATTTTAAGTCTCTGAAAAGGATCCTAAGGGCATACAGCAAATGAAGCAGCATTTATTCAAGAAAACCTAACACTTAGTGAGAAAAGTGAGAATCTGTGATACGTGAATCTAGACCCACTCCTTTCTCTTTTCCTCTCTCTCTCAGCTCAGGGAGGTGAAAATTCCACTCCACACAGGTGCCTCAACCAAGAACACAGGGTTTTGGCTCCCCTCCAACTCCTAAGTGGGCTTTCATTCCAGGAGGGGCAAGATACCAACATTTTTAATCCTGCCTCCAGATAGAGACCTATTGGAGAAGCTAGTTTGATCCAGAGCAGCAGAGAAGTAGTGGCTTCCTTCATCTGGCCAGAAAGAGGCTCTATCTTGTGCACAATGCTGCTGAATATACTGGAACCCCAACAGCCCTTGCCCTTGATTGGGGGATGAGGATTCCATGCTGGGAAAGGTAGGCCAAGGAGAGCTGGGGCTGCTACCCATCCCCGCAATAAGCACTTAGCTCCTGATGTGTGGGTGTCACTCACAGACAAGCACATCAGAGTGCAGTAGTAAAACAGAACTACAAATCTCTCCCCAAAGACACTTTAACTTCATTTGGAACACATCATGGATAAGTTCAAGCCCAAGGTCACTCTCAAAAATAGTGGAAGTTGTAGTTAAATACAACTGGGAAGAAACTGAAAGATTCATTAAAGATACAAGCTAAGCCGAAAGCCCACTAGTGTGCCAGAAAGAAACAAAGAAAGAGACAGGTGGGAGGAGCCCCTTTGGCATCAGAACAAATATCAAACACTGACATCTGAAACTATCCCTTCAAAGGAGCCCAAATCTGATTGGATCAGTTTGTGGAGCAATTTATGCCCCAAGACACTGGTGAAAACAATAAACCAATCAGTAGGCAACTAGAAGAGTTTAACAACTGTGTGTAGCCAAGGGAAAAAGATGTCAAAGTCCTGTCAAAAGTAAGTCATCCAGGGTAACTGTGGGCAAACCCAAGACTGCACTCCCATGGGAAGCGAGATGGGAGGCTTCACATTTTTGAGGGGAGGTAAGGAAGAACAGACATCACTAAATAATCCAGCCAGTCACTAAGCAAATAAGCAAGGAAGTAACACTAACAAAGAGGGATGGGGAGAATACTAATACCTGGAACTGCTAAAATATATCTTCTAAATTCTATAGTTCTCAATAAAAAATTATGAGACATGCAAAGAAACAAGAGAGCATGACCCATGTACCAAGAAAAAAAGCAGGCAACAGAAACTGTGAGAGCTACCAGATGTCATACTTAACAGACAGACTTCAAAAAAGCCATTAGAAATATGTCCAAAGACAAAAGAAAACCATGATTAGAGGAGTAAAGTATGATGACAATGTTGCATCAAACCGAAAATATCAGTAAAAAGATAAAAATGATTAAAAAGAACCAAAGAGAAGTACTGGAGTTAAAAAAATATAAAGCTGAAATGAAAATTTCGTTAGAGAGGCCCAACAGTAGATTCAAACTGACAGAATTTGCAAACTTGAAGACAGATGGATAAAGGCTATGCAATCTGAAGAAGAGAGAAAAAAAGAATGAAGAAATATGAACAGAGCTTCATAAAAATGTGAGACACCAGTAAGTGCACCAACATATGCACAAAAGGAAAGAAAAAAGGGAGCAAAATTAAATATTTCAAAAAATAATGGCTGAAAATATCCTAAGTTTATTGAAAAACCATAAATCTACACATCCAGAAAGCTCAAAACTCCAAGGAAGATTAAATTTAAAGAACTCTACAAACAGAAACATCATGTTAAACATGCTGAAAGCCAAAGACAAGAACAAAATCTTGAAAGTGGCAAAAGACAAATGATTCGTTACTTACACGGAACCTCAATAAGATTAACAGCTGACCTCTCATCAAAATAGTATGAACATACAGTATGATCAAATCTTACATAAATGTTATTTTCCGTGTAAATACAAATAAATGTACATCTATACTGAAAAAAAAGGTTTGGAAGGACATTCCAAAAATTAAAGAAACCACATTCTTTAAATAAAGGACTTAAAGACTGTAAATAACAATGGAAAATATTTGCAATATACTACTAAGCTAATATAACCATGACCCAAAATAAAACTGAATACTGAAAGAAAAGTGTATTATTTTTATAATTAATAAAAAGTTTTAAGTTGTAAAACAGATCTGTAATTTAGCATTTAAACAGCCCTGCACTGCATTTTGCATACAGAGCAATCGAGTCTATTACAAGATACATGTAAAACATAAGTTATAAAGATGTGTAGACTCTCCAAGAAAATCTACAAGAAAGCGTAGGGTAAGTAAATCTAAACCTCAAAAAACTTATTTAAGGCAAGCAACATCAGCCATATTTTTCATATATGCACGCTTGCCACATCGTAGGCCCAATCCACGATTGAAAGGCTCAAAATATTTTGATTCACAACTAACCATGGACAAAAATTGAAAAATGAATTTTTTTCAACCTTAGATTATTTAACCCTAACTAGTGTACAGAAAAGAAAGGTGGCTGAGACTGGGCAAGAAATTTAGTAACTCTTCCAGGTTTCTGTTTACTGTCCAAACCAGTCATACTCTCATCCTAAATTACTCTTCTGGGCTAGTGCCAAACATCCTTAAGCATGAAAAGAATCCTTCTTTCCAGGATCTGGCACTTCAAAGTCATGATTAGGGAAACCATCGAGACAATGCTAGTCATTATGTTGGTAAGCACTTCCTGGTTTGAGGACCACAGCCATGAAGGCCTGATTCTAAAAGCTCATAAGCTCTTATACGATTAAGGTTATCCCTTTACACACTTCCTCTTGGGTTTTGGGCCACTAGGAATGATATCAATCACAGCTCTAATCAAAAGAGAGAAAGGAGGGGAAAGTGGAAAAACCTTGAATAGAGAGCAATACTTAATTCTTGCACTTTTTAAATAAAAATTTCTGTGAGAGCCTAAAATTTGGTTTAAAGTTCATTAACACCCTCTGTGTTGTCAAGTTTCCTGTTTTAAGCCAGTGCCTGCCCTAAACTAATCAAAGAGAGTAACTGGCAATCATGCAAAAGTCACACTGCTTTATATGTCCTCTAGCCAGCTGACTCCAAGATGGCTACAACAAATGTAGCTCTCCTATGCTAACAGAAAAATTCAACATACTGAATAAACTTCTGCCATACCTTAACAAAAAAAATGTTTTAATGTTTTTTTTACTATATTCTGAAATGGTTAGGGAAGGGAAGATAAGACTTTTCCAAAGTAATAAAGAAACTAAATAATATTAGCAAAACTGGAATTGAGGATTCTAATTATTACTCACCCAACAGGATTAGATAAATCATGCAGTTTTACTGAGCCAAAGGACGTAAAGCCTAATTGTTCAACTACAGCTGGAAACAACCATACCTTGCTTCTTCCAACTGTTTCTCTCTTGCTTTCCTTTTGGCCTTCTTTCCCTGAGTATTAGCCAGGCGGGCTCTAGCTTCAGAAAGCATCTCAAGTTCATCTGCAAAAATAAAGAGAAGAAAACTTAAATTCTTCTCCAACAAAAGCAAGGTATGTGAGAGGCATACCCTAATGCTTAAGACGAAAATGCCACATATAATCATCAAATGGTATAGCATAATGAAAATAGCCTGGGTTTTAAAATCAGCGATACGTGAGTTAAAAATCAGGCCCAACACTTGCTAGCTACGTGACCCTGGATAACTAATTCTCCCTGGGTACGTTTCATCATCTATAAAAGGAGAACAATACCTACTTCACAGGGATATTGAGAAGAAATAAGTAAAGCAAAATAGGTAAGTAAAGCATCTAGCAATATTCATGAAACAGTGGCTATAATTATCATATCCTTCATTATCCTCTACCAACTGGCACAATACAAACTGTGCAAAACTACTAATTATTAAGAAATTGATAAACTTCATTATATATACCTTTCTTTCCTCAGAACCATTTCTCTCCTGCACTACATTTTCCATGGCTCCCCAAAGTGGAATAAATATCATTACTGATGCCTTAGACCAGGGGTCCCCAAACCCCAGGCTGTAGACCCGTACCAGTCAGTGGTCTGTTAGGAACCAGGCCACACAGCAGGAGAGTGGCAGGCAAGCAAGCAAAGCTTCATCTGCATTTGCAGCTGCTCCGCAGAGCTAGCATCACTACCTCAACTCCACCTCAGATCATCAGGCATTAAATTCTTATAGGAACACCAGTCCCTGGTGCCAAAAAAGGTTGGGGACTGCTGCTTTAAACCTATTCCTATATAAGGCTGTCCAATGGAATCGCAACAGAACTTTTAAATTACTCAGATTCCAGGATCACCCCTCAACTCCCCAAATTACTGATTCAGTTATCTTCAAAGGAGGCCACAGTACTTGTTTTTTAAAAGTTCCCCATGTGAAAATGATGCAGCTAGACAAGCCATGTCTGCCTTTATGAACCACTACCATCAAACTTTTAAATGTTAAAAACTCAACAAATATTCATTAAATGCTTCACAACAATCCTGTAAGGTAAAACAGATATTATTCTCCATTTGGCAGGATATGGAATCAAAGCTCAGATTATATGACTTGCCTAAGGTCAAACAGCTAATAAGTGGCAGACATGAGTCTAAAATCTAGTTCTGATTCATGATTCAGTGTCTCAAGGAGTCATCATAAGTTCCATCACAGTGCTGCTTTTTCAAAAATTAAATTGTCTGCCTAAAGTCAAAGAAGTAGTTAATAGGATTAAAGACCAATATCCTAACTTCTAGGCCCTCTCCACAGAATGAAAATGAGAATAAAGGATCTTCAAGTGCTTACCTCCTGCCTCCAGGAAATATGTCCATTAGTATTACACTCCTTATTAAATGAATTGAAAAATCAGAAGATAAAGAAACACTGTCCAAAAATCAGCAATTACTCTATAATAGAAAACTGGACACATTTAGAGACTTAGAATACAACTACAGATTGAAATAAGATTCTAAAAAGTCGGAGTTCAAAAAGGAACTTGATAGAGTTAAAAAGAAACCTGAGGAGTATATGGTTGCCAAAGAAATCAATTCTTCACAAGCATACACTTACCCTCATCCATATCAATTGGATCAGGCCGTGCTGGTTTTGTTTCTGGATTTGGATCTATTTCTCCAGGTTTAAGTTTTCGTGGATCATCTGTTGTTTCCTCTTCATTGTCTCTTTGGGCAGCTTTATCCCTAGAAGAGTCCAGTTGAGTCAGTCATACCATCAAACCATTTAGTCTTAGAAATACCATGTTTCCTAGCACTGGCACTCTTTTCTTTCAAAAACCCAATGATGGGCATTGACAAAATAGAGCATTTCTACTATTGCTTCACCTGAAAAGAGATGGTATCAAAATTCCTTCTTATTTCCATGAGTATTTCCATTCACTAAAAAGAGGAACCAAGCAGCCACTTTATCATAAATGCAGTCCAGCCATACCAAAAAAAACAATGACAACAACAACAAACAACCACTATTACAGAAGAACCAAAACTTTCCAATGGTTAACTCTCAACAAGATGATTATGGGTGATTTTTACTTGTTTTACTATTTTTTCCCAGGTTTTCTATGATTTATGTTATAAATTATTTTGTTAAGTACATAATAAAAGACGATTTTAATCAACCACATGAAATTTGGAATATGTAATCCAGTTAGCTTTACTCAGGTCTGTAACTAAATGTTTAAAGATAGAAAATGCTAAAGTTTATTCAGCCTTATTCATTTTTAATACTATTTTTGGAGATTCACTTACAGAAGAAATTCATAGTGCTCCAAGCACTGGGCAGCCGTTCTTCCAATGATTGGAGCGATGGTCCTCCACTGTGTTGGCATCAACTTGGCCAAGTGCAGCAGTTTTTCCTCTTCTTCTCTGGACCATTCCGTTTTCTTAATGCTTGGATCCAGCCACTCATACCTATTTTAAAGAATACAATTTTATACATTAATCAGTCACTCAACATGAATATCTAGCTCATTTACACATTAGACAGAGACTTCTAGTGCCTAAAAAAAAAAGGAAACTCTCATCCTTCAATTACGAAAGCTGTTTTCACAATAGAATATTCGCTAATTTGTTTGACATTTTTAAACTTAAGTAAAATTACTGCCATTATCTGCCTAATGCCCCACCAATCTATTTAGCTGGATGATAGGCTGGCAATCAAGATATAAATAAGCATTACCAAACATTAGGGCAGAAATCAAAACCACTTCTTCATGCTGAGGACCATCTTCCTCTTTGGGTTCCAATCACTACATTCTGATCCTTTCCCCTACCCAGGTGCCTAGAAAATTAGGTCACTTAAATGTAGATTTCAAAATATAATCATGCTACATGGGTCAAGGCAGATGCCAGATCAGTCATACCACAAACACATGTAAAAAGTTTAACGTGTCCACTACCCTGTGACTTCAAAGTGGACACCCCAGGTGTAGTGTTGGGTTATATCATATTTTGGGGCAGCAAATGTATAATATATCGACTATATTATGAAGAAACTCACTGTGAACTAGCCTAGAAAATTAATCACTATTTACCACTTATTTCTTTGGGAAAGTAAATTCTAACCAACTTTGAAAAACTTTCTGGAACACAATCCATTTATAAGTTGGAAGTGATCCGTACCTAAAAGTAGATTTATTTTATGCTTCACAAAGCACTCTAAAACAAACACATTAACTCGCTTGAGCCTTGTATCTCCATCAGTTAGGGCCAAGTATTATTATTCCAATTGGAAGGAAATGGGCAGAAAAATAGCTTGCCCAAGATCACGTAGGAAGCAAGCGACAGCTAAGTCTTAAATCTAAATTCCCATCTCCCACTCCATCCTTTCTGTTATATCACAATGCCTGCTTTCTTGGGTAAGGTTCAAAGAACTGACATTTTCATCATCATAATTAAGGCCGGTTTCTGCTTTCCACTCATTAACTGGCACATACCATCTGGCTTTGCACTGCTTTGCTGATTTTCTGTGCAGCAGTGAGGCAATCCTAGACCACTGGTTTTTTCCATATTTCATTACCGCTGCTTTCAGAATTTCATCCTAAAAAAAAAAAATAGTCGAAGAAAAACAGTATATTTAATCACAGAACTACAAGTGAAAAAGACAAAATTTAAATTAACTCTAACAGGGTAGCCAGCAAGAAAAATACACGTTTCCTAGATTTAAAAAAAAGAAGTACAAAAACCTCATTTACTATCATAACAAACAGCAAGCCAAAATCAGCAAAATGTAAGAAATTAAGAAAACATCTCTTAGAAGGACACCTTACCCTCCCTTATACACAACTCTCCTCCTCAAATAAATTGGGATGAGTACAACCCAATCTGAGAAACCATACTCGACAGACTAACAAAAAGTATTGTCCAATGTGTCCAACTCATTCACTAATTCATTCATTCAAAAAACATTTCCTCAACACCTACCTTGTACAAGGCCTCAAACTGAATAGGACACATCCAGCCCACAAAAAGCAAGTCAAGACTCAAGACTCTAGTGACTCTAATCTCCAATCCAGGCTCCCTGTCTCCAATTTACAAATGGCATTTTCTCCCCAGTCCCAATAAACCACATCTCAGATCTACTTTAAGAATTAAGTATTTCTCCCCCACCTCAACAATCAGCTCTCTCTCCAAATACTATTTCACCAAAGCACCCATTCTGATATGTAATTAATCAATCAGAGTCCCAGAGGAGGCCAGCAAGCTAAGACACCAGGAATAGTAGAGCCAAAGATGAATGTACTTGGGGCATTTTGCTTTGAGGCTTTTTTCCACACTGAACTTGAACTACATGCCTCGTATATGAGCTACACCACTCCACCCCACCTTCCCATCATCAAAGATTTAAAAAAGACTGCAGAAGATTAAAAAAAGAAAAAGAAAGAAAAGACTGCAGGGCTTTGGCCACTGCAGAAGAATCCTGCTGTTAACTGATTTCGTACATCTGTTTCTCCCCCAGAAATTATCTCTTCTCAAATTTAAATAGCTTGGTTCCCTCTGTAAGTTGTGAGGCAAGGTT
The DNA here is from genome assembly GCA_030015415.1 of Cynopterus sphinx. Taxonomy (NCBI): domain Eukaryota; kingdom Metazoa; phylum Chordata; class Mammalia; order Chiroptera; family Pteropodidae; genus Cynopterus; species Cynopterus sphinx. The sequence continues at coordinate 48,268,082 of CM057386.1, read as the reverse complement.
ATCCCTGACTTTATTTGTAACTTTGCTGCAGTACTGCTATACTTAAACACATCTTCAACTGTGTATAGAATAGCAGTTATCTACCCTACTAGATTCATTCTACAAACATTTGCCAAGCAACCTAGTTCGTGTTGGTTACTGGCCTAAGTTCGAGGGATACTAAGATCTGGTTCTCTTGCAGTGCTGTCTGTTGGGGGAAAGAAATAGCAACTAGCACTTACTTAAAGCCTATTATGTGTCAGACTCTGTTCTAAATATTCCAAATATATTGACATTTAATCCTGAAGAGACAGGTATTATCATCATGCCCATTAGAAAAATGAAAAAAGGAAAATGAGGTCCTGAGAGGCTAAGCATCACATAAAAAAAAAATATATATATATATATATGATGCTTGCAAAAAGACAAAGCAAGCAATAACAAACGAATGGAATAGGAGCCATGCGTGCAATGGGGGCTGCAACTAATTTTTACAGGATGAATGGGCAAAAATTCCAGGAAGACCTCCTGAACTGAGTTTTGAAGGATGGTGAAAGATGCCAAGCAGCAGGAGAATACTTAAAGAAAGCACGATATAAAAAGACACAGATCATTAAAAGATGTGTGCTCCAGAAACTGACAAACTCAGAGCACTCTGCACACAAACTGCACTAACATGTTATTTCTATTTTACTCCCTTCTCTACCGCTCTTCGGTTCACCACGGGCACTACCCGCTACACTTCTGGAAGCAAAGAAATTGCTGTCAGTCAGTTTATCCCATCTGGCTTCTATCCAGGCGGAGGAGGAGTGACGGGAAGAGACAGGCCTTGGGATCTTTCAGGAGGACAAACGAGTTATGCCTTGATTGATAACAGATAACCAGAGGTATGCGGGCATAAATAAATGGGCGATTCAAGCTGCCTTCCCTCTGCAGGGACGTCAGTGAAGAACCAAAGTTGTGACCCCAGCACTTCGTTATTTTTGAGTATCAAGTAGAGAGGCACGGTGCCCCGGCGGAGGAACGGGGTACCTCCCCTGAAACCAACTCCCGCCGACGTCCTATCTCCCCCTCCATACGCGGAGCTCCTCCAGGACGCGGGGCGCGTCCTCACGTCAACAAATATCCACCGGGGTGGGGGGGGTAGTCAGATGGTGAAATGACGGTCCCTGTCTTGGAGGTGCTCAGAGAACGGAGGGTGGGCGCTCGGTGAAGGCCCGGGGGGCCCGCCCCGCGCTGCCCGACCCCCTCTCCCCACCACCACCGCCACCACCGCCGCGCAGCCCTGCAGGGCATCCTCCCGGCCCGGCCGAGCTGCCCGCGCGTGCGCACTCGCTGCCGGAGGGGCGCGAAGGGCAGCGGCTCGGCGGGAAGGGGGGGCTCACCTCGGTATTCCTCCACACGCCCCCCTTAATCATAATGCGAGGCATCTCGGCGGCGGGGGGTCTCGGCAGGCGGCCGAGAGGAGCTCGGGAGACGCAGTAACGACGCTGCGGCCGCGGGCCCGCGAGCAGCCACTTCCTCCCGTCGCGACCTTCCGCTTCGGGAAGCTCGGCGCAGGCGCGAGGCGGCGGGCGGGGCGCCGTGGCGCAGGTCTCGCGAGAACGCGCGTGGCCGGCCGGCCTGAAACCGCGCAGCGCGGCGTCCGCGCCGGGCGGCGGGGAGCGTGACGTCAGAGCCGCGCCGCGCGCAGGTCCGGGCGCGGATGCGGCGCGGCGGTGACGTCCCCGAGGGGGCGCCCCGCGCGTGCGGCGTGTTTCGGCTCAGCAGGTCGTTAGTCATTCATTCGGCCCTCCCCCAGGCATCTAACGAATAGGAGTTTGTGCCCGGAATCCTTAGGAAGAGGCAGTAGCTCCTGTGAGCCTCAATGTCCTACCCCGTAGAGAAAGTTGTACCAATCTCGTAGGCTCTAGAATTAAATAAGAGCGGGAACCTAATCAGGACCTGATACACAGGAAAGGCTCAAAGAAAGTGTCAGCTGTTCCGACAAGAAAGGCAACCCTCGGGGGTCAGAGGTGGCCCCGGAAACCCTCTGTAGGGTAAGTGACGGTGGCCTCCCGCCCACTCCACCCCCAGCACCCAGTCAGCTGCTGAGCCCCAGGAATTGTTGCACTGGAACCGAGAAGAGGCCAGTCCCTGCCGATGAATCTCTAACAGGTGACACCCAGGAGCTGTCTGCCACCATGGAAAGGAATTAAGCTGGTCCCAGATGCATTGAGGGGAGCAGAAGTGAGAGCGCAGAGACAGAGCTTAGGTCCTGCCTGGGCAGGAATCCCTGGATCCAGTGTGTTCCTCAGTCCTAGATGCATCCCTGTTCTTGAGTTCTGACGATCCGTTCTTTAGACTTTAGCCAGTTGGATTTGGGTGTCTATTATTTGTAAGCAAGATTCCTAACAAATCTAATCCTCTCTCAAGGGCCACTTCTGACCTGACATTCCAGGAGGCTATGTTGATGTCTTCTTCCCATTCAGGACCACCTGTATCCCATATGTCACCTTTGTACCAACTAGAAAAAGGTGCCTCTTCTTCAAGGCACTTGACTCCTGCTGGAGAATGTCATAAAATACTCATGTTCGGGGAATAGGGCACTCTTACTACACAAAAATTAGATATGCCATGTCTACAACGTAAATTGTGTATGCATTATACAACCTGCTAATCCGGACAGAACAGTTCTGTCAACTGTCCCCCAAGGTGCCCCTGAACATGCAGATTGCATGTCCCAATTTAGGATTCAGAAAATGCAACACCAGTCCAGTTCTGATGTGTCTAAAATCAGAGCCCCATAGCCATGAACACCAGAGGCTGTCCTCCAGCATGGCATGGGTTGGTCATTCTACCCCGCCATATCACCCCAGCCTCACCAGCCAGAACTTGAGGATCCCACAAAAAAAAAAAAAAAAAAAGCCATTTCTTCCCCAAGGGCTTCCAAGCATCTCTTGCAAGACAGCCATAAGGAACAGTCACCATCAGACAACCAAAATGTACCACCAGTCACTGTGAACATTTGGGAAAATGAGTGGTCATTTCTTTAAAAAAAGATTCAATGAGAAAGAGCCTCCTACTTCTTTCTCATTCACCCAAATATGTTCCTCAGAACACTAGGTTACTGCATTAAAAATGAACAAGTTTTCTATAATTACTTGAATTTGAAAAAGCAGCATGCTCCCTTTTACAGAATCACCAAAATTAAAGCCTAAAAATAAATAAATGGGACTACACCAAACTAAAAACCTGCTCAGCAAAAGAAACCATCAACAAGGTGAAGAGACAACCATCCAAATGGGAAAATATATTTGCAAGCAACACCTCCAATAAGGGTCTAATATCCACAATACAAAGAACTCATATGACTCAATAACAGCAAAACAATCCAATCAAAAAAATGGGCAGAGGACCTGAACAGACATTTCACCCTAAAGGACATACAAATAGCCAACAAATATATGAAAAGATGCTCAATGTCGCTAGCTATTAGGGAAATGAAAATCAAAACCACAATGAGATACCATCTCACACCTGTTAGAATAGCTATAATCAACAGGACAAGTAATAACAAATGTTGGTTAGGATGTGGAGAAATAGGAACCCTCATACACTGCTGATGGGAATGCAAATTGGTATAGCCACTATGGAAAGCAGTATGGGGTTCCTCAAAAAGCTAAGAATTGACCTATCATATGATCCAACAAACCCTCTAGTGGGTATTTACCCCAAATACTTGAAAACTTGAAAAGACATTTGCACACGAATGTTCATAGCAGCATTATTCACAGTGGCCAGGACACGGAAGCAACTGAAGTGTCCTATGATAGATGACTGGCTAAAGAAGCTGTGGTACATAAATACAGTGGAATATTACTCAGCCATAGAAGAGATGAAATACTACCATTTGCACCAACATGATGGTCCTTGAAATAATCATACTAAATGAAATAAGCCACACAGAAAAGGTTGAAAATCACATGATATTACATATGTGTGCTATGAACCTTAAAGCACCAAATGAACAGGACAAACAGAGATTCATGGACATGGACAATGGACTAGTGGTTACCAGAAGGGAGGAGGGAGTGGGGGAAATAAAAAAGTAAAATGTTAAAAAGAATTTTGTATAGTATGAAAAAATAAACTGGCATTTAAAAAAAAAATTAAAGCTTATAAGAAGTTGTAAGACAAAGTTTTAAGAAGTTGTCAACTCCCCCAACCAGATATGTGCAAAGTCTTAATCCCTGGTACCTATAAATATAACCTTATTTGGAAATAGAGTCTTTGCAGATATAGTAGGATAGGATAGGCTCTAATCCAATGACCAGTGTCCTTACAAGGAGCAGAGACATGCACACACAAGGAGAAGAGTATGTGAAGGAAGAGGCAGAGGTTGGAGTGATGAATGTACAAGCCAAGAAACACTAAAGATTGTTGGCAACACCAAGAATTGCCAGCAACACCAGAAGCCAAGAGAGAGACATGGACTATATTCTTCCTTTGAGACCCCAAAAAGGAACCAACCTTGCTGACACCTTGATTTCAGACTTCCAGCCTCCAGAACTGTGAGAGAATAAATTTCTCCTGTTTGAAGCCACCCACTGTGTGGTACTTTGTTATGGCAGCGCTAAGAAACTAATACACTCTTTTTAACATAGCATTTCCAAACTAATTTGAGATGAAAAACATTTTTTCTTATAATATCTACTGATATGCAAGAAACACATTTGGGAAATTCTGGCCCAGGAAAAAGAGGTTGGAGGTCCATTCAGCTAGTGTTAGGAAAGAGTCTGAGTGTCAAGTTACTACAAAATGGAATTCCAAGCACTGTAAATGCTGATAATCCATGTAGTATTGCTAACCATGGTTAATCATATTAATTGGCTTGAGGTTCACCTACTGAGACTTCCTTGAGCTGGGTCTAATTGTAGTCTGTAATTTTTTTCTCAGAAGCTCACCTTCACGGGTATTATTGCTAGGGAGTCCCCTGTGTCCTGAGGTGGAGAAGTGTTCCCAACGAGAATTCTTCTCAGGCCCCAGAGGTTCAAGAGTTTTGTCTTGTTTTGTTTGAGCTTATTTCTCAGTTTGGGAATGATATTCCAGTCAGGTAATTTACATCTATACCCTGCATCCACATGGCTTTGGATTTACGTTTCTCACAAAAGACTTTTATCCACATGCATATACCAGACCCCAGACTCAAATGTCTGACTACATCTTGGACAGTTCTCTCCGTGGGTGTCACAGATTCCTTTATCTCAACTTACCAAAATTGCACTCCCCCCAAAAACACTCTATGTTTCTCCACGGGATTCCTTATTTCAGTAAATAGCACAAAGTTGCTGGCTGCCAGCTGCCATGCACAGTTGCATAAGTACCTCACTGCACAAGGGACAAAGAGGGCTGAAAGCCAGCTTGCACACTGCTTACCAGGTGACACAGGACTGTGGCCAGCAGGAGGTATATAGATGCCAAGTGGGATAGACTCTACATGTTGACTCTACATGACTCTACTGTCAACAATACCACCATCTACCTCGTTGCCACTTTTTCTCCCACAGCTTTTCCCATCCATTTTTAAGCCATCCCAAGACGTCTTGCCACTTTTACCTCCTAATTAGCCCTCTCCTTTGTGCCACTTCTGCTGTAAGTTGCCAAATTTAGCAAGTAAAAATACAGAACTCTCAAATCAGAATTTGAGATAAACAACAAATAAATTTTATATAAATTATGCTTTGTGCATCCATTCTTTCCTCTCTAAGAGAACCCCAATTTCCACTCCAGCCCACACTGCACCCAACCAAAAGAACACATTTCTTACCAGATGATCAAACCCATACTCACACCATCACCACTGGAAGCTGTACTCACACTCTCTACACATTTAGTGGAGGCAGACACATTTCCTTAGAAAACTAGGCCATTGTGATATTTGGCTTCTTATTTGATATGAGGTTGGATCCCTCTAAGAACAAGAAATGTTTACTTATCATGTATATATTTCTTACAAACTCCAGGTTTGGAAGCTTTGGTGTTGGCTCCTCAAGTTAGTAGTGGCTGCCCTATCCCCCAGAGTGGGCTCAAGCTGTAACTCTCCTGGAGTTTCCCAGCATTGAAAGGACACCAGGCATCTCAAACAGGCTCCCATGTCCTTTTCCAGAGCCCACTGAGAACTTGGCCAGTAGCCCCCCAAAAGGTGCACCATCCCACATCGGGCACATTACTGAGGTATTATGCTCCTGATTTTTCAGCCAGGAAAGAAAAGCCTCTTCACCTAGAAAAAAGAAAGGGCTGGAACAGCTGGAACACTCATATTTTTCCCATTTCCCATCTGCCTATGCCTTAGTTCCCACCAAACACACATGAGTGTGCACACAACGCCTGCCCAAAGTTGGTTACTGAACACTTCACCTGCCAGCTGTTAGGAGTGCCATGGAATAAGCCCTGGGCACTGAGATGTGCCCACAGAGAACCCCAAATCCAGTGAAAACTGCCCATTTCCAAGGAATAGAATGTGGCCCTGCAACTTCAGAAATTTAATCATTTAATAATGTTTTAAATGATATCTACTCAGGTTTAGAGCAGCACCTAGAAATTATATAGACCTCTCTGAAATCGAAAGACTACTATAAATCTTCTGAAACCATATTTTGGTTGTTTTTCGTAATATTTTTACTATGTAGGACTCCTCCCCTCCAAACATCAGAGTACCTTCAGAGAGCAGTTTCCTGTTCCACCTAGATAATCCCATCTGGAAATTCCTGCAAAACCTTTTTCGTCTGTATTGTGTTCTCCATTAATCACTCACACAGGTGATTGCAGTTGACATTTTTACGTTTTAAGTAAGAGCACAAAAAAAATATTTTTTCAGAAGTTAACATATTTGAGAAAATCTGTTGGCAACCTCTTTTTTTCCTTTTCTAAATTATTTGGTTTTATTCTCTTTCCTGGATTTTGTTGGGGAGTGGGGCGGGTCTTGTGTCCTAGGGGCAAGATAATTATCACAGAGGTATGCTGATGTTAACCCAAGGAGTGGCCCCATGCAGTTGCCTGCAGTAGCCACGCGTTCTCTCCTAGTTCGTCTGAAGGCATGTATGAAGAGAGCGTGAATGCACCATGTTCTAAGTCTGCTTCATTCACTTTGGAGTAGTTTGGAAGCAATGTTTTGACAGGGAAAGAAAGCATGTCTCATGTCTTGGGCACTTTGAGTCTCAGCATAGGCCCTAATTCTCTCTTTCCACTTCAAGGTTTTGAAGGGAGCAGATCTGTACCTCTCATTAGCCAACCAATGGGGTCTCCATAGTGGAAAGGAGATTGGCTATGAAAATGCAGTCATTGGTTCACTGCTGGGAGTCATAGCCTGACTGTAGAGGGTTGGCTTTTGTTCCCACCTCTTCCTCCAAACGTTTGCTTCTCACCTGATTGATGAGAGACCCTAAGACTGACTCATTACTGGTGCTTACTGAATTGTCACCCTGCTTGGCTGTGTAGACAGATGATATTGAAATGGGGGATGGAGCTACCAGGCAACAGTATTGATTACTTCATGGAGATCTAGCGTTCACATTTTTGCTGACATGTATCAAGTGAAAAGAAGAGAAAATCTTTAAAGGAATTAATGAAATGAGAATAGTTTTATCAAAATTAATGAAAGCTCACATCTGCATTTTACCACTGAATTGAGAGCATCCTTAGGAAACCAAATTTAACTGAATAATACTGAATGGGGGCTATATAGCAGTATTATATCAATGTTAAATTCTCTGAATTTGATACTTGTATTCTGACTGTTGGAGAATATACTTGACCTTAAGAGACACATTCCAAAGTATATAGGTATTTTAGGAGTAAAGGGTTATGACGTCTATACTCACTCTCGCATAAATCAGCAAAATAATAATAATATGAGAGTAATAATAATATTGAGTAATAATATGAGAGAGCATGAGCACAATTTTAGGCAGATGTTAACAATCATAGAATCTAGGTGAAGGATATACAGGTATTCTTTCATTGTACGAATCTCACAACTTTTCTGTAAGTTTGAAAGTTTTCAAAATGTAATATTAAAAAAAAAAAAGCAAAGCATAGTGATTCTACATCAAAGTCAAACATTTGATTTAGTTACACTGACAGGTGCAATCAACTGGAAGAAGCTCTCCAGAGTGTGGTCAGTGCATGCTCTGTGGGCCTGCTTCTGTTCAAGATTGTCTTGAAAAGTCCAAAGAACCTGTGGATAGAGGCACGGAGTTAAAAGTTGTGTTCCATTACAAGACCGAGAGTTGTCAACCAACACATTTGACCCATGACGTGCAGCCATGACATCTGCCCAAGGAACCACATTCGGCAAAAGACACTATCCACTCTGGGGGAGGCTCTGCCTTCTCTCCTCTCCATGATGAAGCCTCTCAAAAGCCTGCTTTTCTGGGCTCGCCTCCAGTTTTTATGCAATTTTTTGAAGGTTCTTTAACCCACCAGCAGGAAATAAACTGTGTATCAAGGGGACCGCTGGTCGCCAATTGTTAAGCTCCTCAACTTCTCTTATCTCATTCTTCAGTTTGTTGGCCTTCTCTTTCACCCAGAAAGGTAAGCTGTAAGAAGGAAACACCCTGAGTTTGAGTTTGTCCGATGCAAAATTTACAAACACTGTCAGTGGACAAGGCACTATATCCTTCAAAAGTAAGAAGACCTCCAGTTTAGAAGATCAGTGTCAAAATAAAACATCATGTTAGTTGTTCACCATTTGCCCCTGCCCCAAACCCAGATCTTTTTTCAGCCTTTCTCTGCCCAGGAAGATGACCCCTGTAGCTGACATCACCTTGACTCCTCCCTGCCCCCACCTTTGAGCTGGGTTTGGCTATTGGGAGGCACCAACAGGAGATCAGAAGGTGAGAAGAGAGAGGGTATTTCCTGTGTGCCCTGTCTCATGGGGTATCCCAATTCTGCCAGTGGCTGTGTTCTCCACCGCCAAAAGCCCTTCATCTCCCACTGCTCTGTGAACCATGATCCCTCCTCCTGCTGCTCAGACTTAGGAGTAAGGACTTCCCACTACCAGGAGCCTCTGGGTGATTCACTCTCCGTGTGAGTCCTCTCAACTTGCCCTCACATCTGTAAATAGTCCCTCATTTAACTGTCCTCAGAATTCCAAGTGAGTGTGCCTTCTGTTTTCTGCTGGGAGCTCAGCTAATGCAGATACTCAGTGTCTTCCCAGGTCTGTTGAGATTTGAAATGGCATATGCTGGGCTTCACTGTGTACGTTCCAAAAGGTACCAGGCAGTGTGATTCCTGGGATGAGTCAGAGCAGGGAGATGAAGAATGTTTTTATCTTTTAGCAGCTAGAACCTTTATTCTTTTAGGAAGCAATGTACCATGACTAGGGAAAAGCCCTAATAAACCTGCTGAAAGACCCTACAAGAAGGAAGAGGAGGACCACTATTTAGGTATTAGAAGGGAGCCAAGGTTATCATTTAAAACTGACAAAACAATGGTAGAAGCCCAGGTAAGAAGAGCAGGACAAAGAGCAATATACTGACACACATTTCTTTCTAGGTTAGGACAATATTTGGATAAATGAGGTTCAGAATAGAACTGAGCAAAAATATGAGATCAGAGGAATGATACCTCCTTCAAATACATGAATACTCCAATGGCTTTCCCTCTGCCTCTTCAAACACTAACCATCCTTCCTGGATGTGTCTGTCCTTCTTTTCCAAAAAAAACCTTATGTTTTGGAAATCAGAGGCTCTGTCTTTTTGCTCCATATAACCTTCCCCTTTAGTGCATACCTAGCACACCACATGCATCTGGTAGTCTGTCAATATATAATAACTATTAAAGACATGAGCAGCCCAGCTGTCAGACTCCACAGACAATTGCTTCCAAGTGTCTCACCAAAAACCCTCTATAGATACTGCCCTGCCCACCTGCTGGTATTCAAAACTCCTTGTGTATTGGGTGTCTATGAGTTCCTCCATAGAAGAAAATAATAAATAATTGATATTTTTATAGAGATAGCATAATTTAAAACATGTGAGATAACTCACGTGGGAATTTGTGGAAGAGGCTCAAGTGGAATAAATGTATCAAATTTCTTTTTATAAGGTACCCTGAAAAACAGAAAAGTTAATCATAAAATTGGCTTGGTTCCTACAGCAAAGAGATCAATACATTACTGTATTCACTAAAATGTCTTATTTTCTCATTTTAATTGTCAAGTATGGGCTTCAAAACCATCAGGGCCATAATTCTTATTATTTTTATCACTTTTAGTAAACATCATTAAATCAAATGTGGTTAATTTTTAATTAGCATTTTTAATGTAATACACCAACTACTTTTCTTTTAATTTAATTAACTTCTCTTTCTCCTCAGTCACTTTGATCTAAATTTAATTCCAAGTGTAAGTCAACCCAAATAGTAGTCACTAATCAACAACCTGATTTGGTATGAAAATCAAAGTCTTTAGATTTTCATAACAATAAGAATACAATTAACAACCACTTTTTTGTAATCAAGACCTTGTGTTTAATTTTAATTATACATGTACGTGTGTGCATACACTAATGAATTAAATATGGACTTTTTAGAAATTTTCACCATCTGTGTCATCTTGTGACCTATCCCTTTAATATAATTTATATGTAGTAGAGAAAAATACAATTCCTTTAAAGTTAACTAAATAAACCTAGTATTAACATACACTTACATTGAAAAATTCACAGGTGGGAGAGTTGATCCTGCTTTGTAAAAGCCCTTACTCTGTTCTGAGTACATATATGGATTATCTCCTGGAGTTAACTTTGGGATTCCATTCCTGGGATCAATACCTGTGAAAGATGTTTAAAAACAAAAATTATAAAAATGGCTAAAGATGATCCACAGATTTGACATGGCAATGGAAAAAAGATAATTTAGAGGTTTATTATGAGGAATATATACGTGTCTTCAAGTTCTTTTTGCAATTGTCTCACCTTGAGAAGGAGATCAAAGTGTGAGCTTATGTTTGGGACATTTTCTAAAAGGCCTTGTTATGATTATCTCACCCAGGGAAAGAAGAATAGCTTAAGTTTGAATGGACTGTTTGGTTTAAAATGAATGATAAATCAGAGGTATCTATACAATGATGAGAAATAATTTTGGCTTAAAATCTTTTTGTTCCTGAGCGTTAGTGCACTTTCAATCCCTCTAGAAGCAACAATCATTGAGGCTCTGCCTCTCTGACGGTGTCAGGAGGAAATCAGCTAATGAGAGTGCAGTACCTCCTCTGCTTCAAGGACTGAGACAATGCAGCAGCAGGAGGTGGCCTTCCCAGCGAAGGGGAGTTAGGAAAAAGTCCACTGCTGCTGGGTGCCACTGCTTTTCAGCCAACTCAGCCCCTTCAAGTAACCCGGAACAAGTAACTAACCACATGAGCTCAAAAGGACTCAGGCAGAATAAGATGATCACTTAAACCCTTTTGATACCAGACGCACAAGAGAATAAGCCTAGACTGCAAGCAAACCAACCTTGGGATCAGAAGCAGGGATGTGTGGCTGGAAGCAGGTCTTCCTTTTTAGCCCATACACTCAATGAACAGGACTCTTTTTTTTTTCTTTTAAAATGTTTGTTTTGATATTACTCAATTCAACTGTACCCATGATGCAAGCCATAGGGAGAGCTAGGCGAGATTTTTGATAAGCTGTTTCCTACCCAAATTCCTTCTTCTAAATCAGAGAAGCCAACTTACAATATAGGTGGAAGTACTTGAGTTACTAGAGTATTTAAATTTTTTTGCCATTCTCTTTCAAAAGCCTCTTCAATAGCTAAGAGTTCATCTAAATTTTTTATTAACTCTTAAGTGCAGTGAAACAGCACCAACTACACTCAAGGATTGAGCACCTGCTGGGTATGAGATGCAGAGGACTCAAAGTAAGGAGAATGGAGAGACCTTATCTTTTGAATCCCAAACCAGAGCACTGACAAGTAAAGGTCAGGCAACAGCAGGAGGTTGTGAAAAGGGTGTGGACTTTGGAGGCAGTCATGCCTGAGTGCAAATTCAATTCTGCAATTTCTAGTTCTGTGCCCTTGAGCTAATTATTTAACTTCTCTAAGCCTCATTTATAAACTGGTTGTTTTAAATGTCTACTTTAGATTTATCATGGGTACTAAATGAGAATAGTCTGGACACATAATCAGCATTCCATATATGGTCACAGTTATTAGTATTTGAAATCAGGACTAAACTACTACCATCCCCATCCCAATTTTTTTTTAATCTGGAAAATACAATTGCCATCTACCTAAGGTATAAACCTTTCCCTAGAAAATCTTAACTAGTTGGGGAAATGAGGCACGTATATAAGGAGATTAAATAATACTATATAATGTGGTAAATGCCATCCATACACTACAGAACAATAGTTCTAAAATTTTAGCACACCTTAGAATCACCTCGGGAGCTTGTTAAAATGCAGCTTTCCAGGTCCCAATCCAAGAAATTCTGTATCAGAAGGCTTGGAGTAGTTCCCAGAATCGGCACTTTTTACAAACTGTCCAGTTGATTGTAATACAGGTGTCTGAAGATAACATTTAGAAATCACTATTGTCAAAGATTTCACAGGATAATGTCAGCAAGTAGAAATGGAACCAATGACTTGTGTGTAAGTAAAAGATGTTACTCCTAGGAGAAAATCTCCCAAACACCACCTCTGAGATAATATGTTTAAGCTATTAGGTATGATATGGGATCTTGGTATAATTTCTGAATAATCCACAAAAACAGGTATCAGTCCAAAGTGCTGGCCACTGTGTATCAATAGCTGATAGATCTGTAACACAACATGATCAGTTCTAATGTTTGCTTATGTTTAGACAAACCATGTAATCTAAATATAAAGACATTCAGGAGGTAGGAAATGGAATGTACACATTAAAATCAAAGAACCATATGAAAGAGCAAACTGTTCACCAAATAACATATTTTGCCCCACATTTCTCTAACTTGATGCAGTCAGGTAGAGTCATGTTCTAACCAATAGGCTATGAGTAGCGACGACATGTGCCACCTCCAGAAAGAAGCATTTAAGAATTGATGTGTGACCCTCCAAGCTTAAAAAATAATGTGAGTTGGATACAGAGAACAAACTGATGGTTGCCAGATGGGAAGGGATTTGCGGGGCAGGGTGAAAAAGGCAAAAGGAATAAGAAATACAAATTGGCAATTATATAACAGTCACAGGCATGTAAATTTAAAGTATAGAGAATATAGTCAATAATATTGTAATAACTATGTATGATGCCAGGTGGGCACTAGACTTATCAGGGGGATCATTTCATAAGTTATAAAAATGTCTAACCACTATGCTGAAACTAACGTAATATTAAATGCCAACTGTAACTGAAAAAAAGTTTTAATTTTTAAATAATAAGGAAGGAGAGAATTTCACAAAGGAAGAAGTGTTCAGTGTCAGATTTAACAATATCAAGTGCTGCAGTGAGATCAAGAAAAAAAAAGAAATAGAAAAAGACTATGGCATTTGATGTTTAAAGAAGTTATTGAACATCGTCACCTAAGAAGTAATTGCATGAAGACAAATCAACTAAGAAATGCATAAGACAGAGGAACCTGTTAACTGGTATCAAGAAATGTAATCCGCAAAATTCTGACTACGGCAAACTCTCAGAAACAATGACCAATTTTTTCACCAAATAAATTGCAAGAAAAAAAGGGAGGGAGGACTCATATATTAAAAGAAACTTAAGAGGCTTTTTAACTAATTGCTAAATGTGAAACTTACTTAAATGAATTATAAATACTTTTAAATTATGGCATTTGTGAATCAATTGGATATTTTTTTTAATGCCGAATAGATATTAGGTGGTATTAAGGAACTATTGTTAGTCTTTTAAAGATGAGAATGGTATCGTGGTCATGTTAATAAAAATAATCCCTATCTATTAGAGGTACTTAGTGATATATTTACAGATGAAACTACATGATGTCTGAAACTTGTTTTAAAATAATCTATGGGGGAGAAGGATTAAATAAGATGAGGTTAGCCACATGTTGATAATTGTTGAACTTAAGTATTAGGGACATCTGTTTGCTTTATGCTCTTCTCTCTCCTTTAGCACATGTTTGCAAACATCCTGATAAAATTTTCTTCCTTTTGAATAAAGGTAGAATAGGTGTTACCACTGGGGTGGAAGGAAGGAAATGTGTTATATTCAGGGAGGGGCCTATTGGAGGCTTCAAATATAAAGATCATATTCCATTTCTTAAGAGAGTGAGACGTTTACCAGTGTGTGAAATTTTATTCTATATAGTCAATAAATATTTCATAAATATGCTCTCGCATTTTCTCAGTATTTATAAAAACCTTAAGAGAAAAGAAGAAAAAATAGAAATTAAAAATTAATAAATACAAAATTCAGGTAATGTTTACTGTTGAGTTAGGAGGAAAGTGAGGGCTTATTGTTAGGACTTGGATCAGCATGATAATCCCATTTTCTTCTGAGATACACTTGTAGCTGGCCCAGTGGTGCCCAGTGAGCTATGAGTGGAAGAAAGTCTCCCAAGAACCATAAAATGTTTCCTTCCTTCTAAAAGGGGAAGACAACAAGAGAGTTTCCTCTCGTTCATTTCTTAAATATGGACATGATGCTTGGAACTTCAACAGTTATCTTGTGACCATACGATGATAGTCATGAAGAAAAAACTCCAGCACTACTAAGCATGGTAGTGCATAAAGACAAAATGAGGGGCATTAAAAAATGGCATAGATGATAGAGGCTCTGTTCATGCCTCTGATGACCGAATCAAAGTTTTGACGGAAACAAGGGGCGGCAACAAAGAAAAATCACCTGCGATCTAGATGAACACGCCGTACAACTAGGGAGAAGTCCAAGAAATCACCCTACAACAGCAGAAGGTAGGATGGGACAAGGACGCAGGGCAACACGGTCTCCAGCAGCTGAGTGAGACCGAGGCTGTGCGAGCAGCAGAAGCCTCTTAAAGGGGCCGCATCTGCAAGTGGATTTTCGCAGTGACGGACCTGCTGGCTCTGAGCACCAGTGCCAATTCAGCTGCATGCAGGGGGCATCAAGGTCTTACAGGAAGACATTGTAGGAAAGAGGGCCAAGGCGAGATTTGCTCTGCACAGAAGTGCGGGCAGCATAAACTGTTCCCTGTTGGGCCCTCCCCGCTACCAGTGCACCAGACACAGCACCGGCACAGCTGTGATGTCATTAAACTGGGTAACAGAGGTCGCTTCGCCCAGAGGATTTCCTGAAACCCCGCCTCTCCCAACTCACAGTCCCACCCAAGCCACATCCAGGTATATCCTCAACAAGTCAGGTGCCCTTTGCTGAGCAGCACCTAGGCTCACGTTGGAGGCAGCTGGCCTCGGTTTCTGGTGTGGCCTCCTGAGGCATATATAAGCACAGCATCTGTGGATTGCTTGTTGAATCTTAACAGGTGGCTACAGAGGGATAGAGCCTTGGGCTAAATTGGCCTTCAGCTGAACCCCTCAGGACTGTGCCACTGGACACCTACTTCACAAATCCACACTAATAAGACCGGAAGACTTCAGAGCTTTGCTTAGTACATAGAAACAGACCCAGAAAGGCAGCCAGAATGGGAAGACAAGGAAGCAGAAACCATATGAGAGAACAGAACAAAGATCTAGATACAATGGAGTCAAGTAATCTAACAGATGCAGAGTTCAGAACACTGGTTGTAACAATGTTCAATGAACTTTTGGGAAGTGTAGATAAATTCATCAAAGAGATAAAAAACATGGAAATGGAAATTATAAAAGGGAACAAGTCTATAATGAAGAACATATTATCTGAGATGATAAGTATATTAAATGGAATAAACGAAATAATAAATCAAGTGAATAAAGAAAAGGATCAAATGCCCTATCTAGAGGATGAGAAAGTCAAGGTTACACCATCAGAATGGCAAGAGATGAGATGCCAAACTATAAAAATAAGGAGCATATGGGACATTATTAAGGGTCCAAAGATCTGTCTAATTGTCATTACTGAAGAAAATTAAGATATTAAACAGCTGTATGAAGTAATAATAATGAAAAAGTTTCCTAATGTGGTGAAGGAAATGGACATAACCCCCAGGAAGCTCAGAGAATTCCAAAAATCAGGGTTCCAAAGAGGCCCACACCAAGACACATCATAATTAAAATGCCAATGGTTACATACAAAGAAAGAATATTAAAAGAAGCAAGAGAAAAACAGATAATTACTTATGAGGGAATATCCATAAGACAGGCAGCTGATTTCTCAAAAGAAACTATGCAGGACAGAAGGGCTTGGCAAAAAAAAAAAACCATATTCGACAAGATGAAGACCTAGGATCTACAATCAAGGATACTTTATCCAGCAAAGCTATCATTTAGAGCTGAAGGACAGATAAAATGCTTCCCAGACAAAAATAAACTAAAGGAATTTATCACCACCAAGCCAGTATTACAGGAAATGTTGGAGGGACTTCTTTAAGAAAAAAATATATGTAAAAGACTCACTTCAGATTAAAAGACACATTAAAGACAGACTAAAGGGAAGGGGATGGAAAAAGATATTGCTTTGATGGACCAAGAAGGTATTTAAGTCAGACAGAGAAAGATAAACACTATATGGTTTCACTTAAATGCAGAATCTAAGGAATAAAAAGAACAAACTAATCAAAAACAGACTCACAAATGTAGTGGATAATTTGGTGACAGAGAGGAGGGGTTTGGGGGACTGGGAGAATGGGGTGAAGGATTAAAGAAGTATGAATTAGTAGCCAAAGGATGGTCAAGGGGATGGGAGCACAGCATAGGGAATGTAGTTAGCATTAAAACATTGGTTAGGTGGAGGGTCAGGGGAGGGAGAAAGCAATTGGGATAGTTTTACAAGTTATACAGATGTCTAACCAATGTACTGTATACTTGAAACTAATTAAAAAAAATAAAATTTTAAAAATAAAATAAAAATGGAAATAAGCAAAAAAAAAATAAAAGATAAAATGAGCCTATATCTTTGATGCCATCACTGGGAAACCTGACCATATAGGCCACCTAGATTTTAAGGCTTCTTAAATACCTAATAAATATCTTATGATTTAAGCCTCAGATAATAAATTTTTTTTCTCTTACTTATAGCCAAGGGCGTTTCTAAATAACATGCAGCTAAACTTGGTCCCTTCCTGGTTTTTCTCTGTTGTTTCAGATTTAAACCAGTTAAATAAATCCTTCTTATTCTACGCTGTGGCTGTGTCTCAGTTAAGAGTGGGAAGCAGGAATGTGCACATGCAGGATCACATGACATCAAGACTGTAGTGGAAGGCTTTGGGGCTCAGGTTACTGTCTGCAAACCACACTGTCTGCTGTTTGCCTTATCTCTGCTACTTTGGGAGTTGGCAAATATTTCTGTTGTCTGCTAAAACGTGTTATCCAGTCTGATCCTCAGGAAACCATCCCCGTCTTCAATGAATCATGCGAAGCATAAATTTATTCTCATGAAAATATCCCTGAATTGATGATCCAGAGTGCATCATACTGTGGCCTCCCAGCATTGCAGTGTGAGACCTGTGCAGCTTTCCTGGATTGCTCTTTCTCCTTCTCTCATTCTTTCTCTGTCTTAAACTCCACAGCCTTTACAGGGCACAGAAATGCAGCTATTCTTCTACGACTCCTGGGTGGGTGAGCCCCCAAGGCTGGCTTTCTGCCCATCCATTGCCCACAGCTATCACTACCGTCAGAGTCAGGGTATCTGGCACTTCCCTCTGAGGCTTGAGGTCATCTTCAAGCCCACTCTGAGACAGAAGCCCCAGCTAGTTTATGTCCAATCATCCTCGAGATTTTTACCCCACGAGTAGGGCAGGAAGCAGGGCTCTTCAAAGTCCCCACATCAGTGACAACTCTCTCACCAACTCTAGTACAGCTTTTTCACATATTCTCTATCCAAACTAAAGCCTTGGTTTCCAAAACTTTTTGTCTCCAATAAGAGTTTAAAAGTCTATTTTAAAACTCAAATTGAGAATTTTCTATGTCTTTCTCTTTGTATTTCTGCAACACAATTCCACTCACTCCCACAGCAGAGGCTGCCTCTTACACAGGTATTTCTGTGGAAGAGTGTGCCATAAATGGTCAGTTGGTACTCAGCAATTCTTTAAGGTCTTTCAATAAATTATGGATAGGTCAGGACAGAGAAATCACCAAGTTACAAACCAAGGATAGAAGCAGATGATAGATAGATGATAGAGATAGATATGCTCATCTCAATTACCTTTAATTAAATAAGCTATGAAATAATAACATGCACTTCAGGCTTAGGTTAATGGAATATTTTCCTTGTGAAGAATATAAAGTACAATTTAAATGCATATGACAGGCACCATCTAATCGAAACATGAATTATTTTCTCCATACTTCAATGAAGGTTTCTATTAATATCTGAGAGAACTTATCTGGTGATTTAAATGTCACATTAGCATTTCATGAAATTCAGAGAAAAACAAAAATGTAGATCAGCGTATGTTGTGAGTTCTTTGCCAAAAGTGCAGCCTGCCAACCATCCCCCCTTTCCTATCTTCCTAGATGCACTAGGTGACATGGTAACCTCGCAGGGCTGCACCAGCTTCAGAATGCTGGGCCTGCAGAATCACAACTCAAGGGTACTTAAGGGCATGGCACAGTCCAGGTCCAAGAGGAAAAACATTACCGTATTTCTTCCTCCCAAGGCATTTGTCCACCGTCTTCTCTGACAGAGACCTCTTGTTGCTGAGGAAGACCCCATTAAAGAAGCACTGCTTTCCAACATGGTAGGTGTGAATATTGCTGCTAAACCTTGGGTAAAATGTCCACTCAGGACGCTGCCCATCTTCTGCAAGACATCAGAAATCCTTCCATTAGCACCAGTCCCAGCCTCATACTGCAAAGGCATGACAAAAGGTTATGAAAACTCCCCAGACACTCTCTGGCTGTATGACCTTCATCTGCATGTATAATTCCTTGATTCTGCACCAGGGCAGTGTTAGCTTTTGTGGGACTAGGCACAAAAGGAAGGTAAGTGGAGAGAAAGCTGTCTAAATCAGAGTTCTCTTTTTTTTCTTTTTATCCTCTCCTCCAAAATTAAAGCCAATTTTATGGTTAGAAGTGATGTATGGGTTAGGAAACTCAGAGACAGTTATACAAGCACCTATAATGCAACTTTCAATTCTGATAAGTGGGTAGGAAGAAAGGAATAACCATCAACCATGTTAGGGCTGGGCCAACCATGGCAACTTAACTGAATGGAACATGGTGTTGGTAGCAACAATGGCACTAGAATATGTGCACACGTGCACATGTGATTATGGTAAATGAGAAAGGTTGCTGTGAGACCTCAGGCAAGTTACTGGACCTCTCACTGTCTTTGCTTCCTCATTGATACTTTTCCTATAACATTGCTGAAGTGGTTTTAAACAACAAAACTTCCCCTAAATAGCTCTAGGGTTACTTGAAAAATAGTTGGGGTGTGTGGTGGCCAAGAAAAAACACAGGTCTATAGCCATGCCACCCTGAACAAGCCCGATCCCATCTATCTTGAAAGCTAAGCAGGGTCAGGCCTAGTTAGTACTTAGATAAGAGACCACCTAGGAAGACTAGATGCTGTAGGTGTAAAGAAAAAAAGAATAAGGAATTGTAAACTGACGAAGTCCTGGCAATCTGTGAGGTCAACCAAGGGTTGCCACACCAAAAAAAAAAGAAAGACAACACAGGCTTTGGAGGCAGGCAAGTTTGACTCCAAATCCTATGACTATTTTCTAGCTATGTGTACTAGCATGGGTAGCTGAATCTCTCCAAGCCTCAGTTTCCTTTAGTGTAAAATGGGTAGGTCTCTATTAGCCACATAGATCTATATGTATTGACACAGATAGAGGTCCATGATCTATTCACATAGAGTGAAAATAGTTTGTATACTATTTGCTACCACTGAAAATAAGGTTGTATACTATACACATACACATACACACACACACATATACAAACAGATATAGATTTCAAAATTCTGGAAGAATTTATATATATTTATAGGTATGCATGTATACACTCATATATATGTATATCAAACTGTTCACAGCTATTAGGCTGAATGGGGATATTTTTGGAGAATATTGGGGAAGGGGTTTCTATATTTCACATACTTCTTTATTATTTCAGAATTTTGATACAGTACTTTTATGGTTTTTATATGAAGGCATTTCATTTTTGGAAAATATATAACAATGTTTTTCCCAGCAGAGTTGTTGTGAGAGTTAGAAATGAAGTGTTTCAAAGGTCTGGCACTTAGTGGGACTTCAGTGCATGGTACCCAACAGTATGGCAGACTTTTGAAAATACCCTAGGCATGGAGGCATGTGGAGGAGGATCTATGACTTACTCACTTGTCTGCAACTTAAGCAGGCTGAACTCCTCAGGATATTTATCCTTTTGGACTTCAGGCGATAAGGTTTCAGAGGAGCGATCAGAATGTGACAAGGAGGATTTCAGATCCAAATCTGCAGCAAGGCTGGAAAAGAAGCAGAGGGATTAAATTCTTCCATGTGCTTAATTGGTATTTAGAACCTGATCTTGTGTATCTTACACTAGAATTACACTCACTTTTGAGAAGTAGGCCTACTCCTCCATAAACGTACATAAGCATACAATTTATTTATTCACAATTTGAGGGGACTTAAACATGCTCAAAAGATGCATGCTTAAAAAGAGCACTGGTTCTTTAAAAGGTTAAATATAGATTTATCATACACTCCTAGGCATTTTGGGTACACCCAAAAGAATTGAAAACAGAGACTCAAGCAGATACATGTATGTAAATGTTCACTGCATTATTCATAAGAGCCAAAAAGTAGAAACGACCCAAATATTCATCAAAAGACAAATAGATAAACAAAATGTCACTTATACATATATTTCAGACATAAATTGAATGAAGTTCTGATACATACTACAACATGGAGGAACCTTGAAAACATATTTAAGTAAAATAAGCCAAACACAAAAGGACAAATACTGTATGATCCAATTTATATGACATATCAACAATAAGTAAATTCATAGAGGCAGAATGTAGATTAGGTTGGCAGATTACAGTGCCAGGGACTGGGGAGAGGAGAAAATGGAATTATTGTTTAATGGGTACAGAGTTTCTGTTTAAGGTGATGAAAATATTTCTAAAATTGTAGCAATAGTTGCATAACATTTTAAGTGTAATTAATGCCACTGAATTGTATACTTAAAAATGGATAAAAAGGTAAAATGTTTGGCTATGAATGTAAAAAAATTTACCACAATTTTTTGAAAAAAAGGAATGATGTATTGATACATATTACAACATGGATGAACCTTGAAAATATGCGAAATTAAGGAAGCCTGACACCATGGACCACATTTTGGTAATTCCATTTACACGAAATGTCCAAAATAGGTAAATCAGTAGAGATAAAAAGTAGATTAGTGGCTGTCTAGAGCTTGGAGGGTAGTAGACATGAGGTGGGTGACTGCTACAGGGTACGCACTTCTTGGGGTGATAAAAATGTTCTAAAACCGTGGCAATGGTTGCACAGGTGAATACACTAAAATGCATTGAGCTATACAATTTAAATGGTGAATTACATGGTATGTGAATTATGCATAAAAAAACTGTTACAAAAACAGATGCATGTTCAATAAAATCATTAAATTGAAATTGAAAAACAATAGTATAAAGAGAAGAGGAAGAAATAATCAAAAACAAACCTAGACAATTGGTTATAATAACAGAGGATTATGTTTAGTGCTGAACTTTCTGGCAGTTAAAAAGGCCTCCAACAAACTATTGTGGGTATAGAGAAAAAGTAATCACTTCCGGCTACCATCACAACAGATAAATCTAAGAATAATTTCAATTTTAAGAAAGTTATTTTGAAGAAATTAATAGGAATTTACTGAGAAATCTGAAAGATTTAAATTAATAAAAAGGCATGTGATATTTCAGACTGGGCAGCTAGCAGAGTAAAAGAAATCAATTTGAAATCGATTTGTTGGTTCAGTTTAATTCCAATCAAAATTACAGTGAAAATTTCTGATAATTTAAAATTATTCTAAAATTTGAGAAAAAATAGTAACAATCAAGGAGAGCTAAAACAGGTTTTAAAAGGAATTGTGACAAGCTGGTTTCCTGATTACCACTCTTTTAAAGAGTAGCATAGACTTGAAAAAAAGAACTGCCAGTATGTGTAAAAAAATATATCAGAAATGGTTCACAAAGTAGGGGGAGGAAAGCAAAGGGTCATAAGAAATGTTGCACTTAACAAATTAGCTACCTATAAGGAAACAGAAAATAACTTAGATGCAGATGTAACAAAATAAGTTCCAAAATGATTAGGTAGTAAATATTTTTAAATCAAGATACTAAAATTAGAAGAAAACAGGACTGACTATTCACATATTCAATAATATTTATTAAATCCCCAGATGGGAGAAAACTTTCCCAGCTTATATGCAATAGAAGAAATCACAAAGCAATATAAGAAAAATAGATATATTTGACTCCAAAATATTAGAACTTAATATGTTAAAATACAACTTAAAAGCAAACAGAAAAAATAGAATATGTAAAAAAAAAAAGTAATCATTTCTGGTTTAAGTTGCTTTGTATGTGATAGATGGCCTTGACCAAGGTTTTCAGATATGGTTATCTATTATCAAATCCTAGACTCTTTGTTCATAGCATTACATCACCCTTTAATTTGCATAGTTTCAAAGCAACTTCATATTACGTGTCTCATTTGCTCCCTACTAACAATCTTGTGATGGCAATAGAATCATTTCTATTTGAAAAGGAAATTAACCTTTAGAGAAGTTAATGATAAAACACACCTAGATAAGATCAGAGCCAGATCTGCAGTCTTACTCTAGACTATGTGCCCTAAAAATCATAAAGAACCTTAGTTTAATAACTCAGAAGTCTTGTGTAGCTTGATCTCGTTTTAAATTATACATGTATACTAATATCTTTGAACTTGGTACTGTGTAGATAAAGCAAAAATGCAATAATTCAGAGTCCTTCTCCCACTGAGTTCAGAACAAATGATCATTTTGACATTGGCATGAAATGAGTCTCTCTTAAATATTTTTCAAAAGGCTTTGCTGAACAAACTGTGTAGAAAAAAAAATTGCAAGGATAAAAGAAAATTTCCAAAAGAACTGTAGAAATATTAACTACTTTGTTTACTCAGCAAACATTTATCCGAGTACATTTTGTGGCTGGCACAGTTCCAGACACCGGGGATCCAAACACATTGCCTGCTTTCAAGGAGCTTAGGTTGAGGGGCAGAGGTCAGATAAACAAGTGATTGTGGAAGAATGAGTAAATGTGGGAAAAAGCAGTTTTTAAAAAGAGTAGTATAATATGATCTCAATTGTGTCAAATAAATATATATTTATATGCATAGGAAAGAAATAGAGGTTTCTTATGCATATAAAAAATATCAAAATTTTAACACTGATTCTCTAAGTGGTGGATTATGATTTTTATTTTTAATACTGATTTTGTATTTTCAAAATTCCTACAATGAACCGAAATTATGTTCATTAAACAAAATTTTTAAAGATTTTCAAAACTTTTACTGTAAAAGAAATATAAACAGAGAAGAACACATCAAACATAAATACATTTTTATGAATAATTATAAAGCCAACATCCACGACAAGAAACAAAACAAAGCCAGCCCTTCCCTCCCATTCCCCAAAACTATCTGTGTGTCCCTTTTATGGAGAGGTAACCATTATTGTGACTCTCACTCTCAAGGTAATCATTTCTTTGCTTTTTTTTAAAGATTTACCACATATGTGTGTATGTATGTATGTATGCATGTATTTCCAAAATACATAGTTTTTGAACTTCATAATAGCAAGCACTCGCACAGCACTTCCTGTATGTCAAGGAGTCATCTAATCACTTTACATGTATCAACTCATTTAATCCTCACAACAGTCCTATAGAGTAGTATCCATATTTTAGAAATAAGAAAACTGAGGCCCAGGGAGGTAAAATAATTTGCCCAAATTCACAGAGATGCTAAGTGGCAGAGCTGGGATTGGAACCCAGATAGTCTAGCTTCAAAATCTACGTTCTTGCCAGAGATGTCAAGCTACCTCTCAGACTGTTGGCTATCTGGTCAGACTTCACCCCACTGTTCATGGCTCTTCACTGGACCCTTACTTACTCTAGGTGAGCAGACACTCTGCAGAAACCTGGAGGCTCACTGACACTTAGATCTGTTTCAACTGAAGATGAGGTGCTAACTCTTTGGGCAGAGGTTATTGTGTTGGCAAAGCATCCCTTAGATTCCAGAAAATCCTTGTATTTAGTACCTGCAGCACATAGATTTGATTACATTAATGAAAATACTTCCCACTCTATTATGTTACCCTAGATTATAAATATTTTTTTAAAAATCTAACATTTTCAAGCATTTACTGTACACTAGGAATTGTATTGACATCATACACATATTTTCCCATTTAATTCTCATAACCACCCACAGACGTAGGTATTACTTACCATTCCATTTTACAAATGAAGAACCTGAAAGTCAGAAGAATAAGCAACTTGCCAAAAATCACAGAGAAAATCAACATCTCTGCCCAGATTTGATCATAGTTCTTGTGACACAACAGTCTAAAATCCTAACCACTACGCTCGACTGCTTGCCCCTCAACACATATAGTTTGTCTGCCCTGAACTAAGTGAAAGAAAAAAGATCTAACTTAAGCTATATTACTGTACATTGTACTGAGCATCTCAATACAATTTTCCAAAGGGTTTGTTCATAGGAGGACTGATGAATATAGCTGTCAATCATAACCCAAAGAACTGTCTTCAGAAACCTCCACGGGTTCCCCTTACACTAGTGTCATCATTCGTTTATACACACATCTACCCCACCAGACTGTGTCTTATTCATCCTAGCAGCACTTACAACAGGGCCTAGCACAAAATAGATGTTCACTAAGTGTTTGAGCAAATAAAAGAAAAAGAACTCCCCAACCACCTGTAATTGTTAGAGAGGTATATCCATTGTCTCCAGTCCACTATACAATCACTGCTTCATGAAAGACACTCTCTTCTCTCATCGTTTTGTATAGGTGTGTGCCTTGTCCATTCACTTATTTTAAATGTCAGATGAATAGTGCATTTCTTTATGCACAACTTCATAGAGCATAGAAACTCAATAGACATGATGTAACTTCTGGTTGTAAGAAAATTACAAAAAATAAGATTCAGACTTCTCTGATGTTGGAGAGCAATTTTAGACTGCTGTTCCTCCTACATGATATCATGCTTTATATGTATATGGTGTCACCACTTGCCATCTGCAAATTTCTATCATCTATCAGTAGGACTGCTACTTAAACCATTTTTTATTAATTTCTTTTCTACTTCCTCTCAAATTCATAGAGCAAGTAGATGATATCTTTTCCTCTCTTGTCAAGTCTCAACCCTATCTCTTAAAAGGACTTTGCCTGTGACTCTACAAAGTTGGAAGGTCAGCTGAGCTTCTTTGTCCCCTCACAACCTCCCATTCTGGTGTTTCTCAGGGTACGGCATAATAACTGTCTGCATTGGAATGAAAAATACAGATTCCCAAATCCCACTACAGACTTAGAATCTCTCTAAGTGAGGTCTGGGAACCAGCCTTTAGAACAAGTCCCCCTCTACTGGTAGCTCTTAGGCTCATGTTGGCAGTGATTTTCCTCCCCTGCAAGTCTAGCTCCATCACTACACTGCATTCCACCCTGTGCCACCTCCTGATTCCCAAATGCACAGTATTCCCCAAATTTGCCTGGTCACGAGAATCACCTAGGGGTACCTGTTTAATAACATGCAGATTCTAGGGCTCTGACCCAGACCTACTGGGGAAGACCTGGGAATCAGTATGTTTAAGAAGCACCTCAGGTGTTGATTCTCAGGGCCACGCAAGTGTGGGAAAAGTTGTTCTGGAATATGCCACGGGGCCTAGAGCAGCCCTACAGGTATAGTGAGGTCAACTGGTTGCTTGAGGTGTGAGTAATTGCGATGGAGTGGAGCCCAACAGAGGGGCAAGAAAAGGGCAGAGCTGTGAAGAGGACAGCATAGGTTCCCCATAGCCAAAGGAGTAACCACCCATATACTGAGCCACAAAAGTAACATCAACAAATATAACACATTCTACACTCTCTGACCACAATGTAATACAATTAGAAATCAATAATAAAAAAAGACAGCCAAAAAACATCCATAGCTTGGAAACTCAAACGACACTTGTAAATATTTCATAGAGAAATCGTAATGGAAAGCATAAAGTGCTTAGTGATCAATGACCTAAGCACTATATATCAAAACTTGTGGGGTTCAACTAAAGCAGTAATTAGAAACTAGAGTCTTAAATGAATATGCTCTATTTCACTGAATATAAGACACCATCCATTGTAATAACATTATTTTATGCACCACAAAGAACAAAAGCTGCCAATTAAACGATGACATATGCTTTCTCACTTAGAATATTTATTTTATACTTATTGAAGCACTTTTAAACTTAGAGATTTTGATCACGTATCACTTCTATATATATTTAAAGAAGGAAAAGATAAGCAAAATAAATTGATCACGGCATTCTTAAACCTTACTCACATTTGGAAGTTTGATTACTCACTTTTCAACTCAATCACTCATGTCCACATTTTCCACCTTAATTGACCTCGGTACAACAACAACATGGGTGAATCAGCATCTCTTAATGAGTGTTCCTCTATTGCCTCTGAAGTTTAACCACAGACACACCTTCTGCATTATTCAGTGCTCATACAGCGAAGTTTATGGCAAATACTTCACACCTGCCACTGGGCCCACAGGACTGGTAAGACCGTTCCAACTTCAGAGATGCAAATTTGAAAAATGCTTATCTTAGATTTGATGAGTTAAAGTATAAAAAAAAAAAAGCCAAAGATTCCAAAATTAATGAGCTAAGCTTTCAATTCAAGAAATAAGAGAAAAAAGAATAAACCCCCCAAAATAATAAGAAAATCACAAAAGCAGAAATGAATGAAATAAAAAAGGTTATCAGAAGCATGGATTCATGGAAAAAACTAATAACGTAGATAAACAAAGTTCAAGAAAAAAATTTTAAACACAAGTAAACAGTATTAAAAATAAAAAGGAGGTCATAATTACAAATCAAATAGAAATAACTTTACACCAGAAATGTCAAATAACTTGTTCAATATTACAGAGCTATGGAGTAAAATTTATAAAATGTAGTTTAATGTTATAATAATCCAGGTGGCACTGATACAAATCCTAACAGATAAATCAAGAAAACAAAATAGAAGATGTAGATAGAATAAATTTTACATGATAATGGTGGCATTTCATCTCCATGAAGAAAGGATTGATTATTCCAAAGAATTGCTGGAATAACTAATTAACCATTTGAAATCAAAATAAAATTAAATCTCTCTTATCTCAAAATAAGTGCCAGATAAATTAAAGATTTGAACATAAAACTTAAAATGAAAGATACACCTAAAAAATGATAAGTGAATGTTTATATAATCTTAGAGTGGTGAAATTATTCCTAAGAAAGATATTAAACACAGGCAAAATAAAAGATCTATACATTCAGATACATATACATTTAAAACTTCCATAGCAAACTATAAACTGGGGAAAATTTATAACATACATGATAAGAAAAAAGAGTTAATAGTCATGACAAATTATGAGTTTTTATAAATTTATACGATGAAAATAGATACCCAAAGAGGGGGAAAAAATAGGCCAAAGGAATGATTAGATAATTAGTTTTTAAAAATAACACACATACAAATAGCCCATATACACTTGCAAAAAGTTCATCCAGTCTAATAATCAAAGAGCTAAATTTAAAATGAGATACTATTATTCGCTATCAGTTTGCAAATACCCCAGTTTGGCCCACCTTGGAGGAATGGCATTCTTGTACATTGCTGCTGGAAATGTCCCCTCTTACTGAAGAGCAATTTAGCCATATGTGAAGAGCGTATGAGCAAAGCCTATGAGAATAGTAGTTTTGATCCAATGGCTCTACTTCTAGACACATACCTATGTAAAAGTTATGAAACTTATGTATGAGGGTGAAGAAAGGACCCACACACGTAGAGAATAAGATCAAGAGCACAGAGGGATGTCTTCTAGGTTGATTCTCATTTGTAAATTCTGAATTATTTATTATAGCATTGACTTACGATCATTTTTGCTCATAGGTTTTAACAACGGCTGCCTTTTAGTAACACGGAAACATTTAAATTGTATATTTGCCACTAGAGGACTTGAGAGTTAACCAAAGCAAGAACTGGTTGCTAAGAATAGTATCAGAGGGAACCTTTTTGCCAGTTTTTCACTTTTTTTTTTAATGTGAGGGGTGAAATGTCAATATATCACATAACCCTGAGAAAGGAGCAGTGAAATCATATCCACAAATTTAGCATATTTCCTTGTTTCCATAAGAAGTTTTATGTTGGAAACACTCTAGAAAGTGAACTGTCACTGCTGTTAACAGGGATGGCTTACCTGACGGGCAACCACAAAAAAAGCAGTCTCTCTGCTAAACTGGCAAACATCACATTCTCCAGGTTAAAACATCCAACTGGCTACAGGATCTTTCTAGAATTAACTCAGCTTCAAACATGACCTAGAGAGACAAACACGGCCTCAAGCTGCCTCTCCACTTCTGCTCAGGTAGGAAAATAGTGCTGGAAGCGTAAGTCTAGTCTTTCCACTCTGATATGGATGCTCCAATTGCGTAGAGTGACGTCAAGTAACTTTAAGCAAGTCAATGACCTCTCCATGCCAAGCTCCCAACGCCTGCCCCCACCTCTCTATCTAGCTCACTAGGCTGTGGTTAGGAACAAATAGGCTAAGGTACATCCTTTGTGAAAGGGTCACCATTTACCATAATGTTATTCAAATGCAATAAACATCCAGTAAGCCATAAGAGAAGAAATTCTAACAAGTCACTAAAACACTATGAGATAAGATACTGCAACCAAAAAGACAAAGAGAAGGTTCTGGTGACTAGAAAGTAATGGGGGGGGGGGAGTTTAGAGAAATTCTGTTTCTTTGGTACCATCTGTAGTGTTCACAATAATTATTTCTATTTCTTTGGACAGGAATAACAACCTTACATAACCAAGGCATTTTCACACACTTGTCATCTCAGCTGACTTGTACAATAGCACTGCCTGGAGAGGAGAAAATAATACATCAAACAAAATTAACTAAACACCCAGTTTCACCCCTGCTTATTTGCTCAACAAACAATCTAAGGATCTAGGATGGTGGTTGTTAACCTTTTTTTGAATCATAGACTTTTCATGAGAAGTAATGAAAGCAATGGGCTCTCTGCTGGGAAAATTCATATACACCCACAGCAGTGCATTCATCTTCAATTGGTCTTTGGAGCCCTTCCTTCCTGACCCTCAGGGACTCCTTGTTAAGCAGAGCTCAGGTGTGGCCTCTTGAGTGGACACACCCACAGAGCAGAAAAGGAAGCCATGGGATCTTTGATTAGTATGGTCTGGGGGTCTCAAGCTGGTGCTCTTCTGGTACTCCCACCTCAGAAACATGGAGGCCCTCTACCCCACCCTTAATAGAGCATCTCCCTCCTTACATCAGATCAACCTGGAAACTACAGAAAGTTCTGGAGCTTAAAGTTAGATTTCCAGAACCTTCTTCCCCTTGCTGACCTAGGCATGTTGGGCAATTAAGGGTTCAAACTCCTCCTGCTCTACTGGCCCTGCTTGTAGGTGGACATGGTAAGCCATACCTCCCTTCTCTCCCCACACCTGTGAAGGAGGAGCTCATGGACCTGGAATATAGAAGACCAGGAACCAAGCTAAGATCTGATGGGGCACAAAGGGAACACTTTGCATTCCTTTTTGCAGCACACAGGCCACTCACCTATAATAGGCATATGCCAACCTGGGTGTATACTCACTCTGAGGTTTTCTGAGAGACTGGCTGTTCTGCTCTGTGACACTGTTCTTTCAAGGCAAATGTGCCCCCAAACATCTTCCTCGGCCTTGACAGCCAATTACAGAGCTATCATCCATTATTATTTAATTTAGACCTTTCTTTAAAGTGGTCATAATTTCCACTTGACCTATCTCATCCAATAAACAGTGCCACAAATCCACTAATATTGAGCAAAAGAAAACAAAAATGAGAGGGCATGGACTTTGAAGACCGAAAGACTCATGTCAAATCTCGGCTCCATCATTATTGACTGACGCACTGAGCACGTCAAACCTCTGGCCCCCTTACTCGCTTGTAACATACCCTGCAGACTTATGAGATCAGAGGGGTAATTTATGAGACTCTGCTTTGATGCTGCTCTCTACCTTATCAGATCTTGGGTTACTACAGACATAAGCTACCCAGTCAAGTAGGGGTTTTTTTATATCCCACCAAACCAGCCTCCTTTTAAACCTCAGGTGGTACCTCTTGGCTCTGGCATACTGGGATATGGCGACCAGACCCTCACTCAGCCCTCCTGATTTCTTAAACTCAACTGCATGTCCTCTCCACCGTGGTCGTCGTGCCAGAGGCTCCTTTCTCTCGAACCTTCTCCAGCTCTGCGCCGCAGGTCAGTCTGGAGACACAGGGGAGATGGGAGCTCCGCGGACGGTTCCCCGCGTACATGGCCTCACCTATGCACGTGTCGATTTGACAGATTAGAGGCACCCCGGAGGCAAGGCGGCACTCAGAACAAACGGGAACGCCACGCGTCGTTGAAGGTCAAGAGGGCAGGGCCGGCCTCCTAACCCGATCCCTGGCTCCCCAGAGCTCGGGTGAGCCCTCCCCCGCTGCCCCGCGCATACAGGCTGCTGCCTCCCTTTCCACTCGGGGCCTCCCGCGCCCTCCCCCCAGGGCTGGCCTCCAGGAAAGATGCGGCGAGAGCAACGCACCCACTGGCAGCCGAACTGCCGGCGACGAGGCACGGAGGAATGGAGAGCCCCGGGCCGGGGAGACGCGGGCGCCGCCGCGCGTCCCGCACAGGCGCGTCCCTGGTTGCTAGGGACGCCCACCCTGGCAACGCGCTTCCCGGCCCTGCTCCTTCTGCATCTCGGAGCTGTCTGGTCCCCTGCTGGTGACGGAGTCTTCAGAGAGGAGCAGAGCGAGAGCCCCCAACTCTGGCTGGGCGCTGTGGGCAGCGACCACTGGAAAAGTGGCTCCGTGATTCTGGGCCTTTTTAAAAAAAAAAAAAAAAAAAAAAAAACAGCGGTGGCTCTCCCTCGAGCAGATTTCATCATTGGAACTGTAGCCTCTGGTGGCTGTGAAGGACGAGTCCTCCACAAAGCTTGCAGATGTCCGCTTATCATTGGTATTGATGAGACAGGATCACCTACCACTTACAGTTGCGCCTTTTCTGGGCCAGGCACCCTGGTGGGTGATATCTTCCTTAAGCGGCCAGCTGCATTGTTCAAAATAGAAAGCTGAAGACGAGCAAGGGTTTGCTCAAGGTCACCCAGAAAACAGATTCATTCCCGAATTTCTTCACTCCGAATCTACCACCCTTTCCATCATACCAACTCGAATTTGTTTTACTAATCCTTACCAGCACCTAATCAGTCTTACATGGAAAACTTTCCTCCAAGACTAGTCTAACCCCCTTAATTCAAATTCAAGTCTAATTTCTCCCTAAGAGAAGTGAAAAAAATTTAGACTGTTTTTATTTTCAATCACATTTTTTACTGATTATAAAATAAATGGTCATTGTAGAAATCTTGGAAAAAATGGAAAAGTAGTGTTAACACTCATAGTCTCACAATCCAAATAAACCACTTTCTTTGAATATCTATTGTTGTACAAAAAATCACTTCCAAACTCTGTGACTTTAAACAACCATCATTATTCTCTCCTGATTCTGGGGACTGGCTACTCTAAGACAGGCTGCTCATGCTTGGGGTCTTTCACACAGTTGCAATGAGAAAGTGGCTAGAACTTCCTCACTCATATGTCTGGTGACTTGTGTTCTCCATTGGCTGAGACCTCAGCTGGGGCTTTGCCAAGTCACCTACACATGGCTTTTCCATGTGCTTTCTCACAGCATCTAGCATTCCAAATAAGAGCATCCCAGGAAGACCAGGCAGAATCTGTACTGTCATGGATGCAGGGAGAGGAAACTTTGACCACACCTCTCCATGGGAGAAATCAAGGTCACATTGTATGAAGAGCCTAGGAGATGGGGGAGCTTGTGGTCATCTTAGAAAATACAGTCTGCCATACCACTACTAATATTTAGGGAATATTTCCCACCTATCCTTTCTCTATGCACATATATGTTAACAGAATTGGAACTAAAATACCTATACAATTTCCTCTCATTCTTTTTTATTTAACATTATATCCTGGATATTTCTTATTAAAATTTAAGAAAATCACATTTTATATGTTTAAGTATCCCATGGTAGAAGAGGTAGAAGAGGTAACAGCTTTATAATAGAAATGTTAGTGAGGCAACAGCACAGTTATTAGTGGCATGACCCATTATGACAATGCCAGGAGTGCAGGGATTTTTTTTTTTTTGTCTGTTTTGTTCACTGCTGTTACACCAAGAACCTAGCACAGTGTCTGGCACATATAAGCACTCAATAATCATTCATTTAATTTAATGAAAAAATGGATGGATGGACTAATGTTAAAATGGTCTGAACTGAGACCCTCCCACTCCTGTTTGCATCCTCCTGGGAAGAAAGAGACCAGATCCCTAACTTGCACCAGGTTCCAAAACATCAAAATCTATTTGTCAGTCTAGGGATTACAGGGCTGACAGGTGAATCCCAAAATCGAAATTCTCTCATTCTCTGTGAGTCCTGTGAACTCACTCCTAAACCTCCCATTATTAAAACCTCCTGGGCCACTTTGCTTTTATTCCTTGGGCAAATTTTAGATGCCTCCTGCACCAGGCCTGCTGAGGCAGCTGGCCTTGAGATTTGGCAGGGCACAGGAGCCACCTGAGGGTGTCTTGGTGGACCTCATGCTCAGCCCACAGGCTCCAGCACAGGTGGAAGTTTCCCATATGCAGCAGCCAAGCCACTGGAGTTAGGCAGCAGAAGTGAGGGTGAGGTGGAGGGGTGCTAGGTATTGCCAGAAGCCTGAGGCCTCATGAAGCTCCCAGAAAACCCTGTGTCTAGCCCCAAATGAGGGTCTATCCAGGGCTCCCTTGCTACCTGGGGTGATGCTGATGGCTCCTCCCGTGGTTGTGCACCCCAAACCAAGCCTGGCCTAGAGGTCACCATGGAACCCACACGGGAATAGAAGGGCCTAATGCCGGGAATGGGGACTGTCCCAGGTCCTTGAGGTTGACTTGACCTTCTCTAGGGCCTTAGGGTCCTACTTAAAGCTCAACAGTCCATGATCCTGATGTGCCATGAGCCTAGATCTGAATGAGCCTGTGAACTTAGGACTCCAGGGCCACCACTAGCACATACAGGGTGTAGGTGCCTAAGCATTACATTGAACCATATGAAATTGCTGCTTTTGTAGGTCAAAAATGATTGCATAGTGACAATTTCATGATGCAACCTAATGGTAAAAGATGTATGCTTCTAGCAGTTTCCATGGCAAAGACAGCAGAAAGTGTGCTGGACATAAGTCCTCATTGACCCCCTCCAGCCTGTGGGACCCCACTTTGTGTTCACTGATCATGAGCTCAACTCTGAGAAGGGACAACAGACAAAAGGCAGGGTGGTGGAAGCAGGTGGACAGGGCAGGTTGCTGCAGGCGCTGGATAGGGAGGGTCCATTCTGGGTTTCTCTTGGGCTATGATGTCTCCTGAGCCCGCAGACCCTTGGGAGCAGCTGGAACAACTGTAAGAATTAGGTGTCCAGGGATTATAATGATATCAAACTTTACCATGTTCCTTTTGGGTGTTGGCCAGACACAAATTGCCTGTCATAAAAAGAAACTTGAGCCTAGAAGGATGACATTATTTGATGACTCAGAAGTCAGGGACATGGCAAAAAGCCTCTTGTCTTCGATAAACCTCAGGAGTTACAAAATAAACTGAGGATGGGGGTCTTAAACATTATTTCTACCCCCAGCAGCACTACAAACAGTCCCTCTTTTCCCCAATGTCAAGGAAAAGTCACCACAAAACCCTCATTTAACGTGCTTGTCCCATAAGCACCCACCAGAGGGCAGTGTAAACCAGGACATGGGAAGGAAATGTGATAGAAGATTCTCCACTGCAGCCTTCAGACTGAGGCATAACAGAGCGTCAGGCCAAGAGGCCACTGGTGAAATGAGTGTTGAGTGGATTACTGACACAGGATACCTTTTGAAAAACTTCAGTGGAGAAAAAAAAAAAGGAAGAAACCCTTCAGCGGTAGGCAGAGGGGGTCTGACAAAGATGTGGAGAGGGAGCATGAACTACCTCAGAACCCAGTAACACCATCAGCTCCCAAATCCTCAAAGGGCCTCACCACCAGTTCAGGATAGAAAAGTTATCATGTGCTTCCTAAATGCCAGACATGTGATTCACGGTGGGTAAAAATCAGTCACTTCCCCCAGGTGAGCACCTATGCTATGCCGATCTCTTTAGATGCATTATCTCATTTAATCCCTATAACAGAAAAGTGCTATAAGAATCCTCCCCATTTTACAGATGACAAAAGACAGACTCAGAGAGGTGAAAGACAGTCCAGTTAATAACTGGCAAAGTTGGCATTTTAACCCAGTCTCTCTAGATTCAGAGCCTGGGCTCTTACCACTCTATCAGAGCCTTCTTAGTATGTGCTCTCAGCAGGGAGGGGATCCATTCGCCATCTCCATACCAGCCAAGTGATTATCACTCTCATCACAGGCTGCACAGGAGAGGCTTGGGTGAAGCTCATCCCCAGAAGCACAAAATCTCATTGATGTGGATATCAGAGTAACATAAATAAATGACAAATATTTTTAAACGTATATAACATATACATCAAATAGACACACAGAGTAAGGATACCAGTATATGTGAGTACAATCCCTATTCTCTACAGATTTGGAAAGGAGAAGGCCAAATTGACCCAATATGGAAAGAGAGTCATGGCAAATCTCTCCGCAGAATGACGAGCCAAAAGTGGTACAGGCTGGGTACATTCGTATCCTCCCTTTGCTCCTCCAGGATTACTCCCCACTGTCCCTGCCCTGCTCTGTGCCCAGGAAGCTGACCTGTATGGACTGTATCCCCCAGCTTCCTTGGGAGGCGCTAGAGAGAGGAAAGGAAGAAAGTGAATCAGGATTTTTATTGCCCCAGCTCCTTCCCTGTTGGGCCATAGTAGTCTATGCTCCTCTCCCTAAGGCCACAGCTCCTGTCAAGGGCCTGCTCCACACAGCTCTCTCTGGGGTCCAGTCACTGCTCCCTTCCCTGGACCCTTATGCCTCAGGGTAGCAGTGACTCCCCACTGTTATAGCCCTAGGCACTGCCCCATACCTCGTTGACTTTCCTAAACCCACCTGCACCTTTACTACACTCTGCGATTACTCAGCTTGACTGTGCCCTCTTTCCCTCTGGAACCCTAGTGTTCTAGATGGATTAGCTTGATGAGACGGGAAGGCCACTGTCTAAGGAGCAGGGCCTGGCCGGAAGGGATATGCAAAGCCAACCAACAGAAAGCAAAGACTTACTTATAGGTTTAGGACACCAGATCTCAGAAGATGGATCTAACTGTACATTAGTTTCTGTGTGAGCCAAAGTGGAAAGAGAGGTGACAAGAGATATGGTTAACTTGGTTTCAGCCAAGCTGGGAGGAGAGATATTGGCATAATAATAGGAAGTTGAATGAACTTTGCCTGTTGCCTGGAATAGGTACTGGGCTCAAAGTCGGGGACAAAGAGACATTAAGTAATCCAAATTCTAAAGAAAACATTTACCAGTAGAGGCCAGATTATTAATAGTGTCTGTTAAGAGTCTTCCAAATGTCAGATACCCCAGGCATACTGATAGTTAGGGCAGGGCAGAGGGAGATAAGGCTGCTAAGGAAAAGAGAGATGGATGAAATCCAAGGAAGTGCTGGGTTATGGAAGCCAACCAAGAAAAGACAGCAAAGGAGGAACAGCCAGTGTGTCAGCATGATAGGGACTACAAAGTGGCAGCAAGTACGTCACTTGTGTGCTTGATAAAGCAGTTCCAAGTACAATGACGGGGCAGAAGCCAGGTTGCCGTGAGTTTAAAATAATCTGAATTTCAGACAAAGTATCTAGGCAAGAGTTTCAAGAAGTACAGCAGAAAGGGAAGAGAGAGAGATAGGGCCTAGCTGGAGGGGAAGAAGAAGGCAAGAGACCTGAGCATTTTGAATGCTACCAATGGCTCCCTGATACCACCTATTTAAAACAAAGTAAAACAGACAAACAAAACTTTCTAGTCTACTTAATATTCAAGGCTCTCAAAGTTTGACTCAACCAGATTTATTTCCTACTGTTCTCTCACCATCACCCTGTGTTTTGCTCAAAATGCATAGCTCACCACCTCCATTTTTTGGTTTATATTGTATCCTCCACCTGAAATGACTGTCACCTCCCCCAGGATAGCCCTATCCACTTGTACTGCCCATCTGTGGCTGGTTGGAACCCCATGACTCTAAATCTTGAGAATCTCCAGAGCTCACATTTATTCCATTCTCATGTTCTTTCTAATCTTCTGTACCTAGGCTATCTAGATACTTCTCTTATGCTCTCACTTGATATAAATTCCTTGAAAGCATAGCTTACTTAGCACTTATAAGTTCTCTTTACACAGTACAAGTTCAATATATATGAATAGATAAAAGTTTCAATGAATGTTAAAAAAAAAAAAAAGTCTGCCAAATCTCTGAACATTGTTGAATCACTCCTCTGGGGGAAAAACATAAGTAAATAAATGTTGTGGTTACATTCAAATATGACCGTGGGTGCCAGTGCAAGCTTCAGAGCCAGACTACTGAGTGCAGGTCTTGCTACTAACACTTACTCTCTGTGTGACCCTTGGACAAGTTAGACTCTGTGAGACTTAGTTTCCTCATCTGTGAAGGGGGATAATAATAGTACCCACTTCGCAAGGTGATTGAGCAGATTAATGAATAAATACATATAAAGCACTCAGAATGAAATGCAGATCAAAAAAGGCCAATAAAAGTGAGCTTTTGTTAAGAGTATTTACTTCTTTGACTGATTTATATCATAATGAAGTACAAACTCAAGTCTGATGCAAGAGGAGCTGAACAGCATTTGGCCTGGTCTCTTGGGGAAGGGGCAAGGAGAGAAAGTAATAAAAGCAATTTTCACTTTTGCAGGTTGTTGAAGAGCTAGACTAGAGGCCTTTGGGTAAGGGATTGGGTTATCCCCCTTGCCTTCACTACACACTCCATGAGGAGGGCTGCTAAATCCCCTTGCGTGTCCACTCAGTTGTTTGAATCAGGACCCGGGACAAAGAATCTCCAGAAGGACTAGCTTTAGGAAGAAAATGAGGTGGACTGCCTCTTGGGGCTGATGGACTCCTTCACACAAACTCTAAGAAAAACAGAAAAATGGCTGAACAGGGAGCTCATGGGTCTGAGAAATTCTCTCCTGAAAAAGGAGGGTACAAGACATAACTGGAGCAAGTGTATACAGTAGATTCGGAAATAAAGGCACATTAGTGTTCAGAGATCAGTCTGGCTAAAACCACCCCAGCTGTGGTTGTGATAAAGGTCATCTGGTCCATTTTACAAAGCATAGGTGTGATAGTGGTCACCTAGCCCATGGTGGAAGAGTCAACTTGAAAATCGTACTGCCACAGCCCAAGCTGGTAGTAAAATGGGGCATCCTACTGAGCTCCTCCATCTGCTCCTTTAGGTCCACCTCACCTTTTTCCTCCGCAAGCGTAAGAATAAACACTTTCCTGATAAAAGAGAAAAGGGAAAACAAAGCCAGCAGGTTGGCTGATACAGGCTGAGGAAAAACGTAACCAAAGGTGGGAGGGCTGCTTTCCGCTCAGAGTATTGTCAGTGAGAGTTGAGGCCTTGGTCAGATGTTACAAACCATTTGGTGGGACTCCTACATTTATTAAATATCTAGGCCCAGAAAAATAAGATATGTCAATGTCTTACTGAATACCACATATCTGTTATTACAAAATGGCAGCACGTTTATTGACATTAGTGTTTGGAGGGATTTATTCTGTCAGAATCTCACTTTCACTTACTCTTCATGACAACTCTATGAGGTAGGTACTATTTCTATTCCCGTTATCTCCAAATCTCAGTTTGGAGAGATTAAGTAACTTCCCCAAGTTCACAAGAACTTACAGAGCCCACACAGCAGGCATCTACACTTTGGAGGGCTGGTTCCCTGTGCTAATGACTTTTTAAAGTTAGGGAGCATCCCAGCTAGGGGTTAGTGGTACCAGTGCCACTCAGTACAGTCCCCTCCTTAGATCTCACATGTCACACCTTTTTATTATTGCTTCAGTGGCACATTTTGTGACCATGAGCCTAGGTAGATCCCAAAACTGGGAATCTAGCCCCTGCTAGGAATCAAGCTTCTACTCCCTGGAAACCTCGCAGACATCAGCATCATGAAAGAAAGACTCCAGAAAGGCAGAGAGGCCCTGTGCTCGCCAAAGGCACAGAGGATATGTGTGTGTGTGTGTGTGTGTGTGTGTGTGTGTGTGTGTGTGTGTGTGTGTGTCCTCCTGCCACTATCTATCCAGCATCTGATGGAGCTGCAGCTACAGTACTCCTTTCCTCTCATCTCCACCTCATTTTCTTCTTGGAAGCCTTTCCCTATTTGCCATGCTCAGATCCCACTATCATCACTTCCTTCTTACTCGTACATCAGCCATCTACTTCACTTATCCTTTTACTCTTAGCTTCTGCATTTTGGTCTTTATTTGTCAGTTATTGCCACAATAATGCTCTGTAACAAACTTCCCCAAAACTCAATGGCCTATAACAAGCATATATTTTGATTACTCATAGGTCTGGAGGTCAGCTAACATCCATCTACTTCAGGCTGCAGGTCAGCCTGCCTCGAGGATGCAGCTTACATTCAGGTTTGCTCCCTGGGACTTGTCTCATTCTCCTGGGATCAGCAGTTCCCCCAACATGTGATCTTCTCACGTCAAACGGCATAAGTACAAGAGGGATGAGTGAACTGGCACACTGTGGCTTCTACCCATATTTCTGTTGGCCAACGCAAGTCATGGGAAAACTCAAAACCGCTAAAGTGAGGACATACACTCCATCCACGCCAACAGGAGATAATACAAAATCACATGGCACAGGGTATGGATGTATAGTTCTAATACAGGGAGTGTGTGATGAGCTGAGAACAAGAATTTAATCCAGTGAATTTCATCCATCCTCACCAGTTCCTCTAAAACACCCAGGAAGTTAGGAGGCATTGGTCCTTTTTATTTTACAAGTAAAGGGAAATACACCTTCCTCTTCAGGCTTCTCCAACTCTTGCGAAAAACATGTGGTCTACTTTTCTGACACCTTGCTCACTAGTTCACTCTACGGGGCTTTTGAAAGAACAAGGCTTCAAGGCAGGACTGCCCGCTTCCCCCAAAC
Source organism: Cynopterus sphinx (assembly GCA_030015415.1). Classification (NCBI taxonomy): domain Eukaryota; kingdom Metazoa; phylum Chordata; class Mammalia; order Chiroptera; family Pteropodidae; genus Cynopterus; species Cynopterus sphinx. Next base: position 48,228,510 of record CM057386.1, on the reverse strand, counting down.
CAAATGTCCCCGTGATTCTCTGCTCTGGAATAAGGCATGGACATGTTCTCCTAACACACTACAATCCTTTCAAATTCCTATTCTGTTTTTTATTTTCCAGAAACACTCTACACCAGATAGAGGTGCCTTCTTCCCAGGTGAAACATGCCTTTAAAAGTTCCAAATGTTCTTTGCTCTGCTAAACGAGATTCAGATTTAGGGAAGGGGTCAGGGCAGAAAAGAGGCAGAACTACATACTTAACACATTGTTCTTTTAAAAACTCTTGGACACAAAACCTTCATATTTTAGGAAGCAAGTCTTTCAGAGCAGATGAAGAAGAAAACAGTCAGAAATCATCACTATTGGGAGCAACATCCTTCAAACATGGCTTCGATTTTTTCCTAAGACAATGTGGTCACCTCACCGCTGAGCATTTAACTGAACCCACTTAAGGGGAAGGAATCCACTTTATCACTGTGACGGGCAAGAGGAGTTAACTGGGAAGTTGGCAGCTCCCATTACTCACACTGGAGACAGTGGTCTGACACTGAAACATGAGCTGCATTGCAGTTCCTCATGGCAATGACAGGAAATGAGAGAAAAATCCATAAGAACAGTCTTTAAGGCACCATTGCTGGCTGGGAACTGTCGTCACACAGCTGGACATAAATAAATTTACACCAAATAAAAAGAAATGGTAGACACACGGTGGCCTCAGGGCCACAGACAGTCTACTTGATACCAAAAGGCCACAGCAATATAGGAGCAATCAGATTCACAGAGACAAATAGTAAAATGATGGTCCCCAGGGGCTGGGCAGGAGAGATGGAGAGTCAGTGTTTAATGGAACAGAGTTTCAGCTTGGGATGATGAAAAAGTTCTGGAGATAAATGGTGGAAATGGTTGCACAACAGTGTAATTGTACTTAATGCCACTTAATTATATACTTAAATATGTATGAAATTGTAAATGTTATGTCATTTATATCATATAATACAAATAAATAAATGTTTTAAGAAGTCCATGACCATTGGAAAAATCCTTCCAGCAGTTCACATAAGTGTACCTTTCTGCACCGATATTATTCTTCAATGACAAGTTTTAAAATGGCAGAGAAATAAATATGGGAATGAGAGACAGAAATAAGTGCCATGAAAAAAATAAAACTGGGTAAGTAGATAGAGAATAAAGGAGGGAGAGGCAGGCCTCAGGACAAAGGGCTTGCCAGACTAAGTCATGGATTACATTTTCTTTCCTAAGAACATCAGGAAGCAATTTTACACTTTTGCGGGGGGCAGGGGAGAAAAGGAAAGATTAATTTAAAATTCAAGTAACTAGTACAGCGTGCCAAATAGTCACTGCTCGATCTATCTATCTATTATATCAAAGAGGGCAATGTTAACTCATTCAGAGTAAATAGAAGTTTTCTCATTTACAATTGAAATTTCATTTCAGGAAATTCAAGGGCTTTTTGTTTTGCAATTTTACTTATTCCATTTTTCGCATCTTTTTTTATCTTGTCACAAAGTTTTGCATGAAAAACAAATGTGATAAATCTTTGTTAAAATCAAATAAAATATTCATATGTATATATACATTACACACATGTACATGCATGTAAAGAAAATAATTTTCAATAAAATTATAGGCAATTTTTTTGCAAGTCCGTGACCATATACTGCTGAACTTTGGCTTTCACTTAGGACTCAGCTAAAATCAGACCCAGATCTTAACTTTGGGGACTGCAGAGGTAAGCAAAAACTTTGGGGTGAGCCCCCAAGGAAGCCAGCTTCAAATCACAATTCAGGGACAGTTCTCATGACTGGTCCCACTCTACCTTTGCCTGCTTCTCTGTGTTCTGCAACTCACCTCTGTGCCCCAACTACCACAATCTGGACTCTTTTTCTGAGTTAATACTGTCTGGGGAAAAGAAAATGTCAAGTGTCTTTCGGGCATCGATATTTCTGCAAGGCTGTTCCAAAGTAATTAATTACTGACTTTCTTTCTCAGTCTGCCAAGTGCCATCTAATACCTTCGATTTATCATTCCCTACAGTCCTTTGCCTGGGTAAGGATAAGATCATCATCCACAGAGCTGACAACCAGAGTTAAATAATCTGTCCATTATCTATCAGCCTGTCATTGAGGATGAGAGTGAGAGGCAGCCAACTCTGCTTCTGTGAGCACGGTTTTAATCCTCTGAGCTCCTGGCTATTGCTTCGGCTTTGACCACTACTTAAAGGTGAAAGAAGACACTATTAGCTAAAGATCCTTCTGATTCGTGGATGATATTCCTAGGTAATATCTGCTCACCCACATCCCAAGAGGGCACGCTGGCCATGGGTGGGCGGAGCTTGGAACAAGAAGGAAAAGAGAAAGAGGGGCAACTCGAGATGTTAGTTTCATGGGAGACATTTCTCAAGGCAGAGAAGCTCTTCAATGGGTGTTTTAGCTCTAACCCTTAAGACACAAGTCTTTCTCTCTTTAAGAAAAGCTCAACACCACCTCGAGCTAGAACACCGGTCCTTGTTACTTTGGAAGGGAAGGGAGAAACATCTTCCTCTTCAGACTCCTTCAACTATTGTGACAAACTTATGGTCTACCTTTCTGACACCTTGCTCACTGGTTCACTCTGTGGGGCTTGCAGGGTGCGGCCTTGAATGCAGGATGCCTGCTTCCAAACCCAATGTCTGCTCAGCCTGAGGACTCGGCTTGACCGCTGCTCCAAAGAGCCTTACCTGATGCTCCAAGTCAGGGTTGGGTATTGTGCCCACTAGCACTGATGATGTTTTACATCTGTATACTCATCTGTCCATGTCCCCCGTACCTTGCTGTGAGCTCCCTGGTGGCAAGGACTCTAGGGTCTTGCTTGGCACATAGTAGCACATATTTATGCAAGTAAATTGAATTTACATCCTCCGCTTACATCAACCCTTTTCTGCCAACATTTAGAAAGTTTCTGGGGATGTTTCCAAATAAAGCTGGCCCTATTAGGCCTCAAAGCTTGCTACTGAACTCTTTCTAAAATGCTTAGAATATTTCTTTGACTTGTTAACATAATCTTTCCTTAATGTCCTGTGTATATTCATTGGCTTGTAAGTTTGGGTGCTCTAAGGGAGGTTTAAAATAGTTTTAAAAAGAGAAATTTTCTCTAGCTGGTAACAACACAGGAATGAATAGTCAAAGACACTCATGATGAAAACTCCACAGGGTGAGAGAGCTTTTTTCACCTTTTGCTGTTAACCCTGAGTATTTCCCTTCTCCCTACCTAAACCCTAAGACCACATCCCAGCCCATGGAGGAGAAAAGGTGGTAAGAGCAGAGCTCGTACGACCAGGCACTTCTCACTTCTGCTCCTAGTCCAGGGGCCAAAACTTACCACACAGTCATGCCTGGCAGCAAGAGACTCGGCATTGTGGTCCATGGAAAAGTTGAAGGTTCTATTACTAAGAGAGAGGGGAGAAATTGAATACTGGAGACAGCTTACAGTGCCTGCCACACCCATCTTTTATAAACCTTAATTATGGTACTATACTGTGGGTTCCTGCAAAGATGACTAAAATGTGCAGGATTAACGCCTAGCAAGGAGCCAGACTGCTTTAGTCTACAGTTCTCCAGACTTCTCTTAATGTTATGAGTATGCTTGCTCTAGTGGCCCCACTTTCTAACCCGCCAAGAGTTAGAAAAAAATAAACCCAAGATTTTTAAAATTTTGTATGTTAAACACACACACACACACAATCAGATGCATGTAGAAGTGGTTAATAAGACAGGCTCTGGAGCCAGGCTCTGGAGTCACTCACTGTGTGACTTTAAGCAAGTCACTTAACCTCTGTTTTTCCATCTGTAAAATGGGGATTATAATAGTAACTCACCTCACTGGGTTTTGTGACGATAAAATAAGTTATTACATATAAAGCTTGCTACCTGACACCCAAGTGCCCAGTAACAGAGAGCTATTACTATTAATATAAAATAAGTTACTGATTCCACAGGCCCTGAGTGAGTGTGGAAAAGATCCTCCTTTGAACTGAGCTTCTTGAAAGAGCTTTACGGCAGCACTTTTCACTGCTCAGAGGACCTTTTCCGTCACTCCCATGCTCTGGGCTGGGTTCCAGATGGCTAAAGCTGATGGAAGCCAGAGGACTAGAGAAATGGAGCCACTGTAAATTGGAATCAACTTGAATTTTGATATGTTTTATCTCATTCATATCCTGCATGCATTTTTAATGGCATCTCAAAGACGAGTAAGCTGATAAAAAATGAAAATTGCATTAATGTTAGGATTCCTAATTCTGTGTTTACTTTTCCATTCTCCAGACATCCTTACAGACAGAGGCCTCATTTCAAGAAGGGATAATGGAAATCTTTGCTTTAATTTATTTAGGTACTTATTGCAGAAGGGCTTCTCATCATAACTGTCCAGACCAAAGCCAGGGTGACCATCTCTATCCTTAAAAGCTCAAACAAGGAAGAAGCCACACGGAGATCAGATACTCTGGTGAGTGAGCTAATTTGATTCCCAGGAGCCACAGCCATCACATGATGCCTGCCTTTGTAGCACATATTCTAGAAGACAACGGCTATTTTGCAATCCCAAATCCCACCTACAGGCAAAAGTCTGCCCAAATATCTCTGTGAAAGGGGAAGGATGATGTGACAATACACTTACCTATAGAATAAACAAATAAACAAAAAAAAAAGCAAAGAAAAACAAAACCAATATCGAAATAATGTACCTTGATAGTGGAGCTACATATATGACATTTATTAAGACACAGAGTCTCTGTCCTCACTGTCTGAGGCTGGTCTTTGTAACTGAAATCATGATTGATCAGGGAATGCCACGGCCTTAAAATTTGCCATTTTCATTTCTTCCAAGGAACTGGAAAACATTGTCTCATGTTATTCTATATTCTCTCTTTTATATTTCATTTATTTAATTTTGAATAGGAAACACATCTACATAGCTTGCAAAATCAAAAACTAGAAAACCACTGTTATTATTTGTGTAGCCCTTCCAGAGCGATACGAGCAAATGTGAGTGTCCTTTTTCTATCCCATCCCTTTGTGCACAGTTGTAGCATACACTTGCATCATGCAGCATATTTTTCTTTTCACTTTTGGAGATCTTTTATAGCATTAAAAAAAGAACTTCTTTATAAACATTACACAGGACCCCCAGCCTTGGTCAACTCTGATGAGAGGAATAGATTTTTAATTTGACAGCCCTCCAGAAAGTTGATCGGGCACCTCTACCCGTGGGCATTGCTGGCTAACCAAACACACTGTCAAGCACTGACATGCTCTTTGTACACCTTAGTCCCTCCTCCTTCCCCTCACAGCACCAAAGCACCTCAGGCCCACGACTTCCCAACACAGCACAACCCTATCATTCACAGCCAGACTTAAATGAAGCTGCTCATTCTTTAGCTTTTTTATCTATACATACACTTTGTCCAAAATTAAAAATATATATATAAATACTTTTTTAAAAATCAGTGAATAAGTGATGTTGCTCCACTAACATGTGGCCTACAAGTTTTGAGTCCTCTTCCCCACTGTCTAAAATGAAGACATCTAAATTCTCCCTATTTCTAATGCATTCACAGGAAGTTAGAAATATCAGAACACTTTATCTCTGAACAGTTTAGCATGCATGTTACCAACTAGACTGAATACAGGTTTAGTTGTTTTTTTTTTTAATTACACATCATGAAGTGTTTTGACATGAGTTTTGACAAATGCCTACAATACCTTGGTTAGCCAGGGTAATGATGGTTTACAATTTTCTATCTGCCAGTCTGGAAAAGACTGCTTGGTAGTTACCGACGCAAAGATGATGAGAGAAAATCCCATCAGACTCAACCCTGGCGACAAGTAGAGACTTGCTTTAGCTTCAAAGATGCATTGTAGGAATAAAATGTACAGAAAAATACCACTTTCCAAGGTATCAAAAATGGTTCCACATACAAGCTGGGAAGTTAAGTGGGAAGCATGAAAAACTCATAGGATTAAAATCCAGATGAACCCATAGAGATCATAATGGGTCTGACAAATAGTCTGGGTACTCAACTGCCTGTCTCTCTATAATCACCTCTTCTACTTTCTTAGCACTTCCCATTCCCCCAAACATGGGTTATTTTATGTCCCTCTGACTCCTGTGTGTAAAGGTGTATTTAAGAAGTCATGGAAAATACCCATGGGATAACTGATTTAAAATGTCACAATCTAATTCACTGTGTCACATGAAGGGAAAAAAAAATCTGTTAACAGAAGAAGATGGAGTCTAGAAAGGAGAAGACCAAGGGTCAGAAATGTGAGTGTCTCTAGCTCTGTCTCAGGGAGAGTGTGCTAAGTCCAGCCAAGTGAATCCTCCAATAGGATTTGCAGGCATGCATCTGGCCACCCTAAGTCAATGATGTCAGCCATTAAGCCATCAACCCACTCACTCCTCTTGCCACACTGCTCTGTTCCCCAAGGCGGCTTCTGAAGACATTTGTTTCTCACGCCCACAGGAGACAGAATGCAATGACCATCTGCCCCACACACCTGGTCCACTAGGTACTTTCATGTCTCATTATTCTGGTTTGTGTAATACTCTCCTGTGAAGTGGACAAGCATGATCCGGGCACACATGGGATACTCAAATTTTTTAGTTTCTGGACTGAAATCCTGAGAACCAGACCCTGAGCCCTGGTACTATCATGCCATTTAGAGATCCTGCCCAAGTGGCCAGCTGATCTCCCTTAATTCATATGGCTATCTTGACTCTCTATAGTGTTAAGTGCCTAAAACAGCAGGAAAATCAGTCATATATGTAATCTCCTTGTCCAGACAGGTCTATCCTAAATGAATATTCAAAGATGGATTTTCTCCAATTATCTTCCATCTTTCCTACTCTCCATTCCTGGTCCCCTTCTACTCTCCCCCCACCACACTAACACACACCTACCTCCAGGGTCCTAGTTCTAGGGGACTTGGTTCTGCAGTTTCCCCTAAGGCCTCTGAATTGCTAAAGGGGTCCTTTCAGCCCTCCAAGTTCTGCATTCTCTAAAGGAGTATCAGTCCAGAGTAAAAATTCTCCAAGACAAGGAATATCCCTCCATAAAAAAATAAATTTATTATAAAGATTCTAAACACAAAGGAAGGTTGAAAGAATTGAAAGCAAGCACTCAATTTTCTCACCACACAGATTCTACAATTGTTAATATTTTCCTATATTTGCCTTATCACCTTACACATCTATCCATCAATCAATCCATCCTATTTTTTACACATTTCAAAGTAAGTTGCAAATATCAGAACACTTCACCTCTAAACCATTCGACATGCATATCAACTAGATTCTGTACTTGTTTAGGGTTTGTTTATTAAAGCATTTTTCACGATTTACTCTTATTATCAAAATTAATTCCATTCCTCTTGTGTGTTGTTTTCTTTTTAATTACATATTATGATAACACTTCACATCCATTAGGATGACTACTATCAGGAAAACAGAAAATATCAAGTGTTGACAAGGAGATGGAGAAATTGGGACACTGGTACATTGTTGATGGGAATGTAAAATGGTATATAGCCACTATGGAAAACAGTATGGTTGTTCCTCAAAAAATTAAAAGTAGAATCACCATATGCTCCAGCAATTCCACTTCTGGATATATACCCAAAAGAACAAAGAGATATTTCTATACTCATTATTCACAATATCTAAAACATGGAAGGAACCCAAGTGTCCATCAAGAAATGAATGGATAAGCAAAATGTAGTATACACATGCAATGGAATATTATGTAGCCCTAAAAAAGAAGGCAATTCTGACATATGATACAACATGGATGAAAATTGGGCATCTTATGCTTAAGGAAATAAGCAATCACAAAAAGAGAAATGCTGTATAATTTCATATATGATACTTAGTCAAAAGTCATAGAGACAGAAAGTTGAATGGTGGTTGCCAGGGGCTGGAGGGAATATGAATAGGGAGTTATTGTTTAATAGGTATAGAGTTTCAATTTTGTTAAGAAAAAGAGTTCTAAAAATGGGTGGTGGTGAGGGTGGCACAACATGAATGTACTTAATGTCACTGAACTGACTGTACACATAAAAATGGTTAAGATGATAAATTTTGTGGTTTTTACTGCAATAAGAAAATTAGAAAAATTATATACCATAAAATGTTTTGACTTGAGTTTTGGCAAATGAATAGTGTAACCCAACTCCTATGAAGAATGAACATTTCCATCACCCAGAAAGCTCCTTCAAGTCCTTCGTAAGTTTATCCAAGCCCCTACCCTCTAGAGACAACCACTTTATAAAAAATCAAATCTTAAAAAATGAGATCTAAAACATAGCTTTTTTCCTGTTCTAAAACTTTATAAAAATGTAATCATCAAATATGTATTCTTCTGCATAAGGCTTCTTTCACTCAGCATGTTTTTGAGATTCATCCATGTTGTGTAATATGAATAGTTTGCTAATTCCTATTTCATCATATAAATGTACCACAATTTGTTTATTCACTTTCCTGTTGATGAACACATAGACTGTTTCAAGTTTTTGGCTATTACACATAAAGTTGTTATGAACATCCATGTACAAGTATTTTTTGAAATATATGTTTTCATTTCTTTTGGTTAAATATCTAGAAGAGGAGTTGTTAGGTCATGGGATAATATAATTCTTGATATGGTTGGATTTAGGTCTACCATTTTGCTATTGGTCTTGTTTGTCCCAATGTTTCTCTGTTAATCCTTTCCTACCTTCTTTTAATTAATTGTTATAATTCCATTTTAACTTCTCTATTGGTTTTTTAACTACTTTGTCACATTTTGTAATTGAAGTAAAATTTACATAACATAAAATTAACAATTTTTAAATAAAACCATTTAAAACAATTGACTTTTAGTACATTTAAAATTTTGTTCAATCACCAGCTCTAAAAACACTTCCATCTTCCCAAAATGAAACTCTATACCCATTAAACAGTCACTCCTTGTTCTCCCCTTTTTTGATACCTAGCGACCACCAACCTACATAATCTTTATTGATTTACCTATTCTGAACATTGTATAAAATAGAAGTACACAATATGTGGCCTTTTGTGTTTGGTTTCTTTCACTTAGCATGATTTTTCTAGGTTTATTAACATGGTAGCATGTGCCAGTACTTCATTTCTTTTTAAGACTGAGTGATATTCTACTGTATGTATATACCACATTTTGTCCGTTGAAGGACATTTGGGGTGTTTCCACCTTTTGGCTATTGTGAGCAGTTGCATAATTTTTTAATGTTTGCTCAAAAACAGCAATTCTCAAGTGTTTTAATTTTGGCACCTCTTTATCCTCCTAAAAAGCACTAAAACCCCCCCAAAAGTTGTTAGAGATACACATACAATTAAATTGAATTTTTTTCACTATTTATTTTTAATTAAAATAAATAATAAATCCATTACATGTTAACATAAACAACGTTTTTATGAAAAATATATTTTCAAAGAATAGTGGGAAGAGAGGCACTGTTTCACATTTTTGCAAATCTAATGTCTGTCTTACAAAACAGATGGGTTCTCATATCTACTTCTGCATTCAATCTGTTGTATTGTTTTGGTTGGCATATATAAAGAAAAGCCAACCTCATATAGATATGTAATTGGGAAATGGAGGACTTCACAGACCTCCTAAATGGATCCCCAAAGTCCTTGTACCATACTTTGAGAACCTCCTCTTTAAAAATTACAATATACATCTTTAACTTTACAGAGAACACCTAGAGTAAATATACTACTACTTCATGTAAAATGTAACAACTTTGCAACTATACAGTTCCTCTTACCATTCCCATCCTTTTTGATATAGTCACATACATTACATAAAGGACAAGAGCAAAACATAGAACTACACAACTGCAAACTTCTTTTGCTTTAAACAGTTAAGTGTGTTTTAAATAAATGGAGGGAAAAAAATAGTCTTTTATATTTATTCACAGTTATCATTTCCAGTGTTCTTCATTCACCTAAAGACTCAACTTTCTATTTGGTAGCATTCCCCTCCAGCCTGAAGAATTTCCTTGTGGTGTTGCCTGCTGGCAACAAACTCTCTTAGCTTTTACCAAAAAGTTTATTTTATCTTCATTCTTGAAAGATATTTATGCTGGATAAGGAATTCTGTGTTGACAGGTTTATTTTTTTCAGCACTTTAAAGATGGCTTTCCACTGACTTCTGGCTTAACGACAAATTTTTCTCTTGGTAAACTAGTGACTATCTCTTTAACATAATTTTTAAATGTTGTAAGTAAACAGTCTCTTGTCCCTTTTCTCCACTGTAAAGTAACAAAGCTTCCACAAGACAGGGAGAGAGGAGCCACATATCATATATATCATTTTTGTTTAAGGTTTGTGTTTTAAGATTTGAGACATGATGATAACTAAGGCTATTAGATGAGATGAGCATATGGATAGTGTTTAGAATTCAAATACTGAACGAGATTCAGGACTTTAACCATTTCCCTGCAAACACACTTACTTGTGCCTGCCCCCCTCCGTCCATCACACACAGATGGCAGAACCCCAGGCTTGATTAACCCCCATTACCCATCTGCTCTGTGCTTGCACCTGAGCACCTAAGCATGGCTAGCAAACATCACACTGTGACCAGTCTCAGTCTCGTAAAAGAGTGGCCAACACTGTCAGCTAATCCTACTATATTTCCCCCATCTCAGTAAATCTTCCCTCTTTCAAGACAGCAATTTCACTTCTTTACCACACTGCATATTCACTAAGAAAATAGATGCATGAGAATGAATACCCCCTCGCTTTCCAGCCCTAGATCCACTGACCTCCTGGCATTTGTATCCAAGTCTCCCTCTCATAATGGAAGGGGTGTCCCTGCTCATGGCTATGGCCTATCCTCCATATTGTACCAAATTTTTCAATCTCTTCAAATACTTTAAAACTTTGCTCCTGCCATAATCCTCTCATTCTCCTGCTTTATCAGTTTGTTCCTTATACTAGATCACATTCATCTGCATACAAACTAGCATTAATAACACTGTTCTTAAAAATAAATATACTCCCTAGAGCCCCCTTCCAGCCTCTACTATTCTTTTCTAGCTTCTTTCCTACAGAATCCCTCTAAACTGTTTACATTTCCTGTATCTGCCTTCTCACCTCCCCTTCTCACTCACTTCAAATGGGCTTTCCTTCCCAACATCTTTCTGAAACTACTCCCATCTCATCCAATCCATTGGTCAGGTCTCTGCCCTCTTCTTGCTCAACCCTCTCAGCAGTACTTGATACAACTGGCCATTTCCTCCTCAAACATTATCTTCTCTTCTTGCGGCACTCATCTCACTATTTTTTTGAAAATATATTTTTCATAAACTTTTTCCAGTTTTCTGCCTGACCCCCGACAGCTTTCTCAAGCTTCCCTACAGGAGCTTCATCTTCCAGTACCCCAGGATGGAGACCAGGACCTGACCCTCTTCTCTTCTCCATTCTGCACCTCTACTAGATGATTGTATCTCATCCAGGACTACTAATGTACTAGTGACTCCTAAATCTGTAGCTATAGCCCTTGCCTCTGAGCTCCAGACTTGTACATCCAACATCAATTGATATCTCCACTTCAAAGTTGAAACTTAGATTTAATACATCTAGATCAAAGTCTTGATTCCCTTCCACAGACCCGCCCATTCCCTATGTCAATGAATGGCACCCCCCCCCCAGTTACTCTGATCATAAATATAGAAATTAGTCTCTTCCCTCTTTTCCTGCATCCCACCCATGAGCATACATAGCTCTATCGCCACATACAGCCTGAATCCAACCACTTCCTGTCTCTACTGTCACATTACCTCTTTTCTGGACAACAACATCCCAAAAGGCATTCCTGTTTCCCTTCTTGCCCCTATAATCCATGCTTCCTCAGTGGGATGACCTTTCAAAAGCATAAATCAGATTATTGCTCCCCTGCTTAAAACCCTCTAATGGAACACTTTATCTGTAAATATACATTCTCCCTATCTCTGTCCTCTGTAAAAACCTAGAAACAATCACCGGCTCTGTAACAATGAGCATCCCTAGCACCCAGTTTGTAGCTTTGAAATATCATTTCCCTCTAAAAGTAACCAGGACTTTTGAAAAAGGCTAATCCCAAGTCTAGAGCAAGAAATGTACAAAGTGAGCCATAAATATCTTGTTGAAAGAGAATGCAAGAAATCAATCAATAACTACCAGGATCATGTCAAAAGGACTCAAAGCCAAATCAAAGGCTTTCACTGACCAAAGATGGCACAATTTGAGTTTTAACACAGAATACTGCTGTCAACATAAGAAACATCCAAACCTGTTGAGAATTTTCATGAGTTTATCTGAGACAAACTGACAACATATGCCAGGGAGCAAGATCGCAAATGCTCCCAAGAATAACAGTTTCTTTTATGCATTTGAAATTAAGGAGGGAACAAGATTATGTGCTTTCTTGAGAGTTAATACCCATTTCAAGGGATCTTGCTTCTGGATGTCAAAGGTGTATTAGTACAGGGAAAGAATGGACAGGGCTGGCTTAAAACCTTTCACTGAAGAAGTTATAGGCCTGGGGCATGACCACCCACCATGACCTGCTCACTTAGGAATTGATGATCAGATCACCTTGTGAGGTTACTTTCTATGGAACCTTTTTTTCAGTCCCTATTGCAATGGATTTAAACAACCAAATATGCTGCGATCCATAAGTTCAAAATTATTTCGAAAAATAAAATAATAGGTCACCTTTGTAGTTTTAGGAAACAAATTCATTATCTTAAACACTGATAAGTAAAAGGGGAAAAAGTCAAGCATTTGTCCTGCCTTTTCTGCATTAACTATACCACTAGGGAACAAATAACTAATTAAAATAAGCACCTCTTTATAGAAAGATTCCAGCAAATGAAAAAGAAATAAGAGAATATATCACATGTTGAACCTTCCAATAAGTTAACAGTTACAGGCATTATGTATAAGTGGCTGCTAAGATCACAGAAGGACAAGCAGACATCAATGTCCCCTCAGCTGAAAGAGCACACTACCATCTAGAGTCTTGCCAAAAGGATCCAAAACTGTATCTGATCAAGTCTCTAGATCCAGATGCTAATTTGCATGAGAGAGAAGACAGAGGAACACGCTGAATGTGAGTTGAATGTTGAATATGCAGTCAACAAAAATGTAGACTGTGAAAAACTCTATAGGTAAAACCTCCCTGGCTCTGCAACAGACCTACTCTAAGGGAAAGAAGGGGGTTAAGAGGGAACCTATAGATTAAAAGACTTAAAACACATATAAAGTAAACTTTTTAAAATGACAAAGAAAACTGTAACATCTAAGGATGGATACGAGGACCCAAAAAATGGGTTCAAAGGAAAGTCACCTCACCAGGTGCACAGATCATCAATTCCTAACTGGGCAGGTCATGGTGGATAGTCATATCCCAGGCTTATAACTTTAGTGAAAGGTCTTAAACCAGCCCTGTCCATTGTTCTTATGCATCTAGGTTCACACACCGTTGACATGTCAGAATACTCCACAGTGCATACATCCTAAAAGAGAAGACTATCCTGTTAACTATCCTGCAATCCAATCCCTGCCTTTCTTTCTCCAATCTTCATTATGTCCCTTCCTTAATTTCAAATGATAAAAGCTGCTGCAAAACTGTTATTCTATGGATTTTTTGAGAACTTGCTCCCGAGCAAATGTCATCAGTTTGGCTCAAGTAAACTCTTCTAAAAATTCTCTGCAGGTTTGGACATTTCTTACGATGACAGATATTTGGGTGATAAAACTATAAATATGTGCAAAGTAGTGATTACTGTTAAAGTCAGGGGCATGGTCACCTGTAGGAGGAGGAAGGTGGTTGGGGTGAGGGCAGGGTCCATGCAGGGTTCCTGGGGTGGTTGCAAAGTTCTATTCTCTATCTGGTTGGTGGGTAAAAAGATGTTTGCCTTCCAATAATTAAGCTATAAATTCGGTTTGGATGATTTTTCTACATCTGTTTTATTATGTGATTTAGTAAAAATAAAACAAAACAAAAATATTTTTCTAACCTCTAATACGGAGGTTGGCAAACTTTTTTCGAAGGTCCAGATAGTGCGAATTTTAGATTTTGCAGGCCAGGAGGCAAAATCGAGGCTATTATGCGGGTACTTAAATAACCATTTAAAATGTAACCACTTAATAATGCATAAGGACAAACCCTCGAAGGTCTACCAGTCCTAATTTCTAATCCCAGGAGGCTCCCACACCTGGAGCCACGTCATCCCAGACCTTGCTTAACTCCTGCGGTGACGCTCCCTTCCCCTGCCCCCAACCCCTGCAGCGGGTTCGCACGACCTCCGTGTCTCTTAGCAACAGGCGGTGGCAACTGCCACCCTCTGTACCACCCAAGGTGGGGGGGGAGGATGGAAAGGAAAGAGTACGCATGCGCACCAGCAACTATCGGCTCCACCCACACTCTCTGGGAGAAAAAGGAAAAGTCAAACCCTGGGGCCTGGACCCAGGAAAAAACCTATCCCAACTCCTCCCACAAGTGCCCTATCACACCCTTGTCACTCAAGGTAGGATCTAATAGACTAGCAGTAGCAACAGCATCAACCTAGGAGCCTGCTAGATATACAAGATTCCCAACTCACCCCAGACCTACGGAACCAGCATCTATCTGCATTTTTAACAAGATCCCACAGATCACCATCCTTATTAACACTTCACAAGGGTTGCTTTCACAATCCATATAAGGCAAAAATACATCAAGCTAGAAACTTTAAACTAGACACTGAAAGACAGCCTTCATGATTTATAAGAGGAAGTTCCCAAAGCTGAGTTCTCTATGCTCAGTATCAGTGAAAATTCCCTTGTGTCTCCTCTAACCATCAGTTCAGGACAGAATGCATAACTGACCTCAGGTTCCTGTTCTCAAAGCCAATGGGGAAATTAGGAAAGACAATTTCCATTCCCAGAGCTAGGGTTTTGCTTCTCGTGAAAAACGTGAAAAGAGAGGGTTCAAAGAATGGGCTCCTTGGACCTGCCAGGATATCAAATAGCAACATAAGGGCAATCTCAGACCCAGGGAAGGCAGCACCTAAATCCAGTTGAACAGCTCCCAGGAAACAGACTCCACTTGCATTTTAAAGCCCATAATGAAATTCCTACAATACTAAGTCAGTGGATAAGTACTCCTAAGAGAGGTTCCCAGGTCAGTAACTTTCCAGTCTGGTGACTTCTCTCCATATCCACCTATCTTGGGAAACTGCAGACCTTAAGTTTAACTTCCTCATCAGATGACAGCGGCAAATCAGAATGGACACATTCCAGTCCTTAAAGAACCACTTCGCTTCACTGGGAAATAGTAAAAAGAAGAGACTGACTTACCAGGAACATCGCATTTAAAGAAAAGAAAATGATCATTTTTTTAATGGCAAGAACAAAATAGTAAGATGGGGAAGAAAACGCTTCTTCAAACAAAAACAACTCAAAACACACATTTCTAAAAATTCATGATACATATTACACCATGGATAAAACTTGAAAACATTATACTAGCTGAAAAAAGCCAGTCACAAAGGACCATATAGTGTATGGTTCCATTTTTGTGACATGTTCAGAACAGGCATATATATGGATAGAAAGTAGATTAGTGGTTGCCTACGGCTGAGGGAGACTGGGGCATTGGGTTAACAGCTAAAGGGTATGCAGTTTCTTTTAGGGGATAATGAAAATGTTCTAAAATTATAACTGAGAATATACAAAAAACCAACGAATTGTACACTTTAAATGGGTGAACTGAAATTCTATTTCCAGACAGCAGTTTGAAAAAAAAAAATCCATGGTTACATGCTAGATCCACATTAGTCTAAAACATGAAGTTCCTACTATAATGCAAAACCTTTCTGGGCAAAATCTGACGGAAAAACAAAAGTCTACATCAGTACTAGGTGGAGGCCCTAGCTAGATTTCTCTAGCAAAACACTCCCATCTCAGTTTGGGGAAGAATTTCACAGTCTTGTCTCAAGATGATCAATCTCAGGGAAATCCCCATCTGGCTTTGGGTTTCTGTTCCAAAAACACTGGGAAAAAAACAAAACAGGCAAAACACATTTTCAAAACAGCACCTTTAATCTACATGGGCAAGAGGAAAAACAGAGGATGATGGGATAGATGTTACGGTCTCTATCAGAATAGAAAGTTAAGAATTCACAATCACTATAGAAATTCAAGTCCAAATAAGACTACACATTTCCCAAGGAAACCATGTTTTGAAAGTCCCTAAATAACATAACTCACAAAAGAATGGTAGCCAAAAGAACCCACCTGGATGACTGAGACCTTACAAGTGACCACAATGGCCTCAGCTCTGCTGCCCCTATTGGGCTTTCATCTTGGCAAATTCTCTTCTCGATTTGTTTAATTTCCCAAACCAAGAGCAGAGGATATCATGAGAAGCCTCGTGAGGACACTGACTACACATGAGGCCTCTGTTGGCCTCATGGTCACAGCTGTCACCATGGAGAGAAAGGCAGTGGGGGCTGTAGAACAGGTATCTCTCTTACCCTAAAGCAAAACACACAAAACCCTAGGGCATCGAGAGGCTTGAAGAGAGCGAAATCTTTACAGCTATTGGATTGGCCAACAGCTTCATCCTGCTCTGACAACCTGGATTCTGTCTAATCCCTAGGCAAACACATCAAAGACCAAATGTTGTTAAGCAATTAATAATGGAGGAGGTGCTGGCCAGCCTCTGCATCTCTGCTAGACTTCTGCTCCAAAAGGGTCTGCGTCAGTCCCTTCAGAACAAAAGGGCCATCTCCAAGGCCCCCAGCACAGGGAACTGGCAAGTGCCTAGAACAGTGCCTGGAACAAAGCAGGCATTCATCCATTTGTTGACTGCTTCTTGAATGAATGCTGCTATCACTTCCATTGGCGCTCTTTGCCAGCACACACACACACACACCCACCCCTGTCCACTGTAACTCCTTTTGTAATCCTGCAAAATGAGTGAACATAAAATTCCTGCTACGGTATTTCTGGCGGCAGGGCGTCTTGTCAATTTTGTTACTAACGCACCTTAAGTGCTTAAAACAACGGCCGGCACATAGTAGTCTCTCGACGAACCCTCGTGTAAAGCCGAGTGACTGAAGGGCCCTCCTCGCGCCGGGCCGCGGTGCTTCGCCCCCCCTCCTGCAGGCGTCCCCGGCGGGCTCCCCCCCGCCCGGGCGGTAGGGGCGGCCCTGAGTCCTCCCGCCGCCAGGGGGCGCTGCAGGCGGCGCCCGGCCTCCTTGCCGGCACCTCTAGCCCGCGGCGGCCTTTGACCCCGGAGGTCGCTGCCCCGAGGGAAGATGGCGGCGTCGGCGGTGGCAGCGGCCGGGAGGCTGCGGCAGGCCTTGGGGAGGGGGCCCGCGTGGAGGGCGCCCGGCCCTCGGCGGGCCTCCTCCGAGCCCCGTCCAGCCCAGGCGGCGGCCGTGCGCGACGCCTTCCTCAGCTTCTTTCGGGACCGCCATCGCCACCGACTGGTGCCGTCCGCTTCCGTGCGGCCCCGCGGCGACCCCACGCTGCTCTTCGTCAACGCGGGCATGAATCAGGTGGGGGCGGGGGCGCGGCCTTCCCGGAGAGGAAGGCGCCACGGGGTTGGACAGCCGCGCAAGGGCGGAGCTCTGGGGGGAGGACGGCCGCCAGGGGATGTGGCTACGTGAGCCAAGGCGCAAGTTAGGGTTTGGGGGACACGACCTGGGGATTTCTGGGTCGGGATTGAGTTTTAGAACCGGGGATGGCGGGAGTGGAGGTGGACTGGGGTGGGCAGTCTGGCTTCATTTATGCATTCTTTAAATAAAGGTAACTCCTTCAGCAAGTAAGTGTGTAGGTGAACAGGTGCTAGACTACATGTGCTAGACTGTGGCCTTGAAGCCTTTGACTCTGAGCACCAGTTACCTTCCCTGACTTCATTGTCTCCACTTGTAAAATGGGTGGGGTGTGGAGGGGCGATCGGTTAGAGACTGTTCAAGATCCATATTAATGCTGACATCATTGGGCGTGCCCAGTACCCTGTGGTCTCAGTTTTGTACCCTGAAGTTATTGGATATGGTTGAAGAAGCTGAGATGGAGGATACAGACGTTCAGTGCCCTGTTTCCAGCCACAAGCACATTCCTTTTACCTTGCCTGTTTTACTGTTACCAGCAGAGGGTCTCTGTCTCATGACTTATTTACCCCTTGCTTGCCCCAGACACACCAGAGATGGGTGCTCCTAAGTTCCGAAGTTGCCAGCCTGGCCAAGATCACACTGCATTCTCAGGGGTACAGTCAGCCTTCAATCAGAACAGCCATCTCTGTCCTCATTCCCCACCTTTCCCTTTTACTGGGGAACTAGGGAATCCCTCACCCCCTTCTTCTTATGTTTCCAGTTCAAGCCAATATTCTTGGGCACTGTGGATCCACGAAGTGAGATGGCAGGCTTCCGACGTGTGGCCAACAGCCAGAAATGTGTGAGGGCTGGAGGACGCCACAACGACCTAGAAGATGTGGGTCGAGACCTTTCCCATCATACCTTCTTTGAGATGCTTGGCAATTGGGCCTTTGGGGGTGAATACTTTAAGGTGAGTCTCCAGGAAGCCCTGGAGTTAGGAAAAGGTCATCAGTCAGCCAAGAAGGGAGTTAAGTTTAGTCCTGTCTCCACTCCTAGAGTCTGCTTGGCAGGGCCTCGTACCAAACACAAAGGCAAAGTACAGATGAACATGTATAATGTGAACATGTCTCATTTCCCTAATTGGATTGTAAGCTCCGTGAGGGCTAGGACTGTGCCTCCTGCCTAATGGCTGGTCAATATTATATGAATAAATAGACAGTAATACTAAAATGCAGGAGTAAAAAATCTTCTCAGTCTAGGGTGATTAGAGGATTTCATGTGGAATGTGGGACTTAAAGGGAGGATATGAAAAGGGAGGAAGCTTTCTAGGCAGGAAAAATCTCAACAGAAATGGTATTGACTTGTTCTAGAAACAAGGTGAGCAGTGGAAATGGTTTTGTCTTAATCTGAGAACCAAACTCATGTGGCTTCATTGACACTTCAGCAGAGCTTTCTTCTCACCCATTTTCTTCCTCTCGTGTGGGTTTCTGTTATAGGAGGAGGCTTGCAGCATGGCCTGGGAACTGCTGACTCAGGTCTATGGGATCCCTAAGGACAGGCTATGGATCTCCTACTTTGGTGGTGACCCTAACATGAGGCTGAACCCAGACCTGGAGAGCAGGGACATCTGGCTCAGCTTAGGGTAAGTCCACCCTCCATAATGTCCACCTCTGGAGAACAGGAAGCCTGGAAAATAGAGACTACTACCACCAGTCCTCAGAGTATCAGCATATCCCAAGAGACTGTGGGGTCAGCCCTGTTCCTTCTCTTGCTGAACCTGATGGAGTGGTTCCCATGGCAGAAAGGGTCCCAGCTTCTGGGTTTGTCTGTCTCTCCACCACCTGCCTGGCTTTCTTTCCAGGGTACCCGCTAGCCATGTGCTTTCCTTTGGACCACAAGAGAACTTCTGGGAGATGGGAGATACTGGCCCTTGTGGTCCCTGTACTGAGATCCACTATGACCTGGCTGATGGGGTGGGGGCCCCCCAGCTGGTGGAGCTTTGGAATCTGGTCTTCATGCAGCACAACAGGTAATGGGGTGAGGAAAAATCCCTGGCTGGAAGTGAAAAAGGTGGCAGTCAGGAGACTTTGATCCATTTCTTATAAAAACAAACACTTAAGTGGTATTTATTATGTGCCAGACACATTTCTAAACACTTTTCAGATAACCGATTTTTGCCTATGTCAGTTTAGTCACTGCTACTCTCTGGTCTCTGCTGTCTTACCAAATGATAGAGTTGAACTTGATGATCGCTAAGATTTTCTTCTAGCCTTGACATGTCTGTTTCTAAAGGCAAAGAATTCTGTCCCAAAAAGGGGATGTTTGGGTCCAGGCAAGGGCCCAAGTGGGGCTGAGGGTGGAGATTATCCTTCATGGGAAAGAATAGGACCCAAGGCCATCATTGTCTGCATCTGGGAGAGGGGTGGGGGATTATACCGCCTTCTGGTTCCTCCCACTGTCAGGCCCCTGGGACCCCATCTCATTTCTCTACTTGACTTGAGCATCTGCCTCACACTTATAATCCCATGCGGGGCCTCACCTTGCATACCTTCCCTGGCCAGAGAAGCAGATGGAAGCCTGCAGCCCCTGCCCCAGCGGCACGTGGACACAGGAATGGGCCTGGAAAGGCTGGTAGCTGTGCTGCAAGGCAGACATTCCACCTATGACACTGACCTTTTTTCCCCGCTGCTCAACGCCATACAACAGGTGAGCCTACATCTTCCCCTTCCAGAAGCCTCTCTGGTCTGCTCATCACCAGTGTCACTGCTATTGCTTTCCGTCTTTGTTGAGAACTCAAGAGTATTCCCATATGTGGGGACAGTGACCAGCCAAGGATATGAGGGTGTCAAACATGAGACTAGGATTCAGATTTGTTACCTAATATTGCTCCAAACTCCTTCCCTCCCTCATTTATTCAAACTATATGTGTTCAGCACCTGCTTTATATGAAGTTCTTTGTGCTTGGTACAGGAGAAACAGTAGTAAACATAAAAGAGATCATGGAGACTACATTCTAGCCTAAGAGGTAATAAGTAAATGTATTAGAGAACATAATGGTAGCTTACATATTGTGAACAGGTAGTAAACATGGGTGATAGCAACTAGGGCAGTGGGCAGGGGTACAGAGGAATCTTAGACACAGTGTTTGGGGAAGGCTCACCAATGAGATGATATATGAGCTCAAACCTGAGAGAGGAAGAGTTAGCCACAGGAAGCTCATTCCAGGCAGAGGGGACAGCAGATACCAAGGCCCTAAAAGCAGGAAAAGAACAAAAAGGTGGTCAGCCAGCTAAAGTGAAATCATGTGGGTTGTAGTTAGAGAATGTGTTAGTTAGCTTTTGGTGTGTAAGAAGCCATCTAACACTTGTAGCTTAAAACAACAATCATTTATTTAGCATATGAGTCTGGGCTAGCAATGTAGTATAAGCTGGGTTATTCTTTTCATCCTGTATGAACTCACTCATACGTCTATGGTCAGCTGCTTGGCAGCTGTTCTTCTGAGAGTTGGCTGGCTGTCAGTTTAGGGCAATGGAGGTAACCAGGCCGTGTATCTGTCATCATCCAACAGGTTAGCTTTGGTTCATTTACATCACAGCTCAACAAGGTTCCAAGAAGGTGAGCAGAAGCTCACAAGGCCTCTCGAGGCCTAGACTCAGAACAGTGTCATTTCTTCCACATTCTGTTGGCCAAAGCAAGTCACAGGCTGCCTGGATTCAAAGGATGGCAAAATAGATTCTGTCCCTTGATGGAAAGCAGCTATAAAGTCACGTGGCAAAGTGGCATGCACACAAAAAAGGAAAGGATTGTGGCCATTTTGACAAACAGTCTACCACAGAGAGGAAGGCTGGAGCCCAGTCTTGTGGGATCTTGAAGTCCCAAGTGAGGCTTTCACTCTAACTAGTGAGCAGGACTCTAAGAGGGGAGGGGCACGGTCTGATTAACACTTCTGAAAGGCTATTCCTGTTGCTACGTGAAGGGTGGTCTGGAGGGAGATGAGTAGATACTGAGAAACCAATTGGGAAGAGACAATAGGGCATGACTTAGGTTGATAGTAGTGGAAGTGGAGAAAAGTAGATTGGTTTGAGAGCTCTCATGGGGGTAGAAGCAAAGGTCCCACTGGATTGGATGGGAAGAAGAAAGAAAGTCAAGGCTGACTACATGTTAGACCTGAGCAATGCGGTGAATGGCAGGACTGTTTATTGAGAGGGGCCGCTTAGGGAAGATTCAGGTCTGGGGCTAGATGAATCAAACACTTTGCTCTGGAGCGTGAACATATGCACAAAGCTTACACCCTCCATAAAGCCTGTAGAGATGGGCGTGGGTAGCAGAGAGCACCTGGAATCAGATCTGCCTGGTACAAATCTCAGATCTCCTTATGAGTTGTGTGGCCTTGTGACACTTAGCTCCTCTGAGCCTTGGTTTTCTCTTAAAGCGAGAATAATAATACTTCCCAGAACAGGATGTTTTGGGGATTAGATGTCATGTCATCCAAGCACCCTCCCACTTCTAATAGTAGAAATTCAGTAAATGATCACAATTATCATCATTGTTAGTGTGACTGTGGGCCCTGGGAGGGTAGATTCTGGCTCCCATTCATCTTTGAAGCTTTTCTAGGCTGGCCATTCCTGATGTGGTCAGCTTTAGGGATGAGGGAAGATGTTCTAGGGATGATTAAGGGCATCCCAACTTGGCCAGGTCAGTCAGAGCTAGCAACCATGTCTCCTTCTCTCTTGCTTTCCAGGGTTGTGGTGCACCCCCTTACTTGGGTCGAGTAGGGGCAGCAGATGAGTGCCGCATAGACATGGCATACCGAGTGGTGGCCGATCACATTCGCACACTCAGTGTCTGCATTGCCGATGGCGTCTCTCCTGGAATGTCAGGTGCACCGTGAGTCTGGAAGGACTACAGACAGGGCCAGAGGCAGCTGGGGCTTGCAGGGGAGAGGAGGGCAAAGATGGAGAGGTGGGTTGGGTTGAGGTGGCAGGAAGAGCAGAAGGGAGAGGGCTTTGGGGTGGGAGCATACATTTTGGACCTTGTTCTCCCCACTCTGCGTACTGCTGACCAGGGGCTGCTGAGGGTTCATATCTGGGCTCTGAACCTCTCTAGGCTGGTTCTTCGTCGGATCCTCCGTCGAGCTGTGCGGTTCTCTACAGAGGTGTTGCAGGCACCACCTGGCTTCCTAGGCAGCCTGGTACCTGTAGTGGTGGAGACACTGGTAAGGGCAGAGCCCACCCTGGGCCTTCCTGGGCACTCGGGGAGCCTGCCAATGAGACCAGGCAGTGCCCTCCGCCTAGGCTTCCCACCCTAAATATCAATCCTCATGTCCTGTCAGCAGACTAAGAAAACTGTAATTGTTTATAAAAAGCAGGGAGCTTTCAAAAGGCCTACTTGCCTAGGCTCTGAGCCTTTGACCTTGGGACCCCCTTCTGTCTATGACCCTACCCCACAGTCTGCATTTTGATCCCTCCTCCTGTTCATCAGCCCATCTGAGCCTCCATGGCAGGTCTCCTCAAGGGGGCACAGGGTGGGGAGGTGGAGAGTCAAGCTGGTTGCCTTTCATACCTCTTCAGCCCTCTTCACCTTTCTAGGGAGACACTTATCCTGAACTACAGAATAACTCTGCCCAGGTACTGAATTCAGATGGGGGAGGGAATGGCTGGCAAGAAAGTGATGGAAGGTGGCTCTCCCTCCAGTCCTGTCCTGCCCCCGGTTCAGATAGCCAACCTGGTGTCAGAGGATGAAGCAGCCTTTCTGGCCTCCCTGCAACGGGGTCGGCGGATCATCGATCGGACCTTGAGGCGCCTGGGACCTTCTGATCTGTTCCCTGGTGAGTAAGGTGCCTCGCCAAGGTATGAAGACCTCACCTGGACAAACCAATGCAGTCCAGGGACAGAGCTCTTAGCCAGGCCTGTGCTTCACATCCACCCCCTCCCACTCAAGTCCTCCCTATACTCTTCCTAACACCCAGACCACTGTGAGGTAAGAATGCCACCCTGCCTCTCCCCATTCCCCCCCCCCAATTCCCCCACCTTCATCTGCTTTCCAAGGCTATCTTCAAGCCTAGAATGAGCTTCCCTCCTCCTCTGGAATGACAAGTGCCATGGTAGTTCCCTCAGTTACCCTAGCTCTGTTCTTGGAGCACAAAGCCTGAAGGTAACTCCTGTCTTGGGCCTACTGGTATAGAGAGGGGGCACTTGTGCTTGCCACCTTGTGGCTTCTTTATAGTTAGAAAAGCTGTGACCCTTACTTCTCCCTTCTTCTCCCTCTATCCTGCCCCTCCCCACTCCCTTGACAACATCTCTTGTCTTCCTTCCACAAAGCTGAAGTCGCCTGGTCTTTGTCAATTTCTGGGGACCTGGGGCTTCCCCTGGACTTGATAGAGCTGATGCTGGAAGAGAAAGGGGTGCAGCTGGATTCTGCTGGGCTGGCACAGCTGGCCCAGGAAGAGGCCCAGGTACGAGTTGGGGCACACCTACAAGGGTTCTGTTGGGACAGTCAGCCCCTTCCCCAACCCTGAGTTCCTGGGAGGGAAGCCGCAGCTATTGAGGGAAACAGAGGCTGAGGTAGGGTCTGCCCCTTCACCTCAGGTCTCACCCACAGCCCATAGAGAAGAATGCTGGTGCAGTGTTCTAAACAGAGGAGTGGAAAAGGAGAGGCCAGCACAGGATCTTAGAAGGGCCTCCAGAAGCAGAGGTGGATGAGGGAGGCCTGATGTTGAGACCCTTCACGATGGTAGTTCACTAGCCAGCCCAGAGTCTCTAGCAGCCAGCCAAGCCCTGAGAGCTTATTCCAGAGGGTACCGCAGGGTCCATATAGCTGTGTGGCAGGAACAGGGCTCTGCAGAGGCTCTAGTCCCATTTCACTCTCCTTGCACCCCTGCCATACACACACATATGCCCATCCTGCAGCACCGGACCCGGCAGGCTGAGCCAGTTCAGGAGCAGGGACTACAGCTCGGCATCCATGCGCTGGGGGAGCTGCAGCACCGAGGGGTGCCCCCAACTGATGACAGCCCCAAATACAATTACTACCTGCTACCAAGCGGGGGTTATGGTGAGAAACTGGACTGGGGCAGGTGGCCATAGGCTTACCTGACCATGATCGAGAAGGACAGCCCAAGATGGTTGCTGCCAGCCCTATGCATTTCCCTGGAGCAGGGTGGGGGTAGCCACCAGGGGTCACTGCTGCCCTCAGCTGGACTTGCCCCCCAGTCAAGTACCTGTTGTCTTCAAGTTAGGCATAGACCCACATGCACATCCCAAATCCCAGCCTAGCACTGATAACCACTCTTTTCCTGGCAGAGTTCGGCACCTGCGAGGCTCAGGTGCTCCAGCTGTATACAGAGGATGGAACAGCCGTGGCTTCTGTGGGGGATGGCCAACGCTGTGGCCTCCTCTTAGACAAAACCAACTTTTATGCTGAACAGGGGGGTCAAGCTTCAGACCGAGGCTACCTGGTGCGGGTGGGGCAGCAGGTGAGCCCCCTAATATACACAGAAGCTAACATCTGCAGAAGGCAGACCAAGGAGAGGGAAAGGCTATAGGCAGTCACTCTAGCACCTTGGCCCCCGTCCTTCCCCAGGATGTGCTGTTCCCAGTGACCCGGGCCCAGGTCTGCGGAAGCTTTATCCTACATGAGATGGTGGCCCCTGAGTGCTTGAAAGTGGGGGACCAGGTGCAGCTGCATGTGGATAAGGTAAGGACCTCACCCCTACTATTATTCATATCCTGCAGCCGCTTTACTCTCCCCACCCCTCACCCTCACCCAGGATTCTGGGTGACAAAAGTGTTTCAGGCCTGGCGTCTAGGCTGCATGGAGAAGCACACAGCCACCCACCTGCTAAACTGGGCACTGCGGCAGGCCCTGGGCCCCGGCACAGAACAGCGAGGCTCCCACCTCAATCCCGAGCGGCTGCGCTTTGATGTGGCCACCCAGGTAAGCAGGGCACAGAAAGACAGGCTTCAAGTGAAGCAACAGACTTCAAGTAAGAGTCTGGTGGTGAGAGAGGCCAATTCAAGGGCCTGGGTTCCCTGTCACTTAATTACTGTGGAACTTGGACTGATATCTTACCTTCATGCTCCTCCCACACCAGCAAGGGATCAGCTTCTGGAGTCCTCTGTACACCGCCATCCACCCAGCTTCTTTGTTTTTGCTGTCACCCAAGCCATTTTTACTTAAACTGAGTTGCTCTTTTCCTTCTCTGCCACCCTGTTTCCCTCCTCTCCTTGCATATCTGGCTCAAATACTTCCTCCAGGAAGTACTCACTGACTAAATCCCATTCCACCTGACTACTCTTTGCTCTTGCATCTCCCCCATCCTGTACTTCTTTATCATTGGGCTGCCCCTTAATTGTAAGCTGCCTAGTATAGAGCCTCTATCTGCTGTTTTTCTATCAATTTTTAATGCCTAAGGAAAGACCTGCAGCTTCTAATAAGTCCAACTCCCAGGTAACCTTCTAAGGAAAAGAATTGCTGTCTCTATAGATGTTTATTGAGTACGTTTTGTGTGCTAGCCACTATTCTAGAACCCCAGGTTGTTCACTGAACAGTGACTATTTCTTAATGCATCAGTTGCAGGCATAGGGCTAACTGCCTGTCAATCAATCCATTTCCCCACTGCCATCCCACCAGGCCCCACTGACATCAGAGCAGCTCCGGGCAGTGGAGAACACTGTGCAGAAGGCCGTGGGGCAGGATGAGGCCGTGTACATGGAAGAGGTAGCCCTGGCACACACTGCCCATATCCCTGGCCTGCGTTCTTTGGATGAGGTTAGTTGAGGGAGCCCCATTGGTGGAGATCACCTTTTCCCCCACAGGCCAATTAACAGACCTTTCCCCTCTCACCCACAGGTATACCCAGACCCGGTGCGGGTGGTGTCAGTGGGGGTGCCCGTGGCCCATGCCCTGGACCCAGCCTCCCAAGCTGCACTGCAGACTTCTGTGGAGTTGTGCTGTGGGACGTGAGTCACCCTCTTCTGCCTGCCCTGGCCTGGATCTTCACCTTTCCTTGGTTTTTGGAGCCACCAGCCCCTGGTTTGGAGTCAGACTACTCTTTTTCTCTCCCATCATCCCCCCTAACTTCCTCCTCCCTCCCTCTATCCACAGGCACCTGCTACACACGGGGTCTATAGGGGACCTGGTCATCATTGGGGAACACCAACTCACCAAGGGCACCACCCGCCTACTGGCCATCACGGGGGAGCAGGCCCAGCAGGTCAGCACACCAGCAAGCAGGCCCTAGGGAGCTGCTGAGTATGGATGGGGTACAGCTGACACTCAGGCCGGGGATGCCTAGCAGCAGAACCAGTGTTCATACATGAGCACTGATGTGGCCATACCAACCACTGGCATCTGTCATGACTATTTGGTGCCTTGATTGGTCCTGATTGTTAAATACTTCTTGTTTGGCCCTGAGCAGCAATGGGTTGAGAGCCCCAAAAGTACGCTGAGCAGCCCTGACCATATTCCTTCCCTACAGGCCCGAGAGGTTGGTCAGAGTCTGGCCCAGGAGGTGGAAGCAGCTGCAGAGCGGTTGAGTCGGGGCAGCCGGGATGTGGTGGAGGCACAGCAGCTATCCAAGGATGTGGGACGACTCACTGATGTGAGGACCACCCCACTGTGGAGCTATGCCTGCCTCCCCATGCCTCCCCGGACCCTTCCAATCTCTCCCCAGCATTCTCATTGGTCTCCAGCTGGCCTAGTTTGTTGTTTGTCTGCAGGGTGGGATGAGGTGGATGTGGTCTTTTCTCTGGCCCTCTTGGTTCCTGCCTCAGAGGCTATTGGTCAGGTCGGGGAAAGGATGACATGCTGCTTCTGGCCATAGGCTGTAGACACTGCTGTGATGCCCCAGTGGCAGCGGCGGGAGCTGCAGACCACACTGAAGGTGCTGCAACGGCGTGCCAACACTGCCATCCGGAAGCTGGAAATGGGGCAGGTAGGAGGGGGTTTGGCTGCACCCATGGGGCAGATACCAGGCACACCCAACAAGGGTCAGAGACACTAGTATGTACACCAAGAAGTCCCAAGGCCTGGCATGGGGGTGGGTGGCAGCTTCTCCCTCTCATACCAACTAGGTACCATCACCAGGCCCCTACTACTCTCTGCCAAACTGTGTCTCCCCAACTCTTAAGTCTTCCTCAGTCTCTCCATCCAGGAACATGACTGCCTATTTACTCCTTGACATCCTCCCTCTTCCTATCCCCTTTTGTCCATCTATGCTCCAGTCTTAGTCCATTTATCTTCAGCAAACTATTCATAAGGTCCTAAAGCTAAGATGAAAGGGAAAAGAGGAAGAAGAACACAGGTGAGACCCAACAAAAGGAGGCCATTCTAGGCAGAACACTTGGACCCTCTGCTCCATGCTGAAGCCCTTTGCTGGGGAACAACAGGGTGGGGGGCGGAAGGGATTTCCAGACTGAGCCTCAGAAGTGGAGGCCAATTGCCTTCCAGCCAGACCCTGTGCTATCCTTCCTGCCCCACAGGCTGCACAGAAAACACAGGAGCTGCTGCAGCGGCACTCAGCAGGGCCCCTGATTGTGGACACAGTTTCTACTGAGTCCCTCTCAGTGAGTACTGGAGTTAGGGGTGGCCTCAGGGTCTAGGAAGGGGCAAGTCCTAACAGGGAGGTAGCTGGGAGTCTGGAGGCTATGGGTTCATTACCTGCCTTTCCTTGCCCAGGTGCTGGTGAAGGTGGTCCGGCAGCTATGTGAGCAGGCACCCAGTACGTCTGTGCTTCTACTCAGCCCCCAGCCCTTGGGACATGTGCTCTGTGCCTGTCAGGTGGCCCAGGTGAGGGAAGTGGGAGAGCAGCCCCCCACCCCACCCATCTTCTGGGTCAGCCCTCTGATTCCATTCCTTTTATTCCTCCCATACAAGGGAGCCAAGTTTGGTTAGAGGTGATCTATGAAGACACCTCAGGACAGGAATAGGGCCATCTCCCTGTCCCTAACTACCACCACCCCCACCAGAGAAGGCACCATGAGATTCCCACCCTCCTCTAGGCTGCACATCCCTTGCAAATAAGTATCAGACATAATCATCTTCTGTACACGTTCCCAACCCAATCCTCACCTGTCTCCACCCAATTCCCCCCAACTGTGTATCCGGCTGGGGAGGAGGTGCTAATCACCATGACTCCACTCTCGAGTGTACATTGAGTGGGTGGTGGCAGGGAGGACTGCTCTGCATTGCTGCCTCTTCTGTTTCTGTTCCCAGAAAACCACACCAGCCTTCACAGCAGAGGCCTGGGCACTGGCCGTGTGTAGCCACATGGGGGGAAAGGCCTGGGGCTCTCGAATGGTGGCCCAGGGCACCGGAAACACTGCTGATCTGGAAGCTGCCCTCAGTACAGCCCGAGCATATGCGCTCAACCAGCTCTAGCCCAGGGACTCATATACTAAAGAGACAGCAGACAGTGCTGGGAGCCCTGAAGGAGCCAGCAGAACCTCCTCAGAGGCTGACACAGAGGACTAGGGGCTGAAGGCCAAGTAGCTGAGCCAAAGAGAGCCACCCTGGGCTGGCTCCTGCATGGACACAAGGAGATGTGGGCTGGCAAAGGCAGAAGTGGGCCCAGAGACTAGGTGAATGTGAAAATGTGGGCTGTCCTGGCTATGATTGTTCATGAAAAAGTATATCACAGAGGAAAGGAAGTTCCAGAAGGTTCTTTTGCTTAAAGAACAGACTCTCCTCCTAGCAACCTGGTATGGATACCCCATCACCAGTCTGACTCCTCACACTGAACAGAAAGGCCACCCAGCATCCACATCAGAACCATCCTCATCGTCACAAGCACTTGGTCAGGCGCTCTATGCCATCCTGTTGTGGGTACCTACAAAGGCCTCCCTGGCCACCAAGATCCAGAATTGTCCTGTGAAAGTCATTATGGCAGAGCAGAAACTCTGCTGTCACTTCTTTAACAATGACTTGTCTTAATGAATGCCCTGGTGATTTGTTAATAAAATAAGTGACAAGTACTGGTCACTCGTTGAGAATGGCAAGAAACAGACGAAACTTCCTTCCCTTGTGGAGCTTACTTCTAGTGAGGAAACAGGCAATAAAGAGAAGAGGATGTCAGATGGTGAGGAAGTCTGTAAAGAAAAAATGGAATGGGGATCTGGAGGGTGGGATAGTGTTATTACCTCATTGAGAAGTGGCATCTGAGAGGAGGGTGTGAGCCACATGGTTATCTGAGGGAAGAGCTGTCCAGGCTGAAGGAAGAGTCAGGATAGAGGCCCTGAGGGGGAGGAGAACAGGCACAGTGAACTGGGAGAGTGGCAGGTGCTGGGGTAAGAGAGCAGGAAGCAGAGCATCCCTACTCTTCAAAACAAGTTGCACAGTACCTGCCCCACACCTGAGCTGAAACTGGCAGCTCAGAGCAGGAGGAAGTCTAGGGGTAGAGGGCAGCCCTCCTTCATTACCAGAATGAATCTATCCAGGACCAAGTCAGATGCCGGACCTCCACCTCTTTCCAAATCCCTGTTGCTAGATGAAGGAAAGGACCTCAGGGGACTCATCAAGTCAAAGCCTCCTTGGCTACCAAGTTCTGGGACTGATTAAAATTATTAGAGCAGAGCAGGTCTTCCTGGCGTTGTTTTCTGTACAATTTCTCATTCTAATTGAGGCACCCATGATTCATTGATAGGTTACTGATGAGGGCTTGAAAGGGACCCAAATACCTTGTGCCTGGTCCCACGACTGCTTGCTCAGCTCTGTGGAGTTGCAAAGCTTTACCTCAAGATTTTGGCAACTGCAGCAGTAGTGGTGCTCACCAAGGGCCCAAGTCTTTACACTCGAACGCTGTGATGAGCAGTTGTGGTGCCACCATTTTGTTGATGAGTTAACCGAGCTTCTGAGATGGCAGCTTGTCCAGGGTAACCAACTAGTACGGTTGACTCTTAGCAATGTGGGTGAGGGAAGGGAAGTTAGGGCTGCCAACCACCCAGGCAGTTGAAATCAATGTGTAACTTAAACCAACGCTCTGCATATTCAGATTCCCAGCCACGATCAAAACTACATAATCATCACCAGAAGAGCTATAATTAAAGCTAGGCTCTGCCTCCCGGTGAAACTTCTCGCCACCTTGGTTGCCTCTACTCTCCCGGAAGACAAGTGTTTTCTTCCCAACCAGCCCCATGAAGTTGGTCATGACACCTTAGGGCATCAACTACATGTTGTCATCCAGGGCTAGGGGAATGGGGGTCGGGCGACACCTGTCACTCAAGGCTGGGTGAGGGGTAGGCATCAGGCCTAGGGCTGTGTGAAGGAGTGCCGTGGAGGCTGGAGCCTACCTGCCCGGTGCCAGACATCAGCCTCGTTTACACCTTAGAGAAAGGCGGCAGATACCTCTGCCAGGATGCTGCGGCCCACAGCTCTCCTGCAGCACATGGAGGCAGGAGGAGGACTCGGGGGAGTTCCAGTCACTCCTGCAGGTGTCCTTCCGCCCTCCTCGTCTTCCAGAAGGGACTGCTGATGCTCTTCCTGAACTGCCCTAACACTCGCCGTCACTATTTCCACGCAGAATACCAGGAAGGAACAGTGCTGCAGTCCAGGAGCCCTGCCCAGGCCCCCAGCTCCGCACTTCACCTCACAAACACCTGCTCCTAAACACGCCTCCCGGAAAAGAGGCCCCCAACCCGGGGTGGTGCCCTGGAGCGGCGGCCCCGAAGCTCCCTCTGCGTTTGCGGCCGCTCCCCAAAGTCCGCAGCACCGCTTCGGCGCCGCCTGGGGCCATCGGGAATCAGACTCTGTCCCCGCCGCCAAAGAGGTTGGGGACCGCTGTCACAGAGAGCAAATCGCGCCCCTCCGCCAGTCTTCCCAGGGCCAGCCCGCGGCCCTACACCGCGGCCCCCGCCACTTCCCGGCTTCAGCCCCCACCCCCGGGCCCTCAGAGCCGAGCCCCAGCAGCGCGGCCCCGCGCCCGCGCCCGGCACCCGGCAGGCAGGCGCGTGGGGACCCGCTCGGGAGGGGGGAGGGACGCGGGGGGGGCGGGGGACGCGCGGGGGCGCGGGCCGGGAACCCGCCCCTAGAGACGCGGGCGTCCCCGACGACGGGCGCCCGCTGCGAGCAGGCCCCGGGGCAGGCGGCGCCTGGGCACCGGGAGCAGGTGAGGTGGCCACGGGGGACAGGACTCAAACTCGGGCGCCCCTGTCGGGCTGGACTCTGCCTGCCCCAGCCCCCTCCCGCCCGCAGCCCGCGGGGGCCCTAGCCCTGGCTCCCACGTTTCGCTTGTCCAGGTGTGGCGGGTCCTGTAGCGACCTGACCGACGCCCAACCGCCACCCCTGTGGGAAGGACCCAGGACCCGGGCCTCGCCCTCCTCCACCGTCACTGGCTGTAAGCTGGCCCACAGGCTTGAGGCTTCAGAGTGGGAGTTAGGAGCCCGGGGTGGGGGCGGGAGCGCGTGAGGAGGGAGGGGACGGTTGTAGAGGAGAGCAGTCCTATGCATGCCCCGGGCCCCAGTCTCCTCAGGAAGGCTGACTTCCCTACCCCTGTCCCCCACCCCCGCCCCATCCCAGCTCCTCCAGCCTGCAGCCCCTCCTGCAGGTCCTCCCTCTCACAGCGGGGCTGGTGTCCTCTGGTTACCAGGGAGAGGCACAGGCCTCTTCACCCCAGGTGGGTCAGGGGAGGGACTCGCTGGCCTTTGCAGCTGAGGTTCCCTGCTGGGGTGTCTGAGCCTATGGTCGGGATGAGGGATGAGGAGTTACGCCTCTGGAGTCCTTCTTAACACTGCAGACCTAAGTGAGCAAGAGGAGGGGAAGGCCTAAGGGTGTGTGCGATAAGTGTGGTGTTCCACTCCCCAGAGACCAAGCAAGCTGGGCCTGGGTTTTGTCAGAGAAACGTTTTTGCCCCCCCCCCTTTTTTTTTTGTGATTCCACAAATTTGGAATTCCCAAGTGGAAATTTTGGAGTAAACTGGCCTGAGGTAGGGTCGGACACAATGGGCATGAGAGATCAGGAACCCCCAGGGCCCTGAGGACAGATGCCTGAGGTGAAGGAGAGGCTGGGTGAGAAGGCACAGGAATAACCGGAGAAGTGGGTGGAGAGCTGGGTGCTGGGTGGAGGACTGTATCAGGTACCCTGTCAGTGTGTCCAGGAGCACAGTGTTCAGGGTCACAGAGATGCTGCTCATGGCCTAAAGAGGGCCAGAGGCTTTGGCTTCTCAGTTCAGAGGAAGGGAACTGAGGACAGCTGAGGACAAGGGGTGAGATGAGCAGGAAGGGAAAAGGGCTTCCTCCAGCATCTTCGACTTTCCCATTTGGGCAGGTTGGAGGAGCCTCTCACCAAAGTGGTTAGATTTAAGTGGACATTTGAGAAGGATGCAGAAGGTCTGAGACCTCCTCTGAGAGAAAGGAATGTGCTAGAGATTCAAGCACTGAATCCTAGGTCTGTGAGGAACATCAAGGGTGGTGTGAGCTGTAGGGCAGGAGAGTACAGCTCTGCAGAATTCTCATGGATTCCCATGGGCCCTCAAGTTGAAGGATACAGGCCACGATCCAGTTCTGTGGAAGGACTCTGTTCCTGGCAGGAATTTGGGGGTGAGGAAACCTGGGCTGTTCAGATCAGCACAAAAGGGACCCCCTCCCCAGGCTCCACACTGGTGATGAAACGAGAGAAGTCATGAACTGGAGAAAGTGGGAGGTCCACTGGAAAAGTGCTGTGAACAACCAGTCTGGGGCATTTAGGAAGCAACCCCAACATTCTGTTATTTCTTATACTTTTGTGCATGGAAGTAAGACAAACAGATATCAGTTCAAACTTCAGCTTCTCCACTTACTAGCTGTGCGATGCTTAGCAAGTTACTTAAGCTTTCTAAGCCTGTTTCAGTTGTAAGCTGGGGATAATAGTGGTATAACAACAATAATAATCCTCAATAATAAATTTGAAGATTTAAGAAAGTTAGGTAAGTAAGGCGTCTAACATCTTTATCATAATATCCAGCACATATCTTGAGTGCCGGCTGTGAGCCCGGTACTATATGAAATGTCTCACACACATTATCTCCTTAATCCTCTAGATAATTCTGTGATAGTTACCATTAATTACCATTTCCATTTATAAAGAAATGGAGGCCTGATGGGGTTCAATGACTTGCCCAAGGGCTCTCAGAGGCTAGAGTGGAGATTTGACCTTAGGCAGTAAAACTCCAGAGTCCTTAGCCAGTTGCTACACAGCCTCCTTCTGTACACATACTAGTAAAGGCCTAGAGGTCAATAAATCATACCTCTACATAGGCAAGGATATGGTACCCAAAACACTTGTCAACCAGACATAAGCCATCTAAACTAAGGACAACCTTGGACAAACTGGGAATGTCTCCTTACTTTATATTACCTGTGTTTGGGCATGTAGAGAGCAGACCTTGACACTTAACCCTTAGAGTTATGGCCTAAATGTAATTTTGGGACCCTGGACCCTGGTCCTGAGGACACAGAGTAGGGAATTGGGGGGAGGAGAATTGGCTTTTCCCTAGGGATTGTGGTCTTGGGCTAAGGCAGCAACAGGAGGGGAGACTACAGGCGGCTGGAGTGGAAGCCAAAACTGAGGGGCTCCCACAGTAATCAGATGTGGGGGTCCTGAAAAAGAGCTGTGTGTGACTCCTCAGTTTCTGGTTCAGGCATCTGGTTGGACCCTGATGCCCCTGGCCAAGGTAGGGAGCCAGAAGGAGGAGCAGCTTGGGGGAGGCACTGAGTTCTCTCGGGTGGCAGTTGAGTTTGAGGGGCTGGGAGGCAGGCCAGAAGACCTGTGTCTGGAGCTCAGAGGAGAAATGAGAGCTGCAACCCATCTGCAAGAGTGAGGCAGGGTGACTACAGCACGTGAGGAGTGGGCAGAGTGAGAGGAGCTTGCGCTGAAGACTGAGAGAGGATGATCAGAGATGAAAGAGTGGAGCAGCCTTGCGGTGGCCGAGAGGGCAGGGGTCAGGCACACTACCTGCCAGAGAGGGGCCTCACTTTACATCATCTTTATAACGTTGATGATAGGGAGGTGAGGAGTTTGTCTTGTTCATATTCTTTTAAATGTACTTTGTTTTATATTTTATTAGTTTTTAATAATAGATTTAAAAAACATTTAGAACTAAAATTCTCCTTAGAAGAATCCTCAGTGTCGGGTAATAATTTGCTTGCCAAAAATATTTTTGTAGTGTCTCTTTGAAAAACCAAGAAGTTATTAAGTGAAAACTATCAACTCTGACCTTATTATGAGGTTAATGGTTTCAAAATTTGCCTTTCAAATGACATTAAAACTGGTGCTACAGAGGTTTCTATAAATATCACAGGATGGTAGGGGATCTTTTTCATAGCAGCCAGGCACATAGGGCCCATGGAGGGAAGCTCTGTCCCTTTCAATGAGGTGGCTCTGAGACCCATCCCAGAGGCAGGCTGCAGGCTCCCAACAGCAGCAAGAGCAATTAGGACCAAATCTCAGGGAAAATATTAAATGCCAGATCCTAAGATAATGACGCATTAAGCAGTGAGGTTGGGCTCACCCCATTCCAGAGGGTGCCTGCCTGGCCCCAGTTGGGGTTGCCCAACACGTGGCATCCCAGGAAGAAGGAAAGGCACCACCACCTACCAGGATGGTGAGGGCTGATGCTGTTGTGAGTCATGTCTGGAGAGCCAGCTCTAGAGCAACACCCATCAGCCACCTGGGGCTCCCCCTGCCAAGCTGGGTCCTGCTCCCTTGGGTGTGGTCCGCAGGGTGCCTTGGGAAACACCTGGGCCTGAGGGGAGTACAGGAATGTTTCGGGCCAGGACTTTGGAGGGAGCCCAGATATGGAGCTAGCAGGAACAGGGCTGACCTGCTGTCTCTATCCTCTTCTCTTGCCCAGAAGTCCAGGGCCCGCTGTCCTTCTATCCGTCCCTGAACACTGGCACTGCCACTTTGCCTTTCATCTCTCTCATGGAGGTAGGAAAGGGCTTCACACAAAGATATACCATCTGAAGTTAGCATTCAAGTAACAGGTGTCCAGAGTAGCCTCTCCCCAGCCTAGGACCCCTGTCCTTCATAGTGCCTTCATCCTCCACATACCCCCTCTAGTACTCTTTTCAAATATTATTCAAATATTATTTCAGAGCAATCTCCACAACAGCTTGCATAGGGAGACACTATTATCTTGTTTTACAGATAAGGAAACTGAAACTCAGATAGGTTAAGTAACTTGGTCAAAAGTCATACAGCAAGTCATTAAGCAAAGTCAGAAATGCAAAGTCATCCGAGACCGCTAAAGGGCACCCATTTCCAGCCATACCCTCTGAGGGGCCATTAGTCAGAAAGCACCAGCTGGTTATTCCACAATTCTGGACACAATCTGTTAATTTGCATTTGTTTTGCATAGGGGTGTCACAAATACATAGATATCTTCCCTATACTGCCCCTATCTCTCTCTCTCTCTCTCTCCCCCTCCTCCCAGCCCCGCTCATCTCACTCACATCACACACACAAACACAGAGCCAGGCTCTTCTTCCTTGAGATGCCTGGAGGGCTGGGGAGCACCATCTGGTCCCTTCCATCTGCCAAGGACACCTTTGCTGGTTCAGATTGTTCCTTCCCATTGGTCACTACACAGTGCCCCAAGTCAGGGAACAAACCTGAGGGGAAACTGCCTGGAGGAGGAGCTTCATGCCACTGGACAGCCCCACGTCTGCCTGCAGTCTCAGGGAGTAGATAAATGGGGCAGGGGGTGTCCCTAGCCTCAGATACACCCTCTGTTTCAGCCC
Organism: Cynopterus sphinx; assembly: GCA_030015415.1. Lineage (NCBI taxonomy): Eukaryota > Metazoa > Chordata > Mammalia > Chiroptera > Pteropodidae > Cynopterus > Cynopterus sphinx. The sequence continues at coordinate 48,192,175 of CM057386.1, read as the reverse complement.
CAGATTTAGCTGCCTTTTTGCCTCCCACGACTTCCCTTCTCGCTGCCACCGTCTGGAATGCAGGGAGGCTGGGAGAACTAGAAGGAAGGCTGGGATGTGGAGACTGAAGGGAGGGAGCCTGGAGCTTGAACCCTCAGAAGGGAGGAAGAGAAGGTGCTGGCACACTGGACAGGGTGTGTGTCTGGGTCCCCATATTCCTACTCTCTCAGTCTGCACTGTCCAAAGCAGTAGCCACCAGCTACTTCAGATTTTGAAGGGTTAGTATGAAAAAATGTATATAAAATATCTCTATAATTTTTATATTGATGACATATGTAAATGATAATCTTTTGAACATATTAGGTTAAATATAAAATTAATTTCATCTGTTTCTCTTTACTTTTTAAATATGGCTACTAGAAAATGTAAAACAGTATATGTGGCTTGCATTTTGGCTTGCATTATATTTCTATCGGCCAGTGCTATTCTCAACTCATCCTCTGGGCCAGAAAGTTGCTGTTCTGCAAAATACTTCATGCAGGGAGCTGTTTTGAACTAAATGGTTCTTCATTGTACCTCAGTCTTTTGGCAATAGACACCCCACCCTCACCTTCAGAGGGACAGTACAATGGACGGTAAGAATATGAACTTAATAGACTGAGTTTAAGACTATCATTGTTAATTTTAAGCTGTGTGACATGGGGCAAGTCAGTTAACCTCTCTGTGCTTCAGTCTAACATCAAAAAATGGGAATAATACAAGTACCTTTCTCAAAAATCCTTTTGTGGGGATTAAATGAGTTAATATGCATACTAGAAAAAAGTGCCTAGGCTGCAGCAATTGCTTGTAATTGCTATGTCATTTTCATTATCTAAAATTTGGGGTTGTTCCTTGCTACAGTTTCATGTGTCGAAGTATACTATGCCTCTTTGGGTGCATTCACTCCTCCCAGTCATCTTACTGGTAACTGTTATCCTCATTTCACAGAGGAGGCATCTGAAACTCAGAGAGGTTCAGTAACTTTCCCAAGACCACACAACTAGACAGTGGGATTTGCACTTGGATCTCTTCTACTCCAGAGACTGACCATTAAGAACCACTCTGTGCTACCTCCGTTGGTAAAATGCCCACTGAGACTCTCCAAAATAATACTTCTACCCACTCCTCTGGCTCCAGGTTCCCATCAGCCTGTCACCAGCATGCAGGAAATCTTAACAACACCAACAATATCAGCTGGCAGCCGGTCCTTAATGTCCGCCCAGGACTGGTCCTCCACTACAGGCCAAGCTTCGAGTTCAGGCCGTCAGCTCTCAAAACCCTCAATCATCCCACCTCCTGTGAAGTCCAGGGGTTCGAATCCCAAGAGTGATGTATATCTGATGCGCAGGATCATTGCCGAGGATGCTGAGTGGTCACTGGCCATTGTTCCTCTGCTCACAGAGCTCTGTATTCAGCACATTGTCAAGAACTTCCAGAGTGAGTCTGTCCTTGCCTGGGGCGGGAAGGAGAAGGCCAGAAATGGGGCAAGGTGGTTGGGGACTAGCTGGAGGAGAGGCCTCAGAGGCCGGGTTTTGGGGAAGCCCCTACCCTCCCCACACAGCATCCTCATTGCCACTCAACACTTCCCTTTGCCCCTGCAGCCAGGACAGTTTCTCTTGTTATCACCACTTCCAGTTCCACTAGCCTCTCACCCACACTGTGCCCACCATGTCTATGCCCTCTCCTCACCTGTCCCACTCTCTCCAGCAAAACCCAGCCCAAACCTTATTTACTTCCTCCTTCAGAAAGCCCTCCCTGGTTGACTGACCTCTACTCTCTTGGAGTCTTCCTCGGCATGTATGGGTTTTTGGTTTGTTCTACACTCTGTGCTCTATAAATGTTCATCCTTTTCAAAGACTAGTTGCCAGCCTCTTCTATTGAAAGACAAGCCCATCCATTTTGTCTACAGCACCTTTCACCATGCAACTGTAAAATATTCGTTTGACTTGTTTATTGTCTGCCTCCCTTCATAAGAGGGAGTAACTTCCTCTATTTCATTCACTCTTGTACCCTCAGCACTTGGAACAGTGTCTGGCACATAGTAGGTACTCCAAAATGTTTGTTTTGTTTTGAAATGAGTGAATCAAATCAAATTGGGAGCCTTTGAGGTCAGGGATTGTCTCCTCCATTAAACTATGTGATGACTGAAGGCTGGACCTGAGATTTGTCCTCAGATGGGGATCTCCCTGAGACCAGAGGCTAATATGTCAACCTTCAGGCAGGGAACACCCCAAAGTCAGGAACTGTGTCTCCTCCTTCAGATTGAGCTTCTCTGAGAGTAGAGTCTGTCTCCTCTCTCACACTGGGGCTTCCTGAGGGTCGGGGAGGGTTTTCCCTGCCTCAGTGCCCCCAGGCAGGCAGAGCACAGGATACCATGTTGTGGTGTCCCCAACAATATGACCCTGCTTTCCTTCCACTGTTCCCAAAGACAACCCTATCCTGAAGCAACTGCTTCCAGAGCACCAACAGAAGGTCCTGAACCACCTGTCCCCCGACTTGCCGCTGCCTGTGACTGCCAACCTGATCGAGGATGAGAGCTACTGGCACCGCTGCTGCGTGCAGCGCTGGCCCGTGTGCCACGTGGAGGACTACGGCGGCCGCTGGAAGCGCATGTTCTTCGAGCGGCACCTGGAGAACCTGCTGAAGCACTTCATCCCGGGCACCACGGACCCCGCCGTGATCCTCGACCTGCTGCCGCTCTGCAGGAACTATGTGCGCAGGATACGTGTGGATCAGTTCCTTCCTCCGGTGCGGCTACCGCCCCCGCCGCGGAAAGGGGACCAGTCCGACTCTGGCAGCGAGGGAGAGATGGAGGAGCCTGCCACCGACCACTACCAGCTGGGTGACCTGGTGGCTGGCCTGAGCCAGCTGGAGGAGCTGGACCTGGTGTATGGCGTCAAGGACTGCGGCATGAACTTCGAGTGGAACCTATTCCTCTTCACCTACCGCGACTGCCACTCCCTGGCGGCCACTGTCAAGGCATGCCACACCCTCAAGGTACCTACTACCATCCCCGCCCCAAGCCTTCCCATTTCTCATTCTCAGTGTCTCTCGGATTTCCTACCACCTCCTTTCCTTCCACTATCGTCGTCATTCTCTTCCCATTTCCTTATTCACTGACCGAGTGTCCTTTTATGCACCCCTGCACAGATGGGTTCTGGGGATGCAAAGAGGAACAAGGCACTGCCCTTCCAGTTCACCAGCCATTTATTCACCCAACAAACATCTGTGCTGCAGTCTCTGTCCTAGGTGCTGAAGATTCAGCACTGAGCAAAATTACACCATTTGTGCCCTGTGGAGCTAGCTGCCTAGTGGGATGAAAGGCGCTAATCAGCAACCATATGAATGTAAAATTGCAACTAGGATAGGGTGGCCAGATTTAGCAAAAAAAAAAAAAAAAAAAAAAAACACAGGACGTCCAGTTAAATTTGAATTCCAGATACACATCGAATGATTTTTTGTATAAGTATGTCCCAAATATTCTGTGGAAGCAGGGGAGTCTACCAGGAAATCAGGAGAGGAAGAAAAGGGGACATAGCATTGTGTCACCGACCCAAGGCAAGGGTGTGTTTCAAGAAGAGGAGGTAAACAGCAATGGGTTGGAATGGAGCTAAGGACTGGATTTAGCAAACATGGAGGTCACTGAGGGGGCGCTATGTCAGTGAAGTGCCAAGAGAAGAGGCCAGATTGGAGTGGTTTATGGAGAGAGTAGGAAGCGAGGAAATGGGATGGCTGTGATCAGCTTTATCAAGAACTTGGCTGTGAAGGCAGTGAAAGGTATAATAATAATAGATGAAGGGTTTGGATTTTCTTAAGAAGAAACTTGCATGTGTTTAAAATTGGATGTAAAGTTTCATCCAGTTGCAAGAAAGGGGTTGAGTACAGGACAGAGGCACATGTTTATTGACCAAGGAAGGTTCCTGAGAAGGCAGGAGCAGTGCGACCCTGGACTGAGGAGGGATGGTTGGCTCAGGGCAGAGGGGAGAGTGGATGCAGTGGATAGCAATGGGTTTTGTGTTTGGTATTAGAAAAACGAGGGTTCTCATTCACTGGCTGGGAAGGCAGAAGGAGATTTACCTGATGAAAGGAGGCTGTAGGATGGCCTCTGAAAGTTGAGGAGGCTGGAGCTGGTTGCAAAAGTTGTTGAAGACTATGAGAGAGTATGTTGGCCAGAGAAACAGAGTTGAATTGGCACACAGCATTGAGGGCCTTTTGATGGTTCTGGTGAAACCAACCATCCTGTCATGTGGCATTTTCCATCATGTCGGTTGCCTGGGCATAGATATGCAGAAAATAGAGAGTGGACAGGATCCAGGGTTGAAATTTTTCCAGATAGATACAATAAAAATAAGAGAAGGACAAAAGGCTGGAAGCAGTCTCAGAGGGGTGTAAAAAAGGAGAGGACCAAAGGATAGTTAGTAGAGAGGCCAGCCACTCTGAGGTATCAAGGAAGAGGGAGGAGTAGAACAAGCTAGTGAGAAGGAAATGGGGAGGGGCTCCCATCTCCAATATTCATAATGCTAGTTCTATCCCCATTTTTTTTCCATCCCATCTGTTTCCTGGTTCTCACCCTTCCCATTTTCTCTCTGGTTCTTACCCTGCCAATCTCCTTCAAAAAGTTCCTCTCCTTGAGATGGTGGACCTTAGCCAGGTGAGGAGGGTGCAGTGAGGGGCTGCCGATCTGGATTCAAAACTGACCGCCACTGCTTAATCACAGTGTGAATCTGGGTAAATGATGTGCCCACCCTAAGCCTTCATTTTCCATTCATGAAATGGAGAAAACTCATTCTACCTCACTGATATGCTGAGGGTGAGAGATAATGGTTATAAAATATTCTAACAGCATGCCCAGCACATAGTAATTTCTTGAGAAATGTAGCCTTTTCCCTTACTACCTGCCACCAGTTCTGCATCACTCTGCCATGCTAGGTTAGCCTGCCCTTCCCAAGAGCCATCCAGGTGGCCAACACAAAGTGAACAGAAGCTCAGGCCTCCCTGTGGTTCCCTTCTCTGCCTTCAGAAAGTATCCCTGGTTGCCAGGTGCTATAGACCCTTTTCCTGCCCACAGATCTTTAGGCTGACCCGCAGCAAGGTGGATGACGACAAGGCACGCATCCTAATTCGCAGCCTTCTGGACCACCCAGCCCTCGAGGAGCTGGACCTGTCGCACAACCTCATTGGGGACCGTGGTGTGCGTGCTGCTGCCAAGCTGATGAGCCACAGCCGCCTGCGTGTGCTCAACCTGGCCAACAACCAGGTGCGTGCACCTGGTGCGCAGTCGCTGGCTCACGCCCTGGCACACAACACCAACCTCCTTTCCCTCAACCTGCGTCTCAACTGTATTGAGGATGAAGGTGGCCAGGCACTTGCCCATGCCTTGCAGACCAACAAGTGCCTCACCACACTGCACCTTGGTGGCAACGAATTGTCTGAGCCTACGGCCACACTCCTCTCCCAGGTGCTCTCTGTCAACACCACGCTCACCAGCATCAACCTGTCCTGCAACCACATAGGACTGGTGAGCTGCAGCTTCTGGGGCAGACGAGGCCAAGAGAGGGCCTGGGACTTTGGGGGCGGGGCTGGAGTCCAATTGTCATGGGCTACTTACGGGGTGATTGTTAAGATCACAGACTACCTGGTTCAAATCCCAGCTTTGCCATATAGCACTTGGTTAAGTTACTTAACCTTTTGGGGCCTCCATTTTCTTATCTGTAAAATCGGGATAATAAGAGTATCTACTTCTAAGTGTTGTTATTGGAAGGATTAAATAAGCTATACTTGTAAAACAATTAACCATTGCGAGCACTGGCTAGATCCTCAGTAATTGCTAGCTGTTACTATTACTCAGGGTTATGTGCTATGCTAAGCACCTAATATTCATTAGTTTTCCTTTAATTCTCACAGTTATCTAGTAAAATGTGTATTCTTAACTCCACATTACAGCTGGAAAATTGAGCCTCAGGGAGGTTAGTGAGTTGCCTAAGAGCATTCAGTCAGTAGAAAGTAGCAGAGCTATGACTCAAACCCAGGACTGATCAAAAGGTTGGGTCCTTTCCAACAGACAATGTCTCTCCAATTTTTTGATCAAGTCTTGGAGTAAGAAATGCATTTTGCATGAACACCTAGTGAACGTGTACATCGATATAATATAATTGAAATTTATGTTTACTGATTGTCATATATGCTAATGTTTTACTTTATATTCTACTTTATTTTTTTTTTTAATTCATTTGTATGACATTGACTTTGCAACACATTATTGGGTCACAACCATATAATATCAGCATTCTGCCTCCCAACATGAAATTCTTTCACATTGGGCCCGGCCCATCTGACCCAAAAGGGGCTGAAGCTATGAAGAATAGTGAGGTGGGCCCTCTGTATACTTCGGTTAGGGCCCTGCACCTTCTACCTAATCTCCCCAGAGAACAGTCTTGCTCACACACAATTCCAAGGGGAGTGATCTTGGCTACAAGGAACAGAAAACTTAGCCAGGAAAAGGCTTGAACAAGAGGAATATTCATTATACCCCGTAATCAGAAGCCCTAAGGTAGGAGGTACTTGGGTTGGAAAATTCCTTGATTCACTGCCAGCCCCTGTGCTGCCCAGCCCAGCCATGTGGCCTTGGCCTCTCTGGTACTTCTAATGTGATCTGAAGATGGCTGCTGCTACTCGCATAGGGCCATGCTCAGAGACAAAAAAGTCAGAGCACCTTTTTTGTTATCTTTTCAGAATGAGGAGAACTTTCCTAAAAGCCATTTCCTTCAAACTTCTCTTCATATCTCATTAGCCAGGTCTGTCTCACATGCCCATGGCTGAACCAAAAGAATGGAAATACCGGCATTGCCATAGAGCCATGTTTTTCAAACTATTGTGGTTGAAAAATCAATTTAGTGATTCTTGAGCACCATTTTTCTTGTGGAATAGGTTAGAACGGGATAGGATAGGACAGAATGGAATAGAAAATGCCAGCGTGCTGCACAAGTTGGTTATGTAGTTAGTGGTTTGCAAAACTTTTGTTCCAGTCACATCTATATATAAATGTGTATGTGTGTATACACACGTGTGTGTGCGCACGCGCACGCGTGCGTGAGATCCTGATTAGTGACATAAAATGACCCCTTCCCTTGTACTCTTCTCGCAGGATGGTGGGAAGCAGCTCCTGGAAGGCATGTCAGATAACAGGACCCTCCTGGAATTTGACTTGCGCCTGTCTGATGTAGCACAGGAGAGCGAGTACCTCATTGGCCAGGCTCTCTGTGCCAACCGTGAAGCAGCCCGCCAGCGGGCCTTGAATCCCAGCCACTTCATGTCACCACTCATTGCCACGGGACCTGAGAACCCTGTGGAATAGGTTAGAGGACAGGCTGGGGCAGTGCCTAGATCTGGGTCATTGTCCAGGTCCTCATTTCATGCCTCCATCATGCCTGCTGCAGAGTGTCTCACAGGTCTGGGGGGGTGGTGGGAAGTCCATGAAGGTCCTCCGGTGTGATCAAGAGTTGTTTTGATAAAGATTTGAGGAGGGGGAGTGGCCAAGCATAGTGGGAGAAAGGGTATGAATTAGGACCCAGGCTCCTACCCAGGGAGGGACTCCCTGAAATGACTGACTTCTTCCAGATATAGGGAAAGGCAGAGAGGACTCTGAGGGGGCGTGCCTGCCCAGACTCTCCCACAGGGTCACCCATCTCCCTGGTATCCTTCCCCACCATCTTCCTCTCTACTGAACAGATTCTTGATCTCTTGACCTCAATATCTCTCTTTCTCCCCACCCCTCACACACACACACACACACATATACACACACACAAACAGCAGAGCTTTGTGTGGCTCTTCCACCCCCGTCCCTGCAGATGCCACCTTTATTACTTGACTCTGCTTTAGTGACCCAGTTCTACAGGCCATGCCATCCCCTAATTCTCCCCCTCAACCCGGGAAGAGGGGAACAGACGTAATAGGAAGGGCTCAGACGAGAGCTTCTCATGGGAGGAGTAGATGGTGAGGGAAGTGCCACACTGAAAAAGGAAGTCAGTGAGTCATCCACAACTTTATTATCCACCGGTTTGATTTGTACAATCTTTGCGCTTGGAAATCCACAACAGAAAGGCCACAGTGTGATGCACCCAATTGACAGAGACCCGTCTTCTCCCCAGCCAGGCCCAGCCCACCCCACAAGCCCTTGTCCCCAGGACACACAGAGCCTTCCAAGTACTCTCCATGAATCCCTGTCACTCTGTGGCTGCCCACCCTGGAGTCACATCCTCAGGAATCACGTCAGCCCATGGGGCCACGAGATGACCTGACTGATGGATTCAGGAAGAGCCCCATCTCCCATTCTGCTCAGGCTCAGGGGCCTGGAACATCCAGATTTGTGCTTCCAACAGGTTGGTCATGGGTTGCAATCACAGCCTAGGGGTGCCTGCTCCCTGGGGACTCCTTCCAACAAACAAGTGCTGAGCAGAGCACCAAAGGGGACTTGGGAGTGACTGCATATGTGTGCCTGTCTGGACAACCTAGAGTCTGTCTGTGCCTGATACCCTTGACAGTTCCAGTGTGCAAATGTGTAGGTGAGAGGGTGAATGTGTGTGTGCACATAGCCACAGCTGCTAGCAGACATTCTAATTAGAGAAACAAGAACATTCAGTGTAAAGTTTAATTTTAGAGATTAATTTTCTGTTTTTCCTCTCCCTGGCAATCAATAAAGCTGCCAAGGAAATGACCAAAGAATTGGTTTCTAAGTCTGTGCGTGTGTGGGGCGGGAGGGGAGGCTGTCTGTGTGAGAAGATCTAGGTAGAAATGGTCAATACAGGCAAAAATAATAATAGAATCCCCCTTCCCCCCCTCCAAGCTCAGGATCTGTCTCAGAAACAGCCTTGATGGAGGAGGAGCTGAGTTTCTCCTTCCACAGAGCCAGGAGATGGCCAGGCTGCCCACACACAAGGGCAAGATATCCAGGTGCCAGCTGGCCAAGAACTGTGGCCTGAGGCCACAGCTCACCATCTGTAGCTCACAGATGTCCGTCCAGAGGAAGAGGGGTGCTCCAACCACTAAGTCCCCAAAGAGCACAGACTCAGGGTCTAGTGGGTTTAGTGTTGCCAGGCAGGTGGGCACTGCTACCCAGGGAATCCTAAAGCGCAGCTGTTCCCACCTGCCTAAGCCTCCTCTTCTCTGGCCTCTTCTCCCTTCCGACTCAGCCATCTCCACAGGAAAATAAAGCTCAACCCAAATGGGCTGCTGTGTCCCCACAATCAGTGCATCCCAAGACCCGCCCCCCCCCGGGTGGGGGGAAGGAGGGCAGGGGAGCCAGAAGAGATGTTGCATAGGTGGAGGCCACGCCCTTGGCAGGTACAGGCCTGGCTAGGCTGGGGGAAAGAAAATGGGAGAGGCTGCAGGAGGGGAAGGAGGAGCTCTGATGGCTCAGGGGAAATGAGAAGCGTCAAGGGTGTGCAGTGTCGGGAGGCCCCAGGGTTACCCTCTCCAGCTTGAAATGTGAGCCCAACCCCTGGGCACTAAGTTTGCTAGGAAAACTTTAACTGGAGGAGTTGGAAGGGCAGGGGGGTTGTACACAGACATGCACACGGAAGCAAATCAGGGTGGGTGTGGTGGGGAGAGAAGGCAGCGTTGGAACTTTGGGGAAACGGGATGTAGAGCCAGGGCCCCGAGGTGGTGGCAGGATGCCACTTCTAAGATCTTGGGACACAGCTGGGCCCCTTAAGCTCATGGGATAGGAGAGGACAGAGAGTTTGGGCAAGATTTAGAGAAGTCCTGCCTCTGACCCTACCACTGGAATTGAGTATTTCTCCAGATGGGGCTCATGACAATGTTCTTAGCCCTGCAGAGGCAATGTATGGAGACAACCACTCTCCACTCCCCCCCAGAAGTCTGAGTGAGGCAAGGGCCACCTGCCACAGGCAGGCCCTCCTTTGGAGGTCCTTTCACTCTACCCTCCACTACCCTCTCCTCTGACTCCCATCTGCTTCCAGAGTTCCCCATTGCCACACAGGTCTGTCTCCCACTCTCCTCACTCATTTGCCTTGGCCAGGGATACCACCTAGGTGGGATCTCACCCTCTGTACAGGGACTGCCCTCCCATAACCCAGGCTAGGAGGCTGCTGCCTGGAGGACTGAGAAAGAGCTGAGGTACACTGCCCCGCCCCCAACAGCTCTTCAGAACCACAGGGAGCAGGAGAGGAGGGGGAGTGGTTCTGTATGTGAGCACAGTCCCTCCAGGACCCAGACTCCAGGGGGCCCCGTGAAATAAACAACAGTGGAGGGAGTGGCTAAAAGGAAACCCCGGTCTTTGGGGCCCACGCCAAGAGGATGGCAACATTTCCAAGGTTTTGGGATGGAGTATTTGGACTGACAGCTGGCTCCGGCCTGAGACCCACTGACTTCATCAGCTGGTTGGAAGCCAGCCCTGCAGTTCACCACGCCACTGCCCTCCCCCAGCAGAGAGAGGCCCCAGGAGGGACAGGCAGAAAAGGAAGGAAAGCCCCAATTTCCCTTACCCACAGCCTCTACACCTCCCCAGCTGCACCGCAAGGGCCTCTCACTGGAGACAAGGCCTAATGCAGGTCCCACAGTACAGTCGCCAAGTAACAGTCAGAAGATCTGCTGAAAGGCTGGGCAGGGAATCTCGAGTGCGCAGTGTTGGGAGGGGAGGTGTCCCCTCAGGGACTCCTGGACGGGGCTGGCGGAGACGACTGCCCCAGTGGGCTTCTCCGGGAGCTGCTGACCTTCTCCCACCCATCTGTCTCTTTATATACAGGGAAGGCGAGGGGTCTCGGCCCCATCGGGGTCTGTCCCCCGCACCCTCGCCTCCCCCCCCGCCCCCGGCCCCGCGCCGTGCCCAGCACAGCCTCGGTCACCATCGTGACTCCCCCTGCCACACGCAGGGAGCCCAGTGCTGCAAGGGACGGGAGGGAGGCGAGCGGGCCCGCCGAGGGCCGCCGTGGGTCACAGTGAGGTCTCCACGCAGGAGCCGTGGCGGTGCAGCGGCCGGTGGCTGTGGCCCAGACACCCCTCCTGCCGGTGCACGATGAGGACGGGGAAGTAGAGGGCGTCGTGGTAGGGCGGCGGCGGCCCGGCCTCCTCTTCGTCGTCGTCCTCGTCGTCCCCCATGCTGGCCTGGCTGGAGAGGCGCGTCTGCTCCGTGGGGCAGCTCGCCTCGTTGACGCTCCCGCTCCGGCTGCGCCACAGGCAGCTGCGCCGCGAGCCGTAGAGGCGGCCGAGCGAGAAGCGGCTGCCGCCGCAGCCGGGGCCCCCGCCGGGCCCGGGGCCGGCCCGCGGGCTGGCGCAGATGCTGAGCGCGCTGCGCGAGAAGATGGACGAGCTGCTGGCCGCGCGCTGGCAGTGCTCGCAGCTGCGCCGGTGCGGGGCGGCGCCCGCCGCGCCCGGGCCGCCCACCCCGCCGTAGCGGCTGGCGGGCGCGTAGCCGGGCCCCGCGCCGCCGCGCGCCGCCCGGCCGGCCAGGTCCATGAGCACCGCCTCGGAGTAGCTGGGCACCAGCTGCTGGTTGGAGCGGATGTGCCACTCGAGCTCCGTGCTGTCCAGCGTGTTGACGCGCGGCAGGCGCTGCGTGAGCGGCGGCAGCGGCTCGTCGCCGGGGCTGAGGCCGGCGGAGCCGGGGCCCTCCAGGCCGAAGAGCTTCTCCACGTGGTAGTGCGCGTAGGCCGTGCGGTACTCGGCCAGCACGCGCAGCGGCCACGACAGCGTCAGCAGCGCCGCGGCCCAGAAGGCGGCCGCGCTGGCGTACCAGGGCGGCCGCGCCGGGTCCGGGAAGGCCACCATGAACTCGCGGAAGTCCACGTTCTTCAGGTGCATGCCCTCGCGCGCCTCCATGTAGTCGTCCAGGCCCTCGTTCTCGGCGAAGAAGCGCGCGCGCTGGCACAGGTAGGCGTTCTCCGCCTCCACGCTGGCGAAGCTGAAGCACTTGGTGAAGCGCAGCCGCGTGGCCGGCGCGCCCTCCAGCCCCACCAGCGCCTTGGACACGTCGCGGACGCCGCAGCGCGCGTAGTCGAATTCGGCCTCGGCCACGTGCGTGTTGACGCGTTCGTGGTAGACCTGTGGCGCCGGGGAAGGCCGTGCCAGTCGCGTCGGTCTGCCTGTCTGCCTGTCTGTCTGTCCGTTCACCCGCCCCCGCCCCATCGCTGCGCTTTCTGCCTGGTCAGACCCTGAGCTTATCCTGGTTTTGATCCCCGCTGGAGCGGATACGAGATCGTCTCGTCTGGTTTAGAGAGAAACCGAGGCCCTCTGCTTGCTTCATGAGTGAGTTGGAGATGAGAGCAGGACTCGACTTCATCGCCATCTCTGTGCGTCCCAATTTTAATTAAACCCCGCTTACTCTGGGGTCAGGCCCGCCCCATGAACGGCTCATTCGGCTTGCCTCACCTTTCACCACTATTTCCGTTGTCCCACACTGCCCACTTATCACCACGCACAGCCTCCACTTCTTCCCTTTCATAAGTGTGTTTCCAAATGCGCCCTTCAGAGGAGCTCCCAGTCTCAGGCCTTTCTTTCAGGTCTCCCTGTTCCCACTCTAAGTTATCATCCAGCCTCCCTCCTGATCTCACAGACTCCAGGCTTCTGTTTATGCATCCCAGAACTGAGGTGATTGTCAACCTCATCTTGGAAAATCTCCTTCTCCTCCAGGGCTCTAATATATCTAATCCTGGAGGGTCCAGGCAGTGCTGATTGCCCATCCCCACTACCGGCACTCTCCATGGGGCCTTCCATGCCTACCTCCACCTTTTGGCCAGCTGACCCCCACCTCTGGGAGCCTTGAACTTGAGATCCAGGGCCCTGGGTTTGAGTCCAGCACTACCGCTTAGAAGCTGAGACCTTGGACAAGTTCTTGAGCTTAGGTCTCCTTGCCTGTGAAAAAGGACTTGCTAGCAGCCATCACACTGAACAGGTGAGAGCATGCTGTGAGACTGTGCATATGAAGCTGTCTCCAACCATTAAGCACTAACCAGTATAGACCCTGGAGCCAGATTGCATGGGCTCAAATCCCAGATCCCCCACATTCCAGCTGTTTGACTTTGGGGAACTTACTTAACCTCTCCAAGCCTCAGTTTCCTCATCTGTAAAATGAGGATAATAGTTACGTATCTCACTAAGTTGTTAAGAGGGTTAAATAAACGGTTTGACATTTGTAAAGTATTTAGAGCCAAGCCTGGTTGCTGGTAAGTTGTTTACTCTTATTGTTGTTTTCACTAATTTCTTGTTGCAGTACCCATAAGAGCTCACTGGTACCTCTTCTCCTCCCCCCGAGGACAGTCAAGCAAGGTCTAAGCACGCCCTTGCCATCTGGACTGGCCTGCACTCCTCTCCAGCCCCTCACCTGTGTGGTGGTGTAGGCATCTCCGTTGCGGTACCGGGTGACCTGGCGGGTGCGGCGGACATAGTGGTAGCTGATGGCCTTCCACCAGATGCAGGGTGTGGCCTGCTGCATTCGGCCCACACGCTCCCGAACGCTGCTCACATCAACACGGTGCTGCAGCTCATGGCGGGCTTGGCAGTGCCAGCACTCCACCAGGTAGACGGCATACAGCATGAGCAGGAAGGCCAGGGGGATGTAGACATAGCCGTTGGAACAAGGGCTGTCATGATACATGAGGCTATTGCCCTGGTAGGCGCTGCTGAAGGTGAGGCGGGTCACGGTGGTGACATGGCACCAGGCCACGGCCCCCAGGCAGCCATACATGAGCAAGGAGAGCAGCAGGCACTTCCAGTGGGACTCACGGCAGAGAGACTTGGTGAAAGAGGGCTGGATGGGACGCTGCTGCTCAGAGGGGCAGGGTGAGGGCCCAAGATGAGAGGAAAGTAAGACAGAGTGGCAGAATCCAGCACAGAGATGGATGCAGGGTTGGAGGGGCAGCCAGCACCAGAGATGACAGAGACAGACAGGGGTGTGGGGAGAGGGGAGCCAAGGACCAGAGATAAACACAGAAGTGATCCAGAGTGAGCCATGGGGACAGGAAAAGGGAACAGAATGCCAATACAAGGAAGTGCAAAGAGAGAGACAGCCCAAGAAGCGGAAGCAGATCAGAGCCAGAGATGGAGGGAGGAGGCCCAGGTGGCAGAGAAGACACAGATGTGTAGGATGGCACCCAGAGAAAGAGTCCAAAGACAGACCCAAAGATGGCAGTGAAATAGGAGGAGGTGTGGATAAGGAAGAAAGGGGAGGACAGACAGGCATCAGCAAAGGCAGGTCCCCAGCCCCAACCACTTCCAAGTATTCCACTGACATCACCTTCCCACTTAACATGTGGGGCCCTCACTTATTCTAGATTCTTTCAGGCCTGTGTTTTGGAGGAACCACTCTTCTGTGACCCATCCATCTCCATGTCCATCACAGACAATTAGCCTCATACCTCCTTTGGAGGGGATCCCAAGACAACCCCAGGTTCTGTTTCCTTCCCCACATTCTAGACCCCAGACTCCCTTATAGGTCTCCCCTCCTACACCATAACATCCTTCCCCTGCTCTAAGATGGGAGGGAGGGGGCTGGTATCCTTAAGCAGAAGGCAGTCCCAGAGGAGATATCTAGGAGGGCAGAGGCATGTGGCTGAGACAGGGGATGTGGGACGAGGGTTGGGGTAGAAAGGAAGAGGTTTGCAGCCCAGCCATCTGTCAAGAGAAAACGATTTTTGGTGCTCTCCCAGGGCCTGTTAGCCTGTGAAAGCACCTGGTGCCTCTGTCCCACGGTCACCCCAGTAATTTGTTTACATGTCTGGTTCTGCCACTAGACCTGGTGTTCCTGAAGGCAGGGCCCTGTCTTCTTTGCACCCTGGCTACCTACCATGGTGCTGGCATGCGGCAGCCACTTCATAGTTGGGTACTGTTGGAGTTTTGGTGGTGCCTTGGCTTTCCCACTTCTACCTATTGCCTAGCTTTAGGAATCCCAAACACACCCTCCTGCTGAGATCCTCACTTATTCCTTCAATTCCCAGGACTTGACCTAGAGGCTAGCCAGGGGAGGGGAGAAAAGGGTGGAAAGGAGGGGTACAGTAATAGGCAGTGGGCCCTCAACTTGGTATGAAATCAAAGGAAAGATCTAGGAGTGGGGAGAGGTTGGTGGGCTAGGAAATAACACACAGCATAAACAAACCAGATTAGGGCATGTGAGCCTTTCAGGGAGCTTTGTCCTTGGGAGGTGTGTATATGTGCAGCTACCTGGGTGTGCAGTTGTCCCAGTGGGAGCACATCTGAAAGGGGCCCAACCTGTGCTTCTGCCCTAGTGCACTGTGCGTGTGTGTGCACGGGTGGCATGGGAGATGTGGGTGCTCCTGGTACTTTCACAGTCTCTTTGTCTCAAGATTCAGAGGACTGAAAAGTAAGCCCCACCCCGCCCCAACTAGGGATGTGCTTAGGACCAACACTCTGAAGGATTCCTAGGCTCAGGGCCTCCCGCAGGGGTCGGGGAGCCGCTCCGTGCACTTTGGGAGAGGTGCACACCCCACACACACTCCTAGTGAGGAGGAGGTGTCTCACTTCTGTACACGTTTGACCTTCTTAGGACCCCAGCTCAGGTAACACCATTTTCCTCTGATACTCTCCTGCCTCTGTAGCCCCCACGAGTTGCCCTTCCTGGCCTTCAGCAGAGCAGTCCCTACGCGAGATAGGATCCCGGCCACCATCCCCGCCCGCATCCGCCCGGGGTCCGCGAGGCTCCGCCCCTGTGCCCCTCCCCCTGGCAGAGACCCCCCCACCAGCCCCGCCTTCGGCGCAGCCCCTTCCCCGCCACCTCGGACAGCGCCGGCGGCCGGGTTGGGGCAGCGGTGCGGGACTGCGGCTGCGGCGGCCGGCCCGGGGTGCGGGGCGCTGGCCGCGATGCGGCGGAACCGGCGGGGACCGCGCGTGGCGGGGGATGGGGGTCCAGGCTGCGGCCGCGCCCGGGGAAGGGGCGCCTCGGGCTCTCACCTCCTCTCGGGCGGGGCCCTCGTCCGCTGCCGCCGTGGGCTCCTCCGGGACCCCGGGGCCGCCACCACCGCCGCCGCCGCCGCCGCCGGCGCTCTCTCCCGCGGCCGAACCAGGGGGGGACATGGCGTAGAGGGGGCGCGTCGAGCTCAAGGCCTCCCGGGGGGCTGCCGGGGGCCGGGGGCATCCTGCGCGGGCCCTGGGAAGGGGATGGGAGGGGGCGGGGCCCTCGCTGCTCCCCACCCCCCGCGGGGGGGAGGGGACCTGGAAAGGGCACCGGTGACAAGGGTCTAGGGATGGGGAGGCAGGCTGGGGGGCCGGGCTGGGGGGGCCGGGGCCGGGGGCGGGTGTCACCTTGAGGCCCTCGCGGCGCCGCTCCGCCTCCCGCCCGCTCCCTCCGCCGCCTTTTGTCTGAGCGAAGCTGAAGCCAGCGCGCCCCCCCTTCCTCCCAGAGCAGGAGCCCCGCCCCCGGCCCCCCCAAACTCCGCCTTCAAGCCTGCCTAATAACCACCCCCTAAAGATGAGAAGCAACAGGGGCTCCCCGCACCCCTTCCCCACTCCCAGCCTGCAAACTGCACGCGCGCGCACCCCCGGTCCCCCACCACCGACATCCAGGAAGATAAATACCGCAATTCTCCTATTTTCCGTTCAGGAGGCGCCGGCTTGGTCCCACACGTTCACAGGGCTGAAGGTGAGAAGAGGAAATTGGGTCTTGGAACCCCAGAAAGATTCTTACTCTCCGTTGAGTAGTAAAGGGTTAAGGCAGGAATCAGACTTCAGAGGCCAGACCCAACTGAACCGGGATGGAATAGATGAAAGGGAAAGCATTGGAGCTCTGTAAGAAAAGACTAACAGAGGGCAGGCAGGAGGACATTGGAACCAGGCTTCATGGAACCATCGTCTTTCCCTAGAAAAACAGCCTCAGAGAAGCAAAGAAATGTGTACGTTGCCTTAGGCTGGGGATTAGGAAACCTGAGTTCTAATTTTTAATCCTGGCTCTTCCATCAACAACTTGTGTGACCTTGGGCAAGTGCCTCACTCTCTATGAGCCTTAGTTTCCTCATTTGTGCAGTGAGGAAGCTGACAACTTAAGGCCCTGGCCTTTCTTATCTGAGTGTTGAGGCCAAGTCACAGACCACGGGTCAGGCTGAGTGGCTGCCGGGAGTCTACATTTTAATGCCACCCCTAGGATAGGCAGAAAGGAAACTGAGATCCATTCATTCCTGGATGCATCCATTCAACAAACAGGTATTGGGTACTTACTCTGTGCCCCATTCAGAAATGAAACACAATATCCTACTCTCGAGGAGCACAGTCTAATGTGGTGGGGAGACATGGAAACCAAAAGGCTATGCAAGGTCAATCTGTGTGTGCACAGTCACTGTGGAACCCTGTGTGTCCTGTACTACACTGAAGTTTTTTGGCATATAATAACTGTTTCTCCATTTATCCTTAAGGAACTGAGGCACAGGGAGTGTGGATGACTTACTCAAGGTCACCTGCTAGTACAGAGCTAGTCCTAAAATCCAAATTTTTCCCATTCAAACGTGTATGGGGATATTTAGAAGTAGGAAGTTATCTTGAGGCAAAGCCTGGATATCTGATCTTTGGGGATGGGATCAAGCTCACTGATCTTCTGGGATGGTCCTGCCCTTCATCTGAGGCAGGAGGGCCACTACATCCATGCCCTACTCCTCGTCCTGCCTCATTTTCTTACCGTCCCCTTACCCAGTGAGGTGAAGGTGACTCTGTTCACCTATCGCTTCAGAACTATCCAGCCTGTGTGATCCTCCCCAGGTCAGTGAGTCCATCCTCCCTGCCAAAATAGAGGAAAGGTTTACTCCTAGAGAGGCAAAGTTCTCATTTACTCCCACGGCAGAGGAGAACTCTCACTTGGTGGCTCATTTCAATGTCTCCCACCCATGCTTTTTGGGAAGTCCTACCTCACAGCTAATTCTAACTCCTCTACTTCTAGTTTTAGCCCCTTCTACCTAGTTTAAGTCTTCACTGCAGGCAGAGAGCCGAGGTCCTAACCCTGCCCTTTCCTAACCCAGACAGGATCCTCACACTCCCCATTTAGTTGTTATAATCGTCCTCCTGTCCCCTCCCCCAACTGCCTTCTCTTCCTCACTTTAAGGGCTCTGGAAGAGAGATAGCCCAAGTCTTTTGGCCAACCCTTGAGCTCCCAAGAGGTAAAAGACTACCCTCTCTCTTCCATTCATATACATTACCCTTTCTGGGAAGCCCAGAAAAAAGAGAGATAAAGGGAGGGGGCTTGGAAGGAGCCAGAAGACCAGCTGGTTACCATGGCAACTAGGCCCCATTTCCAAGCCATGAGCCTGGCTAGGACTGGGGTACTACTAAGGGAATGAAAAATCACCAGCGGAGACAGAAGAGTATCAGAGGAGCTCAGCCTTGGAGAAGACTGGGCTAAAGAAGCAAAGTCAAGGCCCTGATCGTGCTTTGGCCTGAGTTGTAGTCCCCAAGCCGTCTTTCCAGATGACACTGCATGGTCCTTCTCTCCATTCCTGAAGTTTCCCCAGAAGGGCTTTCTGTCAAAGTACAGGCTAGGTACTGGAAGCAGTGGGCTAATCAATGCTGACCTCATGTGGCCAGAAAAGGGGCTGCCACATTCTCATGGTTCAGAGCCAGACACAGGGGCTGGATGAGGGTAGGTCACTGCACACTCCTGAGTTCTTGTGTTCTTGCAGAGGGCTCAGGTACCCCCAAACCCTTAGGCCTTCATAAAGGAAAGAAAGTTTCACTGAAAAAAATTTTAAATTTTGGATTAGGGACAGAAAAACCTGGCTCTATACTTTCTGACTGTCGACCTTAGGCAAGTCAACTCACCTCTCTAGGGCTCAGCTTCTCAACTTTAAAATGAGGATGATAGTGCCAGATTTTGAACCCAAGTAGTCTGGATCTGGAGTTTATTACTGTACTTTTCCTCCAGGCTTTGAGGTTGGGAGAGAAACATGTCAGGGGAGGAAGTCGAGAATATCTGAAATCATATTGACTCCAAGGGAAGGAGATGCATTAATTTCCTTGGGATTTCCCTTCATGGCTTCTCACAGCCTCATGCTCAACACATCCTTCCCACTCTGGTCCTCCATGGGGATGGAATGCAGTAGGTTGTCTCCTCCTGTCTTTGCTACCCCATCTCTTCTCTCTTTCTTCGCCTCCTCCTTCCAGAGACTAGGTACTTCTTCCTAGTCCTCTTGCCTTCCCATTTCCAGTTCACATGAAAACTTCCCTGCCCCACTCACCCCACTAGATAGTTAGCCCCACCATATGCTTCCACAGAACCCTGTTTTTATTCTCACTCCTGTCTTAGCACAATCACTCTGTGTTGTAATGAGACATTTTCTGGTGGTGTGTGTGGGGAGGTGGATGGTGGTTGGTGGGTATTACTGTTACTGTAATACTTGATTTTGCTTCCAGCAGAGAGAACAATGTCAGACATGTAGGGGAAGCTCCATACATTCTTGTCAAATGGATGAATAAATAAATAGATAAATAAAATGAGGTTGCACAGGGGAAAACTGTAAGAAAGCTGGTTAGTAACTGTCTATACTCACCCCAGCATTCTTCCCCCAATGCAAGAGATGCAAAAGGATGATCCCTTGGGGATGATCTTCTAAACCATTGCTGGCCCATGGTTGATAGCACTTGAGGTAGGGTGTAAATCATGGGGCATTAGTTTGAGGCTCTTCATGTGGGGGTGGGGGATGGCCTATAGCCTCATTGGGCCCAGGGAAAGCAGGGACAGGGAAGGAGGAAAGATGTGTTGGTACTGGGGTTGGGGCTGGGGTGGGCACGTCAGCAGAGTGTGACTCATCATGTCTGCCCCGCCCCAATCCTGGCCCTACCATGAGGAACTAAACTTCCCTGACTTCTGGAGGTAACTAGATGCTGTAACCATTGAAGCTAGTGTTTCTCCCCTGTAAGGAATGACCACTGTGCTTTTCTAGACAACAAAAAACATGACCACCTGCTTTTTTTAGACAACGGTCTGCCCGAGAAAACCTTCTTTTGAAAAGCACTTAGTCATGCCCAATTCTATATGATCTGGGAAGTTGATACAGGAGATCCTCTATCCAAGACCCAAAGGGAGAAACACTTCTTTAAAGACAATGGGTTGCCCATTTTCCTACCCAAACTTTTGGGCACTGGTAGATAAGAAAGCAAGAGAAATTGAGAAAAATGGGTAGAAAATAGGAAGCGATCTTCCCTATCCCACCACCCATGTGTTCTCCCTTCAAGACGCCTAGTTTGTACAATTAATACAAAACAAACGAATGATTAAATGAATGAATGAAAACAATGAATGAAGAAATGGAGAGGAAAAAGAAATGGAGGAAATGAAGGGAGGAAAGAAAGAATACATGGAATTAGTGAACAGAATGAAGGAAGGGGGAAATGAATGAATTAGTGGATGGGTGGACGGGTGGACGGATGGACGGATGGATGGACGGACGGACGGATGGATGGACGGACGGACGGATGGATGGATGGATGGATGGATGATGACTGAGTAGATGAACGCGAGTGAGTCAGAACCGGGTAGCCCCTGACTCCCGGCCAACGCAGAGGGCGGGGACCGGGGGATTCCGGAGGGCGGGGCCTCGGTCCGGAAGCGCCGGTCGGGGGCGGGGCCCGCTGGGCGGGGCGAGGGCGCGCGTCAGACTGGGCAGCCGGGCTGCCCGGGGCAGCCTCTGCGGGGGACCCCACCGTCTGCCAGAGCCTCGCCCGCACCCCCTGCCGAGCCCTCGGGCCCCCGCAGCCCGGCGAGGAGGCTGCTGCAGCCCGGGCGCCCATCCTGCAAGGCGGACCCGCCACCCGGAAAGGCGGCGCGGCAGAGCCCGGAGCCGGATCCTGCTCCGACCAGGCCCCCGCCGGCCGGCGCCGCGGGCATGTCGGAGGCGCGCAAAGGGCCGGACGACTCGGACGAGAGCCAGTATGACTCGGGCATCGAGTCTCTGCGCTCTCTGCGCTCCCTGCCCGAACCCACCCCGACCCCAGCTCCTGGGCCCCCTGACAGCAGAGGCCCCCAGCCCTGGACCCATCCTCCGGGAACCGCCAAGGAGCCACGGGAGAAGGAAGACACGGATGGGGAAAGGGCCGACTCCACCTACGGCTCCTCGTCGCTCACCGAACCCCTGAACTTTTTGGGGAGCCTCGAGACCGAAAACCCATCGCCAGGCTCGCCGCTGCCTCCAGCGGAGAAGCTGAGCCCTCAGCAGCTGGAAGCACTCACTTACATCTCCGAGGACGGGGACACGTGAGTATGGGGGCTAGGCTGAGACAGCAGCCCTTTTTCCCGATGCTAACTCTGGGCCTCCCCAGGAACTGCAACAGACCGGACACCCCTCTATAAGGATCCCTCAAGGCACCTGCCCTGGAAGTAGGCAGTCCTTATTCTCTCTTCCAAACTTAATTCTCAGCCACTTCTGAGCTCTGGCTGGACCCATACCAGAGGACCTGGCATCGTCTCGCTACCCTTCCTTTTAGAGGTGGGCAGAGTTGGCAAGGCCCTTACCAAGCACCTGGAACCCCACCTAGCATCTTGGAAACCTACCAATAACCCACCACTAGGAAGAGAAAATTCCCCTGACGAGTCTACTTTTTTTTCTTGCTGGGGTAGAGGGCATCCTTGCTCAATATCTGGGATTTCTGGGCCCTAACCTCAGGATGCCCTGTCTCAAGGAACAAGAGGTGTGTCAGTCACAGGTTGCCAATGGGGGCTAGGAAACTAGGGGTGAGGGTACTGCCATATTGCAGAGCCGAGGCTGACCCTGAGGAAGAGGGGGTGAGCCAGGCTGGAGCACTCTTGCCCCAGCAGACAGACAGGCTGCTGGCTGCCCCAGCTTACTTCCTCCTCTGCTGAGAAAGGGGAAGTGAGGTCTGGAGTCAGCCTTGTCGACACCTTTCATCTCCTGAGCCCTCCAGGTCCCCCCTCACTATCCTGTCTGACCTGCTTACTTTACCATTTCTCCCCCAGACCCAAGTGGAAGTTAATGGGGACTAGGCTAGAGGGCAGCTGAAGTAAGAAGCACTCATGTGGGAGGGGCTGGCCATTTGAGGATTTGCCCCTCAGGAAGAAGAAACAATGTTAGGAGAGAGGGTGGCTGGGATTTGGGGATGAGAAACAGTGGAGAGGGCTGTGGTCCCAGATGAGGGATGCCGAACAAGGGAGGCAGGTGGTGTCTGTCTTGACCTGCTTTTTGGAGATACAGGGTCCTAATTATGGATGGCCTTTGATAAAGATAGTCTCAGGACCTAGTGGGAGGGAGAGGAGTGACTCCAGGCCTTTTGTACTCTGTGCTCAGTTACCAACCCTTAGGCCCAGAATCAAGATTTTTGGGGGACTCCATGTGGATTACCTATGGCTGACCTTTGACCCAGGGATTGGGGACTTTTGGCACTGCCCTCCTTTGTTAGCCTTTCAGCTCAGCCCTTACCATCTCTAGTTAGAGACAGGGATCTAGACTGGACAGGGGGAGGTCTCAAGACTCTCCAGAGGGTGTCTGGAGAGAAGGGAGCACTTTCTTCTCTCCGACGTTGTCTGGGCTGTGGGACATATGGAAGTGGGAAGAGGAAGTGGGAGGAGGGAGACTGAGGGAGAGAGGGAGGTGGCTGCAGGAATGTGACCCAGAGAGCAGGTCCTGGCTGAGGGGATTTCCAGAGCGGTTCCTTCCTCCGTCACTCTCTCCTGGGCCTCTCCTGCTGCCTGGCCGCCAAGCCTGCCTCCCTCCTTCCTGAGCAGCCCCTTCCCCAGCCCAGACAGGCTTTTTAGTCAAGTTAACCCCACCTCATTAATGCCCCAAGGCAGCTGTCCCAGCCTAGACCCTCCAGCTCTGGCTTTCGTTTTCCCCACCTGATGTGGGGAAACCCCAGTACTGGAACTTCCCCTCCCAGCTGCCCCCCTACCCGTAGGTTAAGGCTCTTTGTCCCCCACCGAACACATCTTCTGCACTGCACAGACTTCCCCTTGGAGGTGCACACAGAATGGAGGGCTCTGGCTAGACTCACACAGTCTGTGCTGTCTGAAGAGTGGCCCTCTTGACTCTCCTGTAAGGGACAGTAGGATAGGATGTTGCATTGTCTCCTTTCTCCTCATCCAAGAGCTTCTATTTTCTCTACGGGCGAGGGGGGAGAGGGAGGCACTCTTACCCTCTCTGTTCTCCCTGTTGGGGTTGGGGGAGCTCAGCCCTGGAAACCACCTCTGCACTACCCCAGCAGCTTTCAGTTTGGCTATGGGCTGAAGCTGGCCTGGCTGGACCCTGGGGCCAGAGGGGAGTAGGGTGTTGGCAGGCTGAACAGGAAGGACCTCAGCCCATTCGCACCCTGCCCATACTTCCACTGAGCCAAGGCCCTCTTTGAAGGCTAGAGATAGGAACTTGGAGCTGCCACCCCCGGGATCCTGGCTTCCCACACCAACCCTCACTTCCTGGCTCAAACTCTCACTTCCTGCACCTTCCCTATGGTGGCTTTTAGAGATGTGCTCCTTCTAACCCCAAGGACCCCAGCTCACTCTCTCTGGTCTGGGCCCTGACACTAAACCCTGCCCTGCCCTTCAGGCTGGTCCACCTAGCAGTGATTCATGAGGCCCCAGCTGTGCTGCTCTTTTGCCTGGCTTTGCTGCCCCAGGAGGTCCTGGATATTCAGAACAATCTTTACCAGGTGAGTGGAGGGAATGGGCTGTGCCCAGATACTCATATCTGCCCTGGCAGCCATCTCCAGCAGCCATATAAGTGTCCTTAGGCTGCTCGGGAAACCATATGCCAGACACTGGTCTAGAAGCTGAGGATACAAACATGAATAATACACAGCCCCTGCCCACAAGAAGTTCAGGCCTGGGCTAGGGTAGTTGTGTCAACACCTAATCACACAGCATGGTGACAAGTTGCAATGGAGACCAGGGAGGAGTTAATACAGGAGGTGGCATCTGCATGGAACCTTAAAAAGGAGTGTGGCAGGCAGAGACTTCCTAATGCCTCTGTCTTTCCTCCTCCCAACCCTTCACTGTCACTTAGTCTCTGGTGATAACAGGTCCCCCCAGAGGGTGAGAAAGTAGACCCTGCCCCCATCTGTCCTTTCTCCAAGGGCTAAGGGGACCTATAAGAAGAGCAGAGAACCACTTCCCTCGCCCTGCCTTCAGAATTGGGGTCCCAAGAACTTGGTGGGAGATGACAGGGGGAAGGGCTTAGTAGTGTTGCCTTGGAAGACCAGGGTCATAGCCTCTAAAAACTGCCCTCAAAGAAGGTGCTAGAACTTGGCGATTCCTGTGCCCACTGGAGCATGTTCTCAGAGGTGGAAGCATGCTGCAGTGGCCCTGTGACCCTCTGTTTGTGTCTACAGACAGCACTCCATCTGGCTGTACATCTAGATCAGCCAGGTACAGTTCGGGCCTTAGTGCTGAAGGGGGCCAGCCGGGTACTACAGGATCGTCATGGTGACACAGCCCTGCATGTGGCCTGCCAACGTCAGCACCTGGCCTGTGCCCGCTGCCTGCTGGAGGGGCGGCCAGAGCCAGGCAGAGGACCACCTCACTCCCTGGACCTCCAGCTGCAAAACTGGCAAGGTACAGGCAGCTTCAGGACTCGGCACATGAGGAAGGGACAGGAGACAAAGACCCTACTCTCAGGAAAGTGGGGTCATAGCTTGTCCATTGATATACCTTTGGTTCTAAGTACATAGGCACTCACTACATCTTTGCTGAATGAATGAATGAATGAATGAATGAATGAATTTGATTTAGAATTTACTGAGAACATACTGTGTGCTAAACAGAGAGCTAAATCTACCCTCAAGATATTCAGTTTAATAGAGATCAGATAAACTCATTAATTCAATCAACAAAAATGTACTGAGGGCCTCTATGTGCCAGACAGTATTCTAGAGTTGGGCTTACATCTGGAAACTTAACCGAATGATTGAGACAGATAATAAATATAAATAGTGATTTCCCTAGTAGGTTAAAAGGCAGTAAGTAAGTGCTATGGGAAAATAAAGCAGAACGAGAACTGGAATATGGGAGATAGGGGTGTGTGATTATATGTGATTAAATAAGTGGTCGGGGAAAGCCTCATAGACAGGGACATTTGAGCAGAGACTTGAGGGGAAGTGAAGGATGTGAATCTGAATCTAGTTCTCTAAGCAGAGGGGAATCCAGGCCAGAAAGGAGATAGCAAAAGGCTAGGGGAGCACACGGGAGGAAGTGGCCCTGGGGAGGGGGTGGGGGCATAAAGATACTAGAGACCTCTGAAAAAGGTAGCTTTAGATAGGGCTTGAAGGCAGGCAGTTAGAATTATAGAGAATGGGGAAGGGGGGGTGTTGAGGGAGAGTGAGTATATGGGGGTGTCACTCAGCAACCTGACCCCTGAAGCGTGAAAGTTTCAATAACATGACTCTGAAAAGGTGGAAACTTTGCGTTCCTTTCCCCTCAGACTTTTGAGGGGGTTTTTGGGTTTATGTTTTAACAGCCCTGTGATCAGAGGTGTTGAGTGGGCAGCAGGTCCCTTGGGGGTGAGGGATAAGGAGGTCCCTGAAGAGCAAGAGAGTGAGAGATGAGAATGAGAGAGAGAGAGAGAATCGGTAGATGCAGATTAGCAGCCCCCACGTTCACCCATCCCAGGTCTGGCCTGCCTCCACATCGCTACCCTGCAGAGGAACCGGCCACTCATAGAACTGCTGCTTGAAAATGGAGCTGACATTGACGTGCAGGTGAGGCGGCCACTCAGGGTGCTGCCCGACCCAGGGCCTGCTCCACCACTTGGTCCAACCCCAGGTTCCCTCCCAGTGTCAGAAGTGGTGATACTCACCTTCTTAACCTGGGCCCAGGCCCAGCAAAATTCCTCTTGAGGGCCATGGCTAACATTCTTATTCTCCTCCAGGAGGGCACAAGTGGGAAGACAGCACTGCACCTGGCCGTGGAGACCCAGGAGAGGGGTCTGGTGCAGTTCTTGCTCCAGGCCGGTGCCCGGGTAGATGCCCGCATGCTCAATGGGTGCACACCCCTGCACCTCTCAGTGGGCCGGGGCCTCAACAGCATCTCATCCACTCTGTGCGAGGCCGGTGCTGACTCTCTTCTGCGGAACGTGGAGGATGAGACTCCCCAGGACCTGGCTGAGGATGTAAGAGGCATCATACACTCAGCTCTGCTCTCCAGGACCCACACCCATAGCAGAGACGGACACTGTAATAGCTGAAATAGCCAAAGTGTTAGCACTCCGGGGGTCCAGTCCACAACTCTGCCACTCACCAACTGTGGGACCTGGGGCAAGCCTCTCTCAACTTGTTTTCTTAGTTAGTCAGGTTCAGGGAGCCCAAACTTGGACTTTTACAGGATGCGTGAAGCAGGCCAGGTGTAAGATAGTGGAGTGGTGAGGCCTGTAGGAGACCAGAGAATATCTTCCTGAGAGTCACTCTATTCAGTTTCAGCAGATGGTTGCAGAGGAGAAATATGGGGCCAATATTTCCAGGTCTTGGGAATTTTTAAAGAGAGGTGAAACCTAGATTTTCTAAACAGTCTCCCATTTTTAAATGTTCAATTTAAAAAATATATGCAAAATTTTTTTAGGTACCTTTTCCTTATTACCTTTTCCCCCAAAGAAGTAGATACATGGACTGGATCATCTCTTTGGTCCTTCTTATCTGTGATATTCTGGTACTATCTTAGAGAGTGAGGGCTTGCTTGCCTAAGGTCTCAGGGCTCTACCTAGCTCAGAGGAACCACCGTTTGGGAGATTAGTAGGGAGATTTGTTTCCTCATATCCAACTGTCATTTGGTGGGGAGGAAATGGCCCAATAGGCCTACCCAGCTCCCTTTTCCCATTGCAGCCTTTTCTCCCCAGGCCCTGATCTTGCTTCTGTCTATTCTCTTTCTCAGCCCTTTGCTTTTTTGCCCTTCGATGACCTCAAGATCTCTGGGAAGCCACTGCTATGTGCTGACTGAAGCCAGGACAGGATCTGGGGTCCCAGAGGCTTCACCTCTTCCCATCTAGAAGCTGGAGCCACAGTTGCTACAGTTTGGGCCCAGGCAATGTGCCCTTCTGGTATCATGGGGACTGCTGAAGCCAGTACAGTCCTGAGCTGAGAGGAGGGATCACAAATGAGAGAGAGCCATTCTGGAAGGAAGAGTTTCCCAGGTGGACAGAGATCCTTGGAAGACCCCTCCCCCAAAGCCAAAGGTATCCCGGATGAAGTCTGTCTAACCTCTCTGGAAGATGGCAAGGGCTGGGGCACCCTGAAACTGCCAACCAGGAGGAAAACATGGACTCTCCTGAGTGAGGAGAGAAACTGAAATATGAGTGAGCAGAGCCCTGAAGGGTTCCATCCCACTGCTATTGAGGACTCAAACACTGTTGTTTAAAGACTTCACACAGAAGGCCCCAAATTGAGCCTTTGGGGAAGGGGAAGTTTCAATAACATGACACTAAAACAGAAAAGACTTTTAAAAACTTTCCCCCCCACTTGAGTTGTTTTGCGTGCATGCATGTCTGTGTGCATTTGGGGATTTTTAGACAGGCCTGCCCTGTGACCTTGTGGTAGAGACAGAGAGAAGGAAATTGTAACCTGAGCAGGGTAGGACTTTGCTGGGTAGGGTAGGGGGGCTAACAGTCCTCAGGCCTCTTTGTCCAGCACAGACCCTTGCGCTTTCTGTGGAAATGCAAAGGTATGGAGGAAAAGAAAGAGAAATAAGAAGACACAGGCAGGAGGCCTAACCACCACCCTCGGGGTTGCCATCTGGAGAAGCCTGGAGGGAAGGACCAGCCTAGGGAGGGTGACACAAGAGAGCCGTGGTTTTTTGTTTTTTTTCTCATATTCCATATATGCTTGAGGGGCCTGTTAGGTCAGGCCTATGATGAGATTAAGAATATGCGGGAATAAATCAACACAGTCTCTTGCTACCTGGATCACATAGTCTAATGAGTGAGATGACCATTAAAACCATAGATGTGTATATGTGATATGTAAATATGTGATTACATGTTGCAGTGGGAAGGAGAACAGTGGAGTGGATGAAGGCCCATCCTTTGGGTGGTCAGGGAAGGCCTCTGAGTGTCATCTCTACTCGGACAGAAAGCGTGGGGGAAGGCACTGGGGAAAGGCCTTCGGTGCACCAGGGGAACTGAGAGCAGGCCAGTCGGGCTCTAGCAAGAGGGCGAGGTAGACCGAGGCCAGGTCATGCGGAGCCTTGAAGGTCATGGGGAGTGGGGGGACAGAACTGCTGGCCCGTCCGTAAAAAAGGAGACGTCTTCCTGTCAGAAAACGGTAGCAAAAGGAGACACGCGGGTGCGGAAGCTCGGGGTCGCCGTCTAGGATGCCAGAGGTCGCCGCTCCCTCCCCCGCGGGCTGTGCGGGCGAAGAGAGATGACGGAGCAGGGGAGGCGGGGTGCTGGGGGCGCCGCGCCCGCCCCGCCCCGCCCGGCCCGCGTCGCGTCTCCCTCCGCGCCGCGCGGGGGCGCTGTGGCCCAGCAGCGGCGCGGGGCGCTGCGTGGTCGCGCCGGGGGCGGAGGGGCGGCCGCGGGGAGGGAGGGAGGGAGGGGGGGAGGCAGGAAGGTCTCGGCACTTCCGCCGGCCGCTGGCTCGTTGGCAGCTTCTGGAGGCGGCGGCGGCGGGAGCGGAGGGAGCGCGCGGCCCGGGGCCCCGCATTCCCCGGCCCCCCCCTCCGCCCCACGCGGCCCGGACCATGGATTTCAGGTGGGGGGGGCTGAGGGGTGAGGCCACGTGACCGAGCCCCCGCGTCACGTGACTGCCGCTCCTCAGCCCGGGGGTCGCGCGGGGCCCCAGCTGCCGGGCGGTGGGATCGCCGAGCGGCCGCCCGCCGGCCGGGCCTGCGCGGGCGCGGCGCGGGCTCGTGCTCTTCGGGGGACTCAAGAGGGTCAGGCGGGGGACCTGGGAAGCCTGGGGCTCCTGGCACCCAGAGGGCAGGGTGGGGGAAGGGGCGCCGCCTCTGGCCGAAGCAGCCGGCGAGCGCTGAAGGGAACAGAGGGAACCTGTGTGGCCGGAGGGGCGGGTCCGTCCTCTGGCAGGGAGGGAGCCCTGCCCGGCCGGCGCCGGCCCCCCAAGGAGAGAGAGAGAGGCTCTTTGTCCGGCCTGGGCCGCAGCTGAGAGGGGCGGGGAGGCGACTCCGGGCCCTTCTGCCAGGGTGGTCCCCTCTGGGGTGACGAGCGAATGAGGAGCTGCACCCT
The DNA here is from genome assembly GCA_030015415.1 of Cynopterus sphinx. Lineage (NCBI taxonomy): Eukaryota > Metazoa > Chordata > Mammalia > Chiroptera > Pteropodidae > Cynopterus > Cynopterus sphinx. Next base: position 48,163,043 of record CM057386.1, on the reverse strand, counting down.
AATTTTTATTTCCGCTGTCCCTGCAGGTGGTGGGCAGTGGTGGTGTTGGCTGCGCTCCCCTCCTTGGGGACAGGTGGGGAGAATCCCGAAGCCCCTCCGGAGTCATGGACCCAGCTATGGTTTTTCCGCTTTTTGGTGAATGCTGCTGGGTATGCCAGCTTTATGGTACCTGGCTACCTGCTGGTGCAGTACTTCAGGCGGAAGAACTACCTAGAGACAGGTGTGTGGGGAAGGGGTTGGGAAAGTGTGCTAGGTTGGAACTGAGTGCTGGCCAGCTGTCCCAACAGGAAAGTGGCTTGGAAAGGGAGGTGGGGAGGAACGGCAGCAAGAGGGACAACAGAGCACACTGGCTGCCCTGGGGAAGATGCTTAGGAGCTAGGGGGAAGCCTGGGACTTGACCTTGTGTACCTTCTTCAGGCAGGGGTCTGTGCTTCCCCCTGGTGAAAGCTTGTGTGTTTGGCAATGAGCCCAAGGCTTCCGATGAGGTTCCCCTGGCTCCCCGGACAGAGCCAGCAGAGACCACTCCCACTTGGCAGGCCTTGAAGCTGCTCTTCTGTGCAGTGGGACTCCAGGTAGGTACGCTGGCAGGCTCTGCTTTTATTCCTGGGTTGCTCCTCGGGGGCGGTTCCAGGGATTCTGGAATCAAAGTTTTCACCCTGCCAGTCCCAACAGTGTGCTTGGTGGTGTGTTATGTGCCCCCTTTCTCTGAGTCACATTGTACCACTATCGTCTTAGAAATGGTTGGGGATGTCTATTTCCTCTCCTGTGATTTCTGCTGGGCCATTATTACACTCACCTCCCATCCCCCGCAACGATGTGTCTAACATACTGCAAACCCACTGGTAAAACTTGGGGGAAGCCGTTCAACCTTCTCCCATACTGCATGTGAGGAGGTCACTAAGATGCTGACCTGATGGCATTTTAGGGTGGGCACTATTCCACCTTACAATGTCAAACTGACAGGTGTCCAGTCTTCTCTAATTCTTGCCTATTTGGGATGGAGTCAGCTGTAACATACTCTCCTGTGGGTCTGGGCAGTCTTCAGACACTTGTTTGAAGAGTTTCACACACACTTGATTTCCTGCAAGGTGAAACGAGACTTGACGGGTGGGGAAACATAGCTACTACAGAGAAATCAGAATAGGTATCATTTAAATAACATTCTGGTGGAGGTTATCCTTTTTTTTTTTTCCCACATTTTCCTTTTCTTACCTTCACCTCTCTACTCTCCCCCACCCAGGTGTCTTACCTGACTTGGGGAGTGCTTCAGGAAAGAGTGATGACTCGCAACTACGGGGCCACAGCCACGTGGGCAGGTGAGCGCTTTACAGACTCACAGTTCCTGGTGCTAATGAACCGAGTGCTGGCACTGATCGTGGCTGGTGTCTACTGCCTCCTCTGCAAGCAGCCCCGGCATGGGGCACCCATGTACCGGTACTCTTTTGCCAGCCTGTCAAACGTGCTTAGCAGCTGGTGCCAATATGAAGCTCTCAAGTTTGTCAGCTTCCCCACCCAAGTGCTGGCCAAAGCTTCTAAGGTGATTCCTGTCATGCTGATGGGAAAGTTGGTATCTCGGCGCAGCTACGAACACTGGGAATACTTGACAGCTGGCCTCATCTCCATTGGGGTCAGCATGTTTCTGCTGTCCAGTGGACCAGAGCCCCGCAGCTCTCCGGCCACCACGGTCTCAGGTCTGATCCTGTTGGCTGGCTATATCGCCTTTGACAGTTTCACCTCAAACTGGCAGGATGCCCTTTTTGCCTATAAGATGTCATCAGTGCAGATGATGTTTGGGGTCAACTTTTTCTCCTGCCTCTTCACAGTGGGTTCCCTGCTGGAGCAGGGGGCTCTCCTAGAAGGGACCCGTTTCATGGGGCGACATAGTGAATTTGCTGCACATGCCCTGCTGCTCTCAGTCTGTTCTGCGTGTGGCCAACTCTTCATCTTCTACACAATTGGACAGTTTGGGGCTGCTGTCTTCACCATTATCATGACCCTCCGCCAGGCCTTTGCCATTCTCCTCTCCTGCCTCCTCTATGGTCACACCATCACTGTAGTTGGGGGACTGGGAGTGGCTGTGGTCTTTGCTGCCCTACTGCTCCGGGTCTATGCCCGGGGCCGGCTAAAACAACGGGGAAAGAAGGCTGTGCCTGTTGAGTCCCCTGTGCAGAAGGTTTGAGACCTGAGATTAAGTGAACTGGTACTCTGACCATTATCTACCATACTGTTTTCCTCTCCTACTGTAATTTCTCAGAGGCATCTGGCTCGAGAGCAAAATGCAGGTGTTTTCTCAGTATCACAAACCAGCTTCTGCAGTTGGGAGTAGGGAGCCCAGGAGGCAGCCTTCCCTTTTGCCTTAAGTCACCAGTCCTCTAGTAGGCAGCAATTCTGAGCCCCAGGGAAGATGAGTCCTCGGTGTGGAGGGGGACCTTCCCCCATCAAATTCCTTCAAGTCACTCTGTTGGCTCTGCCACCTCACACCTCTGCTTGTCCCCTACACCTTGAATAGCCAGCCACCCTTTCAGACTTCCAGAGACCTGCATTTCTTACTCTGGTGAGAAAAGCACAAGTATTGTAAACTGATGCTGCTTTCCAAGAAGTGAAAGATGGTGCTGTGCTAGGGGAGGGAGATGGGAGAGCCCAGCACCACACCATGCTCCTGGATCCCTAGGCTCTGCACCATGAGCCAGTTGCAGGTTTTGGTACTTTGGAAATGTATCTTTCTGCTCATAATTTTATTTTATTAAATTAAACTGCTGCAATGGGCTTAGTCCTGTGTTTTGGTTTGACTGTGCTTTCAAATGCTACACATGGTCCCCAGTGGCCCCAAAGCTTTTGATGTATGTATATATGTATACATACACACACTATTAATGGGATGTCAGGTTAGAATTTGGAATAGGAAAAGCTAAGGAAACTCAAAAGGAGAATTCTACCCACTTTACAAGGGAGCACAAAACTATAAAACGGCATCTTCTTTATTTTGCATACTTTAATTTCAGAACAAAACAAAACCCCACAACACACAACATCCTAACCTGATGTCAAATGTGGGAAGGGAAGGTTTGAGGCCCTTATATCCTGCCTTAGGCAGAAAGACAGGACAGAAAAAAACACTAGACATCAGCAGAGGAAACCAGGTGGGCCAGGGCCACTCAGGGCTGCTGGGGAAGCAAGAGACACTATACAAAGGGCATAAGACCTGCAAGTAAAAACTAATCTATAATCTAATCTACTTCTTCCATGCGAGAGGCATCCTCATCACCCTCAAGTGGGGGGATCTCATCAGGAACAGCAGCACTGGGTTCTTCTGCTATCACTTCATCTTCATCAATGCCTAAAAATGGGGGGAAAATCACACAAGATTTGATTCAAAAAGCAATAAATCCAATATGTCCCATGAGACCAGTTCCCTAACTCCTTGCCACACCTGGGTAAATAAATGGGTGCTCACCTAGACCTAGTTTGATCATGCGGTAGATGCGGTTGGAGTGAGTCTGGGGATCCTCAAGTGAGAAGCCAGAAGAGAGCAGCGCAGTTTCAAACAGCAGTACCACAAGGTCCTTGACAGCCTTATCATTCTTGTCTGCCTCTGCCTTCTGCCGCAGAGTCTCCACAATAGGGTGGTCTGGGTTGATCTCCAGGTGCTTTTTGGCCATCATGTAGCCCATGGTAGAGTTGTCCCGAAGTGCCTGGGCTTTCATGATCCGCTCCATGTTGGCTGTCCAGCCGTAGGTGCTTGTCACAATACAGCAGGGTGAAGACACAAGCCTATTGGAGATTGTCACCTATGGACAATCAATCAAAAAATCTTAGATTTATATTAAACCAAGTTACCACTTTCAAAGCAAAACATGGTATTTTAAGTTCCACTCAGAAAAAAACTCACAAGTAGTATCTAATCTTTCCTAAACTTTAGAGAAACGACAACCTTAAATCTGCCTGGTAAACTAGGTTGCTTAAAAATCACTAATAGTGCCTTGAGAGCGTTTATTAAAAAAACAGATCCTAGCTTCAGAATTGCTTACCTTCTCAACCTTCTTGTCCAAGATTTCTTTCATGAGTTTGCACAGGTTCTCAAACTTGGCCTTGCTCTCTTCCATTTTCTTTTTCTCCTCTTCATCCTCAGGTAGTTCCAGGCCCTCCTTGGTAACTGAGACCAAGCTCTTCCCATCAAACTCCTTGAGCTGCTGCACGCAGTACTCATCAATAGGCTCTGTCATATATACTACCTCAAAACCCCGCTTCCGCACTCGCTCCACAAAAGCAGAGTTGGCAACCTGCTCTTTGCTCTCACCTGTAGGGTTATTAAACATGACTCAGAGACGAGAACACCTCACATCACCAGTTCCCCCAGGCACCCCTGAATGTCCCCCACAGCCCACGCCTCTTCCCTACACCTCTAAGGAGAGGCTTTGATCAGACCCAGGGTCCAACACACCAGTGATATAATAGATGGACTTCTGGGTCTCCTTCATGCGAGAGACATATTCTGAAAGAGAAGTCATTTCATCTCCAGACTGGGAGGTGTGATAGCGCAGCAGCTCAGAAAGGCGTCGCCGATTAGTAGAGTCCTCATGGATTCCAAGCTTTAAGGGTGCAAAGCAGAAAAAAGTATCTTTCTTAGTTAGAAATGCTCTCACCCTTCTTTGTGAATGCAAAAAATTCCATCATAATTTAGAAAGTCAGCCCCTGCCCCTTGCTTCCTTCTCACCTTTAGATTTTTAGAGAATGCCTCATAGAATTTCTTATAGTTCTCCTTGTCTTCTGCCAGCTCAGAGAAGAGCTCAAGGCACTTCTTAACAATGTTTTTACGAATGACCTTCAAGATTTTGCTCTGCTGGAGCATTTCTCGGGAGATGTTCAGGGGCAAGTCCTCAGAGTCAACCACACCACGGATAAAATCTGCAAACCGGGAAGGAAACTCAGTTTTAACATACAGCATAATACATTTTCTCACTGAATCTTCACTTGCTACTGCAAACCATCCTGAATTACCTGAAACATATAAGACTTTAACTCCCTTAAGAATGCTAAAGGATTCAAAAGAACTTTACCCAACTAACTACATTTGGCCAAAATACTCACTGAGATACTCTGGTATCAACTCATCACAACTGTCCATGATGAATACACGGCGGACGTAAAGTTTGATATTGTTCTTCTTTTTCTTGTTCTCAAAAAGGTCAAAAGGAGCCCGACGGGGGATGAATAACAATGCCCTGAATTCCAACTGACCTTCTACAGAGAAGTGCTGAAAGAAATTCCAAGTTAAGCCAATAGTACATTTCAAGGTAAAGAATAGCTTTTAGTTCCAACACCAAATTATCAGACTAGTGCCTTCAGAACCAAGATCTTCCCCTAAGCACTACAGATACTCCACAGGGCACTTGTTGAAAAAATTAAGCCCTAATGTCCTAAATGAATCTAGAATAGTACAAGTTGTGTATAATCCTTGAGTTAACAAAAATAGTCAAGTCAGACCTAGGACATGTAAGACTGCTACGGAAACAAAGTGAGGTCATCGGGAAGGATGCCATTTTTCTATCCAGTGGAAGTGTCACCAGCAGTTAAGTAAACTTATGTGGCCCATGGCATTCACAATTTCTAGCTACTAACCAGCTGGACAAGTTCAATCTGTCTACAATCTGTCTATAACTGCAACACCCTTTTACCTGCTCCTATTGAGCCAGCATGCAAATTCTCACCTTGACTGCCAAGTGGTCTTCCCAGTCATTGGTCAGGCTCTTGTAGAACTCTCCATATTCTTCCTGGGTGATATCATCAGGGTTTCTGGTCCAAATGGGCTTGGTCTTGTTCAGTTCTTCCTGATCAATGTACTTCTCCTTAATCTTCTTTGTTTTCTTTTTCTTATCCTTAGCACTATCATCCTCCTCATCTGAGCCCACATCTTCTATCTTGGGCTTCTCTTCATCATCTTTATCTTCCTCTTCCTTCTCACCTTTCTCTTCCTCTGCTTCATCATCACTGATTTCTTTCTCTCGTTCCTTCTCCAACTGGAAGTTCCGAAAACAATACTTTCAGAGTACAGAACACCTGAAACCATGCAATTAATTCTCCAGAGCAGCAGACGTGCATGTAAGTTTCCAGTTCATACTCACATAAAGAGTGATGGGATAACCTATGAACTGCGAGTGCTTCTTCACCACTTCTTTGACTCGCCTCTCCTCTAAATACTCGGTCTGATCTTCCTTAAGGTGGAGAATCACTTTGGTACCTCGGCCAATGGGCTCACCTAGAAAAAAATCAATCACAAGAGTATGAGAACATGAAACTAAACCCATAACTGCAATAAAGGATAACTGTTTTACATGTAGAACACTCAAGAAGTCTATTATAGGTTTCCCCAGAATTCTAATCCAGATACCTCTACAGGAAAGCCAACTTACCATGGTCAGCTCGTACAGTGAAGGAACCCCCAGCAGAGGACTCCCAGGCATACTGCTCATCATCATTGTGCTTTGTGATCACAACTACTTTCTCTGCCACCAGGTAAGCAGAATAAAACCCAACACCAAATTGTCCAATCATGGAGATGTCTGCACCAGCCTGGAAAAAGGTTTAAGAAGTCAAACCCAAATTGTGCAAAAATAAACCAAAAACACAAGAAAACATGCTTTTTGTTTGTGTGCCATGGATAAATACCACATACCTGAAGAGCCTCCATAAATGCTTTAGTACCAGACTTGGCAATTGTTCCCAGGTTATTTACCAGATCAGCTTTGGTCATGCCAATGCCTGTGTCCACCAGAGTTAGGGTGCGTTCCTGGGGGTTGGGGATGATGTCAATTTTCAGCTCTTTACCACTGTCCAACTTGGAAGGGTCAGTCAGGCTCTCATAGCGTATCTTGTCCAAGGCCTGAAAATAGAAATTGCAATCTTACAATTCTGCTTTCTTAAAACCCACTTCTTCATGTATAAGGAAACTTCTTTTACTCTCAAATATCCTTAATTCAAAATACTCCTTAACTTTAAAAACCAGTTACAATATCCCATCTATCCACACAGACAAAAATAACATCTCCCCTTCAATAGTACACTCCTCAAAATACCAAACCATTCCATAATCACTTTTCCGGAATGCTTTAAAAACAACAACAACAAAAAAAACAGAACACTCACATCAGAAGCATTGCTGATCAATTCCCGAAGGAAAATTTCCTTGTTGGAATAGAAGGTATTGATGATGAGAGACATAAGTTGGGCAATTTCTGCCTGGAAGGCAAAAGTCTCCACCTCCTCCTCTCCATGGTGCACTTCCTCAGGCATCTGAAGATCAGTAATTTCAATAATCACACAAAGGTACACGTTGGCTCTAATTTGACTCCTTAAGTTCATCCCAATCACAATGGAACACAAAGATTTTTGTTTGTGTCCTTAGTCAGAAAGGGAATGCAGGAGGGGAGAGACTGACACAGTCTTCAATAATAGAAAGCCAGGTTTTTTGGAGGTCAAACTACTATTAAATGATCCATGGATTAGCAACCCAGGCATCACTTGGTAGCCTGTTAGAAATGTAGAATACTGGCCCCAACACGTATCTCGAATAAGAATCCAGGTAATCAACATGCGCATTTAAATGTAGAAATTACTAGTTCTATTATGCCATTTTTGGTGTTAAATGTGTTTGCGTGGGGCGGGGGTCCAAAGACACAAGTTTTAGGTTAAACGGCAATAATCTAATACTGCTTCCCCCATTAGGTATCTCCTACCTCAAGGGAACATGGGACAACTGCCTCACCAGACAGGAAAGGACCCGAGAGATCGGTGGGATACCCGCCGAGGTGGGGGTGGGGTGTACTACCAAGACAAAGAACCGAAAAAGAGCGTAGTCGTGACCCCTCAGCACACGTGACTAACACATAGGGCCAAACCGAACACAACTAAGATGGTGGCCGTAACCCGACGGGCCGACCCTCGTCACTGCCGGACATGCGTCGGCCGGGGCCACGCGTGGAGGGAAGCCGCCGCGCAGGCTCCCTGCGCTCCGGGATTCGGGCACCAGGGCGGGGCGCTGGGCTCCAGAAGCTTCGAGAACAATCTCAGCTCTTGGGGAAGGGCGGGAGGGAGAGGAGCCCTTGCATCTTCCCGAGCAGAGTCCGCCCCCTTCCCTCCTCCTCCCCCCCTGGGGCTGCAGGAACGCCCTGGAGGGGCAGGCCCAGGAAGGGTCCAAAGCGTTCCCCGCGGACCCTCACGCCCTCGGGAAAGGTGTCTAAGAGGAAAGGCGGCGGCGCCGGGCCCGCAGCAGGCGGTGCTGAGTCACGCGGCGCGCACCCCCGGGCCTCGTGGACCCTCCGGGCCCTGCGGCCGCGGCCGGAAACGCAGGGGCAGAAATGGCAGCGCCCGGCCGGCGCGGCCCGCACGTGCAGCACCCCCAGCCCCCCCGGCCCCCCTCGGCCCGGGCGGGCCGCGCCCGGAGGACCCGCCGTCGGAACACGGAAACGAAGCTGCATTCGCGAGCCCCCCCCACCTGTCCACCCAGAAACGGCATCCCTAAAGCCGCCCCCCACACAGAAGACCCAGGCTTTGGGGAGGAGAGGGACGAAGGCGGCGCGAAAGGGCCCCTGAGATCGAAGAGCCTGGAGGAGACGCAGCCTCACCTTGGCGACAGGGAGAGAGCGAGAGAGAGCGCCGCGAGGACCTCCGAGCAGGGCGGGCAGGGACGCGGCCGGCTCGCCGCAGCTAGCAGCGCGCCCGCAGGGGACTCCAGAGAGGGGTGCGTGCGCCCCCGGTCGCCCTATATAAGGCGGAGCGCAGCCCGCTGCCCGCCCACGGATCCCTCCGCCTTAAAGGGGGACGCCCGGCAGCCGCGCACCTGCCGCCGCCCGCCCGCCCTGACGTCATGGCCCAGATGAAGGGGCGGCGGCCTCGGGTCCGGCGCCGGCAGGGCGCGCGTTCCCACTCGTTTCCGCAGCCCCGTCCTCCGCTCTTCCCGGGCACAATCCCGCCCGAACCAGAAACTGAGGGCACCTAAGTTACAAGAGCCGGGGGGTCTGGTGGCCAGACGCCCACCAGGCCCCTGAGATTCTGTGGGGCAGGCGCCTCCCCCGAGGAGCCCCGGTCTGGGAGGCACTGAAGAAAGGGCAGGTGGAGGTGGCCAGGCCCTCCGCCCGCCGCCCCGAGGCGCGACTCTCCTCCCAGACCCTGCCCCGCACAGCCCCGCGTTCCTGCAGGGGGAGGCGTGTTCTCCGGGGACGGACGGGACTCGGCCCCCTCCGACCTCGGCGGGGGGGGGCGGGAGCAGAGGCAGGGGCCGGCGGAGGGACTCTTTGTGGCGGAAGGAGCAGCAGCAGCGGCACTGCGACGCCTTCCAGCAGTTTCCAGAACCGACCTGGCGGCCCCGCCCCCGCCGCGCCGCCTTCCCTCGAGGCTCCGCCCCGCTCGCTGCGGCCTGGGCGGTGACGCTGGCGGCCCCGCCCCGCGACCGGTCTCCGCGCGTCACCTGCCGGAGCGTCGGGTCCCCAGACCTGTGCTTCAGGAGGCCGCGGCCAGGGCCCTCCGACATTCCCGCGAGGCCCGGCTAGCCCGGCGCTCCCTCGGGGGTGGGATGGAGCAGACGCGGAGTGGTTGGCCGATCGCGCCTCGCCCCCCTCGGTCGCGCAGGCACCCTGCTCTGCAGGTGCGGACGTGAGGGAGCCGAGGCGGGGGGTGGGGTCGCTGCACAAGGGACCCTCCCAGCCTCGGCACGGCAGCCGCTCGCGTGTGTGGGCCGCCGAGCCATGCAGCCTCCCTTCATAAGCACATCGAGGAGTTTCCCAGTCCGGTTTCGTTTCTTTCCCCATCCCCGCTCCCGCCGCGGCTGCCTAGCTGGACTTGAGGAGGGGCGGGTCTCCAGGGACCCCCCCCCCCCCGAGGATGGCAGGTCTCTCCGAGGCCTCGCGGGGATGCTGGCCAGAGAGCGCCCACTTCAGGCCGGCAGAACCAAGCTGTTCTTAAGCTGTGGCGCCTGAGGCTCAGCGAGCTGCAGGATGCCTTACCTCGCCGGGCCCTGCCACTTCGCATGCCCTCAAGCTGGCGAACGGTTGCCTTTTCAAGGCCTTATCTTTGCAGCTAGAGGGACCCACAGCTTCTCCAGAAGAGGATGGCCACTCTCTCCTCTGTGACCCTGTAGATGTCCATCACCTTCCTTCCCGGCCTACTCTGTCCACCCCTGAAATGCGCGGGAGGGGTTCCCTCACCAACACCCTAAGTCCTCCCTCACCAGCTTTGCACCCAGTATTCCTTCTTTCCTATTTTCTTTGTTCATGTGTTGAATTCCAAAGAACAAAGGGCCCTTGCTTTCCTTGCCCCACATTCCAGACCTCATCACCGCTGCCACCAGCATCCCAATTTCATCTCTCCTTACCCTTCTACTATCCTTCACTATGGTTTATGAGAAGCCGTGGCTGGGAGATGTTAATGAGTGTGGGAAGGGGCATGGTGCTACTGCCAGGATTCTCTGTTCCTGATTGAAATCTCAAGCACACTCTCTCCCTCAGGGTAGAAGGGGCCTAGCTAATGAAAAATCTGCTCCCAGTTCAAAAGGAGTATTCACACATCTCTCAGTCCTGCAAAGAGGTAAAAAAAGCAGGTCTGCACATTCCATAGACTGGAAAAGAAAGGCTTCAGGGACTACTGCAGGGTTGGTCAGCTCAGAGCCTTTGCTTCACTCCCTTGCTCCCTGCTCCAGAAATGGAGTAAGAATGCCGTCTTTCCTCCCAGGACCCAAGTCCAAAGAAGAGCGGGACTTCCTATGGATTATGTCAGGACCAGAGGCTACTCAGGGGTTTCCTAATGGGTAAATCTCAAATCTTGTGCCAGCACAGAAATTACACCTTCTCTTCTGGAAGTCTTCCAACATGACTTCTCCCACCCACTGACGTTCACTAAACTCCTACTGTGAGCCTTGCCTGGAGATGCGGAAGGACAGGGAGTCCTCAGTCCCTGCAGGCTACAGCAGGCCAAGTGTGAATCACAGCAACATGGGATAAGATGGTAGACTCCTGAGTTCAGCCTGGGGAAGGGGAAGGGGACAGGCAAAGGGCTATGGCTAGCCAGGTCAAGGCTCAGGTTTACTCCTAGGAGAGAGAAAAGCATGGCAAGTCATAGCCCTGACAGAGAGACCATAGCCCAGGAACCCCTGAGGGAGGCAGGAGGAGGTGAAAGTGACCCTGTAGGTAGGAGTCAGATCACAGAGGGCCACAAATGTCATACTAAGAAGTTCTGACCTTAACTTAGAGTAAGAGAAGCCACTGAAGGCTATTTAGATGGCCATGAGCGGGAACATAGCCTGGGCAGAGGCCTCCTGCTGCTGCTCGAACTGGGAATTCTCAAATTTTAAAAATATTATCCTTTAATTGTGTTGTAGACATACAATATGGTGTATATAATACTGGCTCTTTTGTATTTGAGACTTCTTTTGTAACCTATACTGTGGCTAATATTTATAAATGTTCCATGCATGCTTGAGAAAAATATATACCTAGTCGTTCGGTAAATATCTAAATGTTATAGCTATTAAGTCAAGACAGATAATGGTGTTGTTCAAAACAACAACAACAACAACACTTAGAGACTCCAGAGGCCGTAGCTTGAAGAAGGGAGAGGCTGAAGGTAGAGAGATCAGAGAGGGGTGGGGAAGAGATGTGGTGTATACCTCTTCTAAGATAGCATGACAGAATGTGGCAGCTGACAGGGGAAGAATACCACTCTAGGTTGGAGGGTTCAGGAAACTTGTGTTAGACACATTGTGGGACACCAAGGAGAGATGTCCAGGAGACAGAGGCTGATAGCTGAATTCACGGGCAAGAACAAAGTCACTTAGGAAGTGTGGTGAAGCCAGAAATTGTGGCCTATGCCATTCTGGAATTGTACACCAGGCATCTTCGGTAACTTGCTCTATTTATACATATATGACTGTGTCTTGACTCTCCAAGGGTATATAGTATCAGTGACCTAAGCGGTATGACTCAGTCCCTACCTGCCATTGTCAGTCCAGCCCCCAAATGTCTGTCCTCTACCTGCCATCATGCCTGCCAGGTGTCCCTTTTTGTCTTGGGTATTGTTCAGTGTTCCAGGCTCCCTTTGACGAAAAAAGTAAAACAACCCAAAATCGGTTCAGCCCAGAGCAGATTATAGGCAGGGAAAGGCGCAGGGGGCAAGGGGCACCACAGACAACCCTGACTTACTTAACTGTTTTGCCTGCAACCTGTCTAGACCCAGGCACAAGTCCAGTCACTCCTCAACATTCAGGTCTCAAATGACTGGAGTTCTGGGTCATTTACTGGGCCCGGTGCCTGCCTGGCCCACCTGCATCCAGATGAGGAACTGGTAATGCTACTGGGGAGGAGGAGAGGGAGTAAGGTAGGAACTGAGGTTAGATGTCAGGAAGGATTATCCCAGTTTCACCTGGAAAGAACAACATGGGAATTTGGAATTCTAGGATGCTTGGGATCCCTGGAGATGAGAAAAGATGATTCTGTGGAATGTTTTGGAGGCGGGGGAGGAAGGTGCACCAAGCATGCATTACAGTAGCACAGGATCACATGAAGCCTTGTATCTTTCCACCCCCTTCACTGTCTGGGAACTCTCCCATCTCTGTGCGTGGGTGCCAGAGAGAAACGTAGATTGAGACAGAGAGGGACAGAGACATACTTACCTAGTGCTTTGCATTTTACAAAATATTTTCCCATCATTAACCCTTCCAGCCTCGGTTTTCTGGGGTGAAAGGGGCATAGCAATAGCCGGCGTCTCATAGAGTATGGAGAGATCACAGGAGAGCACACATGATTGAGACCAGGAGCACTGGTTGTTCATTGTCTCCGCAGTTTCACAGGCGGGAGAGCTACGCAGGGCGTGTCACTCCCCCTGCTTCACAGTGAGTGGCCCCGGGAGGGAGGGCGCCCGGTTCAAGGTCACTGCGATTCAAGCAGCAGTGCAGTCGTCCTGACGACGACACCGTTGGTCTCCCTGGCCAGGGGTCAGACGCGGAGACCTGGGTGGCGGCCGAGCCCCCGCCAGGGGGCGCAGGGACAGGCGACGTCACCCTCCTCCCCTCCCCCTCGCCGCGGGGCGGGGCGGGGCGGGCAGCATCTCCGCTGCGCCTGTGGCTCGCGCGGCCACCGCGTCGGGCCGCGCCCGGGCCTCTTCGCTGTCCCGCACCGGGCGGGGACGCAGATTGTGGTTCGCAGCGGGAATGGCTGCGGTGGGGGAACTGCGGTTTGGTTCCGGAAGCTTCCGGGCTGCGGGTACGGAGGCGGAGCGAACGGCGTGTGCGCAAAGGCAGCGGGCCCCTAGAGGGGACCGGAGAGCACCGTGCTGAGGCTCGTCCTGACGTGGCGCCACGCCTTTCCAGGGTCCTCACTTCTTGTGTCCAGGTTCTCGGGCACGGACTCCTTTCACTTCCTTAGCAGGCCCATACCCACACACGTCACCCCGTTTTAAGAACAAGAAGCTGGGTCACAGATGATGACTGGTACCTGGCAGGCCCAAGATGGAAACCCATGCTCTGAATCTGCACCACCCCATAACCCCATAGAAAGGCCTGGAAGGCAGCCATCACAGGCAGAGAACCCCCAGTTTGTGGGGTCCTGCTGACTCATTAGCACCCACCCTGCGGTCTGGAGCCAGAATGCCATCTGGCTCATTGACAGGGAGCACCCGGACTGCCAAGGCTAGAGGACTCAGTGAGCACATCCTCTCCCAGAGGGTACCCACATAGGAAACCAGGCCAGGTGGATACAGCTAGGACACAGCTGTATCCCAGCTAGGACACAGGCCATTGATGGGTCGGGCGTGATGGGCTCGGCCCACCTGAGGTGCCATCTCCACACTCACTACCAACTTGACCCAGACAGGCCTGAACACTAGCCTGACCTCCCTGTCACATCTGCTGGCTGGCTGACTCCTCTCAGACGGCCACTCTGCCTGTGTATTGAGACAGTTTAAAGCAGGGCCTGCTTCCCAGAGAGGGCTCTCTAAAGTAATTGAATTTCTCTGCTCACATCCATTTTAAATCACTATCATACCTTAACATTCTGAGAATATATATCCCTAGCAATTAGGGTTTTTCTGTTAAGCCACCCCCACCCACACACAAACACTAATACTGCCCTCATCATCCTCTTTACACGTTTACCTCAAAGAACTGATGTATTTATCAGTTATATTTGAGCCTGATTTTACTGGGGCTCTTAGCTTTTCACAAGTTTAAGCCCAACAATTCACCATAGAAGATTAAACTAGAGGTAAATTTCTGTGTTGCAGTGGCAGCCACCCCAGCTAGGACATCGGCTGAATACACAGACTGATGCTTTGGCCAGAAACATCACACGGAAGGTGATGACCAGCACAAGGCATGGCAGAATCAGGGCTATTTGGCAGATTCTCATGTCCAGACCTCCATGCCTTGCAGGAAGCAAAGTGCTAGAAGGAAAGTGGTGAGGCCCAGTAGGGGACCGCCTCCCACAGGTGATTTCCTGCAGAGCACTCCTTCTGATCTGGAGCCATCACTGCAGTTGGGCATACAGGAGGCCAGAGAGCTGCTTTTTCTGACCTCTACTCCCAGTTTCATGTGGAAACCCTGTGGTCGGTCAGAATGAAAATGAATGAGACTGCAAACTTTTGTCATTTGCATTAGAAAGCCTGCCCTTCTGGGAGGAGTCTAAGAGAATTTGGGGGAGGGGGATATTCTAGTAATTTTCTTCAACATCAATGTAAGTAGAGAAAAAAATAACTGTAATGTTTTTTCTTCCTTCAAATCATTGCTGGGCTTGACAGGAGCCTACTTAATATCTATATCTAACCCATGGTTACAAGCAGCGCTACCACACAGCTGGAGTCAGGCATGTGAAGACCATGTGGGGAGGAAAAAGCAGATGTGTGAAACAAACATTTTTTGAGTACTTCTGGGGGCCAGGTACTGCACTTGTAGCTTAGAGTCAACACATGTAAACACTAATCTGAAAAACATGAGTCTGCTGGTTGGATTAAGATAACAGCAAGATAAAAGATATGTCACAAAGTTACAACAGTTTTGGGGTGCAGAAGTGGAAGAACTGGCTGATGTGGTGGTGGTGGTGGTGGTGGAGGAGGAGGAGGAGGAGGAGGAGGTGGAGGAGGAGGAGGAGGAGGAGGAAGTTCAGGAAATGCCTGGCATGCACCAAGGAGACCAGCATATGACTAAATTTGTTTTCAGGTTATCCTGCGGCCGTGTGTGGGATAGGCTGAAGGAGACCAGGGCAGGAGTCCTGAAAGGCCAGGCAGGAGGCGGTGAGGAGATCCAGGGAAGAAATGCAGGCTCCCTAAGGGGCTAATGGTGCTGAGGAAGGAGCCCAATAGGACTCTCAGGTTTGGGCACAATGGGGATGCCTGGAAGGACAAAGAATACAGGTTTAACTCAGCCTGACTCATTGCCAAAGGGCACTGCAAAGACTAGAGAATACTCAGGGAACCCCTTCCTTCTGAATCTGCTAGGAAAGGAATACCTTGTTTTTTCATCAGCTTCATCTATATATGCAAGTTTGATATCGGAGTACATGGACTCATTTCCCATACAATGATATACTTAACTAACTTTAATGAAGCCTGAAGCCTTCAATTAAATTGAAACATGAAGCCTTGACAGTGGTACCAACTCTAGCAACCTGCTGGTCAGGGACTAGTGAGCAGCCTGGGTTGTGTGGGAATACTTCCTCCCCTTCCGGGACATGTGCTCAGGGCCAGGGCCAGGGCCAGTGAGGTGGGGGGAGGGGAGGGTGGTGAGGGGGGAGGTGCAGGGGAGGTTCAGTGCCAGAGCTCTCTAAGTTCCATTTTCTGTCGGAAGAGCCATTTTTGATATAGGGGACCCAGTGGTATGGCTCCCTCCACTGAGACACTCTTATGGTCCCATACCATCCCATCTCACCCCTCCCTATGCCAGAATTGAGAAGAGAAGGGGAGGTCTAAGCTTTGGTGTCAGGGCAGAGTGCCAGGTAAGGGAGAACCCTAGGTGTTGTTCTTGCTGGGAGGAGTGGGAGTACAGCCAGGAGCTGAGGGGGGGAGTCTGGTAGGGGGAAAGATGGCTGGTTTTGCAGAGCTCATTACTGGGGCTGAGGAGTGAGGACAGAGTGGAGGGGGTGAGAATAAAAACAAAAGAAAGTTGAGGTGCTGTTTCCATCTCCAGTCCTGTGGAAGAATGAAGCAACAATCCCACCAATTTGAGTGTCCTGGCTCTAGGCCTGTCTCTCCTCTGTGGCCACAGCAGGGGGCACTGCAGCCCCTCTGAGGCTAAGAGGACTAACTCCCCCCCACCCCTACCCCCACCCCCACCCCTAACCTTAGACCCAGGCCCAGTGCTGGCCAAGACCCCACAGCTGGGCCATGCTCATCCCCCCAGACTCAGACTGCCATCCCTAAACAGTCTCCAGGGCATGAAGCCATGGCTGGAGGACACAGGAAGCCATGGAGGAAAAAAAATGGTTTATTTAGTCAGAGAGCCTCTGAAGGCACCTGGTTTGTTGAGTATAAAAAAGGCAGTAAAATGGCAACTGTACAGGGTGCATGATGGGTAGGAACAAGGCAGGGGGAGCAGGGGAAGGACAGGGAGAGGTTGGAGGAGAGGCATAGGGGGAGAAGGAGGGATTGCAAATGACAGACTGGACCTTAGAAGAGACAGTCCTAGGCTCTAGCCACTCCAGTATAGGCAACACAAACACACAGAGACACACACAGACACACACACTGAGCCTAGGAACCTCTGCTGTCCCACTCAGTCAAGGATCAGTAAGATCCAAGTGTGGGTGTTTCTAGCATACGCAGAGAAGGTGTCCTCTCCCGCAACTCTGACCCTCAGGCCCACAATGTCCCCCCACTGTCTACCCAGAGGCTCCCTCCTCAGGGCCTGGACACCAGGGCCTACCACAGGCCATGAAAAAGCAGAAGTTGGCTAGAAGAGAAAGCCTCCAGCCCACCCCTGCCCATCCCTGCCAAAGGAAGGGGCAGGAGCAGGCAGCTGGTGCAGTCCTCCGTCCATCAGTGGTCACACAATTGCCCGGAACAGGAAGGAGAAGACAGCCCCCAGTGCCAGGCCAAGAGACAGAAAGAAGGCCATGATGGTTCCTGCTGTCTCTGCCTCAGCCGGCTTCACTTTCCTAGAGGGGCAAGGCTACCTTAGGATGGGCTCTACTCCAGCCCCCCAGCCTCCAAAGCATCACGGGTGGGGAGATTCACCTGAGCACCTAATTCCACTAGGCAACACATCCTCCTTTCCGAACTCCAATCTGGCTTTTCCCTCTTAGGAAAACGCGTCCTGAGGGCTGCCCTCCACCTAACCTGAGAGCCCCCTCCCATATCCCTATTAGCTTGTGCACCCCACCCCTGCACTTCCCACCAAAACCCCTTCGGCCTACGTGCTCCTTCCCAGGCATCTCCTCTTAGTCCAGAAACCTTAAGCTCCAGAATCAGGGAGTCTCTTTTTACCCTCTTTCCCTCTATCACGTGTCCCCTGTTGGAAATCCAGGTCCTGCCTGGTGCCTCTGGGTTCCCCACTCACTTGGGCCCGAAGCACATGCAGAGACTGGCGAGGTAGCCATTGGAGAAGGCTAAGGCGGCCACGAAGATGATGAACCAGGCGTCATGCTCAAAGACCACCACCATCTGGCGGGGCTGGACGTTGCACAGCAGCAGCAGGGGCACAAACACCAGCCGGGCCAGTACCAAGCTTGGCAGCAAGAGGCTGTCCTTCCCAGGCTGTGGGGACCAGGCAGTGCCTCAGCTGGGGCCGGCCCCCAGGGCACACCCATGTCCCCAGGGCTCCATTTAGAGTCACTCAGGACCTGAATTGAAACCTCAAAACCTGGATACTCTAAGGGGTACTGATTGGGAGAGAGTAGTGTAGAACCTTCTGGAATGCTGGAAATGTTCTTCCTCTGGTCCTGGCTGGTGATTATATGGGTGTGTGGTGTACTCATTAAGCTATACTTTTAAGACTTGTATACCTTACTATAGATTATGTCTGGGTTTTTAAAAAAGCATGGTCCCCTTCCTACCATAGGTCCTTGGTCCCAGGGTGGACTCTTCCCTCTCACAGGAGCTTAACACCCTCTTCCACTTACCCACATGGATATGGCTGTGAGGCTCCGGCCCAGCCAGTCAAAGACATTGAAATTCAAGAAACAGGAAACGGGAATGAAGTAGTCTCCTGGAAGAGGAAGACTACGTTAGGGGATGTTTACTAGGTCCGCAGGCAGGGTTAACAACCTTGGCCCTCACTGGGACTCAGTTTCCCCCTCTGTAAAGCAGAGATGCTTTTAGCCCAAGGAAAGGCAAATGGAACAGAAGAGTCAAGCTGGGGAGATGGCAGCCCGGGGTCCCCTCTTCCCCAACCCCAGTCTAGCTCAACCCTCTGTCTGTTCCCGTCCTGGGAACCTGTGGTGTCCTCACCCCAGGTACTGGTGCCTGCAATGCTGGACTTGACCTCAGCGGTCACGGCAGGAAACACCCCAATGGTGATCGTAAAGATGAAGCAGACGGAGAGAGCCGGGACCAAGATCTGGAGGAAAGGAACCCAGGCCCCTGTCTTCATGGTGGCTGTGCATTGAAGGACCAAGAATACACGCACGCACGCACGCACGCACAAACAAGAAGCCAGGAGAATGACCAGTCTCAGGTCAGAAAGGGATGGGAGGACAGTGTCGGGGGGCTGGGATGAGGAGAGAAAGAGGCTGAGAGGTAGAGGGCAGGACACCCATGCCCCATTCCCCACGCACATTTTTGAGGATGGCTAGGATCGAATGGCTTTTGTTGGTGGTCTGAGAGTTGGGGGCTGAAACTCCAGGCTCCTCGTTGCCTGCTCTTGGCTGTTCTCCTGGAGGGTGACAGGTTGTGGAAGGATCTTCTAGTTACAGGAAAGACAGAGCGACAGGAAATGACGCACACATCCCCCAAAAGGGCTGGAGTTAGCTGGGGGTAGACACCCCTTACAGTGTATAGCCATATCCTAAAACCTATCCCAGACCTTCTCTAAATCCCTAAAGCACCAAACCTTACATCCTGACCTCTCCTGGGAGCCTCAGCTCACATTTGACCTTGTCTAAGAATCCGAAATTGCTTCCCACTGTCCTCAGGCATTCAGGGTAATCCAGGATCTCCCCACACTTTATTTTTCCCAACCCTTATTTTCCATTGTCCCCCTCACTCCACCCGTGGTCCCTCTGGCCTTTGCCTCATCTCTGCCAGCAAACAATATACTCATTCCTGCCCTCTCAGCTCAGCTGCCCCCTGCCAGGAGGCTGTCCTCCACCCAGCTTCCTCAGGTTATTCAGACCTTTACTAATGAGGTCCAACTTGGTCTCCTGTTCCCCAGGCCCTTCAAGCTTGAGCTGCTGGTAATAGCGGTAGAATTCCTATAAAGCAAGAGAGACAGGAGGTGGATTCAGAGGTGGTGTCTCCCGAACCCCTGTGTCCCCCCACAGGTTTCAGCCTCAGAACACCCTTGGTCTGGAACCCTGGACCTCCCGCCCCCACCAGGCTCCTAACCCCAGCTTTCTTCTTTTGCTTACCAGCCGGGAAAGGCCCAGGTAACAGATGATAGCCAAAACGATGACCACACAGGCTGTGATAAAATAGCCGAAGGCACTTTCTGATAGTTTTGAGCCACCTGGGGGTGGAGGGTGTCTGTGATGAGACAGGCCCCACCCCCATCTCTCCACAAAAACCAGAGCAACAGGCAGAGAGACAGCAAGACTTACTGGCGATGGCACAGATCATGGCCACTGAGGCGAAGATGCCTGCCAGGCCCTGGCCACTCATGATGGGGGCTGTGTAGTTAGCAGGCAGGAGGCCAGCCAGACCAAACAGGCTGCCCTGCAGGATGGCACCAAACGCTGGGGGAACAAGGCGGGCATTAGCAGGGGAAGGGGCAGGTTGGGGTTCATGGGAAAACAGGTCCCTGGAACTCCTTCTTTCCTCCCAGTGAGTCTTTGACACTCAGTGGCCCTTCTCTCTGCCCAGACTCTCAGCCCTGGTCTCTGCCTGCTCAGGCCTCTGACTGCCCACAGCATCCATTTCTTCTGGGGAATGGCTGCCTGAGGGTCTGAAAGAAGGGTGGTGGTATGTGAAAAAGTCTTTGCCCCAGATCCCTTTTCCCAGCCCTGCTTACAATTAATGAGCATGATCTTGATCATGGTGATGATGAAGAAGGGCAGGGCATCCAGGTGCACCTTGACCAGAATAGCAGTGATCAGGAACACCAGCAGGATAGCCACCAGGCTGCCCAGGATCCGAACAGTCTGGGAGACCCTGCAGGAGAGGACGAGGCGGCAGAGGAGAGCGGTTAAAGCTGGGGCTCGGGCCAGGGCACACAGGAGGCAGCCAAGGGTCAGGCTGGTTCTGTGCTCACTTCTGATGCAGGAAGGAGTTGAGGCAGGTGAAGAGCAGCAGAGGCAACATAGCACACAGGGTCATGACATTGTTGAAAATGGCACTCAGAGAATTCCGCTTTGGAGAGGGTGCTGCGGTGGTGGCCAAGGCCTGGATATCCCTACTCGGTTCAGTAGAGGATGTGTTCTGGTCCTGGTCCAGGCGGTTTATGAAGTACTGTGGGGGATGCGGAGAAGTGTTGGAACCTCTCTCCCTGTGCCCACAAGTACAGATGCAGGCCCCACATGCCCAGTGGACATACACCCCCTGGGGCCCAGTTCCCTCTGTCTCACCTGAGAGGCTGTCATAAAAAAATTCCAGGGAAGCAGGGTCCCCAGACCCAGCATGAAGAAGATAAGCCAAACGGCTTTGTACCTGCAGATGGGAAAGGGAAGAAGGTCCAAGTGACCCACCGTCTCACCCTCCTCCCCAGATCAAACCTGGGAAGCTCAACCCTCCCTGACTTTTAGACTCTCCGCTGTCCCAGGGCACAGGGCATCTGTGTTTATGTCCATGTACCCTCCTTTGGGTGTGTGCAGAGGGGGAGGTGTCCTGGGATATGGAAAAGGGCCCAGTCAAGTCCAGAGCGGGAGGCGGACCAGGGACACAGGGCTGAAGGGCATGACCGCAGGATGGTGGTTCTCAGCCCCCAAAGACTCAGGGGAGCCTGCAGCCTTGGGAACCAGTGTGACCCACACATCCGGAGGTGGTTTTAGAAATCCTGCTAAAGGCTGGGGGTGGTGGGTGAGTGAGAAAGCAAATAGCAAGTGTCTTCCACCCCCACCAGGAGGCTGGAAGTGATTATGATTATGCAGTCTGGGCAGGGACTGTGTGGCTCCCCAAAGAGGATTCTGAGGTCAAGAAACTCCCAGACTATTCCAGACCTAGTGGGATAGGCAGGCGGGGTGCCTTTGGGCAGCTGGTAAGTGAAAGCTGTTTTTTCCGGGCCCAGACAGAACCGGCTTTGTAGGTCACACCGCCTAGGGTAGGCCAAAAGGTATCAGGCCACTGGACGTCACCTAGGCCCCAGAGTGTAAATAAGTGCCACCCCAGCTTTGGCCAGGGCCGGCCCCAAGCCCCATACCTCAGGGCCTGTCTAGGGTGGGCCAGCTTCCCCCAGGCAGCCGTGGGCCCTCCCACTGTGGTCTCCAGATGTGTCAACCATATCCTCCCAACCAACATCTGCTTTCTCAGAGAGACAAGGACAAAGCCCAAGGCAGTGAGTAGAGGGCCTGACCTCACACAGGGAGGGCCTGGGTGAACACACCAACTGGGCAGGTCTGAGCCATTACAACCGTTTTCTCCCCAACTCTCTCATATCCTCCCCACCTTGAAAAAGAGAGCTAAGGGTTTGATTCAGAGACCCAGGATGAAGGGAGAAACTCCCAGCCAAAGTCACAAGGGATAGAGGGTGAGTGAGAGTGGAGATTGCATGAATGCAACAGGTGATGGCGATGGAGAGGGGCTCAGCGGCTGGGAGTGGTGAGGCTGAGAAGGGGCAGGCAGGCAACCTGGGAGTGGAGACGAGGGTGGGAGCCAACCTGGAGCCTGTACGCCTTAAATTCTGTCTCCTTAAATTCTCTCCCTCCAAATAAACCTCGCCTCTATTTTACAGAAGGAAAACAATCTTGGAGAGATTAAACTAAGTGCTAAGGTCTCACAGCCAGAAGTGGTCTAGTTCTCTAGCCTTTGGCTTAGGAAGGAGACAGAATGGGCAGGGAAAGGTGATGGGGTCAGGGGCCTGAGTCGAAGAGCTCTGGACCTGAGGCATGACTTTGTCACCTTCCTTGGGTCCTAGACTCCTTGGAGAACTCGAATCAAGCTACAGCCTCTTACTCTAAAACACATATCCACAATCACAGTTATGGTCTAACTTGATGCAGTTCACAGGCTCCAGAGGTGGGGAAGTGAAAGGTCAGAGCAAGGACTGGGGTGAGAAGAGGTCATCTAAGGCAGAGGCAGCCCTGAGGGAGGGGCAGTTCTGCCAGATGCGCTCTCGGATGAGGAGTGCTGCCAAATATCTCCCCATGCTGATGGCGGGAGGAGTTGGAAGCTTCTGTCTGGCCAGAGAGCAACAGTGGAAATACTGACAAGGCCAGGGAGCGGCTGCCACCCACCCACCTTTGCCCTCCCCACAGACACCCCAGCCAGCAGCCAGCCAAGGCATGCATAGCCCCCACCCCAGATGTAGACCTGACTCACAGCTACCTGGCTAGGCCAGTTAGCAGTGACAACTCCAAATTCCAAAGGATACCACACCCAGCCCCCTGGAGACCCATTTCACTCCCCTGGGTCTCCAGCCCAGGTCCCCCAGTACCTGTCCTGAGGCTGGTGACTGGTTGTCATGGTGACAGCGGTCCTGGTTTTGCCTGGCTGACAGCTCCCTCCCTCTGAGGCTTGCTGGGGGAAGAAGCAGTGTGAGTGAGGCCTTATCTTCGCCCTGTTTCCCCACAGGGCTCTTGGGGGTCAGGACCAGGCAAGGCAGACTGAGCTGGCAAGCCCTACAATCCAGCAGGACCCTCTATTGAGCCTGCCTCTCAGGACTGCTCAATCTGACACCTCTGGGCAATCCTGTTGGACCCTCTGCCTGCTCAGGCTCTACCTGGCGCCAGGCCTGGCCGCTGCCATTGCTATTTTTATCCAGCAGCGAAGCAGTTTGTAAGCTGGGAAACCAGAGGGTGGAGAGCGGGAGGGAAGGAGGACTCTGATTGAGAGGGAGGGAAAGACAGGCAAAGGCAAGGAAGATGAGAGGGGTCAGGGACAGTGACCAAAATGGAAGGAGGGAGAGGAGGGGGAAACAGAAAAGAGAGCAGAGAAGGAGAGGTGGGGGGAGGAGGGAGGCACAAAACAAACAGATCTGTAGTAGCAGCAGCCACAGGGATCAGTGATGACTGAGGCCAAGCCAGAGAGGCCTCCCTCTCCAGGTCCTCTCTGCAAATCTGACCTCTCCGCCCTCCCAGGGAGCCTCTGGACTCATGGTTAAAGTGGGCTCTAGAGAGCCTGTTCCCTCCTAGAGGCACCCTAGACTCCAGCCTCTCTGCTGGTGGCACCTTAACCTTCCTTTCCAGCTACTGCCCAGGGGCTTCCTAGTTCCTAGCCAGTTTTCTAGGAAAATACTTTCCGATAGGTATGGAACACACCCCTTTCCATACCTAGAATGGCCTCTCCCCTGACCCCCAGTCCTGGCCCCAGGGTACCCCATCCCCCCTCGGTTCCTCTCTAACTCACTCTCAGGCCCCTGTCCTCTTCCCCTTTCTGAGAGCAAACTTAGAGGGAAGTTAGGGTGGTGGGGGGCACAGGCCTGACCTACCTGCATAGTCCCAAAGCTCCTATTCTCTTCCTCTGTGTCCCTCTCCTGCTCGCCCCTGTTATTTCTGTAGCTAGAACCTCTTTGGAACCAACAGATGAAACAGCTTTCCCTTTTGATGGCATGGAAAAGCAGGCAGGCGTGTCCTGGTGCATCCCTCATGTGCGGGCCTAGCTCTGGAGTGAGGACTGGCTTCCCCTCTTGCCTACCTGGGCCAGCACTCACCAGATTCCCAGACTTGCCAGCAGAAGGGTGAGGGCAGAGTGGGCCTGGGCAGTCCCTGGGAGGTCGTCCTAACTCCGGCTCAGGCAGTAGGCCTTGTCCATGGGCTCCTCCTGGGTAAGGGTCCAGAACAAAGACAGTGGCACAGGGCATATGGGGAGAGAACCCCCCAGGCCTTGCTGTGGTAGGAAGTTTCCTCATTCTGAGAAGCCTCGCATACACTCAACCAGAAGATAAAAAACTACCCCTGGAGCTTGGGAGATAAGAGACCCAACTGTCTCAGCAGGGGAGCTGAGGGGGTGGGTCAACTCAGGTGCAGCCTGTGCTCCAGATCCAAGCCTCAAGACAAAGAGATACCATCCAGTACCCCAGACCATCAAGAGGTTTTTCTACTTGTTCTTGTAAGTCTTCTCAACCCCTTCTTGGGTAAACTCCGGACTCTCCAAAAGCTCTCTTCAGTCCCCCAGCCCACACCTGGGTTGTAGAACAAGGAACGGAGGAGCAGACCCACAGGCTTCCAGAAAGAGGCAGAGGGCTTCTTTCATTTATCCTTTCAACAAATATTTACCGAGAACCTCTCTGCACACTAACCAGGTTCTAGGCACTGGGGACAGAGTGGTGAACAACATGATTTTACATTTTCTAGAGGGATGGGAAAAGAGGGCTGTACCCTGAAGGTATAGAGAAGGCTCAAGACAAGTGCTCTATATTAGGGAGCAGGGAGGAGAACCCAGAGCTTCCCACTTCAGTATACTGTGCTCCACCCCCACCCCCACAGGCAAGGTTCCGGGCAGTAAAGGACAGATGGACGCTGTTTCAGACCAGACCAGAGACTGAGTGGAGAGAATACGGTATGTCCCCTTCCTTAATGAAAACTGCCTTAGGCTTACAGAAGTATTTATTTCTGACCTCTCCCCCAGCTACATTCCTGCTCTTTGTTCTAGCCAAACCCACCCCAGTACTGGGCACAGTTCAACTCCTGGGGCAGCCCCCTCCCCCATCTTGACACTCAGCAGGCCAGCCCAGGTGTTTTATTCTTGTCTGCCTTTGCCCAGCAACAACCAGGGATTTGATAACAGTTCAGAGCATCTGGTGTCCCTCTAGCCATGCCTTGGCCTGCCGAGATGAGGCCCTGAAAGCAGCCACCAAACTGAATACCTCCCCACCCCTGTGCTCCTAACACCTTTCATGCATCCCAGCTTCCAGACAGACCCTTGTGATAACATCAAATTCTCCACTCCCCAGGATTCCATAGGGGCCCAGCCACGCCCTGCAGGTACCCTCTCTTCCCTCACAACCACCCATTAGCTAGTTCTAAATTGTCCCCATTGAACAGATAGGGGGGCCTATAGTTCAGAGGCTGAATCACTTGCCTAAGGTCACAGAGCTAGTGGTGAATGAGAGCTGGAATTCAAACTTTACATGTAGCTTATTCTACACACCTTCTGGGGTGAGGAGGGAAGTATAAAGGCTGCTACCCAACTAGCCCAATATACTGGGAGGTGGGGGTGCTCTACTCCAACTAAGGGAGAAAAAGGTGGTGAAGGCCCAGGTCATCTCCAGCCTGACATGGGTGTCACGTGTAAGGCGACCTTCCCTCCCACATCCTGGCATGGAGAGTTCACAGGCAGGACAAATGGGAGGGCCTAAAGGTTACCAGAGAAATGGGCAGAGGGGAGGCTCCGAGAGGGGCGAGGGGCAGAGCGGGACACCCTCGCCCACCGCTGCTCTTCCCTGGGAAGAACACCTGGGGCGTGTGTCCTTGTCCTTTCTGAGTTAAAGGAGGGTCCTCTTTCTGGGAATTAATAAGGACCTAAGAAGGGGTGGCCAGGACTCGAGTCTGCCAATAAAAGGCGGGGGTTGGAGGGAGCCTCTCCAGCTCGCTTCTGTGCGCTCGCAGCCCCGTTCCCCGCACCCAAGGCGGTTGCCGGCGCGGCCCCTCCCCTGCACCGACCAGACAGGTCGCGGTCAACCACCTCCGCGCCCGCCCTTTGCGGAGGTCAGCTCGGCGGCAGCCGGTGCCAGGCCCGGGGGGCACTCCGTCCGGCCTCTGCAGGGTCCCCGAGCCCCGACCCCTGTGCACCCACGTGCTGCGCGGGCTCCACGCAGGGCTGCCCCCCCCGCGCCCCCCTCCCGCCTGCGCGGCTGCCCGGCCGGGCCCCCCTGCCCTCGTGGCGGTCGGCGAGCGCTGCCCGCCGTCCCCGCGCTCCCGGCCCCGGCCCGCACCTGCCAGGAAGGAGTCCCCGCGCCGAGGCCGATATCCGCGCGCGCTCCAGCCGCTTCCCGCGCCCGCCGCCGCGCGCTCGGACCGCCTTCCGCTGGGCCCGCCCCGGCGCCCCCCCGCCCCCGCCGCCGCGCGGCCCCGCCCCGGCCCGCCCCTGCCCACGGCCCCGCCGGCCCGAACCCGCGGGGGCCCACGGCCCGAGCGCCTGCGCCCCGCGTCGTCGCCGTTTCCACGGCGGGCACCGCTCCGGGCCCGGGCCCGCCGAACGCTGCCCCACCGAGGCGCACGCGGCGCTGGAGGGTGCAGCCCCACGCCGGTGCCCGCGCACACACAGCTCGCCCCGGGGATTCCCGGACGCCCCTCGTCCACCCCTGCTACATCTCACATGTTCGGCCATCCCTCCCCGCCACGCTTTCCCACCGCGTACCTCCTTCCTTCGCAGCGACCTTTTCAGTGTCACCTTTTCCCTCTCAGACCTGTCCTGTCCTCTGCTCTCCCCCCACCCCCACCCTCCCCTCACACGCCTTGGGCTCCCTCTGACATATATAGTCAGTGACCAGCATGGTGGGGTTTCCCACACACCCATACAAACACCACAGCCACCCACAACTGTGACTCGGAGGGGGATGTGTGGCTCTGTGTGGATAGGTAGAGAGAGGCACAGCCCCACAGCCCCTTCACCATGCACCCTTTCTGAATCTAGAACTTTGGAAAGACTGAAGCAAAGAGAAAAAGCAAGGGAACGGCCTTATATCCTGAGCGAATCCTATAGTCCTGATACTCTGAGGCAGAAGCCTTGCCTAGCTTCACCTCCTCCACTAGTAGAGAAGGAAGCGGGTGGGAATGCTGAGGAGTGGTCAGTCCTTCTAGTCCCTCCAAGGGAGGGGGAAGGGATTCCCTCATTCTTTGTTGGTTAGTAAATTGGGAAGAAGGGGAATCTCTGCCCCTACAGCAGCCCTCAGTGCTGGAAGATAATCCAAAATCTGGAGAGGCACTGAGGAGAGAAAATCCAACCCAGCACTCCCCCCTTCCCGCACCAAGAGGCCTGTTCCCTGGTGAAGCCACAGACACTAATTAACAATTAGGAGTACTAACATCATAGGGATAAGGCAGTCACACCCTCTCCCCAGAGGACAGATGGGGCCCTGTGAGGAAGGACAGCTTTTCTACTTAAGATCAGCGGATGCTCCAGCCTTCCTACAACTCGTCCCACAGAGACGTGACACAGCGTCATCTGAAGCCTTAACCAAGCAGAGGGCAGGAAGAGGGGTATTGGTGGTTATTTTTCTAGGCACTGACCCATGGCTTGAAAACAGCTTCATGTCTGGGTCAACAACGCCCCCCCCATTCCCACCCACCTAGTGTTTGTCCAGTCTTTCTCTCTTCCTCTCCTGGCCCTCCTTTCCCCTCTTCTTTGGCCCCTGCCTCTCTCCCCAGTCATTGCCCAGCTGTGGAACTATGGGGGATGGCAGACAGGTCCACTAAGCATGGCCAGGCTGGTGGCCAGTGGCTGCAGTTGTGTGCCAAGGGGGCTGGAAGTGGAAAGAAACTGGAGGGAAGTGATGAAGGTCCAAGGCCATAAAGGGGAAGGATGGTTCCTCTCCCCACCCCCGCTGAAGCCTAGACTGCTCTCTAAATGGCAACAGCCAGGGCTGTTATTGCTGGAGAGAAGCCCATCTGGCATTCACCCTACCTGGGCCGCCAGCCAGCACCCACACTCCTCCAGAGCTACCTCCCTGGACAGAGATGGTTTTTGGGTGCTAGGGCCCTCTGCTGGACAGCCTTGAAGCCCCAACTCACACCAGCCTGTGCCTGGAGTTTTTCTAGCCAGGCCCAGGCAGTCCTTGCCACCATCATCTACCCAATCTTATGGCTCGCTCCCTTCCTGGGCTCCCTCAGGTCCCTGGCACAGGAGTGGGCTGGGAAGGGCTGATCCAGCTGCACCCCTCCCCCACCGTATTTGAGACTGGCTTGCCCCAGACTCCCTCCTCCCCAGGCGCCAGGCCTGCCTGACCACCTCACAAGCAGTCCTATCTTCCCCCAGCCCTGTGTCCATCTGTTTGCTGGAAGTGTTTGCTCAGCCCAGCGTTGTCACCGGCACATGTCTCATGATTGTGTGTTGTCAGCTGAATTAGCGGTTATATCTCCATGGCCTCGTGGCAGGACTGGGACTAGGGTGAGGACAGTGAGGAGCAAAATTTAAGGGGACATCCAATAATTCAGGAATGAAGATAAATATTTTCATGCAATACCTTAAAAAATCGAAGTTGTTGCAAACAATCCATATGAGCAAAACATCGACATGAAAAACAGGGACAGGATCACTTCCCTCACCTTCCTTTAGAGAGGGTCTGGACTCTGTGCGCTAGGTCTGGGCTTGCCCTTCTCGCCTGACCGCTCAGACCTCTGCCCTTACACCCCGCTCCGGGCGGGCTGGCCTCTGACCTCAGGTGGGCTGTGTGTGGCTGGGTGAGGGGCAGTCCTCTAAGGGCGGCCTTCGAAGTCGCGGAGGCGCATCCACTCCTCCAGGACCGCAGAAGCCGACCCCTGGATGTCCCCCCCGCAGAGACCGCCCTGCCAGCGCGGCTCTCGGCCCGGCCCGCCCCCGCGGCTCCCACTCCCGCTCCCCGCACCCCCGCGCAGACCTCGCGGGTGCATCCGAAGTCGCAGGGGAGAGACGGAAGCGCCGGGGCCGTCGGGCCTCGGCCGCCCTCCTGGGCCCCGCACCTGCGGGCTGGGGCGGCACCGGAAATCGCAGTGCGGGCCGCGTCCGACCGGTCCGGGCTGCCGAGGGGCGGGGGAGCGGGGGGGGAGGGGCGCGGAGGGGCCGCAACCGGCGACCCCGCGCCCGCCCGCGTGGCTCGGGAGCGGGCGCGCCTGGGGGGTGGGGGACGCGGGGGGGGGGAGCCCGGGAGCAGGGGTCAAAAAAAACAAAAACAAAACCAGCCTGCGACCCGAGAGGGAACTGGGTCAGGAGGCCAGGAGCGCCGGCCGCCTCTCTCCTCCTCTGCCCGCGGGCCGAGCTCCGTGCGGGGCGGGCACGTGCGCTGGCTTCTGGGGACACGGGAGGAAGCGGGCGGTGGAGCGGTGGCGGCGCGGCTGGTGCGAAGGCCCGCGGGGCCGGGGGGGCCGTCCCCACGCCTCACCTTAGGACGGCGCGGGACCGGGTGGGGGCACCGGACGATGCCCGTGCTCCTCACCATCTCGCTCAGAGCCCGGGGCCCGAGACTCGCTGGGGAAGGAAGGAAGGAGGGGAGGGAGGGAGGACTGTTGCAGGGGAACCCCCAGCAAATTATTTGAGGCTGAGATGCTGCTGATAACTTTTGACAACTCATATTTGACCCCTGCGGGGCCTCCTACTGGGGAGGTATGTAAAGCAGTGAATTCCTCAGGCCACCCTGCCCCCTCCATCTCTTCAGGGACAGAGTCCCTCTCAGGAGCATGCATTTTTGCTCTGCTCCCCCTGAGGGACTGCCCACGGGGGTCCCCAAACCAACAAATGTCCCTCTTCCCAACCACCGTTAGCTGAGAAGAGTCTCAAAACTCAGTCAGGGATGTTTTCCTTCTTACCTTGAGCTGGATGACCAAACTCTCTCCAAGAGAGCCCCAGGACTGTTGGATCAGAGTGTGCCTACTAACTGAAGTGAAACAAAAGAACCTCCAGATGAGGACTGACAGGGATATGAAATAGGGTTAAGAGAAAGCCTAGAGTTGTCCGCCACCCCCACTCAGATGCAGTGCAGGCTGGGCTCAGGTATGGGTAACAAGACTTTCAGAAGAATCCCAAGAATTCAGAAGTATTTATTGAGCACCTCCTACATGCTGGGCTTTGGGGAATTTGATTGATTCTCTGGGGAATCAAGGTCTTATTCTTTTAAGATAAATCCTGAGTTTGGAAAACAATCAAGATGATAACCTTGCCTCTCCACTAAATTGTCAATTCTCTGGGTCAAGCATTGTCCATCATTGGACCTTATGTCTCCATTTATCTGGGAGTGGGGAGAGGGGGGAGAGTCAATTCTTTTCGCAGCTGAGGCCTAAGGTGATTCAGAAAGGTCTTGGGAGGAATGCAGGGAGGGAGGGATAAAGATGGGGTCTTCTCTGTCTAGATCCAGGGCATTGTTCCAGGCCTTTCTGCTGGAAGCCGGGAGACACGTCTTAGTTGGACCCATCTCATGCTCAGACCTGAACCATATCTTGATGCCTACTGGGCAAGCTGTAGTCAGTGATGGTGCCAGGACTGTCTCATTCCAAAAGAAAGCATTTTGTTTCTGCTGCTATCAGGACTCGTGGCCTCATTTTTGCCGGGCTAGCTTCTCCCTCCTCTCTGGGTGTGCCACTCTGGAGGCCTCCTCAGCATCTGGCGGGTGTCCCTGGCTGAAGACAAACAACAGACAGCCCAGCAAAACCTCTCGCGTGTTCTGGGAGCCTAGGCGACGGGCCAATCGACGCAGCAGAGGCAGGAGGTGCTGGCGGGCCAGGCGGGCAGCGGGCAGGAGCAGGCGGGACAGCAGCATTCGAAGCAGTAACGGGAGTAGTGGAACGGGCATGGCCGGGTCAGCGACTTTGAAGGCAATCCAGACTCTAAGCTTGCTTTTCCTGCTCCCTCACCTGGTAAAGACATGGGGTGGGCAGGATCTCCCCACTACACACACTTTGGTTTATATTCTTTCTCTCCCCAGACCTCAATTCACAGGTCACATTTGCTTTCCTGAAGCCCTTTCTCTTGGCAGGTAGCTGTTGGCAGGCGGGTTCTCACTTCACAGTAAAGCTGTGACTCCTACTGTTTCCTGGACCCTCCCCTCCTTTATCATCCTCTCCTCTTCCATACCATCAATCTCCTGACATTCTCCATCCCTTCTCCCTCAATCCAGCAGGAGTTCTTCCCCAGACAATTTTAAATTTTCTTTAGCAGGCCCTTGATCCATGCTGACCTGACACTCCTTACCCTTCACATCACCCACCCCCATCCATGGGCAGCAACTCTCACCAGTCAGAACCACTGCTCAGAAGCAATCTCTGGTTGAATTTGCCTGTGAGGACACAGCCTCACAGGACATTCAGTACACTGGGCTGCCCCACCCAGCTCAGCCCCACCCAGGACAGCTTGCCTGGATAGGGGGAGCAAGCAAGAGACAGCTGCCTGCTGGCACCTGGTATATGGGGGAGGGGCAGCTGGGCAGCAAGAAATGGGAACAGATAGATGTAGGAATTCCCCCTTCTGAGTGCAGACCTTAGAGTTGGAACCTGGACTAGACTTTCTAATGATGTGACCATAGGCACATTGATTCTTTGGGGCTCCAATCCCTTCCTTGGTTACCTCAGTAAGTAGGAGTAGCTGGGAGGAGTAACTAACTGTAATGAAACTGTGTCTGAGACCTACTTGTCCAAACCTCAGAAGCAGTTAAGACTGCAACCCAGACACATCAGGCATGCTCTGAATGGCCAAGACAGGGAGAACAGGACCTGGGGAGGCATTTGGGATAGAGGAGTGAGGTTGCAGCCCAACTCAGCTGGGCCCAGTTAGATAGAGCTGGGTGTCACTCCCACTTAGGGACAGGAAGAGAAATAAATATTTCAGGATCCTCTTCTCCACTTACTTTCCTCCCGCCCCCCCGTTTCCCACCCCTGCCTTGAAATTAAATGAAGTTTCATGTGATACAAGATATAGAAACAACCTGGATTTGTTTTGTTTTTAAATACCTCATTCTATCTCATAAAATGAAAATAATGAGGTAATGGCCGTGAAAGTGTTTTGTAAACTTCACAGCCTTAGAAATATGATCGATCATTTATCATCATTCCACTACCAGCCTCCATTAACATTATCACACCTCCAAAACCAGTGAAGATCTTGAAGAAAGAAAACTTAACCATCAAAAACTTCTGTTCCACTTCTACCAGGAGGCAGCAGCACCTAGAATATAAATTTATAGGCATTATCTTTCTCTTTTTCCAGTTGCTTCCTGAAAAGATATGATGGCCATTTGTCATCCCTGAGCCATTGTGGGATGTGTATTTATCTAAACGAATGTACCAAGCCTGTGAGTTCATGATCTTACTCAATCGTCACCATCACTCTGCAAGGGAGTGATTATTAACCATTGTATACATAAAGAAACAGGTTCAGTGTGGTTAAGCAACTTATCTAGAATTATACAGCAAATACATGGCCTGACCTCCCCCCGCCCCAAACATGCCTCTCCCTCAGGCTGTCCCATCTCTGTAAATGGCAACTGCACCTTTCTAATTAGTCTGGCCAAAATCTGAGAAGTTACGCTGACTTCTGTCTTCCCATTGCCATTCATTACCCACATTAGTAAATCCAGGTGGCTCTACTTTCAAAGTACTCAGAATCTCACCACTTCTCACCAGTGTCACCGTTACTACCCTCGTCTGAGCATTCGTCGCTTCTTGTTTAAATTACCATAGTAGCTGCCTAACTGGTGTTCCTGTTTCTCTTTTCCACAGGGACCAGAAAACAATCTTTATAAAACATGAATCAAATCCTGTTTTGTTGTTGTTCTTCTTGTTGTTCAAACTGTCCAATGGTTCCCATTCACTCAGAGTTAAAGCCAAAGGCTTTAATTATGATCCACAGGGTCCTAGACAGTCTGACCTTCCATGGCTTCCTGATTCAACCTCTGGTTCTTGCCTCTCTCCTCCTGCTCCAACCAACTGCCCTCCTTGCAGCTCTTTAACTGTATCAGACATGTTTCTGCCTTAGGGCCTTTGCACGTACTATTGCTCCTGCCTGCAAGGCTCTTTCTCTAGGTAGCCACAGGTCTCCATCTCTTACCTCCTTCAGGTCTTTGCCCAAATATTATCCATTCATTCTATTTAAAAGTATACTTCTTCCACTTCATCTCCTATTGCTTCCTCTCTGCCTCCTCCTCTGCTGTCTCCACAGCAAATCACAGTCTGACGTGCTATGTATTTTACCTCTTCGTTGATTATCTGCCTCACCAACTAGAATACAAACTCCATGAGAGTATGGACTTATGTCTTTTGTCAACAAAGCTGCTTCTGGTTCCTGATTTAGCCTTTTATAATGGATCTTGCCTACACCATCCTGACCTCTACCCTTTTCCTCTGCTGGCGAGGGAGTGGCCAGGAAACTCTGAGGAAATTGGTCATACCTCCTGTGTTTTAAAGTCAGTTAAAAAAAAGTATCTGGAGGCCAACTCATGAAGTGGAAGCCTATGGGCTGGGGAGTAAGTGACCCCTGGGGTCCTCCTCCCTGGTCCTCTTCCTAGATCCTC
Source organism: Cynopterus sphinx (assembly GCA_030015415.1). NCBI lineage: Eukaryota > Metazoa > Chordata > Mammalia > Chiroptera > Pteropodidae > Cynopterus > Cynopterus sphinx. The sequence goes on along the minus strand of CM057386.1, from coordinate 48,129,631 downwards.
AGAGCCATCTAGAAGCATCCCGGGGACTCCTACCACCCCCATATGTAGGTATCAGTTCATCAAGGCATTCATGTCAACAATAAGCCTGAGTGCCTTTTGTGTGCCAGTCCTGTGCAAAGTGCCAAGGACAGGATGGACATACCAAGAGAGTCAGCAGGGTAACAGGCAACCAGATGGGTAAACTGAGGATAAGATGGTGAGAATAGTAATAGAGCTAAGAATTTTTGCAAGACCTGGGAGCACTGGGCCTCCTGCTCCTCCACCCTCTTTCTGCTTATCCCATTCAGGTGTCCAAAGCACTCTACAACCTGGCTATCACCTCTGACACAGGAGGTGAAGAGTGCTTCTGCATTGCTCACTTGATTAAAGGGCTGGCTCTGGTGCCCTATCTCCGGGTCACTCTGCTGCATGAGCAGACTCAGACTGCAGGTGGAATGACACCCTCTAGAGTTGTGCTGTACGGTGTTCCTCTTCCCTAAAGTGGGGATGATCATAACACCTACCTCGGGCAGGATTCAAAGATGGGAGAATACTAGGTCCAGAGCTTGGCTCCTAGAAAGTGTCCAATAAACAGGAATTTTCTTCCTTCTATCATTTGCATTTTCCCAATGGGCTATTTCTTGAAACTCTGCCACAAGGCACCCTGATGCTCATGAGCAGCCACAAGGAGTTGATGCTGAGGCTCAGTTAATGCTTGAAGAATTGATAGAGGCCCTGGGAACTAGCTGTCATGTTTCACTCTCCTGTCATTCCCTCCAAGGGATCAACACTGGCTTGGAGAGCTTCCTGGTTGTGGGAAGCTGAGGGAAGTGCTGAACTCTAAACAAGGAGTTCTGAAAGAGGCCAGGGAGGCCTCAACAAGGGCAGGGAGTGCTGAGAGGCACCGTACCTAGAGCAGGTGTGGAGGCCAGCCAGGTAGAGGAAGTATCGGCGGGAAAGCCCAGAATCCAGTGTTCATCCCTGTTACCAATCATAGCATCAGTAGTCCTGGAACCACCTTCCTGAGTGGGGCTCAAAAAAGTGGAAGGAAGGAGTGGGGCTGTTGGGAGGATCCAAGGCTTGAAGGTGATGACAACTGAGAGAACACTTTGTGAACCACGTCTCCTCTGAGGTAAGAGATTATACTTGCAGGAGGCACAGTCCCTTACCCATGACCACCATTCCTCACCAATGCCAGGCAATGAAAGACCCATGAACAGGCAATGGGGCAGTAAGACACACACTAGACATGCTCGTAAAACCTAAAGAAAGTGGGTTAGGGAGTTGGATGTTGCCTAAAAGAGCTGACAGGTGGGCCTACCCTATCCACCAGAGCAGTTGCTATGTCTGGGAAGAAGGAGGCTCAGAGAGAAACCTGAATAGAATGCAGCCCATTGTCTCCACTGAAACAACTGTCACCCTCCCCAGATTCAGCTGACAGGACTCAAAGTGGGAATGTGAGCCCAACCCTTCAGTCACGGCCTCTCAGGAACAGTCAGCTGTTGGGATAAGACAGCTGCTTCCCGGCAGAGGGAAGGAAGGACATTGACCAAGGAGCTGGAATAAGGGTAAGGAAGGACATGCCTGTCATATTTGATTGGGAGAGGGAGAGCAGCAAAACCCTCAGGCCCCAGAAATAAACATAAGGAAAATTGTGCAAAATCTTCATGTAGAAAACAAACAAAATTTTTGCAAAAAAAAGATTTAAATATTGGATGGGTGTGCCAAGGTGTCAGGAAAGTATAGTTACAAAGATGTTAGTTCTTGAAATTTATCTGGAAAGTCAATGAGATTCCAATGGAAAACCCAACAGTTTTTTTTTCCTTTTCTAGAATTGGATAAGCTGATCATAAAATTTATATGGAAAAGGGGCCAAGAATAGCCAAATCAATCTGAAGATGAAAAAGGAGGAGATGCAAATCTGGTCCTATAGATACCAATCTGGTCATATGGGAATGAAAACACTGTGGCAAGGTACAAGAGTAGACACAGTGACTAATGAATGAAATAGAGAGTTTAGAAACAAGTACAAGAATATATGGGGCAGAGGTGGGAGTTGTTTTCAGAGGAGAGAGGATAGTGAGAAATTGGAGTTGCGACAGTTGGCCATCCACGAGGGAAAGAGGTTTGATCCTCTGACATAGCAACTCCAACAAGAAATTCCACTGGGATTATGGACCTGTATGTGGAAAGTAAAAAATATAGGAGCTGATCTTTAGGAATTTGGGATAGTAGAGAATTATTTGTTTTAGAGTTTTTCAAACTTCTCATTATGGTAATTTTCAAAGTTACACAAAAGTAGAGATAATTGTATATTGAAGCCCCATGTATCAATCACTCAGCTTCAGTAATAATTCCAAAATTTTAAATCCATAAAAGACACTACAAACAAAGTGAAAAGACAGAGGCTGAGAGAAAAAAATTGCAATCCACATAACCAAAAAAGATTTAGTACCAATTATAAATAAAGTATTTTTATAATAAAAAAGAAAAGGACCAAAAAAAAAAAAAAAAACCCCAAAGAAAAATAAACAAAGGATATAAGTGGGTCATTTCCTAAGGAGGAAATATGTGTGGCTCATAAATGTGAAAAGAATAAACAATATCTTGAAACAGCTACTGTTTAGTCCCCCGGAGCAGTGGAAATTCACGGAGTACTGGAGGGAGAGTTAACGGGCACAATCATGTGGGATAGCAATTTGGCAATATCTGGTAAAGCTGGAAACATTTCCTTGGAACACAACAATTCCATTTCTAGATGTGACTCTAGAGAAATTCTCACAGATGTTCACAGAGAGATGTGTACGAGGATGTTCTTTCAAGCTTTTTAAAATAACAACAACAGAAAAAGAAACAAATGTCCACCAAGAGGAGAAAAGTAGACAGTCATAAAATGGAATACTCTACAGCAGATAATGCGAATGGACTCTCACCTATCAATGGGTATAAGTATCAAAGACATGATGTTGAGGAAAACCAAGTGGCAAAGAATTAGAGCCAAAGGATGCCATTTATGTAAAACTTTAAAACACGGGAGCAATTGCATATATATATATATATATATATATATATATATATATATATATATATATATATATATATATATATATATTTGTGTATACATACCCATGTGGTAAAAGTAGAAACAGATTTGAAAGGCAGACAGGTCTTAGGAGAACGGCCACCTTTCCGGGAAGAGGGACAGAGGAAATGATGGTCCATAGGCAGGGGGAGTGGATTAGAGCTGTGTCTGTAAAATATTATCCCTTTTAAGAAATGAAGAAAGCTACAGGAAATATGGCAAAATGTTAGCACTGTTTAATCTTGGTCGTGAATACATGGAAGCATTCTCTTATATTATTTGTTGTCCTCTGTACTTTATTATTATTCTGCATATCGTTTATTTAATAGTGAAAACATGTATTGGTTTCCCTAACCTCTTACCCCTTTTTCTGGACCTCCCTAACTTTCTTCCACCTTTTTACCTCTTTCCTTCTCTTCCTTGTCTCCCGCAAGTTTCTGGCCCCCAGCAGTCAAAGCAGTGTTGCCTGGAAGTTAGGAAGCATGGTGCTGGAAGGCAGGCCTCTAGCTCTGGCTTGCCCCTTGGCGGGCATCTTCTTTTCTATCCTGTTACTCCCTGGGTGTTCAGGGCTAGCCCCTTTCTGCCTTATCTTGCCCCCATAGGCAAGAGTTGCTGCTTTGTGCCAGGGATGACGCTGGCATCAGGGGAGTGGGAACAGGACAGGCAAAAGAGGGAGGCCAGGGGAACCTATTTAGGTGGAGGTGACCTTGCCACATCACCCCCACGGCAATCCAGGGGATCGCAGCCTGCTCCCTGAGTCACAGGCCTGGAAGGATTGCCAGTGGCCTCCGAACCTCTGCTTATCACCCTTCTCCTGCCCTTTGTGAATCCAAGTGGGAACCCAGGCAATCCTTTCCCCTCCTCTCCCCCACCCCCATCTCCCTCTTGGTGAGGGAATTCTGAAAAAATGAGGGAAGGGAATAGATACTTCATTTTGAGTGGTTGGAGGACCCAGAATGGTGGGTGTGAGAAATACACATCTGTCAAGACCACTGATGCTAAGTCCATGTCAATTATGACAAAACAGATGCCATCAGACTTCTGTGTGTTTCAATGAACTGATGAGTATTTATTCTATTTGAATCTGATAACACAAATATTGAATAACATAAAATATGGTTCTTTCTAAAGAGCTACATTTTGAACATGTCTTCATTCTTGGGGTACATAAATGATTATCTACACAAAAATCTACCTGCAGAGTTTACATTCGAGTTAGAATCATACTGGGAGAGGTCACACGACCCAATTAATTAATTAATTAATTGAAAACGGCAGCTCTCAAATCAAATAATACTTCATTTATCACATTGCCATTTACAAAGTATGTGATTCATATGGTCTTTATAATTTTCCTCTGAGTGTTCTTGTCTCTGGACAGATGAATAAACTGAGGTTCAGAGAGAGGACCTCAGTGACAGTAGGAAGAGGGTGCTAGGAAAACAGTTGAGGTAGAAGAGTTTGCATTTCAGACCCAAGAGGCTTCCACTTCCAGCAGGGACACCTTAGCTCTTCAGGAGGCATCCTCCATGGAGAGCTTTAAAGGTTTAAATCATGGGGAGTGTTCGCATTAGCCGGGAGAGCATTTCGTTTTCTTAGTCAACAAACTTGTTTAGTGTTCATCCATGTATCAGTGAAAAAGGTAGTCCTGTGCCAATATGTGATCAGCAGGGGAGATAAAGAAGTAAACAGGAAATAACAATACAAAGGGATAAATGCTCTGCCAGAGAAAGTGACTGGTACCTTAAGAGTCCCGGGCACCTGGCCAGCATGGAACACATGATGCGTGTCCACGCCCGTGTGGAACTTCTCAGAGAAGGCCGCCTGGAGGATAGAGCTTCTGAGCTGAGGCTTGAAGGAGGAGTGGCCAAGAAGGGGATCCTCAAGAGGAAGAAGAAGAGAGGCAAAGGATGCTCAGGTGGCAGAGGATGGGAAGAGTGTGACACATACTGTGGGGAGACCTGCTGCACGGTGGGGGACAGAGTCCAGGTAAAGAAGAACATGACAAAAAACAGAGGCATGAACCCAGGAAATATTTGGTGTGCACAGGCATCAGGCCAAAGCAATGCTTGGGTGAGTCCTGGACATTCCTACTGTCACTAATAGCAGAAAATCAGGATCATTTGGGGGAAATGGGTTGATGAACCCAGGTTTCCAACAAGGTGGTCTGAAGATTTGATTAGACATAGAGTCTGATGGCTCTGGCAGGAGTGTGGGCAGTGATGAAGCTTAGAAAGGGTTGCCAGGGGAGGAGCGGGGCAGGAGAAAAGTGGATGGTCCAGGAGAGAGGATGAGGCTGTTGTGGGGATAGGCAGGAGGGAAGAGTTCCTGCTCACGTCACCTCTTCACCTCCTTGTAGAGATAGAATAAGCGCAAGAGCAATCCAAGAGGCAGAAAAAATGAAGTTATAGATTCCCAAGGGCACTGTGTACATATAAGAAATTTATTTTGTATATAAATAAACACACACACACACACACATTCATAGGCATTGATGAACAGGGAGCAGTTGTCCTAGGAGGTTTTCTGCTGTGTGCTCTCTTGTATTTTCCCCGTTCCAATGAGACTATGTGACCCCTGACGCAGACAAGGACACAATAAATGTCATTTACACACAAGAGGAGTCTTTAGTATAGAGTCAACTTTCACCATGAAAAGAGGAACTAGCTTTAGGATGTGGCTTTCAGGGGAGACAGGTTGCCCGGAAATGGCAAATCTGTTGGAGTGAAGGGGCAGAGTCCATGTAGCAGACACTAAAAACCTAGTGGAAAGACAAATGACAGAAAAATATTTACAGCCCCTCTGCAAAGGTTATAGCTTCCTAAAATATAAATAGCTATTAGAATTTTAGAGGGAAAATCATAAAAAGCCTGTATAAAAACAGGCAAAGAATATTAAGAGACAGCTTGCAGGAAATGAAATGCAAACAAAACATGAATATTTGCTCAGCTCCACTTGCAATAAGAGAAATGTGAACTACAAGGACACTGAGAAAACATTTTTCTTTTAGCAGATTAGAAATATGCAACAGTTTGATTACACACCCTACTGATGAGGCTATAGGAAAATATGTACTCTCTTATGTTGCTGGTGGGATTATAAATTGGCATAACCTTTATGGCGGGGGATTTAATATTTATTTGAATTACTGATGCACGTACTCTTTAGCTCAATATCCCACTTTTAGAAATTTATCTTATAAAAAACATATATAGTCTTATTCACTGTAACATTGTTTATAACAGAAAAAGACTGAAAACAATCCTCAATAAAGAACTAATATATGATGACAATTCACTACAGTGGAATACCATGCAGCTATAAGGAATCATAAGGAAGCTATATACTAATAGAAAAGTATCTTCAAGGTATATATTTTAATTATTTTAAAAAGAAACTATTTATTTTAGAATAGTTTAAAACTGTGAAGATGGTACAGAGAACTTTTTTATGCCCCACACCTAATTTTCTCTATAATCAATAGTTTACCTATAAAGTATATTTTTATAATTAAGGAACCAATATTAATACATTAGTATTAACTGAAGTCCATACTTTATTCGGATTTCCTTACTTTTTATGTAATGTCCCTTTTCTGTGCCAAGACCCCTTCCAGGATACCACATTACACTTTCTTGTGTTATTTCTTTAGGCAAATTTTGGCTATCACAGTTTCTCAGACTGTCCTTGTTTTTGATGACCTTGACAGTTTTGAGGAGTACTGCTCAGGTGTTTTGTAAAATGTACCTCAAGTGGGATTTGTCTGATGTTTTTCTCATGATTAGACTGGAGTTTTGGAGACAGAAACCACAGAGGCAAAATGCCATTCCCATCACACCATATCAAGGGTACAGTCTATGAACGCGACTTACCACTGCTGATGTTGACCTCGATCACATGACTTATGTAGTGTTTATCATGTTTCTTGACCATAAAGTTCTTCTTTTCTCCCCCTTTCCATACTGTCCTCTTTGGAAGGAAGTCACTCTGTGCAGCCCACTCTTAAGGGGAAAGAATTATGTTCTACCTTTGACATAATCCATCATTGTGGGGTTTTTTTATTTTTTGGTTTTGCTATTTTTTTGAGCACTTCCTTACTCTCTGGCAGTAAAAAATGACCCAGGCTCATCTTGTGCATTTCCTTCCCCAGTCATAGAATTAGACATTTCTCTAAGGAGCCCTGGTTCTATTTATTGGAGAATTGTATTAAAAACCAAGTACTGGGCAGTCGGTGTGTTCATTGCTACTGAGGCATTGGTTTTGGGCCCTCTCAGCTGACAGAGTAAGGAAATGCATGTGTGTACAGCAACTCCTATATGTTCGTGTGTCTATATAACTATTTTATGTAACCATCTCTATCTATATTAAGCTCAGCGTGAATTCACACTATCTCCAAATCTAATCAATCACCGGATGGAACATTCTAGCCTCTTTCCCTTGCTTATCTGGAATCTCCCCAAGATATTTATATTTTTAAGTAAAAAAACGGAGGGTGCACACTGATGTGTATGCTATCTTTTATGCAAAGAGGGTAGAGAAATAAAAATATATATTTGTATTTGCATAGAGAAACTCTAAAACCTACCAAGAGAATAGAAAATGTATGTTCCCACAAGAATTTGTACACAAATGTGCATGGCAGCGTTAGTCGTAGCAGTGGTGGTGATGGTTGCACAACAATGTGAATGCACTTAATGCCACTGAAGTGCATACTTAAAAGTAGTTAAGATGGTCGATTTTATGTTCTATTAAAAACTACCATTTTTTTTAATATGAAAAAAAAGCTATTGCGTTGATTTTGATTTACTGTTTTCCACTCAGTATGTTTTTGGGCTATATAGCAGTTACTGCGTGACATCTGGTCCATTGCTTCTAAATGTGGCATGGTAGTCCATGGTTTTCCTAGCACATTCCATTTAATTTTTTACTGAGATATAATTGACATATAACATTATATTAGTTTCTGATGTACAACATAATGATTTGATATTTGTATGTATTGAGAAATAATAACCACAATAAGTCTAGTTACCATCTATTACCGTATATAGTAACACATTTTTATTTATCGTGATGAGAACTTTTAAGATCTGCTCTCTTAGCAACTTTTGAATATGCAGTATCGTACTGTTAACTATAGTTACCATGCTGTACGTTACATCCCCAGGACTTAATTTATAACCGGAAGTTTGTACCTTTTGACCACAATCACCCATTTTGCCCACTCATTGCTCCTTGTCTCTGGCAACTACCAATTTGCTCTTTGTGTGTGTGAGTTTATTTTATTTTAGATTTTACATCTGATTTATTTCACTTAGCACAATGTTCTCAAGGTCCATCCATGTTGTTGCAAATGGCAAAATTTCCAGCACATATTAGATCTCACTTTCTCAGAGACCAGAGGATGGAGCTATGGATATATTCTGTGGGACTAAAGAAGTAGGGTTGAAGCTGTTCCTCTGATGTGGCCTTGTCACCTTTGCAGGAAAATTGGAGGCTGTGGAGAAGGGTCTGGAGGAAATGGGGGCAACAGCTGTAGAGAACAGCAGTTGAGAGATGAAATCTAGATTGCCAGGTGGCTTCAGTAGAGGCCACCCCAGCATGAGCTGTGCAGGGTGCAGGCAGCATGGTTTAGCACCCTTCCCCAGCTATGAAAAGAGGAAGCTACCGGTACTGAGGATCAGAGAAGAGCGGAAAGAGTCGTTACAGACCCTTGGGAGATAGCAAAGACATAGTAAGAATGACTTCCTAGGGCATTAGGCTGGGCAAGGAGGCAGGTGAGGTTGAACTGGGATTGAGTCAGAAGGGGCTATAGCAATGACGAGGGAGGTAAGGTGCAGAGACCAGATTTGGCAGGCGGAAGAAAGGAGCAGCCAGGCCTGGCTGCAGCTTGGGGGGAACTCCTGTTTTAGATTTTGGGTGTGGAGGAATGTGATGTATGCCTGTTTGCACATGTGTTGAATGCATGTTTTAATGAGATATATTTATTAGATGTCTGCTAATTTATCTCACATCCCCAATACAAGGCAGCCATGTGGTAGAACGCTGGGGAGGGGGTACCCCTCACATCATAATCCAGATGTATGATGCCACCTTGAGTTGCTCTGCACACCAACTTTATAGGTGGGGCTTTGCTGGAACCAAAGGGTGACAATGATGAGCTCCCCATCTATGAAATGCTGACTGTGTGCAAAGCACTGAGCACACTGCTTCACTTTCATTATCTCAGTTGTCCCCACAACACGCCTCTGAGACAGGCACTGTCACCCGTAATTGACAGATGAGGGAAAAGACAAGTTAGGAACATAACTTGTCCAAGGCCACCCAGCCAGAAGTCAGCCTTGGCTGTGGAACAAGCACCAGGCTTCCTAGAAGCAGCTGGGACTGCTGTGGACCTCTCAACAGCTCAGAGGACCTGCTGGGTTTGGGGCCTTCCCAAAAGATGCCTGTCTCTGCTCCTGGAGACCTTCGCTCCTTAGAGAGCAGCCCTGTGGAGAAAAGGTGGCAGAAGACAAGGGGGGCACAATCAGTCTTTAAGGGGCTTCTTAACAGAGTGTGGCTTTATCAGACAGAAATGCAGGGGGAAGAGGAAGGCAGAAGCCAGTGGCAGGGTCGGAAATGATTCCTCAGGAGGCGGTGGCGGTGGCTCTGGAGGGACTCGGTTTAGTCTTTGAAGTCACAAAGGAGGCGGGGGGCGGGGCTGGTGCAGAGTCAGTCACCAGAAGAAGAGAGATGGGAATCTCAGCCCCCAGCTAAGCGTAAACAAGGGGAGTGGATGAGTGTGAGGGGAGGGGAGCCTCTGGCACTACTGAGGGAGGAAAGGCGAAGCCGGCTCCCCTGGGAAGCGGGAAGCTACACCGAGTCCTTCGGGGTGCACAGCTCCCTCATGGAGGGAGATTTGGAGGCTGTTCCTATCCAAGAGGTTGAAAGGCTCGCATGTCCAGGCGCCGGGGTCCAGGCCAAAGAGGCCAGAGCTCTGGAAGCCGTGGAGCCAGCAGAAGGACAAGTGGCTGGAGCAGCTGCCGCAGGCGGTCTCGGCCTTCTCTCCGCAGCAGGGGCTGGGGTGGGGGGAAAGGGCGTCTAGGGCCCAGACTACAGGATCAAGACCTGGTGGACCAGACTCTTCGACGCTCTCTGTAAGGGCACTCAATTGGCAGGAGCAAGTTTCTAACAATAACAATGATTTGAACCTAAACACCTGAGGCAGGAGTGAACTCACCCCTCCCCGCCTCACACCCCGCCCAGGAGGGGCAGCTCACGTCTGACATGCTGGCTTTCGTAGCTGTTGGAATTTTGACCTTCGAGACATCTGCAGTGCCACCTTCGGAGACCCCAGTTTGAAGGCGAACATGAGAAAGGAGGCTCCCAGGCCCGCGGACCCCAGCTTTGCTCAGCTCTCAGCCGGCGTTGCTGCCCGGCCCCGCTCAGCAGTCTACAGGGACTGCTGTGCATTCAGCATTGCTGGCACTGCCCACAGATGCCAACAGCGCCCTCTCACTTATGTGACAACCACATTTCTAAACGCTCCTGGAGGCTGGGTGGTACACCCTGGGAGCTACTGCGGCCCCTCTTTGGTGCTGGGGCCAGCCCTTTCCTGGCAAAGAAACACAGAGACATGGAAGCCAGTTGCATGTGCTGTTTATTACAATAATGCCTCTGAATGAGAGAGAAGAGAGAGGTCATGCCGGGAGGGGTGGGCAGCAAGCAGGCCATTGTGAGCAGGACAGAAAGTGTGGTGAGCCTCCCAGCCAGGGGACATTGGAGAAGTGTCACTTAATCTTTAATAAAATATACTGAGAGAGGGGAGAGAGAGAGAGAGAGAGATACTGTGGGGTAAATTTAGCCACCAGAAGCCGGTCTGGGTAAAAAATAAAACACTTTGAGCTGGGGGCGGGCAGAAGCATGGAGGTCTACTGCTGGAGTAAGCATGACATCTTGGGCCCAGGCGTTGCTACCTGGAGCCCATTCCATCAGCAGAGACAACAGAGCTGAGAGATGCAAAGAGTACCTGCCCCTTCGGGCAGAAGCACCCAGGGGCTGATGGTGGTGGTGGCAGGGAGCAAGGCTCCTGAAGCCCTTCTATCCCCACATGGTTATCTGCAGCCACTGTGGGTAAAGAAGAAGCAGATGGGGGTGGGGTGGGGCAGGATGGCTGGGGAGAACAGAGAGAGGGTGGAGCCATGGGTGGGGGTATCGTAAGATCCCTTCCATGTACCTGGCTCAGGTTCAAGCAAATATGGCCAGTATTCTTGGGGTCCATGGTTAGAAAGTATGCTGTTTGAGGGAGGAGGCAAGGGGAAAGGGGTTGACAGCTGAGTCAGACCCATTCCTAACTAGGGAAGGTCTCAGAAAGGGCATGAGAGGTTGTCCCTTGACGTTCCCCAGCTAAACCCTCCACCCCCCGCCCCCACCAAGCAGGGCACTGATGATAACAACTCATAGCGCCTTGCTACGAGCCAGGCCCAGTTCTAAGTGCTCTCCACATGCTAACTCGTTTAATCTGTACCTCTATCCCATGCGGGCAGGACTACTATTCCCATTTTATAGGTGAGGCAACGGAGGCACAGAGAAATAAAGTGACTTGCTGAAGGCACCGAGCCAGCACGTGGTGGAGCTGGAATTTGAAGCCACGTCACCTGTGACCTACAAGAGGGCTGGCTCTGAAGCAGAGCCCCTCATGTGGATATGTGGGAGAAGGCCAGGAGCCCAGCTTAGGGTGGAGAATGACAGGTGCCTGACTTACTGAACATGGCCTTCAGCCTCATGAAACAACTGATGAAGCTGTCGAAATCCATGATCATGTCCTCATTTGCATACCTGGCCACCAGCACCTGCACCACCTTGTTATTCACCTTGATGCCTGTGAGAGAGAGGAGTGTGGAGGTGGGGAGTCCCGCCCTCTGACCACTGCTTCCCCCTTCACTGCCCCGAAGCCCCCTTCTGACCCCTGGCTACCTGCTTTCTCAATTGCCAAGCGCAACTCATAGGAGTTCAAGGAACCTGAGTTGTCCTGGTCACACTGTTGGAAGATATCCTGAAGAGACACACAGACGAGGTAGGACCACGGGCATGGCATGGTGGTTGAAGTAATGAAATATGGCTGACTTGCAACTGCTACTCAGGAGCCCAGGCGCTCCCTCCCCTGGTCTACCCGCTGAGCTCCCACTATGTCTATTATCTGGTGACTGTAGGGTGAATTCCAGGCCTCACAGAGGGCCTCTGGCACCATGCCCAGGGCTTTCTGCATGCATCCCTTATGCTGGCTGATAGCAGGATTATACTGACTATTAAATATTTTGACTAAATAATACATGATCACTGCAACAGATCCTGTCCTGTGGTGTGTGTGTGTGTGTGTGTGTGTGTGTAGTCAGGCGCTCCAGTTCTAGCTTCATCCTTACTAGTTCCCATGCCTCTTGAGGACCTTCCTTTCTCACCCCTTAAAGTGCCCCCTCAATACCCTTTACCGTCCATTTCTTGATTTTTTTCCACAGGATCTGGAATTCCGGAAGTCCCAGCTTGCCAGAGCAATCTTTCTGAAGGGTGGTCAAGGATACCAGAGAAGGGAGTGGGAGGGGGCATCCTGGGGGCAGGGGAGCAGAGGGACTCGCAGACGGGGGACAAGACCAGGGTGTCCTGTATGGTAACTATGACAACAGCCAGAGGAACTGGCATCTTTTGCTACCCCAGAACCTATGCCCCAACAGGAAGGAGGGCATGGCTGACCAGGGAAGTAGCCTCCTCAAGGCCTGGCTGAGGGGTAGTGGGATAGGGGTGGGAGAACACTGGACAGCACTGCCCCCTGGGCAGGAAGATACATCCATGATGTTGATCATACAACGGCATGCGTCTAGGCTAAAGCCCTCGGTCTTGATGTTTCTGACTGTGAGGGAGGGGAGGGGAGGAAAGAAGAGCAGGAGTGAATAGGGGGTTGTGGGGGATGCAGAGTAGTCGAGGTGGGGCGAATACTGTGGGGGAAGGGCTGTGAGTAGGAGGGTGAAAGACTCACGTTTGTGGATCACCTTGTTGAGCAGCCTTTGTAGCTCATACGTGCCTATCTCCTTGTCCTAGGAAGGTGGAACATGAAACCCTTGCTCTGGTCCCTTTAGCTCCCGTCCACCTCCTTTTAGCTTCTAGCTCTCAGCCGCTCACCTCTCCTCCTGCCACTATCTCAAACAAATGTTTGAACTCCTGGTCTATGTAATGCTCAGAGACGTTTTCCTGGAGGGAAAGGAGTGACAGAGGGACATAGTCCAGGACGTTCCTTTACATCCCCCAGAGGCTTCCTCCAGTCCCCCGACACCAGAGCCGCCCCTCACCTCTTGGAGTAGCTCAGCACAGTTGACTTCATCCATTTCCCTGGGCAAAAGTGAATGAAGTTTGGGGGTTACCAGGGGTCAGGGAGACATGAATTTCAGCGGGGTGGTTGGAGTGGGGGCCACATTATATCAAATATCTGAGTCTGTATGGAATGGGCTCCATGGCATTTGGGTTCTGGTTCTGGCTCTGCTACTAACTGGTATTCCCCTCCATGTGCCTCAGTTTTCCTGACTGTAAAATAGGGACAGGGTTGGGGAGGACCAGATGACTGCTTCCTGAGCTTGACATCCTATAGCTCTTGGGCATATGGCCTTGGAGCAGTGAGGTGGGGGGGCCCTCACCAGGACATGCTGTGCTTCTCTGTGAAGACCCGAAGCAGAAAGTCAGCATCCCTGTGTGGCTCAAAGGTGGAGGGAATGATGATATATTCCCCTGGAGGCAGCTGGAGATAGCTGCTCACTTCACGTGAGTTGGTGAAGATCTCTGAGAAGCCGTGGTTCTGATACTTTATGAAGAAGTCCTTCTTCAAGTGGATATCTTGCATGTTCTGCAACTATATGTGCCCTGGAGGTGGGTACGGGGCCAGCCTGGGAGGGCCGGGAGAGAGGGACCCTAAGGTGAAGCCTGCTTGGGCAGAGGTGCAGGGAGACACGTCCATCAACTGACCGGGCCTGGACCCTGTCGAAGTGACAGGTGTGGTCTCTTCTTTCCCTGAATCCCACCCAGGGCCCGAGGGGGCTGGACTTCTAACCCGGTGGGCCCCAGAGCCCTTTGCCAAATTCCACCCCATCCACATGCATCCTGGCCAGGATCAAGCTCCATATCTTCTGTACCTCCTTTGGGACCTACGAAAGGGAGAGAAAGGGGGGTCAGATCCCCAGGGTGGTGATGGGGCTCAGGCTGTGAAAGCCCAGTGGGGCGTGCATAGTGTGTGTGTGTGTGTGTGTGTGTGTGTGGAGCAGAAGTGTGTGAAGGGCACTGGGACACTGGTGATGGGGTGGGGTGGGGTGTGGGCTCTGATAGCTAAAAGTCCTAGCATTATTAACTCCTCAGCTTTGGACAGGAAAGTACAGTTTACACAGAATTTTGCCAGGGGGAGATTTTTACCACTGCAGGTTGAGGACAGGCAAAAGAATCCCTATGAGGTGAGGTAACTTTGCCCAACTTCACTGCTAAGAAGTAACGTATCTGGGATGAAAACGTAGGAGAGCATTTTCCTGAACATGATTGCATTTCCATGCAACACTCACATCCTGCAGGAAGCTAATAGGGAATTATGAAATTGAGGATTGTGCACAAATAAAGTAGTAAAAAGATGAGTTAAACCCAGATAAATGGGTTTCTGCTTTCCTGCAGCGGGGACCAGAACCTTTAACATGCTGACGGCACTGTAGAGCTCTGGGTGGGGGTCAGAAGACAGGTGGAAAGAATGCATCTAGCCTTGAAAATGTCCTGAGGTGCGTCTGCTAACCTGCTGGACTTGCAGCCTAGGAAAGGGGCCCTGCTTGCGTCTGTTTTGTTCACTATTAAACGACTGGAGACTGGACTGGGGCCCAGCATACAGTAGGAGTTCCATAAGTCATCATTAAATATATAAGAGAAAGAGCCAATGGCCATTTCTAGGACTTTGAGAAGCGCGGTTTGGGAAACACTTGTCAGAGATTTCTCTTGGCCCCTGGAGTCAAGGCTCTTGGTGGGACATCTAGGGGTAGGCTCAGCGGGGCTCGCGCAGAAGTCTTGGAATGTCTGGGAATCAGGACACAGGCTCTGCTGCTGACCCTTGGATGTGTGAGCTTGCGCAAGTGACCTCATTGCTGTGGCTCTCAATCTCCTTCCTGTTCAGAAAAGCCATCCCTGTTCATACGGCCTTTGGAACAATGCGGGGCACAAAGGAAGTGTTATCTAAACATTTCAGCTCTAAAAACCCGTTAAAAGGAAACGGCTCGCCTGCTTTAAAAGCACAAGGCACCACTCAAGCCAGAGCCAGGGCTGTGGATCCTGTTGGAAAGGGTCCCACTCCCGGATGGGCAGTGGTCCCTGGAGGGAGGACAGGGTGAGGGAGCAAGAAGCGTGGCTGGAGGATCAGCTGGGGCGCCCACCGTGTAGATGATAAAGCCAATGGTCTGTAATGAGGCTCCTTGGGGTCGTGCCTGCCGCCAGTTCTTCTGCATCAGGGCTATCAGGCAGGTACAGATGGCTTCCTCGTCCTCTGGGTCATCCTCCACGGGGAGAGAGATCCTAAACTGAGGGTTGGTCCAGAATGTGTCTGTAAAAGAAGCAGGTCATGATGGCTCTGCCCTGCCCGGGGTGCAGTGGCTTCTCAGCCACGTGCCCACCTCCTCAACAGAGCCCAGTGGGATCTGACAGGGCCCCTGACTTTGGGCACCCTGATCCCTGGGACCCCGCATCCCCCAAGTAGGGTTGTACAGGTGACTCAGGGACCCATCCCTGGCTTCCTGCCCTCTGAATCCCCTCACCCACCGAGGTGGTTTCTGCAGCCCCCCGCAGTGCTTCCCCTTCGCCAGCTGCCTTCATAGAAGGTGATGTGCCAACAGCTCCTGTAGTCGCCAGCAAGTGCATCAGGCATCAGGCTGCAGATCTCTAGGCACGTGAAGTTCTTCAGGAAATCTTGGTAGGACATCCTGCGGTGGAGGGGGTGGGTACTAGAGCCTGTCAGCGGCATGCTCACACCCATAGGAACCCTCCTCCCTGTCTTGTCCCAGGAGGCTCCATGTCCAAGGTGCAGGGGGCAGGAGAGGAGTATGGTGGGGTGGAGAAGGAAGCCCATCCAAGCCGCACAGACCAGAATTCCCCATCCTCCATCTTGTGCAGCAGCTGCTTCTGGATGTCTGGAGACACCTCTTCCCACTCCACAGAGCTGGAGCAGAGATAGGCAGTGAAGGAGGAGGGGCGGTGGATCAGGAGGCACCTCCTTTCTCGCCAAGCCATTCCCTCACCCCTGACGCCTGCCTATTGGGCGTCCTGATGTAGATGGAGAATCTAGAGGGGAGGGATGCACCCAGGTGCACCAGTGGGTCCCTCTGTGGCACGGCCTCATTCATGGGCCTACTATGTGCTCTGCCTCTCTCCTGAGAGCACTGGTCAGGGCCACTTACTTGTCACTCCAGGCTCCATTCCATTCAGTCCGGCCCCAGGGATTCCGGACCCGAATCAGGGTTTCTGTCCTGCCTCGGTACCAGATCTGGGTGGAGAGTGTGTAAAGGTCAGGTGCATAGGGGCAGGAGGAAGTTCTTTTTCTTCACATGCCTCGCAGGGTAGGATGTAGTTGTCAGACTCACATCCTGCAGGTCAGTCACTGAGTAAGCATGTCCTCTCACCAGCATCCTCTGGGTCATGGTTTCCAACTCACTGCTGCTGGTGACCTACAGAACAGAGAGGAAGGAGAGCAATTCAGGATCTGGTCAGAAGGACTGGGGCAACTGCAGAGAGGGGTGAACTCTGTGGGCTCATTTCTCGATTAAGCTTTGTATTTTCAAATAATTGTGGATTTACATGCAGTTGTAAAACCAGATACAGAGAGCTCATGCACCCCATATTCAGTTTCCCATGGCAGTAACATCTTTCAAAACTACAGTACAATATCAGAACCAGGGTGTCGGTGTGCATGCAATTCACCAATCTTATACAGATTCCCCCAGTTTTTTGGTACTCATGCGTGTGTTCTGTGCAGTTTTATCACATGTGCGGTTTTGTGTATCCACCGCCACAGTCAGGATGTAGAAGATGTTCATCACCTCAAGCATTCCCCCTGCTGTCCTTTTATAACCACACCCACCTCTTCTTAATACCCTCCTCCCTCACCTCTGACAACCACTAATCTGTTTTCCATTCTGTCATTTCAACACTGTCATGTAAATCAAATCATATAGTATGGAACCTTTTGAGATTGGCTCTTTTAAATTCAGCACAATTCCCTTGAGATTTCCCCAAGCTGTTATACATGTTAATAGTTCATTTCCTTTTATTGTTGAGTGTGTTCCACAGTGTGCGCACCACTGTCTAGCTATTCACCCTTTGAAGGACATCTAGGTTGTTTGCAGTTTCTGTCTATTATGAATAAAACTGCTATAAACATTTGTGTTCAGGCTTTTTGTGTGGACATAAGTCTCCATTTCTCTGGGATAAATGCCCAAGACTGCAACTGTGGGGTCATACAGTAGAACCCGGCATTCATTTATTTATTTGAACAAATATTTGTTGGATATCTACTGCATACCAAGCCCCATCCTAAGTACCAGGATCCAGCAGTGAATGAGACAACAAAGTCACTGCCCTCATTGAATGTGAAAACTGTCTGGAGAAGATAGGCTGTGAATAAATACATAGATAATTTCACATTGTAATTTCAAAGCAGAGAGTGGATGGGGGTAGGAACAGCTCATTTAAAAGGAAGAATAGCTAATTTGGGAGGCAGGGAAGACTAGCCTGAGAAAAGGGCATTTAAATTAAAATGTGGGTATTTGGAGAAAGAACCTTCTAGATGAAAGCAACAGGAGGTGCAAAGGCCCTGAGGCAGGACCGAGCATGACTTACTTCAATGGAGCAGGCCATGAGGGAGGATCGATCTATGGCCTTCCTAAGAATTCTTAGCAGGTTCTTAGGGGGCCTCTGGAGTTGGAAGCTCTGGGTCACTCCCCCCGTGAAGTCTTCAAAGCCTTCTACCGTGTTGCCCCCTGATAGTGCTTCGTAGGACCCACTCAGCCTGCAGGCACAGAGAGGGCACTGTTCGGGCTCTGGGATAGCGATGGGAGCTTGGGCATCAGAGGGTGCGGAGAGCGAAGAAAAGGATGCCCTGCCAGGCCCCTGCCTCTTTCCTTGATTCCGGCTGCCCCCATAGCTGCCACCTCGTGGGGCAGGTTGGAAGGCCAGCTCGGTTCATTGGCTCAGGCCACTCACTTGGCGTACGCCTTCTCCAGCAGGGCACTCCAGAACTCAGTGCGCTCGCCGGAGTGCACGAACACCAGCTTGCCGTTCTTTGTGGGCAGCAAGTCGTCCACCACCACGTCCACCCACTGCCCAAACTGCCAAATCTGCGGGCGGGGAGGAGGGCTTCAGCAGGGCACGGGGCATCTTCCTGTCCCGGGATGCCCTCCAAGCACATGCACAGGAACTCGTGCACACACACACACACACACACACACACACACACACCCCACACCTTGTGTAAGAACTGTCACACGCGCGCCTCCTGGTGGCATGCCAGCGTCAGAGAGCCCACTCCCCAGAAGGGCGAAATAGTGAATGGAAATAGGCAACGGAGAGCACGAACCTCATTCCCAGGCTCACTCCCAGGCCCTGCCATGGCCTCCAGGGGGACCCACCCATCTTTTGACCTTGGTTGGACTTTAGGATTTCTGAGGTCTTATGATTCTCAGAAACGCTTTATGACATAGGGAATTCATTCACGTGTTGCTAAATTTAAAAAGCAGATTACAAAAAGTATGTGCCAGAGACTACCAACATCACACACACACACACACACACACACACACACACACACACACACACACACACACACCTAGAGAGAGACAGAGAGAGAGAAGGAGAAGGAGATCCTCAAACTGATGATTATTTTGGGGAGGGGGTTAACATCTTAGTGAGCAGATTTTGAGTGATGTCTTTAGTTAGCAGCTATTTGCCTGACAATAGAAAAACCTGCACTAATAAATGTAATTTTTCAAAGAGAAAAGAAAAAAGGTAAACTTCAAAGCACATACTAATTCTCTCTTTCTCTCTCCCTGTTCCTCTACCCCACAAAGAAATTCTGGCTTTCAAACGGCCCTTCACCTGAAAATGGAATATGCCAGCATAGTTCTTCTTGAAGCTCTGCCCCTTGGGTACCACACGGTACAGCAGTTTGGGGCACGTGGTAAGGGAGCCGATGGCAGCCAGCAACCAGCAGTCCCCTAGAAAGACAGGCAGGGGCCGCCCCCTGAGCACTCTCATGTTTATGTAAGTCCCTGAATCCAAGACCTTGAGGAGCGGGAGTGGGTTCTGTGGTCCCCTCCCCAGCTGGCCTTCCTGCTAAGGAAGCAAGCAGGGAGAAGCAGGGATGAAGGAACAGGCTCCGGGTCGGGGTGGGATGGGGAATGGGGGTGTAAGTTTCTCTACCATCTATGTTAGGTGAAAGATTTGCAAATTAGAGCCAGATGCTTTTGCTTTGGGATTTGAGGAGGAGGAATTCTTGGACTTGACCTCACTCCTCACTCTGGAGCTATTTTCTTTGGAGGGAGCCAGTCATCTCCCATCCCTCAAACCAATCCAGTCACCTTCCCCTATGGCTCCCCACTTCCACCCCAAGACTACACTGGTGTCATGACCAAGAGGTCTCTCCCTGATGTCACACATGTAATATTGGAGACCCAAGGGGCTCAGTCTGTACCCCAGGGTCGCGGGGCTGGGCTTTGGGAACAGGGGCAGTATGTCTGGTCTGAGGTCATCCGTTGCCATCTCTCTCCTGGGTATCTCAGACCCCATGGGCTGAGACAGTGGGGCAAGTGGTGCCCCATGTGAGTGCTTTGGGCCAGGCTGAGGCTGAGGGCACTAGGACATCTCCTGTGATCACCAGTGGCCTCTGGTTGCCTGAAGTACCCAGGAGAGAGGCAGAGGGTGGGAAAGAAGAGTTAAAGACGCTGCAATCCACCACTGCCAAAAAGGAACCTAGAGAGAAGCCGTTATTTTCCTCCAATAGCACGGGCTGCTCCAGCCTAATGAGCCTCAGCAGTTGCTGTGGGACTTGAGGTCTCCTTGGCCTCTGCCCTTTCCATACCCCGCCGCATATCTCTGCCACACAACCAAGACAGAATTCATCCACAGAGGAAGCCCACCCTGGCCTTTTCTCTAAAGCTGCAATGAGAAGTTTGGAGGAAACTGAAATAGGACCAGGCTTAAGGAGGAAGATATTTCTTGGGACTGTCCCCGGGAGCCTGTGGGAGCCCAATACTTCCGTACTTAATAACCCAGACGAGGAAGTTCTGGCCCCTGCAGTGGCTTTAAAATATGTCAAGTTCTTTGACACTCCTCCCCTCAAGAGGTGGAGCCTCCTTCCTCTCCCCTTGACTGTGGGCTAGATATTGCACTTGCTTCTAACAAGTAGGACTAACATACACCCCCGCCCCGCCCCCAGCTTACTCTCAGACCCAGATTGCAGCGGGTGGGGTGGAATCTGGATTAGGGGAGGAGCAGTAAGACCCACCAGACACTGAGGAAACCACCGTTTCCTCAGGAGGGGAGCGACAGGGAAAAAGAAGAGGTTGTCTGAATCTAGGGGTCCCAATTCTCCAGCCTCAAAAGACAGACACTTTGACATTCCCCCACCACATCCCTTTTCCCCACTTCACCCCCATCCCCCAGTGGAGACCAATTTTTCTGTTGCCCACTCACCAAGTATCCCCTGGCAGATGTCTGTGGGGCTGACACCATTCACAATGAAGTGAGGATTACTTGTGATTTCCTGCAGAGAAGAAATGCAGATTTCAGGGAGCCCAGGACACCCCCTCACAAACTCCCTACCACCTTTTTTGGAAAATAATGCCCACCTCAAAGTCCTAGGGGAAAACATGAATGTGAGGAAGGGAGAGGGTACAGTACCAGCTTGGCACAGTTGAAGTTGTGATAGCAAAAGTTAGTGAATGACTTCCCAACGGGTTATCTGAGAGGTTTTGCTTAAGCATGTCCAGGACTGTCCCCAGCTCTGATGGAGGTGGAGCCTAGTGCCAGGGCCAGGATAAGGCTGTGGGGGACTGGAGCTTATCAAAGTGATGGGGCATTGCTACCATCTTCCCCTTCCCCATCCATGAGTCCATGCCTCCCATCCCAGTGCCCACAGTGGGACGCTGCCAGCAGATGTTCTGAACATTTTTGGAGTCTGGTCCCAGTTCCTTGAAGCCCAATGAAGTGGGTTCGGGAGGGAATATGGGGTCCTGGAACAATTCCCCCTTCCTCAGACAGAGTGCTTGCAGCTCCTCAAAGCTCTGGTCACTGTAGTTCTGGGCATTGTGGTGTTGGCCCAGGCCGCTGGCCTTGAGTCGGTTATGGCTTATGTGTGCTGCCATTCCCTTATCGGCGAACATGTTCTCCGCTTAATAATAAAAAGAGAAATAACCCTGTTAAAAAATGGATCCAAATAGATATTTTTATGCAGGAGAGATACAAATGACCAATACTCACATGAAAAAAAAAAAAAAAAAGAAAAAAGCTCAACATCTTTGAGTCACCAGACAAATGCAAACCGAGACCACAGGCATATACCACTTAACACCTACTAGACCCCCTAGGGTGGCTATAATCAAAGACTGACAATAACAAGTGTTGGCGAGGATGTGGAAAAATTGGAACCCTCACGCACTGCTGGTGGGAAGGTAAAAGGGTGCAGCCACTGTGGAAAACAGTCTGGTAGTTCTTCACACAGTTAAACAGAATTATTGTATGATCCGGCAATTCCATCCCGAGGTATGCATATGTCCATTCAAAATCTCATACACAGATGTTCAAAACTGCATTATTTACAAGAGCTAAGAGTTGAGGGAAAAAACCCAAATTCCCATCAGCTGTTGAATAGATAAACCAAATGAGGAATATACCTACAATGGAATATTTTCAACAATAAAAATAAATGAAATGCTGACACATGCCACACATGGACAGACCTTGAAAACGTGATGCTAAGTGGAGAAAGCAATCCCAAAAGACCATGTAGTGTGTGATTCCAATGATATAAAATGCCCCAAACAGGCTAATCTATGCAGAGATAGAGAGTAGACTGGAAGTTGATGGCTAATGGAGATGGGTTCCTTTTGGGGAAAAATCAAAATGTTCTAAAATTAATCGTGAACTGTGAATGTATGAAAAGCCACTGAATTTTACACTTTCAATGAGTGTGTGAATCATCTCTCAATAAAACTGTTAAAAAAAATAATAACCCCCAGACCATGCAATGGACACTTCTTTTTGAGGAGAGTGGAAATCATGGAGTGTATAGGGCAGGAGGGCAGAGGGGAAGGGGCTTTTCACAGGGAGATTCCAGTTAGGGAATCCCCTGATGGGGTGGGGTGGCTGAGCCTCTGAGAGGAAAAGTCGGGCTGTCTGACAGAGCCTGAGCCAGCCAGGCATCAGGGGCCCCAAGATGCCCTGCCCACACCTCCACTTTGGAGGGACTGCAATCTGCTTACATCCTTTCCAGAGTACAGGTCCCCATCCCCTATACGTGGGACTGACTCCCCTCTGTCACCAGGATTGAACCCAGGGGAAGGGCACGAAGGAAGAAAAAGAGAAAGTGAGACCACAGAGCTGATATCAACTCTGAATCTCCAGTCCTGCCCTGTATGCACTGGGCCTGTCCTCCCTCAGCCTCCCCACATTCTCAGCTGACCCTGGAATAAGGAAGAGCTTAAAGGGAGGGGAGGAGGATGTGCTCTAAATTTTAAAAAGCCCTGTTGGGGCTGGGGTGTGGGAGGAATCAGAGTGAGGGAAAAGAAAGGGGCAGCTATAGAGACAGCCAAGAGGGTTCTGGGCTGCCCAGGGGTGAGACCCGGACAGAGCCCACAGAGGGCTCAGTTCCTCAGAGGCAGGACAAGGAGGTCTTGTGATTCTTCCTCCAGCTGGCAGACTAGGAGAAGAGTTACAACAGTAGAGCTAACCATCCTGAGCACCTGCGCTGCGCCTGGCACACCAGCCCCCAAATGGAATCATGCAATACCCCAACATATCTGAAGAGAAAGCAGAGGCCTAGAGGTCAAGTAGCTTGCCCGAGGTCACCGAGTGCCAGGTGGGCCTGGGACTAAATCTGACCGTAAACCCTAGATTAGTCCTTTGACCTTCACCCTTACACTGGCTCCTGAGAGCTGCGCCTCTCTCTCCTCAGCAGGAAGGCTCGTGAAGCCAGTGCCATCTTCCCCAAGTAAGGGGGTCACAGGCCATTGTGGCTAAACTAATAATCTGATACCCTCTTACTGGCCACACAAACTCATTCTTTCTTCCAGCATCAGTGTCTCCCTGGGACCCCAATAGGTCCAGTAATGACCTCTGTTGTCTCCTCCTGTTAGCCTGACAGAGCCAAACCAGGCTGCCCAGCACTTTCACACATAGGCTGCCCTCGTTCCTCAGCTATGGTGAACTGTTCCTGCCTCTGTGCGTCTGCTTGGAGTCATTCCCGATTGCATGCACACACTGTGTCTGCTGGGAAAAGTCCTGCTTGGTCTTCCAGTTCCTGCTCAGTGCCACCTCCTCCGTGAGGCCTCCCTGACACAATCCTGCAATTTGGGGCCACCTGAATGTCCAAAACTTTTCCTTTGTTATGACCCCCATCACTGCCTGCCTGCTCTGAGTTGACCTGCCTATGAGCTCTCAAGAGTGGAGGGGGCCCCCAGTCCACCACTGGGTTCCTTCTGTCTCATAGGGTACCTGGCCAAGCAGAGGCTCGGGAAGGCTTACAGTGGATGGATGGATGGATGGATGGATGGATGGATGGATGGATGAATGAATGTCTTGCCTTGCACTAGTAACTTTTCACCTATATTTACAAATCTATGCTTTCTCTCTCCTGCTCTGCTCTCCTCAACTCCCCGTGCCCACTCTAGTCCCCGATGTACTATATATTTTATTATTTTCCTCCCTAACTAGACTGAAAATTTATGAGAACAGGGAGTTTTGTCTGCTTTGTTTGCTGCTGTATTGAGCACACAGTAGGTGCTCGGTAAATGTTTTGAATTCTGTTCCCTGTTCCCTGTTCACTGGCAGCTTCCATTATGGAGACTCCCTACCTCCCCAGAGCATGTGCCCAGTAAAAATGGTGGGACCTGTAGATGTCAGCCTAGCTCTTCTGATACGCTGTGCCAGCTTAGCCCGGGAAAGCCAGAGCGTTGGTGTGGGCACTGAACAGTGGTCCTGATCACAGCATAAAGTTCTCTCTGGGGTCCTCTTGGGGCCCCTGGGACCTGGAGGCTCCCAGCCCCACTGAGGAAAGTTTATTGGCGTAAGGATTAAGGTGAGTTTGCTGAAGAAAGACTTGGGATGCTGCCCTTTGCTTCTTCCACAGAGCCTGTGGCTTGGAATGACAAGATATTAGGAATGCTTCCTCAGTTAGTAAAGCAACTAGCACTTACGTAACATTTGTTAAAATAATTCTCAACGTTGTTCGAGGAGTCAGCACATGCACGCGTAGTTCTAAACACTTTGCTCGTTCAATCTCACCACACCCTATTGGTTAGGTTTATTAGTATTGTCTCTCTGCTACAGAGGGAGAGACTGAGCACAGAGATGTTGAAGTTCCTTAAGGTTGCACACCTGGTGGGCAGCAGAGGCAGGGCAACACTTAGACAGGCTGGTCCATGCTGTCATCCATCATACCCGCTGCCTTACTGGGAGGGAGCCTTGGTGGAGGGGCAGAGGCTGATTTGGAGAGAAACATAAGTGGTCCGTCCCTTCCTCTATTTCATTCCAGCCTCTAGGCGGTTTTTGCTAAAGCACGTCCCCTCAGTTGAGAGGGCCAACTAAGCATGGAGAAGGTACTGGGGAAGGGTGTAGGGAGGCAGCTGATTCATCGTTAGCAGAGCTAAAGTAAGTAGGGGGCTGCACAGAGCTCAAGTGAGTAGCTGTGTGAGCCTGGGCAAGCTGGTCTGTGTCTCTGAGCCTTGGTTTTCTCATCTGTATAAAGAGGCTGCTTTATCCTACCTCGAAAGGTGTTTCAGGACTAAATGATACAACTTATGTGAAAAAGGCTGGCGTTCAGTACATTCTCAGAACATGTTAGCTGCCTTCTCCCCACTGACCTGGCAGGTTGACTAGCATTTATTGAACTCCTCCTAGGATTATACGGCCCCCTGCTCACCCCTCCCTCACAGGGCTTAATGATGACAAAGAAAAAAGCAAAACACACTCAACCCATCTGTGTGCTTGTATGTCTCTGCCACTAGGTTTGAGCTCTTTGAAGCCAACCCAAAGCTCTCTCGGCCACCCTTTGGGAGCATTTATTCTGTGCTGGGCACTGAGGAGTCAGAAGTGAATACTCCCTCATGTGGAGCTCTGAGGACCATCCTCAAGCTGTTCCTCCTCAGGGTCATCTCCATGGGCCACAGAGACAGGGAGAAAGTGCCAGGAAAGGAAGCCACCTAGGCTGGGGATAATCAGGGAGGTTCTGGGGAAGTGACTGCCTCCTTTTCCCTGCCCTAAGCTCACCCCACTCCGCTTGGGGTGGGGGTCACCATGAGTTCCTGGTTCTGGAAGAGTCAGGGCTGGGGGACAGGGAAGAGGGTGGGTGAAATCAGAACCTGGGAGTTCTTACCTGCTCCCTTTCCTTCCACCCTCTCTCTTCTAACCCAAGCCATCTGGTCTTCTCTTAGAAATGATTGAGGAAGCTCCTTCCCACTCCATCAGAGCAGAGAAAAAGGAATAAAGGGGTGTGTCTGTGGAGTGTGTGTGTGTCCATGGAGAGTGTGTGTGTTTGTCAATGGGGAAGATGCATGGCTTATTTCTTTTCCCAAAGAGCCAGAGGAAAGGTTGTGAAGGGAGAACCCCAGGGGATAAACAGTGGAGCCCCCTTCACATGAAGAGGGTCTAGAGGACAGGGCGAAGAGCACCCCTGAGAAGGATGAGAGCCGAGAGCTTATTTGTTTCATTGCCTGGTCCTCACCCAGAATGGCCAGCAGGGCAGGAATAACTGTTCCTTCTGACCCAGGTGCAACCCAGGGCCCACCCAGAGAAGTTAAGTCAATGGTTCTCATCTGGGGACGACCGTGACCCCGGGAACACTTGGCAATGTCTAGAGACATTTTAGTCATCATAACTGGGGAATGGAGTGAGGGGTGGTACTGGCATCCCGTGGGTAGAGGCCAGGGCTGCTGCTAAACATCCTACAGTGCATAGAACAGTGTCCACAACAAACAATTATCCTGCCCCAAATGTCAAAAGAGTGTGTCAAGGTTGAGAAACCTGAGTTAAGGGAATGGCCAAGGGCACGCACACGGTGAGGTGAGCTGCTCTGTGCCCGGCCTGTCCCCAGGAGTGAGTGTGCAGAATTCTCCTGGGAGTCTGGAAGGCCCACAGAAGGCGCTGGTGCCAAGAGAACATTAGAGGGCAGACAAGGTGATGAAGGTTAAATCTCACTTCCCTTCTCTCCCTGGAGTCCCGCGTCCCCTGGTCATCACCCAGCCCAAGGAGCCATAGCTCTCTGTCCTGATTCCAAACCCTGCTTGAGATCCTGCATATCTAGTCTGCCAGGTCTGAGCTACTTACTCAGCCAGCTGGCAGGAAGGACACACACACACACACGCACACACACACACACACACGCACACACACACACATGCCATTATAGTTATCAACAAAATGTCTCCAGAGAAAGAGACAGGCCCAAGTTCTGTCACATGGCCTAGGTAGGGGCATGGTGGGCAAGACAAAGCGGGCTGTGGGAGGGACAGGCAGATGGCCAGAGCATGAATGGGTGGGAAGTGTTTTGCCCCAGGTGCAAATCCTGTCTCCCCATCATATTGGGAGTCACCTCTGAGAGTGCGGGCTGCAGTGCCTCGTCCCCATCAGAAAGGACCTGTGGATTTTCGGACAGCTGAGCTTCCAGAGGTGGGAGGAAATGAAGACTTCTCAGTTAGGGAACTTCTCAAGAACCAGGATGGGGTCTTCTCCTAGGGTCAGGCTTACGCTTCCAGGGGTCAGGAAGACGTGAGGGCCTGGGAAACCAGGAGGCCGGGTCTAGGGCACACTTACAGCAGAAGCCAGCTGCCCTCTAGGCTGGCTGAGGAGCTGGGCTCGGCCCTTTGCAGGATGGGGTCTGCCGACGCCTGCCACTAGACTCTCACCCCACTAAACAACTCAGCTCTGCCAGCCCCTCCCTTTCCCCTGAGTGCTGCCTCCCCTAGGTCCTGAGGTCTGTCCCCACCCGCCTACGCCTACGTAGTCCTGCTCCCTCAGTCCTCTTAAGATCTGAACTTTCTGCATCAAGGGGCCTGGGGGAGCGGTTCTCTAACTGCCACTGGGGCTTCTCTCATGCAAGCCTTTTCCTCAGGAGGCTGACAGTGCGGTGACACTTCCCTCTCCTCTCCCAACTCCAACCTCTTGATGGAGATGAGGAAGAAAGGCTAAATAAATGTGAGCAGCCTGTTCTTTCCCAAATTCTGAGAAAGAGGCTCCGCACCTGCTCCTAGGGAGAGTCACCCTCAAAAGGACACAGTCCTTTTCCTGTGGGGAGGCCCAAGGCTGCAGAGAGATAGGAGTGGGACAAGGCCCCATCAGCACCTACCTGCAGAGTACAGTGTTTTGGAGGCTAGTATGGTGCTTGACAGTTGAAGGTTCTGGGAGGAGGGGGAGCAGGACCCCACCCCCACCTGGAACTCTCCTAGGTCAGTGGCACGTTTTAACAGCTACCTTCCTCTTTTCTGCTCCCCCACAGGCTGACACTGTCAATAATCTAGCCCCTTTCAATCTGCCCAATCCCAACCCACCAGTTTGAGGGCCATCTCCCTGCAGGGATGGGAGACTCAGTCCCTCCCATTCAAGGTGGCCTCCACTAGGCTGGCTGTCCTCATCTTACATCCAATCAGGACAAGGCCAAGTCCCTCTCCTTCAGCCCAAGCCTTCCAGGAAGGGGATGTCCCTGATACCCAACCTGATGTCTTATCCTCCTCACTTCCCAAAGCCACTTTTTTACTGATTTGGCTTTCTCCCTGTGAGTGTCTGTGTCTTCACATGGCACTATGTTTCTTGACCGTTCTTACAAAGACACTGTTTGCATCGGCTGGGGGACTCACCATACTCTAGCATGACCTCTTCTTAACTAATTACTTCTCAACAACCGAATTTCCAAATAAGGTCTCATGCTGAGGTCCTGGGGGTAAAAACTTCACCCTATCTTTTTTGAGGGGTCACAATTCCACCCATAATAGTCTCCTTGGCATTACAGTCATAATAGTCTCCACTGGCCTGACTATTGTGCCTTGCAGGAGAAAGGGAGAACTCTGAACTGGGAGGTCTGCCCTGTAGAATAGTGTTGTAGTACAGAATGCAGAGCCACTGAGGACAGGGGCTGTCGAGGTTGTCCTGGTGCCCCACGGCCTTGCCAGCTGGTGTGTTGAGTACAGAG
Source organism: Cynopterus sphinx (assembly GCA_030015415.1). Taxonomy (NCBI): domain Eukaryota; kingdom Metazoa; phylum Chordata; class Mammalia; order Chiroptera; family Pteropodidae; genus Cynopterus; species Cynopterus sphinx. The sequence continues at coordinate 48,101,141 of CM057386.1, read as the reverse complement.
CAGATGATCAGGCAATTGGATGGATCCCAGAGCCTCGTTCCAAGAGGACCTTGGCCAGATGCTTCCTGCCCTCTGCTCTGGCTCTCCATTTCCTCATCTATAAGAATATTAACAACAGTTTATTAAGTCCTTACTGCATGCCAAATACTAAGCTAAGGACTTTCTACTTCTTCTTCTTTTTTTTTTTTGAGGCGAGGCAACCCTTGGTTGACCTCAGAGATTGCAAAGATCTTGCCAGCTTACAATTCCTTATTTTTTAATTTTTTTTTTTTACACCTATAGCACCTAGGCTTCCTAGGTGGTCTCCATTCCAAGCTAACCAGGCCTGACCCTGCTTAGCTTCCAAGATCAGATGGGATCGAGCTTGTTCAGGGTGGCATGGTCATAGACTACTTCTTTAATCCTTAAAACAGCTCGTGGACATGGTATTGTTAATTTCATTTTATAGGTGAGAAAAGTGAGGTCCGGAAACGATATAGTGAGAAATACATATTTGGTCTTGATCCCTGGTTCTTGACACAAAGCTTCTAAATTCCTTCAAGTCTCTTGAGTGATAGGAGCATCTTTTGTTTTAATGAGGTGGCACTTGTAAGCCTCCTGGATAGCCTCAGGATGGGGGCCAGTCTCCAGAAAGACCAAGTCATGATTAAAAGCTTGGAACTTTGAGCTCCAACTTTGATTCTCCAGGGAGGGGAGAAGGGCTGGAGATTGAGCTAATAATTGGTCATGCCTACTTGATGAGACTTCCATGAAAACCCCTAAAATACCAGATTCAGAGAGCTTCTGTGTCTTTGAAGACATCCAAATGCCAGGCGGGTGGCATACCCCATTTCCACAGGGACAGAAGCTCTGTGATCCCTTCTAGACCTCACCTTGTGTACTTCTTCACCCTGCTCTTCACCTATACCTTTTATCACATCCTTATATTATAAACTGGTAAATGTAAGTGTGTCCCTGAGTTCTATGAGCCGTCACACATAGCAAATTATCAAACCTGAGGAAGGGATTGTGGGGTTTCCCTGGTCAGGCAGAAGTGTAGGACTTGTGCTTGGCATCTGCAGTGTGGGCAGTCTTCTGGGACTGAGCCTTTAACCTGTGGAATCCGATGCTATCTCAGGTAGGCAGCATCAGAACTGAATGGAATTGTGGGACACCCAGCTGGTGCCTGAAGAATTGGAGCATTGGTTGCTGTGGGAAAAGCCCACACATTTGGTGTCAGAAATACTTTGTGTGTAAAGGGCAAAAGGAATTCTTCTTTTTGAGTAGTCTGAGACAACTTGCCCAAGGTCACGCAACTGGGATTTGAACTAAGGCCTCAGCTCCTATCCATTATCCTCTGCTGGCCCTGGCTGTAAAGATAGGAAGTAAGGTGGACTTTGGGGATCCCTGTGGCCTACTTCCTCTCCCTTCGTGATTCCATCATTACACCTCTTAGGTCCTTGGAAGCACCCAGCATGAAGCTGGGCACTCAATCCTTCCTCAGGAAACGTTTGTCAAATGACTATGTTGTAATTTCCCCTCTTGAATTGGGCTCAGCGAGGAGAAGGTGCTAGGACTAGGTAGGCTATGGGTGAGAGCAGGCTTTCTCATCTATTTATAGCCTCCTGTCCAGGGGCCGGGCTCTCCCCCAGACCTTCTCTCTGTCTGCTGTTTGAGCATTACCTGGGATTTCACATCTGGAAACACTCAAACCTGGCTTTGGACTCAGGCCCTTCCAGAAGACCCTGTTATGTGGGGTTAGGGGACATCCCCTGCCCCCGCCCCCACCACCAAAGGAGGGGGAAACATGTTCGGCAGTGACGAACCAAGGGGTCTAGGCTGACCAGAGGCCCAGGCTGAGGTCCGTCCAGACAATGCTGTGCAGACAAAAGGGCTTGCCAGACAAGTGGTAGTAGTGTGTTGGCCCACTCACACAGAGACAGGCTTCACGAGCCCTGAGGAGCCTTCCTGAGCTGAGGCTCTCAGTTCAAAACTGCTCCTGGCTGCTGCTGCTGCTGCTGCTTTAAAAAAATTTTTTTTTCTGGCTGCTTCTTACATCCTGTCCTCCAGGAGCCTGCTTGGTCCCACTCTAATCAATACCAGTGGTCATTTCTACATGATCAGCTTCCTGAACACATCTGGTTTTTTTCGTTGCTCTGTTTATGTTCTGAAGAACTGATCTGGAGCCCATGGGACCTTCAGAGGCCGACCCTGGTCCCTTGGGTCTCCAGGACATTTCCCTCAGCCTCCGCGGACAAGCCAGCCAGTCCTTATCTGGGACACTAAACTCCTTCATTCTGTGCCCCTTTCACCCCAGTCCCTCGGCCTCACTTGGCCTTCTGGACTTTTCTAAGCTGATGAGGGGTCACCTCACTGCCCTATCCCCATTCCCAGCCTCAGGGCAGGTAATGGGAGTGACTGTGGTTTAACCCAGTGACTCTGAGGAGGGATTATGGGTCCTTGTCACTTCTCCCCTTGGATGTCAATTTTCTCAGCTAAACAGTAAGAAGTTTGAATGAGGCAAGATGTCCTTTAGGTTCCCATAACATCCTAAGCCTTTTTCACTCTTGTCCTACTCCACTGCATACAAGCAAGTTATGTTAGCTGGGGTAAGGGACCTCACTGCTGCATGCCTCAGGTTCTGTATCTACGAGTTCGGGTCAAGATTCCTGTGAGGATTCGATTAGTTAATTTGGAAAAGTGATGACAACAGCACTGAACCTGGCAAGTGCTTGGATCCCCGTCTGTTCCTGCCCTCTGATTGGGCTGTGGGTGCCTAGGAGGCAGCCTTGGTCCTCACTGTGTCACCAGGACCCAACTCGGGGTCTGGCACACAGTAGGTGCTCAAAAGGGTTTGATAGATCAAGAGTGAGACTGCTGTTCATGGTCTCAGGGGCCTGCTGTGTGAGCTCCCTGCCTGAAACACAGCAAATTTCTGCCCACCCACTGGCTGGCACTCTGCCAACCACCCCCTTCCCCTCGCCTGCTCTTGGGCTAGCAGCTCCTACAGCCCGGGACTTTGGGACTCCGCATTTCACAAGTCCACAGAGCCGATCCACCCTGGCCCTTACTTCACTGTATTTGGCTCACTCTGCCCACAGTCAACCACCAGGAAACACTGGCTTCCTAAGCTGTGTTGGGCAGGTAGCATCTTTTGCCCCGGGTACTGTTTGCTTCCTACTCCTTACCGGTGTCCAGGGGGGCAATCCTTGTCAGGCTTTGTGCTATGTTTGCTGTTCCCACTGTTGGTTGTTACTAGTTGACAGACTGCAGGCCTCTGTGATACCTGTTTCTCCTCCTCTGAGCTCTCTTCTCCCCTCTGGGAGACCCTTAACTCACTTTCTCGCTTTTTTGGGTCCTGCTGGTGGGTGGTGAATGGAAGGTGAGAAGGAAGATGCCCCAAGTCCTTAGGGTCACCTGGGCACACTCCTTGATTTTATTGGTAGGAAATAAGCCCAGGAGGTGACTTTCCTGGGGTTTCACAGAGAGTTAGTGACAGAACCAGGCTTGGGGTCCTGATCTCCTAGTTCCTGCTACACACATTCAGCCTGTGTGGTGGGTGATCACGTGGTTCTGTGGGCCTCTGGAGGGTAGGCTAGATCAGTCACAGGAAATTTCTTAGAGGTGAGTTTGAGTTGGGTCTTAGAGGATGGATAAGATTTGACTGGAGGGTGGGTAGGCAGCTTTTTGGGGAAGGCCTTGGACATTCATCAAATGGAAAGGGACAGAAGGGCTGGGGACCAGCTCACTGAGATACTCAGCAGGACTTCAGGATCCCTCCTAGGCAAACCCCATACCTTCTCTCAGCCTGTCTGCATCCACAGAAAAAAGAAAAGAAAATCATACTTGCTTTGTAGGTACTGTGAATGATCATAGTATTCATGACAATTGATGTTTATTGGGTACTGACTATGTACTAGGTGCTGGGCCAAGTGAACACTTGTCATAAATCATCTTGTGTGATCCTCACAGCGAACCCATGCCTGACCCCATCAAGCTGAGTAAATGCATTAAAGCATTTAATTGTCCTTTAGCATAATTCCAGGCATAAAATAACCACTTGATAAATACTAGCAACAATAAAAACAAATGATGATGGAATTTGGTCACTACTGCGGCCCCATGTTCTTGCCTCTTCCCCCTCCAGAGCAGCCCACTGAGTCCCTTTCTGGAAGCAGCTGTCCTGGCACCTGTCCTCTTTCAGGAAGCCTTCTAGGTCCAGTGTGGAATCTGGCTTCCCATGGCCTTTCTCTCCTGAATCTCTGTCCTGTTTGTGTGTATGGCTCCCAGGGATTCAGAGTGTAGGCCTGTGTCCCTGTCCTTAAGTCTGAGTGATCCCATAATTTCCTTAGGGCAGGGGGTGGAGGCAGAGGCAGCAGAGGCAGGGGGAGGTAGTGGAATAAGTGTGTGTGGGGGGTGGTATGTGTGTGGCAGAGTGAGCACAGCAGGCCTCTCCCTGGAGATTCTCCTTCAGTTTCCTGCCCAGGGTCATGTAGGCACTCTGCACAGGTCCTCCAGACCCACAGAAAAGTGGCTGGACTCCACCTGTGTGTCCAGGGCGGCAGCACAAACCAGATATCTGCCTCAGAGCTTTTCTTTTCATTTTATTTTAAAGGAAAAAAAAAAAAAACAGTGCAAAACCCATTTTCCAGTGTCAGCCACCCCCCACCCCAGGTCACCCCTCTGGCTCAGGCCTGACTCTTCCTCCCACTTAGCACCCCTTCCCCTCTCATGCAACCCGAAGGGGCTGGAGGCTCCACTTCCCTGGAGTGCCAGATCCCAGGGAGACTTGGGGGAAGTGGGGGGGGGGGCTGCCCTGATCCACCTGCTCCCCCAGGTCTCCAGCCATGGCACCAGGTACCCCTCTTGGCTTTCATTAACCCTTTCCTGACTAGCTACTAGCTTGGAGGGACTGATCTGGGGGAACTGTGTCCACAGCCTGCTGCCCCGGGCCGGCTCGGGGCTCTTCTCACTGAGGTTGGGGGGCTCCCTCCCTCCCTCCGTGGGGTGGGGAAGGGTGGCAAAACCCCCAGGTTTAAATACCTTAATGAAAGCAGGGGATGGGGAGGAAGGGCTTTAGATCTAATAAATTATTAGCGTTTTTTTTAGTGTCCGTGGGGGGCAGGTAGGGTGGGGCAGGGTGTGGCCTCCAGGGCCCCTCCCTCCCCTTACTGGTGAATTTCATTCTCTATGAGGCTGTCCTCGCAAGACTGGAAGTCTGTGTCCGTGAGGCCACCAGGCGGCATCAGCAGCTCCTCATCTTGGGATGAGGATGACGGGGGCTCGTCCCCGGAGCTCCCAGGACCCCCATCCCCATCCCCGTCCACCTCTGAGTCCTGCAGCACCTGAGCGATGTATTTCTGAAAGAGTAGAAGAGTGGGGCGTGGGAGTGAGTAGCTGGTCCTCATGGGGAAGGGGTGACAGGGAGTTGCAGGGCCTATGTGGGAGGGGCGGTATTCTCTGCCCAGGGGAAGCCGGGAGCCGGGGTGAAGCTAGGTCTCTCCCTGTCTCTGTTCTCCAGTCCATAGGGTCTGCGACAGACTTCTCCTTCTGGAGGATAATGGGACACCCAGCTTTGGAGCTAAGTCTCCGAGGCCCCTCCCCACCCTTAGCCATGGAGTGGGGCACTCACCGCAGATTTAGGAACAGCAGCAGCAGTGGGGGGCCGTCCATTGCTTCTGGGGTCCACGGCATCTGTCTCCGTGTGCTCAATCTTGAGGAGCCCAGAATGAGTCAGGAGGTAGGGGAAATGCCCTTATCCTCAGCGGCCATCATGACCCCACACCCTTTGGCACCTGTTGCCCCTGCCCTCAGATCCCAATCATTCCCTTGTCCCCCGCCCCCCTTGCCCCACACCTTGTAGTTGTGGGCACTGAGGTATTTGAAGTGTCCGAAGCAGACGTGGCAGAGACAGATGACAATAGTGATGACCAGGACCACGAATGTGAACATGGACGTTGGAGCTAGGAACCCTGGTATTGGGGGGAGGGACAAAGAATTGAGGTTGCTAACTCTCCTCTGGGCTTCCCTCCTAGGGGCCCTCCACCCCACTTTGCCACCTTCTGAATGCAGTCCTACACTCCCATGTTCTGTGGCTTTTCCCAGGCCCCTTGTCTGCAGCCCCAGCCATCACGAATCTCTAGGGGCCTGCTCTTATTTGACTCTGGAGGGAGTCTTCCCTGCCCCACCCCAGGTCCGAGGGGGGCCCTCACCCGTGCGCATGGTGGAGAAAAAGAGCAGCCAGAAGAGGCAGAGGATTGGTGCAGCCACCACCTGGTTCACAGCCCCGGAGTGGATCTTCTTGTCCAGCTTGGCCGGCAGGTAGGCGTAGTAGAGATTGTACCTGTCTACCAGGTGCTTCAGCAGCATGTACATGAGCCCTGGAGGAAGCCACATGGGCTCTGACCTCGAAACCAGTGCTGCCAGACCTCTGTGTGTGTCTGTCACAGGCTGTCTGGTCTTTCTGAGGTCACTGCATGGCTGGCCCCCATTACCCTGCCCCAGGCCCATTCAGGATAGTGGCCTAAGCCCTCAGCAGGACCAGAGAACCTCAGCTTCTTCTGCTACAACCCGTTGATTCTGCAGCCCCTCACTAGAATAGAAATCTATTCATTTGGGTCAATGAGCATCCTTTTAAAACCCATACATACCACTTTTTCTATCCCTGTTTCCAAATAGATGAGTATGAATTAGGTAGTAAGTTCTATTGTCCTGGAGGCTGAGGGAATGAGAGCTTTCTAATGAGGACAAAGAGGTTAGTTTGGAGCCTTGGATAACCAGGGAGGGTGGTTAGGGGGTTGGGATGTTATCAGGGGCAATGTAGAGGCCACTAGTGGGGGTATTCGTTGAAGAGAAACTGCTAAATTTTAGAAGAGGGACTTGCTCAAGTCACCCAGCTCTGTCATAGCAGGGAATCTCTATGAGTAGCAAGGACCCAACCCCACCCTGGGGTTATGTGCAAGTTTGCCCATGGATCCTGTATAGAGAAGTATGTGTGTGAATGCCCTAGTGGGTATGTGATTGTGTCCCAGTATATCCAGGTGAGTGAAAGCATGGTATCGGCGAGTATGGCCATGTTGGTGTGACTTTGCCCAGGGGTCCAGCATACCAGCTGGGTCCGGCCTGAGCTAGAATGGCTTTTCCCCTCCTCCCCCCAGGCCGGACCCCAGACTGAGCCAGGAACCGGGCGGGAGGCCCGAGGGGCCGGTCTCCCAGCCAGGGCCCTGTCCACTCGGGGTGGCCTGCCTTACTAGAGTGGAGCAGGTGAGGTCCTGGGTCCCCCCGAGCAGGGCCCAGGTCCCGGCGCGGCGGTGCCTACCGAAGGGCACGATGATGGGGCAGGTGATACTGTAGGTCATGACCACCGTGAAGACGCACATCATCCAGGCGTAGGCTGCGCCAAACTGGAACTCGTAGGCCTGATGCTGGGGGGGAGATGGGCAGGAGGGTGGCTCAGGGAAGGGAGGGACATACCGGAGGGATACAGGGCAGGTGGGAGGGAAGAGGGAGCCAGGAAAGAAGCCAAGGGGAAAAGGAAGCCCATGACCAGGGTAGTGCAGGGCAAAGGAGATGGAGAGAGGGGCCAAGGCTGAGAAGGTGGTCAGGGTGGATAATGATGGGGCATAGAGAGGGGACTCTGAGGGATCAGGGGCTGGCAGGAGGTGGGCTTGGGAGTGGGATGCCCAGAGCCCTTGTGTGGGGTTAGGGCCCAGGGACCCTAGGTGCAGGGACCTGGACCTCCCCCCACTGCCACCACAGACACTAGACTGTCAGACCGGCCAGGGCCTTCCGTGTTATCTATGTCGATCCACCGCTGAGCATATGGGGAAACTAATGGGAAGGGGCTGGAGCAGGGCCACGGAACCGGGCCCCCCAAGGCCCAGCACCCTGGCGCCCCACACCCTAGCACGCGGCCGCTCCTTCTGGTCGGGCCCCCCGGAGGGCGCCGTGCGGCCCGCGGCGGCCCGGGCGGCCGTACCCGCTTCACGTTGCGCCTCTCGGCGGCGGAGCGCGCCAGGCAGAGCCGGATCATGTACATGAGCAGGCCCGGGATGCGCAGCAGGTCCATGGCGTTGCCGATAAAGGCTGAGGCAATGACGTAGTTCACGAAGAAGGCGCCGTTGTCGGGCAGGAACACGCACCTGCGGGCACCAGGTGCTCCAGCACTGCACCCCGGGGACCTGGCGGCTGCCTGCCCACTGCCAGCTTCACAGCGCACCGCACCTCCACCCCCGTGTGCCTTTTGGACACACTCGTGCGTCTCTAGCTCGGCCTTCAAGCACCTGTGCCCTAGTCCCCTCAGAAAGTGAGCCCCAGAGGCAGACACCAGAGTGTCAGCAGACACCTCCAGCACCCCCAGTGCTTGTGGAAAACACCTGAGAGTGTGAGCCCAGAGGTACCCTGAGAACTTGTGACCCGTAAAGACTCATGGAGAGAGTGCTTGAGACCCCAAAGGCCACCAGTGTTTAGGGTATGGCTCCCTGAGGTCCCCGTAGTAATCCCGTGAGACTCCCAAGACCCCCAAGGGTGCGAGACCAGAAGGCTCCCTTGGACCTTAACTTAAGCCAGAGTTACCCCAGAGTACAAGCCTCAGTCATCTCCAGAACAAAAGCCCCAGGACCCTCCCTCAGAGATCTTCAGAGGAGGGGACCTTTGTCAATGCTTGTGACACCCCAGGGGTGAGCCTAAATTACCACAGATGGCCCAGAGGAAGAATCCTAGAGCTTGCACCCACATGAACAGCCATGGTATGTGCCCCCTAAGAACCCTCACAGGGATCCCCAAAGAAAGTGCCCCAGAAAGAACTCCGGTCACACCTGTGAATAGCAGCCTGAAACTTCACAGGTATTCTCAGAATTTGTGCTCCATAAGCACCCCAAAGTGTGAGCCCCAGAGCCTGCCACAGACACTCAAAAGTGTGGACTCCAGGGACCCTCAGGGATACTTCTAGGAATTCCCAAGTCACTTCCACAGTATGACCAAGATCCCACTACAGACACCTCTCCAAATCTCCCTAGTGACACTTCAGGCACCAGAAGTTTACCCCAGAATATGCACTCAGAACCCTCATAGAAACCTCCCAAGTGGGGGCCCCACGTACACCTCGAGGGTGACCGTCGAATCCAGAGAGGTTCCCAGAATGTGAGCTCCAACACAGATCTCAGGAACATTTCCCGGGTATATACCTGAGACAGACCCTGAGTCCTTTGGAATGGTCCTATCACTCCATGATGTCAGGCCCTCTTTCTCCCCACAGTGGGGGTGGGGAGCTTCGGTCCTCCCTCTCATGGGGAAGGAAGTGCCAGGCATACCCACCCCCACCATCCAGTCTCATTCCCCGGGGCCCCAGTCACTCACTCAAACCGAATAGCTGCCTCAGCCAAGAACTTCTTGTCAAAGAGCCAGCGGAAGAAGAGGTCCAGGCTGGAGAGGAAACGTGTGGTGGGGGGCTGGGATGGGGAGGGAAAGTCCCTGCCAAGAGCCCCTGCGGATGCCCCCCCAGACATAGGGCCCTTGGCTTTGGCAGGGGAGGTGGGAGCCTGAACTGCTCCTTCTCCCCATCCTGTAACCCACTCCCCAACTCCCAGTTCTCATCCCTTCCTCTGAAACCTACCTGCTCAGTCCCAGTGAGGGCAGGAGCAGCACCATGAAGATGAGGAAGGTGTAGCACTTGTGCATGGTGGTCCTGTTCTCTCCGGACCTGGGGCAGGGGGCACAGGGGCAGAGGTGAGGTGGGTGAGCCCCTATCCTTCCCCCCAGTCAATACGGTATCCTAGGAGGGTCCCCTAAAAAGGGGGGGGCTTCCCGAGGTTAGGATGTAGCATCATCCCTTCCCTGCCAGTTCTGAGACCACTAGGGCAGGGAGTCTGAATGGTAAAGGGCTGCCCAATGGCATGGGTGTCCCTAGGGGTCCAGAGCGGGGTGCCATGTATGTGAAGGTGTCTCACCGTGTCCAGTGAGCTTCAAAGAAGGCAGAGTAGTAGACGATGGTGGGCAGCAGGGCTGAGAAGCACCACAGCAGCAGGGTGGGGAAGAACTGGGTGATGATTGGGTTCTGCAGGGGGGATGGGGGCATATGTCAGGCAGGGGCAGTCTAGTGGGCTCAGCTTGCTTTGCTTACCTGCCTCCTCCCCCAGAGTCTGGGCCTCACAGTTCTCAGGGTCAGAAGTCCCGAACATGTGGAAGGCAAAGGGTGAAGTAGGGGGCCAGGGCCACACATACAACCCCAGGGTGAATAATATTAGTTAGCATCTACTAAGTACCTACTACGTACCAAGCACACTGATCATGCACTTTACATGTACTTAGCCTCACAACATTACCCCATTTTATGGATAAGCAAACTGAGGCAAAAAAAGTGATTCAATAATTAACCCAGCTAGTAAGCAGTGGGGTGTAGGTCTGAACTCAGGCAATTTAAGGCTTATCTGTTACGCTATTGTCACAGTGATTATCTTTTTTTGAATTTTGAGGCTCCAAGGAGGTACGCTGTGTACGTGGTTAGAGGGGTGAGGGGAGACCAGGTGAAGTGGCCCCCGTTTTGCTGCCATCTGAGCAGCCTTGCTTTTCCACATTGGGTTTCAAGTAACAATCCTTTTGATAAAGGCATCAGACTCTAAGTTTGGAAGACAACAATCAAGTCTGAACCTTCCACTCTTCTGTTGGGGAGAATGACAGATGTGAAGAAGGGACTCATCCCATGTCACATGGCCAGTTAGGGCCTGGGCTCTCTCTGTGGGTGTCTCTCCAAGTGTGTGCACAACCAAAGGTGGCTGCTCCTGAGGGAAGGTGGTGGGGAGCCAAGGGAAGTGCACAGAGGGGTTTGCCGCTCATGGTCCTATAGGTGCTTTCTGGTGGGGCTGGATGGGAAAGGCAGTAGAGGAACCGGACTACGCAGAAGGCATTCTGGTTTTCCCCACCTCCAGGAGGGATCTAGGCCAGGACAACCCTTGTGACACAGTCTAGAAGGGTGGGGTGGGGTGTGGCCTCACGTTGAGGTACTCTACGGGCTTGGTGACGTTGAACTTGTCCATGGTGGTGATGATGATGGCCGGGGTGGTGAGGAAGAAGAGGAGAATGAAGAGGACAACATTGATGACCAGGCAGCGCAGCCACCAGATGAAGCCGCGGATAGAGAGGTGCTCCCTGGGAAGGCAGGGGAGGCAGTCATTTCTGGGACCGGACACCCGATTGGTCCCTGGTGATATCAGGAACCCCCTGCCATCCACCCCACCCACTGAAGCCTGCCCCTACCATATCCCTTTACTCACCAGTAGATGTTCTGGGGGTCGGGGGCGTAGGACACGGTCCAGTTGGAGATGTGCAGGGACTCACTGCAGGACGAGGAGCGCGGCTCCCCACGGCAAGTGCAGCCTTGGCACTTACACACATTGAAGTCCTTCAGGATGCTGGGGGGAGAGACACTGTTTATCACTGGGGACCCCTTGTCGACAGTTGGCCATGAGCACAGGGACCCAAGAGTCCCAGCGGGTCACTGGGGGACTAGGGCCAGGGTGCACAGGCCGGGCGGGGGCTCACATGGCGGTGATGGTCTCATTGTGGAAGGTGACAAAGGCCATGCCAAGAGGCTTCTCGTTCACTTTCTCCTTCTCTCGCTTATAGTCCTCCTTCAGCTTCTGCTCCAGCTTTGTGTAGTACTCGATGGCCTCTACCTGCCAGGGAGGGCAAGGCAGGCTCTGGGTTGAGAGCTGGGTTGGTGCCTGCAGCACCAGCCAATACTGACCCAGTACTTCCTACAGGCCAGGTAGTGCTTTAAGCTTCCTCTGTCTCTCACAAGAATCTCATGAGGTAAGTATAATTAGCTCTATCTTACAGATGAGGAAACTGAGGCACAGAGCAGTCAAGAAACTTGCCTAAAGCCACAGAGCCAGTAAATATAGTATAACACTGTCCACTTGGCTGATTTGCGTTTTGAAAGTTTAGTCACTATAGGGACAGAGGACAACCCCAAAATAGGAATAGGGCTTAAAGGACTGTAGGAACAGGTAGGGACCTGCTGACAGAGCCCTGGCTCCAGCCCTGGCCTTGCTTCCTCCACAGGTTTGTTTACTTTTGGGGTTTATGTGCAGGCCTGTTTGTGCGTGTTCATGGGGTTGTGGTACATGCACAGTGGGGAGCATCCATTTCTGCCGTGACCCGTCTCTCCAGGATCTTCTAGCTCCTCCATCAGGAGCTCCTGGTCCCTGAGGTCTGAGTGAAGGGCCAGCCCACCTCATACCTGCTCACAGCCTCGAACCACACAGCAGCAGAGGTGGCCACAGGGCTTGGGGTTGATCATGGTGGGGACATTCTCCTTGCTCTGGAGGTTTGTGAAATATAACTTTCCTCGCTCGGCCTTCTTCCTGCAGGACCCAGGTGCCCAGTCATCCACTGCCTGGCTGGGGTAGGGCTAGCTGAGAGGATGGGCAAGAAGCCCAGCTCAGGGGTCAACTAGTCAAAACAGGACCTATTTTGCTCTTGGGTTTGTTTAGGATACATGGTTCAGGCACATTCCCACCCCAGGGTCTCTCTACCCTTCTTTTGAGGGCCAGAAATTCTTCCTATAATCTGGCCGCAGTTTCTCATACTATAGCTGAAGAAGTATCTGTCCTCAGATGAGATGGGGACAGTGGACCCCTTTCACCTTGCAACTACTCTAATCTCTAGGCCTTGCTCTCTCCAGAAGTGAATGGTTAGGCACTCTAGGGATTGAATTAAAATCAAATGCCTTGGGAAACACCTGGAAGGGAAGCCAGGCTCCTCTGTGACAACCAAGATGCCCTAATGGGCAGCGGGGCTCTTAGGTGTAATCCCCCACCTCCAGTCCCCAGCCACATTACCTCTCTGCATCGAGGAACATAAGACGAGCCACATTGTAACATGGGCGGGCTTCCAGAACTGTGCAGTTGGGGTAGGCCTCCCTGAAACACAGCCCACCATCATGTTCTCCAGGGACTCTGCCCTTCTGCTCCTGACTTTCAAGCATGACTCCATCAACTTCAAGACATGCACCCCACACCCCCAGTTCAAGCTCCTTCTTAGTTTACAAAAATGAGAGTTACCTTTGAATAAAACTTTGAAATTCCCCTTCATGCTCATCTGAGTGGGGGGAGTATGTGCAGAGGCATGGGGGACTGTGTAAGTGCAGTGTAGGGCTAATGACCCAGGATGCGGGTGCACATGGCACGGTGCCAGCCAAGCCACGACTGTGGTCTAATTTTTGTCCAAGGTTGTGGACTTTAAGTTGAGAGAAACTGTTTCTAGTCATGGGTTGTTTCCTTTACCCTGTTCCTAGATCTGGGTATAGTTCCACACTGTACAGTCTACCACGGTCCTACTCCAAATAACCCTCAGCCCAGTCCACAGAATGACCCCTGCCCCAAGACCAACCAAATATCAATCCCAAACCCTGACTTAAGATTGACCTCTAACCTTGGACAGAGCCAGATCCCTTACCCTGATCCAAACTGACCTGGACGCAGGACTGATTCTCTAACCCTGACCCCAAATTCACCCCAATCTTGACTTAAGACTAACCAGCGATAGACCATTCCTGACCCCAGTACCTGAGGGACACCTGCTAGCTCAGCGCAGGAGACTTCCTTTTTCATCTGATCACGCACTTGCTGCTTGATCCTAATCCTTAATCTAGACTGAGCCCCGTCTTTAAAAAATTTTTAATGAAGGATCACTAAGTGGTAAAGACACACAAGATATCGTTCTAAAGTAACAAGATCTACTGGACAAACCCATGAAAATTTCGAAACTGAAATCTGGGATGAAGTCCTTGAAATAACACTTTTTTAGGAGACTATAGACCTTTGCCGTGACACTCCAATCATTTTAGGATTCCTCTTTGGAAGGGCCTCACCTCTGGGGCTGGCTGAGCCCTCAATCTCACCTGACTAATCTCTGATCTCTTAGTCCCTGCCACGTAGGCTCCCAGATTTTGCACACCGGATATTTCCTAACTCTGCTGGGTGAGTACTCCACTGCAGACAGACTCCAGACCTGTGCCATAAGCCCTGCCCATACTGTCACCAACCCCGGGAGCCCCACAAGGACAAGGCTGGTTTTTGTACATCATCATATACCCAGGCTTGAGCCAACAGCTTGTATACAGTAGGTACTCCATGTGCAATATGATTGGGTCGAAGAAATGGCTGTTCCATAATGTTCACACACTGATCCCAAAAACTCCAATTAGGACCACAGTCTCCCCCAGCCCTGCTTATAGGCTAACCACCAATTTTAATTACAGACTGTTTCCTAAACAAAACCATAGACTGACTCCTGAAACAGACAGCCACGGACAGCCATCAAGTCTGGTTCTTCTTTGTCTCCTTGGTACGGTGCATGTAGTAGGTGTACGACAAATGTATGCTGAATGAATGGATGCTGGACTAGCAGGGTTCACCCCCCTGTGCGTGCAGCTCAAACGTCATCCTGTCAGAATTCCCCGGCCTGCCTCATCCAAACACCCTTCCTTCACTCCGTCCCTCTCCCTGCTTTGTTAGTCTTCTCAGCACCTACTCTTACTTGACACAACGTCTATAACTAGTTCATTTGTTTATCGTCGGCCTCAGCCCACTAAGATGTAAGCAGATGAGATGGGATTTTTTCTTCTCTGTTTACTGCTATTTCCCTAGCTCCTACTCCAGTACATCAACATAGTAGGTACTCAATAGATACTTATTATTAAAGGACTTGTCAGCACAAATTGACAGCTGATTCCAACTGGACAGTAATATTAAGATGTCACCTAATCCTAAGCACACTGTCTTTAATCCTGACCCAGACTGCCCCCTAATGCTGATCTCCAGATAGGACCCCAAGTCGTTCTCTCATACTGACCAATTTGGATCTAATTTTGACTGCTGTTCTGTAAATTATATGAGGGCAGGGCCTGTTTCTCATTTATTTATGCCTGGGGTGCAGAAAGTGACTAATAAATGTTGATGAATAAATGAATGAATAAATATCTATCTGCTAATACTGATCACAAGCCAGTCCTTTTCCTATAACACAGGAGACTAGAATCTGATCCTGACCAGACACTCACTCTCAATGTTGTCCTGATCCAGAACAATGCCTGACTTCTGATTCAGGCCAACTTACAGTAGATTTAGACCTCGGAAAATCCTGATCCTGACCAGAGGCTGAGCCCTGATCCCGAACACCAATGACCCTTATCAAGACCATTGGCCAACCCCTACTTTTGACATAGAATGACCTCAGACCAATCTCCGAGTAGACCCAGCACTGGCTCCTAAAGCTGACCTCTACACTGTGAACTCCCTGAGAGTTCGATGATCTTTAATTCACCTTTATAGTTCCAAGATCCACCACAGTAACTTATTCCTATAGCATTTGAGGAAGTCTGCTGAGTGGACAGATGAATGTATGCTAGGATCCCTAATCCCAGCCGCTTGGCACTCTCCCTGGAGATGTATATTCCCCTCCCCACTAAGACAGACTTCCAGAGTTGGAAAGAACCTCAGAACACACAGCCCAGGTTCTCCTGGGCGCCTTAATGATCCATTGAAAGCCATGAAGCTTCTCCCTGACAGTCTGCACATAAATTCCAGAATTTCACATATAATTTCGAAGAAGCTACTCATCATGGACCCTGGGGCAACAACCTTTGACCCATTTCAAGCTGGACAAGAAGTAGCGGGTATGTGGTATGGACTGGACTCACTTTTTAGGAATCTCTTCTCAAGCATTTCTCTTGTGTTCTTAGAGGGGCCTGTCACCCAGCCCAAAGACTAGACCATCCTGGACTCAGAATTCTTTTGTCTAACCTTCACTTCCACTGCAGCCCAGACCTCAAGTGAGAGGTGTGTAAACAGGATCTTGGGAGTTGAAAGGCAAAGAAGGGTCCACAGGGCCTGGGGTTGGGGATAGGAGTGGCTACTCACTCAAAATGCTTCTTAATCTTTTCTGACTCTGCATATTTGGAGATTCCATTGATGAAGAGTGTTCGCTTCACCTGGGAAGAGAGGCAGGTAAGAGGGGCAGAATGCAGGGAAGGGGTGGGGAATGGGTGAGCAGAGAAAAGCAGATGAGGTAGGAGGAGGCCTTAGGGATAAGCTCGGTCCCAGAGAATTTCTAATAGGAATCAGGCAGTGAACGAAAGACCCATCTGGCCCTTTGCTCCTTGAGGGGTCTGGGGTGGGAGGAGGAGAGTAGGGTCTTAGTCTCTGATCCTCAGGCACTGAGGACCCAGAACAGTGGCTGCCATGGAGTGGGTCTTCACTACTAGTTTAGCAAATAAATGTAGAAGGGAAATTTCACTATCATATCCATCAGCCGCTATTTACTGAGTGCCAGGCACAGCACAGGGTGCTTCCCACCAACCACAGGAGAGGTACTACTGTTATCTCATTTACAGACAAGGAAACCCAGGCTTGGGGAGGTAATTAACTCCTGAGCTGCTGAGTCAGGATTCAAACCCAGCTGGACTAACCCTGGGGCCAACACCCTTTATGGCTGAGGCAAGAAAGGCCTGGAGGGAAGGGAAGAGGCTGGGGATAGGGCAGACCTGGGCTCTGTTCCACTCACCAGGTCGTCCTCCTTGTAGCGCATCTTGGAGGTGTGTCTACGCATGCTGTAGACAGTGAGCAGCAGGTACAGGAAGGCGAAGGAGGTGTGCAGCCATAGTAGGTTGTTCCTGGGCAGAGCAGAGGGTATGGAAGCTATCTGGGTTAGGAAAACACTCAAGACACCCCCACACCCAATCTCTTAGTGTTAACTAAACCTTAGTCCAGGACCTCTACTACCACCAGTCTTCTGGCTCTGACACCCCACAAGGCAGGCCCCACACTCCACATCCTCTCGACCAACCCTCAGGCCACAGCTATATGGTACCAGGCCATATAGCAAGTGAGTGGCTGGCGAGCAAGCAAAGCTTCATTTGTATTTGCAGTCACTCCCCAGCACTACTATCAACGCCACAGCTCCCTCTCAGGTCATTAGATTCTTATGGCAACAGTCCCTGATGTCAAAAAGGTTGAGGACTTCTGCTCTAGACCCTAACCCTGTTCTATTTCAACTGAAATGTCTTGAGATCATCTCTTCATGCCCTACCTGCTGGCTATACTACCCTCCACCTGCCCCTAGTCTGCCCTGCTTAAGGCTGCACCCTTCTCTTATCTGATCATTCCTGGTGATCCACAGCAGGAATCTACCTCCTTTGTCTCCATCCCAAGCCCTCATGACCACACGGCCATCTCTGCAGCCTCAGCCACCTGTCCCCTTTTCTCTACTCTTCATCAGGGCCTGGACTCTAGCACAGATCCTGGCCTCACTGACCAGGTTCCCAAACTTACCCTGATTTCAAGTTGGCGATGGTGGTTCTCCCAAAGCTGTAGGCGTTGTTCTCTGGGGGGCGAGAAAAGGGGGAAGATAGTGGTCGGTCAGGGCCTGTCCCCTCCTGCCCCCTTGTTCATCCCACCCATCCTGGCCCTCACTGACCCAGCAGGTCCCCTGAGAAGTTGACAGGCAGCACAATGCCTACGGAGAGGACACCCACAACAACCAGCAGCCCGATGATGTGCCGCTGGAAGGACAGGTAGTGTACGGCGTCGCCTCCACACTTGTCCCGGATCTCATCATCTCTGTGGTGTGGCAGGAGAGAGGAGTTAAGTGAAGACCAGGGTGACAGAGGGGCCATGACTTGCCTGCCCTTGCCCACCCCCACCCACATCCACCCTAGCCCTTGCCAATGTGGTAGCAATGTGAGGTTGAAATGAGGTCTCTGGATTCCCTATTTTCTGGGAAGAGGCAAGAGAGGGAGAGAAAACAGGAAGGAGAAACAGAAGAATGCAGGGAGAAGGGGAGGAAAAGGGGAAGAATAGAGAAGGAGAGGAATAACAGAGAGGAAGAGGAAGAAGGAGGGAGGAATAAGAGAAGGAAGACTGCAGGGAGAGGAGATAAATGTAGAGAGAAAAGAGAAAGGAGAAAGGAAGGTGGGGAAAGGGAGGATGAGGCAAGAGGAAGAAGAATGGTGACAGGAAGAGTCAGAAGCAGGAGACTGGATGGGGACTAGAAGACAGGGGTTCAGGCGGCAATGGCACCTTATGGGTGCTGCTGTAGCACAGTACATGATACACTTGGAAGGGGGAGATTCTGGGGGGCCAGTGGCAGTGGTGGTGCTGACCTGTCCGGCTTCCTGCCTCTCTGTGCTCACTGCCTGCCTGCCGCACTGTGGCCCGATCTCCTGACTTCTGCCTGCTGGATACTGGCTCCTGCCTGCTGCTGGCTGGCTGCTCCTAGCCTGCCTGCTGCCCCCACCTGCTGGCTGCAGGGAGGCTCTGAGGTGGGGGCTCCAGCCCCTGCTCTCACAGGGTGGCAGGGGCAGGGAGAGCTGTGAGAAGAGTGGGCCCTCCAGGCAGAGTGGGGGGGGCACACAGGAGACTGTCAGGGGAGTAAAGCAAGGCCAGCTCAGAGGACAGCAGAGGCCAGAGCCCCAGGACCTGGGCTCCTGGAGTAGGGAGAAGTCTTGGGCTGGCTAGGAGCGCTAGGGCCCTCAAAACTGCTGGCCTCAGATTTTGTGGGGAGATGACAGGTTCTGAAGTTTCTCTGTTTCTTCCTTTCTTTAGGACCTGAAGACCGTTCACTTACTTTATCCTGAAGATGGCTGTCAGCCAGGAACAGAAACCCTGGGGGGACAGAGAGCTATCAGCTGGAGCCCCAGCTCACCACCCTGAACCTCCCTTTCCCCTCAAGTCCCACCCACCCAATTCTCATAATCACCCCAGGTTTGGCTCACCCTGGTACAGCTTCCAAAATCCCCTAAAAAAACTAACTCCCCCAGAGAGGGGGAAAGGGAAGTTGCCAGACCTCGAAGAAGAAAAGAACCAAGGCCAAAGTGGGTTATCTGCGTGCTCTTGTGCTCAGAGCTACAGATCTCCACAAATACCCAACAGGGCAGTAGAACCAGAGGTCCTGCAGTTATGTGTCCCAAGATGGAGACGGGTGGGATTCAGGGTTCTAGGAAGAATAGTGGGGACCTCCAGACCTATAGCTAATAAGAGTTTGCACATGGCTGCCAAAAGCAGAGAGGTGGGCCATACTGCCTGAGTTCCTCTCACTTATCTTCTAATATACCCCAGAGAGACCAAACCCCTGGGGTCGCTGTGAGCTGCAATCTCTGACCCACAAGCCTCCAGGCCTGTCTTCAGACAGAGACCCCACTTACAGCAGGGTGGGAATATGCTGGGGAAGGCTAGGCAGGTAGAACCCTCCCCGACCTCCCTACCAGGAGAAGGTCCAGGCTTAACACAAGCTGGGGGAGCGAGGTACCTTTCAGCCAAGATGTAGGACAACTACCTGTTGTCAATATCACCTGAGTCTGAGGACCAGCTGGACACCTCTGGGTGCCAGGGGGGATAACTTTACTTAGCCACTTACCAGTATATATCCAACTCAGGAAGCTGATAGGCTTCTCCTGCTACAGCTGCTACAGGAGCTACCACCCTTGGGAGCCTGAGTCTAAGCTGGACTGACTAGGGCCATCCTAGGGCTTAAGGATTAGAGTTTCGACCAGGAATCTCATCTTGGCAGAATGATAGGCGGCCATGTGGGTAACACCAGAGTGTTGGTTCTCATGGGAAAGGGGTCTGGGGACCAGAATCAAGCCTTGTCCATAGGGGCCACTGTCACTCAGCTCTAATTCACAAGCAGGTCAACTTGCTCTACCTGCCCAGCCAGGGGCTGCCAACTTGCAACCTCTGAACAACACAATGGATTCTGTATGTTTTGCTAGGTGGTGTGGAAGGCTCGTTATTACTGCTAAGACCATGTCTAAGCAGAATTAATCAACAGGGGCAGGCACAGAACTATACTGTGGGACAAAGTTGGAGATCATGGATGTCAGGCTAGTGCTGGCTTGGAGGCTGCCATGGAGGACAGAGCCAGGGGTTCCGGGTGTGGGTGGTCACCCTGTGGTTTTTAGACGAGCACTGCCCTTGCTGAGGAGAAGGCCACACTCCACCGCCCTGGAAGTTGGAGGCTGCTGAGTTCACCTGCTCTAGAGGAGGGGGTGTGGCCAAGAAGTGTGGGGAGGGCACTCACATTGTCTCTTTGGTCAAAGTCCACGGAGCTGGAGACAGATGTGAGACGCTCATACCGGTCATGACTGTCTCCGTGCATAGCTGAGGCCACACTGGGGGTGGGGAGGTGAGAGGAGAGAGCCTGGTGAGTCAGGGTCCCTGGGGAGCGGGGGTGGAGTGGATGGGCTCCCCCTCCGGAGTTCCAGAGGTGGACAGGGCACAGAAAGCGCAGAGGCAGAAGCTGAGAGGAAGGACTGCCCTCTCTCTCCCTGCCTTCCTTAAAGCCGCCTCTGGCCAGCAGGGGAACCTGGGGGCACAGAGCCAGGGCCGGCCGAGGGAGGAGGTTGTCTTCATCATCGCCCCCTGGAGGTGGAAGCAAGAATGTGAGCGGGCCCTGCAGTTCCAGAGTCGACCAGCAGGGGGAACAGGGGCGACCCAGCCAACACCATGCACAGGGCAGTAGGGACGTGAAGACAAGGATGGACCAGAAGAGGCGGGGGGGGGGGGGGGGGTGAGGAGGGCTGGGAGGTGTCTTCCAGGTGGGCCCCTACCAACCCTTCTCCCTGACCCCAGCAGCTGCCGCAACTCCGACACCAGTCCTATAGACAGAGACCGTGATGTGACACGAAGGGCCAGACTTGGGGCTCCTTGGGCAGCCCCCCTCCCAGGCCTCCTGAAGAAGTGAGCAGGGAACCCTGGAATATGAAGAACTAGCTGTTAGGGAACAGGAAGCCACCGGTGACACCCAACCTTGTCTCTGCGACCAACAGGGTGAGTGTACTGTGAGTTTCAGGGAGGATGGCCTCTCCACTCCAGCCAACCAAGGCCATGAAGGCCAGGTGCATGCGGAGAGACTTTTCCCAGGCAGAGAGCCAGAGGGAGAGATGGGGGGCGGGGAGGAGGTCAGGCAAAGACAAGTTGGGGAGCCCCCTGCTCTGCAAAGCACACCGCCTGCGTTAATCCGAAACATGAGCCTGCAGAGGAGAAAACGGCAAAGAGAAACCAGCAACTTGGCAGGAAGAGAAAAGAAGCATGAGAGATGAAGAAAGGGGAAAGATGGTTCAGTGGGGATGAGGGGGCTGGTGCCCCACATACTATTCCTGTTCCACTCGGTCCCTCTCCTGCCGCCGAAGCCTGGGGACAGAGAACAGATAAAGTTAGCAGGGTGGGGGAGGGTCCCTGGAGACCAGTAAGGAACAAAGGCCCAACTGTGGGCCCTCATACCCTCCATGTCTGCTCTGGGACTGGTCCCTCTTCGTGCCCCCAACAGAGGGGGATGAGAGAGGGCTGGCTCTTTCCTATTCCTGAGGCGTGTGGAACAAGGTGCATGCATAGGGGTGAGGAAGAGGCCCAAAGCTTTACCTGTCTGCATCTGTCACCAAAGCCAGCCTCCCATAGTCCCAGGCCACCTTCCGGAGGATGGAGAACAGGAACAGCAATGCCTGAGGCAAGAGGGAGTGGTTGGCAGGTGGAAAGACCACCTACCCACATGACTAGCCAGGAGGGCAGGGGCAAAGGGGCCTGAATCTTGTCTTAGAAGGGGAAGGCCTCAGGGACATGGTGAGTCTACTGGTTAGAAGTCACACCTTAGGCACCATACAAGGGAAAGACCCTTGCTTGGGTGAATGGTCAGAGACTAGGCTTGTGCTGGGTGATGGGGATCCCATCAGCAGTTAAGCCTGTGGAGTCAGGGTCAGGTGAGAGTGGTTGGAGCTGCAGGTATTGGCCAGCTACATACACGGTGTGGGTGCCAAGGGTGGGGGTGGCACGTGGGCACTCACAAGGAAGCACATGAAGTCAAGAGCCAGCACGGTGGGGACGCCCCCAAAGGGCAGGCCCTGAAGGACAGTGCTGCGGATGCGAGCACTGTAGCAGTAGTCCTTGGGGTTGCTGTTGTTGAGGGCCGTGGTGCCCAGTGTGGCCAGCAGGAAGGGCAGCATGGCTGCTACTGCCGCATGGTCCTCCTGGGTAGAGGGCAGATCAGTCAGCTAGGCTCAGCCCTTATACCCCTTATGGCTCCAGCAGGGTGGGTATGGGGAAGGAGCAGTGAGGGCAGATCACTGGGCTGCTTGGGTGGGTGAAAGTTCTGGCCTCCAGAGATAAAAGCCTAGGAAGGGGAGGGTTGAGTCACAGCGAAGTTACCTTCGCTGCCTCTTGGGCTGTGACCTCACCCTAGATCTGGGGAACTTGGCCCAGATCTGGACTGGGGAGACTGGTTTTTCTAATTTGGTAGTTGTCTGTGAGTCTATAACATCTGTCTCCCACCACCTCCATATGTAAGCAAACTCTCCAAAATGCTGTCTCTGTCACTGTCTCTTCCTGTCTAAGGCAAGGGGCAGAGCTGAGCCTGAGAGAAGGTGGGGAGAGAGGGATCCTAGACCTGAAGATCTAAGGCTAAGAGGAGGGGTTTTTAGGTCAAGGGAGGATGGGTCAGGGGCCAGCTACCTCACTCTGATCTTCTCTTTCTACCCCTATTAGAAAAATAACATGTTTTCATTTGCTTAGTTTTCAACTCTCTTAATCACCTTCCCAATATACCTGGCTTCAAGATAAGACTTCAGAGCTGCCCCCTCTGATCCCAGAGTAGGGGTTCTGAGAATAGGGTCAGAGCGGGAAGCCAGTTAAAAAGGACTTCTGGATTTGCATTATTTGCCTAACCCATCACTCTGCTTACTTTCATTCCTTTTCCCCTGTCAAGGCAGCAGCTACATCTCTCCAATGATCTCTGCACAGGAGTCACCTGAGTGTTGTGAGGACTACAACTCCCAGAGTGTCCTGCCCCTGCCTCCAGAGCAGGGAAGGATGGGAATGCTGTGCCTCCATCGAGCATTTCCATTGGCAAAAGAAAG
Source organism: Cynopterus sphinx (assembly GCA_030015415.1). NCBI lineage: Eukaryota > Metazoa > Chordata > Mammalia > Chiroptera > Pteropodidae > Cynopterus > Cynopterus sphinx. Next base: position 48,078,259 of record CM057386.1, on the reverse strand, counting down.
GAGAGTGGGCGGGGGCCTCTTAGCCCGCCCAAGCCCCCTGAGCCAGGGTACCGGCTTCCAACTACTGCCAGGCTGTCCAGCCCTCGGTGGTCCAGCGATCCAGGTGGATGGGGTGGGGAGGAGGAGGGAGCGGGAAGACAGCCCTCTTGCCTGGGTTCTGGAAGTGCCTGGGGACGGGGCTAAGCACGGCTCTGGGAAGGCTCCCAGGGCGGAGAACTGTGGCTGTGGCATCATCGCCCCACCCCCATCCTGATGGAGGGCCCCTGGGAGCCCCTTCTACTGACAACACTGAAGCGCTACCTTTGGGCAGGGGGTCCCCAGGGAAGAAAGGAAACCAGACAAAGAGAACAACAAGCCCAGAATTGGTGACTGCAATTCTGGAAGCCAGTGTCCCCCAACCTCTGGGATGACTCAGAGGGTTTCTCCTGCTCACCAATCCCTGGTCCTCCTGCCCCCTCCCTAACATTTCAACTGCAGGGCAAGAGGCACCAGCTCTCAGGTCGAGTGGGTTGTTTATATGTTTCACTTGGTCCCAGTTAGTCTCTGAAAAGCCTGTGTTAGGAAGACTAAAGGAGTTAATGTCCTGTGTGTTATGCTTCCCTCTTCCTTTCCAGCTCAAGTTGCCTTTAAAAAAAAAAAAACAAAAAAAACCCCCAAAACAAAACAAAAAAACCCCAACCCACCAATTTAGTAATTGTAGCAGTGCCCAATGTTTCAAGAATACATACATGATTTCATTTAATCCTCAACAATCCTGAATTGGACGTCATTGTCATTTTAAGATGAGGGCACAGGGGCTCAGAGAAGTTAAGCAACTTTCTCAGCCACACTGCTAATGAAATAGACCCGGGATTCAAACCTAGGACAACTTTTTTCTAAGCTACAACGCTTTTCAGGGCACCACGATGTTTTTCTGATGTGCCTAGAACAGGCCTCCTGAGATCATGAAAGCTTCATATATGCTCATTAAATGTTTTCTGGCTGGAGAACATCAGAGCACTGTGGGCATGCACATTTTTATGTATGTAAATACATGCTGATGTGTGTCTTTGCATGTGTGTATGTGGCGGGGAAGCTATGTGATTGCATAGCAGTCCATGGATATGAAGTGAGTTGTCGGTATCTAAATGGGGATGCACATGTGGGTTTATCTGGGAGCCTGGGTATGTAAACATAAGGTACTCAGAACCCTGGGGCACCAGAGGATGTTAAAGGTAGCTATAGGTATCTTGGCTCTGTGGTAGTTGGAAGGCCTCTACATTAGTCTCCCCTCCCCCCACCTTAACTCCCAACTCCCATGCACTCCAGAAATCAAGACAGCCCATTCCCACTCCTTGCCTGTTTCTCTCTCTAACTCCAAGGTTCCACCAGTCCACAACGTAATGGGTACCAACCCCTGGAGCACCATTCCCCTTCTCATCCTCTCTATTTGGAAGTTAGGTGAGACATTCTGGGGGCTTTGACATTAAGGGGATTAGTAGGGTGAGTGAGGGTCCAGATAGATGCTTAGTAACCGAAATCATCATGTCCATCTGCTATCTCCCTTTTTATAGTCACAAAGCACTCTCCCCTCCACAACTGCATTGATCTTTCCACCTACACCATGAGTAAAGCAAGGCAGCCTTGATCAGATCATTATCCCCATTTTCAGCAACCCAGGGAGAAGCAACTCGAATGAGGTCACAGGTCAGGTAAAGGGTGGAGCCAGGACTGGTGGCTCTGCTTGCTGACCGGGTTACTCCAAGCTCTTAATTGTGGGGGCGGGGTTGCTGGGCTGAGTTTCATGAAGGGCAGCTGCTCTCAAAGCCCTCACTGAACAACTGTGAGAGAAGAGAATAAAGGATTTTTTTTTTTTGGGTGGAGGGAAGGATAAGATGGGGAGCAGTTTCTCCACTCCACTGGGATTGCTTGAGCCAGGTATATCTCAAAATTTCTCTAGTCTGACACTGAGGCTTTTAGCTAGAAGTATGTAGAGACAGTGATGGAAGATTTTATTTCTAGCTAACTGAAGGTGTCATTTTACCATTAAGAAGTGTGTGCATGGTAGGGTTGGGGAGTTATAAATTACAAGTTTTTTCTTACAGAGTTACTTGGGAAGATTTAATTTAGGTCTTGGGATCACAGGATGGCAGTGTGGTCTGATGGGAGGAGATGAAGATGGAGGCTAGCTCTGTTACTATGTAACCCAGGACTCAGTCTTCCAATCCGTACCAGGTATTCATATCCTCACTCTACCTCTACCAACTTCGGAAGGATAGGCAAAAGTGTACCTACAGATGAGGATAATAATAGTAGGAAAAGAATGCACTTATCAATATTTAACTTTTATTCTGTGCCAGGGACTGTTCTAAGCACTTTACAAATATTAACTCATTTATTCCCCATCACAACCCTAGGGAGACACCGAGATACTGAGAGTGTACATAACTTACACAATGTCACATAGCCAGTCTTTGGAAGATCTGGATATGAACCCAGGCACCCTGGTTAGAGCCTATGCTCTTAACCCCTGTACTTTGCTGTCTGGGCCAACAGAGGAGCCACTTCCACCAGGGAGCTGGGGGCTGCCAGCTATCACTCTTGAGAAATGCCACACCCTATTGTCTTCCCTCTTGCAAATTTGTAGCTCCCTTAGAACTTTTGGTTCTAAGGCAGGTAACAGAGTCTGGTGGTTAAGAGCACAGGCTCTAGGATGAGACAGATCTGGCTTCTGACATGGGCAAATTACTTCACTAACTTGGGCTAATAATTCAATCGTGTGGTTGTTTTGAGGATTAAACAAGATGACTTATGTAAAGCTCTTAATACAGTTAAAGGCAAATAATGGGTTCTAAAAAAATAGCTACTGTTATTAATAAAGTGTGGAATAAAAGGGGTTGGTTTAGTGGAGGAAAGCTGGTAAAAATAAAAATAAAACAGAATGTGATATGATAGAGCTCCTCAGTCAGGATGGGCTTCTTTAGACCTAAGGGTTTATACTGAATTTGGGACTCTGCCACTGAGAGGCAGGGAATGTTCCTAAACACTCCAAACATACCTGATCCCTCTGTAGCAGGCTGGAAGGTGGGGGTATGGGAGGGTGATGCTATACCAGGATTGGTCAGAAGTTCAGAGAAGAGCACCTGTTATTGATCAACTACCAGGCAGAGTGCTAGGCTCTACCTGTATTGTCTAGTTTGAGCCCCATGATAAATCTTAAAAGGAAGTGATAGTAAACACACTTTTTAATTGAAACAGGTTCAGAGAGGTTAGGTAACTTGTCAAGGTCACACAGCTAAAGAACTGCAGAGCTGAAATTTGAACCAAGGTCTTCAAGGTTGTTATAACTGCAAGGAACTTGTAGGATGTCCAAAAGGGGGTTCTTAGCTACCCACCACTTGCCACTGTCTTGTCACATCCCCATCCATTCACTCATGGACCAAGACTGAGCTGGGTGAGCCAACAGCAGGCCTCAGCATGTGTCACCTGGGGCATGCTAGGGCTTGGACCCTCTGGTGCCCTGGAAGACCATCATGCTGCTAGCACAGGCCCTGAAAGCCTGGCAAACACTCCTACTCCCCTCCTCACATTTGTCTAAGAGGCAGGGTTGTGGGCCCCTCCTCAGAAGGGGTTGGACACAACCTCATCCTTCCTAGGCTGCTGTAGAAGCTAGAGAGCGAAGCTAGAGAGTGGTATTGGGTAGAGAACCCCCGGGGAAGTGGAGTGCCGAGCTGCCAGACCTCGCCCAGGGGATCCAGGCAGGTGGCAGCACAGAGCCCCAAGGGCAGCTGGCCCCTCTGACCTCTCCTTTCCACTTCTCAAACGCCCTTCTCTCCTGGGGAACAAGGCGCCAAAGCTTTGGGACTGTCCTCTCTAGGTGATGAAGAAGGCCAGGAGGGACAAAGCGCGCCTCCTCCCCGCAAAAGGGCCTTTGCTCCACTGCCGATTACCCGCTGAATCCTCTCCCCACCGCACCCTCCAGCGCAGGCCCGGGCGGCTCATGAATGAACTGCACTGTGTGGGGCGCAAGGAGAGGACACGCTCCCGGAGCCAGCCGCCTCCCCAGCCCGCCGACCAGTCCCCAGCCCCGCTGGGGGGAGCGGCCGGCCTCGTGCCAGCACCCACGAAACCTGCCCTTGCCCGAGCTCGAACCCCTGCCCTGGGCCGGCTCTGGGAGCAGGAGAAAAGAGAAGAGACCGAAGCCCTCGGACTTGGCAACCCCGACATCCAAAACTCAGGGGCGGGGGCGGCAGGTTACCCACAGCGACAACGGGCTGATGGGGTGCAGGTGGGACCCCGGAGAGGCGCGGAGGGGACCCGCACCTGAACCAGACAGGTGGGAGCAGAGTGGCTCTAGGGGGCCGGGGGCAGGGGTCCCACCCCTCGGGATGTCCACAGGGGTGGGGACAGGGGGCGGTGCACATTTGGACCCTCCGCAGGTGTCGGAGGACTCACATTTGGCTCGGGATGGTTCGGGGTTGGGAGCAGCGCGCGGCACCTCTGGGTCCCGCGGGCCCGGGCACCTCTGGGTCCCGCAGGAGGTGGAAGGGAGAGGACGCGCAGCCGAGCCCAGGGTTTTTCTCTGGGTGGTGGTGGGCTCCTCAACGAAAAGAGAGGAGGCTGGGGCAGGGGCGCGTACTCACCCCCAGGCGCAGACTCGGCTCCAGCTCCGAGCCCCGGGTTGGGGCGGGGCGGGGCTGGGGGAGGGGGCAGGGGAGTCGCTGGGCCGCTCGGGCTCCGGGCTCCTGCGGCGGCCGCGGCAGTGTCGGGGGAGGGGGGGCGGAGGAGGGCGGGGGAGGGGGCGGGGCCGCGCAGACCCTGCCCCCACGCCGGAGCACGCACGGCGCGCGCGCACGCGCAGACCGCCGCCCGGGCCGCCGCGGCCGGCGCGCAGGCGCAGTGGGGGGCCGCGTGGGGGGTGGGGGGCGGTGCTGGGCCTGGGAGGCCCGCGGCGGGATAGTCCGGGGCGGCCGGAGCGGTATGGCGTGGGGGCGGGGGCGGGAGCGTCCGACTCCCCTTTCTTCGCGGCAGTAGGGGAGGCGCACTCCCTGGGGCGGGTGGGCAGAGGCCGGAGCGGGCCGACGGGCGGGGGGGAGGTCCCCACGGGGAGCGGAGGGGAGGCCTGCGACCCGGACCTCCGCCCCTTCACCGCCCGGGAGCGGCCGGGGCTCCCGTGGCCTCCGCGCCCCGGCGCCCGCCCCCGGCCGGCGCCTTGCCTACCTTTCCGGGGATGTGGGGTCGCCGGTGGAATGGCGAGCTGCGGCCAGGCTTGCGCTAGGCGGCCTCGGCCGGTCGCTCTGGCTTGGCTCCGCGAGCTTGTCCGCTTCCCTTGGCCTCCCTCCCCTCCCCAGGTTGGGTCTGGAGATGACTTTGGGACTTGTTAGTCAGGTGCTTCTGTGGCGAGGGGAGTGAGTCCGCTGCCGAGGAGTGGCTTCCCCAGCTCCAGGGGGTTCCCTGGTTTCTCATTTCACCAGAGGCTGCATCTGCTAGGGATTAAAGCTGGAAAGATGGAGAGGGTGAGAGGGAGGGAGATGTGTGTGTGTGAGTGTGTGTGTGCACGCGCATGTGTCTCAGACGGTGACCTGAACTCCCATTCAAACTGAGTCCCATTGGTTGGAAATAATTTGAATGGATCACAGCCGTCATTTAAAAAGCAGTCGAAAATATCACAGTGCATTGTCTATAGTAGGCGTTAAGTATTGTTTCTTGACGCCGGCTTCAGGTATATAAACCAGTGCGAATGTGTAAGAGATGTGAGACAACGTATTTCTTTCAGTGTTACAGAAAAGTTCGAAACATTGGTCTCCTGTGTCCTCCTGTTGCCCTCTTGCCTTCCACAACCTGAATTCTCACTTAGAATTGTGCAGCAGGATTCATTAGCACACCAGGAACTGAGTGGGTCTCTCTCTCCAGCGAGGATACTGCCCAAGAAGACTGTTCACTTTAAACTCATTGGAAATACCTGCAATTGAAGATTTTGTGGTGGTAGAAAGTAGGTTGGCTTACTTAGGAAAGACAGAAAAGAAGATAGGGTGAAGCTGTCTTTGGTAGACCGCCTGGTGGCAGGCATCTTTGTAGATTTGAATTCTGGGAATTGTTTTGGGTAGGAACCAGCAGTTAGATGAAAAGGGATTTGTTCTAGTGGCTTTTTTTTTTCTTGGATAGAGGTGTCCATTTTACCCTTAAGAGCTTCTTTGATGTATATTTCCTATGGATCTTTTTACATAGTGATTTGATTATATGGTTGTAAAGCTGATGTGATCCATTGCTAAATAGCACCTGTAATGGATATCTGGAAAGTGGAAATGGAGGCCATAGTTGTCTGGTTTTTGGAGGATCACTGAGGATCGCTCTGAAGACCATTGAAGGCATTTCTTATGTATTATTATTTTTTATAATATAATTATAAACCTGAGCATGTGGATTCCTGATCCATTTCTGCCTGTGCCTGATTAGGGTCACCACATGTTAACAGAAGGAAGAGGAAACATTCCAGAAAGCCTGAAATGAGAACAAAATTTAGTTTTACTGTGGAATCCATGAAATAACAGTGGTCAGAAGGTTTATTATTGCCCTTGAATATGAATGTTAAAAACCTTCCCTGGAGTCCATATTTCAGGAGGTACTCTGTTGGGCAATGAACATCATTATTTAGACTCAGCATCTAGAATCTTAGATGATGCAGGAGTCCTTAAAGCCTGTCTTGCCCCACTCTTGTCTTGGAGGATTATGACACCTGGATCCACATATGATAGATTTTTGTACTGTTTAGTTTTTATGACTGTGGGAGCTTGGGAGGGTCTCAAAAACCAGGTCACCATTTAGCCTTCCTTTTTAAAGGCCGATAGTTTGTTCTGGGTTGTAGCTTGTCCTGGCGTGATTTTATATATGTACTAACAATGACAACCAGTACGTAAGAAAGGGCTAGATTCAGATACCAGAAATGTTACTCTGGGTCAGGTAATATTCTCTCTCATTAAGAAAGATACTAGATTGCTAATTATTCACTAGTGTAACAACTCAAAGTGGGAAAGTCTGCCTATCAAAACTTTAAAAAATTATGCCTTTAGAAAAGAGGGAGTACTTTCCATGTCTTTTAAACTGAAAAGCACTTTTAGGACTGATTGATCTTAAAGAGACACCTATAGTTCTGCCCTGAGAATCAGGGAGTGAGGCTGTTGTCCCTGTTCAGGATTTAGGAAGCAAACTGCTTAACCTGCAGATTTGGCCCCTACAGGTTAATTCAGAAAGGGGTTTCCCACTTTAAAACAATCACTTATATGAGTGAAGCTAAAGCACATTCACTTCCATGCCTCTTTGTTCCTAATTACCCCTGCTTGGCAGAGAGTCAGTGAGGCCTGGAGAAGTTGATTCCAAGGTCACAGACTTAGAAGAAGGTGGGGGGAGGATGGGGTGGAGGTACACTTTCCATCAGCAAGCAGCATTACTGTTTGAGCCCAGGGTCTACCCTGGGCTCTTCCTTTCCCCCACTGCCCCTCTGCCCGCCTTACAGCTCCATAAGCCTAGCTTCTTGCCTACTAGAGTTGGTAATAGGATGGAAATATGTACACAAGTAGAACTTTGTACAATTTTCACTCTCTGATTTTCACCATACTGATTGTTACAAACTTATTCCTGGACTATGTAGGTGTTTGCTCACTTGTGAAGTGGGGATGGAGAGGAAGTAAAGCCAGAATAGATAAAACTTACACATTGAAAGATCAGCTTGAATAATTGAGAATTGTCAGATATATTTAAGAACTGCTTTAAATATTTTTTAAGAAGGTAGGGAGGTGAACAAATAAATATAGGACAAAAACCATGGAAACATTTTTCTTTTGTGAATCAAATTGAGAAATGGGGTCCTCAGTGGTAGCTGTGGTGGAAACGACCCATTGAGCTATTGAGGAAAACCTTGCTTATTGATAGTGACACTGCAAAGACTCACCTTGGCAGGTGAATCAGATCAACTTCAGCTTTTGTTATCGATTGTGCTGGATGTAGTGCAGGTATTTATTGAAAATAAATTTTAATTTCTGAGTTTTTAAAGATTATGTGACAGGCTTGATAGAGAAGAAAATATACTTGCCCAGTGTGGGGCTGAGTTTTTTTCTGTGAAGTTTATTGGTTAAAGTAGCATCTTAGCTGTACAGGTATTAGGCAGCATGTCCTAATCTTGGACAAGTCATTAAGTTGCTTACTATTTCAGACTTCATTTCTACTCTGTAAAATGGTACTTTATTGTGCCCCAGAACCATTCAGAATCCTTAGCTGATTGAACCCCTGCAAACTGTTGCTCTTCTTTTTTTTTTTGTCTTTGTGTTTCCGTTGGGTGTTCAGGAATGAAATCATCCAAGAAAGTGATTGGGTGAAAGTACTTTGAGAATTTTTAACATGTTATACTTGTGTGAGGTTAAGAAGAAGAAAAAATCCTAGGAGAGGACATTTGGACAACAAAACAGTAATGAGTTTTTAAGCAACAATAAGGCACTTAATTTGTCCAGAACAATTGGGGTAAAAGCTGCGGGAGATGGCAGGAGTTATGTCTGCAGGACAGTACAGGGTCCTGGGATTTTCTTTTCTTGATTCCTTGACACTGCTTTTTCCAGCTTTAAGAAGGACAGTTACATCCTCACACTTGGCAGTTTGAACTTTTTGTGTCTGGGCATTGCATTTGATTTTTCTTAGTGTTTCTTTTCCCTGCTGTTAATAACAGCACCTCCTTAAAGCACTCTTTTTATCTCTTCCGTAGAGCCCATTTCCTCTTGAAAGGCCTTTGAAATGTATGTAACATGGTAACAGATGGAAATTTTCATGTGGAAACAATGTATGATTTTACATAAGTCTTTGATACTAAATACATTTCCATGAACCTCAAAGCTCAAGTAATGGTATTTGTCAGGTTTCTTCCACAAAGCATCAGAAGCATAGGCTCTTTCTGTTTTTTGTTTGTTTGTTTTTTTTCAGCTCAGACTCTGTATATTGAAATTGGCTTAAAATGAGCTCTCAGTAAGAGGCTCCCCCAAGTCACTGGGAACCTGGGAGAAGGGCACAAGATTGACCTACAACCCCCCCGCCCCCATCCCAAACATGGAGCCTCTCTGGAGCTGCAGGATAAATTGCAATTGCAAATTAATTTTATTTATTTAACAGATATCATTGGGCTGCATTTGTGTGCCAGACACTGTTCTGGGTTCTGAGCATGCAGCCAGGCTGGCATGGCCCCTGCCCTCACGGAGTGTCCTTCCAATGAGACCTATAAGGTGATGTCAAGTCAAAAACTCACGTTTGTGCCCCTGAAATGTACAGTTCTCCTTGGCCTCCACAACTGAAGGGAGATCGTTAAAGTTAAATCAGGATGGAAAATGAACATGCATCTTAGATTATATTAAGTAGTTTATCCTTTTCTTCCTCCCCCACTTCCTCTCTCTCCCTCCTCACCCCTCCCTCCCTCCCTCCCTTTCTTACTTTCTCCTCTACTCTTCCTTCCCTTTCTCCTTCTGTGGACAGGTTTTGATTCATACTGTAAACCTGGAGGGTAATACTCAGTGCTGACTAGGAAGTGGCATGAAAAGCCATCTCTGGCATTGGAGCCTTCGGAACACCTGCCCTTCTCTGAGTGAGAGTGTTGTAGAGGAGGAAGTATCATTGGGATTACTTTCTATGCAAACACAAAACTGTTGAAACAAAGCATTGTATCTAGACTACATCTGAAGTGAATCAGGGGCTGTATCTACAGAATGGATTTATGTTAGGAAATAACATCAAGGCTAATCAAAATTGCTTTGAAGTAAATTGCTGCCTCTATTACTCTTCTCTGATTCAAACCGGTTATTTAGTGGTGAGATGAGGTGTTTTTCCACAGTGGGCAATGTAGACACCAGGCCTGGAAGATGATTCCAGGGGTCTGTATACATAGCATGGGCTAATCCTCCCACACTGTGGTTCTCCTAAAGCACGTTTGTGATATCCTGGTTCCTGAGAGATAAGAGCTCAACAGTATGTTTGGAGGCATGAGTAGGGGCTATCTTTCTGTTGGCTTCCTCATTTATTTTATCCAACAAATGTTTATTGCAGTCCTCATTGAGGACCTGCTGGGGTCTTTCGCTGGGGTGGGGGTTGAGGGATTTTTTTATTTTTGAGGAAAAAACATACATCCAGTAAGTGAATATATTTGGATCTTTTGCGCTTTCAAGTTCATAGGAAGGCTCACTATTATACATTTGAGTTAAGTCCTTTGCATCTGGAGGTCACCATTAGAGCCATCAAACTGTTAGTGAAAAGTGAAAAGTCTTTGATTTGGGCCCTTTCTTGTGAAAATGGAAGTGCTCCATGAAGATGGAATGTGTTTTGTGTTTGAGGGCAGTACAGATAATCCTCATCTGAGTCTGTGATTCCTGAGTTTCTATAGGGAGTTCAAGTGCCAGATTATCAGGAATTTCTGTGGTTTCTGAGCTTGGGATAGTGATAAGCAAGAACTAGAATGTTATGGGATATCAGCCTTACCTTAAAAAAAAAAAGCATTTAACTTCATTCAGTTTTTGAGTTTGGTTAGTGAAAGTTGGAGCAATGAGAGTCCCTTTGGCACAGGTGGCGCAGGATGTCCTCATTGTGCAGGAGGGGTAGCAACCGATGGTGCAGTTTTACACAAGGCTTCATGGAAGAGAGGAATTTGGAGCTAGGTCAGATTTAAGATTTAGCTGGGTAGAGATGGGCGTAGGTTGGGAGGGTATGGCTTGTGAGCAAGTGCGGAGACGGAGGTCTGAGTCTGGATTTGTGCATAGACTGACTGCCCTGCAGAGTTTAGTTAGGTGCTTTGAATGGCGGAGTTTGTTATACCCAAGTCATGGAAAGTTCTGAGAAGCCCCCAGGCACTTCTGCAGTTTTTGGACTAACATAAGTGTTATTGAGGAAGCAGTGCTGAGTGGAGAGATAGGGTGTCACCATTCTCAGAGAGGAAATGTAGGTGGTGCTGTGGAGGAGCCGAAGAGCCTCTTATCTCCCAGGGAGTGAGAGCAAGGGCCCGCCAGCATCAGATGGGAAAGCTTGGCTGAGATCGAAGGTAACTGCAGCCTGGACCAGAAGGACTGCTTTTCAGAGCTATGTATTTTTCTTAAAGCCAGTTTTCAGTTATTGCTCATAGTATGGAGCTCTTCTTGTCACCTACACTACAAATTGTCTTCAAAACTTAAATTGGATTAAAATGAATAATTTTCACCTAGTCTTTGTGTACACTTCAGTTGATTCAGGAAACATTGAGTTGAGTATGAGTAAAATGTGCATGTGATGTCAGTATTCTTGATGGAACAAGGACAATTTACCAATTGGAAAAATATTAATATTTAAATTAAAGTTACCATGTTAACTCTTAACTAAGCATGAGTTCAAGAAGCTTGAGTGCTGAGGTTCATATTGCAGCTTTGTCACTTCTGTGTGACGTTGGGCAAGTTACCTGACCTCTTTGGGCCTTATTTCTTTTCTGCCTGTATGAAGTAAGGCTAATAATAGTGCCTATTTCATAGGGGGTTTTTTTGAGGCTCAAATGAGATGGTAACATAAAGCACTTAGTCTAGTGCCTGATACATTAGCTACTCAATATATTTTCATAAAAGAAACAAAAAAAGACCAGACAACCCTTAAAGCTGCTTCTTAACCCTGTGTGGAGTGAGTTTTGTATGGCAGAGTGAGACTGTAGGGTGTTGTGAAAAGTACCTTGAATGAAATTGGGTACACTTCTGGTTCTGGTTCTGCCTTCGGCTAGTTGTGAGGCTTTACATAAGTCACATCATCTCTTTGTATCTCAGTTTCCTAATCTGTGAAATAAGACGTGATGTGACTAGATGATGATGACAACGATGATGATGCTGCTGAAGATAGCTAATAGGTATTGAGTGCTAGGTCAATGCTTTGAATGGCTTATCTCATGATCACCTTGTGAGGAGATGTTACAGATGGGAAACCCCGTGTTAACAGATGGGGAAACCCTGTGTAATAGATGGGGAACCAAAGCTCATAGTTTCTTGCCTAGGGTGACCTAGCTATAAAGGTGAAGCTGGCCTCATCTAATAGCATTCAATTCTGTGTGTTAGATGTTAGTTCTATAAGTTAGCTGCCTTTTTTGCATTTAATTTTCTGATCATAATTACGTTTTGGCCAGCGCTACTTGGATTGCCTTAAGGAAAACATTGGGAGAGTAAGCTCACGATTTCTGGCTAAATTGTCGTTAATAAGCATTTCTTAAGGGTCTGGGTATTCTTGTGGAAGTAAATAGTGGGTGTTCCCCCACCCTTATTAAATAAAACCTTATCAGAGGTGCTTTGAACTTACGCAAGGCAGTGCTATGTGTAAACACTACATTGGTAGAGGCCTTTCTCAGCTGAGCTCTTGGATGAGGCCCTCTGTAGCCAAATATTTGTATGGAAGAACAAGCATGTTTTGCAGCTGGAAATACTAGGTGGCTGTAGGTTTTTCTTCAGTGTGCCCCTAACTCATGCCCAGGTGTTGCAAGAAACTGTGCTGGGGAGCCACAGGTTGAGTCACCAGGGTTGGGTTTGTGATTGCTCTTTTACCTCTAGCTTAATTTCCCAAACCTAGTTTTTAGCTATAGTATGGGGTAGGTAGTTTTTCTGTGTTGTGATATTATTTGGGAGATTGACTCAAATAGAGACCTTGGTCAGTGACTTGGCAGGGGCATCTTTTGACTTTCATTGCTAGCCTGGAGCTGTCCAGGTATTCTGGCTTTTACCTTTGGGGGAGAGGTGATGTAGTGACAGCTTGGACAGTTGTTCAGATTATCTGGTTTCTTTCAGGGAGTAAAGTTATGGTTTCAGGAGGCCATGAGTGTCAACAAGGGCAATAGTTTGCGAGTTTTCCTCTGTGGGAAACTTGGAAGATTGTCACTGGCCAGGGGTGTACCTGAGGATTCATGCTTTTCCCGCTTATGGAAGTGATGTCATGATGAAGGGACCCTCTGCGCCATTGCAGTCCTTATGATGAGAGCCATTGTGGGCCATTCCAGCTCTTTGACCTCAGTTAGAATATGAATCAGCAAAATTGTAGCTGGAGTTCTAGCTACTCATCTGCGTATCTTTTAGCCACTAAGATTTATATTTAGTGACTAATGATCTTGTGCTAGAAGTGCCATCTCCCACACAAGTCCCCAACAGTCTTTTACAAAAACACACACACACAAAAACTGGCTCTGAGTAAGGATACTGACTTAGAACTAAATAATTTCCTCCCTCTTTTTTTCCTGCAGGATTTGCCCTCTGGGGATCCCATGGCTCTCTTTACTGGGCTCAGGGGCCCTTTCACACATGTAAGCAGAGCACTCAGTCAGCGCTGTTTCAGGTAACTTTTCATGTTAAGTTCTTAAAGCTGTGTCTTTGAGTAAGCCTCCCTTCAGGGCTCACATTATGGTGACCAGAGTGAGTGTGGAAACTCAGGGAGGTGGGCTTGTTGGAGTCACGTAAACCGAGCTGGGGTTTGGTCAGGTCAAGTGAAGGGCATAGGTAAGGAGGTGACAGTGTTGTTGGAAGTGGGATAAAGAATGGCATATAGTAGAAGATGAAACTTTTCATTCCTTGCAACTTGTAGTGAACCTGACATCTCTCAATCCTATCATTCTCCCAGTGCATTAAAACTTTCTCTTTTAAAATTAAAATCATTTTAGAAAATTACATGCTTATTACCAAAAACTCAAGCATGATAGAAATGTGACAACCTCCCCACCTTTTAGATGTTAAGCCAGGGAGAGCATGGTTGCATTCCTGTTGGCAAACATGCCTTTTGGCCCCATTCATACACTCATTTCACAAGCGTTTACTAAGCATTGTGCCTAGGGTTGGTCATAGAGAAATGAATAAGAATTGCTTCCTTCCCTGAAAGAGTTCTCACAGTTGGCTATGGGAGCAAACTTGGAAACAAATAACTCTGAGAAAATGTGACAAGTATAATAGTAGAGGTTTGTATGTGCCCTGAAAGGCCTGAGCCAGAGCTACTAATGGAGGATGAGGAGGAAAGGAGAGTGAAGGTGGACTTTCCCAAAGGGAAGAGAGGAGCAGACCCTGTCTAGGTCTCCAGGGGGGCTGAGAGGCATGGCATGCTTGGAGAGCTCCAGGGGTTCCTGGCGACTGGGGCACAGAGTGGGTGTGTAAGCGGTAGAAGATGATGTGCCTCAGAAGGCAGGTAAGTTGGGGCCAGGTTGTTGACAGTGTAGACACTGGGGAACCATTGAACAATTCTAAGCAGGGGAGTAGCCTCAGTTTTGTATTCTAAAAAGAGCTCTTGGTTGGAAGAATGAGGTGCACTGGGAACCAGTTAGGACACTAATGTGACAATCTTGGTGTAAGCGAATGAGCTACTGAATTCGGGAAGTGTTGATGGGGTGGAGGGAGAGGACAGAGGTGCTTAGGAGGTGGTATTTAATAGGACTTGGCAGCAGTGGACATTGGAGAGAGAGGTATGTGGCTTGGGAGCTGGAGTATTTGGAGAAGCCATTGTGTTAATAAGAAATGCAGCCGCAAGAGGAAGATAGCAAAGAGAGGCAGTGAGGTTAGTTAGGGACCTCCTGAGTTTGAACTATCTGTAGGACATGTGAGTTAAAGTAGAAATACAGGACTAGAATACAGGAGAGAGGTGGGGCTGTAAATGGAATTTACTAGTTGGAATCAATGGGACTAGATAAAATTGCCCAGAGCAGGCATGTGGAATGAGAGGAGAGGACCTGGGATTGCCCTGGAAAGCGGCGGAATTTAAGGTGTTAACATTAGGAAAATAGAAGTTCCACTCTTTTTGCTTAATAATAGCTTATCTGCCGTTAACAGGTAGCCTTTTAAAAATTTTCTTTCTAGTGGGGAAGAACACATTAAAACAAAAGATTGTTACCTTGACTTATTTCTAATTTCTGCTGTATTGTGTCAAGGGACTCCCTTAGCAAACCTACTCACTCATATCTTCTGACTCCCAGCAACATAAAGGTGAGAAAATTTGGCAGTCTGTATTCTGGGGGAGCAGGTTTTACAGGCTAGGCAGTGGGTGAAGCCTGGCTCATAAGATATTCCCTTAATTCTTGGAGTCCTTTTGGAAACCAAAGGCTTTATGTTAAGGCTACCATGAAGTTTGTTGTAACAGAAGATCAGGTTGCTTTTAAAACCCATTCAAATCAAGATCTTGACCTGACAGCAGAAGCTTTGGGCTGTAAGAAAATTGTCTTGGGTACAGAGAAGTCCTCACAAGCCCCTGACTCTCTGTCAGGGCTCTGGGTTGTGCTGTGTTCAGAGCATTGTTGCTAATGTGTGCTCTGTCTTAAGCCTTGCCCCCTCAGAGGCCTCTGCACCCTGACCAGGAGCGATACATACATACCTCAAACTTTTTTCTCTCCCACCAGCACTGCCGGGAGCCTCAGTGCAATTCAGAAGATGACACGGGTGCGTGTGGTGGACAACAGTGCCCTGGGGAACACCCCGTACCATCGCCCTCCTCGTTGCATTCATGTCTATAACAAGAATGGGGTGGGCAAGGTGGGCGACCGGATACTGTTGGCCATCAAGGGACAGAAGAAAAAGGCACTCATTGTAGGGCATCGCATGCCCGGTCCCCGGATGACCCCCAGGTTTGACTCCAACAACGTGGTCCTCATTGAGGACAATGGGAACCCTGTGGGGACCCGAATTAAGACACCCATTCCCACCAGCTTACGCCAGAGGGAAGGCGAGTTTTCCAAGGTGCTGGCCATTGCTCAGAACTTTGTGTGAACAGAGCCCGGCTGCCGGCTGCAGTGGGACTCATGAATGGAGTAGTTCTGAGAACTGTGCCTTTGCTGAAGGGGAGTTTGGGGAACAGTGTCTGTGACAAATAAACATTTTCAAATATGTTTTCTTCTTGAGCTTTTTGGAATGGTTGTGAGATAGATAGGACTGAAGCAGTTAAAAGGTGGCCAATCCGTGTCTGGCCACACAAGATGGCAGTCTTTATAAGGAGTAGCCTGTGAGCTCCTCCAGGAGTGTCTGGTTCTGAAAAAGGAGATACAGACTGAATGCTTGTTTGTACATGTACAGTGGAATCTGTCACTTCTAACCAGGCAAACTTTTTTTTTTATACGTCCAAATTATCCTTTCCCTGTGTCAGAGGGCTTAAGATACCAAATGGTTATGAAGATTACTGGGTTGGCATGAATACAAGTGGAGTGACTTGTTTAATCTAGTGGAATGTTGGGTTTAGGCTCTGACAGAACCCAGACGGTAGTCTTTTCTCTACTGTGGAGTACCCTCTGTAGTGACCAAAGCATTCCTCTGTGCCTGTAG
Organism: Cynopterus sphinx; assembly: GCA_030015415.1. Taxonomy (NCBI): domain Eukaryota; kingdom Metazoa; phylum Chordata; class Mammalia; order Chiroptera; family Pteropodidae; genus Cynopterus; species Cynopterus sphinx. The sequence continues at coordinate 48,061,976 of CM057386.1, read as the reverse complement.
CAGAAAGCTGCTTTCCTTGACTTCCGGGGGGAGGGACTAGCTCTTCTGTTTTGCAGATGACCTAATCGTGGACCTGTGCAGGTGAGTGACAATTTATCTTCTGTTTTATTTGTTGGTCATCTTGGGGAGGTTTGGGGTCTCCTGTAATTCCTTTGATAGAACCTCATCATTTATGAATTCATTTATTCGCTCATTATATCCTCATTAAACATTCCAGTGGCCTCAGAGAGGCTGAAGGATTATAAGAACATGTGCTCTGTAGCCAGACTGCCTGGATTTTCATCCTGACTCCACCACTTACCACATAGTGACTTCAGACAAATTATTTAACTTCTCTGTCTCTCAGTTTCCTCACCTATAAAATGGGGCTGTAATAATGATACCTACTTCCTTGGGTTGATGTGAGAGTTAAATGAGTTGGTGCTAATAAGTGCCTGGTGATAATAAGCACTCCATAGATATTAGCTGTTTTATCACTAAGCTTGTGCCAGCAATGGGAAACAAAGGCGAGTATAAGCAGATACAGCACTTGTCCTATGGAGCTTATAGTGTCCTAAGGAAAATGGACACAAATCTCATATTTACTCAAATGCAAATCTCAAAGTGCCTGTTATAGAGGGTTTAGATTTTCTCAGTGGGATTAGAGGCATCTTCCTGAGAAAGAATTGTATCAGCTCCATTCTGAAGAATGAACAGGCATTGTGATAGAAGAACAGTGGTTAAAAATAAGTGGCTAGACATTGACTATAATAAGTTAGAGAGGGAAAATGTTCCACTCAGTGCAAAGAGCATGCACAAAAACCCTGTAGCAGAAGGGAATGGAGTACATAACAGGGACTCAAAGAAAAAGCCACTGTGGCTGGAGCAAGGAGAACCAGAGGGAGCGTGGTGTAGCTCAGGTGAGGCTGGAGGACAAGCAGGGCCTGACTTTTCAGGGCCTTGTATGCCCTGGCAAGGAGGCTTCCTTATCTGGAGGGCATTGGGGTGCTGTTGTAGCAAGCAGTGGTAGGTGTGGTGGGAGGGAAGACATGGTTAGATTTGCTCTGTGGAGAGGGGTTGAGGGAGGCCAGAATGGATGGGCGTAGGCTTTGTAGGAGACTGCAACATGATGACATGTTTGATTAGGTGGTGATGGTGGTGATGGAGGGGACTAGAGGCCTTTGGGAGGTGCAGTTGGAAGATGGAGTTGATTTGACTGGACTTGGTAATGCGTTCATGTGGTCGGGGAGGGTCAAGAATGGGTCCTAGGTTTCCGGTTTCCACTCCTGTATGGTTGGTGTTGCCAAACCTTAAGCTGGGGTGCCTGAGGAGAGGCCTGAGAGTGGGGCAGGAAGAGCGGTTGAATGGAGGTGCCTTTGAGACATCTAACAGATGTCAAGTAGGTAGCTGGATATAAATAATCCCTTAAATTGGGATAGCAGTATCTATTTTGAAGGCATTTATGTATACACATATTCTTGGTGTGCCTCACAGTCCTGAGTTTGTTTGTTAGATGAGGACACCAAGTTTATGAGGGAGCATTTCTCAGGGTCCTACAACTAAGGAATGGTAAGACTGGTCTCAAAGCCCAATCCCATGACTTTTAACTCAGGTCTTCCCACACTGTTGTAGGGTCTTTTGCAGTTGATGTGTCCTCTCCATCTTGAGATGATTTCTCACTAGCTGTGATCGTAGAGGAGAGTGATTCAGCTTTCCTGTGTTCCGTGGGTACACCTCGGAGCTTCTTGCTCACGAAGCCTTGACTGCAAGGAAGTGAAAGCTTTTAGTTTTCTGTCTTCGCGGTTGAGGAGTGCACTTCTCCCTAGGGCTCTTCTGACTAAGCTTGATTCAGAACACCTCTGGGTATTTTAGGAGCTAATATCCCACTTCATCTGGCCTCTGGAAGGGCCAATAGAACATGTAGTTGATGTGCTCTGCTGCAGTGGCAACTGGCTAAGGAGGAGGGATCACACCCAAACCAGGTCTGCTTTGCCAGTGATGGGTGTCTCTTCAGCTGCAGCAGCTAGTAGTCAGCAAGCTCTTAATTTCTCTATTTTCTGGGCTACTTCTTAAAGGATGTGGGAGGAAGAGACCCTTGTCCTGAGATAAAGGAAAGGTGAAATTTTCAGCCTGGCACCACCTGCTCAGAGCCTGGGCCTTTTCTCTGACAAGTGCACCTTGACCTGTGCTGCCTTCCAGCTTTGCAGGTCATTTGCTTTCTGCGGTCAGTATAACTTCTTCCTCTATCCTTAGCAGAAAGTATGTTCATCCTTTCACGAGTATGCAGGGTACTGGCTGCTCTGCTGAATCCCTTCACCTTCCTCCCAGTTGCTGAGGTTTATCCAAGTCATTCAAATTACTGTCCTTGCTGTCCCTTCCCCTGGTCTTCCATGGGCTCAACCACTCCCCACTAGGTATTCTTGCTGACCACAAAATTCTGGTTTCCACAAAGCTAGTAGCCAGAGCCCACGCTTCATTTGTGATGCAGGCCCTCACAGTACACAGCCCAGAATAGCCTCAGCTTTGCTGCTGTTCCAGCTGCCCTATCATTTAGCAAACTGGGATCTAATTTGCTGTCCACCCTCTCCACCCCAGCCTCTCAGCCAGTACTGCTTTCTTTGCTCATGAAATATTTATAATCACAGATTATGTTTCCCTATGAGTATAAACTTGCTTTTGTTTTTTTCCCTTCCATGCCCTGAAGAAGCTGCCCCTGATAGATCAAAGAGCCTCATTTCTCCGGGTTCACAAACTTCATCACAGTGTCTGCTCAAGTCTCCAGCTCCACCCATGATTTGCTTCTCTCTGCTCACCATGCCCAAAGAAATGTGGTAGAAACTGCTGGGAATTGGTTATTGTGGTCGGGACACCTGGGTTCTAGTCAGGCCTGTGCTATCAACTAGCTTTGTGACTTTGGACAAGCCACATATTTGGGAGTTGGGGTTCCATGGGGGCTTGGTGTTTAGGGGACTCAGCAGTGGGGTGCCTCTGGAGTAAACCAGGCATGGCTTTAACTAGCCCTTGCCCCAGCCACCTTGAATGGTATGCCCTTGGCTGCATATGGGAACCTGGCCAAAGAATGTGCAGAAATCATTCTGTCGCCATCAACACTCCTGTAAAAACAGTGAGAAGCCAACCACCTCTGGCAGGGGTGGCCAGGCCACTTCCTGGATGACAGGCAGTTCCCTCCTGGAACTCAGGTTCAGCCTTGCTTTCCCAGGGCAGCTGAGGACAGAGAGAGAGCCCACTGTTAGGTAGAATTTATCTGAGGCATGCCTCCTCTCATGTCCTAACAAGGAGGGGAGCCCCTCCCTCAGCAGGAGAAAGAGCATGGCTGGGCCAGTGGGCTTCCCTGGGGCCAGCTTCTCCACCTGTGACCTCACCTGAGCACAGCCTTCTTAGCTTCCATGCTCCATCCTCTACTGCCTGTTTTGGCTCCTCATGTTCCCATATGTTCTTTGAGAATTCTTGTTTTCGATGATGTTGGAATTAAGTACTTAACTGAAATTCAAATCTGTCCCAGCAGCTATGTTTCTTTCCTTTCTCTAATTTTGTAATTCAATCTTTAACAAAAAGTTTCAGGATTTTGTTTTATTCTTTTCCACCTGGACGATGGTTATAGATCACAGTTCAGTTCCCCTAAGCATTTTTGGTCACTTGCTGAATTGTTTTGCCAAATAGTAATAATTTTTCAAAGTATTTGGGCTTCCTAGGCTCAAAGCAGTCATCAGTTTGTTCTCAACTTTCAGTATCAAGCCAGTTTCTTTATGATTTTTTTTTTAAAGCCACTGGTTTCTAGCCAGATTCAGGAACAGTGATAATCTGTTGTCATTTGCTTGATATTACGACAGGCTATCTGATAAGCCATACTGCAGCATTTTTTAAAAATGAAAATGAGTTTAAACTTATTTTGAGAATGTCACAAGAGTTCTTGAATAATTGGGATGCCCTTGGATATTATGAAAGCTTGACTGGCAGTTGATTTTAGGCCAAATGTTTACATGCCAAATAGAGGCAACTCTTGGTCAATTGGGAGTGATGAGAAGCATCCTCCCTGCTCCCCACACCTGCTCCAGGCTCCCTAGGTTTGTCCCACCTCCTGAGGTCAGGGAGGGGAGAAAAAGAGAGATTTCTCCTGAATGCTGGCCTTTTCAAGGGTTATTTCACTTGGCTTCCAGTGGACTTCCTGGGCTAGGAGTGGGCTGTGCTGCCCCATCCTCACAGGCTAACCCAGTGCCCTTGCTGGGTGGCACACTTCGGCCAGGGAGTGGAGCTTTCATTTGTCTACATACCTTACTGGCAGTGTCCTTAGCCAACTGAGTGAACTTAGCATTTTGCTACCAGCCCTGGTTAAAGGTTTGCCGGTGAAGTAGCATGACACCGTTGCTTTAAATGAGGTTTCAGAGTTATCTTTGAATTTCATTTATTCAGACTGGTCTCCACAATATACACACACGACTGAGAATTAGTTACATAGTTTTCCGTTTATTTTAAACAACCTTTGCAGCAGATCTCCAGTCCTATAAGCTTCCTTTGGAACTTAATTAAACTGGGTGCAGAGAGACTGTATATATACATTTTTTTCCTTCATTTTGTTACATGTAAAAATTAATTTTAGCCTTACCCATTCCCTTTATTTATAAGATCATGTATTTCTGCTTTTAAAAAACCTGATGCTGAAGTACGTAGGAGTGAAGTGTCATGATGTCTGCAAAAAAGTATTAATTGATGAAAATAAATGAGGAGTATAGGGCGATTGTACTATTCTTTCAACTTTTTTAAGGTTTGTCACTTTCAAGATAAAGTTAGGGATCAAAAAGATCAGAAGGAATATTGCCTCTTTGTGTTTAAATTCTGATGATGAAACCGAACCTGTGATTGATAGACTTTCCCCTGGCCAGGACCTACACAGCCAGTGGCTCTGCGCTGGCTGATGGAGACTGGACAGTGCAGAGGTCAGGAGCTGCTGGCTGCCGAGCCCACTTGCTGCTGCCCCAACTCAGCTTCTGGCTCAGCCTTTTGCACTGCCCCTCCCCGCTCCCTGTGGCTCGGGCTTGTGTTATATTCTTCCAGTTTAGGAAAGTGACTGCCACATTTCTTTTAACTCTCTCTTTCCAGCTCCTGGCACATAGTAGGTATGAGGTAAATGTCAGGTTAATAAGTTACTTCTGTTCAAGTGTGTTGTGAGTTTCTAAAGGAACGGAGAACTTTGCACCTCCTAAGTAACCACAGCTAGTCTGGTTTGTATTTCGAGTAGTCCCTTTGGGTGACATGAGGCTGGGAATACGTAGGGTGCCTTTCTCACCAAGGGCAAGGGCACTTCAGGGCTAACCCAACTGTGGCTTGAGTTTATTTCAAGACAAAACTGGTATGGTTTGAATATTTCACTATGACCATGTAGACTTGGCGGCTGAGGAGGCCCCCAAATTTCACAATGAAAGTAAGAGATTCAAGATGAGAACACAGATTTTCAGGTTCCCAGTCCAGTTCTTTTCAGTATGAGCACTGTTTTTCACCGCTTAGTCTAAAAACATGATGAACTTTCTGAAAAACACTTTTGCATAGAGCCATACCTACTCAGCCATACCTGTAGGGGTGGAGAGAAGCATTGCTTGTGAGGGATTGGGAGAATCTTAGCAGTGGAGTGTGCATTTTCCTGAGGTATGAGGACAGGGAGGCTTGGGTGTGTGATGGTGATGGGATGGGGAGGAGCAGGAGGTTTTGCTGCTGTGGTCTGAAGTCCCCTTCATTTCCCACTGGGTCCCGAGCTTCAGAGCTGGCCTCACTGCTTTCTCTTCCTTCTCCTGAGTAGCAGGGCACTTCCTAATTGGGCTCCTCATGGTTTCTGAATACCACTGCTGGCAAGCCTCTCCCTCTGTAGAATGCTCTCACCTTCGTGATTTCACCTTGTGCCTACTGCTAAGGTTTCCTCCAGCCTTGAACTTCTGTGACTCTAGCCTCGGTGACAGTTCTGGGTGGTAGGTAGGACTGATGTCCGTATTTTATAGATAGAAAACTCAGTAAGTATGCAGTTGAGTTGGGCCCAGTGTTCTTTTCTTTGCTCTGTAGGGCCCCTGCTGTGGCTGGCCCCCTCCAGCATAGTACTTTCACACCTCTGTCACTGGTTAAGCCCCATGGGCTCAGAACCATGTTCGTCTTGTTCACTGCTGTCCCCTTCATGCTCAGTAGGTGCACACAAAATATTGAGAGCTCAGAAGTTAAAATTTGAATTTTCAATTTAGGAGTCTGTATACAGATGTCAAATATAGGAGTTACCAAAATTAAGACATTGATGGAGTATTTCCAAGGACTGGTGCTGGACAGGGTTGCATATCTCCATGTAGATCCTTTCCCAGTGGGTTTTACCCACACTGGGTGGACGCCCAGTGTTTCATGCTCATAGGATGCCTTCCCATGACAGGTCTAGACTGATAACCCTGTTAAACTGGAGTTTGCATTCATGTCCAAAGAATCAATGTATGCTTTCTTGGAGAGAACCCATGAGGAGGTGTGGCTTTTGGCCATACCTTTGGTGTATCTGTCCACGACTAGCCAGGATGAAAAAGGAACATTTAACAGGAAGTTGGTTTCTTTCTTTTCCAAATATGAAAAACTGTGTTCTATCCTAAACTTGCTTTCAATCATAAAAATTTTAATACCTTCAAATATTCAGGCAAAATTTTTAAAAAGTAATTGCAGGTGGATTATGAGGCAGCTTTTCTACAGGAGTTCAGAGGGCAGCAATCCCTTTAGGCTGGGTAAATACAGAATGGATGGAAGGGGTAAAATAAACTTAAACAGCTCATCCTTGGCTCACGTTCATTGGGTTTAAATGATGTCTCTGGAAGCAATCAGCAGTCCTTGGGCTTTGACAAGGGACAGAAAGAAAGGGAGTAAGAGCAGAAAAGAAATGGGGAGAGGTGCATGTGATGGAAAGTGACAGTATGTTACCATAAATTGGCTTCAGTGATCTTCAGTGCCCAGGCTGTTGGTTGCTTCTTGGTGGCAGAGCTTTGCAGAACTTTACCACCCTCCTCGATCCTGTCTCCTCCAACTTCCTCATCCAGAAGGGTGTTGAAAACATGTTTAATAATGGACTAAAGTAGAAATTTTAAAATATTTACCGTGTTTAGGAGACAAAACTGCAAGGGGTAAGGCAGTGGTTCTCAACTGGGGACATTTAGCAATGTCTGGAGACAGTTGTTGGTTGCACAACTGGGGGTGGCATCTAGTAGATAAGGACTGGGGATGCTGCTAGACATGCTGTGATATACAGGACAGTACCCACAACAAAGAACCATTCAGTCTCCAGTGTTGATAGTGCCAAGAGTGGGAAATCCTGGTGTAAGACTAGGAGAGAACTTTAAATATATACAAGGGGACAGAGGACAGCTGGGAGTCATAATAATAGTTGGTTCCTAAATAATGGTGTAGAATCATAGGAATGAAACCCACACTGAAATCCATGAAACTCTGCACTTGACCACTCTTTATCTACCCATTGTCCAGATTTGAGCCATAAAGGCAGAACAGGTAATGAGGAATTTAGAAGGGCTGCAGCTTACTGAAGAGTTGAGAAATAGACTGACAGAGTCAAGGCCATTAGAGGACATGGACATTTGGCTCGCAGAGTGCAGATGGAGAGACTTAGTACACACGAGAGGTCTGGGCTGGGGCTGAGGTCAAGGCTATAGGTTGGGGTCAGTCACTTGCTCATGGGATGAGTCAACTTGGCTAGTCACTTTTCTCAGAGCTTTGGCTTCTGCCTCTGCCCTCATTCCCCACGACTGCCCGAGCAGTGGGACCAGAAACCTTCCTACTTTATAAATCTTACACTTTTGGAGTCACTTTTTGATTTGTCCTGCTTTTCCCTGTCCATCTTTAGTTTTCAGAACGTGTGCTCCATTCTCCAATGGTAGATGCAGTCTTCCCCCTCCTCCATCACAGAGCCTTAACCTAGGCTTGGCACATTGCTGCCGTGTTAATCTAGCCGCCCATCAATCGTCTCCATGTAGAAATCACATCTCTTTCAGCCTGGGGTCTGTAGCACATGGTTGTAAGAGCAGAGAAGAGAAAACAGTGTATTGAGGGCTTACTTTGTGCCAGTTTGGTACTAGACATATTACATGTTTTGTTCCAAGTAGTCCTCACGATGACAGGTCATTGTGCCTAATGTATGAGTAAGAAGCCCAGCCCAAGAAGAATTAGGGGATGGGTAGTAAGTGGCAGGCTGGGCTCCAAAGGCAGGCCTGTCTGACCTCATTGCTCCTGCACTTTTCTGCTGCACGGACCTGTGGTGGAAATATTTCTTGGTAATGTGCCCTCCCTCAGCTATAAAATTGTCTTCCGGAAATATCAGTTGGATGACCGCTATAGATACTCACAGTTGCTTCCAGTTCCCTCTTAGGTCAGCTCCTTCAAACCAGCCAAGGGCAGTGCGTCCCACTGGAAGCCCATTCCCTGACTTATTTATCAGCGCTGTTTCCTGTCCTCTTAACTTGAGCATCTATTCCAAGGAAGTGGGCCTCCGCCTTCTAATCTCAGCTCCCTGTGCGGCTCTCAGCACCAGTACTGAGTGGGTTCTCAGTGTTTGATGAATGTGTGTCCTTCTCCATGCACTGTGTAAGGCTGCCTCTGCTCCTCCAAACCCATCCCTCAACTGGAAAACCAGGCCAAGGGAGTCCTGTATAGGCCAGCTAGACAGCTCTGCTCACCTGGTCCCTCCAGAGTGGTGGTGGGGTTTGTTCCACTCATTCTTTGTCTTTCCCACCATGCAGCCATGGCCACTCAACTGCTGCTGCCTCCACACCCAGCATGAGCCAAGCGGAGCCCACAGCTGTGCCTTTGCATGTGTCTGGCTTGGAATGTCTTTTTCTCCGGGTGAGGTAGTCATTCATCCTGTGCAGCCCTGCTCAGATGTCTCATCAGTTAAATTCTCATTCACTGACATTTATTAAGCCCCAGGATTGGCATTTTAATTTGCCTTCAGGGTCCCTCCTGCCCCTTTCCATCCTGCTCCATGCCCAGGAGACTGATCTTTGTGAACTGCATCAGGGGGCTCCCGTGCCCTCTGACTTCCAGTTGGGTGTGGCCAGTGGGGTGCACCAGCAGACCTGGAAGGACAGGAGGAAAGGAAGGGTGTGGGATATTTATCACTGCCCCCCACCAGTCCCCATGCCCTCACTTCCTGCTTTCTCCCTGTAGGACTGTTTGTATGTCACCACACTCATTTCAGGGGCCCCAGGGCACTGAAGTACCCACTGTACTGGCCCAGACCTTTGCAAATAGTCCCTTTGTTAAACCCTCCTCAAATTATCCTAACTGGAGCGGCCCACCTATTAGCTGCTCAGACCCTTCCTGATATAAACATTTATTGTGTGGACCCAGATGGGCAAAATATGGTTTCTTCCTGGAAGAAGCTCCCAGGAGGAGGTGGCAGAATTGGTTCATTCTGCAGTAAGTGTCAGGACGTTGGTATGCCATGGCCATCATTAACCTGGGAGATTCAGAAAGGCTTCCTGAGGTGATGCCTGAAAGCGGGAAAATTAGAGTTAGTCAAGTGACAGGCTAAGATTCAAGCGTCCTTCATCCCAGCCAAAGCCAGAGGGTGACATCCAGTGAGATGGGGGTCCTAGAGGACTAGTGAGTGAGCAGGCAGGTTGGGGTCACACTAGGGCCAGGACTTGGACCTTATCACTGCCCTGCCTTAGTTGTCCAGTGGCTCCTCATCCCAGATGTGTATTTGTCAAGATTGCCCAACTGCTATACATAGGAGCCCCTACTAAGGGGATGGTGTGAGGGCCAGGCAGGCGGTAGGGAATCGGTAAGTTCAAGAGATGACCAGAGCATTAGGCCAGGACAAGGCAGGGATAGAGGATGGCAGTCAACAAATATTTGGGGAAAAATAGGTATTTAGCAGGTTGAGATACTTTGGCATAGAGAAAAGTCATGTTGGGAGACAGAGTAGGGGTCCAGAAATTCAGGTTAGCACAACCAAGCTATTTGGGGATAGGTTATTGAAGGGTGAGTCTTGTTTTCAGAGGAACCGTGTGGTGGCAAACAGTGCAGGAGGGTGGCTGGGGAGGGGAGAGCTGTACACAGGGCAACCTGCAGGTGATGGAGGGGAGCCTGGTCAGCTCTGGGTGGATGGGGGTGGACTGGGCTGAGGAGGGAGGGGGCAAAGCTTGCAGCATCCCCTTTGGTGGCGGGAGGCGTGGTCAGACTGCCCTGTGACTGGAGATGTGAGGCTTGCTCCCCGCCCCCACTGCCCTGCGCAGCTCCTCAGCCCCGCCTTTGCACTTAGGGGCTGCCCCTCCTCTGAGCTATGTCCTTGAAATAAAGTGCATCCATGCCTCCTGTACCTTGAGCATTAAAGCTACCGGGCCACCGGATTGTAAACTGCCCCAGCGGTGGAAAGGGCCAGATTTGGTGATTGATCGGAGATGGAAGGAGGCCAGGGTGCCTTCTTTCTAGGTCTCCTGGCTTGGGGGCTGGTGGGGCTCCTCATGGGGTCTGGAATCCTGGGAGAAGAACAGGAAGGAGGAAGGGAGTTCTTTTCTAGTTGTTGAGTTGTTTGGGAGACAGTGGGCTACACTGAACACAAGGGGAGAGAACAGAGGGGGAGATATCAGAGGCATCCGTCATACATAGTTCTTGGCCACGAGGTCACCTGAGGAGAGGAGAGGGAGAGAGGAGCAGTAAGCCAAGGGCAGAGTCCTGGAGGACACTGATGTTTAAGAGGTGGGTGGAGGAGAAGGAGGAAGCTGGGCAGGAGATCAAGAAGAAATAAATGGTCAGGGAGGGAGGAGGAGGCCTGGGGAGTGGAGTCCTGGAGGCAGGGAGGTGAGCTGTGAGGAGGAAGTGATCAACCTGGTCCGATGTGGCAGGGGCCCTTCGAAATGGAGTGTGCAGAGGAACGGGTGACGTGACCACATGGTTGTCGCTGGCAGAGATCTGGGTCAGAGGCTTTCCGCCTCTTACCTGAGAAGAGGATGGGGCAGGGGACTGTCACCGGGAGTGTGTGTGACTTCTTTAAGAGCAGATGGGCTGTAGCTAGAGGCTGACATAAAGACCGCTTAAGGCTGGGAGAAACCTGAGCAACTTTTTGTGGATAGCTGGTTCTTCCTCTTTCTGTGAGGTGGGGTCTTTGGTAAGGTGCTAGCATGTGTTAAAATCAAACACAAATGGAGACCAATCTTGAAAATTCTAGACAAAACCAGCCTAGTCATATAATCAAAAGTGAATTTAGCTTAATTTGGAAGACTAACTTCACCTGTATCATTTCTTACTTGTGCCTCTGGAAATCACAGGCAAAATGTCAACTGTTGCCTAAGGTTGATAGGTTTCCACTGACTGATTTCCTATCATTTAAGAAAATTCTAATGTGACGAATCTCTGAAGAATAGTCACTGCCTTCTCGCTATATGGGCTTCTTTGTAGCAATGTACCCGTGGGCCTCATTCAGTGTTTTAGTTTGAGTGCTCTCAGTTTGCAAACTATATTTTTGGTGTGTGCACAGTAAACTTTTGCTAATTACTACTTCAGTGATTCATTGGTCTAACTTCTGCTATTTCTGAACTTTTGACACATGGTTAAGTGCTAAAATGTCAATATTAGCAGCATGAAAAGACCCGTTAGCAGAGACTGTGTTTCACTCTGAAGGCCCTCCCTCCAGGCCCCAGGGAGCTGACCCCTGGGAGGACAGTGGAACAAAACTGCCTGATGGAGAGCCAGGAGGCCTGGGGTGGAGATGGGCAGAGACCCTAGGAGGGATGGATTTGGGAATTCACCAGACTTAGACTGAAGGATAATTTGATGGGAAAGGTAAACAGCCATTCCTGGACTCTGCACTCCTGCCCTCCTAATGATTATTTAGTGGTGCCTTTATGCCCTTTCAGGTGTTGTGGGTGTTGCCTAGAGCAGCAGCGATCACATTTAGTGAACACTCCCTGCCTACCAGCCCCCTTCTAAGCATTTTAAGTGCTGATAGCACCTTGTCTTCCCAACACCTTAGGAGATAGTTTCTGTCAATCTCACTGGGTTTTGCCCGGTGCTATAGATGTGGGAACTGAAGCTCAGATTGGTGGAGTAACTGTCTAAGGTCCCAGGGCCAGGAAATGGCAGTTGCTTAGCCTCTGCTGCTGAAGTGAGAGGAGGCTGTGGTGCCTGATGGAAGGAGACCCCAGCAAAGGGAGTGGCAGGGGGGCAAGCGAAGGGCACCTGGGTCCCTGAGCCTGGCAGCATACTGTGTACTCAGGGAAGTCAGTGTGTGTGACGGGGGCGGGAGGGGGCAGGATGTTGAGGTTCTTTCACTCCTGAAGGCCTTCAGAGAGGGCAGTTGTCTGCTGAGAGTGGGTGTGAGGGTGGCGAAGGTGCGGGGACCAGCTGCCCCCAAATAGGGAGAGCTGAGGATGATGAAAAGCTCGCCAGTGTAGTGGGGTGCTGGGCCCCATGATTTCCCCCTGTGCAATGGAGGGGGTCTGTCTAGCAGGGCTCAGTGGCCACCTGGGGATAGGGGGCGTGAGAAGGTGGCTGGGTTGACCTTGGTTGGGGTCAACAGGGTCTAGCAGGGTAAGTGCTCCCTTCCCTCTCTCCCATTGCGTTTGTGGCTCCAGAGCAGAGTCCACTCCACCCTCCTAACCTCTCTCTGAGCCTTGAACACACATCTGTACTTGGGTGCCACATGCGGAGTTGTGCTTGTTGATTTAAGAGTCTGACTCCAGGGGAATATCATGTCAGACTCTAGAAAGCAAAAAAAAAAAAAAAAAGTCCTTTTCTATCTCCAGCACTTAGCACAGTACTGGTACTTGGAAATATTGTTTGAACCCAGCTGTCTTATTTTTGTCCCCGGTAAGTTCCTCAAGGGCAGGAGCAGTCCTTGGTGCCTGGTAACTGATTGCAGGTTTGCTCCAGCATCCTGGAATCTCCTCAAGGGAAGGAGCTGGGGCTCCTGCCTCTCAGGAAATCCTGGCTCCACTTTGGTCTCTGCCTTTCCTAACACAAACGTACACACACTCACACTCACACACTCACACTCATACTCACACTCAGAGCTGCCCCTGAGCAGGACCTCTTCAGGGGCAGGACGTGTCCTGGGGCCTCCCAGTGCTCATTGGCGTGCGACCCAGAGAGGCCGGGTAAGGATTCTGCTCACAGCATAATCACTCCTATATTTGTCCATGGCAGATTTAGGCTCTGAGCCTAAGGGGATTATAGGTTCTGGGTGAGCCTTGGTTCCTGCCCTGGAGAAGGTTCTAGTTGTCTAAAGGCTTGGCCAGAAGGGAAGGAGGCCAAGGGCAGGGACACATAGCAGCATCTGCTGCATGCTCTAGATGCTTGGCACGGGTGATTTCATTCACCCTTCATACCTATGAGGCAGGTATTACCTCACTTTATAAAGTAGAAACTGAGGCTCAGGTGTTAATTAACTGCCCACAGAGAGGGATGGAACCAGGACTTAGGTCAAGGTCTGGCTTGAAAGGTCCCCTCAGCCTTGGATGGAATCCTTGTTGGCAAAACCACTAGGAGGAAAGAGGCTTTATGCTATCCACCTTGTCCTTCTGAGCACATAACATGCTATTACATAAAAGCACAAAAATTAACATGGGTCAGTGCTTCTTAGCTTTCAGGGGGCCCTTTGAAAACCCCAAACCCTCTGAGGGTGATGGCTCCTTTCCCACAGGAGCCCACAGAAACAGGCACGCATAGATAACTTCAGGTTTGATTTCAGGGGTTCAAGGCCCTGAGGCTTCCAGTGGCTCCCAGGCTGAGTATTGCTGTGAAAGGTGTTCCTTAACAGTGTGTCAGATAAGAAGAGGTGACTGTCTATGCCCTGGAAAGGGCACATATCAAAGTACACAAGGAGGTCTGCTTGTCCATGTTCATTTCAGTCATTTAATAGCAAGAACTGGAAACAATCTGAATGGCCATCAGTGGTGGGCTGATTCAATAAACAAATCCCTTCCATGCAACAGAACATCACACAACAGTTCCAAGAAAGGATGGCAGAGGTATAAACAGATGTACTTCTCTCAGACACATTGTTGAGTGGGAAAAAGTATGTTGAAGAGTGATACACACATATCATTTATGCAAAATGGAACAAAATGAAAGCACTCAACAATACTGCTTATTTCTTACATGTAGAGAACTACATGTGAATGCATTAATAAAGGTCTGGAATGACATCAAGACACTGCTAGTAGTGGTGGTGCTTTGGAGAGGGCAGAAGGTCCTGGTCAAAGGTGACACAGCCCTGTCTATAGTGCTTTAATTCTGCTATAAGCAGACTGTATCCCTGTATCATTTATGTACTTAAAACTAATTTTAACATGCAGCACACACACTGAGTAAATGGGGGAAGGAGGGATAGAGGAAGGGGTTCTGAAGGCAGTGGCATGGGATACAGGAAAGTCTTTATGTTAGACAACCCTGTATTCCAGTTCTGACCTTGACAATTACCTGCCAGTAACCTTGGGCAAGTCATTAGGTTTGAACTCTGAGTTCATGAGTCTTGAGGCTGAACACTCTATGCCTCAACTTCGTCATCTGTGAAATAGGAAGACAATGTCTGCCTTTCAGGGCTCTTGTGAAGATGAAGTAGGAAAAAATAACTCTTTGCACATAGCAGGTGCTCGATGAATCATATCATAGCCATTGTTGTTATTTCAAATTTCAGTTCAAAAGATATTTGAGCTCTTACTAGCTGACACTTGGGTTAATGGCTTTGGCACCACACCTGGTTCAATCCGAGATGACTTCCTAGATGAGGAGGAGTTTGAGCTACTTGAATGTGTGGGAAGTAGGGCTGTGTGCAGAAGCCAGAAGGGGAATCACAGACAAGGACACTTGTAGAGTATAAATAAGTGGCCCCTAGACACATAGCTAGGAGGTGCAGAACTGATCACATGGAAAAGATGGGCTGGGGAAGAGAACTTGGGAAAGTACAGAAAACTGGGGTGGTTTTGTGGTAAAGAGAAGAGGGAAAGAATGGGCCTTGACATCAGAAAGACTCCTGGAGACAGGGATGTGGGGCTTTTAATGGGCCAATGTGGCCTTGGTGAGCACTCAGCAAAGGTGGAGAGAACAAGCCCAGGGAAGACAGCAGGATCTAAGGTCTTACTTTTGCAAGATGCTCTTGACAGAAGCCACCAGCTAGCAGCTCTCCAACTCCCCAAGAAGCCCACGCAGAAAGGATTTGGGAGAGATGTCAGGTGTGCCATCGTGGGAGGCCAGTGGTCTTTTCCCCAAGAATCCTCCAAGAATGGGTGAGTTGAGAGCTGGCTAGTGGTGCTGCATCACATTAAGTCGGCATGCACTCTGACCTGACCTTTCTGCTCCCTAAGTCCTCAGACAGAGCCACGGGGGCAGGTGCGATGGTGCTAATGGCTGGAATGGCGAAGGGTGTTGGAGGGAACCTGGTTGCCCTGCACACTCTGAGAGGGGAAATAAATACGGAGGGGGCCTACCGGGGACTAAAGGTGCCCAGTAGCAACATGGATAGATTTAAAAACTACTGAGTATAAAACGTGAAAAACACATGCTCAAGTTTTGCAGAAACACGCACCAATGGTTGGCTGTGGGGGTGGGGCGGTGGTGAGGAATGGGGATCAAAGAGACTCATACGAGGAGTGTGTGGTGGAATACAGTCCCTCTGGCTGAGAGGGTCAAACTTCCATTTCTGGGCGTATCTCGCCATCTAGTGGGCATGAGGCTCCCAGCTCTGCGGCTCTCAGACCTGGTGGGGGATCCTGGTGCCAGGGAATCCTGGTGAGGGTCTGCCTGACGGGGCGCCTGGAGCAGAGGGGTGGGAGAGGGCTGCCTGGGGCTGGCTGTCATAGGCCTCCAGGTCTGGGCAGGTCCCACACTGGTGCTGGGTGCAGGGTGGGGAGGGTTCATACAGGCTTGCCCTGCCTCCCCAGATGGGCCCTCTGACATCAGGTGAGCTTCCCATCTCCCTGTTGCAGGTGGGCAGTTGGTTCCTGAGGGGCAGAGGCTGAGGCCCAGATGCCAAATCCTCACATGCAGCCCTCAGTCCTGGCAGGAACTGGAGCATCTGGCAGGATTATCATGAAAACAAAGAAGGGTGAGAAGAGAGAGCAGAGACACTCAGAGCCCATGGAGAACAATGACCAACAGAAGGCCCAGGGCAGAGTCTATGCACAGACCCTGGCCCCAGATTTCCAGGGTTCAAAGTCCCTGGTGCCACAGCTTCCCCTCCTTGGAACACAATAGTAGTTACCTTGTAGGGATGTTGTAAAGGTGAAAAAGCAAAAATAAAGCACTTAGAACGGGGCCCCTCTCAGAGGGAGGGCTGTTAAGGGTTGGCTGTTATCAGTCTTTGAGGGTCACCCAAGCCTGTGAAGCTGACACCCCACCCTTTATGCTCCCCAGATAATAGAGTCTGGGGAATCTGAGGGAAGATGATGGGCCTGGGAGTTGTGGGGACATGAATGGACAGCCCTAGGCTGATGGGGGTCACTGGCAGCAGGGCTCAGGGGTAATGGCTAAGAATGGACCACGGACCTAGACCAGGCCTGGTGGGGGGTGGAGTGTGGCAGGGTGGGGTCCCGGGGTGTGGTGCCTCACTCTTGGGATCTGCAAAAATACCTCCTTATCTATGGGCTGAGCAACTCTGTTCTCCCAAATACCTACCCACCCATGGCATGGTAGAGGTCTGGGGATTAACAGTTGTCTCTGGGATCTGAGGGCCTGCCCTGCTCACAAACCTCCGTCTGCAGTCCTTGACTCTCCACTTCCCTCCTTCCTCTCTCCCTTCCTCATTTATTGTAGCTGTTTCTTTCCTCCAGCCCTAGCCTCTCCTGGCTCCTGCACCAGAGGCATCTTCCTGAAACACAGGAGAACCATCCCAGCTTTTCATTGCATAGGAGTCAATTCAGAAATCCTTGACAGTCATTCAGGGTCTCTTATCCTCTGGCGCAGCCTGCCTTCCTACACCTGTCTCTTGTGGCTTCCACGCTCCACGGCTCATTGCCTCTCACCCCCCAGACAAACCACATGTTCCTTATCTCTCTGCCTTTGCTCACGCTCTCTCCTTGCTTTGGATGTACTTCCTCCCCGCTTGTCCACCTGGTAAAGTCCTCCTCGTCTTGAAAGGCCCGATTCAGTTGTTAGCTCCTCCGTGAAGACTTCCCTGGCAAACTGATCACCCCATGCTCTTGTCGTTAAATCAGTTGTCATTAATCACTTACCAGTGACCACATTCGGAGCAGCCAGCCCAGTGGGTAGAGGAAAGAAGACGTGGGCTTTGAGGTGGAGTCACAGCTTGGCTACTTACCAGCTGTGTAGCTTGGGGCAAGGTAGGTAACCTGAGTCTCGGGTTTCTCATCTGCTAAGTGGGGATAAAGCTATTATTATACAATGTACGTTTCTTACCGTGACCTGCAAGGCCTTGCCTGACCCATCTCCTCCCTCTCACCTTGTGGTTCCCATCCTGCCGTCGCTCCAGTTTCCCTGCTCTTCCTTGAAAACACTAAGACCTTTCTTGCCTCCTGGCCTTTGCTGCTGTCGACCTAGAACATTCTTCCTTCTTATCCTCCTCCACCTCATTTCCAATGCCACTTCCTCAGAGAGGTCTTCTGCAAGCACCATCTAAATCGCATGCCCGATTTGTCATGGTCTCACCTTCGGTTTATTTTCTTCTCCAGCTTACCCCTGTCTGTACTTTCCCTACTTTTTGACTTGGTTGTTAGCTCCATGAGAATGGGGCTCTTGTCTCTGGAATTGTGGAGCATGAATAGACTTCCTAAGTGTCAGTCCTGGACTTGCCTCTTCTGCCTGATCATCTGGGAGCCCCTCAGGGCAGGGGCTGTGTCTCTTTCCTGTCTGTATTCTTAGCACCTAGGACTGGGCCTGGCCCAGACTGGGCCCTTTGTATTTGCTGCCTGGTACTCCCGTTCTTGTTTTTCTCCCTTCTTTCCCCTCCACACTCCTCGTGGTTGATAATGGCTTCTAATGCATGTCAGGCTGAGCCTGGCATCTCCCAGAGTGGGGTATGCCAGGCAGGCACCAGGTCTCTGCCACTGACTCTGCTTCTAAGTCAAAGCATTTTAAGCAGGGAGTTTGGGGTACATTCCTGGCTATAGTGTAGAGGCCTTGGCTAAACCACCATTACCCTGGCTGTAAGCCAGTGACCTAGAAAGGTCTGGTCTAACCTGAGAGATTTGGAGAAAGCCAGGAGGTCCCAGTAATGTCCACAGGCCCTCCTCAGGTTGGGGAGCTTGGGCTGTGAGTCTCCCTCGAGGAGTGAGGTCCATACAGCCTAACAAAGCCTTATTTGGTTCACAGGAACTTTGTTCCTTGAATATGGCTTGTCCCTTCGCAAGCCAAACTGGAGGTCTGATAAATGGGAGAATGCCGTGGCTCCATGTCACCCACTCCACTGCTGGAAGACAGGTCTCTTGCGCCAGGACACAGGAACCAGTCTGTTGGTATGTGGGGGCAGGACCTCGAGGCTGTGGCACTTGGCCTGAAATCAGTCCACTGCTATGGGGACAATGGGGAGGGGCTGAAGAGAGCCACCCACTGAGCAAGGGAGGCAGGATTCACCCTCTGCCCGGAAAAGGAGGTTTGGGGGTTGGGTCAGTAGAGATATGCTCCTCAGATTTGAGGATTTATCAATAAAATTTTAAAAAGTCATTTTGGTAATTGATATAAGGGTTGTTGGCAACTTATTTTGTTAAGTAAAGACATAATTTAAAAAATAATTTTTTATTACTATATCCTAAAAAATGAACACTTTAATGCCACAAATATAGCAACAAAAACTAGTTCGTCCTTTTGAGAAAGGTTGATTGGCTTCTAACGCTGACACTTTGAACTGTGGACAGGTAAGAACGTGGGCAGGGACCAGTTCTTTGTAATCGTTGGCTCAGGGATGTGTGTGTGTGTGTGTGTGTGTGTGTGTGTGTGTGTGTGTAAGTAAAGGAAAGTGGTATAGAAGCCTAAGCCCTGTGACTAGAGAGGGAAAAGGAAGTGTTCCTTTACCCCAGATATTTTTTTGGATGAATCCAGAGATTCTTTACTTCCCTATATCACTTAGGCTTTCTGTGGATTAACTAGTTTTCTTCAAAAGTACAAATATCCCATGGGAAGGCTCCATCAGGAAATCTGGCCTAAGTGCTACTGTGTATACAGCCTCCAGGAAGGTGTTTGTACAGGTGAAATCTGGTTGGGTTAAATGTCAAGGGCATGTGTGGGTACAGGAGGGAGGGAAGGGACTGGCTGTGACTGAGCCTCACTGTGTGTCAGGTACTATGCTTGGGCTTTTCCACGTGTGTTAACTCATTAAATTTTGCCCAAGACATAGAGAGCCGCTGCTTCTTATCTCCGTTTTCCAGATGAGAAAGCTGAAGCCAAGAAAGACACAATGTGTGTCTGAGGCCGCATAACCAGTGAGGGAGCCAACGTTTATATCCAGATCTGTCTGAACCTAAGACCAGAGCTTCGGTTTCTCTGGTGCATCAAAGCGCAAAAATGTTTGAGACTCTGTTGTCAGCCACACCCAGGCCCAGGGAAGGAATGTGGAGAACTGGTCTGGTCCAGGTTCCACCCTTAAGTCACTTAAAACAACTTTTTAGGAAATTGTAGTAGAAGACACATAACATAAAATTTACGATTTGAACCATTTAAATGTGTGCAGTTCAGAACACTGAAGTGTGCGAAATTCGGTAGCATTTAGCGTATTCACAGTGTTGCGCAGCCATCACCTCCATCTAGTTCCGGTACCCATTCAACAGTCACTCCCCACTCCTCCTCCCCCAGCCCCTGGCAACCACCAATCCACTTTTTATGTCTGGACATTTCCTATAAGTGGAATCATACGAGATGTGGCCTTTTGTGACTGGCGGCTTTTATTTAGCACGATGTTTTCAAGGCTCCTCCACGTTGCAGCAGGCACCAGTACCTCATCTCTTTGCGTGGCTGGATAATGTTCCATTGTATGGATATGCTACAGTTTGCTCATCCATTTATCAGTTGATGAACATTTAGGTTATTCCTACCTTTTGGCTATGGAGAATAGTGCTGCTATGAATATCCTGGTCCAGGTTTTTGTCTGAACACTTGTTCTCAATTGTGTGTGTGTGTACATACTAAGACTGGAATTGCTGGGTCATATAATAATTCTGCGTTTAATTCATTGAAGACCAGCCAAACTGTTCTCCACGGCAGCTGCGTCATTATACATTTCCACCAGCAGTATATGAAGTTTCTGATTTCTCCACCTTTTTGCCAACAGCTTATTTTCATTTTTGTAGGCATCCTAGTGGGTGTGAAAAGTTATCTCATTATAAGTTTTGTTTGCATTTTTAAAATCAGGGGTCCCCAACCCCTGAGCCAAGGACTAGTAGCCTCCGTGGCTGCTTAGAAACCAGGCCGCACAGCAGGAGATGAGCAGCGGGAAGTTTCATCTGTATTTGCAGCCGTTCTCCAGTGCCAGCATCATCACCTCGGCTCCCCATCAGATCGGCAGGTATTAGATTCTCATAGGAGTAACAGACCCTGGTACCAAAAAAGGCTGGGGACCGCTGTTGTAAATGACTAATGATGATCTCCTTTGCCCCATAACTCTTCAGGGGGCCTCAAGCAGGTCTCTCTCACTCTCTCCATTGCTTCAGTTTCCTCAGGTCTAAATTAGGATACTAGGGTTGTTGTGAGGATGAAACAAGTGAAACAACTTAGCATGCATGCCAGGCACATAGTAGGGGCTCTAAGTTCATCTCAGGTAGCCACAGCCTGCACTTGCTCAGCTAGGGGAGAGGCTGGCCACTGCAGGGACCTTCCTGGCTCCAACCAGCTGGGACTCTGCGGGTTAAATTAGAGCTGCTCCCCTCTGCCGGACAGTCCCCATCCCCTCCACAGCCTCCGACACCCTGTACTCCTCAGGGAACCATGACTCTTCAGAGGCTGGGCCAGGACGGATTTCCATTCAACCCAGAAGATATTTATAGAGTGTAACAGAGGCCCCGAGACCCTTTTTCTATTTCTGTGCTTGCTCCCGGCCCTCTGCGCTTTCTCTTCTGTGTGTGTGTGTGTGTGTGTGTGTTCTCTGCAGACTGCTCACAGTTACTGCACGCAGAAGTACCTGGAAGTTGACACCCAAGGTGGCCCTTAGACAATGGCTGGGGTACAGGTGAGAGCAGGCCCAGCTCCCTAACCTTAGATGAGGACAGCCCTGAGGTGTCACTTACACTGGGGACAGAGGAGAGGGAAGGGGATGCCCCCACTGCTCTGTTCAACAGAAGACAGGTTCTCCAGACTGCGCTCTGTCTGGCTGTGAAGGGGCTTCATAAGTAATTTGCTCCTGATGTTGGTTTACTTTCTGTGAATGATTTTAATTAAGAAAAAACAAAAGTAAATTCAAGCCCATCTCTCTGCATTCCCTGCTCACTTTCCTTCCACTCTGTTTTCCTGAGCAAGAGAAGAGTGAAGGTCCTGCCAACGATGACTGCCCAAGGTAAAGACCCCATCCCATGTGCTGTGGTGTAAACAGGGTACCAGTTGCTACCGTGCCTGGTCTTCCCGCCATCTGAGCTCCCAGAGGCAGATGGAGAATGGGTGCCTTAGGCTCCCATGGGACCTGTACCCCTTTGTGATAAAGCCCTTTCACCCCCTTCCATTGACCTGTACCCCTTTGTGATAAAGCCCTTTCACCCCCTTCCCGAATGACCAACAACTACCAGACCCCCGGGGAGTCAGTACTGTCTCAGAAGAAGCCAGGCGGTCACTCTGAGAGTATATTGGGGGTGGTTAAGAGCACAGACTCAAGGCAGACTGCCTGGAATCAAACCCTAGCTCTGCTTTTTACAAGCTGAGTCACTCTGAGAAAGTTACTTACCCACCTGGTGCCTCAGTTCCCCCATCTGTAAGGGGGGACAATGATACCATTGGCGTCTTAGGCTTGTTGTGAGAATCGATTGAGATAACATCCATAAGGCAGATAGAACACTGCCTTACATGCAGTAGACCCCCGTCACCCACAGGGGCATACGTTCCAAGAACTCCAGTGGATGCCCGAAGCTAAGGATGGTACCAAGCCCTGTAGACACTATGTTTTTTCCTATATGTACTTACCGATGATAACGTTTAATTTATAAATTAGGCACAGTAGGAGATTAACAACAAAAATGATAACATAGAACAATTATAACAATATACTGTGATAGAAGTTGTGAGTGAGACATTATTCAGGAATAAGGGTTACCTGAACATACGCCCTGCGGTATTGTGACAGTCGATCTGATAACTAGTAAGTGACTAATGGGCGTGCGGCGCACACAGCGTGGAGACTCCGGACAAAAGGATGATTCACATCCCGGGTGGGACAGAATGGGATGGAGCAAGATTTCATCATGCTACTCAGAATGACATGCAATTTAAAACGTGATCTGTTTATTTCTGGAATTTTCCATTTAATGTTTTGGACCACGATTGCCTGTAGGTAACTGAAACTGCAGAAAGCGAAACCACAGATAGAGGGGGACCACTGCAGCAGGAGCTCTACAGGTGCTGGTTATTATTATTATGACAGTCATGAAAGGAGGGCCCAGGCCCAGCTAAGACTCCTCCTGAGTTAGGAGTCGCCCAGGATCCCCTGACAGAGATCCTGAGTCTGGACACACTCTCCCAGACAGATGTCTTTGGACTCCTCTGTGTTCCCGGGTTGCAAGATAAAGGCTTCTGCCTTCCTCTTTCCCCAGACCTCCTTTCCTTGGCTTGCATCTCTGCCTGCTCAGGGTGCCTGGTGGCTCTGGGAGTCAGACTGGGGCCTGGAGGGGCTGGTCCCAGGAACACCACCCTGGACTCTGTCTACAGGCCTCATGGTGGTGGTGGCAGAGGGAGTGGGGTCACGGCTGACTCAGTGTCCTGCACCTGTGAATAAGCCAGCTCTGCTGCTACCTGGCTGTGTGATCTTGCCCAGCTCCCTCCCCTGATCCTGGCAACAGTATGAACATTGATGAAACATAGCCTCATTTGACCCTCAAACTCACCCGTGATTGTGGTCCTCATTATACATACTCAGAAGCAGAGGCAACAAGAGGTGAGCAATCGTAATAGGAACAGAGACTTGGTCAGGGAGGGGCTGGGCAGTGAAGACTTCTCCCTGTGTGTGATGACAGGAGCGGAATTCACTGGGTGTTTCCCCTGTTCCAGGCACGTGCTGTTAAGGTGAGAAGCCTGAGGCCACAAGCTGGTGGAGCTGGAACCAGAACCAGGCCTGTTTAGATGCAGGTCCAGGGCCGGACTCTTGATATGATGATATAAGGGCCAGGAGGGGGCGGGGGGCTGAGAAGATGCAGCTGGGAGGCCTTGCCACCCAGAAGGCAGGGGGCTGTGTTTTTCCCATCACAGGGGGGACTCCCTGAATCAGGGACTAATCTCCTCAGATGGGAGACTTTCTTCCTGGGAACTTTGTTAAGTTTCTATTATAGAAGCTTTCAAACATACACATGAGTAGAGAATAAAACATAACAAACATCCATACACCTATTTCCAGACTCAGCAGCTGTCATTCGTGGCCAGTCTGGTGTTATCAAGCCCCATCCTCTCCCTGGCCTGCACCTTTAGATTGTTTTGAAGCATACCTCACAGCATATCATTTCAGATATTTCTGAATGTGCATCTAGAGATAAAGACTCTTCTTTAAGAAAGAGAAAAAAGCAACACCTTAAGTATAGACTTTTGCAAAGCCTAAGACTTGCTTCTTCTGTCCTTCCTATATCCAACTCAGGCAACCCCCCATTGCTCTAGGTTTGAGGTTTCCTTCTGCTTCCACTTCCAGGGCCCGAGAATGGCTCGGATGGGGGAGGGGCAGCTCAGTGTGCGGCAGGCTGACTTTGGCCAAGACCTTCCCCTGCCATTGGAGGGCGATGGGGGAGGTGACATCTGAGGTCAGCTTGGCACTCTCCCTGATGCACGTGGCTCTTGGCTCTACTTTCACGCCACAGTCCTTGGGGACTGTCCCCTTCATGGCCCTCAGGTGCAGTGTTAGTCTCACTCAGTTCACAGCGGGCCTGCAGGCATCACTGGCATTTCTTATTTTGTCTGTGTTTATTCCTTTTCATCCCCTTTCCACACCCTCCCCTTCTCCTCTCAGTATTTGATGCCTCCCTTCCTGTTTGTACGTTTCCTACAAATAGGGATTGCTGTTTCGTAAACATTTTTTCTTTTTTACTTTGGTGAATGTCATTGTGTGATAGATCTCCTGCACAACACACTGTCTAGCTTTGTCGCTTCAAATTGCTTCATCGCACTCCATGACGTGCAGCCCCACCAGCTACTGCCCACTCCTCCCACCATGAGTGAGCTGCATGCTCCTTCCTCCTGGCTGGTAGGGACCCAGGTGAGATTCCAGGATGTAATCAGGGATGGAGTTGCTGGGTCACAGGACACACTGGTGTTTCATTTCACTAAGGATAGCCAAGGTGAGTGGGTGCCTAGCCTACATCTCCTGAGCAAAGGGCTTCTGTGTCCCCACATCCCTGCCAGCGCTGGGCTCTGTCCAGCTTTCGCATTTTTGCCCCCCTACTCTGAAGTGACGACTAATTGTCAGCACTTCTCATGCTTTTTAGCTTTTAGAGTCTTGCCTTCTTAAACTGCCTCTTCATATCTCCTGTCCATTTCGGGGTAGGGTTGCTGTCTTCTTATTGTTCTGCGGATGTTCCTTGTATTATCTAGTCTAGATACTAATCCTCTGCTGGTTTTGACATGGCAAGCACCCGC
Organism: Cynopterus sphinx; assembly: GCA_030015415.1. NCBI lineage: Eukaryota > Metazoa > Chordata > Mammalia > Chiroptera > Pteropodidae > Cynopterus > Cynopterus sphinx. Next base: position 48,037,256 of record CM057386.1, on the reverse strand, counting down.
CGTCATTCTGTCATCTTCAAGCACTTTGAAACCTAATGCCTCTCCCTCCTGCCTGCCACCCGGCTCCTTTCTGAGTGGATGGCACAGGTGAGGCCCTTCTCACTGTCTCTGCCCTTTCGGTAAATGCCAGGCGTCCAGGACAGGGTACAGCCTGCACCAGGAACTTACTCTTAGCATGGGTCACAGGCATGGGGGAGGGAGAGACTGGCCAGGGCAGGATAGCAGCTGCCCCAGAGCCCTGTCTCTACCCCTCGGGTGCCCTTGCCCCGGGCAGGTCTGGGCCCAACTGGTCAAGGTTCCTTCGTTTCACACACACCCACATTAGGCTGGATCATGGTGTTAGACCTGGGGCCTCCGACTTGACTAAGACCCTGCCCCTGGCCTCAAAAACTCCAGCTCAGTGTGGGGAAGCACATCCACTGACCAGGGTGGTAGCTAGGCCTCAGAGAGAGGGCACTGTAGGACATAGCTTGGACCACTGTTGTCACTGGTCAGAGAGGGCTTCCCGGAGGCGGTGCCTTCAGTCTGGGCCTTGGAGAAAGCATGAGCGAGCATTCTGCGGGCCTCAGCAAGGTCATAGTTAAAACTCTGATTGGGAAGAGGGGTGGAGCTTTTCTTCTTCAATTCCAGGGAACTTGGTTTCTAGGTCTTCTTTTTTCGTAAAGTTGAGGGGTCTTTGCCCATGGCTTTCCTTCTAAACAGAGGCCAGGGGGCATCACAGGAAAGAGGAGGATGGCTCGGGGGCTAGCAAACCTGCCTTTTAGCCTTACCCTCCGAGCGACCTTGGGTAAGTCCCTTTTCCTCTCTGGATCTCAGTGCCCCTGTGTGGACTATGAGGGCATAGGGTGAAGAAAAGCTCCCCAGGACCCTCTGCAATCTCCAGGAATGATGCCAGCATGGCAGCAGCGGATGTCTTACCCTTTTTGCCCCTTCACATCCTTTAAGGGACAAGGGTATTGTGGGCACAGTGTCCATGCCCCCAGGCCCTCCCTGCCTGTCTGTTCTGTAAAGCCCCTCTCTGATGGCCCCAGGGCAGGCTTGGCTTAGTTCTCAGCGTTGGCTCTCAGAGCCTTTCTGGACTTTCCTCACAACAGCTCTTGTGAGTTCAGCGGATCCTATGTGTCTTCCACTGTGCTTGGTGCTTTACACCCATGGCCTCACCTACTTCTCACAAATCTGGGAGGTGGGGACTATTATTTTTCCCATTTTGCAGATGATACTGAGGGGCTCAGAGAGAGTAAGCCACCTGCCCTAGGTCATACAGTTTATATGTGGCAGGACAAGGATTTTATCCCAGCTTGCCTTCTGCAGAGTCCCCATGCCCCCATGGGTCCTCCTTTTCCTAAATCCCCGTATTCTTTGGCTAAGCCCACTCCCTAGTTTTCCTTGATTCCAGACACCTCACATAGGCACCTCCACCTTTCTCAAATTCATTCCTATTTTCCCCTCTGCCACCCCCACGCCACCCCCTTTATTGCTGGAGCCCTGTTGGCCCCTCCTGAGCCTCTCTTTGTTTCTCTGTATCTCCCTGGCGCGTGCTCTGGGGCTGGATGCCCACATGAAGCCAGGGGGATCCCTGAGGTTCCTCATTTAGCCCCAACCCTGCAGCACATGCCGGCTCTGATGGCCTTGGGTGGAGGCTCTGGGCCTCTCATCCTGGGGAGTCACCCCCTTTCCTGAGGTTGAGGAGGGTCAGCCATGGAGGAGGTCACCCTCTAGGGCCCAGAGGGTCTGAAGACCTGGGCCCCAGCAATTGGCCTGGCATGTGCCAGATGTGGCCAGGCTGAAGGGTACGTGCGTGTCTTGCTTGAAGCTGCTGGGTTATCAGAGGGGAGTGAGGGGGCTGGGACACCCCGTCTCCTGGGATGTGCAGAGACTCATGCCACCTGGGGGTGTGTGTGCACTCATGTATGTGCTGGCTGTGCTAGCCCAGGGCATTGCAGGCTGGCCCCAGAGGAGGATGGTGGGAATTCTGGGTTTAACACTCAACTCTCCTGCATTTAATAAACTCAGCACAGTGCCTGGACCCAGCGGAAGACTCTGACCTGTCTTCCCTGTTATTATTTTTATAGTTAGGAGCCTAAATCACATTTTCTGTCCTCCTGGGTAAAGTCTGTTTTCCACATGAAACCCCAGCTGGTGGAGAGCTGGGAGTGAGTGCGTAAAGGGAGCACTGGGCTGGGAGTGCAGTGGTCCAGGCCAAGCCCTGACTGGCCTCTCTTCCAGCTGCAAAGCTGCTCCACCTCTGAGCCTCATCTTCCACCCATCCACGAGGGCCAATATCACCAGGGAGGGTTGCTCTGAGTCTGAAATGAAACCCAGGGTGTGCCAGCGGTGTGTAAATGTCACGGGACCACATAAATGAGGGTGGTGCTGCTGGTCGGCATCTTTTACTTTCACTGAGTGCAGAGCCCGCGTCAGGAAGGGTGACGGATGGACCCCAGACTCGATTTGTTAAGGATTTAGCCCATGCCCTTGAAAACAGTCTGGGTTGCCTGGAAGATGGCAGGGTGAGGTTTCCTGGGTACATGAATAGTGAATGACTATATGAAGAGACGTCCATCGATGCAGGTGCTGAGGTAGAAGGCTGCCTCCCACTGAGAGGTCATGGGGGGCTGGACAAGGTGACATTTGAGGTGACTTCCCACTACTGGTCCTTTCCAGGTTCTGTGACTTAAATGGAGTCCTGTGTCCTTTCTAAGAGCTTTTTGCTCCAAGCCTCCCTGTGACAGGTGCTGGGCTGGGCACTGCCTTCTATGCCCACATGGCCCTGCCCTCAGGGGTTCCTGGGTCAAGGTATGGGGAGAACCCACAGCTAGCAGGACCTACATGATGGACCAGGGGTGAGGCAGGGGAGGGGAGAATATCCTTTAGGAGGTCAAAAAGCTGGGTGTGTCAGGGGGATGGTGGGTGGGGACACTGCCAACTCATTGTGGATCAGCCTGGAAGGCTTCCTGGAGGAATTGGTATTAAATCCAAGTAGGAGAGCCACTGGGCTGCTCCCTGGTCCCAGCCATCACAGACTTGTGATTACTGGGATGCACCTGCCCTCTGCTTGTCCCACCATGCCTAGTCCATGACTCTGAAGGGCAGGAGCAAGGGGGTACCCTGCTGTGGGGGCAGAGAGACTCCAGCCCAGATGAGCATAGGAACTCCTGAGCCTTCAGGTTTCAGTTCTTGCTGGCCCACTTGGGCAGTTTCTTGGGAAGCTGGGGTTTCCAGGTATGGTTCTGACACTGCCTGACCTTGACCGGTTCTAATCTCTCAGAACCCGTTTCCTTTCCTGCAAACAGGTGGTTGGTGCTAGGACTCTGGAAGGGGTCTTCTGGGAACTGCCTGATCAGCCCAGCCTGAGATCTTGTGCCCTGGGGTGAGCTGAGGTGTGTGTGTGTGTGTGTGTGTGTGTGTGAGAGAGAGAGAGAGAGAGAGAGAGAGAGAGACAGACTGCTCTCTCCAGCTGCCACCTCCTGGAGGGCCTTTTGGGGTCTGGAAAGAATCCCCAGCAAAGGTCAGTCCTTGGCATCTACCCCCTCTCCAGGTCCCCCTGCCCCATTTTGTCTTCTCAGTGTTACATTCCACAGAGGAAAGTGATCCCTCACTCAAGGCCTGAGGATTACAGGCTAGAGAGAAGTCTGTGTTGCCCTGGGAACGCTTACTTAGTCCTTTCCCACTGGTGCCCCCCTCCTTCTGCTGAAGGGCAGCATGGGATGATGACCCTGGCACACCCCAGTCTGAGGGAGCGGCAGGGCCTCTGGGGTTGAGGGGGCTTCCTTCCCTCTCCCTTTCCTGGGGGTCAGTGACTCCAGAGTGCGGTGAACGCTGTTGAGCTCCTAATGGGTCCCCTGAAGATGTGGCTAGGGGCTAGGCCCTGGGATCTCCACGTGCCTGGGCTCATTTGCCCCCTCACTTCTGCCCTGAACCCCCTCCCGGGCTGAAGCCTACCCCCATCCCTACTAAGCTGGGGATTTCCGCAGGCTGAGCCAACCGCCTGACCCTAATTATGGCACCTTCATCCTGTTGGGGTTAAGCTCCTGGTGGCCTTCCCTGCCCCCACCCCGGAAACCAGGCCTGGAGTCAGAGATTCAGGAGGCTCAAGACTTCTAGGCCCCTTCTGGGAAGGGCTGTTGGCCATTGTTCCTTCTGGGGGCCCTGGGGGTGGGGTGGGGAGGCAGCTTGTCCTGGGGGTCATGGAGGACAGGTTAAGATGTCCAGGGAGTGCTGCGGGGTGGAGGGAGCTGTTTCTCTAGAGGCCCTTCAGGACAGGGAGAGTCCTGGGGAGCTGTCCTCTGTAGGGCAGGGAAATCTGAAGTTGAAAAATTCCTGAGAAGCTCCTTCCCTCTGACCTTGAGAGGCCCCGTTCCCAACCTTGGTTTCATGTAGAATTACCTATAAAGATTTAAAAAATACCCATACCTCACCCCCACTTGAACTAATTTTGATTCCATCACCCAGGGATGGGGCAAGTCTCTTCTTAAAAAAATTGTCCCCAGGTGATGCTCATGTACAACCATTTTGAGAATCACCTCTCTGTCCAATGCCCCTTGCTGCACTAGAGGAGACTGATGCTCAGCCATCAGAAGCCCCCGAGGGACGCCAATCTGTTAGCTGGGCAAGACTGGATTGGAACTAGGGGCTTTTAGCTCCCATGGTAGGACACTTTCTCTGTCCTTTAGAGGCTTGCTGCGTATCCCATTATGTCATCACTTGGACACTTAGGAGCTGTGGGACCCTGAGTAAGTTGCTTACCCCTATGTGCCTGGCTTCCCTGCTGTGATAATAGGCCCTAGTGATAATAATTGAATGAGATGGTGCATATAAGACGTCAGCAGCGCTTGAGGGAAGGGTAGCCATTGTCCTTATGCCTCCTGCCTGGGCCAGGGCAGGGTCTGAGCAGAAATCTCCTTTATCATCCTGCTCATCAGGTAGGTGGAAGACTCAGGACAAGAGCTGCTCTCAGGTGGAGTGGGAAGTGGCTATCCTGCAGGTTCCTTGAGCCCTTAGAGGAAGTTGGGAGGTGAAAGAATGGTGATGAGAAGAATGGCTCGCTCACCAGACCCCAGGCCTTTCCTGTTGGGTGGTGTCACTGGCCCCAGTCTTGCAGCTCCAGGAATGGCCACCAGGTGCCACCCTCAGCTCAGACTTGAAATGAAGGCGCCACAGAAGCTGGGTGGGGAAAAGGGGGAAGACACCTGAGGCTGCTGGGGTGGCTGTTCATTTCCTCAGGAAGGTGATTTGCAGAGGTTCCTTTGCTTTTAGAATTCTGCTTCTCTTGCTGACAAGAAATCACAAGTCAGCAGGTTCTTTGTCGGCACCTGCTGCACACAGTGGGTAAGGATCTTATTGGACGTCTACTCTGTGCCAGACCCTGTGCACACAGTAGGCCACTCTATGTTCTCAACAACCCTGTGTAGTAGGTATGATTGTTAGTTCCATGGAACAGATAAGGAAACCGAGGCTCATACTGCTTATGTGTTGGGCCCAAGGTCAACCAGCTGGACAAGGCTTGAGGGCTATCTAAGAGCCCAGATTCTTTCTCCTACACCAGGTTGACTTTCAGAGAGTTCTAGGATAGGAAACTTGCAATAGGCTTCCCACCATGTTGGGAGAGAATGGGCAGGTGGCAACCCTGCCTGGCTCTGCTAATCAGGAGCTAGTAAATAGCTCAAACGGGCTATGTTGCCAGTGGACAGAGGAGGGAGCTGTGCTCTCTGGGGTGGGTGGAAGTAGGCTTTTGGTGCATTCTGGATGTTGGGCATGGGCAGGCTACAGACACAGCGGTGATGACAGGCACTCTCTACCTGCCCATCAGCTCCTCTACACAAACTCCCCACTCCAGAGTTATTTCAGTTTCCTCATCAGACTTTGTTCCTTCAACACTCTGTCCCCACCTCTGCCCCTGCTGGACTCTTAGCTGACCACTTCTCAGAACAGTTACTAAAATGGACAAGACAAGTCACCCCCCACCCACAACCATCCCACCTTAAGCCTAGACCGTCAGTCTCTAAAAATTTTTGACTATGCCCCCAGAAATAAAAAATTTGTTAAGCATGCACCTGTAATAGAAGTATTTTTTTCATACTTTTTAACCTTGTAAAACACACATTAAATAAAAAAAAAAGATGAAATAAAAAAGATGTCTTGATATTTTCCTGAGGCACCCCTCCACCCATGCTTACACAGTGCTGTGAGACCCAACTGCTCCAGTAGATGGGAGGGTGGAGTCAGTCCAACCCCACTCAGTATGGACGTGTGGTCAGCGTCCCAGAGCATCTTTGCCCACCCCTTCACGCCCAAGCAACGGAAGGGAGAAACTTCAGGGAGAGCAGATGGTAGTGTGAGCAGACAGGACACATAAGCAGGGCCTTGTCTGGGGAGAGATCCAGATGATCTGAACAAGAAGCATGTTTTTGTTTTAGACCCTGATGCTGGAAGTTTTGTGATCACTTTTTATCCTGTCCCAGGACATACAGAACCACAACACTGTGTCCCAGGTAGTATCTGATTTCATGTACTCAAGGTAGTTCTATTTCATTTCCAATAGTTCAAAACATCATCCCCCCATCCTGGCAGTTGGGGAAGATTCCCACTACCACACACATTTGGGACAGGAAGGGCAGAGCCCAGGTGGAGAGGCCCTTGGTGTCCCTCCTCAGGGGCTTCATCCTCCACTGCCCCTCCTGGGTCAGAGGACCCTGTGTCCCCCTGGGCATGTCCTCCTACAAGGCCCAGCCCTTAGGGGCCCTCATAAATATGGCTTACAAGAGAGGAGGGGTTAGACAGCATCTGGGGCACAGAAGGGAGCCCCTCTAAGAGGCCCCCTTACTTGGGGAAGTCTCAAGAGAAGCCCCTTCCCTCCAACTCCGGAACGGGCGCTGGAGAAGGACCAAATGGCTTGTGAAGGCATCTGTCTGCTCCCAGGGTGGCTGCCAGGGCAGCAGCCATGATGGCTGGGCGGTGTGGGTGCCTTTGTGTGCAGTGACTGAGTGTCTGTTTCTTCAGTCACTGGGCACTTGTTCTGTGGGGTGAGGGGTGTGGGGGTGGGGGCATAGCCTGTGGCTGGGCACCTACGTGAGGCTGGGCACGAACAGCCTCACCCACCAGTCCTACTCCTGCCAGGTACAACCAGCTACAGTGACTGTCCGCCGTCGGCCTCCTCCCTTCCCTGGGCATGGCCAGGCCAGGGGGCAAATGACTTGGCGGGCACCTCCCCTTGCTTGGACCCACTGTGGCAGGGCCTGTTCACCTGGGGCACAGGCAGGGCTCCCAGCTAGATGGCTGCTCTGCCAAAACCCTTCCCCGCTCCTCACCAGGGGGATGGGGTGGCGAGACTGGGGAGGGGACACAGGCAGAGCGGCCCTACCCTACCCACGCTCTCCCAGACTGTGGATGGGTAGGGGAGCGCAGAGTGGGCTGAAGGAAGGACGAGTTCCTCTGTTTGGGGCCAGGAAATAATCTCCATGCAAATGAGATGCAAACTCCCTAATGAGTTTGCAATTAGGAGCCGAGGCTGTCATGCCCGGGCAGTGCCTGCGAATTTATGAATGGGCCTGCCTGGGGGTGGGGCGGCGCGCTGGCCCGCCCCCACACTTCCCTGAGCTGCGCCTGCGACATGCCGCGCCGCACGTTGCTGCCTCCCGTCCCCGCGGCGACCTGGCCCGCGGCCAGCCGGTCAGCTGCTTCGGTTGGGGCTTGGGAGGCTGCCGGCCAGAGTCCCCGCCACGCCGCCGGCAGGCAACGCGTCTGGCCGGCGACACGCCTCCTGGGGCCCTGCGGGGGCTCTCGGCCCTGGCGCCTCCTTCCCCGGTTTTGGAAGGGGTCCCTGAAGCAGGAGGCAGCGAGTTAGCCTTCAGGCCGTTTCCCTTAAGGTGGGCAGCCCTGGGAGGTCGCTGGCCCCAGGAAGCGGGTGGGCCCCCGACTTGGGGGGTGGTGGTGGTGGCAATGACCTTGGGTGGGATGGAAGTCCAGTCCTCACTGGGTGTCCTGGGTCTCCTAGGGGCCTAGGGGCAAGTGGTCCCAGGAACCGTGGGAATACCAGAATCCGTGGCTGCTCAAGTTCCTTACATGAAATGGTGCAGCCTGCGCGTAGAAAGCACACACACGCCCCTGGATGTTTTACATCACCTCTCCATTACTTACAATACCTACTACACTGTAAGGGCTATGTAAGTAGTTGGGGTACTGTTTGTTTAGGTTAAAATGATAAGAAAAAAGTCTACATGTTTAGAGCAACCATCATAAGCCTAACCACTGTCAGAACAAGGTAACATTTTTTAAGGAATATTTTCCATTTAAGGTTGATTGAGATGAAGGGCCAGAGGGCAGACCAAATGTGTAGGAGAGGGACTAACTACCCCATCCCAGAACCCTCTGCACCTCCCCATTTCTTCTCATGCCAGTTCCCACCTGCCTAACCTCAGAAGGTCTGTTTCACCGCCCAAAGACACCCGTTCTTTCCTGCAGGGCCACCCCAGTTTGTCTGGGCCTTGCTCTGACCTAGGGCCAAAGACTGGGTCTCCTGCATGGGTGGGTTTGCTCCAGGAAGGCTTTGAGACCTACTAGGCCACAGACCCTATTCCCCTCCCTTCGCCTATTGCTTTCAGAGTAAATTAATTACCTCCAATTAAAGTATCTTGTTCTCTGTTCCCTCCCGGGCCTCAAGCTCAGCCCCTGGGAGCTCTTTCCCCTGGCTGGGTCTGGAAGGGGGCCTGGCCAGTAAAGTAGAAGTCAGTGCATCAGTGAATGGAGCAGGGGGAGGAAGGGGAGGAAGACCGCAGTGCTATTTACTTCTTGGGAGTGGTCTGGGAAGCCAGATCCTTTGCTTTTGTTGGGGTCTGGGGACTTGGGTCGTTATGGGGTCTGTGAAGGTCAGGAGTAAGGGCTAAGGGCTGCCTTTGGAGGTAAAACTTGGGCAAAGGGTCGGTGAGGATGCTGAGACCCTGAGGGCAACCCTTTTCAGGAGGAGCAACTTATAGAACAGGAAGTTCTAGAAGTTGCCAGTCCTTGGTAGCACCTGCTGCCTCCCTTATCCAACACACCAGGAGAGACCCCAGATGCCTGGGGCTTCTGCTGGATCCCTCCTCTCTCTAATTTCAGCACCTCCTGCTGCAGCAGTGAGAAGAGTTTCATTCTTTTCCTCCTGCCTCTTGGTGGCCCTGAGGCACAGACCCTAGGGCTAAGCATGGTCCGCCCACCCTGGCACCGCCCTGGCACCGGCCTGGCCCACGTGTGAGACGTGATTGGGAGGATGCCTAGTGGCTGGAGTCAGGGTGATGGGTTGTTGACCCAGGTCTCACCTCTGGCAGAGCTGGCCTCTCCTGACACATGGCAGAACCACACCAGGCTGTGACTCAGGGCCCCTACCCCACCTTGAGCCCCACCATGCCAAGGACTTGGGCTTGGCCCATCCTCGTGTATGCGGGGTGGGAGTGAGGACAGAACTTTGTCAGATGAAGACTTCTCTCTGGAGTCCCTTTCTCTCCCAGCCCTGAGGAGCCGGGTCATGACAGAAAAGTCCAGGGCTTCCAGTCCCAGCTCTTCCTCCTAGTCCACCACCCCAATAGAGGGTGAGGTGAGACCTCCCTGGCACCTGGCAGAGCACAGCAGCCATCAGAGTCAGTGGGTGTATGAGCCATCCAGGTCTGGGACAGGGCTCCGCACACAGGAAGGGCTGCCCCCGGGGTATCTGCCATCTTGGCCTGCCCTCCTCAGCCCACTGAGAGCAGCTCTAAAGTCACCTCCAGGAAGGTTCCAGCATGCCTCCCTTATGTGTGGCCAGCTGGCCACCTTTCTCAGGGGGCTCCTAAGTTTCAGCTGTCCCTGTCTGCAGACTTGTGAATGCATCTGCAGGAGTGTCCTTTCCTGCAGTTCGCGGTGGCCGGCAGAGGGCGCAACCCCGAAGGCGCCAGGGAGCGGGCAGAAAGGCGAATCCGCTTCCCCAGACCCAGGCGCTGCGGGGAGCCCAGCTCCTGGGTCTGTTTGTGAGAAATGCATGTGACCCAGGACGCCTTCCTTTCTGGGGAGCTCGACCTCACCTGTCAGCAGACGGCTAGAGGTTAGACCACAGACTGAACCGGGAGGCCGTCCTGGAGGTGAACCCAGGTGACCCTGGGCAAGCAGACAACGAGGGAGCTGCCCCTCCCAGCAGCAGAGCGGGGAAGGGGCCCTGGAGGTCGCCAGCTTCCCTCCTCTGACCCTGGGAGGAGCTGCATAGGACAGCCAGGGTCCCACCCTGTGAGAAGGGCTGCTGTGGACATCTGGGGCACATCTGGCGTCCTGGCAGGACGAGGGGGCTGGTCTGTTTGGGATCCTCCAGGGACAGAAGGTCCACCCCTTAGTGGCCTGTCACCATTACACTCCTGGGGAGCTCTCTACGAACAGGTGCACAGGGCACAAACCCACAGTCTGGGGAGGTCCCTCCTGACACCCTTTCCTTAGGACGTTGCTCACGGGGGCTTGGGCGGCAGCAGCCTGGGTCACCTGGAGGGCTGTCCCGGGCGTGCCTGGTGAAGTGCTGGCCTTCCTTTTCCTTCCTTTTGTGGACAGGCCGGGCAATGGGCTCTGGGGTCCAACTGCCCGTGCCCCCTCCGCCAGGTGGCCAGGAGAGAGGGGTGTGGGGGGCAGCTAGGCTGCCGTGCTTCTCGGGGACCCGGCACCCTGAAAGGCGTGGTGGGACATGGCTCGACGTTGGGTCACTTCGCACTAGAGCCTGAGCCTGGGGCCGGGGCCGGGACGGGGTCAGCAGCAGCCGTTCTTTCCTGAGTCTGGGTCCAGGCTCTCGTGGACGGGAGAGCACAGCGCGAAAGCCCCTGGGTCGGCGCGGTTCCAAGGCGCCCGGCCAGGGCGCAGGGGAACGGCCGGGATGGCCTTGCAGGGGGAGCACCGGCGCGCGGGGGGGGGGGGTGGAGGGGGCGGCGCTGCCCCCCCGGCCAGGCCCGGGCCCCTCTTCCCCAGCTGCCCCTCGCCCGCCGGCCGCGGCCCCTCCTCTCGAGCGGGGCGCCGCCTCCCCCCTCCCCTCCCCTCCCCTCCGCTCCCCTCCCACCGCGCGCTGCAGCTGCTGCCGACGGACCGTTCTGCACGTAGCGAATGGAGGCGACGCGCGCGGGAGGCCCCGAGTGCGCGCGCGCGGGGCCGGGGACGCGCGGGCGGGGCGGGGGGGGCGCGGGCGCGCGCCTCTGGGTGCGCGGAGGCTGCGGCTGCCCGGGCCGGGCTCTCCGCGGCGTCCCCGCTCCCGCAGCGCCCCCGCCCCCAGCCAGGCGCCTCGCCCTCGTCCGCCCCGGAGCGCGGTTCCCTGCGCGCAGTCGGCGCGTCGCGTGGCTGGGCGCTGCAGGGCATCGCGTGTCCCCCACCGTCTCAGCCCCGGGTCACCCCACTCAGCCCCTCTCCCTGCCACGCCGGGGCCGCAGACCAGGCCTCTCCTGGCGCCCAGGGCTGGGCACGGGGCCGGGGGCAGGACCGGCAAAGGGGTGTCGCGGAGAATGGGGTGCCGTTCGGAAGGGAGCTGGTGGTCAGTGGCTGGTGGGGGGGGTGCAGGTGGCTGAGGGTCCTTTGTCGCCTGTTAACTTGAACTTGCCGGAGTTTGACCTCTCTGAGCCTGGGTTTCCTGTCTACTGTGAGTACAGGTTCCACCTAGTAGGCGCAGTTGAGGGTTAAAATGCCCCATGTACTGGAGGCAGATGCTCAGCAAGAGCGAAAGCTTTTTTTATTATTGTGGGTACGGACTGGCTGAAAGGCTGAGGGCACTTCTCTCAGCTTTGTTTGTACGGATGGAGTGCATTCGGATTCCAGAGCTGACGGCCCCTTGAAATTGGAGGTGGGTTTTGAGAAAACTGTAGAGAAACCAGTGATATGTCATACTTCTGTCATCATTCAAGAATGAACCATTTCACACTAGTTTTCCAGACATTAATATCTAAGACCTTAAAAAGAGACATTTTGGATGGAAATCACTAGTTGGAATTACACACTTTTCCTGCCTTCTTAATCAGAGGTTACAGGACTTGTGAGTCTTTATGACTCAGAGCTGTGGTTACAAGTGTCTTGGTTGTAATACAGTGAAAATCCAAGGTTTTGTTTGGACCCACACTAAAGACCCATGCCATGATGGCTACATTTTCGTAGTTCTTGTGTCTACATTTCATAGTTCATCACTTCATCAGCCCCCTCCCTATTAGCTGTTCCTTCCGCTACCATCACTGCCTGCCTCAGACAGACCACCATCCCACTTCATTCTTCTCACTTTGTTTCTATTCTGCTGTGGGCTGAGAAATCAGAAGATCACATCTGTTAGAAGTTGTGGAAAACGAGATCTTTTGAACTTGACAAACTATATTAAAATTTATTTGCAGAAATAAACATGCAAAAAGAGCTTGGAAAATTCTGAAAAAGGCATTATAAGGGACAACCAGAGCTACTAAAATGTTGTGTAAAGCTCCAGCAATAAAACTGTTGGGTACTGGCAAAAGAACAGACAGACAGATCAAAGGAACAGAATAGAGTACAGACACACACCCTTGAACAAATGAAAATTAAACATATGACAAAATGACATCTTAGGTGAGAGGAGAAAAGATGGGTTATTCAATCAAACTGGACAACTGTTCAGCTGTTTAGGAGAAAAAATAAAACCAGCTCTCCACTTCATTCCTTATTCTGAAATAAGTCCCAGATGCATCAAATGTTAAAATGTAAGTGGGAGATCATAAACCTACTAGAAGGAAGCATTAACGAAACAATTTTAAATATATATTCTTGAATCGGAGAAAGTATGACACAAAACATAGGAGTCACAAAGGGAAAGCTTTTTAAAACTTGGCTACATAAAAATGTAATATCTAAAATCTGAAGACAAACCAGAAAAAAATAGTTTCGATGTATGTGACAGATGAGTTCTTGTAAGTCAGTAAGGGGAAAAAATGCAAATAGAAAGCTAGGGAAAGCTCATGAATAGAAAAGGGAATACAAATGGCTAACTGGTGAAAATGTCCACCCAGCATGCAAGAAATCAAAATTAAGAAACGATACGGTTCTCTTTTCTCCGATCTGATTGACAACAACTAAAATGAGGATGTGAACACAGGCATCCTCAGAGTTAGTTGGAACACAGTTGCACCTGTGATGGGGGTTGGTGCTATATATGAGAAGAATTAATTCACAAACTGTTGGTTCAGAGGTTTCATATCTAGTAATTCATCAGATACGGTGTCACAAATGTCACAAGTGTTCAAAATATAGGTACAAGTGTGTTCATTGCAATTTTGTTCCCAAATCTGAAAAACTGGAAGCAATGTCAAGTTCATCAATGGGGGACTGATGTGCTAAGTTAAGGGATGTCTGAACACTAAAGTAGTATTCAGCAGTTAAAAAGAAGGACGTCCAGCTTTATGCCTTGAGATTCACTAAGTGGAAAAGCAAATGGCAGAACTTTGCTTAGAAGCCGCTAGTCAACAAAGGGTGTGACTGCCAGGCATTCCACAGAGCCTGTTAGGGACCCAGAAACTCGGGTGGCCTCAGAACAACTGGGTCAAGAAGCCTGGGGCTGGGACTCAGCAGTATGTTTTAACATTCTCTTTAGGGCAGTGGTCTCTAACCTTTCTGGCACCACTTCTCCTATGAGAATCTAGTGCTGAATGATCTGAGGTGGAGCCGAGGTGGTGATGCCAGTGCTGGGGAGAGGCTGCAAATACAGATGAAGCTACTCCCTGGCCCGGTGCTCACCTCCTGCTATGCAGCCTGGTGTCTTACAGGCAAGGGACAGGTACCAGTCTGCAAACTGAGGATTGAGGACCCCTGTCCTACGGGATTCTGACATGTCACATTTTGAAGTACTGGTGAGAAGTATGTCATTATTTGTATAAAAAATGGATGTAAATCTGTTGGCCCTCTGCTTGAAAAATTTCAGAGATTCACTCTGAGAAGAATGAGATGGGGCTGAGGTGAACTTTCCTTTTCACTTTATTTGCTTATGAACTTTTTGGACTTTTTACTCTGAGAATACACTACTTTGATTTCTTTTAAAAAGTAGTTAATAAATGAGCTATCTGAAAGGAGAAACAAAGTGTAGTATATACATACAAGGGAATATTATTCAGTCTTGAAAAGGAAGGAAATTCTGACGCAGACTATGACATGGACAAACCTCGAGGATGTTATGCTGAGTGAATTAGTCAGACATAAAACAATACCGTCTGACTCCGCTTGAATGAGGTACGAAATTGAAATTCGTATCAACAGAAAGTAGAATGGTGGTTTCCAGGAACTGGGTAGGGGGAGGGGAGAATGAGGAGTGATTGTTTAAAGGGTACAGAGTTTCAGTTGGGAAGATGAAAGTACTTCTGGAGATGGATTGGAGGTGATAGTTGTGCAACAATGTGAATTACTTAATGTCACTGAAATGTGCACTTAAAAATTACTAAGATGGTGAATTTTATGTTCTGTGTATTTCACCACAATTAAAAAAAAAAGAGAAGGAAGGAAGGAAGGAAGAAAGGAAGGAAAGAAAGAAAGAAAAAGAAAGAAAGGAAGGAAGGAAGGAAGGAAGGAAGGAAGGAAGGAAGGAAGGAAGGAAGAAAGAAAGAAAAAGAAAGAAAGAAAGAAAGGAAGGAAGGAAGGAAGGAAGGAAGGAAGGAAGGAAGGAAGGAAGGAAGGAAGGAAGGAAGGAAGGAAGAAAGAAATTAGAAAGAAAAAGCTACCTGCCCCAAAAGGTCTGTAAAGTAGGAATTTCAGTTGACTGAGCCAGCAGTCCGTGGGAGACTTCCTCTAGATTACAGAGTTGAACTTGAGGGTTGGACGGAAAACTCTTTTTGCTGCGGAGCTGGGTTGTTGCAAGTCTTGGTGTCTAAGAGAGCGCATCCTAGCCCACCCAATGGGAAACATACCTAATGAGTTCACCAACTTGAGAGATGGCATAGGCTGGCAACAGGACAGATAGAGTTGTTTGGGTGGAGAAATGTGCTAGGTTTTGTTGGGGAAGCCGGGTCACTTATTGCCTCTTGCTGGCTGTCCACATGGGTCAGAGCTCTGGAGAGAGTGTGGTGAGCCCAGTGGCCTGGGGGGAGGTGGCTCTTGTAGGGAGAGGAGGGAGAGAGGGCAGGATGAGCAGAAACTGGCAAGGTAGGGCATGGTTTGTTGAGGACAAGTCTGTGCTCAGACATCTGGCTGGAGCAAAAACTGTACTTGAAAGAGGGATGATGCTAGGGTGGGGGTTGAGAAGGGAGAAGGTACTGGCCAAGATGGGCCTAGTGCAGCCAACTGGCTGAGGCCCAGGGGCAGAAGAAGGCACGCGGGCTTCCACCAGTTCTAACACCAGCTGGGGGAGAGGGCTCCTAAACAAGAGGCCAAGGGGATTCTCCAGGCGGTCCATTCTGGCCTGGCGCACATCTGCCTGTGCACTCTAGACCCTCCCTCCCCAGATACCAGGAGTCCGGCTCTGCCAGGAATCAAGTGTTTGTGGGGTGGAAACTTGTGGCCAAGGAGGAGCCCAGAGGTGGGGAGGTCCTACCGCCAACGAAGAGAAGTGAGAGAAAATCGGGAGAATCTTCTGAACTTCTGGGGGTTTTCTAGTACTATGATGGGAGACATCGAGGAGGAGACTCCAGCACTGAGATTGGAGGCTTCCTGCCTACACCCCCACTCCCAGGGCCAGCTCAGGCTGGGCACTTAGCCTACACCCATTTAGCAAGCTCCTTTCAGTCCCTGGCCTCAGGCAGCTCACAGTCTGACTGGGAGAGAGGCCACCCTGACTCGGGCATAGTGGGTGTCGACCACAAGCCTGGCTGGCTTAGTCCAGGGCTGGGTCTATCTTGGCTCTGCAATAGTCGCAGACCCTCAATCCCCACCCCTGGACGGCGGGGTTGATATCTCAGGGCACTGTCAGCCATGGTGATGCCCGATTCTCGGTGCTAGGCGGGGAGCCACACTCTGATCCTGCTGGCGTGGATGTGGGGCTGTCAGTAGAACAAGGAGGGCCCAGGAGTCTTTCTTTTCACTGTGGCCACGCCAGCCCCAGCTGCATGGCCCTGTGGATCATTTCCCTGAAAAAAGTGTGAGAGGTGGGGAGGAGAAAGGAAGGGGTGAGGGGAGAAGACTGTGGAGAACTCTGCTCCTGGTGTAGAAAGGTGATTAAGGGTTTGAGGAGGGGCTCACCCTTAATCACCCATTCAGCCCATTTCCTGCTTCCTTCACTGCCAAATGTATTCACTCCAGGGTGGGATGACCCATTGGGGCAAGAGGCCTTCCCTCTTTTCTAATTTGGGGGTGGGAGGTGAAGGGGCTAGTGTGCAGGATAAGGATGAGCTGATAGGGTTTGGGATCCACTTCTTGTGCTGATTTGGACTCATGGAGCCTGCCTAGTCTGGCCTCCCAGGCCACTGATGCCCAGGCTTGTCTGCCCTGCCCCATGCTTAAGTGCGGATCTAGGGGACACTGGACATGTAGACCCCCCCCAGGTGAGGGCAGCCAGATGTGAGATGATGATGTCAGAGAATGCTGGCTCTCTCAGCTGGACTCCTACCCCACCAGGCCCTGGTAGGCCCTTCACACACATCCTGCGGGTCCTCCCTGCCCTCCAGATGATTTAGCATGGGAGTCTGGAGCTAGACTGTGGGAGGGACCACCCAGAGGGGCAAGCAGGCTGCTCAAGGAGGGTGCTCCTGTCAGTGAGTGTAATTGTCCTCTCTTAGGATGGGGATTTGTTTACCCCTCCCACCTCTAACCAGTCTGAAAACCCCGAATGATGTAGACGGTGGGTGAGTCACCTCTTGCAGAGTTAAAGGAGATCCAGTTCCTTTTGATGGGAAGACACAGCCTCTGCCTGCATTCATGGAAATCCACAGTCTGAGGGGAGACCCAGCGTGGCCCTCAGGGAGGCACCACTTGCTAGGGAAAAGCCATGAGCTCCCAGTTTCTTTCCTCCTCGGAATGTTATTCTTCCTTTCCAGCCCCATCCTTTGCCTTCATGGAGGTTTTCTACCCAAGGAAGGATTGGGTGGTGGTGTGGGGGGAGGGATGGTGGGTGTCAGAGCTTTTGGCTGGCTCTGCCACTTCCTCCTGCTGACTTCAAGCCTGTTCACTGTGTCTGCATCAAGCCTGTGAAGCCTGAGTGAAAGGGCTCCAGGACAGGAGACCGAGTCAGGGTGACTCACGGGTGGACTGGACCACCTTCCTCCTGATAGAAGTGCCCTGTGTGCCAGGGACAGGGAAAGAAGGGGCATCAGCTGACCCCCAGTCCCTGCCGCCTGCTCCTGTGCCCTGGGGCCGCACATGCGTGTGGGAGAGCATGTGCAGCTTGAAGCCCATGTCCTAGCACGGAGTAAAGCATGGAGCAAGAGGTAGATGTCTGGAAGCCAGATGTGACCCAGCTGTTCAGGGCAGCGAGCCCAGCCACCCCCATACCAGATGTGGTGGCACTTCTGTCTCTCTCCACCCTCTCTATCTCACAGGCTCTTAGAAGGCACTTCTGGGGTAGATCCCTGGCCAAGCCCAACCAAGGATTCTCTCTCCTGCTCTGGGGGCAGGGGCTGTCCCTGAGGGGGTGAGGACAGGGCCCCCCACATTCACACGTGCCCACCTTGAGCTTAAGCCTGATTGCTCATGGGTACATAGGCCTCAGACAAAGAGCTCTGAGGGCATAGGCCAAGTCTGCCCCATCAGAGCAGAGGGCCTGAGAGAAGACAGTGTCAGCACACGAGTGCAGAGTGTCACTCAAGCAGGTGTTTCCTCAGAACGGACATGCCAAGTTGGGACTCCCTGAGAGCAGAGGCTGAGTCTCCCCGTAACACTGTGACTTCCTTAAGGCAAATGTCAATACAACTTCCCTGTCGGGAAACCCGAGGGCAAACCTTTCTTTCCTTTCAGACTGGGGCTCGCTGAGGGCAGGGGTATGTGTCCCATCGGCTCAGGGTCCCTGTGGGGGCAGGGCTGGATCTGGCCTTCCAGGCTGCTTCCTCCAGACTCCCTAGAGCTAAGGTCTGTGGCAGCTCCCTTCCTTGTCTTGCTCGGCTCTCTCCCCATTCCTTGAGGCTTCCTGTGTCTCCTGTTGGTCTCTCCTGTGGTCACTTCACTCTCAGTGGCTGGGAAGGCAGCAGATTCCCAGCATTTTTGACATGGCTGGTGACTCAGCCCCCTCGGCCTTTCTCCTACCACCCCCACCTCCCCCCAGCCACCACTACCTCAGGCCCACATCACTGTGGGGAAACCCTTCTGCTTCTTTCCTTCTCCAATGTCTCTGCCCATCTTCCCTGTCCTCCTGGTCAGGCTGGTCCCCTCCCTGCCTACCCCCCTATTCCATAATCTTAATCCACTAGCAGAGATCATGTGTGTCACACATGTGGCTTCATTTTATCTTCACACTTCTAAGATATAAATAGGGAATGTGATTTCCATTTGACAAGTGGGGAAATTGGGGCCCAGAAAGGTTGAGGAACTGCTCAAGGTCACACAGCTCCTGGGAAGCAGACTGGGCCCGGGAGCAGGTCCTGACTATGCACATGTGCCCGACCAGGTAGCCCAGCACAGTGGCTTTCTCAGCTTCTGCTCTCAGGGAGCCCCAGCGTGGGGTGTCCATGTCTGAGGGAGCACCTGCTTCAGTGAGCTCTGTGCTCTTGTGTGCTGCCACCTTTCCTGTCTTTCTTCGGACCCTCTAATCTGATGAGAGAGAAGTGGCCTCTGCCCTCAGCCCATCCTCCTTGGCCCCCGTGTAGGCACCGATAGTTGTCCTGGGAAGAGGACAGAGAGAACCCAGTGCTCGTGGAGGGTTAAATGACCGTACGTGGGCTGAGCCAGCCATGACATCGGGGCTACCTGGCAGAGCGTGCTAGTTGCTTGCAACTGAGCCTGAGTGTCAGGGGATGGAGCCGCCTTGTGGGTTTTGTCCGAGCGAGGGGAGGCTGGGATGGTGGGTTCGACCAGCCAGACAAGAGGACATTTTAATCACTAGACAGAAGGGCGCTTTGAGCTCTGCTAGGGGAAGATAGCAGCACCTTCCCCATGTGAGGCACCTGCTACCGCACTTCCTCACGTCACTGTGCTTGTTTTCAGACAAGAAAACATGATCCAGAGAGGAACTTCACTTGACTCAGAGCAAGAAGTTCCCAGTCTTGGGCCCATGTCTGTCAGACCCCACACACATCGTTCCCGTGGGGTAGGAGGGTGGACATTGATTGCCCAGTCCTACCTTTGTCCTGTTGAATAGTGGTTGGTTCTTGACTCAGCCTGCCTGGGTTTGAATCCTGACTCTGTCCCTTCCAGCTGTGTGGTAGTGGGTAAATTACACAACCTCTCTGTGCCTCTGTTTCCCCATGTATTAAATAGGTATAATGTAATACTAGTAATATAATTGATATTTGTGAACTGGTGACACCTCAACCCTCTCAGTCCAAGAGGATAAGAATAGTTGAGAGTTGGGACTTGGGAAGACGAGGTTAAGGTCTCTGGGGATGGAATATCCCCCAGGGGGCATACAGGACCCGCTCAGGCCCCTCCTTAGGAGTTGGGGAGGAGCAGGAAGCCTTGCTCACCACTGGTCCCATCCATCTCAGGCCTCCAGTCCCTTCCCCACTGCAGAGTGTGGGCATGTGGGCTCCTGGCACGTACCAGGTGATAAGGGCCACCCAGCAGGCAGGACGTGGACTACGTGAGGGGCCAGTGGAGGCGGCTGCTTTGGCTGGCAGCTGCCTGCCCAGCTCAAAGGGCCAAGGCCGGGAGGCTGGGCTGTGGGGTCCATTGTCTGCTTGCCGCCCCCCTTCTGGCATACACAGGCTCAGCAGCAGCCGGCTGCAAGCTCTTGGCAGAAGCTGGGTCCTGCTCCCCCCACGCAGGCACGCCCTGGCCTGCACGTCCTCGCCTGGGCCTCCAGCCACTATGGTGCTCTGTGCTGAGCTGGCCACCGCCGCTGCTGGCCTGTAGGGGGCACTGCTTGGGCACATGGGAAGTCCTTGCAGGGCGAACCAGGGCCTAGGGGCCTCATCTTGGGGTTGTGAGGGTCAGTCCACCAGAGGAGGACAGACCCAGAAGAGGGCAGAGGAAAGATGGTCCGCTGGGCAGGGCGCTGGGGCAAGGAGACTGCCGAGATGTGGCCTTGAAGAGTTATTGATGTCCATGTCCAATTGATGAACTGTGTGACCTCGGGCCTCTTCTCTCAGCTCTCAGTTTTCTTAGCTGTACTGCAAAGGCTGGAGAAGACCCATCTCCAGGGTCAATATTCTGTGATTCGTGGCACCCTTGCTCTTCATGGCTGAGCTCAACCCCAGTTGAGACCAGTGGACAAGATGAAGCATGTCGTGATCTGTGTTTCCCTCTCCCTTTATCTATCAAAGTGGGGTGCGGGCTGGGGTCCCTGCAGCCCAATGCCCTTGGGAGTCATTGAGGTGAGGCCAACAGCTCACTTACCCCTCAGAGCCCCTAGCCCCAGGCCACCCAGGGCCAGAGCTGTGGCCTCTGATCAACAGTTTAAAAATAGTCCCATGGGCTCTTCTCCCACAGGAATGGTGTTTGTGTTGGCATCTGTGCCCCCTCTGGTCCTGCCAACTTCCACAGCATGTGACATTGTCAGGGGACTATAGGTGTGAAAACATCAGCCAAGGCGCTTGTGGGGCTCTGACTCCAGGTGAGGGCATAGTACAGGACTCAGAGGCAGCTGGCAGGACCACTTGTGGCCACGGGGCTGCCACGGGGCTGGGGGTACGTGATGGGCAGGGTGAAGCCACTTGTGCAAGTAAGATGATGCGGCTGCAGGTGGGACTGTCAGGTGCTGGGCTAGGACTGCACGAGGCAGGGCTGTGCTGTCAAGTCATCCCTAGTTCTCAGATCCCACAGTCAGGATCAGGAAGTCACAGGATTGTGGAATCAAGGAATTCTAGACTTGAAAAGAACTCAAAGAGACATTTGCAGTCCGATCTCTGCCCAGACAGGAGAAAAATAGCAGCTCACTAGAGAATATTTATGGAGCTTATCCTGGGTGCCAGGCTCTCAGCTGGCAGCCGCTGAATTAATCTTCCCAGAAGCCCTCTGAGCCCAGCTCTGTTTTTTTTTTTTTTTTTTAATTTTATTTTTGAACAGAAGAAGAAACAAATGCACAGAGCAATTAGATAATTTTTTCCAAGATCGCTTTAAATTCACCTCTGTATGAGTCCCAGACCCACGCCCAGAATCATTACCTTGTCAGGGTCTGAGGCTATGGAGGTGGGAGCAGAGGCTCCGGCTCGGAGGTGTAGCCACTGGCTGGAGGTCACACTTAGGACTGCAGGATCCTTTTATTCCTGACTCTGTCCACAGCTCCACTTCAGGGCTCATGGGCAGCCAGAACCCACCCTTAGGCCACCTGGAATCACAGTGACTTTAATGTAAAATCATTTTTTCTCATTTGCTGCTCCAAGGAGACATGACAGCCTTCAGTTCCCCTCAGAAAGTCCCTTCTAATCCTTAGCAGTGGGCTCACCTATAATGTACCTTCCACCTCCACTTTTTGGGGGGAGTTTTAGGGAGGGCATCCCTGTGCATTAGCTCATCTAACTGCTGAGGATAGCACTGAGGTCAACTGTGAGCCTTTTCCCCAGGCAGGATGTGCCAGTTCCTTTCCCTTCCCTCTCAGGCCTGCATTTGCCCTCCATGTGGCCTCTGCTGCCCTGCCTGACCTCTTGCCAACTTCTTGTGACCAAAAGTGGACCTGCTGAGGGCCTGGCCTGACTTCAGTGGGACAGCAGGCTAAACCTTGGCCACCCCACCCTGCCAGTTCTCTCCACTGCTCTCTCCAAGGGTGTTTATGTTACTTGACCTTTAGGGTCCCCAGGGACTGGGGCTACTGTTCTGGGGTGAGGAGCCAGACAGAACTCTTTCCCTAAACTCATACAACAGGCCAGTCGATGGCAGCTCTTTGTTCCTTACACCCCAGGACAGGGTTTCGACATCAGCGATGATGAACACAGATGCTTTCTTGAGCACTTGCACTGTCACACACTTGAGAAGCACATCATAGGGTTTGGCTCCCTGAATTCTCGTGATAACCAGGTGAGGTGGCTTCCACTGTTATCTCTACTTCATAGGCGAGAAATTCCAGTCACAGAGAGGGGCTGCTGCCATGCTGAAGCTCACTTCCCATTTGAGTCGTGAGGCAGTAAACCCCCATTCCTAAAGCACAGATGGAAAAACCAAGAGTCGGACATGCACAGTGGGTCAGGTCAGCCATCCTGCTCTCCCCACACGCCCCAGGCTGGCTGGCTGTCACTTGAAACATTTCACAGGTTATTTCCTTCCCTTTGGACATCTCTCCTCATCTTACCCATTTATCTGATTCTCCCTCCTTGCATCCCTCCCTTCATTCTTTCCTTTTTATTCCATCCATCCATCCATCCATCCATCCATCCATCCATCCATCCATCCATCTCCAGCTACCCCCCAGCAGAACTCCTCATGGCCTTGCAGGGCAGCAGAATGAAGTGCTTGCTCCTATAAGGGATGTTTCTCTTTCAGGCACCCATCTGTCCCACCCCACCCTTTATCAGAGTTAAGTTTGTTTTACACAAGGTAGACATACATTGTTTTGCTCATGTATTTGAAGTCTGGAGGTAAATATTCCTGGGCTGGTTTGACAGCTGCACACTGTCTCCTTCTTTCTTATTGATCTGCAAGGTGTAGTTTCCATTTCCAAGGTCATGTCATTGCTCAAGATGGCTCCTGGAGCTCCAGCCAGCAGGAAGGAGGAAGAAAGAGCTGGAGAACATGCTCCTTCCCTTTAAGGAAACTTCCTGGAAATCATGCACTGCTTACATCTCACTGGTGAACATTGTCACAAGTCACACTTAGCTGAGAGGGAAGTTGGATAACAGAGTCTTTCTGTGGAGTCTTTCTTTCTATGGGGTCTGGCTGAAAACTGGGAAGAAGAGACAAATGGATGCTGGGAGACCATGTCCACCACAGGCCCTTGTTCCCTTTAGTTTGCAATTGGCAGAGGCCTGTGGGGCCTTCCAAACTCCCTTCCTCAAGCAACCTGGTTCCTCCCTTCTCTGAAGCCTCAGTTCTTCCCTGATATCGAGCTATTAATGGCAATAGCACAATGCCCAGGATGGGTGCCATTGGCTCTCGTCCACTCACTGCAGCTCCAGGCCACCACACTCATTGATTCTCGTGGTAGCCTGAGAGGCAGCTGGTCTTAGCCTCTATTAAGGGGATTGAGGCCCAGAGAGGTTGGACAACTTTTCTAAGAGCACCCAGCCGGGTTGTGACCCCAGTTCCTGTGTGTTCCTCTTTTTTCCTGTTGAGCCTTCTTTATAGGAGTGGATGCCCTTGGCCTTCTTAGGGTCTGACAAGAGGAACTGGAATGATCTGGGTCCCAGGAGTAGCCTGTCTGGGAGGAGAGGGCAGGCAGGGGTGTGATCTCAGTCTGCAGGTGTCTCCTCAGCACTTACTCAGTACCATGGTCAGTGAACACGTCTGAACAGGGTCTGCTGACGGGCTTGGGGATTTCTGCTGGCGCCAGAGCCACTGTAGCCACATCCTCCGATGCCACTTTGCCCAGCATGAACACCCTGGGGACAGGCACCCGGTGGGGAGGAAGGGCAGGGATAGTCTGCCTTCGCCACTTCCTCTTTTTCCCTTCCTCCCACCCTGTTGGGGGAGGGGGCAGCATGGACTGAAGCAGGGGCAGCTGGGCTGCTGGGTGGGGGGCGGGAGGAGGTTAGGGTATACGACCAGCTCTGAGGGAAAGGGACAAGACTCTGGGCTTCTCAGGCAGACCAGGGCCATCCAGGCCGTCCCCTTGCCTCTGAGATGGACAATCCTTGCTTGCTGCTGACCCCTAATGGTGAGGTCATTGCTCTGGCCTTAGGGTTCAGGGGACTGTGCTCTGCGTAAGCGCGGTCACAGCTGTGACATGAGGTTAGTAATGTTGCTGTAATATCTGCTCCCCAATCTCTAGCCAAGAGGAAAGGCTCATGAGCTGTGAGTCACAGCTGGCGGTCGACTGTGGGGCAGGCCACGTGCACGGGGCTCCGATGGCGATGTGCTGGGGATGGCTTGAGACCCAGACATAACCTCTGCCCTCTGGGAGTTCCCGCCGGAAATAGGTGATGAGTAGGAAGAAAGATGTGAGACTGGAAGCCCCTGCTCCCTGCCCATCTCCACCAGGAAGTCTTTCTTGATTAACTGCTTTGGAATTGTCCTGGGGTTGACCTTGAGCTCCCAGCTTTGGCAAAAAGGGCTTCTTTTTACTTTACCATCCCTCCAAGTCTTAGCACTGAGTACCTATGGGTACTGTCTTAGGGCCTAGGGTGTGGACAGGAATATGGTGGTTTCATTTAAGTCATTCATTCATTTACCAAATGTGCCAGGTGCTCAGGATACACTAGTGAACTCCACGGACTCAGTCTTGCTCTCATAGAGCCCGGAGAAGGAGAGACTCAAAGCAAATGGTCACACGAACATAAAATAATTAGAAACCGGGCATGGGGAGGGCAGGGCCTGGGGCTGGGGATGATGGTCAGGGGACTTCCTGTGGCTGGACCACTCCCGGTGGGGGCTGATCCCCCTGGCAGCCCTTCCTCCACCGACAAAGTTTCTGTGGGGAGATGGCTGGCCTGCACGGTGGCACCGTGCCCACCAATGGGGGCCGTGCCAAGTGTGATGTGATGTGTGCTGATCGCTTTCCCCTCCTCACTGAAGATGAGCGTCTGCTGCCCCCGCAGAACCGGGAGCCTGAGGTGATTCTCCCATCATGTCCAGGGGGTTTGGGGGAGATGTCAGAGTCGGTGAGGGTTTCCCTATGCAATGGGCAGAAGGGCCAGTCTAAAAGAGCCCCCAGCAAAGAGCAAGTCCTCCACCCCAAGTTAGTGGGGCTCCTGGGCACAGTCCAGGGTGTCAGTCCCCTCTGCCTCTCACTTGCCCTGCCACAATGGACAGAGGAGGTGGCCCATTGAACCTGTGGCTCCTCTCACCCTCCATGCTTTGGACCTCTCACTCCAAGACATGTTAGAGACATGTTGTCTTGCCCTCTTTTGCCCCATTCTGCCTGTTTCGGCCCCAGTTCCAGGAGAGAGAGAGCGAGAGGTCCTGGGGTGACAGTAGGTACAGAAGCAGAGATGCTTCTATTCCTCCAGAAATAACCAGTGCACATGGCTGCACTCCACCTCCCTATTCCTTCTGTGGGGCCCTGCTGTCTGAGATAGGGGCTGTGCTGGGCAGAGGAGTTTCAAAGTTGGGGCAGCTATGTATTTAAATATAGACTCTTAGGTCTATATGCGCCGTCCACAGAGACTCCAGTTCTCTAGGTCTGGAAGGATCTGAGGACTCTGCATTTAAAAAAGTTCCTCAGTGTTTGTGACATCAGTGGCCAAGGTTTCGCTCCACATTTGAGGGAGGAGCTCACATTCTGGAAGCAGGAAATCTTGAGTTCTGACCCCTGCTCCTCCTCTTGCTCTCTGAGCACTTAACTTTTGAGGCCTTGATGTTCTCATCTGCACAGTGGGACAACAAGACCTACCATGAAGACTAAATGGGTAAGTGCTGGTAAAGCGCCGGCACCAGGCCCAGCACATAGCAGGTACCCAATAAATAGTGCTCATTCTCGCGATTTGCCCAGGCTGTCTTCAAATGTAGCCGACTCATTCACTCTCTTGGCAGGGTTAGGGTCCCTTGTCCCTCCTACCACTTGGGGATCCTGGTGGGGTGAAAGAGGGGACTGAGAGGTTGGGAAGCTCCCCAGAGGCTGCTGCTGCTGTTGCTGGCAATGGGAAAGGTGAAAATCCCTCACCCCCGCTTAGTTCACAGAAACTCTCACCTCAGAAATAATAGTCGTAACCAAATAGCACTATGTGTTCAGGGTTTGTTCCATTGACTAATGCAATTCTAATGAGGAAATGTTATCCCATTTTATAGCTGAGGAAACTGGGGGCACAGAAGGGTTAAGGAAGCTGCTAAGGTCACACAGCCAGAGATTGGCAGGGCTGGGGCTTGAACTCAGGCAGCCTGGATCTGAACGACTGCCTCTCTCAGGCACAGGACCCCTGGGGGAGAGAAATGGGTTGCCTTTCCTTGACTTCCTCTGTGGATGATTCTGGAGTGAGGTTGTCTGTGTGGGAAGAGGCAGGTTCCATCACACCTCTTGGGGTCACCCAGATTCCAGCAGCTCTGCCCACCTTCCCCTGGACATCTCTGCTCCTCTCTGGTTGCCACCTCCACCCTGCTCCTCCTTCTCCCGCTCCCAGGTCAGTGTTCACTTTCTCCAGCTGTGAGCATCTGGACCCTCCAGGAGCTATCTCTGGGTCTGCCCAGGCCGCCTCTGCTCAGAGCCCAATGATGAGGGAGAGGTGAGGAGCCTCCATCTGAGCTCCAACTTGAGCCCATGGCCTGAGACCAGTGGCCTCTGTCCACCGCTTCCTCAATGCTCATGGGCTGGGGGTTGAGAGCACTGGCCCCGCTTAAGCTGCTGTTTATGACCTGGGAAATCACTCATCAGCCCCACCCTCAGCCTTAATGAAGGACAGAGCCCGCTAAGACACCCCGATTAACCACATCATCTGTTTCCCTTTAGTGGGAATAATGTGGCTGGCAAACAAGAGCCCAGAGGGGGATGCCTTGGGGTGGGCTCAGGGCTATTTTTCTCCTGGAAAATGACTTCCCACTCACTCTGACCTCTGTCCCTCAAGGCGAGAAGATGGCGGCCCCCAAAGGGCACAATTTTCTGTCCCATAGCAGCTAGCTTCTGCAGCAGGCTGGATGGGTTCATGGTGACTCAGAGGGGATGCAGCACCCTATTGAATACAGGCTTCCTGGAGATTTGGTAGGCCAGATGTCAGTGTCAACAAAGGTATCTGAGTACGGGAATGGGCAGGAGGTGAGGGTGGGAAAAGGGAAGCCAGTGGGTTGGTGAGGTCACTCTCGAGCAAACCACATATTCTTTCACTGATCCATGGGTTTACTGAGCACTTCCCGAGTGCCCAGCACTGATTGGGCACAGAGACATGTGAGGGAGAGACTCTTCCTGGAGGAGGTGTGGGCTTACTTTCGTTCAAGGAATTAACCCATTTTAGCTCCAGCTCTTTTTTGAGGTCAGCCCTCGAGGTCAGAACCCTGATGAGCGTGAGAGCTAGTGTGAACTCTGGAGCCTGGGTTGGGGCTATAGATTGGAGAGGGATTAAGTTGGAATCAGGAAGCAATAGGAATTGTTGGTAAAAAGGCTCAATGAACAAATGCTGAGATGGGGAAATCAGCGGGTAGTGTCAGGAACCTGTGGGGTAGCAGTATGGCTAGGTAGCAGCCTGGTGTATGGCTGAAGGGACCCCAGTCTGGTTTTCCTCCCACAAATATGTGAGTAATTACACAGCGTGCACATCGTCAGTGTCCACTTCTGCATCATGGCAGGCATCGCTAGCAAATCAGAACGCTGTCTCTGATTCAGAGTCCAGAAGCAGCCTCACGCTTTTTCTCGCACACTGGTCCGGGCCATCGCGACTAACTGATCAGAGCTGACTAATGAAATGAAAACTATTCACCACCCTGGATTAGAATTCATGCATGCACAAGGGTCTAAAGAGACCCCTAGGGAAAAAACAAAAAACAAAAAACAAAAACTCATCCAAAGGAGAGAGAAGGAGGACATAATCCTGGCCAAGTGACAGTAAGTCACTGTCAAAGGGCAAAGGCAGTTATAAGCCAGATGGTGATTGTCAGTGGGCTTGCTCTGGTCCAGCTATCTGGTAGACTCATATCTGCAAGAGGGAGTATGTGGGAAGAAAGAGAGAGAGAAGGAGAGAGAGAGAGAGAGAGAGAGAGAGAGAGAGAGAGAGAGAGAGAGAGAGGAGAGAGAGAGGAAGGAGGGAGGGAGGGTGAGCAAGCAGAGGGAGAGCCGGGAGTAGAATATAAGGCACCATATACCAGGATCTGTTGCGGAGGACAGAGTCCACTTTGGCGAGTTGCAATGGAAGGGATTTATTACAGAGAATAAAAGGCTACGGAACTATTGGGAGGGCCAAAGACATAGGCTTGAGGTTGAGCTTTCAAGAACAGCTCTCAAAGCCACACTGCAGAACTGGACCACCAACAGAGCCGCGGCCTCTTTGGTAATCATGAGGTCACCAGCTCCAGGACCACAGGCAGCACCGTGATCAGGAAGCTGCTCTTGCTGCTTGCTCCACACTGCACCTGCTGGGATCCACGCTAGTAGATGGATGTGCTGGTCCTGTGCTGGTCCTTGCCTCTTGAGCCCCTCTGCCAGCACTGCAGCGAAACAACCACAGCAGCAGCAGCAACAACAAAACAGATGCCACCCCTCCCCCTTGTTCCCAGAGGTAGCAGAAGCTACAGAAGCACAGCCTTCCAGATCCCATGCGAGTGTATCTGATTGACTAAATCTGAACTTAAATCTTGAATCCTAATGATAGGAAGGGATACTGGGAAATGTAGTTTTACAAAAACTTTCCCTGCCTCTGCAGTCTGGGAGGGCACCTAGCAAAGGGTGGAATGAACCTTGAGAGCCAGTCCACCGTGTCGGCTGCGCACTGTCTTCTAAACTTCTGCCAGATGCCAAGCACAAGCAGCTCTGTTTCTGGGTCCTCTCAGAGGGGAATGGAACGGGGAGATGAATTTTCTCCCCTTTACCACAGACCAGGAACAGTTTGTAGGACTTTGGAAGAAGTTGGGACAAGCAAATATTGGTTCTCAGGTTTTTATTTAACTACTGGCTAGATCCACCTTTGGAAATACTACTGTGAGCACCTACTGTGAGCCAGGCATGGTGCAGGGTGTTGGAAATACAGAGAGGAATGGACTACAGCCCTGATAGTTTTTTGTGGTTCCTCATCTAACCAAAGGAGAAATGTGGAAAGTAGATAATATAAGATGCCCATGGTGCTGAGCGTGCACAAAGGAGGATGGGTCCAGGACAGCGGGGGAATGTCCCAGGCGACGTGATATTTGAGCTGACTCCTGGAAGGCCCGAGGATGCTGGGAGGAGGTCTGAGTGAGAAACAAGGGTACAAATGAAAAAGATACCATAATCTCAGAGGGTGGGCCAGAAGGGATGTGGAAAGTGAAAGAAGACAGGGTTTGAGAAACAAAACCAGGGACTTCTCGGGGTCTGAGATTCAGCCTCCTCCTCCAGACCAGGCTGGGTGCTCCTGCACTAGGCACCTGCATCTGGCCAGCCCTGCAGTTTGTGCCCTGCTCTCCACAGGTGGCAGGATGGGGTTTGCTGCCTCGGCTAGTACAGACTGCTGGGAATGACTCACAGCTGAGGAGGGGCTGGAGGAGCCCTGGGCTGCTGCCTAGCCTGGAGGCTATGTGGAGGCCTCTCCCCCAAGGGTGGTGGCAGCAGAAGAAAGTAGCCCATGTGGGCAGGCAGCCCCATCACTCCACCCCAGGCCTCCAGACATCAGGGCCAGGCGCTCAGTCAGAGGGAGTCCGTGGAGCCCCCAAACCCCAGCACCCCTTGTGCTCTGCTTTCTGCCTATCCCTCCCTGCATCCCACTCTATCCTGATGCCAGTCTTCCCTGGCTTGGGGGGCTGGGGGGACCCGTGGTGGGGTCATTACAGGACACGGCCGCCTGAGGGTCAGACTGGAGGAGGCCCAGCTGTCAGCTGGAACCCATCAGAGGCCAAACCAAGCCCTGGCAGCAGGCAGGAGGGGGAGGGCGGCTAATGAGAAAGGTGTCCCTGCAAGCTGCAGTGGCAAGGCTTTTCTTAACCCTTCCCACTCCTGTCGCCAGGGCGTGTTCAGCATTTTTTATGGTGACAGGTGGCTCCAGGTCCCTGGTTCTTCAATCCAGGTTGGTGAGAATGGGATGGGGTTGATTTAATGGAGAGACCCTGTGTCTGCTTCAGGGATCCCCTAGTCTTAAGAGAGAAACAACATGGCCCCTGTTTCCAGAGGCAGCTCAGACTTGGTCTGAGTGGGGAGACGCAGCCCTGCCCTCAGCTCAAGGTCAGAGGTGGGGGAGGCTTTGCCTCCTCATCAAACTGAGAGATCAATATAATGGCACGACTTTTGACTTTCGAGGCGATTTTGTGAAGAACAAGCCATGTGAACACACGTGTTCTTGCTCTCTAACAACCCAGGACCGATGTGTCTGCAGATCCAGAGGGCTGTCGTTAGGGGACGGTTTCATCCAGGTTGCCCTCTTGGGGTCAGCTTCCCACCTCAGCCACCTGCTTTTCTGAGACCCCTCCGCACCCCCAAGTCACTCGGCAAGCAGATTCTTTTCAAGAGCTGGTTCAATTCCTTCTTTGGTATCCAGGAAACTTATGTAACTCACGGCTTTCAATTAACAATTAAAGTCGGTGAGCAAGAGTACAAAAGGAAACATGTCTACGTGCAACTGGCCCTCCTTCAGCGGTGTGGTTTAGATGTCTCTGATTTATTTTCCACAATTACCCGCTGGCCTTCTCCCAACTTCTCTCCCAGTTCTTTTGTAGGGCCTGCTGCTGGCTGGAGAAGCTGTCTAAGGACACCCATTCCTCTGCTGGGACCACCGAAGAGTTCGGGCCTCTTGGTTACTATTATCAAGATGCCCAGGGAGGGGCGGGGGGTGGCAGATTTGCATGCAGGGGGAGGAGGAAAGGTTCCGAAATGCTCAGGATGGTGCATTTGCAAGCCTTTGCTGTGCTTTTCAGCTTCAGGCAAGTCATTCCCACTCCTGGGCCTCAATTTCTTCATCTTTTAAATGGGTGCGCACCATCAGGTGAGGGGGTTCCTGGAGTCCCTTGCACTTGGACTTTGATCTTCCTGCCTGCTTGCTTTGGGCCGTCCTGACACCCTGTCATGACAATGGGTGGGTTAATCACTGACCAGCAGCCAACACGGTCAGCAAGTGTGAAGCTAGGCAACGTCATGCTGTTGGCCAAAGGGCTGCTGCCCCTTCTCCTCTAGCACTAGTCTGGCACTCCAGCACCTGAGGAGAGCGTGAGTCTCCAGGTCAGTGGAGCTGTTTCACCACATTTCCTGGACCCCTATGAGCTGGCCTCTGGGCTTCACTCTGCAGGGGCTCCCAGAACAGTGAGGTAGGTACCTAACTGGAGGCTTGAGGTGTGTGAGTGTTGTGACCATTGAATATTCACTGAACTCCTGCTCTGAGCCAGGTCCTGGGCTGGGCAGGGGTATGATGAACAGGCAGACGTTCCTTCTGGTGCTTAGAGGCATGCATGTGAGCTCTTATGTCTGTCTACCAAGTTCAAGCCCTGGTCTGACGCTCCCTTGGGTGCCACTCTTAGCATCTCTATGCCTCAGTTTCTCCATCTATAGAATGGAGTTACTTCTAGTAGTGCCTCGGCCACGGGTTGTGGTGAGGATTATATGAGTCAATGAATGTAAAGGGTTTAGAGCCCAGGGTGGGGTCATTACAACTTAGATTTTATGAGCACCAGCTCTGTGCCAGGAACTGTTGTAGCTTTTGGTGTAAACCAAATCCTGCTTCTGGCTTGGCTGAGGAATGAGGCTTCATGGGAGAGTTGGTGCCACAGTTTGGTTTGGGAGCTAAACACAATAGGTAGCAATGGGGGAGGGAAGTCTGGGAGGGGGAAACAGCATGAGCAAAGGCCTGGAGGCAGGAAGGCAAAAACACGTGTTGGGGGAACTCTGAAAGGACCACAGAGATTAAAGCATCAAGGAGATAAACTTGGAAAACGGGCCGAAGCCAGGGATCTCCTAGACCATAAAATGTGGCCTTAATTCTGTGGGCCAAGGGAGTAGGGGGTGCAGAGTGTCGTTGAGTGAGTGGATACTGCAGGGAGGTGAAGCTGCAGTTTAAATGAGATGGCAGGGTCAGTTTCCCCAGGTGAGCACAACAACATTAAGAATGGTCATAAGAAGCCTTTCATTTTGTGGATTATGCAGTCTAGTTGTCGCTGGACTATATGGGCGGGCGTTCCTTGTCTGATCACCATGGCAGCCCGGAGAGTAAGCTGAGCAGGGATTATCACCTCCACTTTACAGATAGGAGATTGAGGCTCATCCAAGGCCACCAGAAACTTGGTGGCAGAGCCGAGAGTGACATGAGTCCCATCCTGTGGTGGCCCAGGGGAATTGGACCGCTTTCCCAAGCTTCACCCTTGTGTCTTCTTGTCAGGTGGCTTCCGCCCCATCTTTAGGTCTTGGCAGGCTTGTAAGTATGTGTGTGTGTCGTGGGAGGGATGAGGGTGTCTGTGCAAGGAGTGCCCCACTCCAGCCCCGTTTCCCTGTTAGGCCAGAGCTGGGTCTACTGCACTTCTGGCCCAGTGCCAGGGGCCAGCCCACCTAGCACACAGTAGGTGGGCATCTAACTTCTTACTGGTCCTGAGGCAGTGGTGACTTACCTTGAGGGTGTCTGGGCCATTGCCAAGAGGTGTGGGGGCCAAGCAAGGCTTCACGGGGTTAGGATCGGCACATATATAGCTCTGCCCTTCTAGTAAACCCTTCGCCTCTCTAGAAGCCCCTAGCTGAGCAGTAGCAGTCAAGGAGAATGGGGAGAAGACTCTATTTGCTTTTCCTCTCCTGCCAGCTCCTTCGGTTCCTGCCCAGGGGCTGGGAGTCTGGCTGCTGGCCCCAATCTTAGCTCCTTCCTCTGCCTATTTCACTGACACCCCACTCCCTTTTGCATTGGGGGCTTCCTCCTCTGATGTTCACTTTCCAGGTCCTAAATTTCCTCAGCAGCGCCTCAGGGTGAGGAAGGAAATAGGCGAACCTCTAGCTTCCTGCCCCCTGTCCCCTGCCCTGTCCCTAGAACAGGGCAGGCTTGTCTACCTCTTAGGGGACCCAGCCCAGGGCCTTGCTTCTGTGCAGCCAAGTAGCATCTGTTAGTACTGTCTGCTGGGGCCCCACTCTTCAGGGGAGTCCAGGGACTGACAGTGAACCCATGGATGAGGTACGTCATAAGATCAGCCTGAGAGTAGCCCCAGCAGGGGTGAGGTCTTGAAGCAGGAGTGGAGGCAGTCAGGGACTTCCAGGGGTGCCCCCCCCCCCGCTGGAGCTGAGCCTGGAAGAATGTGGGGCTTGCATTAGGAAAGGGGACTATTCAGGGGATTCTTCCCAGAGGATGGGGAGCCAGCCTTACTTGGCTGTACGCAGCAATGAATTGAGGGGGAAGAGCAGAGGGACATGTGCATGCTTGCCCCAGCCAGCCCTGGGAGAGGTGTGCATCATGGCCCTACAGGCTGGGTGGTTATGGGCTGTTAATTTATTCATTCACTCATTCATTCACATTTATCCAGCACCTCCTCTGTGTCAGGTGCTGTGTTTGGGGCTGAAGTCTTGCTGGTGAGTAGGACAGATATGTTCCTTCTCTCCTAGAGCTCCTGGATTAGCTGGGAAGGCTGACGAGCAAACAGGCCACACAACACACTGTGCTCAGTGCCAGGAGAGACGAGATGCAAGGTCACTGAGAGCAGAGAGGGGGGCTTTGGCTTTCTATCTGGGTCAGGAATATAAGAAAGCTGCTGAAGGGAGGCGGAGCAGAAACCTTTGAGATGATGAGCGCTCTTGGAGGAGATGCCTGAAAGGAGAGGAAAGCATCCCAGAGCTGGGGGTTGGGTGGGTGGGTATTCCTTCCGAGGATGATGATCATGGCATGAGGCGGGTGGTGGAGGTGAGGGGCCGTGATAGCAGGGACCAGATCCCACAGGCTGAGCTGTGTGAAAGGAATTGTCTGGAGGGCACTGGGAAAACTGAAAGGTTTTAAGCAAGAGCTGGAGGGACCCTGAGGGAAGTCCTGTAGGAGGCTCAGCTCTAGGATGGAAGGAGTGCCTCTGGGACATGAACTCAGTGAAGGCAGGATGGTGGCCTTCTTGCTCTCACCCCACAGGCCCAGAGGGGCATGTTGTTGCCCAAGGCGTCCCCATTAAGGGAGGCCTGGACAGTGGCTGGTCTTCTTGCCCACAGAGTCCCTTACTCTGGCTGGGGTGCAGCCACTGTGATGGTGGCCCAGCTCTCTGGTCCCATTAAGGAGAGTTGAGGAGCCACATTCTGGGCAAAGGCTGCCAGGTTCCAGCGGGGAATCTCTTGGAGGGAGCAGGGAAGAGCCAGTTCTCAGAGAAAGAGCCCTCAGATTAATTCATTCATATTTGTATCCCCCATTGGGCTCCTTCCCTGCCCCAGGTGATTCATTTATTCTTTGATGGTAAAACACATGTGGTTCACATTGCCTGGGGATGAGGATTGTTGGGACAGAGATAGTTTGCCCCAGACCAAACTGAGCCTGTGATAGACGTGACCCCAGGGATGGGGGTGGAAATGAATGTCATGGTTGAGGCGACAGGTGGGCATGGGGTGGACTTCCAAGGCCGCTTCCCTGGAAGGTTGGGAGGTTGTGGAGCCCCAGTCTTTGAGGCTATACCCTGCACCTGAGCTCCTCTGCAGGCTGCTGCTTGTGTGGGCTGGGGGGGGGGTGGGATGCCAGTGATTGAGGAAGCTTTCTTCTCCCCCACTTCCCCACACAATTGGTCCTCCCAAGGGGAGAGGGTAATGGGAGGGCAGAGGAGGGCTCTTTGGCCAGGCCTCCAGTTCAGCCAGGCCTGGGAACCCTGCCCAAGGCGCCTGAGACAATGCTGGGAATGGAAGCTGGCCTGGCCAGAGGCAGGCCCGGGGAGGGGCATGAGCAGTGCCCACTCCATTCATAGTCCTGGCCCTGACACGGTGGCCCACAGCACCCTCCCCTTCACTTTTGGGCTCCCTGCCCCGTCCCAGGCTTCTGCCCACCCACCTCTTGGCACTACCAGCAATGCCACCCTCCCAGAAGGCCCTTCTCCTACCTGGCCTCTTCCTAAACCCCTGAGAGGAAGAGTGTGCTGTGAGAGTGTGGGTGTATACGGGCATCTGAGTCTGCCAGGTAGATGCGTGCGTGTGAGCATGTGCGTGTGTGTGAATGGCATATGAGTGGGTGTCTGTGTGCATGAGTGTTGGGATGTGTATGTACGTGAGTATCTGAGTGTCTGTGAGTGGATATATATGCGTGTGAGTGTACATGAAGTGCAAGTGAATGTGTGTCTGCGACTAGTGTGAGTCTATGCTAGGTGGGTGGGTGAGTAGAAGTGTGTATACATGTGTGAGTGTATCCATAAGTGGGTGTGCGAATGTGTGTGTGCATGTTTGTGAGTGCGTGTGTGAGAGTG
This sequence comes from Cynopterus sphinx, assembly GCA_030015415.1. Taxonomy (NCBI): domain Eukaryota; kingdom Metazoa; phylum Chordata; class Mammalia; order Chiroptera; family Pteropodidae; genus Cynopterus; species Cynopterus sphinx. Next base: position 48,002,198 of record CM057386.1, on the reverse strand, counting down.
GTGGGGAAGCAGGAGGAGTCAGAGGCTATGCCCACTCTCCCTGCCCCTCCCCTCCCCCAGCCATCCTTACTGCCCAGTGGGTGCCCTGACCATCATCCAAGAATGCATTCTGGGCATTTCTCAGGACAGCCCTCATTCATACGGTTTACTGCCCTGCCCTACTAGGCCTGTTCATTTTTCTGTCCCACATAGCCTAGTGTCCAGGATGGAAAATGCCATCGCATCTCTGGGAGCCTCTTTCTCTTGGGGGTAGAGGAGGCCACCACGTTCTCCCTACCTGGCCAGGCAGAGTGGGACTAGGGTCCGGGGAGGGGCCATTGCGAGTTCTGAGGAAGATGGACCTCACTCCCAGAGCTCGAGGTTGTGGGAAAAGACTTCCTTGTTCCCAGTCAGAGGCCTAGACTGGCTCTCCCTGGAGAGGACAGCAGGAGGGAGCTCTGGCCCACAGAACTGGGGTTTGGTTATTAAACCAAGTGGAAAGTTCAGTCTGCTTTCTGGCCAGCTTTTCTTCCTCCTCCCTTACTTCTCAAGGATAAGAGAAATACCCAGGAGGGGTTCCTTTCCACAGTGGCCAACTGGGGGAGGTGGGGCCCTGCCATTGGCTCAGGCCCCTGTCATTGCAGGCACACCCCCGGGCCTGGGGCCAGTTCCCCCCTCCAACAAGGGGGAGCGATTACATCAGCTGCTCTCTCTGTAGCTCTAGTTCTCTGGGAGAGGCCTCTGACCTGCTCTAAGAGAGGACCTGCCTATCCTGAAGGGGGGATGTCATCTCTGAGATGACCTTTGACTGTTTGTGACCCCTGCCAGACCTTGAAACCATGTTAGTAGCAGGGATCAGTTGGGGGTAGCATTATACCTGGTTTTGAATTCTCATCCAGCCATTTTCCAGCTGTGTGATCCTCTCTAGACCTCAGTTTCCCCTTCTCTAACTGGGGATGACAATAGTGCTCTCCACACAGGTGTGTTCTGGGGATCCAGTGAATTAATATCTGCAAAGGCCTTGTGCTTTATATTGCCCCACGTAAGTGCTGGTTAACTCCACACATCACTTTCTTATGGTAGCCAGTTAAGGAACAGGTGGATGGGTAGGTCACCAGCCCACGAACCCCTAGCTTCACGTCTCAGCACTCATCTCATCTGGCAATTAGCTGCTACCCTTCATGGAGCCAAGGAGTCTCTGACTCTGCTGCCTTCCTCAGCTTTGAAGTCCCACCCCTACCGGGAACTTCATCTCTTGGTGCAGAACATGGAGCCACCAGGACTCAGGAGAAAGTCTCTGTAAGCCCAACCTGTCTCCCAGCTGCTCTTCAGCCATGGCAGACATCCCCAGAAGGTGACCTGCAGGAGGAAGAGGTGCCCATGTGGCAGATCTCTCCCCAACGCCTTCTAGGTATTTGCTATTCCAGAGAGAGGACATGGTAGCTTCACTTGCTGTGCTGGAGACCTAGGCTTTGGTTTGAAGATAGAAAAGATTCACTCACGGGAACTTACTTGCCTTTCTGAGACAGTGATCCTGATCCCTGACCAGCCACTCATGCTGGGCTGGTATAGTCCTGTGGGGCAGCCCTCTCTGCTGCAGGGGTGGCGGAGGGATTCTCTGTCCTTCCAGCACTCCCGCACCTCCACCCCAGCTTCTTTCCCCTCCCCAGGTTCAGATCCCATTCCCTCACTACCCCACTCTTGCCATTCTCATTGCAGGTCTGGAGACAGGTGGCTTTGACCCTGGGCCTGAAGCCTGGCTTTTTGGAGCTCAGAATCCTCCAGCTCAGCTCTGCTATCACACATCATTGCGAGCACCTGCTCTGCCCTCCATCGTGCCTGGCACTGGTGGGGCAGCGATGGAAAAGTCTCAGATGCTCCTGGTCACCACAGAGCCCCCCGCAGTGGGAGAACATCCCTTAGAGAGAGTCCTGAGAGCCATGCAATTCCTTCCAACCACTCCCTTTTCTTCCTTCCCTCCTAAATATGAGTTACTTAGCCTCTCCACTGTAGCAGGCGTGTGCTAGGCCTGGCCATACATGAAGACTTACTCTGCTAGAAAGTTCAAAGGGAACCCTCTGAGGCCCACAGCTCTGCTCCCTGGGGACTCCCTAAGGCAGAGGGAGTCTCTATCATCAGCCTGTGGGCTTCTTGAGGGTAGGGCCTGAGCTGTCCCCCCCACTATTGATTCACTGCTTCATTCATTCACAGTCCTCAGGGGGTGAGTGACTGTGTGCTGGGCCCTTGCTCATTGGCCAGCCATGCGGATGCTGTCTAAACCCGCTCTCAGTGGAGGAAAAGAAGCTGGTTCTGGGAAAGGGGTTCCAGGAAGAGGGAGCAGCACATTCAAAGCCACGAAGCTGAGGGTTACTAGTGGCCAGCCCCGGGGTGATGTAGGAAAGGGCTTTGCAGTTGCCATGACTCATGGCAAAGCAAGGTCGGCCCCAGGAGACATGGAGAAAGGAGGTTTTGAGAATAGTTGGTTTCACTGCTGTGGCAGGAGAGAAAACCCAGGAGTGTGTCAAGGATCCTTCCCAAAGGAAGGCAGGAATTCTAAATTCTGCGAATTTCTGACTCATTGCTGGGGCAGGAGGGAGACGGGAGAAGGCTAGGCTGCCTGGTCTTCAGTTCCTGCCTACGAGAAGGCTGGTCAGCTCCCTCCCGAGAGGCTCCTCCCTTCCTGACTCTTCATCATGCCTGGCCAGATGGAAATGTGTCCTGGGGTCCTAGCTGTTACCAGTTCTCCCTTAGTCTAATCATAATCTCTCCTGCTGCATTCTTGCTTGTCCTTGGTGGAGACAACACAATTGGGGCCTGTTGCCTCCCTTTCGCATCCCCCCAGGCCCTGGAAGAAGCACCCTTCATCTCTTACCTGTCCCAGGTACTGTCCTGGGTCACTAGAGCTGGGTCCAGGGCATGGGTTTAGTTCCTGAAAGACAGTTTCATGCTCAGGCCCAGGCCAAGCCTTCACCTTGATCTCTAGGACCAACTGAGGTCTAGATCACACTGAAAAGGTGGAGGGGTCAGGGAAGTCCATGTTCTCTTCCTGACTTTCTTACCATGACTTTAACCTTTATTCCTGTCTCTGTCTCTTTTTCTCCCAGTCTCTCTCTCCATCTTTCTTTCTTCTTTTTCTCCTTCCTTCCTTCCTTCCTTCCTTCCTTCCTTCCTTCCTTCCTTCCTTCCTTCCTTCCTTCCTTTCTTCCTTCCTCCCTCCTTCCCTTCCCTTCCCTTTTCCTTCCCCTTTCCCTTTCTTTCTTTCTCTCTTCCTTTCTTCCTTTTTTTCATCCTGTCTTCATCTTCTTCCTTCCCAGTCTTCTTTGGTCTCTGCATCTCTCCCTCCCTCTAGGTCTCAGTCTCTGTCCCCATATCCTACTCTCTTTCCGATGGTTCCTGGTAGTGCCAGAGGATGAGAAGGTAAAGTTGTGGGGCTGCAGGCACGTCTGTGCCCAGCAGTGTGCAGGTGGCCTGGCAGGAGGCATGGTGCATGGTCACTCTCTTCCTTACCAGTGTCAGTGGAGATTCAGGTGACAAGGTCTCAGATCAGTAGCCTGGCTTCCATCTCAGGCTCTTTGGAGGAATTCATAATACAGGGCCAGGTACTGAAGCCTGAGCACTTCTCTGAGGGGTGGACCTTGCCCATCCAGTTGAGGGAAGGAAGAACAGGTAATAGTTGAACTTTAAGTCTCCCCTGCAAAGGTTCCACCTTCCAGCTGTCGCTGGGATTGAGGATGCGGTTTTGTTATGGGGAGGGCACAGGTTTAGAGGCAAGAAATAAAGGCAAGAGGTGACCAGCTTCTTTTTTGTCTGGCCTGTAGCTCTCTGGCATCAAGCTGGGCTGGGTGTGCCCAGGGCCTCTTTACGAGCACCTGAGTAAGGCAGGAGAGAAAAAGTGCTGAATTTGCAGAGGAAATTAAGCTCTGGGAGAAGGGACAAGCCAAGACAGAGGGAACAGATTTCCAGAGGGTCCTGGGGCTGGTGTGGCAGACCAGGAAAGCGGTGTAAGAGGCGTTTTCTCTGAATGGAAAACAATGACTTTTAGAGAAAACATGGAGCTGTGCTGGCCAAGTGCTCAGTGCCTTCGCAGGGCTGGTGGGTCTGGGCTGCATGTGAGGTCTGCTCAGATCGAGGGGTGGATAAACACTGGTGGGGGCTTGCGTCTACACCCTAAAGGCTGAGCCCAAGAGCTCGGGACTCATAGAAGGATGTGTCTTCCCATCCCCTCAAAGGGGTGGGTGAGCCCCAGAATGTTCCATTTGAGAATAACAGTAGGGCAGGAAATGTTTAGGAATTTTCCTGTAAAAGGCTTAGTATGGGTGCCTGAGGGTGCTGGGGTAGAGAAAGTGGGACCCCCATCTTGCATGGCTGATGGAGGAGGACACCCCTATCCCTCGCTAGAGCCCCACAGGGCAGCGCCTTCCTCTCATTGCCTCTTTCTCTATTTGTTGTTCTCTCTCTCTCTGTCCACCCCACGCCCTGCCCCCCTTCTTTCTGTCTCTGTCCCTTTTTCCTTTCTCTCATTCTCCTGTCTCTCTCAGGCCTTGACTCTCCTGTCAGGCTCTCCTGTCTTTCTCTGTCTCTCTTTCTCTCCAGCCCCTACACTGCAGCCTGTTCGTGCTGTCTGATATAAGGAGAAGGCCCTCTATCTGTAAACATTAACACCCATTTGACCCTGGGTGATGCCTGCGTGTGTGTGTGTGTGTGTGTGTGTGTGTGTGTGTGTGTGTGTGTGTGTGTGAAGGAGCTGCTGGTTGAGTCAAGGTGGGGCAAAGTGCTGCGACAGGGCTGCTGTCCCTCTGGGTGGTGCTCAGAATCAGGCTTTCTAGGTAGAGGCAGCCCCAGCCCTGCCCCGGGTCCCCACTCATTCTAGAAAAATTACAAGAGCCAGCCCCACGGTGGCCAACGCACACAAAACACATTGTTCTACTCCCCAGGCCTTTGTGTCTGTCCCTGTCAACTTTGTTGCCAGTTTCTTGTGGCCGGCTGGCAGGCTTATTCTCTGAGCCCCGGATTACCCACCTGCCTTACCCATTGTCCCCCATCTAGAGGCAGAAATAGGGGCCATTCTGGGTCAGGGATAGTCGTGCTGGGCTTGCCATCTCTCAGGACAGGTATCCATACCCGTCCCTGCCCGCTGCCACCCTGTACACCTTGCCCTTTCCAGGAGCTGGCCAGGCTGGCCTGCCTTGCATACCCACCCTCTAAGCCTTTGGAGAGGCCAGAATCCTGTGTGGGTGGCTCTTCTTTCCTTCACTCCATTTCTCAGGCTTTGATTCCTATAACTTGAATTCTTAAGCTGCAACTCACTTCCTCTGGGAAGTCGTCTTTGATTGCCCCCTTTCCATCTTGAATAGCCCATCCTTTCTGGACCCTCCAAATTGCTGAGCCCACCCGCAGCAGACACACTACATGATTGATGCCCAAGCTTCCCAGTTGAGCGCTGTTCCTAAGAATAGCCTGGGGCAAGGAGGAGGCACCGGCACTGACCACCATCCTACCCACCATCTGCTATACACTTCCTATGTGTTCTTCTCTGCATTCACACAGCAGCCCTTTCAGGTAAAGTTTATCAATCGCATTTGACAAATGAGAAAACTGGGGCTCTGAGAGATTAACCAACTTGCCAGAGGTCGCACAGCAACACCCCCAACCTAAGACAATCTCAAAATGACATGGGAATGGCAGGGGCTTCCAGGGTAGAGGGACACAACTCCTCCTTCCCCCACAAAGAGTTGGTGTGTTGGCTCCCAGGTGTGTTGGAATGCAAAGTCCAGGTGTTGCTACCAGAGTCTGGGGTGGAAGTGGAGTGTGGATGAAACGACCCCTCGAGTGCTTGCCTGGGTTTAGTCTACTCCTTTACCTTTCCTGCAAAGACCTCCCAGCACCACCTTCAGAGAGCTCACCTCCCTTGCCCTTCCATGAAGGAAAACACTAGCAGCTCCCAGGCCCTGCCCATTTTACTCCAGACCCTGCCCCTGGCTCCTTCCCTCGAGGCTGGCCCCAAGATGCCTGGGGAGGCCTGGTTCAGGGTGGCCTGCTTGTTCCCTGCTTCAGCAGGCCTTTGACCCTGCTCCTCTCTCCAGACTACCTTGGCTAGGATTCACCCAAGATCTCCATCCTGGGCCCTTCTCTGGCTCTGGGAAGAACTTGGATTTAGACTTCCCATCCCTGAGATGGAACTCGGAGCCCATCACTCCTTTCTCCACCCTGACTCAGGTCCTCTTATCTCTTCCTTCACTGTCTCCTATCTTCAAGGCACATACCATGTGCAAAGCACTGTGCTCATGTCAGCCCCAGGGCCTGAATCCGTGGTAAGTGGGCCCATCAACAGGTAAGCGGGCAAAAACATGAATCAGCGTAACAGGAGTCCAAGCAAAGTGCTGCGGAAGCCCGGAGAGGAAGAATGAATGCACATGGGTGCCGTCCTGGAAACTGTCCTGCAGAGATAGCATGGAATTGAGCCTGGAGAATTCTGACAGGCAGAGAAGAGGCATTTGGTGCCTGCCTGGTGGAGGGGAGTGCTTCTAGGGCACTTGGCAGTGTGGAAAGGCCAGAGGGGTCTTCCATCTTGGATTGGACCCTTCTGAGAGCTTCTGGGCAGGACCTGTATTCCCTGAATCAGTGCTTTTCAGACTACCTTGAGGGAAGGACCAGTTTTTCTTTTTTAAATCCCAATTTGTCATAGACCAATAATATTATAACATACAATACAAAGGACTTATTAGAAAAATAAAATCAGACATACAAAGTACAAGCTCCAATGCATTGTTGGATTCGACAGACATAAAGTCACTCTGCCATATTGCTATTAATGATTCTAAATGCCTGTGCTTGATCTCTGTCCACACTCTGCCCCAAGCCGGCAGTAGGCAGTGTGGATGGGTCTGGAGGACAGATCACTTCCCGAATGTTATTGCCCTCAAACTCAGTTTTTGAGCTGCCAGTGACCTGTTAGCAGGGAGGGAAATTAATTCAGTAGGTTGGAACCAGCATTATAAAAACATGACATATTCACTGCTGGTGGGACTGGAAATTGGTACAGCCACTCTGGAAAACAGTGTGGAGTTTCCTCAGAAAACTAAGAGTTGATCTATCATTTAATCCAGCAATCCTTCTGCTTGAAAACTCATATCCGAAAAGATATTTGCACACCGATGCTCGTAGCAGCATTATTCGCAGTGGCCAGGACATGGAAGCAACCGAAGTGATTGGCTAAAGAAGCTGTGGTCCATATATACAGTGGAATATTACTCAGCCATAAGAAGATATGAAATATTGCCATTTGTGACAATGTGGATGGGCCTTGAGGTAATCGTGCTAAGTGAAATAAGCCAGACAGGAAAAACTGGAAACACATATATCACTTATATGTGGGATACAAACCTAAAAGCAACAAAGGAACAGGACAAACAGAGACTCATGGACATGGACTATAGACTAGTGGTTACCAGAGGGGAGGGGATAGGGTAGGAGCAGGGAGGTAGACAGGGTAAAGAGGGTCAAATATAGGGAGGTAGGGGGAAGGTGAAGTGGGTAAAGGAGATCAAATATGTGGTAGCTGAAGGAAACTAGACTTTGGGTGGTAAACACAATAGAATATACACGTGTCAAGTTATAATGCACACCTCAAAATCATATACTTGTACTAACCAATGTCACCCCAATTAACTTAATTTAAAAATAAAATCATAGAAAATAAAAAATGAAATAGAATAGAATAGAATAGAAAATAAAGTGCCTCACCTGTAGGAGGAGGAGGCTGGTTTTGTGAAATCATTTTGTGAAATGATTTCCAGTGTGTGCCCACAGAAGCACGCTTGGGCTGGGTTGAGGTGTGAGACGTGCGACTATACGAATCACAGTGCTGTATGGAACACACCTGCTCTCTGATGACATTACCCACCTTCTTTCCTCCCTTCCTCAAGAGTCTATTTCTTTCATCTCCTCTGGCCACCTCTGTGCTGCTCTTGGTTCCAGGGTAATGATCCTGCTCTGGACACCTTGGCCTTTCTATTTGCCGTTTCCTTTTTCTGGACAGTTGTCCTCCTCTCTCACCCTGCCCCGAACCTCTCTTCTTATTGAGCCCCAGGTAATCAGGGCCCAAATTCTGTGCTAGGCCCAGAGCGGTCCTCAGACACAGAACAGGGAGGTCCTGCCCTCAAGAAGGGAGCAGCTGTGCTGGGGCTCAGAGCTGTACTGGGAACTAAGGGAATGGAAAGCGTAATATAGAGAAATACGTAATAAGAATTGAACCTGGAAACCAGCCAAGGCTCTTCCACACCTGGGCCAAGACAGGACCTGGTTCACCCTGGAGGCTTTTGATAGGGGGAACCACATGACCCCATCTAGGGTCTTTGCTTAGCCGTCACCCTTTTTGGGCCCTGTTGATGCCCTGCTCCCACTTTAGAGATGTACTATACTTTATTAAACGAATTCTCTATAAATGAACCTCTGGGTGTTTTCACTTTTTGAAAGAATTATAAATAATTATAAACAAGGCTGCAACGAACATCTTTGTACCTCTCCCTTACCACATCTGAGCTGCTGATTCCCAGAGGGCCCCTCATCCCACCTCCTATTTCTCATGTCATTACCCACACATGGTCCACATCCCTCCCACTCTTCTCAGTTCCCAGATGGCTGGAGTTCACGTCATGGGGCCGGACATGAGCCAGAGGCTGGAAAATGTGATCTCCTTCCTCGTCAGGCCACATACTCTCCTTTCTCATAACAATTCATTTGGTTTCTTTAGCCAGGCTTCCCAAATACCTCGCTGTATTGTAAGGATCCTTTACAAGTCACAGAAAACCCAACTCAAATGCTTGAGACAATACAGGGAGTGTTTATTTCATAAGCAGTCCTGAGGTCGCGTGGCTCTAGGACAACGAATTGGCTCTACCACATCATCAAGCATCCAGGCTCTTTCTGTCCTTCTGCTTCGCTCTTCTCAGGTGTTGGTCTGCTCTTCAGGTGCTATAGCCCCCCTCATGACTGCAAGGCTGCTGAAGTTCCAGATGTCACATTCAGACGTGATATGTCTGCAGTTTGAAGAGGGGCCGTTGCTTTCTGTGGGTTTATTTTTTAAGATCAAGAAAACTTTCCTCTGAAGTGCAAGCTTACCCTTGACTCTCATCAGCCAAGGTTAGTGCACATGCTCATTCCTTTGTTAACTCTTGGTAGGAAGAACGAGGCTTCCCTGGACGGTGAGTCATGGGGCTGTGTTGAAGGGGTGGGTTGGTTTTAAAGGGGGGATGGGGCACGAGGAGAGAGGCTGAGTGGACAACCCAGTGTCATGCAGGCTGGCGGAGGAGGTCTCCCCAGTTGTGAGGACTCTGTTTCTGTGTTTCTTGACCAGCTGAGTCTGTGGCTCCTGTGTGGAGACTTAGCTTGACTCCGATTCAATTAGAAAACATTTGTTGAGGGAATGAAATATGGCTTTATACCCTTGAGGGTGTTCATTGTAATGCAGGAGAGGAGAGGACAGGGCCAGGGAGAGAAGGTGGTATCTGCTGAAACTGAAAACATAAAGTGCTCTAGCCCTTCTCTCCGAGGGAAGGAGTTAATAAGTCCCTGTTCATGCTGACTGGATGCAGGGGACTGACTGAGATGAACTTTGAACTGGGCTCCTCAGTGCTGGGACCGACTCTGTGTTAGGGACAGGGAGACCAAGGTGCAAGAGGTACTTATCCCAAGCTAGGGTCCCCTTTGTCCTCCTTCCTAAGTCGCAGAGGACAGGAAGGAAAGAAAGAGGACTGTGAGTCAGAAGTCTACCTGGGGAAAAAGAAAAACACAGGAAGTGACTCAAGGCCTTTAGGGCAGACAGGTGGCCTGCGGTGCCCCAGGACAGACCCTGGGGGAGTTGGTTGAGGGGAAGAGTCCCCTCCCCAGAGGCTGCTGGTACACGCTATCCTGGCTATTTCTGCCAACCATGTTTCCCACAAACCCTTCCCCTCCTCACCACAGCACGCCGCCTGCCCACTCGGCCACAAACCCAGCCACCAGTGGTTGCAATTCCTGGCTCTGGTCCACCCCCTGTATCCGGCAGAGCTCATCACCATTGACCCCAGAAGGTGGGTCACTCCCTTTTCTTGCCTTCCCCCAGTTCACCTCCCTCTGCCATCACACCAGAAGGGAGAGATACAGGAGCCACTAGGAAGCAGGGGTCTTCTGAGCCAAGCAGATGCATCCGTGTGCTCACGTATGACTGGGTTGTCCTCAGGATGAAGGATAAAGCTCCAGGTGGAGTGCCAGGTGTCAAGAGGGACCACAAGTCTTGTGAACTGCTGGGTCCCCAGCTGTCAGAGGGACCTTTGTCCTACTCACTGGAGCTTGGTTTGCGGCCAGCGCCCCAGCTAGCACTAAAGTGATATTTTGCCTCTCTTTACCACTATTCTTATGCGTTAAACTTCCTTACAGACCTCCGGACCTCCGAAGGAGGAGGAGTTATTCATGATTCCTCGATTCATGATTAAACATATTATCTTAAATTTTATTTTACAAATGTAGGTTATATGACTTATAAATTTAGCAACTTGTTTTTTCACCTATCCTCTTAGACATCTTTCCATAATAATACATATAGAAAACTTCCTTGCTCTTTTAAATTGCTGCATAATATTTCGCTCTGGTGGTACTATAATGTATTTAGCCAGTTCTCTATAAATAAATCCCTAGGTTGTTTCCCCTACTTAAAAAAAAAATCTATAAACAGTGCTGCAATGAACATCTTTGTCCTTTTATCTTTGAGCGCTTATATAAATGCTTTTACAGGATACAATCCTAGAAGTTAAACTGTTATGTGAAAGAGTATGAACATTTACATTTTAATAGATAAGGCTTAATTGCTTTCTAGAGTGAACTAATTTTCCATCCATTAACATTGTATGAGACAGCCTGTGTAACCACACCTTCCACAACACGGGGAGTTAAGAATCTTCCTAATCTTTGCCAATCTGATAAGTGAAAAGTTATATCTTGCTTCCATTTGCATTTAAAATTGTTAGTGAGATGAAAAATTTTCTATATTTTCATTAGCCAGTTGTATTTTTTTGTGAGTGACCTGTTTATATTCTTTGCCCATAATTCCCTAGAATTATTGTCTTTTTGTTGTCTTTTTTTCCCTGTTTTGTAAAATATGTCATTTTTTAAATTAGAAAAATGAGCATTTTGGCATACATCTTGCAGGCATTTTTCTCTCATTTTGTCCTTTGATTTTTGATTTTGCTTATGAAGTTTTTTTCTTTTAATTTCTATGTAGATATACTTATTAATCTCTGTTACGACTCCTGTTTTGTTCCATGACTAGAAAAGCTTTTGCTACTCCAGGATCATAAAAACATTTGCACACATTTTCTTCTGGCACTTTTATGGCTTTATTTTTCAAGTGGTTTATTTAAAATTTTTTTCTTTAAATCTTTGATCTAGTTGAAATTTATTTCAGGTAGACAATGCAGATTTATTTACTTTATTCCAAATATCTGGTTAGTGTCTCAGTTTATTGAACTGAATTCTCATGTGTATTGGGTTGATTTCAAATTTCTGCATTCTTTACTACTGATCTAGCTGTACCAGTTTCATACTGTTTTAATTATTATAGCTGTGCAATATTTTAAAAGTGTTTTATGGGGCTACTCCTTCCTTGTTAGTTTACTTTTTTCCTTCCAGGAATTCTGTGGCTCTTATTTTATATTTATTTTCCCAGAATCATGTTGTCAAGTTATCTCCAAAAAATTCCACTGAATTTATAGTTTCATTATGGGGACACTGACATGTGTATAATGTTGACTTTTTATTCAAGAGCAATGTCTCTCTCTATTTAAGGTTATGTTTAAGTCCCTCATTTGGGTCTTAAAGCTCTTCTCACATAGACCTGCACATTTTTTTTTCTTTGTTTCATATAAAAATTTTATTACCTTTGTGGATGGGACCCTATTTCTTGTGTTTGGGTAATCTTGCTTTTGGAACTAGCTACCTTGTTAAATTCTCTGGTTATCGCTGTGAGGTCTTTGGTTGATTCTCTTGGAATATCCATGCATAGAATAATGTCATCCAATGATAATAATTATGCTTTCTCTTTACAATATTTATACCTCTTATTTTATTTTTGGAAACTAACTGCATTGTCAGATACTTTCAGAACCACGTTAAATACTAGCGGTGATACTTTATGGTGGCACCTGACATCGCCTTTAATATGGAACTATGTCTTGAGTCTCCCATTAAACATGTTGGAATAAATTAATCTCTATTTTACATAATAAGATAATAAGCTAAATCTCTATTTTACATAATTAATCTCTATTTTACATAATAAGATAGTATTCGGCCTTCTTGCTCTTCTGGAAAGAGCCATGCTTAGTCTTAATGTATTCTGCTTTTATTAAAACAGTCCTCATAGGTACAATCTTCTTTAGCTTGGAACTTCCTCCCTAGCTGGTGATTCTTCCTTTGGAGGTAGAAGCACACAGATGTGCAGAGGTGTAAGATGGGGTGTGTGTGGCCGCAGGGAAGAGCTGTCCCCAAGGAGATGGGGATTTACAAGACTCACTCCACCCCAGACTGAGAGATGAAACTGTTGAAAAGGGGGTGAGGAGGGCCAGGGAAGGGTGGAAGGCAAGTGCGGCCTGAGGAACGAACAGTGGGCAGGGGGTCTTGGAAGAAAATCAGGGGATCTTCTGTTTGTTCCTGAAGATTTCCTGCCCCTCTACCGCACTCAAGGCTATCTCGAGCCCTAGTATTTTTGGGGAAAACATGGTTCTGAACATTGAGCTTTTCTCAGGTTGATGAATTGACGCAGGTATGGGTGGAGGTGAGGCAGGCTAGAGGAGTCCTCTGAAGCTATTAGATCAGGAAGATGTACAGCCTGATTTGACTACTCCTCGACATTTGGATGTCATTCAGCAGCTTCTGAAAGCAATGAGCATGTTTTCCTTCCACCCATCTCCCACAGGAACCTGAGGGCTATTCTTTTGTCCTAAACATATGACCTTGCTCCACCTTCCCCCCATGTCCTGCTGTAGTTGTGGGGTCCTCTGGCCATAACCCTTTATTAGGAACCAGGCTGACTTTATTATCACCCTTGGTTGAACGTTGCTGTGCCCAGGGATTGCTGGACAGAGGAGAGGGTCAGGGGAGAGAGAAAGGAGACATTCTAGTAGCCATGGCAGGTGTACCAAGGTGGCCAAGGGCTCTTTTGTAGATGATGGGCTGAAGCCAGGTAACCAGATAGAGACAAGAGGGCCCTGCAGATGTCTCCCCTGAGCTGGTGTCCCTCTCCTTACTACAACTGTCAGCTATAGAAGTACAGAATGAGCAAACCCTTGACCCAAAATCTCAACATCTTCCAGGCTCATGAACTCCCTCTGGCCCTTAATTAACCCAGGAAAGGAGGTGACTTTGTGGCTGTGTTTATATTACCCAAATGAGTATAGACACATCCTCACTCTTTTCTCATAAGAGATCAAGAGCATACAGACAAGTATGAGGGTAAACCGAGTTTTAGGCAAAGTGAGGAAGAGCCTGGTCAGCCGTCGACAGGAAGCCAGCAAGAGTGAATGGTGGGCAACCTGCCCGGAGGCAGGGGATTGAATGTGATGACCTCTGGATGCTGATGACACTGTGAGAATTAAATGATTCCAGGTCTGTCTTTTCCTGCTACTTTTGGCACGTCTCAATAGAGTCATCTGGAGCTAACCCCATATTCCAGCAATGGGGGGGGCGTGATAGAGTGGGGAGTATGGTCAGCAGGAAGGGACTCCTGCCATCAGAGTGGAGGTCAGGGTGGAAATTCAGCTTCTGGCAAGATGGCAAGAGCAAGGCAGACCCCAGCCCTGGGGGAATCAGGACCCTGTGTAGACACTTAAGGCGGGGGCTTGAACAGACAGAGGCAAGATGGGCCCAGGAGTTTGGATCTGGGCTTCCAGAACACAGAGGGGTGCACAGTAGAATGAAGAATACTTTGGGCATTAAGTTGGCACCTACTACCTACAACCCGAGAGGGCTTTTTCTAGAATTTGTCTTGCAAAATCATGATAGATTTTTTGCTGATGTGGCTTCCTGTGGAAAAGTAGGTACCACTGGTGGGTCCTGTTAAGTGCCCTGGCACGTCTTACTCATTTCCAGTCTTCTCAATTTCTGCATCAGGCCCAGGCTCCCGGAGGGAGCTGCTGGTAAACATGTCCCAGATGTGTGGTGTGAGACAGAGCCAAGATGATGAGATGACTGCTTTTTGGAATAATGATACAATTTTCTCAGAAAAGCCTTTTTCTTGGGGCAGACACCACCAGGATTTAGTAGTTTAGTGAGACCAGAAGAGCTCTCCCTCTCCTCCCCAAGGCCAGAGACCCTTTTCACAGTGTGCTCCAGGGGGCCTTAGGGGTCCTATGGAGCCTCCTGAGGCTAAGCAGGAAGGGCTTGGGCACCACTCCAGTCCTTTTTGCCCTAGCTACAACCAAAGATGGCCTCACTTTATCTGTTTGTTGTACATCTGGAGGTTCTGAGTAAGGGTCCTTTATACACTGAGTTCTGAATCTTAAAATATATTGAAAAGGCCCCGGAATCGCCTGGAGGGCCCTGCATGGTACAGTCTGTACCTTGGCCATGGGATGCTGCGCTCCATTCAGGTTTCGAGGCTGGGGTCTGTTTCCTTGCTGCCTGTCACCTGGGCGTCCCTAGCTCCTGCAGGCCTCTCTCTGGTCCTTGCATGTGGCTACCTACATCTCAGAACCAGCAATGGAATGAAGTATCCTTTCCATGCTTGGACTTTTTCTGACTTCCCTTCCATCATATCTCTCGTCTTCCTCTTTTGACACATCTTTCTTCTACATTCAGCCAGAGAATGTTCTCTGCTTTTAAGGGCTTAGGCAATTATATTAGATCCACCCAGATAATCTAGGAAAATCTCTCTATTTTAAGGTCCATAAACTTAATCACATCTGCCAAGTGCTTTTTGCCAGGCAACATAATATATTCCCAAATTCTAGCCTTAGACATCTCTGAAAGGACATTATTTCTCTTATCACAGTGTTCAAGTGTTCGGTTGTTTCTTCAGGCATATTATCTTTGTAAAGAAATATTTATAAACGTGTGCAGTATTGTTTGTTGGGAACTCAAGATCATTTTCTTTCACTGGTCCATGCTTTCCGCTGTCCAGGAGGCGCTGGAAGCCAGATAACTACAGCTCTCAGAATCCCCGCCAGACAACGAAAGGCATCTCCATGAGATCTGGCAGGTGGAAGAGAAACAAAACTCACAGTATTGTTCTCCTGGCAGCTGTGGGGTGGTATGTGGGCTTCAGCAGATAGGAGACTTGAGAGCAGCCTTCCGGCGTTTTCTCTGTGCTGGCACTGGAGGCTCAGGTGTCCTGTGGTTACAGCAAATTTCTGATGCCCTAAAAGCCAGCAATGAACCTGACAGCCTTCCACAATGAACCTCCCGCAGCTTTGTGTACACCTAAGTCCCTGTACTATGCCCCTTTCTGCGTGAAATGACCGGAGTGGTTTCTGTGCTCCTAGCTGACTGATTCAGGGATCTTGTTGACCATAACAATTTGTAGCCCATTTGTTTTTACTTAATAATAGATCATGAAGATAAATCTGTTCACAGGTTATTCAGTATTCTTAAAATACTCAATAAAACGTGGGTTTCTATGGCTGTGTGGTAGCCCATCATACGGATATATCATAATTTATTTAATCAACCCCCTGTCGTTAGACATTTAGGTTGTTTCCTGTTTTTCACTTTTATAACCCATGCTGTCAAGAGCACCCTTGGCCATGAATGTTTGTGGATGACTAAGAGTATTTACTTAGAATATATACTTGAGTGCAATTTTAGTTACAGGGCATTAACTTTCCGAAAGCTTTTATGCATATTTCTAGACAAGTCACCTGTGTTTTCTTCCTGGGCTCCCAGAACACCCCACCCCTCTGGTTCTCCTCTCACCTCTCTGGCCGTCCTTCTCTGTCTCCTTGGCTGGTTCCTTGTCATCTCTTTGACCGCTAACCAGTAGAGAGCCTGGGGACTCAGTCCTTGCATGTCTTCTCTTTTTTATCTTACTTATTCCGTTGGTAAATTAATTCACTCTGAGTGCTTCAAATACCGTTCCTACGCTGATGACCCCTTCATTGATACCTTCAGCCTAATCCTTTCCCCTGAACTCTAGACTTGTATATTCAAATTGCTTGCTCAACATCTCTACCTTAATATTTAGTGGAATATCAAAATCAGCATGTTCCAAACTGAACTCTGATCTTGCTTTCCAGACCTGCTTTTCTCACAGTCTTCCCCATCTCAATGACAATTCCTTCCTTTGAGTTGCTCAGAACAAAAACCCAGTAGTCAACCTGATGCCCCTCTTTTGCTTGTATCTTTGTCCAATCTGTGAGCAAATTCCTACCGACTCTAACTTCAAAACACATCTATAATCCAGTCACTTCTCACTAGCCCCACCGCTACCACCTGGTCCCAGCTGGATCGCCTAAATAGCCTCCTGACTATAAGACTCTCCGCTCCTCGCCACTTCCGCCGCCGTACTTAGTCTATTCTCAATAGTGGCCAGAGTGATCCCGTTAAAACAGGAACCAGATCAAATTGCTTCTCAACTCAGAACCCTCCAGTGGTTCTCAGCTTCCTCAATAAAAGCCAATAGCCTTATAGTGGTCTGCAAAACCTTAACCAACACCCCCCTTGATCCTCTGACTCCCTCTCCCCACTCTCTGCTTTATTCAATCCATTCCAGCCACTGGAGCCTTCCTGCTGTCTCTCATTCCAGGCACGTGTCCACCTTGAGTCGCCGCACCAACTGTCATCTCTGCTTAGAACACCTTCCCCAGGGTTCTCTCACTTCTTAGTTCAAATGTCTCCACAGTGACACCTTCTCTGAATCCCCCACCCCATAAAATGACAACCCCCAGCCACCCTGACACTCCCTGTTTCTGCTTTACTTTTCTCCATGGCTCGGATCAACATCCTTCAAACACACACACACACACACACACACACACACACACACACAGATTATATGCATATATAATTTATTTTGTTTATTCTCTGTCTCTTTCTGTTAGAATGAGAGGTCTCTGAGAGTGGGAAACTTCATCTGTTTGTTCCCTGAAGTAGCCTCTAAGAGTACGAGAGAACAGCAGGCACTGGATAAGCATTTGTTGAATGAGTAAGTGAATTCATATTTTTCTTCTAGCCTATGGTCCTGCGACAGTGCATAAGGCTCCAACATGGACTATTTGTGAAGCATACTGTAGTTTACAAGATAGACCTCTCTTCGCTTTGGAGACTCTGACTGGTAGGGTTGGTGCAGGGGTGAAGAGCATTGTCTCACTGTTAACTCTTTTGTGCTGTATTTTTCCCATCTGCAATAATAATTATCTCATAGGATGTTGTCAAAACTAAATAAGATAATTTATGCAAAGAATTTACATAGTGCCTGGAATTTATTAATTACTAAATAATTACAAGCTTGTTTATTACCACTTTTTAGCAGAGAAATCTGAGGCTCAGAAAATTTAAGAATTTGCTACAAGTTACACAGTAAGAGGAAAAGTGAATTTTGAACCCTGGACTTTTTTGGGGTGTGAGGGAGAAGATATTTTTAATGATACATTTTTCTGAAAATTGTGATAGCAATGTCATTTATACTGCTGGCTTCAAATGAATAAGGCCATTTTCATTTCTCGTTATCAAGATATTTTTCAGAGCTTGGCCCAAATAACTTTAATTTGAATATTCTTTTATTGTAGGCAACAATTGACATTACTTAGTTTTGGGGGTAGTTTTCTATTTGTGAATCGAATCCCTGATGTT
The DNA here is from genome assembly GCA_030015415.1 of Cynopterus sphinx. Lineage (NCBI taxonomy): Eukaryota > Metazoa > Chordata > Mammalia > Chiroptera > Pteropodidae > Cynopterus > Cynopterus sphinx. The sequence continues at coordinate 47,984,402 of CM057386.1, read as the reverse complement.
AATTTTGTCATGAGGGAAAAAAACTGTGGATGTTATAATGGGGTATGTGATTAGTTTGAATTAAGTTTTGCTATATACTAACCTTCGCTATTTAGTTGCATATATTATAGCAAAACAAATTTTCTAAAATGCCATACTAGTTTTGTCTTGCATGAAAGCATTCTAGTAAATGAAAAATTACTAGTTTTGTTAATAGATAAATGTATCTAATAGGTCTTCATGCTTGGCCTTTGTTCTTAGCAGTTTCAAAACTTTAGCTTTTCTTTATAATGTTTCTTTCTTTTTCTTAGAATGCATCTATCCAAACCACAAAACCCTACAGTGTTAATGGAAGTGAACCAAGGCTCCTCAGGTCTGTTATTAATTTTATTTTAAAAAACAGCAAGTCATTTTAGAGTGTTGAGAACCCAGGACTTTTGATTCATAATACTTTCTGTATTAAAACAAACATATAATAACCTAATTAAGGGTGTGGGATGCTCCCCCAAAGCCCTGAGGCTAAAGAGCTGGGGAATCTCTTGATTTCTTTCCGTTATTTGAATCCCCTCCATGACATTTTGGCGAAATCATTTTGGCCAAACCTCTGTTTGAAAATTTCTGGGCCCGGGGGACTCGCTGTCTCCAGGCTGTACATTCCAGAGGGAGGCATTCAGGCTCCTGTGCAGTTTGTCACGCTACATGAGGAAGGTGGCAGACAGTGTCAGGTACCCACCAAATATCTATCTTCCCCACCCTCCTTACTTAGACAATTTCAGTTTTTTTAAGGGCAGCGGTGTGCCAAGCAAAAGCTAGACTCTCCAGGGTTTTTCACAACTAGAGTGGGCCTTATGACGTGGTTGTGGCCAACAAGATGAATGTAAAGCTCAACTGGCGGTTTTCCTGATCAAAGCAGGGGGCTTTTTTAGCAGGCAACAGTCTCTGCCCTTTCTTCTTCTCCCTTTTCCTGCCTGGAATGTGGATGTGATGGCTGGAGGTCCAACAGCCATATTTTGAGCATGAGGAGGAAAGAGCCACAAACTCAGAGTGAAAGGAAGGAAAACTAGAGGAGCGTGTGTCATGGGCGGGGGGCGTGTGGGTGGGTAACATCAGTATGGGACTGTTGCTACCTCTGTGCTTCTCATCGTGTGAGGAAAATAAGCCCCTCTTGCTTAAGCCTTGGAAGTCAGGTTTCTGTCACTTACAACCCTGACCCAGTGACCCAAGGATTCTGCAGTGGATTCCTTAGGTATGAGCAGCTTGGGCTCTAGTCTCATTTTTCTTGAGGTGCAACGAGCTCCAGGGCTATAAAATCTTGCAGTGTCCATGAAAAGCAATAGGGGTTGTTGCTCCTGTGATGGATAAACACAGGCTGCAATCAACTCAAGTTGGACATTACTGAAAAGGTCTGGCTGAAGGGGGCCCTCTTCTGCTGCACTCATTACAGAGTGTCCTGAAATGAAGTAGCATGTCCTCTCCTATGGAGTAAGACTTGAAAAACTATGTATCTCTTTAGGCCTGGCAATTCTGCTTCTAGGACTTTGTTTTAGAATAGTAATCAAAGAAATGAACAGCTATTTTTGTATGAGAACATCCCTGCACCATAGCATCGTGTATACCCATGGAAACTAGGAAGAAATTAAATGCCCAACAGCAGAGAAATGACTACAGAATTATGGCACATTCACATTATTTAATATGGCATAGCCTGGTGCAACCATGTTGTGGATGACTATTAAGGTGAGAAATTATTGATTAAAAATATGAATTATGCTCAATATAGTTCCAATTATGTCAAAAATGCATATATACAACCCCCTTCTTTCTCCCTGACTCCAGCTCTTTCAGGGGGCACCCCAGCAGCAGCCACTCTATTCATACTCGACTGCCATTGCCTCTTCCACTACTTGTGGTCTGAAGGTCAAGGACAGTGTCTCTCCTCTCTGGAGCCCCAGGGCCTCGCTCTGGCCCTGGTGAAGAGCAGGCAGACATCTATGGAATAAACAAATGGGGAATTGGTGACCAGAGACTCGATGCCACTCATTGCTCCCTGAGAGGGTCTGGCAGGACCTCTAACCCTTGTTTTCTAGTCCTGCTGACCTCTCCCTCTGGTTCTCTGCCATGCCCTGCATCCACATCCAGGTGTCTCCCAGGCCAGAGGCAGTGGTCCCCACTCCTGGCTGCTTGTCAGTCTCACCTGGCACATCATTCCGCACTAGCAGAATGAGAAGCTCCAGGGTGTGCTGGCTTTGAGGGCAGGGACCACGGTGCCTGCAGCCCCTATGAACTACCACTGAGGTGCAGTGAGGAATAGGGCTCAGTTACCATCCTTCTGCCAGCCACTGCCAGCTGTAAACTATCATCTCCACACCACTGTTCTGGAAACAGGTAGAATTCGAGTGGCCCCTGAAAGCAGCCCCTGTGGAGCAGCCATTTCCTCTGCCTGCATGGTAACTGTGAGAGTTAAGGTGATGGGAGGAGTCCCACAGGTCAGCCCTGTTCTCAGGCTTTACCTGGGTCCATTCCCTTAGTTCCCACTGCTAGCCAGCCATGAGCTGGGTATTACTACTACCATCTGCATTTCGCAGAGGGGCCAACTCAGATACAGAGAGGTGAAATAGCCATTCCAGGTCACATATCTATCTGGCCAGGATAGGATGGGGACCCAGTCCCAGGCAGCCAGGGTTTGAGGCTAAGCCTCTCTGCCCCGTTGGGTGGGAATTACATGTCTAAGTATCTTCTGTGTGCTTGGGATCCTCTCATAAAGCTGCCATTCTAGAAACTTGAAAAGAAGAAAATATAGATAAAAATATAAAAGGAACAAGAATATTGAAGACAGCAGGCTCATTTCCACACTGCCTTTCTCAGATCAGCTGTGGGGTGTATACTGTTCTTGTACTTGTCCACTCTGACTCTGGCCTTGCCCTCTCCGCGTCATCCTTCCGAAAACCTTCCCTCTGTCCCCAAAGAACTTAAGGTCTCTTTAACAGAATTGTATTATGGTCCGGGACCCACTTACTTGGGCCTCCGGATGCAGAGCGGGCATCTCACGGGCGAGGCAGGAGCAATGGAGACAGATGGAAACCGGAGGGAGATTCGATTACCTGCTTCTTCCCAAAGCCAATCCGCCCAGTAACTGTGTTAGGGCCCATTATTGATAGGCTTCCTCTCAGCTGCTGCTTGAGATTTGGTTTATCTGTGAATTGTTATATCCGTTGGAGCTCGGAAATGGATGAGCCGGGCCTAGCTCGGAAGTCTAGGGAAGAGGGAGGTGGCAGGAGATGATCACTGTGGGGACAGGTTGGGGAGCAGGTCAGTCAGGGCCAAGTCAGCTCAGAGCAAGGGGAGTCTGGCCAGACCAGGGAGAGAAGATAAAGCTGGAGGTGCGGTGTTGGGACCTTGAATGCCAAGCTGAGGGGCTGGTTAAGATGTAGTCAGTGATAGGGAGCTATGATAGGCTCTTGAGTAAGGGAAGTGACAGGTTAATATGTTTTGGGGGAGGAAGAGGAAGGCCGTGTGGCAAAAATCAGGCAAGACAAAGATGGTTGGGACTTCTTGTTTGTCCCTCTGAGGAGGCCAGAGAATGGAACCAGGGACCTGGACTCACTGGGTTCAGATGGAGGCAAAGGAAGCAGGGCAGACACAACAGGCACTGCACTAGACTCATGCCTGTGTTAAATCACACTCAGTCTCTGAAGCAGGCCTGTAAGGTACCCAGGTGGAAGTGGTGGCCTGATGAGGATGAGTCATTGCTGGCTCACAAAATGGAGCGGAGGTCCAATGGACCTATCAGATGCCAATGCCACATCCTCCCCGCTGAACCACTCAGCCTTCCAGGGCTCAAGAGTCAGTGGCAAGAAATACTCATTCCTCCCTGGTCATCCCTGCACTTAGAGCTCCGAACCACAACGGTAACACTCAACCAGCCACCGTGTACTAAACACCACATGTTGCACGCATCCTTTCTCATTGTGCTCAGACTTGACGATCCTCATTTGACAAGTGAGGAAGTGGAGCTCAAAGAGGTCAGTGGCCTGCCCAGACCACACAGCAGGTAAGTGTGAAGGGCCAAGCGAGAGTTCCAATGCAAGCCCACCTGGTTTCTCTCACCACACTGCTCTCCGTTCCCAGACTCTGGCTCCTGTATTCCTGCACTCCACTTACTCTAATCCTGGGATTAGTGAGGAGGGGGAATTGGCAGAGTTGCTCAGAATAAGCTGTTCGGCATGGAAACTTTTCTGAACATTCCCAGGCCTGCCTCTTTTCTGCCTTGGCTTCTTTACATCCCAGAAATCCATCTCTCTAGGCCTGAGGCCCAGGACTCTGGGGAGAGGGACTGTGGGCAGGGGTGGGGAAGGTCTGGGGCCATGGGCACATGGGGTGGGGGAGCCAGGCGGCAGCCTTGGGCTTCCCATCCCTGGTTGTACCAAGGAGGAGTGGTGAGTTGAGCGAGGGAAGGGGCTCTGGTGAGATGGGAACATGTCCCTGCAGGAAACCCAGACTCTCAGAGGAGAACCAAGAATGACTGGGCCTTAGCCCAGCACTAATACCTCTTTACACACTCCCCTAAGAATTTTCCCTCAGAAAAATCTGTTTAGTTTTTCCAGCTCAGAGGTAATAAATGAAGGATTTGGGGTGGGGTGAGGATGAGTGATGGGGGAGGCCCATGGAGCTTGCCATGGGAAAAGGTGAGCAAACAGAAGACGAGTTTCTGACATGCCCCTTTCCCCAGGAAGAAACCATGAATGCAGGCTGTCTATAGGACCAGCCAAGACCCTGACCTGCCATATGATCAAAAAGCTTTGGCTGACTGTCTCAGTTGGTTCATTTTATTGTTTGCATGTTCTCAGAATAGGAGACCCCAAGACAGAGACTGCATGTGTCGGGCACAGGAAATCTCATGTTGCTGAGTGTTATTATTGTGGTGGGGTGGACAGTGACATCGGTGGTCATAGTGGTAGAGGCTAAGGTGGGCGTGATGACGGTGGCAGTGTGATGGTGACGGGGGTGGTCACGGTCATGGAAACCTTGAAATCATGCTGGGGGTGGGGTGGAGGGCGAGAGGTGGGCTTTGTAACCAGACACACCTGGGTCCCATCCAGCCTCATTTCCTTCTAGCAGTCACTTGTGTGATCTTCCTCTCTGAGTCTACTTTCCTCAGCTGAAAAGTGGGAAAAATAAGAGATCTTGGTGAAGTTCAGGGCTCCCTGGGATGGGTGCTGACTCCCTCAGTTCTGATATAGTTTTGGGGTTCTTTGGTCCCTCCATCTGCCCTGCTTCCTTCCCTTCTGCCCACAAACTTCCTCCGGTCATTGTCACTGGCTCTTCCCTTAATCACCATTCAATTCCTTCCTTCAGAGCCCCACACATTCTAAAAAAGAAGTTTGTACACAGTGTCTCTGCTTCCTGGCTTCCCACTCACTCCCTAACCCCTTCTCGGTAGCCTCTGGGTTCCTGACGCTTTGGAAACTGCTCTCAGAGTCAGCAGAGGCCTCCCCCACATCTCAGCCTCAACCTTCTCGGGGAAATTGGCCATATGACGCCCAAGGCTCTGAGAGAATGTCTTCCCAGGGCCTTCAAGACCTTCATGTTCTACCACCTCACCACCTGGAGCCCATTCTACCTCCCTCTCCCCCTAAAGATCAGTGCTCTGATGCATCCTCCTCTCTCTGTACACTCTCCACAGGGTCATTTAGCTCCCTTGGCTCTGAGTCCAGTCTGTGCACAAGCAGCTCCAAAGTCCATTTTTCTGGTCTATCAGATCACCAGCTAGAACCCCACTTCTGGCCACTAATTGGACTCCCTCCAGCAGGTTAAAGGAAGGCCATCCAGTGCTGAACTCAACACGCTCTCCCCAGATCCACCTGCTCTCTTCCCTCTCTGTCCCCCATGACTCCTAACCCCTTCATACAAATTTTCACCCACTTGCAAATCCTGTCAATTTTCCCAGGTCATGGTTCTTTTAAAATGAACACATAATCTAATTTTATTTTCAAAACACAAAAAGAGCTCATTATTTAAATTTATTATATTGATTAACCTTCTTTGGTATTAAGGCCAATAAATTATATAAAACTTGGATCTTTTCTTTTAACCCAGAAAAATAAACTCTGTTATGACAATCCGTAACATGTTAATCTGTGTTATGTAAACTGTTGCCTTTAAAAAAACAACAACAAATCTTTTTAACACTGGTGCAAATGTCTCAGAAACTTCCTACACATCATTGTGTTTGCTTTCAGAAACAGCTAGGTAATGTAGATTATTAAACTTCCTCCTGAAGGCCACTAGAGAAGCTATAAAAAAAAAAAAAAAGCAAACAAAACAACAGACTCTTTGAGGATCTGAGTGCCAAAAAATAAATAAGGTCGTGGGGAATTTTGGGGTTAGGGTACGAAGAGGACCAGGAGTAGGGAGGTGAGCCTGGCTTTGGAAATGCTTTTCCTTTGGACAAGGAGGAAGCAACTGAGAAGCTGAAAGGTTGATGGGAAAAGATGGTCTCTTGGAGACAGGAGACAAGGCCCATCAAGAGGGGTGTTTCGTGAACCTCCTTGCTTTGGGTTGGGACCCCAAACGGTTGCACCTGATGAACTAAAAGTAGACAGGTTCTGACAGGGGCTGCAGCCCAGCTTTGACTCATCTCAATTCCTGAAATTGGATTAAGGTGATCCGATGTTGCTAGTGCCCTCAGGCTCTTGTAAATCCTCTCAGGAAGAAGTCCTCATCTTGTTAGATATTTCTATAAATGATTTTGCAACTACAATGTCCAGGGTGCACCCATGCGCGTGCGCACACTCGCACACACACAACCTGGCAAAAAAACCAAAACGCCCTGCAACCCTAAAACTAAAAAACAAAAATCGGACGCATGATGAGACAAGACAACATGAACAAATATATAAGATAATATCCTCTCTAGATGTTGGAGTTATGCATGCAGATTTAAACATTGTTTAATGCAGTACTTAGCATGATCAAGGAGATAAAAGACATGATGAAGAATTTTGGCAGAGAATTCAAACAATTTTTTTTCTAAATGGACATTCTGGAACTGAGCATTATTATACCTGACACTCAAATATCAAAGGATGGGTTTAGCTGCATTTTAGACAAAGCCGAACAAAGAGTTAGTTAAATAGAAGTGAGATGAGAAAAAATATCCAGAATGAAGCATGAAAGGGTAAAAGATGAATATATAAAAGAGAGTCTAAGAAACCAGAAGAAATACTGAGACAGTTTAAAAGAATGGGGCAGAAGCAATATGTAAAGGGATAATGCTGAGAACTTTCAAAAACTGATGAAAGCTATTTTCAGACTAATAAAAACAGGAAATTAATCACCAGCAGACCCACATTCATTTCAGGCAGAAGGAAATAATCCCAAATGGAAGGTCAGAGATACAGAAGGGAACGAAGACCATTGAAATGGTAAGCATGTAGATAACTATAAAATATATTGGCTGTGTAGTAAAATTATAATATTATAGTGTTTGGGGAAGTTAGGATCCTAAGGTCCCCCTGTCTACATTTTGGGGGAAGAGAGTAAAAGAATCAATTAATATTAGGATTTTGAAAGTGTCTATGCTGTAATCTCTGGGTAGCTACTAAAAAATTGTAAAAGAATAACTTCCAAATTAATAGAAGAGGATAATCAAATATGATAATTCTAACAGAAGGCAAAGAAGAGAGAAAAGCAAGAACATAGAGAGTAGGTAGGACACATAGGAAGCACTTGTAATAAGATGATAGATATAAACCCAAATAATTTTATTATATATAAAATGACTGCATTTTCTCATTACAAGGCAAACATTTCAGCTTTTCAGACTTACTGGGATAAGAACCAAAATTTGACTATGTATTATTTAGGTAGATGTACATGAAATATGGAGACAAAGGAAGGTAAAGGATGGGAAAATATGTAACATACAACACTGACCAAAACAAAAAGATAGTGTAGCTATATTAAAATAAAACTAGATTTTAAAGCTTCATCAGGTATAAAGAGAGATACTTCAAAACGATATAGAGCTTGCTTCATTAGGAAGATGTGATTCTTCTAATTATTCTACGTTTATATGCAACTGATAACTTGGCCTCTAAATACATAAAGCAAACATTGACAAACCCATACTACTGCACTTCGGATTCCTCCTCTGCCTTTCTGGGGTCACAGAAGCTAGGCATTTCAGCTATCAGGGCCCTCTCTCCGAAATATCCCATCTGGTTCATGTATGGAGTCATTTTTCGACGGGGAGTTGTCTTGGCTAATGCACTCCACTTGTAGGTAAAGAATGTGTGTTGCAGATGCTATCGGTGCCTTGCCCCATTTCATAGGTACTCACTGTTTCCGACACAGCTACTGGGTAGCTTCCAATGGCAAACCCCTGGGACTCTATACCTCAGGGCTTTTTCTGGCTGCAGAGCCTGCTCCTGCATGTGGGACATTCCAAAAGTGCCAGAGAGTTAATGCTCCCAGGAGTCGGTGGATAAATACCCCAACAACCTTGCTCTTCAAGAATTCAATCAGAAACACGTGTTCTCGACTGTCCTGCAGAGCTCTCCAGCGAGGCTGACTTTCCGTTGCCCACAGGGGTACCTGGTTTGATACAATGCACCTTTTTGGGGCTACCTTCCCCCTCCTGCATGATTTCCCTATTCTCTTATTATAATTCTTTAAGACTGTCTTCCAAATAAACTGTATTAAAATCCTTTTCTTAGGGTCTACTTCCTGGAGAATTCAAGCCAAGGCAATATCCTTTATTTTAATAAGGACACTGGCAACCCCTGCAATGTTGCTTGGTTCTGAGGTGGTCTCCTTTCCTTATTTCATCCCCTTGACCCTGTCTTCGTCGTGACCTCATGTATGTTTTCCACTGAGGCTGTTTTGACAGTGGTTTCCTGCCCCCATAATTCCCTCCCATCGCTTCTCTACAGGCAGCCTCCAGCTTCCTCTTAAGCACAGAGCTCATTATTGTACATACCTTGTACTCTGATATCATCAGTGGCTTCCCACTGCCCAGAGCAGAAAATCTCAATACTCAGCTTCACATCAAAGACCTCTGTGATCTAGCTTCGATTTACCTTTCAGTCATTTCCAGTGCCCCACTGCATTCTTCTCAAAGCCGGTGCTCATTTCCCAGCCACCTTCACTCCTGGACTCTGGGTCTCATGCTTCGCCATTGCCCACTATACTCTCCCCTGCTTGCAGAATTCAGAAGCCTGTGAGCCATCCTTCAGGGCTCAGCTCAAATGACGCCTCTATGAAGCCTTCCTGATGCCTCACATTGGTCTTTGACCCTCCCACAATATCACCAACCTGGTAACGGTAGCGGGTTCTGAGAACAGATGACAGTGAAATCCTCAAGAATTAGAACTCCTGGGCCCCCCTCACTATATTGCCTATAAGACAAATTTTCTGTGTAATCTTGGACAGGTCCCTTATTCTCCCTTGATCTTAGTTGCTACAACTGCCCATGAAGTACTGTTGACTAGTCCGTGTCTCTCCAAGGAAGGAAGGGGTACAGTTTTTCACTGTGCAGACTGCCTCGTATGTTGTAGGACGTTTAGCATCTCTGGCCCACAGCACCCAATGCCAGAGCATCCCTAATCATTATTACCACGAAAGAGACCCTGATACATTTTTAAAGTATCTAGGAGCATCTCTGTCAGACTGGGTGATTTTTTAGGATCTTTCGGCTTGGAGACTTTTAGAATTATCTGATTGGTGGGTAGGGATGTTGCTGGCCCAGAACCATGCATAGGCCTAGCCAGTGGGTCAATGATGAGGAGAAAATTGGAACAAAACTGGAGGCAATGCCCAGCTCATGTCCTGATACATGAGGACAGAACTTGTGTTCAGAATCCCAGCCTTTGAAGGGACACAAACTCTCAGCTGGCTTTGGCTGGCCTCCCAGTCTAAGGCGTTTCAGTTTGTCTGACCGACAGGAGTCCCGATAGCAGGCGATGTAACTGGTGACTAGTATGGCCACCAACTGCAGGATTCAATGGATGAGGGTCTGCTAGGGCTGACAGGGCAAGGACAGGGGCTTGGCCAGCATTTGGGGCTATCAGTGGAACTAGAATAACATGTAAAAAAAAAGTCCGTTTTCTTATGCGGGCCATCATAGGAGGTTGGGTGGAATTAATGGGGAGCAGCTGTGCCTTGGGGATCAGGAGAAGGCTCAAGACTGCCCGCCAGGCATGTGGCAGCAGAAAGGTGTGACCGCACTCCTGATGTGGGTGGCTGCGAACACACCTGGTTGTAGACTGCTGGTGTGGTGCAGGCAGAGAAAGATGGCTGTGTTACTGAGAGAGGCGTGATGGCGAGGGCAGGCAAGACAGCTGTGAGCAGCCTCTCTTCAGAGGTGGTTTGTGGCTGGGGCGCTGTGGAAAGCAGGGTGTTGCCCAATGTTGAGAGCTCAGAGTGAGCTTTCAGGAAGTTCTGGGAATTGCTTCATTCATTGATTAACTGAGTCAGCCATTCAACAAGCATCTCTGGGGCTGGAATGAGACCACCCCAGTCTTGTACGTGTTCTGGAACCATAGCTCATCTGGTGTGAGCTGTCAGAGCTTTGGTGACTGATAAAGGAAGAACTTGGAAGGAAAAGAATTTGTCAATATTTATTCAACTGGATCCAGGAGAGGCTGCTCTGCGTTGAGATGAGATGATTGGCCTCCAGCAAGTGATGTAGGTGGTGTAGAGGGAGGGGGAGGAGGGCTGGAAAGGACAGTGCCAGGTACCGTGTCACTTGATCTCAAGCACACGACCACTCTGTGAGTTAGAGGCTACAATTTCCCCCACTTTCCAGACGGACAGAGGACTGTTATTGAGGTCCGAAGAGCAGCTCTTCAGGCTCACTCATCTCGAACAGCTCTGAGAAGCTCTGTGTGCCATTACTGTGATGTCTGCAGTCTTTGATTCTGAGGTCCTTCTGACAGCAACATCTGTCCCCATGGCAACACCAAACATCAAGCCCAGATATATGGCCAGCCTCCTGGAATCTAGTCACTCTTGGGCAAACCGATAAAGCCAAAATTTTGAACTTTGCACACCAAGGATCAAGTCTTGTGGCTCCACCAAGCACCTAAGAATGTTAGCTAACACATTCTGGCTACGTCATGTGCCCGGCACTGCTCTCAGCACTGCAGACCTAGTAACCTATTCAATCCACACGCCAGCCTGGGAGAGAGGCACCGTCGTCAGCTCTGTCTTACAGATGGGAAAATATAGGTACAGAGATGCTGAATAACCTGCCAATGGTCTCACAGCTGATAACTGGCAAATCAGGATTCAAATCCAGATACGCTGGCTCCAGAGGCTCCAGGAGCCTGGTGAGGGGCTGCCTGAAGCAGATGGTCACACCACCCCCAACAACCCTGGGGTAAAGACAACTGGATTTGGGCCCCCAGGGCCTACAGTCCATTTCTGGCCACAGCACCATTAGCTATGTGACCTGAAACACATCGCTTGCTCTTTCTGAATTCCCATTTTCTCCCTGGTTGAGAGAAAGGGTTGAACCGCATGATCCAAGCGTGGTTCCAGGTCTGACATTTCAAGAGGCTTCGTCAGGCTAAAATAAGCAGCAAGAGGCACGCTGTGGTTGGGAAAGGGCAGCCTGGGACGTGCGTGCGTGGATGCTGGGAGGCTCTCTGTGGCGAGGGGGCGTCGAGGGCTAATTATGAATGCTTGAGCTCAGCTGGGGGCCACTTTCTCCCCTTCATGCCCACAGCTGGCTGTGAGTCACTGACAGGTCATCAGCCACAGCAGCGTTGCTGGAGACAGGCAGGCCCTGAGCATGAAGAGAAGAGTCCAACCTGGTCTCAGCTTTAGGGGCCCCAGGGGTCTGCGTGCTCTTCCCAGTCCCTGCCTAGATGCTACTGCACACCTCCTAGGAAGGAGTTCCTTCTCTGTCTCCCTGAGCAGAACATCCCTTTCTATCTCAGTTCTGCCAGTCCTGGCTCCTGTGCTGCTCACTTCATACTCAGAGGTACCTTCTCTGTGCCAGGGGTGGGTTCGAGGCAGGTGAGACACAGTTTCTGCTCTCAGGAAGCTCATAGGAGAGAGTTGGGTGCCCCAGAGCCAGGGCACCTGCCCTCTGCTCACCCCCAGCCCCCCACCCTGCCTCTGCAGACCAGGTCATCGCCAAGTGAGGCCAGGTACCAAATTCCTCCTTCCTGCCCTCAGCCCTGAGGAGGAAGCTATCAGTAGGGCATTGACCGCAGGACAGACTGATGATTGCCAAGGGGGTCACCCTCTGGGAAAGTGGCCCAAAGTGGGTTTTGGAAAACGACCTCTCTGGGACAGCTGGGAGGTACAAAAGGGGAGTCAGGACTGAGCTGATCCCAAGACACCTCCATCCTTGCTCTGCTATGAATGTCATTCAGCACGACACATCCGGCACTGTCAAATGGATTAGAAATGTGCTTTCCTATGTCATCAGTCTTTCCTTCCTTCTTTCCTCTTTTCCTCCTTTCTTTCTTTTTTCTTTTACCTTTCTTCTTTCTCTTTCTTTCCTCCTTTCTTTCCTCCTTCCTTCCTTCCTTCCTTCCTTCCTTCCTTCCTTCCTTCCTTCCTTCATTCCTTTTTCTTTCTCTCTCTCTCTTTCCTTTTTTTCTCTCCTTCCTTTCTTTTTCTTTCTTCCTCCCTCTCTCCCTTCCTTCCATTATTCATTGGTTTCTTCATTCATTCATTCATTCATTCAAGTAATAGTACCTCTGAGAAGTGTTCCTCTTGGTTCTGCTTAAACTCATCCTGTGAAGCTCTGTCTTTTGTGGCTGCCCAATCCATATTGTGACCATCTGATGCTTAGAACCTTACTGCTAACGATTTGAAATCTGAATCCCTAAACTGACCTGCTGGTTGCCCCTGAAGAACTAGTTTAATCCCCCTTTATATGGCAGCCCTGGGAGAGTACAAGGCACACTCAACTCCTCCCTCCCTCCTTTCCTCCCTTCCTCTCTGCCTTCCTTCCCTTCCTCTTGAGACATTTATTGAGCAGCCGTTATGTGCTAGGCACCTGGAAAACAACAGCAAGCGACCGCACATACCGCTCCTGACCTCACAGTGCTTCAGTCTAGTTATGGAGACACCACAAATGGAACAATCACGTAGAGCACTGTAACCTGCCTCTGCTAAGTGTTAGCCCAAGACCAGGGCAAGGTGGTAGCAGAGCATATTAAAGTGAGACATAATGCAAAAGAGGTAAGAAAAGGCTTCTCTGAGGAAGTGGCTCTTATGCTGCTATGAAGGACATGCAGGGCTTAACTAGCTAAGGAGGAGCAGGAAAGTTGCCGTGGCTGGAGCGTGGGACTCTCAAATGTCTGGGCCTTTTGTTCTTGAGACTAAACATCCTCGTGGTAGTTCCTCATGTAGTGGGGATTCTGGACCCCCTCCGCACCCTATCACTTTCCTTGTCCCCTTCAGAGGGAGATTCTCAGGTCCGGACCCACTGCTCCGGGAGGGTCTGGCTAGCTCCAGGTCTGGGGGCCACTCCTCTCCCTGGCTGGCCGCTGCCCTTTTGTTAGTGCAGTCCAAGTCTGCACTTTCGTTGCTCCTGGGAACAAGTCCCTTTCCAGGAGTGCTCACCCCCGATCTTATATGTGACCTCTCAGCCCATGTTTGGGCTGCTGAGTGTCGGAATCCTTGCACTGGCCCTATGAACATCATCTTCCCGGTATCGCCTGTTCACTCCAGCAAGGCAGGATCTGTTCCGAGTCCGGCTTCTGCTGCTGGCTGCGACGCCTAGAGCTGCTTGTGCAGTCTGCACATCCTGGACAAGGGGGCAGCAGGCCACGTCTCAGAGCATATAGCGGGGGTGTGAGGGAGAGCAAGGGCCTGAGAATCTGGGAGGAGGCTATCAAAGGGGATCTGCCCTGGGGCTCCAGAATGAGGTGCTTAGGGCCTGAGGCCGGAGCTACACTGGGGTCACAGTGACCCCATCCTGTGCCTCTCCCCAGCCCCTTATCAATATGGATTGAGGAGTGCGGCTAGCTGTATGTGCATTTGTGCTTTTGTGGTGTGCACACGTCTGTCTGTGTGTGTGGAGTGCTTGAGCCTTCCTACATCCCACCAGGCCTTACTACTGGCTGGTGCCTACCTTTTGCCCTGAGTTACCTGTCACTCAGGAATGGCCAGGTCATCAGAGACCAGCGGAGGCCCCACCTGACCTGCCTTGCTCAGCAGCCACTCCAGGCGTCCCCACCTGCTCTCCTGCCGTCCTACCTGCCAGAGGGTCCTCATACACCCTCTAGTCCCTCAGGGTGCAGACCAGGCAGCCAGCCAGCCCGCTTCTCAATCCTTGACTTCTGCCCATAGGTTTCCCTGCTGCTGGTGCCACCCGTTGGGGACCCCTCATCTCATCACTTTCCCTATCACTCACTCCTCATCCTTTCAGACTCACCATAGACATTGATTCCTCCAAGAAGCCCTCTTTGACCTTCCTCTATGATCTCAAAGGCTGTAGGATCTGTGGGCACGGCCCATGTGAAACATATTATAGTGTTTCTAGAAACTAAAACTCAATACATCTTATTAAATAGATGAAACAATAACCTCGTGGGCTTCACATTTCTTATCTGTAAAATGAAAATAATACTATCTGGCACTAATGGTTCTGAAGAGGGCTGTGAGAGAGGATATACAGGGATTTCCTATCCCTGTGCTGGACATACAACAGATGCTCCAGAAGGAGCTCTAATTTCTCTGCCCTTTAATGTTTATGGATATGTGTTCTTTTCTGTTTAAAAATACTGTGCATTTTTGGAGTTCTTCTGGACCAAAAGCATGACTGGCTTCTTGTAGCTCAGGTCTCCAGTCAAGTGTCTCACTTTCTGATAGAGACATTCCGTGACCACCCCATCTAGAATAGCCGCACCCACCCCAACACCCTCCACTTCAGTAGTTGTCTTATTCATGACCTGAACTTTATTCTGTTTTGACTTGTTGATGTCTGCCTTTCCTTCCTTAGACTGTGAGTGCCATGAGGGCAGAGACCTCAGCTGACTTTTCCATTCTGGGGCCTCAGTGTTTAGAGTCTAGCCTGGCGCATAGCAGCTGGCCAGTGGTTTCCAGGGCCAAGGCTGTGAAGTTTCTAGGGGACGAACACCAGAGTGTGTGTGTTTCGTATAGAAGACGGCGCGGTAGCTCGGCCCCTCCCTCACTGTACATCTTCGGGAGGTGAGGAATGGGGGAGACTCCTGGGCTCCCCCAACATGTTCCCTGAGGGAAACTAGAAACAATGGTTTCTTCAGGATTGTGCAGGTAGGGGGAAGCATCTTTTTTGCCTGGTGACTCTGGGAGGCTGGGGCTAAACACAGGCCTTTCTCATCATCCCTGAGCACAGTCCATCTGTGGGCAAGGAGGGACTGAGGCACTTCTGCCATTCCCCAACTTCAAAGGGACCTACCCTGTTGCCCTAAGCTGGGATCCCAGCACCAGGCCCACCTCTTCTAGGTGCCATTTTTCCTTACTGTGCAATACTTGCTCCTCTCCTCACTCCTGCCTTCTCATCATTTGCGTCTAATGGGGCTTCTCCCACCTATACTCCCTGTGGCAGCAAATTCTCATACTTCCAGCTTTGGTGGTGCTGTAAGGTTCCTGCTGTCTCTTGCAGTAGGGTTCACTGTCCCACTCGGGCTTCCTGGCACTCAGCTCCCACCCCTCAGCCACTTCTGGGGCCTCTGCCAGCATGCCCCTGTCTCCCCCTCCAGTCCTTGTCCTAGCCATAGGGAGAGGGGTTCCAGAGAAAAGCTACCAGTGGCTCCCACCCATCCCTGCTGCACCCTCGCTCTGGGGAGAAGCACTCACCTTCACCACTTGTCCCCTTGCCCCCTAGCTCAGGGGCCCAGCACCAGGCAAGCCTCCTAGACTCTGGCCCAGGTACAGGGGAGGGCAGTGAGGGTTTTCATAGACCTAGCTTTGGACTAGGCTCCTGCCCAGTCTCAGCAGCATTACCCAGTGTTGAAAGGACTCCCTCAACTAGCTCAAGCCCATCACACTATTACCCCTCAGCCCTGCTCCCTAGACCTGGGAAGCCCACAATCACTGCCTCATCCTCAGAGCTGTCAGCACCCCCAGTTCTAGAGCTCTCACCCCTGGCGGGGTCCCAGCATGTTTACATGAGGAAGGATTTCAGGGTTGAGATACACACAAGTATGCTCTGCAGAGAGCCCTGGAGCTGATATATGTGCACGTTTGTGTGTGTGACTGTGAATGTGTGTGTGCATGCATGATGGACTTAACACTGGGGCTCTAGGCCCCCACTCATTTTTTGATCATAGAACCCCAAACTTTTTCTGTGTTACCAGTGGAGACTCCACATACATTATTGTTTAAACAAAAGAAGCCATTATTTTTAAAGAAGGTTTGACAATGTTGAAAACTTGGGGAAACTGAGGCCCAGGAAATGGCTTTTCAAAGTCACAGTGGGGTCAGTAGCAGAGCTTGTATCATACCAGGCCAGCCTGGCAGGCTGATGTTTTTGCCAAGACCAGGCTGAAATGTCCCTCTTAGGAGGCGTCACGTCGGGGTGGAGTGCCAGGAAGGCCCCATGTAGAGAAGTAGGTTAAGGTCACAGCCTTCTCTCCCTCCATTCCCCTGTGAAGTGCCTGAGAGAACAGTTGCATTGGAAAGGTTACTGAGTTCTTAACTGGAGGCTTGAGGTTTTGGGGCAGGAAGGGGCAGGATGAGGGAGGAAGAGTGGGGGAACAGAAATTCATCCTCTGGGTCACTCATACACCCTCTCTCAATTCAAGATCAAATGTCCTCTCACCAGTTTGTGACTACTTCTACATTCCACCATAGTCACTCTGATAGTTCTCCACAAGAAGAAGAAGGGCTCCATAGGTGCTCCCCACCACAGCCCCTTTCTCACTGGGATAAGCACCCCCACCCCAAGCATCTACTTCCAAGCAGAGGGAGCTGGTGTCCACAGAAGGAGCTGGGTGAGCCTGAGGTGATGACTTCTGGGGTGGGAAAGCTGTGAAGAAGGGAGTTGGTATTTCTGTCTTGGGGGTCCTGTGGACACCCTGCTACTGGCAACAGCAGAAATGGCAGAGTAGGGGGCTCTGTGGCACTCACTGTATCTCCCCTAGTGTCTAGCTGGGCACCTGGGAAAATGCTGTTGAATGAATGGATGTGTTCACCCTCCCCTAACCCCTCCACAGTCACCAGCCTCCCTCCTCCCCACAGCCCTGTCCTTTAGAGACTACAAGGACTGAGTTATTCTTAGTAGTTTTCATTCATCAAAGTGTGACAAAATGTGTCCTGAGAGGAATGCCTGGGAGCCAAGAAGAGCCAGAGGAATGGGGTGGGGTGCAAAGGTTCCATCTGAGGGGAGAATTCTAGTGACTTCAGGGAGCCCCCAATCTGAGAGGGAGATACAGCCCTGCCCTCAGAGCTTCCGGTGACAGAGGATACTACCCCCACACCCCACTTCCCCAGCTCTCAGCGAGATTTCTGTCTGAAGAGAGAATTCTAACATCTTGCCCTCAAAGAACCTTGGGTTTTATGGCAGAAAACTAGCTATCGTCCCTGCTGGAGAAGATATGCCAAGGGGCAGATTGAAACTCAAGATGAAAAAAGGGGGTACCAGAGGGGCATCCAGAAGCATGTGCAGCCCCATTGCCACCACATGTGGGGAGCCTAAAGAAGAGCTTCCAGGAATCCTCACCCTGCAATGCTTACCAAGAAACGTGCGAAGGTTCCAACGGGGTGGTAATGGAGCAGTCTGAGGTCCTAGCATTTGAGGAAAAGGATAAAGGCACATGCTGAGCCGGCTGTTCTAAATCAGGGGTCTCAAACCCAAACGCCTTTGGGGACTAGTGTGGCCTCACTGACCTTTCCAACCAGGAGGGCATTCGGAGAGCCTGCACTGTCGGTAGGCTCTCACATTCAATATAAAAACCACACATTCGCTGCAGGCCAAACCTCACTGAAGATTCAACTTGGCCAAGGCCGCAAGTTTGCAACCCCCCCTGGAAATCAGGAAAGAATTCCTGAGAGGGGAGAGGTTTGAGACTGGTTTGGATAAAGAAGCTGACAGCCAAGTTGCGTCCCCTTAGTCCTGGCCACTAGGCTTGGCTTCTGTGTCTTCAGAGCCTCTTCCCACCCTTCCTGGGATGGGGGCCTTGAGCCATTCTTCACCTGCTCCCCTGGTCCGCAGCGCAGGGCTTCAGGCCTGTGATGGGGGGATATTACCTCTCTTTTGCGGGAAGGTGATTCTCCTGCCGGGAGAAGGAGACTGCGGGGCTCTCCTAAAGCCGCTGCTAAGTGAGCGGATCCAGAAGTTCTGGCCGGGTGGCCTTCCCCGAGAGCCTTTACTTCTCTGTGCCTCACATACGAAATGGAAATACTGTTGCCCTGGTGCCCTTTACCCACCCCTGCCCCTGACAGTTAACTTTCCGATAGGCCTCAGTGTTGCTGTCCATAAAGTGGGTCCCTGCCCCCTCCCGCTCTCCCAGATCCTGCAGACCTATGGGAGGAGAGCGGCCTGTCTCCCCAAGTCCCGCATCTCTCCCTGGCTGCGACGGGCGAGCCGGGGGTGGGGGTGGGGGTGGGGACGGACAGTCCGGACCCGGGAGGGCACCGGGGCGGGGCGGCTCCTGGCCGCGCGGGGCCCGGCGCGGGGGGATTCGGGGCGATCCCGCCGCCTCTGCGCGCGCTCCGGCGCGTCCTAGGAGGTGAGGCTCTGAGTCACCCTCGGAGGCCCGGCTGGGGACCCAGGGGCGGCCGCAGCCTCGGAGAGGAGACTTCTCCCGGGGGAGGCGCGGGGTGCCTGCCCCTGGCTGGGCGTCGCCTGCCCCGGGGCTCCCCGCGGTGCACCCCCCGGGCGGGGCGCGGGGGGCGGCCGGGAGGGGCGTGGCCCGCGCCGGCTCCTGCCTCCCGGGGGCGCGCCCCGGCCCGGCGGGTCCCCCGGTCCCGGCCCTGCGGCTTGCTCCGGGCACGCAGGTGGACGGAGAGAGGGAGGGAGGTGCAGGTGCAGCGCGCGAGGCAGAGCACCCCCGGGTGCCAGGGTGTCCGACCGAGCACTGCGACGGCAGACGGCAGGCGGCCGCTCGCGCGAGCCGAGCCCCGGAATCCCTCCTGGGGCCGCGGGGAGGGGGGCCGGGAGGGGGTTATTCATTAGCCAGATTAGCCGGCTTTAGCGGGGGCGCGCCGGCGGCCGCGGGCGCCGGGCACATAGCTGGCATAGCTGGCATAGCGGCGGGGCCCCCCGCGGCCTCCGGGGGGCTTAGGGGGGCCCGCGGGGGCGCGGGCGGCGGGCGGATTAGGGATCGGGCCCGGGAGGGGTTTCAACCTGCTGCGACCCCCCCGCCGCGGCCCGGACCCCCTCCCGCCCCCCGCCCCGCCCCGGACCACCCCCCCGCCGCGCCCCCCCCCCCCCGCCGCGGCCCTCCCGAGCCCCAGCGCGGGCTCCGCGCCCGGGGCGGGGGCTCCTTCCTCCCTCCCCGCGTCGGAGACCTCGCGGGCCGTCAGGTTTGTCAGGCGAAAACGCGGGACGCCCAGTTCACTTCCAACGTCAGACAAACCACGATCAGTCCAGGTCGGTGTGAGCCCCTCGTCGTGCGGACACACTGGACGTGGCGTGTCACCCGCTGCTTGTCGGACCGTCGAACTGAGCTGGACTTTCTGTATGTTTTTCCCCCGAGCAGCCCTAGAGCCACAGACATGTCCATCCCGCGTCTGCAGCAGAGTGGGGGCCCCGAACAACGGAATAACTGGGCCATTGCTACCCTCGGACCAGGGTTCCCGAAGCTGGATGCTGTGGAGCTCCGACGGCAGAGCACCCCTCCTCCACCAGGCTCGGCGCTTCCTGGGGACAGGCTTCCAGGGGACAAGCGCCAAATTCCAGTTAGAGCCTGGAGGTCAATGTCTAGGTCTCCTTCATCACACCGGGGGGTCCCTGGGGCCAGGGGCAGTGTCCTGGGAGAGCAAGTCTGTCGCCTTTCCTCCCCTAGGCAGGTGGAGGCCCCTCCCCCGTTGGGTAGCTTCCTGCCCACAGGGGGCGCTAGGGGCCCAGAGGACTGACCCACAGATGGACGGGTCCAGTTCCTCAGGACCTGGGGTTGCAGGTTCTCTAGGCTGACACGCCTGGGTTCCTGCGGGGTGTGGAGGGGTAGTGTCCCCATCCCGCGTAGCTCCTGACCTGGTCCTGGCCCTTGCTGTGGCAGTGGAGGCCGGGCCTGCCTAGCCAAAGCCTGTGGTCAGCGTTTAGGAGAAGCTCCAAGTTTGGTTACTTTCTGTTTCTGCCAGGAAAGGACAGTGCGGCCCCTGGTGCATGATGGCCCTGCTCACCTCCTCTTTCCTCAAAACCATGACAGCCACGCCCCCGACCTCAGTCAGGCTTACTGAACTTCACTGCCCAGCCTTTGCTTGGGCTGTTTCTCTGCCTCAAGCACCCTTTCTTCCTGTCCTCAAGGGCTGCTAGAAGCATCACCCCTTCCCGATGCTCTGGCTGGCAGCAGGGTATGGCCCAGTAGGCTGCTTGTGCCCAGGGGTCTAATGGTGAAAAAAGCCCTCTATCCCCTCTTTCCTCATCACCTTGGGCCCCAGGGGCTAAAGATGGGACAAAGGCATGGGTGGGGAAGATGGGAGGTGGGGCAAGTCTAGAAAAGGGGGAGCAAAAAAGCTTCTTTTACCATCTCCTCCCCTTACACCCTCAGTAACCTCTTCCCAAATCCCCTCATCCCCTCAAGGCCTCTGAACTCTTTTCCCTTGAAGCTGAGGGAAGCCTTGGAGGAGCCCTTTCCCACGGTCCAGTCAGTCGCAGTCTCGACGTCCCCCCCACCCCCTGCTTCTTTGGCCACAGCCACCTCAGCCTCTGCAGAGCACAGGCCTGGCCCACCCCATCCCTGCAGGGCCCCCTCTTTGGGCCAGGGTGCCTGATTCTATGAGCCAGTGGCATCATCACCCCACTCCTCAGGCCACCCAGTCATCATGTCAGTAATTAGCTCCTTCCTCTCCCTGCATGAGGCCACTGAACGTCACAGCCCCTCCTCCCCCCTCCCAGCCAGCCGCTGGCAGGAGTGCTGGGGGGGGCGGTGCCCCTCACACTTTGTAGTCAGTGCCAAGTCCTGAAGCTGCCCCCCCACCCCAAACTACTGAGTTCTGAGTTAATGAGCCTCCCATCTAGAGAGCTGGGTGCTCCTGAGGACTGGAGAAGCCTCCTCCCTTCCCCTTCTCCATGTCATCCCATCCCATCTGGGTAAGGACACTCCCGCTGCCTGGGCGGGGTGATGCTGGCTCAAGGATACCAGCAGCCCAAGCTGGCAGAGCTTGAGACTCAGGTGTCTCTCTTCAGTCATAGGCAGTTTTCACTCAGCTTTCACCTGGAGCCCAGGAATCTGTGAAATGAGAATGGTGGCAGTTATCTGGTAACGGGGTAGAAATGGGGAGCCACTCTATAGACAAACAAGCAGGGGGCAGGCTGTCCATGAACACCTCACATGGGATCACATGCCTGTGCCAAGGCACGCTTACGGATACAGCTTATGCAGGGTATACCCTCGTACCTTGCCCCTGGTGGGTGAACCCACCTGGAGGTACACCCACGTGCCCCGATACCCCTCCTCCAAACGTGTACATGCAAACCCACCAACACACTCAGAGAGACAATAAGCTCGCCACAACAAAAACAAAAGCAGGACACAACAGAGGAGCCCAGGAGAGTGGTGTGAGAGGAGAGATGGCCCCAAATGTGCCATCACCCCCGCCCACCTGCCCCACCCTGGGTCCAGGGAAGACTGCACTTCGAGGGTGTATGTGTGGTGGGCATGTGGGCTGCCATGGGAGCAGCCCTGGTCTGAGTCTGGAGGAGCAGGGAGGGTACAGATTTACAGAGAGAATAAAACCCTTCCTACAGATGTGTGCACTCTTAGGCAGATCATTTATTTAACTCCTTAGGGCCTCAGTGATATGGGCTGTCAAAAGGCGATGATGAGTGCACCAGTTAAACTTTGCTATGAAGTTTAAATGGGAGCAGATGCTGAGCTGACACTAATAGTGACCGTCCCAGTGTCCTGTTGCTGGGTCGTGGGTTTGCCCAAAAGAGCTGCCCTGGGGAGATAGGCAGCCCCCATCCTGAGCCTTACCTGGTCAGGTGCTCACCCTGTCTTTCTCCATTTCCTGGGGTCCAGCTCCAACCCAGGCATGGCAAGTGATAGGGTATTACACCAGATTGGCCTGGAGGGTGGGGCCTGGGAGGTTACTTGCCCCACCTTACAAGGTTGACACACAGGTAGCTGAGTGCTGGCTTCCAGCCCCTGAGGGGATGAGTCAGCCAGCATCTCCCCACCAGGCAAATAGGGTGCAGGGGACTGGAGTTTGGGTTGAGGGGCCTTCTAGGACCGTTCCTGGAAAAAGACCCAGGAACAAGCACTGCTGCTAGGGAGCCATTGCCTTCGCCTACCGGGCTGTGCCCAGCTCAACAAACACCCTTGTCCTTCTTACAGCTCAGCTTCTAGATTCATGAGGCACCCTGCTGGCCCCATGCTGCCTTGTCATTCTTCTCAGCCCATCTAGCAGGGTGTCTGAGCCATGGACACAGGGGCACATGCACACACTCATAAATGTGCCCATGGCTACATCAGCACAACCAGAGATCAGCGCAGACACATCTTCACAAGAACTCGCTCACATACACACTCCGTCCTTCACAGTTAGACACATCCACATAGACACTCATGTACATGCAGTTTCACACACATGCACACTCAAGTCTACACACAGACATGTAGACTCGTAATCACTGTGGTTGATTGCACCATGTCCCCACAAAGATAATTTGAAGTCCTAACCCCCAGTACCTGGGAATGTAACCTAAGTTGAAAATAGAGTCCTTGCAGATGTAATCCAGTTAAAATGGGACCTTACAAAATGTGGAGGGGTGCTAAATCCAGTGACGGGTGTCATTTAGGGAGAGAGATTTGTAGACACAGAGGTACAGAGACACACAGAGAAGCCCGTGTGATGACGCAGGCAGAGATCAGAGTGATATAGCTACTAGTGAGGGAAGGCCAAGGATTGCTGGCAACCACCAGAAGCTAGGAGAGGGTGGGAACAGACCCTCCCTCGGAGTCCCCAGACTCTGGCCTCCTTAACTTTGAGAGAATACATTTCTGTTGTTTTAAGCCACCAAGTCTGTGGTAACTTGTTATGACAACCACAGGAAATTAATAGAATCTCATACACAAACACACACACACGCACACGCACGCACACAGCTGGCTTTAGGCTCAGTGATGAGGTTGGGGGAGTTTCTCTTAAAGGTTGCTCTGTCTCCGTCCTCTTACCCTTGTGACTGGTCCAGTGGACCCAGAAAACTCAGGGCCCAGGGGAGGAGCTCAGTAATCTTTAACACCTCCTTTCCTCCCTGGGGTTCTTAACAAGACATCCCCCTCAAAATATGCTCTTGAGAATGGGTTGCCATGTTCATGTGAACCAGAAGACATGTCTCAGAATGCTATAGCTGCTTTAATCATATTAATTAAAAACTGGAAATTACCCAAATGTCTATCTACCACAGAATAGATAGATAAATTGTGGCTTAGCCACTCAATGGAAGGCCACTAAGCCACAGAGAAGGAAGAGCTCGTGCTGCGGGATGGGGATGGAGGACCCCCACAGATTCATGCTGAACAAACCGGGGTAGACACCGAGAGTGCATTCGTTAGGAGTTAATTTGTACGTGGTTCAAGAACAGGCAAAGCCAACCCGTGATGATACAGGTCAGAGTGGTGATTACCTGTGAGAGATGAGATTGACTGGGAGGGGCTTGCGGGAGTCGCCTGGGGTGCTGGAATACTCTGTCCTTGATGTGGGTAGCGGTTACATGAGCATGCACATATGCACAAATTCACGATATTTGTGCAATTTGATACACAAAACTTACACCTCAATTAAAAGTAAAGAAAACAAACAAAATAAAAAACAGAAAAACTGTGTTCCCAGGAAGTCAATGATTAGAAACCACTGGAGAGCGTATTTTGGGGTAGGTGACTGCAGGGCCTGTCCTGTCCTGGTGCTGCACTGATGTCCTCAGGCCTGGGGCCCCTTGTGTGGCGGACTTGCCAGGATATTTGCTGACTGTAAACATTGAGCCTGGTGCTGCCTGTGGGGAACTTGGAATGTCAAGGCAGCCACACCCTGCAGAGACAACCCATCTCTGGGTGGAAATGGGGGGTGCACAGGATCTTACTGCAATCTACTTACTCAATTAAAGACCAAATGCTATGATTTCTTCCACGAAAAAAGCCTATATTGAAGAAGAATAACTACCCTTTATTCAGCTTTTGCTATCTGCCAGGCATGCGCTATGACCTTGGAGGGACAAGGCCGTGTTGCCATTTCCCTGAGGCTCTGAGCTGTTGTTGATTTGCAGGAGAAGCTTGTCTTGAACCTGAGTTTTACAGCACACACACTGATTTCCTGGAGAGGCTGGGAAGGTGCTGCTGAGCTGGCGCTCTTGCTCCTTCTCACCCTGGCTCTCTCCTACGTTTAGCTCAGGGCTCTGCCCATAAATGTGCCATAGTTTGGGACGATGGATTTGAGGAGTGAAGAAAGGATGTGAGGAAGGGTCTGGATCAGAGGGACCTGTCCCTTTGGCGACTGTGCTGGGATCGGTGCTGGAGGCCACCCTCCTTTTTTTTCCTTCCTGGCCCAGACCACTGGGAGTCAGGACCACCCACCTGAGCCATGCCAGAACAGCCCCCTGCACTTCCCAGGACCAGGTGCTTCTCACTCTGCCCACGCTCGACAGCGGGTCGGGAGCTGGGTCATATGATGGGGCCAAGGTGGCAGGTGTAATAGGAGCTGTGGCTCCTCAGCTTGCCCTGTGACTATATTAAGTTCTGTGCCCAGTCTCCCCTCTCCCCCGCCCCCAGGACTTTCCCTCCTCCCCCAGGGATTCTGTGCTGAGAGTCATTTCTCTCCCCGATCCCACTGTCCTAGGAACAGGGGGCAGAAGCCTAACAAGGTCAGAGCCAGCTGGTGGGGGAGCCAAGGCAGTAAATTTAGGACTCAGGTGCTAATGAGCTGCAGAGGGAAGCGCCTGGGAGGGAGGTCACCTGTTCCTGAGGCCTGAGCACCCCTCACACTCAGTGGTACCCCCTGCTAACACCCACAAACATCAGCCAGGGCTCACAAGGGCACACACAGAACATGCTCACCATCAGGTGAGACAAGGTTCACATTCTTTCAGGCCAACTGCATGCATCCATGCATGCACACACCCAGGAGCCCACTATTACTCCTTTTTATAACCCTGTTCAGGCACTCAACTCTGCACACCCAACCATGCATGCAGGCACCCATCCGTGCTTGCAGCCACAAGCACTCATGCACACACCACCCACCCCTGTTCACCATTTCTCCTTAGTCTCCAGAGTCTATGGCTGAAGCAGAGGGGTTCCTGTGGCTACAGGGTGGGAGGAAACGTAGCCTGAGGGCTGCAAGGCATCTGCGCCTACTGCATAGACCTAAGGGCTCAGTCTCAGTCTACCCAGACCCAGGATGGAACTCACGACCCTGGGGGTGAAGGGCCAGGAGCCCCAGGAAGGCCTTCCTTTTCCCCAGGGGGAGAGCTTGGGGCAGGACAGTGTTTATTAATAAACTTGCTCCTGACTGGAAAGTCTTGTGCAGAAGTCCCAATCTCAAGCCAATCAGAGCAGAACTTTCCAGGAATGCCACCCCAACGCAAGCTTGCCTCTAACTCCAGGATTATTTCTCACCCCTGACTTCATCCCCTTGGTGTGCAGGGCTCCTGCCAAGCTTCACTGGCTCTGCCCAGCAGGCCTGCTGTCACCTGGCAGCTGACATCTGCCTTGGCTGCCACCCAGAGAAGGTCACAGAGAGTCTATGGTGGGGCTGGGATTAGAACTGCTTCCTCTGTCATCCACTCTTGCTATATTCCCCACTTCCTCAAACTGAGGATGGCAGAGCCTGCTGTGTTGGGAGTACGGAAAGGCCTCAGGGCCCACCCATGGCACCCTGATGCTGCCCTGGCACCCCATCCCAAAGGGGGAGGAGCCCTGAAGGCAGAGGGCCTGGGCCAGCAAGACCTGTGACCTTGGGCAAGCAGAATGTGGCCCGTCTGTGACTCATTGTCATCATTTATAAAAGGAGGATGAAAATGCTCACCGGAAGGTAGCTGTGAGGATGAGGAATGTGTGATGGCTGGTGTAAACTGGAAAGGGCTGTGCAGGAGTGTAAAGTAGATGGTATTTATGTACTTTCCTCTGTCACTAACACCATTCACATCTTCATCCCCACCTCTCACGATCACCTCCACCGTCACACCACCATCTCCTTCCCACCACCACTTTCTCTACCACAGACACCACTCCATCATCGTCAGCACCATCACACTGCTTTCTTCATAAATACGTCCATCACAACCACCGTGTTATCACCAATCGTTCCAAGAACACTTATTCAGCACCTACTACATACACGGTCACGTGAATCGCCCTTTGGAGGTAACTCCTGTTCCAGGTCCCACACACTAAGAACGGTCTATATCTCTCACTTCCTTTAAGCCCTGACACACAACCCATCTCTGCCTGCAATGCTTCCTCAATCTACCCTGCACTATTCCAGTTACTTCTGTACGCTGTGTCTCAGCTTCGCCTGTCCCCTGCCTGGTTTCTGCGCATGTGTGTATGTGTGTGCAAGTGTGTGTTCACACCACCTTGTTTAAACTAGTCTGCAAAGTCAGCCTCCACCCAGATCTCCTACATGTCGCATAGTGGCCTGGGTCCCAAACCTGGCTCTGACACTTCCTCCTCTGTGATTGGGGACAAATCTCTTTGTGCCTCAGTCTTCCCAACTGTAAATTGGATAAATAATAGAATAAATTGTAGCTTCAGAATTGTAGTGAGGATTCCCTAAGACATGGTGTGTGTGTGTGTGTGTGTGTGTGTAGCGCTTAGAACAGAAGAAGGCACGCAGAAAGTGATCAATAAACATTAGCTATCGTGATGATGATTAGTTCTTTCTACCTCCAGCTTCTGACACAGGGCTTCGCATTGTCAATGAGAACAAATATGTTAATGGACACACTTGACTTTCCGGTATAAACATCTTGGGAGGAAAGGAAGGGGTGAACCTTTCCAAGTACTATGTGGATCTCTGCCAGCTCCCAGAAGATGCCTGCACTCTCTGGGTGAGGGGTGGGCCGTGGGCTGGGAAGGACCATGCAGGGAGTTTGGAGCCAGACAGAGCTGAGTTTGAATCTGGACTTCACCAGCTGAGCAAGCATGGGCAAGGCATCACTGAAACACCTCAAGCCTCAGTTTCATCTGTACAGTGGATCACTGTGCAGGGCCACACATTTCTGTCGACATCGAATGCAGGCAGCTATCGGTGGGCCTTGGGGCCGGTATACTCCTTGGGCCTCAGCCTTTCCGCGTAGACAGTAGACAGTTCTGGCAGGGAATGCTTCCCCGAGTAAGTGGAGAGGATGCTGAGTGATGGGCAGGGATCAGGAGAGTGAAAAAGTGTTGAGAAGTTTCAGGGACAGCACTAACAATGATTGACCCAAATGAGGCCCCGCTTGGCTGGACTTGAGAAATGCACTGAGGTCTGAGCTGGGTTCCTGGAGCAGAGTGGGGACAAAGGGGAGGAGGGCTGAGGGGACCCCTAACCGCAGGCTCAAGAAGGCCACTCTGCGCTCAAACTCCCTCATGCACCACGGCATGGTCCAGGGAGAGGGGTAGGGCTGCTGGAACATGGCGGGAGAGATGGCCTGGGATGCCTGCAGGCTGTCCTGGGGTCCCTAGTGCATTGACATTCACACAGCTGCAGCCACCTGAGGACTGCCCCCGCCCTCCTCCTCAGTGACGCCCTGGACATGAACCCCCAGGGAATAAACAGGGGCAGCAGCCGGCTGACTGGTGTGTACTCCTGGCCCCACAATATAAACTCCTGGGACATATTTATGTTGTCTAGGTCTGGCCCCAGTCCCCTGCCCAGCTCTGAGAGGTCACGCCTTGTCAAATGTTGTATGTGCAGAGTAGCTGGATTCCTCCACGTAGTGGGGTGATGGGTCAGGAAAAGGTGGGGTTGAGGGGAGGATAATGGGGGAGAGAGACCAGAGGGAGAGTTGCAAAGGGGGAAGGGAGAACGAGCGCTACCACTGAATGCTCAGTGGTGCCTGTTCCTAGAACTGCAGGTTGGAATCTTAGCATATCCCTGGCCTGGCCAGTGAGCTGGGTCACCTTGTGGCCTTCCAGGGCCAGTCGTGGACCCAGACTCTGGGGTCATGGAACCTGGGGCTCTGCCCAACCCACAACTGGCCTGAGAATTGGCCTACTAGGCCTTTCTTTGGCATACTTTTTCGCTACCCTCTGCTGAGCACTATGCCAAGTCTCTTGTGCACATTATCTCATTTAAGCCCTGCCACCCGCCTGGGGCAGGAGCTGCGGCTGTCTTCATGACCCTGAAGAGGGCCAGGGGGTGAGTAGATATCCTGAGGTAATTAATGGAGCCTGGAAGTGCCCTGGCTGCAGTTTGTACCTGGATCTGTGACCAGAGCATCCCCGCTCTTAAGAGCCATGCCAGGCAAGCCGCTGCCTTCAGGAGCAAAGTGACACCAGAGTCACCACTAGAACCCAGGGCTCTTGAGTCCTGGGCTAATTTCATTCCCGTTGTATCAGAAACAGGGTGGTGAAGAGACCCAGCCCTGCTCTCAGAGAGTCCCAGTCTGAGGGGGGAACATAGCACGGATCCCAGGAAGCCACCTGAGGGGGAGCCCCAGACCACAGGAAGTTACTGACCGGCCGCAGCACTGGCGAGGCAGGTGGAGTCAGAGGGCTTCATACAGCTGGAGTCAGAGTGGGAAGGCTTCTTGAGGGAGTGGGCTGGCAGCCCCTTGAGGAAGGAGGAGTTGGGCAAATGGTGGGCAGCTCTTGGTGGCCCTGGAGGCCAGAGCTGCATTCTGCAGTGCCCTGATTAGGAAACAAGGCTGTCTCTGCTTTCTCCCCCCATTCCCCACCCCCCAGCCCCTGGTGGGACTGCCATCTTGGCCCTTTGCAGCCTGCCTGGGAGGGGCAGGAGGAACACAGCCGTGTGACAAGCATTCAGCTGGGAGCTGAGCACGTCCCAGGAATGACACCCAGGAGGGAAGGCTATTTTAATCTGGAAGGTTGCCTGCTCCAACTGCCCACCCCCAAAATAACCTGGCTCCAGAAGGAACCTGCGACGTGGTGGTTTGCCACCAGCCTAGTGGAGGGCTCCAGCTCCTGTACCCCAGTGTGGCCAGCCTCTGTCCTCAGACTGGGCCTCCCTGCTCACTGGACCCCTCCCTTGCCGGCGCTGTGTCTCCTCCTTTAGCTCGGGGGCTTCTTCTTCAGGGCAGAGGCCGTGCCTGTCGTCAGGTTAGGAGCTCCTGGAGTGCAAAAGTTGTCTCTCCCCACCCAGACCGGAGTGCACAGAATATTTGGGTCTCTGAAGCCTGCTTCCCTATGGAATCAGGCGGTGGGCAGGTTCTAGATGGACTTTTCCTTCTTCTGGGCTGTATAAGGGGGGATGCCCTTGTGGTGGAGAAACCAGATCTTCCTTCTCCCCATGGCCCCAAGTGCATTTGGCTGGTGGGCACATGTGGGGCCTCGGTCGTGCCTGGCAGTGCCAGGCTGCCCTGCTGCTTGCCACATGGCCCCTGACATGAGGGTTCACATGTCCCAGCATCAGCCAGCCACCTGCTGCCTCCTGCCTCTCAAAATAGGAAAGTGCCGGCCTTCTCCCATTACCAGCTGCATGCCCTACTGCCCTTGTCCTCGCGATGCGGCTCTCACTCATCCCTGACCTGCTCCTCTGCGGAGGATATGGAGGGGGTCGGCCTCAGTCCTGGCTGTCCTCAGAGCTGGATGAATGAATGTAACTGAAGTGGAGGGTCGCTCTGTTCCTGAGCTGAGTACCAGATGGGGAGGGGGCCCACGAACTTCGGCGTTCCTCGTTCCTCATAAGGAACTGATATCCACTGGTCCTGTTAGGAGGATCCTTGCTGTCCGCCTCTCCCCCCAGCCCCACTTTCCCTCCTCCCTGGAATCTAACACAAACCCTGGCATGGAATAGGGCCTGAGGGTGTGGAGTTGACTTCAGTAATATTAACTATGCTAGTTACTGAAGGCGGAGAAACTGAGGCTCAGAGTTCGAGACAACAACCCCCTCCATACACGCACAGCCTTCTTTCCATTCATTTTACGGCCATTTTTAACTGAGCACTTACTACATCTGAGGCACCATGCCGGTGCTCACCATTAGTTTCCACGTTTAATCCTCA
This sequence comes from Cynopterus sphinx, assembly GCA_030015415.1. Classification (NCBI taxonomy): domain Eukaryota; kingdom Metazoa; phylum Chordata; class Mammalia; order Chiroptera; family Pteropodidae; genus Cynopterus; species Cynopterus sphinx. The sequence goes on along the minus strand of CM057386.1, from coordinate 47,954,149 downwards.
CAACATCTTGAGAAGAGTGTAGCTGTGCCATTTAACGTTAGAGGGGATGAGGCCTGGAGAGGTTAAGTGACTTGTCTCAGGTCTCACAGCAAGGAAATGGTTGAGTTGGTAGTCACACCCGGGTTAGCACACTTGTTTTCCTTCTTTCTTTTATTTTTACTTTTGATGTTTTATTATGAAAAACTTTAAACATTCAGACAAGTAGAGAGAATAGGACAATGAACCTGCAACTACCCATTTTCAAGATAGAACAGTGAACATTTTGCCAGATTTGCTTCACCTTTTCATGCTGAAATATTTTAAAGTAAATTGTGGACATCATGTCCATACGATATGTCACCCCTGATTACTTTGGAATGCATCCCTAAAAAAATAAACCCAGTTTTTTATATAAACCAGCTTGTCATTCTCACACTGAACAAGATAACTTTCTACTACTATCTAACACACAGATGATGTTAAACTCCCCCCAACTGAATATAATTTTCCTTGGATTCTTGTCATTCTATCACACTGCCACTGAGGAGTGAGTGGACAGAGTTACGGGGAAGCCTTTGCCAGCCTCTGCCTCTTACTTTCCCATGGGGACATAGTCCCTTCCTTCTCTTTTCCCCATTGCCAGGGTGCAAGGTTTCTAGACAGCAGGGTAACAAGGACCTGAGAGAACTTGGTGGGTGTTGGAAGCTGTGGGAAAACTTAGGGGAGCCCCTTGTTTCCTGGGGTGGGGGTGGAGGGATGTGGGTATCTCAAGGGGCTGGAGGGGGGCCATGGCCTAGCAGTGGGGGATCTCAGCAAGGGCTCTGATGCACTGCCCTCCCTGGAAGCCCCTCCCCCACAGGGTCCCCTCTGCACTCTGGGTCCACAGACCAAGCAGCCCACTGGCCTGCCTCAGCCAAAACAAGAGCTAGAGGAAGGTCAGCTTATCGGGCCTCCCCTACCTCCTCACCCCATGGGCCTGCTTTCCACTTATCAGTTTCTGGGGTGAGAGAAGGGATTGACAGAACAAGGCAAGGCCACTCCTGTATAGAACAATGCTTTTTAACAGGATTCTGGGAAGGCCTGGGAACCCACAAGTGACAGTGAAGGGGCCTGCCTGCCAGGTGATCTCTAAGTTCTTTTCTGCCCTGTGGCTGTCCCGCCCTTAGTCTTTGATATAGATGGGAAGGATGCTGACCAAGGCAGGAGATGGTCCTGGTGGCCTCTTGGTCTTCACTCTCTGGGTGGAACTGTGGTGTTCAAGGCCAAATCAGACCATCCCTGAAGGGACAGGGTCTGTGTCTCCCAGCTTAGACGAGGGGCTGCCAGAGGACAGGGCTGTGTCTTCCCTTTAGACTGGGGCTCCCCGAGCACTGGTCAACACTAAACTTTCCTCACCATCGTTACTTCTAGGGACTCCAGGCTGCCCAGATATGCTGCGTGTGGCTCCTGTGAGATCACATGCCCTTCGGAGGACCCCCAGCTCCTCATTGCTCAGGAGCCCGGGAAGGGCTAAAAAGAGAAGTGAGTTGACTTCACTTTGCTGGGTGGGAAGCAGTAAGGGCTTGGTCTAACTGGAGCCCACTGCCTGGTGGGATACAGAATTGGCTTCCTCTAAGAGTTTTGGGCATGACCATGAGTGTGGAGGCAGGAGATGGAAGGGAGCATCTCCTCCAGGGCTCTTCCTTCCTTGACCAGACACCCATTGTGAGATACTGGGAGGGGCTTCAAAGTGGGGGATGGAGGGCGCAGGAGACAGAAGGTGACTCTTGAGGGTCTCTCTGTGGGTTTTAGGGGACGTTCCTTCCTCTGGACCTCAGTGCTAGTGAGGACTTGCTGGGTAGGAGCAGGAGAGAGGGCTTACTTAGCCTTGCAGGGGGCGGAGCTGGGGAAAGAATAGCTCCAGGAAACATGGATCAAGGCTGCCAGAACAGTGGAGTGAGGTGGGAGAAAGGCATGAGTAAGATGGCAGAGGAGCCTTCAGGGGTCCCCTAAGGGCCAAAGCTCTGTAGCCACAAACCTACTGACCTCAACCTGGCCCCAGGAATTGGTCCCAGCACGGTCTCTGCCTGATTGTGAAGCCCAATCCTTCCTTCTCCCCCAGACCTCTACGCACCCGCCCAGGACTCAGCACCCCCCTGTGCCCAGGCTTGTTGAGTAGAGGTTCTCTTGGTCTCTCCCAAAGCACCTGCCACTAGGCCTCGCATACAGCAGCCGCATAATAAAGCCAGCTGCCCCATGGCTCTGAACTGAACCTGACTGCAGCTCCAGTCTGTCCTAAGCCTGTGCTCAGAGGAATACCTCTTTATTGGCACTTTCCTCCTCAGAAGGGCCCCACCCCGCCTTGCACCTCTGTTCCTCAGGCCCAGTCGTCCTGTTCGCTTGGGTGGTCACTCTGTGGCACAGGTAGGCAGCTGGAGAACCTGAGGCTTAGAACCCTATCCTGGGGCCTGTGAAGGGGAGACATAGTCACTAAGGGAGATCTATCCCTTGGGCCTGCACTCATTGTCAAGCAGCATTGAGAGTGGAGGGGAGAAGGGAGACTGATGGCCTAGTGTCCGCACGTTGACTTTAGGCTCCTGAAAGATTTCTGTCCTCAGCTGGGGCCAGGGTGGGGTGAACTCTCTGCTCAGACCCTTGCAGGCTTATTTCGCTACACAGAGCAAGTACAGGAATGCCTGGGGCCTCCAGCCCTTGGAGACTTTTGTAGAAGAGCCAGGCCTCTTTTTGGAGCACACAGGGCTTGTCGCTGGCAGCCACTCGACGGTTCACAGTCTTTTCTCATCCATTAAATCAGGCGAATCTCACACAGCGGCATGTCATAATGCATCCCCACATCATAGACGGGCGACTGAGACTCAGGAACTTCAGAGGATGCCTGAAGCGTCATAGCCAGGAAGTGACAGAGGCCCAGTTCTGCTTGGTTTCAGACTGTTTGCTCTTTCCAGGATCTAAACTGGGGAGAGGGTTGCTACTTCGTTCACATGGGGAAAGAGCTCCATCCAGTGCCCCACCCCCACCCCAGCTATTGCGCAGTCCTGCCAGGGAGTATGAGGATCAGCTGTGAGGTTTCTGGAGGACTGAATCTTGGGGCCTTTGAGGAAATGCCCTGTAGATATCTGGGGAGACCTCATGGAGGGGTGTGGGGCAGGGTGGGAAAGGGAGGAGAAAGGGAATTTTACTGGTCACCATATTGCAGTGGTTCAGGGCCACCTGGAGGAACAAAAGCAGCAATCTCAGCAAAAGCAACAGGCTCTGTGACCAAGAAAGCTCTGCAAACACTGACAGGCTCGTGTTGACAGGTCCTGCAGTGGTGATGGGAGTGAGGAGTATCACAGAGGGGGAAACTTTGTCGTCCAGAGACACTAAGGAAAGTGTCCACTCCCCTCAGCAGGGGAGACAGTGCTTGGCTCCTGACAGCGGCTCTGTGAGGAGGTCCTGGAGGAGGACACCCAGCCCTTCTCCCCTCCTCCCACAGCCCTGTCCAGGGCCCGCCGCCCAGTGCCCTCCTCCTTAGCTGGCTGCAGAGGTGCCAGGTCAAGAGGACTATGACTGGGGCAAGTCCAAGGGGGATAACTGGGGTAACAGGCATGGGAGATGGGAGGTTTCCTGGCCAGCTGGGGGATGGGGCCGCTCTAGTCCCAGATATCCATGGGGCAGTCTAGAAGGCCTGTCTACCCCAGCCCACAGCCTCTTTGAGCTCCAGAATGTCTTGGCCTATCACCCTCAGCCTTGGGAGCAGGGTAGGGAGTGGTGGGAGCAGCAAACTTTTCCAAATGGAAAATGATGAAATCTTTCTGGAAAGCTGACTTTCCCAGGCTCTGGTGGGTATAGCTGACAAGGGGAAACCTGAGCTTTGTGGGCAGGCAGGGGGTCCAGAGGCAGGGGATCGTAGGCGCCTCTCTGTGACAGTCCTGGAAAGCCACTCCAGAGCTGTGGAGGAAGGGCCTGATGCTTATGGGCTGAGTTACATCAGCCCATGGCCCTCACAGTATGCCCAACCCAGCTGCCAGAGTGCTGTGTGACAACAAAGTCAGCTCCTGTCTCAGCTCTGCTCTAGCTTTCTTATTTCTCAGATGTGCTGGGCACACTCCTGCCTCAGGGACTTTGCACTGTTTGTTCCCTTTGCCTGGATCTGAATGCTTTCTCCCTGATGTCTACAAGGATGGCTCACCTCCTCACTTGAGGTCTTTGATTATCACCTCAGTGAGTCTTTCCTTGGTCACTTAGTTAATATAGCAACCTGCCCGCCCTCCCCACCACAGCCATGACACCCCCCTTCTATGTTTTATTTTTTCCAAATCTCTTGTAGTCTTCTAAGTATTTGCAGTGGGTTAAGGGCAGCCCCCCAAAAGATATGTCCCCATCCTTACCCCCTGGAACCTGTGATATGACTGTAGTGGATTGAGTAGGACTATAGAGGGTCACCCCTCAAAAATTTAGGTCCACCTAGAACCTCAGAATGAGACCTTATTGAAAAATAGGGTCTTTGCAGAGGTGCTTAAGTTAAAGCTCTTGGTATAAAATCATTCCGGATTTAGGGTGGGCCTTAAATCTAATGACTAGTGTCCTTATAGGAAGAGGAGATGATACAGAGACACAGGGGAGAAGGCTATGTGAAAGCAGAGGCAGAAATTGGAGGGAGGCAGCCACAAGCTAAGGAATTTTAAGGACTGCCAGAAGCCACCAGAAACTAGAAGAAGCAAGATTCTCCCTCTTGGAGCCTTTGGAGGCAGTGTGGCCCTGCTGACACCTTCCTTTCAGACTGCCAGCCTCCAAAACAGTGAGAAAATAAATTCCTGTTGTTCTAAGCCGAGTCTTAATTCGCTATGGCAGCCACAGGAAATGAATGCAGCAGTCTATAATTTACTCATTAATTTTGCTTATTGTCTATCAACACACTCCCCTCCTGCTCCCACCCCCTAATTTGAGCTCTAAGACGGGAATTTTTCTTTATTTTGCTCACTGCCGGCCATAAAGCAGGTGCTCAATAAATATTTGTCAAATGACTGTGAATAAATCAGATGAAAACAAGGAATGCAGGAGTGGGTGTGGGGATGAGGGTTGGGAGGTGGTTCTTGGGGGACCCACCTGGCTGTCCAATACTTAAAACCTCTGAATCTAGCTCAGTGCAACTCAACACCTGTGCGAGGGACCACCTGGAACTGGAGAGGCGACCTGAGGTCTCCTGGCATGAGCCCCCCAGGACAAATGGCCTCACCTCTCTGTGAGGCCTAAGATTTATGAATGAGACCACTTGGACTTTCCTGCTGAATACAGCTGATTAAGTGACCTAATCTCAGGTGAGACCTGGAGAACAACCAGGAATACCCCAGAACTGTCAGGAATTAATAAACCATTATTCTGTTGGCAGTGGTTTGTTTGCAGCCATAAAGACCTTGGTAGGCTGCATCTGACTCCAACATGGCAGGGCTTTTGAGAGCTTAGCTAGAAGTTGGTTCCCTATGGGGTGTGAAGAGACACGTATTTCAGACTCCGCAGACACGAGGTCTTGAGCTGGAAGGACTTTGCTAACTCGAGGATATCCAGGGAGACCAGGACCAGCCCCTTCTCAGCACCTCTCATATCACCTCCCATCAGAGAGTTTTCTTCTAAGCTCTCAGGCCTCCATACAGCTTCATCTCCAGCCCAGCCTCTGGGGCCTGGGCAAAGGGTAGGGAGCAGAGCCAACAAAGGTATCTGGAGTGGCTGGCAGCCAGCCCTCTCTCTGTGTGCCCCTATCCTGAAGAGGCTGCTGGTGAAACGAAACGTCCTGTCCCAGACGTGGCCCAGAGACGTCAGAAAACACCATGACATTGAAGGCAACTAGCCTGGCCAGTGGGAACCCAGTGCGGGCATGAGGTGCTCATATTATGCTCCAGAATGGCCCACTGCTCAGCTGAGAAGCAGGGGACAGAGAAGGCTGAGGCGTGGATGCTGGAGAAGACAGCACTGACTCAACTTCCATGCAGAGGACAATGGCCTCCACTGAGCCTGTTGGTTCTGTACTTCTGTGACCGGGGCTGTCTTGAAGGGGTTGGTGGGTATGTGTGGGAGGGCAGTGCAGGCCTGACCTTGACCCTTAGATGCCATGTCTACCCCAGCTGTTCTGCTAACTGGCCTAGGAGATGCACAGAGAGAGGGCTCCCCACTCTGACCGACATCCAAAAGGACTTCCAGGTTCTCAGTTGTAGCGTTCCCACGAGAACAGTGCCTAACCTACCTTTTAAGCTCCGATGGTCACACAGGCCCATCTAGGCTACCTGAGTTACCCTTTGGCCCCTGGAGACAAAGCTTCTGTGGTCCCTCCTGGGGGTTTCGGCGCCTTGGGACACTGCTATAAACGTCAGGAAAGAGCTCCTGCCTCTCACACAGGCGATCCACCCGCCATCCCTTTCCCTACCTGGGAGCCCAACCAGGTGGTCATGGGCTGTGGGGCGGGCAGGGACGGCAGCTGACCTGAGAGGGGTCTTGTGCGTCCACTGGAGGCAGGTCTATCCTACCTTTGAGAGTCTTCCTTCTCTTCTGCAGAGCATGTTTCACTATGTTACACTCTGTCTCTGCCACTCCTTCTACCTGTCTGGGTGGCCCCAAGAGTGCCAGGGTCCAAATCCCCAAGTCCTTGCTTAGTGGGGGATTCTCCATGTGACCTTGAGCAAGTCACTGCCCCATATCCCAAGAGGAAGACTAGAAACTTCCTCAGAGCCGGCTCTCCCCTCTCTGCCATCTTAGTGATCTCTGCAGAAGTGGTCCTCACGGGTACATCCCTCCTTTCTCCCTCTTCTCTCCTCCCGTTGTGTAAACTAATGACCTCTCTGAACCTCAGTGTTCTTGTCTATTAAATGGGAATGGTAACATCACCTTGCAGGGTCATGAAGATTAAATGAAGAGAAGGGAAGGAGGGATGGAGGAGAGTGTCTCAGGGCCTAAGCAGAGGGAACTTACAACTAAGAAAGGGCTAGACCTGCTAAAGTCTCATTTCTGCAAGGGATAGGCCACTTGTGTGCCCCTTCTGAGTCAGTCCTGAGCCTGGCACACCTGTTCTCTGCACATGCCACATGGGCCTACGTGAGGTGTGTGTTTAGCTTGTGTGTGACCTGTAGCATCTGCATGGGGCATGAAGGTAGTACTGATGCCCCTGGGTAAACCTTCTTTCTCCATCGTGGCATGAACACGGCTGGTCCTCTCTTGTGCAGTGGACAATGGCGACCTTGTGTGAGTAAGATGGAAAAGTGGTTGCTTGTAATTGTTGATTTGGGCAGGGCCCAAAACAGGCTTAGGAAGGGCCAAGCCACAGGGGGCCAAGGAGGTCAGTGCCAATGTCTGGGGCCTGTAGATGGGCAGGAGGGCACTGGGGGTGCAGCCCAGGAAAAGAACTGAGACGCTGAGCAGGGAGAAAGTGGACGAGCCCCAATGAGCTGTTTGAGAAATGAAGCGAAGTTGGCTGGGCAGGAAATAAACGCATGTGGAGAGGCCAGGCAAGGGTTGGGAGCAGCCAGGCTCTGAGGGGAGGGTTCTGGCAGCAGTTCCAAGCAGAATGGACTCTGCTTCCTTCCGGACCGGACCAAGGCCCCTTGGCGAGGGAAGCACTTCAGGAGAGAAGCCAGACTGGCCCTGAGCTGGACAAAGCAGAGCAGACTCTGAAACCTTGCTGCGTACTTAGGATTTGCCCGCTTGCACACTGACATCCAAGTTCTGAGCTTTCTCTGGCTGCAGAAAAGTATGTTTCACACTCTGAAAAGCTAACCCTGCAGGAAGCTGCTGATGCTGCTGATGGCTTGGTGAAAGCAGCAAAGTGAGGCCTGTAATGGACGGCTGGGTCCAAGTTCCTCTGCACCCGCCACTTACTCCAGATCCTGCTGTAGTGACCATCTCCACGCAGGCTTTCTGGGCTCCACGCAGGAGTAATCTGGGCCCTACCTTAGTCAAGAGCCTCCTACCTTCTGCCTGAGGCCTTTCTGAGTTCCTGCACGTGGATTCCTGTGGAACCATTCAGCACTCTGTCATGTACACCCCAGAAGTGAGGTCTGTGGGGACACCCTTGCCCAGTGGAGGGACAAAACCCAGTGTTCCAGTGGATAAATATTTCCCCCTTTTGCTCTTCTGGGCCAACAGTTTTTATTTCATACGTTTAATAAGGCTCTTAAGTGAGTCCCTGGAGAGCCACCAGTCACATGCAGGGGCAGCTAATGAGATAAAACGTCCTGGTATTGGCTGATCCCCCTTCTCCGTTTCACTCTGTCTTCTACCCTCACACCTCACTTCTGTTCCCTGGGGTCACCTCCCAAATATGCTATCTGTACCCCAGCCCAAACCCACTCATGCTCTACTTTTAGGGGTAACCAGGGTAAGACAGAGGCACCCTTTCTGAAAAAGTCTAATTCTTGGGGCCAGGGTGGAAGTAAGTTAGAGCAAGACTTGTGGAAGGAAGCCCCCTCTATCCTTCTCCCCAAGAGTAATATTTTAAGGCACAGCTCAAGGCTGGCCCCCATAGACTCCATTGGGCATGCGTATCTCCCCCAGATCCTGACACTCTCAGAAAAAATCTCATGTCTGGTGGCCCACATAATTAGCATATTTTGCAGCACTAGCCCCACTCACATGGGCCCTGCCTTGGGGAGAAGTTGGTGGTATGTCTGCCTCACTTGGCCTCTGGTTGATGACTCCTACAGGCAGTGCCTGGTCTCCTAAATCTTATCCTTCCAGCATGCAGCAAAAGCCTTCGATTAGCAGGGACTGACTGTTTTGCTTGGGGCTCATGACAGTGAAGACTGTGACCATGGACACCATGCTAAATGAGAGCTCTGGAACAGTCCTGCGTCTTCCTCTGATGCTCGTGGGACAACTGGGCTGGTGTCATGAAAACTAACTGGGCCAGATTGGCTTGTAGCCAAGATCTGGGAATGTAGGAGTGCTGGGTGGGAAGCTGGATTGACCTGGGGCCTTGACCCTGACCCCACTCAAGGAATAGCCCATACCTCTTCTGACCTTTGGAGTATGAAGAAGTACTGATTTCTTGTCCTCTCCCTCTCCAGTCTCTGGAACTGTCACAAGACCTCCCCGTCTTTAGAGGCCTTCATGTCCCATGTGCAGCTTCTGTCTAGAGCATGAGGGGTTGGCCTCATCGTTGCCGTCCTGAGTTCCTCTACCTTTTCTGTATAACTTGCCCTACATATCCCCTAACTCCCTGCACCCTACCCACTGCACTTCTTAAGGTGTGTTGAGTGAATGAGAACGAAAGAAAGAGTTGATAAGTAGTGAGGGAGCCCTTGCTTGGTGGGTACCTGTGTGTGGGGGGCAGTGTTGGACTAGAACCTTCTGTAAAACCACACTCCCAGGGAAGGAATCTTGACATCAAGCGGATGAACACTCCCTGCTGCTGCGAGGTTAGAATGATGGAGATTATCTCCCTGTGACCTCAGATACTGGAAATCACAGGAAGGAGTCTGGCCCAAAGCCAATGGCTAACCCCATTGGGATTTGACAACAGTGTTTATAGTGACCTCAAATTCTTCTCTCCTTAAACTAAGGAAAGTGTGGAGTCTGGGCCAAAGTGTAGGCTAAAAGCCGATAGGACACAGGTCTGATGCTAGCTGTACCATTTACTTGCTGTGTGGCCTCTAAGACGCAGCTGTGAAGTGGGAATAGTAATGTGAACCCCACTAAGGCTGACCTGAAGAGTAACTGAGGTAATAAGCATAAGAGGTCTCAAAACATACCCTTCTCTCCCTGGGTGGTGGCACAGGCTTCTCATCCATCTTCCTCCACTGGGTATGCTCCAAGGGACCAGTGTCTTTTTGCAGTATGGCACTCCCTGAATATAGAAGGGCGATGACCTAGTTTGTCCCCTCTCACCCAAGTCCACTTATTCTTAGTCTGGTGACCAGGAGTGTCCATTGCTAGAGAGGGGTTTAGGCAGAAAGTCAGGGCCACTGCTGTCCACGTCTGAAGGGGCTGACACTGAGTGAAGCAAGAAGAGGGGTCACTCAGGGAAATATTGGAGGGGCCTTCAGAACCCAACCTGGTTAGGCCCAGGCTATCTGGGGAGGCTTGGGAGGAGTGCCTCACCCTCTGATGTTTATCGAGTGAAGGCCAAGGCCCTTGCTCCCCTCACTTCTTGTCATTACCTGTCACGCAATTGACCCACAGGTACGCACCATCTGTATGTCGCTGCTAAAGAATGATGACTTGGTTCGGCTGCAACACATCTCTGGGAGGGCCCTCCCCGTGTGTGACCTCAATTTGTCTCCTTCAGTTCATCTGCCAACCAAAAGGATTTTCTGAGTGCTCCTTATTTGGGGAGGGAAGGGAGCCCAGATTCATAAGCTTTAGGACCCGGCATCTGCCTGAGTTCAGGCTGTCCTAGGGTCACGAAGGTCCCCTCTACTAGCCAGGCCAGTGCTGCTGATTGCTTAGCAGCTCTAAATCGGGTGGAATAGATTGAATTTGGTTGCCCCAGTGTCCCTTCCCACAGCCATCTCTTTCACTGTCCGTTTTCTCTCCACCCCATGACTTCACAGACCTGGCATGTCTTCTCTCTGCCTGTATCTATAGCTCCTGGGGCTTCATCATCCCCACAGCTTCAGTCCAGGTTCTGCTGCCCCCATTCCCTCCTAGAGGAGACAGCAGGTCCAGAGGTGGGTGCTCCAGAGAGTGTAAGTGGTGCGTGTTATTTTCCAAAAATGGCTGTGACATCTAGACCCTTTGCCATAGTTATTAAGGCACTGGCCTTTTGCTCTGAAAGGGCGATGAGTGCTTGAACCTCTAGGACTGTCTTCCTCCACTTCCTGCCTCCTCCCCTCCAACAGCTGTAGACACAGTGCCTGATGTATAGCTGACCCTCCACCCCATCCCCCATTAAAACTAGTTAAATGAATGAATGCATGATGCTGACTATCACTCTGTCATTACTGAGCACTCACTATGGGCCAGATATTACGCTAACCTCTTCACAAACATCAGCTCATTTAAGCTTCATAAGCAACTCATGAGGTGAGCAGTATTTTCTATCCTGTTTAACAGTTGAGAAAACCAAAGCACAAAAAGCTTAAGTAACTTTCCAAGGTCACATGGCTTGTAGTGGCAGAGACAAGACTGGAGCTCAAGGGGTATGCTCTTAACTGCCACATTATGATGCATTTTATCATCCCCATTCTACAAATGAGGAAACTGAGCGTTGACCATCTTAAGTAAGCCACCAAGTCACACAGCTGGTAAGAAGGAGTGGAGTTGGGATTTTAACTTGGTTCTGTCTGCAAAGGGCTGTGCCCCAACCACTGGGCACCCTTCCCATAGCAGGGACTGGCATGCCGCATGCTACCCATGTGGGTGTGATCAGATCCTGCTGAGAGGGCAGGTAGGGGAAACCAAGGCAGGATCACAGCCAAGAGAGGGGCTGCAGTCCCCTCCAATTTGATAGGGACAGTGCAGTTAGGGTTCCTGGAAGCCCCGGGCACAAGCAGCCCTTTGTTCAGTCCTCGACAGGGTTCTTTTCACAGGGAGGACCACAGGCTGCCGGACGTGGCCTCTCAGCCCTCTCCGCCCTCTCATACGTTCCCTCTAACCAGATGTCAAGGCTCTTATCTCACTGGGTGTGCATCTCCTCTGGGCTACGTGAGGACACTTTGGCCCAAGAGGGGTGACTCAACTGGGGTCATCGATGAAAACCGGCAGTGCAGGGGCCTGCCTGGAGCTGCATTTCACTTCTCACTTTGCCAACTTGTCACCACACTCGCTGTCATTGCATGCTCTGTGGTGGTCTAGGCCGGGGGCCTTTCCGGGACAGTGCATTCCAAGCCCTGCCCGCAGCCACCACCGTGGTCAACGAACTTCCTCAGATCCAGTTCTCGATGTTGAAACTTGGGTTGGGGCGCAGCTGCGTGTGTGCTCTATGTGCTCCCTGGGTGGGTGGCAGGGGGCTGTGGCCCCATATCTGGGTGTCTGGGGTTGATGGCATTTGGATGGATCTGTTGGGAGCAGTGCTTTGAGGTGAGTGCAGTGGAGCAATCAGTCAAGGGCGGGCCCCTAGCAAGAAGTTTTGTTAGGCTCCTGTTTTTCCAACGTCAAAGAAACAAAATCCTTCCCCTTCAGTTTACTTAGGCAGAATTGGACTCAAAGAAGCAAGTTACTGAACCAGGAGACTTGTATGAGAATGTTCAGAACAGCACTATTGACGAAAGCAAAAACCTGGAAAGCGCCCAAATGCCTATGGGCCACAGAGTGGATGAGTGGGCTGTGGCTGTGTGGTCACACAGTGAAATGCTATACAGCGTTCAAAACGAATGACCTACTTTGCATGCAACAATATACAGGAGTCTTGGCAACATAAAATTGAGATGAAGAGGTCCCAAGAGATTATGTACCATCTGATACTCTTTCTATACAGTTAAAAGCCATCAAAATGAAAATAATTTTATGGAATCCATATAGATACACTTAAACTCTATAAAGCATTACGTAAGGGCATGGTGAACACTGGATTCAGATGACAATTACCACAGGTAAAGGGTTAGGAAGTGAAATGAGGGGCCATAGTTAAATGTGGTTATTGTCAAGAACTAGTTGTCATCTGGGTGGTGGATTTATGGATGCTCATTACATTATTAAAACCAACTAACTAAGTAGTGTAAATAAAAGTGGGCTGTGCATGGGCCATTAATGAGTGTCATAGACCAAGGATTCTATAAGCTTGAGATCCAAATCAAAGAACAAAACAAAGTACAACGAGGGCGTGAACTGAGAAGGCCTTTGTGCCTCTCAAAAGAAGCCGGCATCAGACGTGCCTGAGTGGTGGAGACCAAGAGCTTGGCAGTCTGGAGACCTGTGGGTCCCAACTCTGGGACCCTAGGAAAGGCCCTGTATTAGTTTTCTATTGCTGCATGACAGATTTCCACAAATGCAGCAGCTTGAAATCACACCTATTTGTTGTCTTGCAGTGTCCGCAGGTCAGACGTCTATGTGCAACATAACTGTGTTCTGTGCTCGGGGTCTCACCAGGCTGAAATCAAGGTGTTGACTGGGCCTATGATGTCAGCTGAGGCTCTCCTCTGCCAAGTTCCTTGTAGTTGTGGGACCAAGAACCTCAACTCAGATGCCATTGCTGTTCCTCGCCATGTGACCCTCTTCACAATATGGCAGTTTGCCTCTTCAAGATCAACAGAAGAACACCTCTGCTACTTTGAATTTCTCTGACTTCTTCTGCCTGTGTCCTCTAGACCCTCATTTAAAAGGCACATATGAGTAGGTCAGGCCCACCCCAAAACATCTCTCTTGTAATAAATTCAAAGTCAACTGATTAGGGACCTCAACTGCATCTGAAAAATCCCTTAATTTTTTGCTGTAGCATGCGATCTAATCACAGGATTCATATTCGTAGGTCCTGCACATACCCAAGGAGAGGGTTTTTTAATACCATGAGGTGGGGATCTTAGGGATCATCATAAGAAAATGCCTCCTACAGCTCTTTCCCAAGCCTTGGTTTTCTCCTTACAAAATAAGGAGTAAAATCTTTACCTTGTAGGGATTATGGGATTAAATGAGACGATATATGCAGAAGTGCTGTTGTTCATTCAGAGTAATTAGTGAGGGCCTACTGCCTGTTGCTTGGTGTGCAACATGGATGTGGTCTCTACACTCATGTGGCTAATAATCTAATGGAAGAGGCAAATAAAGACCATAGTGCGACATGTGCTATCTGCAGGCTGAAAACTGAAAATGCTGTTGCAAGAAATCAATGAAGAGCTAAATAAATGGAAGAGTATACTGTATCTATGGGCTGGAAGACTCAACAACAAAGACGTCAATTTCCCAAATGAACTTTAGATTTGACACAATACCAATTAAAATGCCAGCAGGATTTCTTTTTTTGGGGGGAGGGGTGTAGATATTAACAGGCAGATCCTAAAATTTTATGGAGGAACTAGGAAACCAGAAGAGCTAAAACAATTTGAAGAAGAAGAAGAAGAAGAAGAAGAAGAAGAAGAAGAAGAAGAAGAAGAAGAAGAAGAAGAGGAGGAGGAGGAGGAGGAGGAGGAGGAGGAGGAGGAGGAGGAGGAGGAGGAGGAGGAGGAGGAGGAGGAAGAAGAAGAAGAAGAAGAAGAAGAAGAAGAAGAAGAAGAAGAAGAAGAAGAAGAAGAAGAAGAAGAAAGAGGAGGAGGAGGAGGAGGAGGAGGAAGAGGAATAAGAGGAGGAGGAAGAGGAAGAAGGAGAAGAAAGTGGAAGAAATCTACTCAATTTTAAGACTTAATATAAAGCTATAATAATCAAGACAGTGTAGTACTTGCAAAGAGATGGACACATAGATCAATGAGGCAGAATAGAACATCCAGAAATTGATCCACTTAAATGTGATCAATATGTATGAAGGTACGAGGGCATTTTGATGAAGAAAGGGCAATCTTTTCAACAAATAGTGCTGGAACAACTGTTCACCTATAAGCAAAAACAAAAACAAACAAATAACTTGACCTAAACACAAAGATTAAATCAAAAGAGATCATGTATCTAAATGTAAAACATAAAACTATAAAACTTTTAGAAGATAACATGTGAAAATCTTTCTGACCTGGGGTTGGGTGGAAGACTTTGTAAATGATATCAAAAGCATGGTCCATGAAAGGAAAAACTGAGAAAAATGGGACTTCAACAAAATGAAAAACTTTTGCTCTGCCAAAGACACTGTCAAGGAAATGAAGAGACAAGCTATGAATTAGGAAAAAAAAAATATTTGCAAACCACATATCCAACAGGGACTTCTATCCTAAATAATATAAACAACGCTCAAAACTCACCAGTGAGAAAACAAGCCACCCAATTAAATAATGAGCAAAAGATTGGTACAGACACTTCACCAAAGAGGAGATAAGAATGACACAAGAGAAGATATTCAACATCGTTCACCAGGAAGAAAACGCACATCGCAACCACAACAAGATACCCCATGTGCCTATTAGAACAGCTTTAAGAGAAAATATTAACAAAACCGAGTGTGGAGGAACATGGACTCTCATACACTCCTGGGGGGAATGTGAAACGGTGCAGGCACTTTGCAAAAATTTGTTAGTTTCTTGTAAAGTTAAGCATAAACTTATCGTATGACAAAGCCATTTCACTCTTACATACTTACCCCAGAGAAATGAAAACGTTTCTTCACATGAAAATCTGTACATAACTGTTCACAGCAGCTTTATTTCTAACAATCGAACGATGGAAACAATACAAAGGTCCTTCAGTGGGCAAATGGTTAAATCAAGAGTGGTACATCCATAAGATGGAATACTACTCAGCAGTAAAAAGGAACAACACGGATACACACAACAACTTGGATAGATCTTAGACATTCACACTAAATGAGAGAACCTAGTCAAAAATCTACACACTAGATGATTCTATTTATTTGACAGGTTCAAAACGACCAAATTATAGTGATGAAAAACAGATTAGTGGTTGCCAGGGTTATGGGTGTGGCGAGGGTGTAACTAGAAAGAGCTAGCACAAGGGAGTTTTTGGGAATGATGGAATGACACGAATCTATACATGTGTTAAAATTCATAAAACTGTATACCAGAAGGAAAAGCAAGTAAATTTTACTGTATGATAACTTAAAAAGAACAAACAGTGTGGACAGAGGCTCTAAGAGATGTTGGCTTTTGGAAAACAGCCTCGTCTTTCAGAAGGATTGTTCATGTGGTGTGGAGAAGTTGGCACATTGCATAGAAGTTAATAGATGCTCAACACGTAAACAGTAGCAATAAAGCAATAAATGAATTATAAACCCATTGAGTCCAGGAAGTGATGATGCCAAGAAACCGAGCGCTAGATTCTGCTGGGAAGTGGATTCCTGAAGTGAAGGCAAGGTGCCAGAGTTGCCCAAAGCCAGATTTGCCCAGCTGGGAAATGGGACTAGTGGGTCCCCTGCAGGTCTGGTGACTCGAGAATCCCCCCCATTATGGAACCTTGCTCAGAGATGCCCAGAGGGGCTGGTTCTTCCCTGGGTGAAGGAGGAGATCCAGCTCTGAATGGAAACCCAGCTCCCTGCCACTCACCTCCCGGTGGCCCTCAGCCATGACCTACTTTTCCTACCTGTCCGTGCAGGTGAACTCCCCCGCCCACAGCTATTTTTATCCCAGCGGGATTCCCAGCTATTTTTACCAGCCCAGCTGTTGTGGGAGAGTTGGATTGTGGAGCTGGGGTTCCTGCCCCATGGGAGACCCTGATGGATATTTCCTCCCCTCATCCCAGTGGGAACTAGGGTGCCTTCCCTCAGCCACCCCCGCCCCAGGTATCTCTCCTGCTACAGAACCTGCAGGAGCTCCTCATTGCCTACAGGATGAAGTTCAGCCTTTAACTGGGCATTCAGAGTTCTCTCTATCTGGAGCCCAGTTTCTCTTTGGCCTCATGTCTCTCTGCACCTCAGGGCTGGCCCCCTGAAAAAGATAGCCGACCCAGGGCCCTTGCCAGATGCTGACATGTCTTCTCAATTTCCTGTCTGTGCATTTGCTGCTGGAAATATTCACCTCTTCTGAGGCCAGTGCTAGTCACCTTCCCCACTGAGCCCTCCTTGATCCCCTAGGTGGCAAGGATTGTGCCCTCTCCTAGAGAACTATTGTCCCAGGAACTCACATTTGGCCCTTTCTGCTCCTCTGCATTAGAGGATGTCTGTCTGCAGATCTGTCTCTCTCTCCCTGGTTCTTGGGGCCCACCTTTGCTCACCTCTATCCCAGCTCACAATGTGAAGGATGGTGGGTGCGCTGCTATCTCTCCTACATCCTCCAGGCTGCCCCTTATGCCTGGGCCCTATGATACCTGGCTTTCCCCAGGCAGGGCGGGGACTCCGCCATCCTCTGGCTGCTAGGCTCTCCACTTCAGGGAATCAGCAAACACTTCCCAGGGACAGCAGTGGCCTCAGCACTTTCCTGAGCACTCTGGGGATGGTTGTAGGAGACGCCACGCTCATCAGGGGAGCCTAGGCAGGCAGACCTGAAGTTCTAGAGACGACACACACAGTGGGGCATTCCTGGGATCCCCCATGGGTGCATTCCCACCTCCCCTCTAACCTCTGCCTCATCTTTCTCCTCTTCCTGGAATATACCCCTGCTCCATGGCTGCCTTTCATGTTCATCCAAGGCCTCCACCATCAACACTGGCCTCCAGATCCTTTTTTCCACCTCAGTCCTTTTCCCTGGAGCTCCAGACCCCTGAAGTTCTCAAGGCCCTTCATACTTACTATGATTTAAACTCAACACGTTTTTCCACAACCCAGTCCTCTCTGCTCCCCTTCCCTCTCAGTCTGGAGGCCTCTCCATCTCCCAGATAAATTGGCTTTGTAAGCACTGCAGGGCAAGCATCCTGTTTCCAAATTATGCAGACTCTCCTGCCCCTGCCTTTCCCATTTCCATTTTTTCTCCATCCAGCAGCCTGCACAAACCTGGCCAATGCTCCTTTAGCTCCGTTGTTTGCAGAAGAGTCCAAGAGTCTTAGGAAGAAGGCCAGTTGTGAGTCACGTCAGGGAAGCCAGGATGCCAGGGTGCAGGTCCTACTGACTGTGTGACCTGGGTAAGTGACTTTCCCTTTTGGAGCCTTCCTTTCCCTGTTTGCCAAGCACACCTTCCTCTAGGGCAGTTGTGAAAACCAAATGAGATAACAGGTGTGACAGGTCTGGAACCGGGCTGGCCTATAGGGTCTGGGCCCACCTCAGTGGTCATAGGCAGTAGTGTAGTTAGCCAGCTGCCCTCTCTTGCCGGGCTCTCTGCAAATGCAAGCCTTGCCTCTTTCCCACATGGCCACGCGGCCCAACATAAAAGTTTCTATAGCTCTGACTTTGCTCTTTTCTTTCTGTAGGAGATGCCTTCCTTCTACCTGCCCACCTAGTGAAAACTTGTTCAACTTTGAGGCCCACTGTGAAGTCTGTCTCTGCACAGACCTCCAGCGCTCCACTGCTGCCTCCTCGGGGCTCCCCTCGAGCGAATGCAACCACCCATACACCAGGAACCCCTAGGGCCTGTGCCTGACTCCTTGTGGTTCCAGCATCCAGGGCTATGTCAGGGACCTCAGGCTCCAGGAGAGGGTGTGACCAGGAGGAGTCCTCTAGCTTGAGGCCCTGGTGAGGGAGAGCTGTTCATACATCTCCCCAGCAGACTCAGGTCTCTAAGCATCCACCAAGGAGGACTGGTTCCCCTCTGCAGATAAAGCAGTGCTGTCTCCCTGGTGTCACACAAGGCTGTCAGCACTAACAGGGCCAGGCCACATAAGGAGCTCACTCAGACCCCAAGGACCAGTCCCTTCCAGCACACCTCTGGGGACAAGTAAGGAATATGGAGACAGATGTGGGTAGGACAAGGAAGCCCTCACAGGGGGATGTAGGAGAAAGAGAGCGCTTTCCTGGAAGTCTGGGCTGACAGTGGCCAGGAGGAGTGCAAATGGAGGATGAAAGGGACACATCTAGATGGCTCTTGTCATGCCTCGCAGCCCAGCAGAGTCTGCAGAGCTGCACCGTCTAAATAACCCATGCGGCTATTTAATTCAAATTAAGGAAAAGTAAGTAAAAGCGAAATACAGTTCTTCAGTTGCATTGTTCATATGCAAGGGCTGGAAAGCCGCACGGCACGGATGGCTACCACGCTGGACAGCACAGATACAGAACATTGCTGTCGTCACAGAAAGATCCAGCTCAGGAGTCAGCACGTCCCTGGAACCTGGGTGCTCTGCTACTGCTAAGCTTGGGCAAGTTTCCTCTCTAAATGGGCACAACAGCAGCCATGGAGAAGATTAAATGAGGCAAATGCATGTAAAGGACTCGCAGCAGCACCTGGTAGATGGAAAGGGCCGCTGTGAGCCTGCGGTAGAGGAAGGCACAGTCCACGCCACAGCACTAAACATCAGATATTGTGTACTTTGTCGAAGGGCATGCAGAACTCCAATATATAGGGAAAAACCACCCGCAACAAGGTCTCCCAGCCACCATGTCACCCTGCCCTTGGCCATTGTATGCTGGGATGGCATCATCACCTCTCTTCTGCAGAAGACAGAAAGAACCTGCTCAAGGCCAGGGAAGCATGATAGGAGAAGCCCGTCCTCTGGAACCAGGCCCAGGGCTCACCTCCACCGCCTTGTGGGGCTGATGACTCCCCAGTTCTTTCAACATGCCCGCGGCACCCCTCCTCTGATAATGTATGCTACTGCCTTATTTATCCCACCATTCGGAAGCCCTTTCCCGTGTCTGGCCTCAGTCCACCAGCTGCAGTGTGACCCTTATATCTAAGGTTGCCCGTGGAGATACCACAGGGCCTGAGGGGCTGGGGGTAGCAAGATGAGGAAAGGGCTTTTGTATGACCTATTTCCAGAAACCACCTAACTCGGAAGTCAGTTCATCCTGATGTTTCACTCCACTCCCACCTACCATGGGGAAAGCCTGTCTCTTCTTGCCTGTCCTTGGAAGACATGGAGCATTTCCTCCAGGGCTTCCATATCCACCCTACAGAGGCAGGGATCAAGGCCTCACCACTCCTGACATGTCTCTTGGCAGGGGATCTATGGTTACACAAGTTGGGCTCAGTGCCAGCCCAGACAAGAAGGCACATTCTTACCCTGGCTATCCAGGGAGGTGAGGCCTCTGGCGAATCCTGTAAGGGGGCTAGACTTCCTGTTGTACAGATAGAGAAACTGAGTCCCAGAGCCAAAAGAGGGGCTTTCCCCACCGGGCCCTAGGTCTCCTAATGTTCACTGCCATCTTCTCTCTAGTCTGTCCTGGTGTCTAGGAAGGCACAGGGGATGTGCAGCATCCCAGAGCCTGAGTTATAGGTGGAGGAAAAGCAGACCGAGTAATTGTTCTTTATGACTCCGAAGCAGGAAGCTCCATCTTCTTGTTTCCTAAAGGTCCAGCATGGAGTTAGGAGAAAAATCAGGAAGAACTTGCTGCCAATAGGAAGTGAGAAGCACTATGGAATTCATTTTTCCAAGGGTATTTAACTAAGAGATAGGCAAGCAAGGCTGCCTAGTACACTGGTGCAGGTTGTCTACTGTACAAGGAGCAAGAGGGAGGACAAAATTTCTCTGATTCAAACCAGGCTCGAAAGGCTTGTGTGGGGTGGTCGCTGTGGACTAGCCACCCGAACACCACGGTTGGCCTAGGTCTACCCTGAGAGAGAAGCAGTGGTGTCCTGGGGGCGTCCCCCACTCTTGCCGCTGGTCTTGCCTGCTCTGTGTCTTGCCCTCCTGGCTACCCTGGCTGCCTCCGGTCTCCTGTGATTGAGATCTCCCTGCTGCTCTCAGAGCTGACCTTCCCGCCTTTAATTCAATCAGGAATCACAAGACCTTTTAATTTAGGAAATAAAAGACAGGCTGCTGAGCCGGCTGCACCTGATTGACGGGGCTGCCAGCATGGTCAAGCTGGCCTGGGGAGGGGGCAGAGACCCATGACCTGAGCCAGCCTCTCTGGGGTAAGGCCTCCCCTGAGGCCTGGGGAACAAAGGAGAACCACCCCCTCCTGGCTCCCAACAAAGGAGGGGCCAAGTCTCAGTGGTTGGGGACGGCTGCCAGCTGGCCCAGAGAAGCTGTGGAATGTCAAGCTCTCGCTGCAGCCTGTGGGACTTGGGGTAGATGTGAGGGAGGACTTCCCAACCAACTCATTCATTCCTCCCTTCGTCGTGGTGCTCCAAAGTGCCCCAATAACACAGCTTCCTTGTCCAAGAAAATAGAGGTGGTGCCAGAAGAAGCAATGCGGCTTTTCCGGACTTCAGTTTCTCATCTGTATATGAGGACAATCATGTGACCTAGCCATAGAGCTGTCCTGAAGATGAAATTAGTTAATGAAAGCTCACTGGTACATAATAACTTCTCATTAAATCATGGCTAATAATATTCTTAATACTATTACTCTGCTAGAGGCACAAAGAGGTCCCCATCCCCAGAGATCTGGGGGAGAGTGTCCAGGGTCCTGGGACCTGTTACTTCATTTCTCTTCCAGGAGACAGCCGAGGGCAGGTCCCCCCAGGGCTTACCCCTTCCCCAGGGAGGCAGAATGGGGCAGTGGAAAGCTGCTGGCTTAGGGTTACAAGTCTAGTTGAACGTGTTTTGGCTCTGTGACCTTGGGCAAGCCACCTCACTGCTTTGAGCCTCAGTTTCCTCTTTGAAAAGTGGGCTAATAGCACCTACTGGCAGGATGGTGTTGATACTGTGTGGGGTGCACAGGACAGAGCCTGACCTGCAGAAAGTGCTCAGAATATGGTACCTCTCTTCCCTAAACCCCAACCAAGTGCTCAGCACAGCAGATTCAAGTGGGAAGCCCTATTATTCTGTGGTCTGAAGGTGAGGTCTGAGCAGCCACTGCCTTATTCCTGTGCAACCACATTGCCTGAAAGTCCTCTGGCCTGATTCATCCACGGTGCTGCCTGTGGCCAGGGCCCGCCCCAGACGCACCCACTGTGGCTGGCCTCACCTTCTTCCTGAGCTGCTCCTGTGGAAGGAATCACCTAGGGAAGACCCAGATGACTTGCTGCTCCCTGTCTGCGTGCAGTGCAGTGCCTGGCACAGAAGAGATGTTCAGGGAGGCCTCTCCCAAAACTCTGACCCACCTCTTGGCCCAGACATACTATAAAAATATGTACTATAAAATTCTTGGGTTTTCAATAAGCAATTCCATACAGCTCCTGTGCAAAATGGGTTTGGAGTTGAAGGTAATAGTCACAATGGCCACCCACTGAGCTCCAGGCTTACTACGTGCTATAGTTGGGGCTGAGCCATCAACTCTCCCACTGCCCTGTGAGATAGGAATTGCACTGCACGTCTGAGGAACTGAAACTCAAGGACACTGAGTACATCCAACCTGACTCAACTATAAAGCAGTGCTGGGACCCAAACCTAAGCCCTCTGTAGACTTGGCTGGATAATTCATAGGGGTCTCATGTCCATTGTTTTAATTGATATCACTGCAATCTTGGGGTTATACCGAGCATGTGATTGTCATTATTTTTATTCTATCATACAGAAAAGAAAATGGAAGCTCACAGTGAATCAGAGATGAGACAGAGTTAGACTACCCCTGAGCTCAGTCCCTGACTCCAAGTGCAGCCCTCCCACTGGATTTAAAAGCAGTTTTTTACTCCCTAAAGTCAGAGTTCCAACTGGATTCATTCATACATCCATTTGGCAAATATTTATCAGACACATACCATGTTCTAGGCCCTGTGCCAGAGATTAGTGCTGAACAAGCCAGAGCCTGAACTCTTCCTGAAGCTCACCATCTTCATGGACCAAAGAGACCTGAAACAATCAGGCACACAAAATGATAAAACTGATAAAAGCTTTGTTCCTGGGGTGCGGTGAATGGTTAGGGAAGGTCTTCTTGGGAACGTGGAGATCTGAAGGCAGATAAGGAATTTGCCCTGGGAAATGGGCATGGAGGCTGAGAAGAGCAGCCTAGGCACAGGGAACAACATGTGCAAAGGCCCCGAGGCAGGAATAAGCAGTACAAGTAAGACTGGGAACTAGTCAGATAAAGAACAGGAAGAAAGGGGTCAGAGCCTGCAGCGCCTGGTGGGCTGCCTTCATCGTGAAGAGGGCCAAGGGTTGGCTTGCATTTCAAGTTAGTGGAGAAGAGACTGGAGGGAGTCGAGTGGGTGTGGGGATCCCTATTAGGAGGCAACCTTAGTGGTCTAGGCACAGGGCTGCAGTGAAGCTGAAGGGGTGGAAGAAGATGATGGGGAAGGTTAGCTCTACCCACAGCCCCTTCCAGGGCTCCTCCAACTTTTTTGCAGGGGCTTACTGTGGTGGCCAGTGCTCATGGTACCCTGAACACCAGGTGTGCTGATAATTGTTTAACAACTGGCTCTCTGGGGGTAAGAGGGGGAATCTTTATTTGTAGTGTATCGGCAGTGTAAATGCCCTCACTATGGTTGATTTCAGTCTACTGACTTTAAGTCTATGAGAAATGGGAAAGGTATTTATAGTTGCCCAAGTCAGAGCAAGTTGGCTCCAACACACTACTGCCCTTGGGTCTCAGAAAGGCAGTGGTTCTAATAAAATCTTATGCGAGTCTCTCCCCTCTGTGTGATTTTTGTGTATGTTGTGTGCGGGGAGAGGGTGAAAGCTGAACGTGGAGGGGATGTGGTGGAAGAGAAGGTGGGTAAGGAATGAATAGTAATGCCTTCCCTATCTTCAGTCTTCCCAATAACCCTAAAAGGTAGGTACTATTATTATCCCCACTTCTTGGATGAAGAAACTGAGGCACGGAGAGGTCAAACAACTTGTCCAAGATCTCACAGCAATAAACCACAGAACTGGGAACTCAAACCAGGGCAGCCCTGGGGCCACACCTGTGTCCTCCTGAATCTCTGCCCTGAATCCCCTGAGAGCTGGCCTAAAGGGAGGAGATGAGAGAAAGTTTGCCGTGGGGTTGGGGGAGGGTTGTCAATGAATGGAGAATGGGCTAACTGGGAGGAAAAAGGAAGCTGTTAGGGTAGAAGGTTGGGTTGAGGCAGCATCTGAAATTCTCTGGCCAGAATCCTAGCTCTGAGGAGGTGACCTGTAGCAGCTAAGTTGAGGTGAAAGCGATTTTTAGAGGGTGATCAAGAGCTTACTCTGCGAATACTTCCTAGAGCAGGCGCTGCAAGCGGGTTTGGGCAGAGGTCAGGAGCCTGGAAGGAACCCCCCCCACCTTGGCTTCCTGCCAGAGGGTGGGGGCCCCAGGCTAGAGTCCCTGCAGCTGCAAATCTCTCCTGGTTTGCAAGGCAGATGACTCCGTAGTTCCCGACGTCTCAGAAAGGACCAGGTCAGCCCAGCCGGCCTGGGAACCGTTCTCAGCAGACAGGGGTTGACTCGCCGCTCCCTTAATCCCCGTGGGGTCGGCGAGGGATGAGGGGCACTGACAAGGTCTTGGCGAGTTCGGGCCTCGCCCACCCGGCGCCTGAATTCTCCCGGCAAGGGCTGGTGGCCACACGGACAGCCCCTTCATCCCCACGTCCACGCCCAGCTCCTCTGTGCACCATCCTCCCCCTCGGCAGCCCCACATCGTCTCTCCTGCACTGCTCAGAATCGCTGTTGTACCTTTGATATTCCCTTTTCAAAGTTCTCCTTGGCCATCGGAAATGCGAGCCCTGACACTGCCGCGTGCCAGGTGAGTGACCTCTCTCTGGGCCTGTTTCCTCATCCGCACAGCAGAGGCAAGTTCTTATGAGACTGTGAACCGAAGAGGCAGTCTGCGTATTGGGTGTGTCTGGGGTGGGGGAATTTCGGGGGAATTTCAGCCTTCATACCTGCCTGCTTGGTGCTAAGCACACAGTAGGTGCTTTATGGATTGGTTTGGGGAGTCCACGAGTTAGCAGGGAAGAAGACTCCTAAGGGGTAGTGGGCCTGCCGGCTGGTGGTCACACCAAGAATGGCTTGGGAGTGGCCCTTCCCTGTTACCCCTTCCCAGAAGCCCCTGGGCAACCTGCTTAATCTTACTATTCTCTTCATCCCTATTTTACAAACAGAAACAGCCCTAAAGAGCTTACATTGCTCCCCCCAGGGTCATTCAGCTAGTCCGCTGCAGAGTTGAGATTTGAACCCAGCTTTGCCTGCCGACTAGCGAAACGACCTTGGTTGGCTCCAGGGTCCACATCTCTAACCATTAGACCACATGTCCCTCCTGTAGTTGAGTTTAGTGGTCCCCACAGTGGGAAGAGTTCAGGGAGAAATGACTAGAAATAAAGATATATTTATTTTACCTCATCCTTTTAAATGTCTCTCTCTTTTTATAAATGTATATTTAATGTGCAGCACGTGTATAGAATTTTAAAAGAGCTTTATTGAATATGATTTATATACCATAAATTCACACATTTTAAATGTGCAGTTCAGTGATTTTTAATAAACATAAATAGTTGCTCAACCATCATGGCAACCCACTATTAGAACGTTTCCATCACCTACCCAAAGAGCTCCCTCCTGCCCATTTGCGATCAACCCCCAGATTAATTTACTTTCTGTCTTTGCAGATTTGCCTTTCCTGGACATTTCAGTAAGCAGAACCAGACATTGTCTGGTACTTTTGTGTCTGGTTTCTTTAACTTAGTGTAATGTTTTTGGATTCATTTATATTTTAATATATATCAGTATTTCTTTTTTTTATGGCTGAATAATATTCTATCGTATGGATATACCATATTTTATTGATACATTCATCAGTTGATGGTCTTCTGAGTGGTTTCCGCTTTTTGGCTGTTATAAATAATGCTGCCATAAACATTTATGGTTTTGTGTAGACATAATTCTTCATTTTTCCTGGGTATATACCTTGGAGGAAAATTGCTGCATTGTATGGTAAATTCATGTTTAACTTTTAAATAAACTACCAAAATGTTTTCCAAAGTGACTGCACCATTTCACATTCCTACCGACAGTGTATGAGAGTTCCTGTTTCTCTGCATTCTCACCAATACTTGTTATTGTCTGTCTTTTTTATTATAGCCATTTTAGTGGGTCTAAGTTGCATCTCACTGTGATTTTAATTTGCATTTCTCTAACAACTAATAATGTTAAGCATCTAAGTGTCTAATTTGTTGGCATAAAGTTGTTCAAAGCATTCCCTTAGCACTCTTCTAATTTCTGTGATGTTCCCTCTTTCATTTTAATTTTAGTAATTTATAGTCTTATTATTATTTTTTTTGTCAGTGTCAGTTTTGTTCCTCAATTATGTTGGTATTTACATTTTAATGTCATTTTTTCTTATTGTTTTTCTGTTGGTTTTTTTTACATTGATTTCTGTTCTAATCTTTATTGTTTACTTACTTTTGATTACTTTGATTTTAGTTTGCTTTTCTTTTTCTAATTCCTTACAGTGAAATTATAGGCTATTGATTTAGCTTCTTTTTTTAGTAGATGTTTTTATTTTTTATTTCTTTTCTTTTCTTTTCTTTTTTTTAATGCCTACAGCACCTGGTCTTCCTAGGTGGTCTCCCATCCAAGCACTAACTAGGACCGACCCTGTTTAGCTTCCGAGATCAGACAAGATCGGACACATTCAGGGTAGCATGGTCATAGACTCTAGTATATGTTTTTAAAGCTACAAATTTACTACTGGTTACAGCTTTAACTGCATTTTATCAATTTTGATATATTGTGTATTTGTGATAATTTAATTCAAAATGTTTTTAAAGTTGTCTCTTGATTCTTTTTTTTTTTGACCCATGAGATATTTAGGAATATGTTGTTTTATTTTCAGAAATATTTATGGGTTTCTCAAATTTTCTTCTGTTGTTGATTTCTACTTTAATTCTGTTGTGGGTATAGAACATAATTTATATGATTTTAATTCTTTTCAATTTATTGAGAATTGTTTTCAGGTCTACTGTATGATCTACCCTGGTGAATATTCTTAGTGCACTTGAAAAGAATATGCATTTATGCTGTTGTTGGGTGAAGTGTATAGGTAAATGTAAAAGGCACCATAAATAGATTTTTCTCTTTCTTAACTGATTTAAAAGTCAAGTGCATAATATAATAATATAAAATCATATGATATATAAAACTTATATGTATCACAAATACATAATAACACAAAGCGAGAGGAGGAAATAGAGTTATACTGGAATAAGGAAAAGACGCCAGGTGGTAATCTACAGATGATTAAGTTGATTGATAGTGCTGTTCAGGTCTTATATATCCTTGCTGATTTTCTGTCTAGTTTTTCTATACATCAGTGAAAGTGTGGTATTGAAATCTCCAACCATTATTGTTGAATTTTCTATTTCCCCTTTGTTTCTGTCTCTTTTTGTTTTATGTATTCTGCATTTAGGTGCATATGTATTTAATTATTATATCATTCTGATAAACTGACTCTTTTATCGTTATAAAATGTCTTTCTTTGTCTCTAGTATCATTTTTTTGTTCTTAGATTCTATTTTGTCTGATACTGGTATAGATACTTGACCTCTCTTATAGTTCCCATTTGCATGGTATGTATTCTTTTACTTTCAATCTATTTGTATCTTTGATCTACAATGTCTCTTATAGGTAGTGTATAATTGGATCTTGTTTTTCTTGTTTTTTGTTTTTTTTAATCCAGTCTGATAATGTTTGTTATTCACATTCACTATAAATATTGATATGATTGGATTTATCTCTGCAATTTTGCATTTTTCCTATATGCTTCACATCTTTCTGTTTGTTCCTCTGTTTTTCCTTTACTGTCTGTGTTAAATAAATACTTTTCCTAATGTACTTTCAATTTCTATGTTGTTATTACTTTATTATATTTATAAAATATATTTTATATTGCATTTATAAAATATATGTTTTATATTTTTGAGTTATTATCTTAAGTGTTGTTCTAGGAATTGTAATATAAGTTATTAAAATCTACTTCAGATTAATTCTAACTCAATTTTAGTAAATTATTGAAACTTTGTTCCAATATAACTTCATTTCCTACCTCATTCTTTGTGTTATTGTGGTCATGTATGTATGTCAAAAATCCAATAATAGTGCTATAATTATTGCTTATACCATCGTATGTCTTTTTAAAAATTTAAGAGAAGAAAAGATAAAAAAATATATTTACAGAATCTTTTATATTAACCCACATATTTATTATTTCTTATTTTCTTCATTTTCTTCTGTGGATTGAGGTTACAACCTGGTGTCTTTTCCTTGCTCCAATATAACTCTATTTTCCCTCCTCACTTTGTGTTATTATGTATTTGTAATACATATAAGTTTTATATATCACATGATTTCATATTATTATATTGTGCACTTGTCTTTTAAGTCAGTTAAGAAAGAGAAAAATGTATTTATAATATCTTTTACATTTACCTATAAGATAACCTTTTTGGGGGCTCTTTATTTCTTCATGTGGATTCAACTTACTGTCAAGTGTCATTTCCTTTCACTCTGAATGACTTTAGTATTTTTTATAAGGCAGATGTGCTAGCAACAAATTCTCACTCTTTGTTTGGAAGTGTCTTTACTTCATCTTTATTTTCAAATAATACTTTTATTGGATATAAACTTCTTAGCTAACAGAGTCCCTTTCCCCCCAGCACTTTGAGTATGCCATCCCACTTTCTTCTGGATTCTATTGTTTCTGATGTGAAATAAGCTGTTAATTTTATTGTGTTTCCTTTGTATAATGCATTATTTTTCTCTGGCTGCTTTCAGGATTTTCTCTGGCTCTGTTTTTCAGCAGTTTTACTATGATGACTATGGATGTTTGTGTGTTCCTCCTACTTGGACTTTGTTTGAATATGTAAATTATTGTTTTTCATTAAATTTGAGAACTTTGGAGCCATATTTTTTGAAATATTTATTCTGCTTCTTTCTTCCTCTCCTCTTCTTCTGGAGCTCCCATTAAATATATATTGATATGTTTGATGTTATTCCACAGGTCTCTGAGGCTCTATTTCTTTTTCTTCATTCTTTTTTTCTTTCTGTTCTTTAGACTGGATTAATTCAATTGATCTATCTTCAAGTTTGCAGATTCTTCCAGCTCAAAATGCTATTGAACCCCTCTAGTGAATTTTTTAATTTTAGTTATTATATCTTTTAACTCCAGAATTTCCATTTGGTTCTTTTAAAAATATTTCTGTCTCTTTATGGATATTCTCTATTTGATGGGTCTTTCCTTTAATTTTTATACATGGCTGCCTTTATTTCTTTAAATGCTTTTATAATAGCTGCTTTAAAATCTTTGTCTACTAAGTACTATATCTGGACTCCTGCAGAGACAGTTTCTATTGACTTCTTTTCCCACCCTGAATGGATCACACTTTCCTGTTTATTTGCACACCTTGTAGTTTTTGTTGAAAACTGGACATTTTAGATAATATATTGTAGCAATTCACCACCACTACCACCACCGCCACCACCACCACCAGGATAGTTGTTGAGTTTTTTGTATGTTTAAAGACTTGCCTAGACTAATTCTATGGAGTCTGTCTTCTTCACAGTGTGTGGCTGCTGATGTCTCTGCAGACTTTTTTTAAAATTTTTGCTTTTATTTTTAAGCCTGGCTTCCTAGACATTGCCCTCAGTCAGTATAGCTTAGTGTTCTGTGAATGGTTGGTCAGATATTGTGTTTAAATACCTTGATCCAGTAAGGCTCCTACCCTCTGCCAATGCATCTGTGTGTGGGTTGGGAAACACAGTCAAGATTCAGGCAATTTACAAATCTGCCCAACTTTTTCTCTCTGTGTGCTTAGCCAGGGGTATTCCAGTCTCTACTTTGTATGCACAAAGCCTTTCCGACCCCCAGGGATATGCGGGAGCTTATCAAATCTCACTAGGGCTTTCTTGTTCTTGGATATCCCTGCTAAAGATTTTTGCTGTTCTGCTGATTTGTTACTTGCCTCAACTAGCATTATACCTCGGGCTAGCGGCGATGTTGGCCTTAATATACATAATTTTAAAGAAATACACCTATATTGGGTGCATACTCATATTTCCCAACAGAGGTGCACAATGAAACAAGTTTGACAACCACTCTTCTGGTTTCGGGTGTCCCTCACTGATCAGCCCCTGCCCTGGGCTATGCCTGGATGCCAAGCTCTGGACCTGGAATCCCTTGAGTGGGGTCTTGGTGGGGGCACTTGAGAAAAGATGTTGCAACAACAGGGGTCTCTAGAAGGTACCTCAGGGACAAGTGGTGGTCATCTAAGGTGGCTGAACTTGTCTTTCTGGGACAGCCAGCCCTGCCCATCCTGGCTGGGCCTTTGCTCCCACAGGGATGCGGGTCTGGCTGCCCTGTCAGCAGGCCTGTGGTGGAGAGCCAGGTGCCCTCTACACTGGCTTCTACTCACCAGAAGCCTGCCAGGCACTCAGGAGGAAGATTTAGCAGAGCCAAGAGAACGATCAATTCCCTCAGGGCAGGGCCGCCAGCAAAAAGGGTCACCCAGGAAGTGGCTGACTCCTGCCCTAGAAGCCCTGGCTGGAGAGGGCTGGGGCCTATGGCCTATTCCAACCCCTGGGTAATCACTTAGAAGACAGAGTCAGAGAGCAACCCATTTCCCTCGGATACTGCCCCTGTCCTTGGGGTGGGCACATGGAGAGGCCTGTGCCCGTGAGCTGAAGGTCAATATGCTCCACAAGCACTGCGGGTGGGAGGGGTAGAAGGCAGAAGGGAAAACTGGGCTGACAGTCACGTACACTGATGTCACTGGTCACTCCGCCTCCCCAAGGTATCGCTTTCCTCATGACCACGCCTGCAGCTGAGTTCAGGGGGGGCAGTCACGTCCCATCCCTGGCATGGCTCTTAGGCAGCTCACTGCACTGCCTCTGGGGCTGCTGAGGTCAGGGTGGCACTCACCAGCACTGCCTAGTGTCAGCTCAGCTCTGACAGTGGAGAGGGGGAGCCTGGAGGAAGGGGA
Source organism: Cynopterus sphinx (assembly GCA_030015415.1). Classification (NCBI taxonomy): domain Eukaryota; kingdom Metazoa; phylum Chordata; class Mammalia; order Chiroptera; family Pteropodidae; genus Cynopterus; species Cynopterus sphinx. Next base: position 47,923,835 of record CM057386.1, on the reverse strand, counting down.
GAGTGGCAGGGACAGGTGCCTGGAGGCTGGGAGTGGCCAGGCTGCTGAGAAGGTGTCCCAGGGTGGGTTTACATCACAGGTGAGCAGCAGCAAAACTCAGGAACTTCCAGTCTCTAGGGAGAGACAGCCCGTGCCCACAAGCAACTCCAAGTCTGAGGGAGAGGACAGAGCTCTTGCCCTTGGGAGGTTCCAGTCTCAGGGGAGAGACTTCCCTGTTCTCAGGGAGCCTCCTGCCCCAAGGAGGAGACACAGAGCCTGTCCACAGACTCAAGGACTGTGTCTGAGCTGAGTGTGGTGGTGGCAGTGTTTGGAATCCCCTCCCACGTTTTCTCCTCTAGTGTAAGGCTCCCAAGTCACCCAAAGAGATCCTTTGGAGGATCCCTTCCGCATACTCTGGGGGGGACACTGCAGTTGTCCTGCTGTGACTACCCATGTGCAGTAGGGAGGGGCTGCCAGAGCCTAAGTGCGGACAGACAGAGGCGTCCCTGTGTCTGAGCTTGTCCTCAGGGCTGGCCCAGCAGAGGGAGCTGGCAGCCAGCAGGACCTGAAGCAAACCGTCCCTGACCCCTGAGCTGGCCTTGAAGAGATGCTGCTGCCCACCCAGGGTGGGGCATTCACCCCAGGGCTGGAGCTGGAGTGTCGGCAGCATACATGGGAGCCCACGCTTCCTTGGCCCACCCCAACACCCAGCACTGCCCCACAGAGACCCCTTCGCAGAAGCACAAATTCTACACTCCTCCAGCTAGGCCTGGGAAGTTCCTTCCACTGTGCCCTAGGGCAGGTGGTAATGTAAGGGATCAGAGTCCTGGGGGTGAATTCTGTTCTCTCACTTACTAGTTTTGTGAGTCCAGGCAAGACATGTAATCTCTCTGGGCCTCGGTTTTCTCATCTGTAAAATGGGCTGCTGTGGAGGGAAAACATGTGAAACATGCCTGGTACACAGTAGGTGCCCGCTTAGGGCAGCTTTCCTTCTCTTCACTCCATTCCTCTTTGTTTCCCTCAGAGAATGTCTCCCAGAGCCGAGGCTGAAAGGCTGGACGTGGGAAAGTGTGCTAGGGAGAAAGCCTGCCAAGAGTCAGGTGGCATGAACCAGGGCAGCTTATTTGGGAGATGAGACACATCAAACTATAGCCAGAATGAGGTGGCACTGAGGGGAGCAAGGGGCATGACCCCATTGACTCTGCACTTAGCACCCTGCCAAGCAACCCTTCCATTCACCTGCTCTTGGGGCTGCAGGTCAGCTCCCAGTAGGGCTTACTGGCCTCTTGCCATCCCCATTAGTGCTGAGGTCTCCTTGGGGTATGTAGCTCTCTGGGTGTTCCTTCTCTTTCTTGCTCAACATATTTACTGAGTACTTACCATGTCCCAGGCTTTTTCTAGGCACTAGGGCAACAGCCATGAGCAAAACTTACAGAGGCCCTGACTTCATGGACCTGGCATTTTAGTGGAGGGGGAAAATATTAACAAAGTAAGTGTTATAGAGGATGGTAAGTACTCTGGAGAAAAATTAAAAAGGGATAGGAGTGTGGGTATAGTGAGTAATGAAATTTCAAAAGAGAGGTCGGGGAAGAACACACTGAGAAGTCACATAACATTTGAGTAAAGACCTGAAAAGAGGAACCATGTGCACACTGGGAGGAAACATTCCATGAGAGGGGATAGAAGGTGCAAAGGCCCTGGGGTAGTAGCAGACCTGGCTTGTGTGAGGGACAGCAGAGGGGTCAGCATGGAATAGGTGACAGGGAGAGCAGAGGCAGATGAGGGCAGAGAGATAGGAGGGACCAGATCCTGTAGAGAATTGTAGGTCATTGTCAGGACTTTGGCCACAGAGCAAGCACGCATGCAGAGAAGAAACAGGGGGCACTTGCTTTACCCTAATGGGCAATGGGACAGTAAGGATATAACACCTGTTTAATAAAGATAAACTCAAGAACTTCCAAGATTGGTGTTGGAAATACCCTCCTGACTGAGAAGGGCAGGTTGGTCTATGAGGATCCTGAGTCTTTTCATCAGGTTCTGGTGCTATCCCACATTGCCCTTAGAGAGGCGGGCAGAGGTTGCTCACGGAAGCATCAAGTTTGTCTTGTTGATTCTGCATTTCCAGTGCCTAGACTTACAGAAGACGCTCAACACAGCCTAGGTGAATGAATTAACAAAGGAAGGAGTAAATGAATGAATGATAAACAGAGGCCCTGTCCCTTAATTCCTCATGGTAGCAGAAACCAGGCCGGAGTGTTTCAAATATCCTCTTAGAGAACCAGGCCTCTGAAGCGGTGCTTACTTCTTTTCCATTTGGGGTCATCTGCGGGGTGTCTCTGATGGCTCCTGGGTGGCATTTCCGAGGCTGAGACACATTACTGGCCTCCATACATACACATCTCAGACACCCAGCACTTTCAGGGGCTGAACTGTGTCAGAATTCCTACTTCCTGAAATCTTGCCTGAGCTTCTCTTCCTCCTTGAGTCACACCAGGAAGAGTCACTCCTTGCAGAGAGCTCCTCATCACCCCCACACAGGGCAGTGGCCTTGTGGACCTCAATCTAATGGCCCCATCCTCAGGATGTGGTGGGGACTGGCCTAGAGCCAAGTAATAGTACAACAACAACAATAATGGCGCAACTCACATTTACAAAGCGCTTGACCACATGCTTGACTCTATCCTGGACATGCCACCTGCAAATCTCATTTATCTCTGGAAGCCTCCATGCCCCAGTTGAGGAGACCGGGGCTCTGAGAGGTCAAGGGACTGTTTAGGGAGCACGTCCAGATGCTCTCTGCAGGTGGGGGTAAAAAGCCTGCTGGGCCCTGGCCCAGAACAGCCTCCTTTGGCTGCTGCCCTGGAGCAGCCGAGCAGAGGGGTCCAGCCCAAGGCATCCCATCTCCTGTGAGACTGGAGCTAAATATGTCATGCTCCAGCACCACCCTTCAGAGGAGAGCAGGAGTCTGGGAAGTGAAGAGGACGGATATGAGATAGGAGAGCTGGGGCTGCTGAGGCTGAGAGGGTCCTCTGCTGTCCTTGGTTGCCCTGATGGGAAAGTGAAGAAGGCTGTCAGGCTGTCAAGTTCAGAGGGGAGCGTGCTGCGTTTCTCTAGTCTGCCATGGCCACCCTACCTAGGCTGGCCCGCTAGGAAGAGGTGCTATCAGAAGAGGCAGCCCCAGCCTCCCCACCCAGGCTGAGAATGGGTCTTCTGCCTGTGGAAAACAGAACTGGGACCCACTTATATGAAGGAAGAACCTGAGAGCCTTCTAGTGCCCATACATCCCGCTCTGGCAGAAGATGCTGACAATGAGGTCCTGCTTGCTCCGAGCCTTGCTCATTCCAGCTTCAGCTGCTCTCTCTTGTCTTCCTGGTTCAGGGGAGGTGAGAGGACAAGGTGCAGGAAAACTGCGAAGGAGTGAAGTGCTGTGCAAAATAGGGTTTCGCACAATTTCACTATCTTTCACAGCTGGCGGCCACTCCCCTCTGAACTTGAATGTCCAGGGATTGTACCTCTGACTGGGCACAGCTCACCTTCCCCTTGAATGATAGTCATTCATACACATGTCTGACCCCCGAGGATGGGGACAAGGGGAGGCAGGGCTGAGTTTGCTCAGCATAGTGCCTGATACCGAGCTAGTTCTCCTTCTCACTCCCTCTCTCCCTGCGAACAGTAGCACAGAAGTGGGGGAGGGGTGAGAAGTAAGGCAGGGTGGGTGGAGGGGTGTTTATGAAACAATAGGAAGAACTTGGACTATGAATCCCACAGACTTGGGTTTGTGTCTTGACTCAGCAGCCTACATGCTCCTACCTCCTGTTGATCTCTCTTTGAAATGTCTGAGGACAAAAATGATGCCTTTGGGAACACATGCTCAGGTTGTCCCATCAGACCAAGATTCTATATGTCTCAGAACCCAGAACTGGCAGGATGGGAGGACTCACTCCTAATAGAGATCACGAAACTGGCAAAGAGAAAACCTGCAGACGCAGCCAGGCCCACTGCCTTGGTATTTGCAGCCGCCTGAGTTATAACCCATCATGGCATCCAGGGTGGCAAGGTCTTCACCTGCCTCCTCCATGGCAGGAGCTGGGTTGTATTCCACTGCGTTCCCAGAGCCTAGTGCAGAATCTGGCCCACAGGGTGCCCGTGAAACTTGACTGCTGAACAAATTTGGCTGAGGTGAATGGGTCCTTGCTCATGTGAGCACCAACTGGAAATGACATTGGCCTTGTCATTGCAAACATTTGTTCGCCAGTGAACCCAAGGAAGTGGGAATCCTGGACTCCAGGAAAGGAAGGATCCTATGGCTTTATATTTTGAAAGACATTGAGACATGCAGGGCCAGGAAGTGGAATCCTTCCCAAACCATCACAACCAGGCCTGGGTGGAGAGAAGAGGGCGCACCTCATGTGGTACTGGGGCTGGAGAGAGTATTGAATAAACTCTGTTTGCAAAGTCCCTATTCAAAACTTGGTAAAAATGATCAAACCTGGCCAAATACCAGTGCCTGGCTCAGCCTGCGGAGAGTGAGGATGCTGAGGCAAAGTGAGCTCCTATCTCAGGGATAAAGATCTCTGATGACATTTTTTGCTCCCTGTTGGAGCAAGAAATAGGCCCAGCTCTCTCTCTCTGCAAGCGGGACAAACCAAAAGCAGAGGAGAGTGAGTCAGTTGCAAAGACAAGAGAGGTTGAGATGGAACTGGCCACATTCATGGGGCTGAAGTCTGGGGCGAGAGAGAGTTTCATCTCTGATGCTGAAAGACGGGCTGGTCATGAGCTATGGAGGGAGAGCAGGACAGCAGAGAGGGCCTGATCACGCTCTCATGTTTAAAAGTGGGAAGAGTCTAACTGAGAAATGACAGACTTCTGAACTTGAAGTCAATCCTCAGTGAATATTTGGGAATCGATTATTAGCATGCGAAGTCATAGATAAGGAAGACAGACTGACCGACAGACAGACAGACAGACAGACAGGCAGATAGCAGTAGACCCCTACTGCAGACAGGTAATTTCACACATCCTCACAACATGGAGGGGTGGGTTTTATTTCCAACATTTGAGAGGTGAGGAAACTGAGGCTACTGGAAGTTAAGTACTTTGCCCAGAGCCACATAACTAGAAACAGGCAAATCAGGGCCCCGGGTCTGTTGACCACAAAGGCCAAACATTTCCTCCCTCAAGATGGATCTACTTAGAGTGAACCACCACATGTTAACCTGCCTCAGGCCTCTTTCTCAAGAGGATGCTGGGCCGCTGGAGATGGGAGTACCGGATTTCTACCAGGAGGTGACAGAGCCCTTTGGGATACTCTCCTGAAGCTGGTTCCCATGACAACGGCGAGGCCTCGCCCGTGGTGACAGCGGATGAATGGACACCTGGAATTCTCTAGGACTTGTCCCAGGGCCCTTATCCTGGGCCCCATCAACCAGGACATTTTTATCAATGGCTTGAATGGAGGCCTGAGCGGCTGCCTCCCCCTGCTTGCAGATGACCTGCAGCTGAGAGGAACAAGCTCAGCGGCACAAAGAGAATTCAAATCTGCCTGCCAGTGCCTGCAACAATGGGCAGACTAGCGAGATCAGCTGTAGGCAGAAATGACAAAATCCAGCTCTAGGATGGAAACAAAATCCAAGTCCAAAGGCACATAGGTACTGATCTTACAGAGATGCTGGTTCATATATGAAAGGGTTTATGTGCAAAGGTAGCCCCAGCAGCATGGAGTGCTGCGAAGGACTGGAAACAACCTAAATGCCCGCTAGTAGGGGAGGCGTTAAATACCTTCCACACAATGGAAGGCCAAGGACTGATACGAGGAATGAGGCAAGGAATTACATACTGATGAGGAAAGTTCTCAAAGACAGATGGTTAGTGGAAAAGCAAGGTACGTAGCCGTGTACACAGAGTAGACCATGCTTCTCTTTGTGCAATCACGAATGGGTATGTATATTTGTGTATGTACAGATCACCTCCAGAGAATACATAAGAAACCAAATGTGTGGCTAGGGTCTTGCTTTACACTGTGTATCTTTTGCGCTTTTATTTTGTGCCATATGTGTGTGTGCGTGTGTGTGTGTGTGAGTGTGGATGTGTGTGTAGAGGGGAATAGATGGATCAGGCCTCATAACAATTCTATTGAAAAATACCTAGAAGTTTAACTAAAAAGCACTGAGAATTGCTTTTTTTTTTTTTTTTTTTAATAGTAACTGTCATCTGAGATTATATTAATAGGAGCATAGGACACTAGTTGGAGGAGTTGTATGTCCTGCTATGCTCTGAGCTGATCAGACCACAACCAGAGTATGGGGCCTCTGTGAGGGAGCCGTGTTTGAGGAGAAACACTGGTAGCTAGATCAAACCTGAGGGGACAACTTGGCTAGAGTGGAGGTGGAGTGGAGGAAGGAAACTTGACAGACACAGAAATGCTGAGGGGATGAAAGGTTATTGAAGAATTGGCATGTGGAAGCCAGAGCAACCCAATTATTTTATTTGCTTTGAAGAATAGAACTTGGATCAATAGTTTGGAAGATATAGGAAGATGAATTTTAGCCTCAGGAAGACACTTCTAAGAATTAGAACTGAATTATATAATAATATAATACAATAATAATTATAACATTGCACTCTATAATTTAACGCTATCATATAATAAGGAGTACTTCCGAATGATTAGTATAGGAATGAGCTCTGTGTCACTCGACGTATTCAAGTGATCACTAATTACATCTATCTAGGATGTTGCAGAGGTCATTAACAGAACCACTGGAACCCACATTGTTGGCCTCATCCCAGGTCTATGTAAGCTGAATTTCTGTAGTTGAAATCTAGAAATCTGTTTTACTGGTCTATTTTTACCACAGATGCAGACAAGTGAACTAATTGTACTCCTACTACCATCACTGGCTTGTTCAAAGCCCCCTTTAATGTTCCTTTTTCTTTAATTTTTCTCCTTCACCCCGATCTCCACTCCAATTCCTCCCCATCCCCAACCCCCTGCCCCAGACCTTCATTCTATCTGCTTATATAGGTCTTGAAATGCACATCTTCTTTGTGTAATGGGTGGTGTTGATTTCTGCATGTTTTATAATTTATGTAAATGATGTTACACAGTTTCTTACTTTTTTTTTTGTTCAACACCGCTGCTGAGATCTGTGCATCTTCATATATACACCTGGCCTGCTCCTATCTGCCACTTGGTAGAGCTGCCGCATCTTACGTATCTATTCCCCCCTAGATGGACACTTAGGTCGCCTCCAGCTCCCCACTACCCTAATTTTGTTGTCATGAGTACCCTGTATATGTCCTCTTTCCACCTTGAATAATCATTTTTTTTAAAAACGATATACCTGTTTGTGGGATTCTGGGATGCAGGGTGCATGCTTACCTAGTTTCACTAAATGCAGCCAGATTGCTGCTCTCAGAATCGATATATACAGGCACACCATATTTACTGCGCTTCACTTTCTTCTGCTTCATAGATGTCACGATTTTTTTTTACAAATTAAAGACCCTCCACTAGCAAAAAGATTATGATGCCTTTGATTATGATGCTTGTTTTATTGCAAGGGTCAGGAACCGAACCCACAATATCTCCAAGGTACACCTGTACTAATTTATCTTCTCACCTGCAGGACGCAAGAGTCTCTCCTCCCCACATTGGATATGATCTGCCATTCTAATTTGGCTATTCAGTTGAGTGTAGAAAGCCATACTGTTGTTTGAAGTAGGCAGCTCTCTAATGACTAGGGAATTTGCCTTTCTGTTCATATAGTTGGCCATTGCACTCCCTTTTTTGTGACATGTTTATTCATATTTTTTGCTCATTTTTTCTATTGGATGTCCTGTCTTTTGTTCTGTGTCATGAAGATACTCATGTGACATGGCCCAGACAGGCTTGTGAGATCCTCCTGGGGGTGGTGATACACAGCTCAACTGGATAAAATCTATAATATCTCACTGTCCAGAAGAGATCATCAATCTGTTAGATTTTTCTCAATAATAGAAGCTTAACTCTTTTATCTCTGTGGAAGTTTCGAAATTTGACTACAACATTTTCAAGATTCTTCCCATTGAGAGGTAGTGAGTTTCCTCCCCTCAAACCTGGGCTGGCCTTAGTCGGTCATTTTGTGGCCAGTAGAACTCAGTAGAAGTGATGCTCATGACTTCTGAGGCTAGGTCAGGGAAGGCCCTGAAGAGAAGGCCTGGCTCTTTTGGGCCACTCACCCTAGAGGAAGCCAGCTCCCATGCAAGATATCTCACTCCCCCAAGAATGCCGTGCATACGTGCTCTGCTCAACAACACTTGTCAGGCTCCCAGCCAATGACTAGCACCAACTGGCTCCATGTAAGGAGCTATCTGGATGTCCAGCCCTAGCTGACATCTGACAGCAACTGTATGAGAGACCCCAAGTGAGACCTGCTCAACCGGGCCCTTCCTGAACTCTTGACCCACAAAATCAAATTCCTGAAAACAAAATTGTTGTTTATATCACTAAGTTCTGATAATTTGTTATGCAGCAAGAGCAACTACAACAATCTACTGGAACATAGCAATCTGCTGGAACATAGCTACTTTAAATCTTTGCTGATAACTCCAATACACGTAGTCTTTAGGAGTCTGTTTTTATCATCTATTGCTTCCGATGTTTTAAAAATTATGTTATCAGACTCCTCATGTTGTGGATATTTTCAATTATGTGTTGGATATTTTACGTACAGACTTGTTTGTAGAAATAGCCCAAGACCTAAGAGGATGATATGTTCCTTCAGAGAGGATTCACACTTGTGTGTCTGCCAGATGTTTGGGTCACTAATAATACAGATTCATCAACTTAATTTTAAGGACTGAGTGATCGGAAACTGAGCTGCCTACTTCTGGTTTACCCTTAACTCCTAGAATACAGAACTTGGGGTTGCTTCCTCAAAGAGAGAGGGTTCACTAAGTCTCATCCCTCAATAAACCCAGAAATTCAACTCATGTCCTTTTAGTCCTGCAAGGCAGAACAAAAGAATTGCTCTGTTTCTTGGACTCTTAGCAGACCCCTCTTGAATGGGCAAACACCCTCAGGGGGAAAAAAAATGACCCCAAATGCCATTCTTTCTTCTCTAGGTCTTAGTCACAACCCAGAAATGCTTCACTATCTTCTTAGCTCCTTGAGGCCTTTGAGCAGATTTTTAAAATATTTTCTCCAGCTGTTCTAGTTGTCCTCAGTGGGGGCATTGGCCTAAATCACTTAGCCTGTCATTATTAACTCTCATTTACTTAATTCTTTAAATGTCAAAAACATAAAGAAGTATGAAATCATGTTCTTTGAAATTCCTTGTAAAAAAATGTCTCACATAGTCTCAAATCTTCTTAAACAGCAAATGACCATAATCCAGTTTTCCACTGAATACGCAGGGTCCCCATTAAGAACATCCCCTACTGTAACTGAAACGGAGTGATGCCCCTAGGAACTGGAGTATGTCATTTTCTTTGCCCCTGCCCCAAATAACTCGATAGATATTGCTTTAGTTTTTTAGTTCTTGGGTTTACTTTTTTGATTTGTGCTTTTATCACCTGATACCTTTTGCTGTTAATGAGAATATCCTTAATGGTCTTTTCCCCATCTGGTTTCATTCCTTTGATACATATGTTCATGAGATAACCAAGCATGCTAGGGTAGTGTGTAAGGTAAGCGTGGATAGGCTCCGATTCGGGGGGAAATAAATCAGTGAGTGAAGCTCTAAAGTTTAATTGTTAGAATCTTTTCAGAAAGTTGTCAGGAACATCTTTAGTCTGCTCAGAAAGCTTTTGATCTCAGACCTCAGTCTAGATGGTAGAGGTTGTAAAGTTTGTGGACTCTGGATGAGTAAGGTATTGCTGTGCTTGCCCTGGCTTCAGTGCCCCCACTGGAAGCAGGGAGTTTGGGGGCACTGGCAGCCTTAAAGCAGATCAGGGACTTTGGCCAGCACTAGGCTGCATTCTCTTTGTTTCTGAGGCCCCACCCTGTCTCCTGGCCAAGGAGACTCAAGAAATCCTGGCAGAAAATGCTGTTCCCTGCTGCCCCGCAGAGATGACCACTTCATGGAGAGCAAGGGAGGAAGGAGGAGAAAAGGGAAAAGAAAGGTTCTCTTTCAGGTTTACGATGATGTGGGGTGGCTGCCCCGTGGCCTGCCAAAAGCTGACTCACCAGGCTGGGACAAGGCACTACAGGTGCACTCAGGCCAGCGGACAATGGGCTCCTGTTGCAAACAGCTCCGCACCCGAGACAGGCCACTGGGGTCAGGTGGAGACAGTCTCTGAGGGAGTGTGGGGGCCGAGAGGGCAGGTGAGAGAAAGCCTGGCCTGAGACACTGTCCTTGTCCAGCCTTCCCAGGGCCTGCTCTGAGCACTCACATCCATGCGGACCCTGGAATTTCACGGCCAAGGAGCAGGAGCTCTGACCCAGGCATCCGGACACTTGGTATGGGGCTACCTCTAACGTGGGCCTCATCCCTCATCTCCCAGCTCTAAAGTTCTGGTTCTGCCACTAGAATACCCTATGCCATGGGTGAAGGTGCACAACTTTCTAGCCTCCTTTTACCCGTCTCTGGGCGAGTCCTTCACCTGCCGTACCTCTTTAATTTTTTACTGTCTTTTGAAGTAGGTGCTATTATTAGTCCCACTTTACAGATGAGGAAACTGAGGCAAAGATGGCCCAATGATGCACAGCCGGGAGACAGGTTTCAAAGCCAGAGCTGTGTGAGTCTGGAGCCCATGCTAACCCCTGCATCATGCAGCCCTGCAAGAAGCCATGCAAATGACCCAGAGCCCCGCACCCTGGCAGATACAAGGACTGCTCTGGGTGTCTGGCAGAGGTGATGGGGTGGGGTTGTCAGAAGGCTTCCTGGAAGCCGAGGGGATTGAACAGCTCCTGGCACAGGGTAAGACAGCATGGGAAGTGAAGGCTGGTGGGGGTTGGGGAGTTGAGACTTGGATTCTTAGCTGAGTTCTGCAGTCAGCAGGTTGGGGGTGGGGGCGGGGTGGAAGGTTGGAGCGGGAGGCTTATTTTCACCTCTCTTCAGCCCTGGGGGAGTGACCTGGGACCTCCTCCAGGGCTGGGTGTCAGGGCGGGCTCTTCACTGCTCTGTCCGTTGCCAGCTGTGTAGACTTGGGCAAGTTCTAGAGACTTTCTAGACTTCAGCTTTCTCATCTGTAAAATGGGAATTATATTATGGGTCTCCTGTGGTTGTTAACGTAATTAGATTTAATGAATGGAGCGACTCGTGTAGAGGCTTTGACCAGTCCCAGTGCTCCTTCACCTAAACCTTCTCTTCTCTTGGCTGAGGCCTCACTTCTCCCTCTCTCGTCAGTGGCCTTCTTGCTGGAGTTAATGATGTTCCCTGTGGCCCAAACTATTCCTCCCCATTAAAGTTAACTCCCTGAGCAGCCAGCTCCCTCTTACCTTGTCCCTCTCTCTCTTCCTCTCCCTGGTGGGGCTCATTCTCTGCAGCCTGTGTTCCCCGACTGCTCTGTCCGGGCCCCCATGGAACTCTTTCTCTGCCTTTGTCCCACTGCCAGGACGTGAGGTCTAAATGCACCAGAGCTGAGTGTCTGGAGACCTGGGTTCAGAGCGGGCTCCGTCTCATTTAACGATTGGGTCAGCCATAAGCCCTTATTGAGGTTTTCTTGTCTGAAAAGCAAGGTTTGGTGGGCCCACTCCCACAGAGGCTCAGGGTGAGCTGAGATGGTTCTGGTGTCTGTGCTCTTTGGGGAGGAAGGGGTGGGTGAGGTTGAACCAAAAGGGATGGAAGGAGAACTATACCTACCTCCCTCCTTCCTCCTATCCAGAGGCCTCCCGGGGTCCTTTGCCTGGGAAAGAACTCTCTGCCGTCCCTTGTCAAAAGCCAGGGCCTTGATAAAGAATTAGGTGAGCAAACCCAGCTTGCTTGTTAATCCTTCTCTGCTCGGAGCTGGTCAGAGAGGTGGGCAGAGTGAGGACCTGGCCCCCGTAGTCATGTCTAGACCTCTGCTATCAAGGCAGCCAGCGATTAGCCAATTAGCCTGGAGGAAACCAGATCTGGCTCCCAGGGGCTCTGGACTGCATTTCCTAAGAGAGCAGGGGCTTCTGGAAGTGCTGGTTTAGGTGAACGGGGCAGCTGTGAGGCCACACCCAGAGCCCACTGCGTACCCAGAGGAGGGAAACTTCCTGCTGCCATTTACAAGAGAGGGACCAACAGGGCTCTGCGCCCAGCGCCCCAACTTTTCCCTCTGCTTGTGAGTCATGTAATGGCAGAGAGGACTCGGTACGCAGCCAGCGGTGGGCTGAGGTCAGCCACTGTCATTATTATTATTGCTGTCATTGTCTCTACCACGTGTCGAGTATCTATGATATGACATTATTTCTATGAAGTCCTATTATTAACCCCACTTGTTACAAATGCAGATTTCCTTCCTAAGCCTCCCAGGGCCTGATCAGTCAGAACTTCTTGGAGGTGGGGCCAATCCCAGGAGTCTGCATTCTCTGTGGGCCCCCTACCACCACCTCACATAGGACTTTGATGCAGGAGACCTGTGGTCTGACTTTGAGAAACCCAGACCTATGAGAACCCTCTGCCTCCTTATCCTCTCCCAGTGCAACCTCGAGGATGCTGGGACAGGGGAGTCCCGTGCCCTTGAGGGGAGGAGAGTTCCTCTCAGCCACTGGCCCCTCTCATCCACTGAGGAACACTCAGTGTCTCTGGATTCCCTCCAGAGGCATGGCAGTGGTGAGAGGGCAGGCAGGCAGGTGGGCAGCATCCCTGACAGAGTTCACCAGCCTCACTTCAGGTCAACCTGGCAGCCCTGGCCTCCTGAATCACTTCTCTGCATCCATGACAGGGAAGACCCATAGTACTGAGGCCCCTTGGAGCTCAGAAGAGGGGCAAACCCTAAGACCAACAAGTTCCCTCGCTAGGACCACATGCACCCAAGGGGAGCTCACTTAGGTCTGTTTCTCATTAGCCTCTTTGGGCCTTGAGGAAACTGATACTTGAGGCCAGCCAACAGCCTCGTGTATTTGGAAGTGAGAGGAAGCCAAGTCTTCGAGGTCCCAGGGCCCCTGCATTTATAAGCCTGCACAGGCAAGCATGCACGTACTCAGGCGTGAGTATACACATGTGTGAATTGGTAGGCACGCATGTAGCATGAAAGTGCCCACATGCATATGCACATGCACTCGGGGCTTGGGCCGTAGGCCTAAAAAATAGCCCTGTTACAGACTTTGGCAACCAGGGAGACAGGAGGGCCTGGTCTGAGAAGGCCTCATTGTGACTGGTCCCAGCGTCTCCCAGTTCCATCTCTTTCTCGTCAGGCTGCTTGGCCAGGGCAGGGAGGCCTTTGGTTCTGGCATCAGCTCTCCTTTTTTTCTATCTGCCCTAGAGGAGCTTCTAGGCTGGTGAGGGAGCCTCATGAGGTGTAAGGAGCCTTCATGGTGAAGCAGCCTTTGTCTTCTGTCCCTACACAGTGAAGAATAAAACTGGTGCCCAAGGAACACTGCTGGTCTTGCTGGGTGGGGTCAGGCCGTCATAGCTGAGTCAGACCTGAACTGACCACTGTACAGCACCTTCTCCCTAGTTAACTTCAGGTAGAAGCTGAGTCCAACCACAGGTGTTAGGATTGGGGCCCCCGTTACCCTGGGCCAGGAGGGGAGGACATCAGGGGCCTCCCCTTGGACATAAACCTTGTCATTGGTCCCTGCCTCTGTTAGGGGCAAGCTGAGCTGACTCAGGGACAGGTCATAGCACCCTAGTCTCCCCCTTCCCCACCTGGATTTTGAGGCCCACAGATTACTACTAGCTATAGCCAGCTTCGAGATCTCCTGAAAAGCCAGGGCTTCCATCTCTATATTGTACACCCAGGGCCAGCATGGTGCCAGGCATACAGTAGGTGCTCAGTACAAACTGATGAGCTAATGCTCCACTTTTGCTCTCAATTCCTTTCTTTCTTTGTAGTTGGTTTCTTTTTCCTTTCTGTCCCTTCCTATGCCTCAGACCTGGGACATCTCCAACACCACCAAGTCTGCTTAGGACTCATGGGGAGGGGCAGGACTTGAGCTTCCAGGGGTTTCCCCATCAGGGGCCAAATCCCCCAACAATCCCTGAGATGAGGGCTGTTTCTTACCAGCCTCTCTGGGCCTTGAGGAAACTGAAGCTTGAGGCAGGCCAGTAGGATATTTACCTCCTCCAGCTTCCTCAGGGGGTGGGGGAGCGGGGAGGCCATTTGGGAATGAGCACTTTCCTCAGAGTCATTATGAGCAGAGGCCCTGCCCTGGCCACCCTCAATATTGTCCCCCTGCCAACCCTCAGCATTCACCCTCTCTTCCTGGTCTGAAGACTGGCCTCCTTGGCCAGCTTAAGGAGTCTCGTGCTGGGCCCACACTGGGCCAGGTGCTGAGGAGATTTCTGCCTGCAGGGGCTGACGGTCTGGCTTGGGGGCTGCCCAGTCCCCAGAGAGGGATGGGCTGCAGAGAGCAGGCCAAGACTCAGGAGAGCTGGAGCCGGCAGGACCAAATGAAATCATTTCTCTCAAAGATGACCGACTCGGCCTTGGGCAAGAAGCTGGGTCCATACCAGGACTGCCACAGGATACTCCTACAGGATGGGGGGCAGAGGGTGGGCAGGCTTGAGACTACGCAGAAACATCCCTCGTTGCTGTGAGGTAAGCAGTCAAGGGCACTGGGTTTGAGGGCTCAGCCTCCGGCTGGAACTGCCTGGGTTCGCATTCAGGTCTAACACTCACAAGCTGATACTGTGGGCAGATAGGACCTCTGTGAGCTAGGGAGGCTGATAGTCCCACCAGATACAGCTGTTTCCAGAACTAAATGAGTTCCTCAATGTAAAATATTTAGAATAGTGTCTGGCACATAGCAAGTCCTCAGCTGACACCAGGTCTTATTGTTATGGACTGAAGTAACTGAAACTCACTGTAAAGCGCTTGTATTGACTGTGGACATTCATTTCTTCCACTGGACTCTGAGCTCCCCATGCCCTTTATCTTTTATCCTTGGCACAGCTCAGGGACTCAAAAATACGTTGAAAGAATGAACACATGCACACGCGAATTAGGGAGAGTAGGGCATCAAGAGATACTTCCTGGAGAGAGGGCCCCACGGAGGTGGGGAGGACAGCCCCAGCCAAGGCTGGGAGAGCTCTTGCTGGGCTGGCATCAAGGGAGCTTCTCAAGGGAAGAAGCCAAGCCAGGTCTAAGCAGGCAGGGAGGAGAGGTGGGGAGCGGCTGATTTGCTGGCGCCTACCACAGAGGCAGGACAGCTCCTGTCCTGTGCCACAGGGGTCTGGGTTTGGATGAAGGCTGCCCCCGAGATGAGAATGGATGGGAAAAGGGCAGCAAGAGGCATCAGCGGCCTTCAGCTTAAACCCATCTTCCGTCTCTGCCCAGGCACCATGGGTCGTTTATGGAGTCTGAAATTCTGTTGTCACTGGGAGAAAAACCAGCCTCACTCCACAGACCCCTGAACCAGTAAAGAAACAAGTGTTGGAGATAAGAGGATTTTAAACAAATAAACTTCCCTACAGGAGACTTAAAAGAGGAAAAGTTTATGAGTCTCCTCTCCTCTCCTCTCCTCTCCTCTCCTCTCCTCTCCTCTCCTCTCCTCTCCTCTCCTCTCCTCTCTTCTCTCCTCTCCTCTTCTCTCTTCTTTCTCTTCTCTTCTTCCGTTCCTTTCCTTTCCCTTCTATCCCCTTCTCTGATCTTTCTTTCCCTCCCTCTCTCCATTCCTCTTATCCTCCATCTTTCCTTCTTTTTTTCATTCTGTCTTTATTAACAACTCATTCCCCAGATTAAAACAATGTATGTATAAGCAACTCACCCCACCACAGTGTCATCCTGTGCTGAACACTGAGAACCTCTAAAAGGTTTTATTGACCCAGAGTCTATAAAAGAATCATCACGTCCATTTTCCAGCCTCCTATTTCAACCGTGTATAGATCCTCACAGGTGATGCCCTGTTTCCCTCAGAGGTACCCCAAGGCCTCTGCTCAGGCCCCTTCTTCTCTCCTGCCATCAGGCAGAGCTGTAGGGGTTATCATCCTTAGGCAATGGAAGGCCCAGTCTAGACTCTGAGTGCTGACCCCTGACCCACGGAGCAGGTGAGACTGTATTCCGAGCAGATCAGGCTGGATGGTAGGGAAAGTGTCCCTGAAGCAGAGACACATCCCTAGCCTCAGGGAGCCCCCAAACTGAGATGGAGACAGCCTCTGCTCTAGGAAATCCCCAGTCTTAAGGAGTCGGTTATAAAACTGCACCACAGATGGGCTGGGCTGGGCCCCCCAAATCCGTGTCACACAGTGAGTGAGTTAGAGTGTGTGTGAAGCTGTCAGGTCAAGGGCAGTAGGGAAAATCTGTCCTCTCTTAGTTCCCTCTTTCCCTTTTTATCTGTAGCATGACTGACCAAGAGGGAGGGTCAGTGGAAACCAGTGTCCCCTTGGGGCAGGGGGAGAGTCAGGGCTGGAGAAGCAAGAAGTTGGGAGAGGCCTGCCGAGTGACTCTCTGGAGTCTGGCAGGCGACTGACCACAGGAGATAAGCCCCTGCGATAAGAGGCAATCAAGCCACCTCATTTAGCAGAGCCTGTCTGTGACAAGCTGAGCACCGCATGGCCCAGGGTGTGTGTGGTGGGGAAGTGGGGGAGTTGCACGATTCAGGAGCTCTCAGCCTGAGGTTACAGCTGGTGGGCGAGGCCTCCCTAGGCAGCCCCCCAGCTTTCCTGTCGTCTCTCCCCAAGTGGGAACATTCTTGTGCCCTGACATGGGAGCATCTATCTCCAGGAGAAGCTCGTTAAGACGAAGCTGGTGGAGGTGGAATGGGGGAGGGGGCTAAATTCCCAGCAGCTTCTTGGTTCCTCCCTGGTCACATCATAATGAGTGTGAGTTGACTGGCAACATGCACGTCTACTGGGAGCTCACTGAAGCTCGTGACCTAGAGAGAGGCCAGAGGGAGGCTTCCAGGGGCGGAAGAGTGTGAGCCTCAGCATGGCGGAGTTGGCCTTGGCCTTTCTGTGACAGAAGGACCCCTTCTGGGGCCCAGATGATGGGCGGGGGTTGCCTGCATGCATTTGCAAAAGCCAACACTGGGGAGACTCTGATGGCACAGAAGGAAAACTGAGGCTCAAGGCGGGGAAGGGCCTTGCCTGGGGTCACACAGCACTTGGGAGTTTTCAGTTCTCTTCCCTGCTCCAGACTGCACAAGAACTGCGGAGTCAAATTTCCGCTCTGCCCTGTCTGTGCATACACTTGTGTGTGTGCATATATCAGTGCGGGTGTGCCTGCGGGGGGCATACTCTGCAGGCCTGCAGCTGCAGCCGGGCCCTATCCAGGACCCCAACCCTCTGGCCAGCCGAGGCAATTCACATGGGATGGCTGGCCCCCAGACTTCCAGGCGATGCTCACTCATCACTCCATTAGCTGCCTTTGGATCGACAGTTCACAGGCGGTTCTCATTTTCGCTTGGTGCTCCCCTAGGCCCAGCAAGAGCACTGAGGACACAGCTCAGCTTACAAGTCTTCAGAGACCTGTCAAGCTTACAGCAGTTTCAGCAGGAGCAGAACACCGCCAGGCAGGCAGATTAGCTCTCAGGAAAATCACTCTCAGCCTTCACCGGACTATGCCACAGAAACACTGGGGTTGTCCGTAGCTGGGTATGGTCCCTTCCCTGTCTCCCCTTCCAGACGGGGGAGTAAAAGACATCAGGACAGCCACCTGGGGGAGGGGAGCAATGACATAAATCAAAATGCCTGAAATGAATGTGGATAGGAGCACGCTTTATGTAAACATATGCAAATAGGCATGCAAATGTGCCAGAGGGTAGGTAGGGCAAATGCAAATAAGGGCTCCAGAAAGTCCTGACAATGAGTCTTTCTTCAAATGAATGGGACCCAGGGATCCCCAGATATGTTCTTGCACAGAGCTTGGGTCTTCCTGCTCTATCAGGGCCCCAATTTCCCCACTCCCTCCCCATCTTCTGCTTACATCATGTGGCTTGGGCTCCAGATCACTCAGGGGCCAGGGCCAGAGCACAGTATGGCCCAGATGCAGCATCCCACAGGGCCCAGCTTTCCTCCACCTGCGCCAGGCTGCACTGCTAAATACCTTCCATCTCCTAACCACTGTCTCCCTCTGAATGGCTGGGAAGGGTCTGTGACTGCCCATTCCCCAGGACTGCAGTCTCTACCTCAAGTTTGTTTTGTTCCCCAAAGGGGGCAAAGATAGTGGTCTGCCCACTGGAAAGATGGCCTCCCCCGTGGGTTCTCCTGTTGTCCAGAAATACTCCGTATGCAAAAGACGTACAATAACAGATAAACGATGAAATAAGTGAACATACAAAGGCAAGTTCAAATGCAGGGTCCCTTCCTCTGGGACCACTGCATCGCCCTTCTGCTTCTTGCTCGGTTTTTTCCATTGCTGCCTGTGTATTGCGGAGCTGAAGTGTTTGTGCTCTTTGCTCATGTCCTCAATTGGTCTGAGCTTGCCATGCACAGGCATGTGTCCTGGTCGTTGCCCTGGTCTGGCACCTTCAGTGAAGGGCTCTCAAATGTTGCTCAATGAACACACACACATGCAGTTGATAAGTGTCTATCTGCTCCCTCTCCCCTTGTCAGAGTGCCTGGAGGATAAAGACAGGCTTGCTCGTCTGTAGAACTCAGAGCTCGGCACTCACTACACATAGGGTGGATGAATGGGTGAATGAGGAACTCGGGGATCCCTGACCTGCCTACACATCTTTCTCTCTCATTAGACCCTGAGGGGCTGGACTCCCTGGGCAAATAAAGGTCAAGTGAAAGGATGAACAAGTGAATGAATGAGTGAGTGAGTGAATACTGATTACTGTCGGGGATCTGAGGAGACTGTTGCCTGTTGTACAGTGTCACTGTCCTCAGCCCAGGACACATGTGTCCTGTGTTCAGATCTGAGCTCCTCTCCCAATGTCTCCCCTGGGATCTGCTCCAGCCTGCAGGCCTTTGCTCCCACACCGGTCCTCACTCCAGCCTCACTCCCGCAGTCTTGACCCTCCATCATTCTTCCTGTGGCCTTGACCAGCTATTTGACTCAGCCCCACAGCCTCTGGGTGACTTTTTCCTGCCTTCCTTTGAGTTTACATGTCAAACGCAGCTCTGGAGCCAGCCAGACTTTCCGGACTTGAGTCTTCCTCCTGCCATCTGCCAGCGAGCAAAAACCAGAACCATCTCCAGGCTTAGTTTTTCCATCTGTAAAATGGGGATGATACCAGCTGTTAAGAGGATTAAATAAGATTCCAAACTGACTCCTGGAATGGAGCCAGCTGCTTGGTCAAGTACTCTGTATGTGGGGCTTCCCCTCCCTCCCTGTCCTTGCTGATGTCCCTGTAGCCTTATATAGGGCCCAGGAGACCCCGCCCCATGTTTTCTGGGGGCAGGAGTAAAGGACTCACTCCTACAGAAAGTGGAGTCTTGGAGCTGCTTCAGGTAAAGCCCTCAGCTTGGAGGCAGGGAATGGATAGGGACCATTAAGCCAGAAAAGAGGAGGTTTCCTAAGGGAGAATCAGAACTGGAATCCACGTGTGAAGTGTTCCAAAGCAACAGTTAAAACTGAAATGAAAAACTTGAGGTTAAGTACGAGGAAGGACTTCCCAATAGTGGAGACTGAGGGAGAAGCACATTGGCTGAGGCAGAAGGCACGGCCTTCCTGACTGAAGTTTAGGGGGTTTTGAGAAAAAAAAATAATTTGAATTTGTCTTCTGCTTCCAAGTGTTCGAAGTGTTTGCCTAATCCTCCTCTTACTTCAGCCCCATGAGAAGCTTTTAATGCTTGGCAACAATGTCATTTGTAAAATAGGTGGGACAAGCATTGGGATTCCCCTCCCACCCACGGCAGGAAGAAGTTTCTGAGAGGTCACAGGACTGATCCAGCGCTGCCCAGCAGAGGGTCAGGGAACTG
The DNA here is from genome assembly GCA_030015415.1 of Cynopterus sphinx. Taxonomy (NCBI): domain Eukaryota; kingdom Metazoa; phylum Chordata; class Mammalia; order Chiroptera; family Pteropodidae; genus Cynopterus; species Cynopterus sphinx. The sequence continues at coordinate 47,903,934 of CM057386.1, read as the reverse complement.
GGGTGAGAACCTTCTTCTGAGTGAGCCCAGGTGACTGGCTTTCTCTCACCCTTTTCAGGGTTTAGTAAGTCTGGCATATTTTTTAAAGCTGAGGTTTAATGCTGATTTTTTTTTTTTTTTTTTTTTTTTTTTTGCTTAAGGAAAAAATGAGAAGTAGGACAGGGGAGGTTTTCCCAATCCTGCGGAGTGCCGTGAGGCCTGAGTCTGGCCATTCACCTCTGGACCTGGCCTGGGACCACTATGGAGGCCAGTAGGAAGGACTGTCTTCAAGGCAGGAAGGGAACATCAGGGTAGGGAGTAGAGGTCTGGCTTCTGAGCTTCCATCAAAGGCAGATGCCTCTTTGACCCCATCTGGGCGGCCGTCTTTTCACCGCCTGTGCAGCCAGACCCCCACCCCACTCCCATCCCAACCCGGCCCATCTCTGCCTGGCCCCAAACCTGCAAACAATGCTTGTTGACAATCCGTGGGGCCTAAACACTCGATAACAGTCCCCACCACACCAGACATCCTAACAGCGGGCAGGGCTCTGTGCTGTGACAGGAAGATGCTTTGAATACATCATCCTGTCAACTGAGTTTATTATTCTTTCACTCAAGATAAACTGCAGCCGCCAACGAGAGGCTGTATAAATTCCAGGCTCAGAAGCCAAGCAGGCCCCACTCCTTGTTAAACACTCACTCACACACGCTCACACACACACGCACGTATACATAACTCCTGCTGAGAAAATACCACCCCCCGAGCCCCCAGGTCTCTCAGGGTCTCAGTAGCCGCCATCCCATGGGGTGGTCCCAGGAGCAGCTGCAGACATGGGGACCCAAGGCTTGAGCCTACCCTTGGTCCACTTTCCTGGCTAGGCCTGAGCAGCCTCATCCTGGGAACCAAGGAAGGTCTCCCCACAGGAGCCAGCTGTCCCCAGGTCAAGCCCAGCTTCTTGACACCTGGACTTCTGTCTGTCCAAGGCCACAGCACTGTGTGGGTGGCCAGAGCACCCACATGGCTGTGTTAGGAAGGGGAGAGGCTTTCAGACTCCAGAGCGAAAATTCAGGTTCTCAGAGAAAGTGGACCCCTAAGATGCCTTCAGAAGCATCCAGCACCTATCCTGGGGGGAAGGGCACCCTAGACTATCCCCCAACACTGTGTGTGCGTGCGCGTGCACACACACACACACACACACGCGCACACACACACACACAGGCACATAGAGAAAATGCTGAGGAATCCATATCACTTCCACAGGCGTACAATACCAGTTCTTTCCTCCCAAGGCCCCTGGGGATTTGCAACTAGAAGAGAGGGTCCTTGGGCTTCCTTTCAGTCTGGCCCTGTCTCATTTGTGGGCTTAGAATAAAAACAAAACAGAACAAAGAAATAAAAACCCACACTAGATACAAGGACAAGAATAGCGGGGCAGGTGGATGCAGTGGGAAGGACAGGAGTTTTGGTGAAAACCTGAGTCTCACCCAGGTTCTTCAATCATCAGTTTCCTCTTCCACAGAGTAGGAGAATCATTTCTCTCACACCGGATTGTCATGAGGACTGGGGGCAAAGTTTGACACAGAGGAGGTGCCTGCATCGAGTTTCTCCATTTGCCAGGCCCTCCTCCTATTCTCCACCGGGCCCAGGAGATGACAATCATCCCTGTTCTGTGGATGAGGAAGCTAAAACTCCAAACAGAGTCTAAGGCATCCCGTATAAAAAACTGCCTAGCACTTTTGCCCCCCAGACAGTTCCATGCTCCCTCTCTCAGGTCCTTCAGAATTTGCTCAAACGTCACCAAATCAAACGCCTTCCCTGATCGCCCCTTCTCCTGATTTACCTTCACCACCTGGACTATTTTCTATTTACTCACTTAGTTTACTCTGTCTCTCCACTAGAATGTAAGCTCCCCAAGGGCAGGGACTTTGTCTTGCTTTCTGCCATGTCGCCAGCATCTAGAACAGTGTCAGGCACTTAGTAAATATAAATTGAATGAATGAAAATAAAGTACTTAAAAGTATGCAAGAAACATAGTACGTACCTAACATACGTAATTATTATTGTCATTCACATCTCTACCTCCACTGGACATGGTAAAGACCAGCTATGGGGCACAGCTCAACGCCCCACGGGTGGAGAAAGAAGGAAAGGATGCACTTTACAGGTTGAAGTCAATTCACAGGAGCTGTGTGACCTCAGGTAGGTGTGTCCCTCTCTCTGAGTCTCACTTTCCTGTCCTACTGAATGGGAATGCCATACCTGTTCTGTGATTTGCAGTCGCCAGGAAGGGTGTCCAAGTACTACGTCTGCTGATACTTTAGCTCTCAGCTCAGAAGCAGACGGGACCCAAGGACAGGTGCCTGAGTGAGGTCACGACTTAGGGATCTAATGTCATCCTGACATGGGAGCAGAGTGGTCACCTGCCTAGGCAATGCAGACACAAGGACAGTTGCCTCATCAATAGGAGGACATTCTGGGATCTCCTGACAGGTGGGAAGATGCCTCCAGGTAACACCGCTTCCTGTCACCATCTCCTCATACCCGCTTCTCTAGACACTGAGGGAGCTGGGAGATTACTGCCAACCCGGTGCAGGCCCCACTGCCCCTGCCCATCCTCAGGGGCTGCTTCAGGGACGTATTGCCCTGGGGTCAGGAGCTTCTAGGGAGTGTTCAAGCTGGTGGGTGTGGTCTTGTTCTCCTTCTCCAGCCTCACTTCTTGTATTCATATTACACAAATGAGTAAATGAATAAATAAATGAGGAAGTTCTCCAGAATTCACTCTCCAGCCCCAGGCCTCAGGCCGCATCGTGGAAAAAGGCAGCAGTTCACCAAGGAAGACACTTAGGAGTGCTGACGGTGTGCAGGTATGGGGCAGCCAATTCCTCCCTGAGGAGCTCACAGTCTAGTGGGGACACAGCACAGACACTGCTTTTCAATTTGGCTTAACACTTGCTAAGGTAGATCTTTGCTCATGTTGGGGAGAACAGAAGGGGCGCCTGGAGGAATGCTCTTGAACGAAGGTGAAACCAAGTGTTAGAGTCTGAATTAAAAGTAGCCACCAAACAAGGGAGAGGGTGAACCCAGCAGCGGGAGCACCTTGCACAGAGGTGTGGTGTGAAACAGCCTGCGATAGGCTGGGAAGGAACCAAGGGTTCAACACAGAGGGAAGTGGCTAGAGAGAAAAGTAGGCCCAGGGCTGGGACTTCGAGGAAATGGGTGACTTTGGTGCCTTAAGAAAGGGCAGAGTGTGATTAATCACACGCTTTAGCAAGGTCCTGTGGCTACAGAGTGGCAGAGGGATCTGAGGGCTGAGACTGGAGGCTTGTGTGACCGTCTGGGAGTGAGGCTGGAGTCTGAGTGAGGGTAATCTTGCTGGGATCCCAGCCCAGTCTCCACCTACTCGTTGACAGTACATATTCCTTTCCACAGGCTTAGAATCGAGGAAACTGAGGCCTGGAGAGAAGATATGGAGTTTCCGGAATAGCCGAGTGCCACATTCGGGGGGCAGCTGTGATCTCCTTCCCCTGAACTCGGAATGAAACTCGGCTGGGGCTGGGCCTTGTTCAGAGAAGTTTCTCATAGGGCAGTCAGTTCCTCGGCTCTGTGGTTTCCTTTCAAGAGAGAGCTGAGTTCACTGAACTTAAGGGCAAATATAAATCCTTGTCCTTCCTCTGCAGAGATAATAAAGTTAATGGGATTGTTTCCTGTGTGCAAGAATAGAGCTGTTAAGAAAACATTGTGGAGTGAAGGCTGTTTGCAAAGGCCAGACGGACAGGCCAAATTTTTGCCACCAGGAGGAAGTAAAGGGTGTGTCTCCACGGGCAGGGGGCATGGTGCCACCATTGCCTTGCTTTGCCCGAGCCTGCTGCGTGCCTATGCTGTGACTTCCCTCTGCCTCACTCGGCTCAGATTGCAGAGCCACCAGTTTCGGCTCCCTGGTCTCCAAGGTATGGGTTAGCTGGCTAGTTGGTTAGCTTTTGGCAAAACAGTTCATTCTGGATCCAGAGAAGGTCCAAGCCGAACTTAAAAAATTGTCTGGATCACACCTCTCTTTGTAAGTAGGGACACTGAGGTCTCAGGTCACACAGCCAGGTTACGGTAAGGCCTGGTACGAAAAGTGAGGCACGAAGATAGGAAATGGCTCGCCTTGGTCGTAGAGCCAGCCGGTGTGTTGCAGTGTTGAGACCGAAGCTTGGAGAGGAGAAATGGCTTGCTCAGCCAGCCACAGCCTGCTGGTGGCAAAGCCTGGTGTTGATCCAGGTTCCCCACCCCCGGGACAGAGCTGGGACGGAGCTGGCTGATCGCATGCGTGTCCCCCCGCCCCCACCCTGCCCGCAGAGAGAAGCGGCAGAGGATCGCTGCAGTCCATCTCTGTTTGCTGAACCTCAGTCATCCCTGACCGAGCCTCCCACTTCCCCCCCTCTCCCAGCCCTTTCAGATCTTATCGGCCCAGGCCCCATGAGGGATCCTCACCTGGACCATCCTCAGAAAGCATCCGTGTGCACAGGTGCACCGGGCTGCGGGGGGCGGGGTACTCCGGCAGCAGGTAGACAATGGCTGGGTTAAGAGGGTCATCTTCTTTTCGCACCTCTTGATTCCTCAAGTTTGTAAATCATTATCCCAGGCCACACAAAGCAGGCAGTGAGCAGGCCTTGTCACTGCCCCGTGACACGGTAGGCAGGGGCTACTAGGGTCTTGAGTGGCCAGGTGGCAGCTCCTGGCCCTGCACCCCCTCCCAGTCACTGGGATTGAATTACCCATCTAATCCCTGCTCCTCTGTCCACTCTCTTTGTGCCCATTATAATTTATAATCGAGGGCATGATGCAACCTGCTAATTACATTGCTCGATTTTGAACACATCCCGGCTTCTCTGACTCAGGCGGCAGAGGGAGGAGGGAGCAGCTGGCTCTGCTTTGTGGCTTATCAGGGCTGGGTTATTCGGCTCGCACGGGCTCACGCCTCCCCAGCCCTCTGCCTTTGTTAACCAGGGTTTGCATCACCTCCTGCTTTCCATTTCTCCGGAATTTTTTTAACAGCCCTCTTTTATGGGTTACTCGATCTCGTTAGCTAATGACTGATTGTGGGGCAGTGACAGGGGATCGCTTTGTTTCTATTAAATGTTACATGATTGCAATTATACGTTAACAAGGGACAGTTAATATAAAAATAAGCTGCTTCGCAGCCCGGGGCAGACATGAGACTCACTGCCTGGTTCCCAGGCTGAATAATTCTGAGCCCTGGGTACTACCAGCTGGACACGAAATTAACCAAGGGAAGGATGGACCTGCCCAGGCCCTAGGCCCGCAGCTGGTGGGGAGAAAAGGGCTCTCTCCAACTCTCTTCAGAGGCCTCCACCCATCCACAGAGCTTGGGCTCCCTCCCATAGGCAGGTGTCTGCATTGTTACAGTCCTTCTCAGCCCTTCCTATGCCCACCATCACCCCCACAGCCCCTTCTCCAAGCAGAACGAGCTTCTAAATATGACGCCGGCTAAGCCATTTGCCCTGTTCGAATTCCCTTCAGTAGCCACCAATACTTCCCTGTATTCCTGGACCCTGTTTCAATTCTGCTTTCCAACAGCCATTTCCATGGCACGCCTGTCCTCACCAAACCTTGTTTGGAGTTCCTGGGTTCTGGAAGATGAGTGACCCCACAACTTGGGCAGGAGGAGGGTCTGAGAATTGGAAGGGGTGATGAGCATCGCGAGCCTGCAGCCAGCTATCACTTTCCTGTGGAGCCTCAGACTTACCCAGTGGAGTCTAGGACAATAGGGCATGAAAATGGAGAGATTCTGGCCTCTTCATCACTGTTCCCAGGAGGCAGAGAGCAGGCTGTTGACTCGGGAACGTCCCTTAGGGGCTGCTGTGGTGTGCCTCAAAGATGGACGCTGAGACTTTGCAGGTGCTGGGTACGCAGAGGTGCTTAATGAATACTCAGTGATCCGAAAGGATGCGAAGAGGCATGGATGATGCCCACGACCTGTCAAGAAGACGGAACCCGGAACACAACCCGTTCACACGTCCTACAGCCGCAGAGCAGCAGGACTGGAACCCCTTCTGTACGACCCGGAACCTGGCAAAGCCTGTCGCTGAGGGGTGTCTGGTGGTAGAGGAACGGGACTCCCAGGTCCTAGATACACTAGTCACGGCCCCTCCTTGGAACTCAGTTGCCCTAAGGTTCGAGCTTGCACGCCCATGTTCTGTCTGCATTCTAGCTCAGCAACTTACACTTCTGCCGCCAGCAACCCCCCCACACACCCCACTTAGAGTGTGAACAACTTCAGTAGGGACGAACTTTCTTTTAATGATGCTCAGTAAATGTTGAAGTGATTAGCAGCTGAAACTACACGCTCTCCAGGCCCCTACTCTATGCCACCATAATGCTGCAGGGCAGATGTCTTAACTGTCGTTTGCCAGCGGAGGCAACTGAGGCTGAGAGAGTTCACGGCTGGTGCCCACGAGGGTGGGGCTGGGCTTCCATGCAAGGGCTCGGAACCAGAAGCTGAGTGCGGGCTGAGGGCCCCACTTCCCGGCTTTTCATGGCCTAGGTGGCAGCAGGCGGGCAACCACAGGCTGGGCGACAGAAGGAACACAGTCTGAGGACACCACTGAAGTGCATCTTCAAACACTGCGGCCGCTCTGTGGGCGCCGGGAAACCACAGCTGCCCACATCTCAGTGGCCTGGGCCAGCCCAGGGCAGGAGGCCGAGCTGGCAGTGGCATGAGTGGCAGGCAGGCAGGGCTTTGCCAATCTCACCCACAGAAAGCCTCAGCCAGTGGCAGGACTGGCTACATACTTCGTAGGGCCCTTATTCAAAACTATTAAGTATTTCGAGCTGGCAACAGCAGAGCATTTAAACAAGCTTGGGGCCCTTGTAAGCGTGGCCCTTTGGGTCACACCTCCGTGGAGCTGGACCAGTTCAATGCCTGGCTCCCAGCTCAGGGTTCTTCTCGACATAACACTCGGGAAAGAGACACCATGTGAAAGGTCTGGCCCCTCATTGCCCAGGCGGGGCCTATGTAACCCACAGCACAGAGCATGGCAGGCCTGGCCAAGGGGCAGGGCATCAGGAAGACTCACGCTATAAGTCTTTTTCGAGACTATGTGGGCAAGACCAGGGGAGCACCCTACTGGGATGGCAGGCAAACAGGAGTTCAGGGTTGGGCCTGACTGGTGACTCACACCTGCCTAGATGCTCAGAGACGCTGTGCTGCTGCTTCTACTGTAAGTTGGAGAGAAATCCGGGCCCTGCCAAAGGGCTTGAGTCCCTGGCTCGATCACTCAAGCCTGTGGGATAGCACAAGCTCCTGTGGATGCCCAGAACTCGGAAGGCAGCCTGGCCTCCAGAGGCAGGTACGCCATCACCAGAGAGGAACTGGGAGACTGCTTTGAGCCTGCATCCCCTAGGCCGACTCTTGACAACAAAGATGACTATGTCTACTGGCTCATGGCCCTCCTCTGTACCTGCAGAGGGGACTCCTGAGGGGCTGTCCTGAGCCCCCATTTGTGTTTTCCACCATGTTGCTGAGCATAAGGCCCTGCACACAGTGGGTACTCAGGAAATACTGGTTGAATGAACACATGAAATAATGAGAGCACACCCACTTCTGCCTTATTTATCTCTGGGATGATATCTAGCTTGGAGGTCAAAGAAAGGAAGTATGCCTTCTTGTTTAGCAAAACGGGGGGGACACACTCCAACCACGTGAGTTGTGGTGTACACCTCTGCATATACGTGTGTCCATGCGGGAACACACATGTGGGAATGCACATGAATAGGGTAGACTCGTGTCTAGAGGGTGAGGATACAGATATGTAGGCAGGTATGTGGGCGGGACTTTGTATCTACACAAGGTGTGCACACAGGTGGGTGGAGGCACATGCCAACAATGCTTGTCCCTGTGCACGTTTGTGTGGGAAGCACCACTTGGTCTGCATGCACAGGAGCACACAGATGTGGACATGTGCCACAGCTACCCAGCAATCTTCCACTCCACCTCCCAGCAGGCCACCCATCCAGGAGCCAGACGTGCTTGGGCAGTGCTCGTGGCCTGGGAGAGGTGAAGAGTGGTGGCTGAGAGCGCGGGCTGCCTGCTGAAGTCCGGACTCTGCCCTTCACTCACTGTGCATCCTTGCCTCAGTTTTGTTGTCTGTAAGCGGGGCTCACGACAGCACTTCATAAGATATAAGGCAGGAAAAATGGTGCTGGGTCTTAGTAAGGGCTGAACAAAGGTTAATTATTAATAGTTTCTTGGCTGGGGACTGCCGCTTCCGTCGGTGCCAGGGCCAGCACTGAGAACAGAGCTGGAGCCTATGTCCATCCATCTCCACGAATGTGATGGGAAAGCTGCTCTGGCCAGAGAGGTAAGAAGAGGGGAGATATGCCGAAGGGCTGCAGAGGTCTGGCCCCCCACAGCACCCTTCAGACTCCTCAGAGGCCGCTGAGGAGGCTGCTGAGGAATCCCCAGATCTGGAACACACACGTGGCAGAGCATGGCAAGGTAGGGGCAGCTTTTTAAAAAATAATCCTCCCGGGACAGCAGAGCTGGGCCCCAGAGGCCACCCACCGGCTGCAGGGACTGGCAGCCGCTAGGGGCAAGGTAAATCACCCACAATTGCCCTCTGGAATGTGGTCGCTGTGAAAGGTAACACGTATGTTACTGCTACATAAACACAGTTAAACTATTTACGATGGTCTCGGCCTGGCGGCCCCAGGAAGCCATGTGAGGGTGGGTGGGACTGCCTCAGTCCTGTGGGCCTGATGGTTGTGAGAAGGAGTTGTCTTGGCAAGAGGCTGATCCTTGGCACATTCCCACTGCCACTCAACCCAAGGGCCTGGCATGTCCCCAGGGGAGGCATCTCCTTGCAGGCCAAAAAAATGTGTTTTGAAATTATGAAAGCAGAAGAACAACAAAATCTCCTCTTTGTTTTATTTTAGCTCTTGTCCTTTGGCCCAGTTTATGGAGGATGCTGTTTTTAAGTAAGCAAGAGCTTTTGCCCCTGAATCCCAAGAATGCCCTGGGACAAATCTCCCCGTAGGATCCCAGAGGAGGAACTGAAGAAGACCCCACCCTGCTCCCCAGGAGTCCGCAGTGTGTAGGAAAGAACCAGCCCCTGCCCTCAGTCTGGAGGCGGAGACACAGCCCTTGTCCTCAACCCACTCCAACCTTGCCCAGGCTAAGAGTGGAGGCACAGTTGTCCCCCAGAATGGGGAGGCCCTCCCCATTTGGGGGATGGACTGTACCACCTGGGACTCAAAGCCTTAGGCAGAACCAGGAAACAGGCTGCTCTTGGGGAGGGGGGCAAAGGCCCTAAGGGTGGCCGTGGCTATTTAGGCCTCCCCAAGGGAAACACGGCGGAGTACTCACTTGAATTCATTCCAGAGCAGGGCCCTCTGCCCCTCTCGCCTTGGTCCATTTTTTCCCTCTAGGTGTTTGAAAGCTGCCAGAGTCACCAGAGAGATCTCTGAGGCTGATCAACACTAGAAGGTGTGGAGGTCCTGCTCGCCTCTGAGGTTTGTTTCTCCCTCCCCCTCCAGGTCTCTGTCTCCTCCCCTGACCCCGGGGTGCCCCTTCATTCACTTCCTGAGTTTGCACCTGCAATTCCTGAGTGCATCCCTTGCCCTTTCCTGCTCATCCTCACCCTGAGCACTTGCAGAACAGACCTTCCTGAGCAGCTCAGGCAACGAGGCCTTCTCTCTCCTGTTGTCCACACAGCCCAATCCAGGGCATCCAGATTAATCTTCTTGTCCTTCAGCTACTCCCCTAATAGTCACCACCATTAATAATTAAAGGCCTTCGTCACACCTAATGCTGGCCGTTAGCTCCCATTCATTCTTTTTGATTTCCCATCACCACCGGGAAGTGGGAATTTCTGACCGGATTATAGCAATGAGAGAACCAAGGCTTAAAGAGGTGGGGTAGTCCCCCAGGGTCACACAGCTGCTGTGTAGGCTGGGATTCTGTAGTCGTGTTGTCCACTGTGCCACCTTGCCCGTTCAACTGGACACCGCAGGGAACAAGGAGAAACATTTTTTCTGTTAGGTGGGGTGAAGTAGGGGTCAAAAGGCAAGTCTTCGTCCCTGCCCTATCCCGACCCACCAGCCCGTTCCTTCCAGGGCTTCAGCTGTGGGGAATTCACCTTGATGCATCCCCTGCCTCCAGAACATTCCTGCCTGTCTTTTGGTAGTTTTATTCACAAGCGCTTTGAAAGTCAATTAAATTCATCACCTCAGAATCAACCTTTTTTTATTTCTTTGCTCATTTAACCCACAGCGTTATCTTTTCGACTTGATTTCAAATAACCCTTTTGAAATAAAATCTTTACTAAGAATAATTTTAGATTTACAGATAAATTGCAAAAATAATACAGGGCGTTCCCATATACCCCGTACTCAGGTTCCTTCCTCTATGACAGACGTCTTAACTAGCATGCTATATTTGTTACAATTAATGAACCCATACTGATACATTTTTGTCAACTGAAACTTATACTTTATTCAGATTTCCTTAGTTTTTACTAATGCCTTTCTTCTGTTCAAGGATCCCATCCAAGGCGCCACATTGCATTTAGTCATCACGTCTCCTTAGGCTCCTCTTGGGTGTGACAGCTCCTCATTTCTTTGTTTTTGATGACTGACGGTTTAAGGAGTACTGGTCAGGTATGCTGTAGAATGTCTCTCAGTTGGAATTTGTCCGATGTTTTTCTCATGATTCAGCTCAAGTTAGGAGTTTATAGAGGAAGACCACAGAGGTAAAATGCCATTCACGTCACATCCTATCGAGTACATTCTATCCACATGACTTGTCAATGTTGTTGTTGACCTTGGTCACCTGGCTGAGGTGGTATTTGTCAGCTTTCTCCACCATAAACTTGCTCCCCTCACCACCTCCCTGCTTCCCACACTTTTTTCTTTGGAAGGAGGTCACTATGCAGAGCTTACACTTGAAAATGGTGGGGCCGTATGTTTCTATTCCTTGCGGGTGAAATATCCACATAATACTTTGGAATTCTTCTGCACTGGAGATTTGTCTCTTCTCCCTCATTTATTTATTCAATCACTTATTTATTTTCAGTATAGACTCGTGGAAATTTATTTTATAAATAAATTTGGGTTATAATCCAACACTATTTATTTCATTTCTCAAAATGTTCCCTTTCTGGCAAAGGGAATTTCTTTTAGTTGGTTCCTGTGAGGTTTTGTGAGCATTTTCTTACTTTATGGCACTGTAAGATACTCTGGGCGTATCTTGTATATTTTCTGCCCCAGTCCTAGAATCGGCCTTTTCTCCAAGGAGCCCTGATTTCTCTGAGAAACCAAGATCTGAGCACTCGGTACATATATTTGTAATAGTTAGAGGTGTCTGATTATAGACCTCTCAGCTAACAGAGAAAGGAAATACAGGTGTGCATACAGACATACCTTGGAGATATTGCAGGTTCGGTTCCAGACCGCCACAATAAAGCAAATATTGCAATAAAGTGAGTCACACAATTATTTTGGTTTCCCAGTGCATTTAAAAGTATGTTTATACTATACTATAGTCTATGACGTGTGTCATAGCATTTTGTCTAAAAAAAGCAATATATGTACCTTAATTTAAAATTATTTTATTAAAAAATTACTTCGTTGCTAGAAAATGCTAACCATCATTTGAGCCTGTTGTAAAAACGGTGCCGATAAACTTGCTCGGTGTGGGATTGCTACAAGCCTTCAATTTGTAAAAACAATATCTGCAAAGCCCAATAAAATAGAGCACAATTAACACACATATATAATTTCTGTAAATATTTCATACGTAACTATGTGTGTCTATATAAAGCTAAACATGAGTTCATACTGATGTCCCCAGCTCTCATTATTGCTATTTGGATCATTCTAGCCTTCTCCCCTTGCTTGTCTGTAACCTTTCAGCCTAACAATGAGAAACCTGCCTCCCACCACCTGCCATCCATTTACTTAATTGTTCAGTTGTTCAGTATACATGTATTTATTTCAGATTGTTAGTCCATACTTCTCCAGGAAACAACTTGATCAACTAGAGTACAGTGCTTATCTGTGCGGTTCCCTTTGTCTCTAGTCTTAGACTCCACTCATTTCCAGAGCTTTTCAGTCAGCATCTTTCTTCCTACCCCCTTCAATAAAGTGGTTTTTAGACTTTGTAATACAGAAGATTCTTCACTCTATTCTGTGACCTCCCAACCTCCTAAATGATTTTTTTAATTTGCATACATTAAGATTCACTCTTTGTGCTATAAATTTCTATAGATTTTGCAATCGTAGTGCCACGTATCCACCATTTCCGTATCATACAGAATAGTCCCACCACCCTAAAAATTTCCCACACTTAACCTGTTCAACCCTCCTCTTACCCCAAACCCGTCAACCACGGGTCTGCTTACCATCTCTATAGTTTTGCCTTTTCTAGACTGTCACATAAACGGAATCATATAATATATGGCTTATTCAGATTTATTTCTTTCACTTAGCAGTATACATTTAAGATTTGTCCATATCTTTGTGGCTTGATAGCTCATTTCTTTTTATTGCTAAATAATATTAAACTGTGTAGATGTCTCTTTTAAAGGAATCTCTATTAAGAGGTATCTTGGCTATTTGGGCTGTTGTATTTTTGGCAATTCTGAATAAATTGCTGGTATAAATACTCACATGTTGTTTTTGTGTAGACATAAGTTTTAAAACAGTTGAGTAAATACTTAGGAGAGCAATTGTTGAATCATATGGTAAGGCTATTTTTAGTTTTGTAGGACACTGCTAAATTGTCTTCCAAAGTGCCTGTACCGTTTTGCATTGCCACCAGTGGTGAGTGAGAGTTCCTGTTGCTCCACATCCTCATCAGCAATTGACATTGTCATTTTTTTTTTTAGCCATTCTAATAGGTATGTAGAGGTTCTTCATTGTCATTTTAATTTGTATTTCCCCAATGATGAATGACATTGAGCATTTTTTAATGTGTGTGTTTGTCTATACATCTTCTTTGATGAGCTATCTGTTCAGGTCTTTGCCCCTTTTTAAATTGAGTTGTCAAATAATTTTTGATTGTTTGAAAAAATCAAGTCTGCCTCTGAAGAAGGTGGGTCAAACTGAGGACCATCGGCATTTAGGTAAGATACCTAAGAAATATTTGTGACATAACATTCTATGGAGACCTGGAATTCCAGAGCTAAAAGACCTCAGAGTCCTTTTATAGGATAAGAAAATGTAATTTTGAGAGAGGAAGTGGTGGAGTGGTAGAGACATTCACTACTTACCACATATCTACATGTTTCCCCACATTTCCTAGGCCCCTCACCTTTAGGAGGGACCACAGGACTAGTTCTGGTCAGTAGGCTGTGAATGGAGATGCAGTCTATTACTTCTGGACCAAGGCATTTACGAGCCAGTGAATAGCCCTCTTGCTCTTTTCTGCCCCTGAAGACACAACCATGAAAGCCATGTGTTAAAAATTGATGTATTTGACATCCAGGGTCCCTAGTTGACTATGTAAAGCAGAGCCCCCACCAATCTGCCTTGGCCAAATCGTGTGAGCAGGGAATAAACCTTCGTGGTGTGAATCCACTGAGATTTCAGTCAGGGTTTGTTTATTACTGCAGCACAGTATGGCCTATCCTGACCCACATAGCCAGTCATTGGGTCATGCCATTGGCATAATGCTTACAATATTAAAGTGCCCCCAACCTGGTAGTGTGCTGGCCCAGGAAAAAATTGCTTAAAGGAGAGATTTAAATGAACCAACATCTACTGAGACCTACCACGTGCCTGGCATTATGTAGGCGCTGCACCTTTATCAACTCAGCTCTGTCTGGGGAGAAGATCTATCTCTCTGCTAAACTGTTTGCTCTTGCCACTTACTGGGCCTTATTTCCCCTGATGACTCGGGTGGAGGTGGGGGTGATTGACATAAAATTGGAGCTGACTTTCCCAATAGAACAATCCTTGTGGGATAGTAAAGGCAGATCTCCTCACCTAAGTCAAGCCCTCAAAATTCTGTATAAACCCCACATCCCCCAAAAGTTCTACCAGCCAGAAAGTCTCAGAAGCTCTGCTCTCTCTTTTTTGCATCTTTTCTTCAAATTCAAGCCTTCCTTTCTACTGACCCCATCCTTTCTAGAGGAGGAAAACATTCCCATCTCCATTATCCAGAAGACATACACCCATCAGCATGTAAAAGGCCTCTTCTTAAGCCTCTCCTCCCTAAAGCAATTTGCCCTGGGCTAGGCCTCTGTTAGGAAGCCACAGGCTATGCTGAAACACCATCCATGGTCTCCTAGCCTTCTAATCACAATATCTGGGGACCTGATGCAGCTCTTTTGGAAGAGAGCAAGGCTTCCTGCATTTGTGATGCTCACAAGGCTCAAAATCAAGACCTTGACCTCATTAGCACAATGTTCTGGACAGCCAGTTTGGGGAAATGTGATGATGTTAATTATGTCTTGATTTATTTAATCCCTGTTTTTATGAAATGCCTGCCTTTGCCTTCCCTATTTTCTCCAGGGGCTATAAACTCCTGGGGGCACGGCAGGGGGTGGGGCAGGAGGGGGAAGGACAAGTGAGACTGGGGTCACTGAGATCTGGATTCATTTCCTGGCAACTGTGACCCTAGGTAACCTTCCCAAGCCCAGGATTGAGTAAGGATTATGGACTTGGCATTGCGCCTGGCACGTAGGAAGGTTGGTAAATTATAGCCATTATTATCATACTGTTAATTATTATTTTATTCTATCAACTGAAGGATGATTTTCCATTGCTTCATCTTGATTCTTGAGAGGCAGTAGATTGCAGACGAGTGTTGTCCAACAGAACTTTCTGTGATAATTAAAATGTTCAGTGTCTGCCATTGTTCAGTGTGGGAGCCATCAGCCACATGTGACTACTGAGTATTTGAAAAGTGCCTGGCACAACCGAGGAAATGAATTTTTAATAGTATTTCATTTTTAATTGTTTCAGAGTTAAATGGTCCCATGAGTTTAGTGGCTAGTGTACTGGGCAGTGCAGGTGTGGTGGGTAAGAACACAGTGTCTGGGGTGGACCACCTGCTTCCCGTCCGGCTTCGAAACTGTAAAAACTTGGGCTAGTTGCTCAGCCACTCGCGGCCTCAGCTGTCTCATCTGTAAAATGTGGATATTATAGTTCTGACTTCCTAGGATGGTTGTGAAGATTAAATGGGTCAATCTATAATAAGTGCCCCATTTGGGAAGGGCTTGAGGAATGTTACCTATTATCATTGTTCTCTTTAGCACTGGTCGGTGCCTGTAATCCATGCCCATGACTGTCTCCCATCTCGAGGGTCTTAATCTACTCCTGCTCTGAATTTCTCGTGGACCCCAGAAAACCAGTGTCCAGGGAGCAAAGGGAACTTTGAATGCCTAGAGAGGGATGAAAATGGGCACTGCCCCATGGACAGCCCAGGCTGCCCCTCTCCTCACAGTATGTGGGCCTATTGCCTTCTTGAAAAGGAGTAGGCTTCGGGAGGCAGGCTTACCCACTAGTTCTGGGACATTTGCAACAAGGGAGGCTGGAAGAGGAGGTTCAAATGAGCTCAGAGATGTGGGGCTTCCTCCATGCCAATCTCCCAGGCCACGGAGCTGTAGGAGCTGAACCTACAGCTTCTACCCCATCTCCTCTACTCCAACTCCAAACATGGAGATGGTCTGGTTCACCTGCCAAACTCAGCCACGAAGCCAGGGAGGCCAGAAATCAGGAGGGCTCTCCCGGAAAGCAGCGAACTTCTAAGAAATGGAGTATCTGGGTCCAATGCCAGGACCCTGAAGCCCGGTCTTTGGAATTCCCCCTTCCTCTTACTCGATGAGGAACCAAATTCCTCTATTTCAGGGAATGGGTGCAAGTCCGTGTCTTTCTTCCTCTGCAGGGGTGCGAGGGCCACGTGGGGATTTCCGGATCTCAGGACTTATTAATGTCCCCAGAGGCACAACCTCAAATTCCCCCAAAGAATTTAATCCGTGTCAGAAGCCAAGGACCTCTGAGGGTCTCAACGTCCCCACCTCCGTCCTGGTTTGTTTCTCACCTGTCCTGAACTCAGTAGGAAATGGAAGGATCTGCTGGCAGGGCCCAAGCCTCCTCTGTGAGGTGGCCTGAGAGAAAATCTCCATCTCCCAGTACAAAGCCAGAGCCTCCTCCACCCCCACTGTCTGGGACTCCTGCTTCTGCAGCCAGGAGAAATCTACCCTTCAGAGGCACAGAGGAATGCCACAGTCCCGTAGAATACAGCCTTTAAAGATAGGGCATGGGGCAGGAGAAGGACCATCTTTGCTCCACTTTCCCTGATTTTAGGATAAGAGACAGCAGGAGGCACCAAGGTAAGACTCCAGGAAGGACTTCCTGGTGGTGAGAAATATGAGACTGGGTTGTAGGAGCTAGTTATAGTAAATCATCTAATCAGGCTGATGGGGGAGGGTTCTGGGATGATAAGAAATCTAGGATTTAAAATACACAGAATACACGGCTGATATACTCTCTCAGCTGGATTTGGAGTCCGACAGGTTTAAATCCAGCCATGTCTTTGGTTGGCTGTGTGACCTTGACTTAATTGCTTAATGATGTTCTTATTCAGTTTCCTCATCTGTAAAATGGGGATATAGAAATCCACCACCCAGACTGTATGGAGGAGTGAGGGAGGCCCGTGAGTGAATAGCGCCAGCCCAGTGCCTGGTACATACTGGGGAAGAGAGAGGTAGCCAGTCTGAGCGGGCTGGGGGTCTAGAGAGCAGTGGGAGGGGAAGACTTGCAAGAAGGTAGGCTGGGGGTGGGGGCTCATCCCCACAGCTAGAGACAGCCTCAGGCCCTGCTGTAGACCAGAACAGCCTCCTCCCTGAGCCCCAGCCCCATTTCCACACCACACTTCCAGGCAATCATGCTGGGATAGTGAGAGAACTGGGATCCCCTCCCTGGAGATCTCTGCTCTTCCAGCAGACTCCTCTCCCCACTTGATCTGGGGATCCTCATTTGCCAATCTCAAGAAGCCCGTCGTGGGCCACTCAGAGAGAACTGGTTTTCCCCAGCTAGTGCTACTCCTTCCCCAGCAAGACCCCCAGGGAGCCCTGAGAAAGACCTTGGGCTGGGAGCCGAGCTTGCTTCCCACAGTGCTGCTGAGCATCGTGGTGATTTGGGGGCTAGCTGGTGGGCAGGTTTGCTGGGGGCCCCACTTCCCACTAGACTCAGGTGTAAATTGAAAGCCTGTCTGGACCTCTAGGTGGGGACAGGAGGGGAGCTGGCTTCACTCGGCTGGCACTGTGGCACCAGCTGGCCCTAGGCTGAGCAGCCTTCAGGGGCCTCCCTCCCCAGTGCCCCCAGCAGGGGTGAGAAGGGCTCTGCGGCCACTGGGCTATAAACAGCCTCATAAAGCCAGCTCAGGCCAGACTCTCCCACTACTGAGGAGGTAACTGAGGGACAGCGAGGGCTTGGGAAACCCAGAGCTATATGACCCAGTGAATGTCTTTAATTCAATCGTAGCCTTCGAATGCGTTAGGACACAGCGCCCCTCCCTTCGACTGGGAGCCCTGGGAGCGGGGCTGCATTTTCCCATCCTACGGACTTTCAGGATAAAGGTGGCAGTGGCCTCGGTCAGCTCTGACTCGTTCTCACCCTCTGAGTGTCCTGAAGGGAGAAACCTCTAACTTGTGATGTCCAGGATCTGAGAGGGATTCACTACCAATGGGGGTGACACAGGCTGGGGGTGGGGAGCATCTTAAACGTTCCTGAAAAGTGTGGACCCTGGAAGGTTTTCTTGGTTTTCCCTCACATCTTGTTCTTCCCATGACCTCTGGCAGTTCTTCCAGGGACAGGAGAGCGAGAGGCTGAGGGGGTTGGTGTCCAGGGTGGGGCCAGGGACGCGGCTGGGATGTGAAGAGCTGCCATGCTCTGGGCCCCTTCTGTCCTCTCTCCCCTGCCCCTCTCCCCAAAGCTGGCCCCTCTAGTCTCTGCAGCCCTGCCTCGCCCAGAGCAACCCCAGCTGGGCACGTGCCTCCTTCCCTCCATCTTGTACCCACAGAAGAGTGCACCCAGCTGCCCACTGCCCGGTAGAGAGGATAAAAATACCCAGTGGAAAAACACGTGGCTCCAAGTCAAACATTAACCTGCAGAGCCCGGCCTGCTGGCTAGCGTGCCTTCCTCGGCTACCTGGCCGCGGACAACGTCTTCTCCCTCTGACCATCATTGCAAGCTCTGACTTTTATCCACAGGCTTCCAGCAGGGAGCACCCACTTGAGGACTCCAACGGTACAGGTCTGGCCAGCCCACGGCTGCAGGGGTGATCCTCTCCCTGCTCAGCCTGGGGTCTCCCTGAAGCTCTCTGGGGTTTCAGCTCAGCCTAGCTCCCAGGTGGAAACAGTACCTCTGACTCCCTGGGAGAGGACTCCAACTCAGGGTGCCTGGGTCCCTCAGGCTTTCTGTCTGTCTGCTGCACAACCAAGCTCACTTAGAATCCTGAAGGCAAGACGACAGACAAAGGGGAAGGGAGCAGGGAGAGGGAAGAGTCCAGCCGGTGCTGGCACACACCCCTCACCACACTGGAGGCCGCCTGGAGGAAGTGTCAGGAGAGGCAGGCAGGTGAGAGTTTTCTAATGTACCCTATATGTCCAGCTCCAGTGTTACCTAGGCTTAGGGAGACCAGAGGAACAGGGAGGTCCCTGTGGGCCCAGATAACTGCCCGCACGCTTCAGGCCCACCCCAGAATTACCAGGCAGGTTTCACTGGTCAGCATCCCCACAGCCACCGGAGGCTCAGCAGGGAGACAGCCTGACTGGTCCTCGCTCCTCACAACTCTGGGGTCCGATGCCTAGTGGTTCTAGGAGATGCCTGCACGGCAGCCTTGACCCTGGGCCAAATGCCCCATTTTTTGTCAAGGAAGCTTAACTGTGCACACTGAAAAGAGAGTAAAGTCCATCTGGGCACAACACAACTGCCCCATCATCCTGGCTGCCTTGAGTCTGATGGGCCTCACTTGGAAACCGAAAGTGATTTAGGGGGCCCTGGGACTAGGGAAACCCCCTGGCCACTTTGAGGTCCACAGCAGCATTGCAGCAGCACGGTGGAGAGTGTGTAAATATTAACTTTTAAGGAGAAGCAGGTTTGAATGGGGATCAGCAACGGCCTCGCCTGCCTCCCTTGGGGCAGCTAAGAGCTGGCCCTCTGGGGACTGGCCTCTGTGGCCCTGCAGCTGGGTTGAGAGTCCAGCACTGAACAGAGTTGGGAGGTCTAGGGCCTGGTCTCTGAGGACCAGTGAGGCTCGCCCTGGGCACAGGAATTCCTACTCAGGACTGTACCCCAGACTCCTGGAGATGTTTCTTACCAAGGTGACTGTCACTGTACCTGGGCAGGGCTCTAGAGAGAGCCCCCAAAGTCCTGGCCCTGCCACTGAGCCAGCCACTTAAATAGCCACGTGGTCTTGCAGGAGTTACTAAGCCTCTCTGAGCCTCAGTTATCTCATCTTTAAAATGGAAACAGTTGTGTCCAGCTCCCAAAGTGTTCCGAAGATTAAGATTGTGATCTCTCTCTCGTGCCTGGGGCAGAGAACTTATTCTGTAGGTGATTGCTCCAGTTCATTTTCTTCCCCAATACTGGGCCTCAGTTTCCTCTATGTAAAATGAAGATAATCATGCCAGCTCATGGGACCGAAAGAGCGGATCTGTATTTTGCTGTTGCACGCAGACATTGCTCTATAACTAGCAGCATGATGTTATCCGTGCCCCTCCCTGATCTCGGTTTCCTCACCTGGACTTGGTCATCTCTAAGGACCTCCTTGGCTGGAGCTCCAGGGCACTCACCACCTGCTCCCTGAACACAACCACACACCCTGTTCTCCCCTCCTTGCCAGGGCCAGAACTGCATCTCACCATCTTTATTATCTTGCTGACATTTGCTTTGGCGCACAGAGCAATTACCTGTTGAACTGAACAAAGGCTGGGGAGAGAGAGCGCCAGAAGCCCTGGCTTTGGAGAGAGTAGACAGAGGTGTTAGCTTGAGCCTTGACCTTAGCCCAAGAAACAAAGCCAGTGACGTGGGGAGTAGGTGTGAGGTGGTGGTCAGGATTAATTTCCCCCAGCTGAGGAGCCAGAGCTGGGGGGAGGAGGGATGTTTGCATCTGGATGCCATCTGGATGAGGGCAAACACTGTGGGGCCACTCTAGGAAATGCCTGAGCGGCAAATCAAATCCTGCAAAGAAATTGCTGAGCCCTTGAAATGAGTGTCTGAGAGAGAGGAATGTGCCTGGGGAGTGCTGGTGGTGGTTGGGGGATCAGGTTGGAGACAGAGGCCAAGGGGAACAGGAAGACACCAAGCCTGGAGGCCTGGGGCTGAGGGAATCCTTGAGCTGGTAGCCCCCAGCAGACACTGAGGCTGACCTCTGGGCTGGGGGTGATGATGAAGTTAGGGTCCTCAAACACACAGAAGGTCTGCATTGCCTCAGAAACCCTCAGAAGCCCCCGACCACTCACCAGACTCAAGCCACAGCGTGCAGCTGCCCTTCAGATCAATGACCTTGTCCACTCCACACACATTGATATAGCACCTACTGTGTGCACAACCCCAGGTAGCTGCAGCCCAGACTCTCAGAGGGGTGGATCAGCATGGCGTAGTAGCTTTGGGTTCTGACAGATGCAGATTCAAATCCCCTCCCTCCTCGAACAGGCGTTCACAAAAGTTAACTCCTCGGCCAGCCTCCATTTTCTCTTTGGTAAAAGAGCATAATCTTGCATCTTCTTGCGCCTCCCTGGGATTGTGGCCAGTACTAACACCGAGTGGGGCTCTAGAGCAAGGCAGAAAGTCTGAGAGATCCTCCACCCTCCATGGGCTAGGGACTGCATGCCCTCTTGACCTCCACTGCCTATGTAAGGTAGGGGCTGCCCCAGCCCAGTCCAAGGGAGGTGCACTGTAACCTCCCTCGAGGGGCGGTTTAGAAATACTTTCACCCCAACTCAGCTGACGTCTGTTGGACCTGGACACACTGGCCTTCTCCAATGGCTCCCCCTATAAACCAGGTCAGACATGCACGTGTTGTGTGCATTTGTGCATGCATATAATTGTGGGTGTGTCTGTGGGATGTGCATATGTGCTTGTGTATGTTTGCACATGTGTCATGTGCAAATGCTTGTATTTTAAGATGTGAAAAGCATTTGCATCTGGGGTGTGTGTTTATGTGCACATGCATATATTTACATATTAGTGTGTTTTTGTTTGTACAATATGTACATATATTGTATGCATCCGTGTGAACATGTAATGTCCACGGGTTTGTGTTCATAGGTAAGGTATTACGTGTCTGTATAATGTGTTTCTGCGTTAATACATGTTTGTGGATCTATGCATCTGTATACAGTAGGCGTGCCTGTGTACTGTGTATAGATGTGTATGTGAAACGCAATTGTGTCTGAATGTATGTGTATATAATATGTGCTTGTGGAAAGGTAAGTGCGTACTTAGCAGATGTGGATAATGTGTGTATATGTTTGCATGTTAGTGTGTATGATGTGTGTGGTCTGTACGTACCTGTGGCTGTGCCTGTAGGAGGCAGCCGGCACATGAGGAACAGCCTTGGACTTGCACCCACCTGGCCCTGCACAGGAAGTGTGAACAAGCCACTATTGCTAGGGCTTTGAGGGAGTCCTGACTCCACTGTCTGCTGGGGGCGGTGAGACCTTGACACACTTAATTGGACTTTCTGAGGCCCTGAAGGCCCAGATGTATCCACACCAGGTATACTCCTTGCCCTGCCTCCCACTTGTAAGGCCCAGGGTGGAGAAACATGTAGACAAGTAGGCAGCCCAGGGCAGGACCTTCCTGGCAAGTGCTGGATGGTCTTTTGGGTCCATCTCTGCTTCAGAGATGGCAGAGAAGCAGGACACAAGGCCTGCCCTCACCCAGCTTATAGTCTGGCTATAAAGACAGAAAACAGCGCAAGGACAAGGAAGGGCCTGAAGACTGGCAGCCAGATGTGCACCCACGGGCCAGGTGGCACGGATCCTGCAGTGGTGAGAGCTTGTGTTTACATCCTGGCTCTGCCACTCTCTTGCTTTGAGATTTTGGGCAAGTCATTAGCTCACTCTATACCTCAAGTTTTTCAAATGAAAAATGAGATCATAATAGTGTAACCTGAGACGGCTATGGTAAGTATTAACCGAGTCGACAAATACGTGGAAAGAAAGTACTTAGCAGAGTGCCCGGCACATAGACAGTGTTCCATAGATGTGAGCTGCTATTGTTGAATAAAGTGAGAAGCCCCTGAATTAGTTCTAAGTGCACAGACAATTAAGCAAACAACCAAAAGGACCGGTATCCATTCCAAGGAGAGTAAAATGTAATGCAAAGTAAATAAAAAACAATCGCAGCTTCCTAGATGGTTCAGCCCTGGCTCTGAATGCTCTCACAAGGCTGTGCTCCATTCCCATCTAACCAGAATGACATGGAGATTACGGTGGGAGACAGTGGGAAGTCTGCGCATGTGAATTGTGGCCAGAGGCACAGGAAGAATCTGTCATGGCAAATGAACGTGGCCATTTCTGCTGAGTGAGGCTGCTGTTTGTAAGAAAGATGAGTGCCTCTTGTGTGCTTCAACAGCTTGAACAGAGATTTTAAAAAATCTGCTTAAATGCCAAGCTGTGCCTGGTCGAGTGTACCAGAGCTTTAAGTACTGAGCGGGGTGATACTGGCTTCAGTCTCAACAGAAAGAGAGACAACAGCCTCACAGGGCCCGCAGGGACCAGCGTGCAGGGAAGAAGACCCCTCCCAACGTCTTCCAACCCCTCGCCCCAAACATGAATGACGACGTCAAGTGAGAACAAGGGCATTTCCTGGCATCTCCATTCTGGTTTTCACTGAAGCTAACTATGGACCATTATCACTTTGCCCTGCTAACCCCTACCCTCCCTCTGCATTGGCTATTTAGTCATTAGTCTAAATATACGTGTAAGAAGATATGTAATAATATTCACAAAAACTTATGTGCTGTTTGCGATGTACCACGATTCAAGCCTTTTACATGTTTTATGGAACTCATTTCTCACAGCCATCTGTTTCGATTTCTGTTTTAAAAGTGAGAAAATGAGGCACAGAGAGGTTAAATAACGTGCCCAAGGCCACACAGCAGAGCCAGGACTGGAACTCAGGCAGTCTGACCCTAGAGTCCATGTTCTTTATCACTTATTATTTGAGAAGGCCCAAAGAAACAGAGTGGGGAAAGAGATGGTACAACTGGCTCAGTACCTTGGGGGCAGTCTGCAGCCAGGACACACCAAATGACCTTGACGGAAGTGGCAGTGGGAGGCCAGCTTCCCAGAGTGGTCAAGGATCATCAGGCAAGGCATCCCTGCCAGGGCCCTAGCAACAGTGTGCTGTTAGAGCCACCTGTGTAGGGCCAGGTGGATGGTAGGGCAAGGAGGAACCAGAATCGAGAGGCCTGCAGATGCCAAGCTGCTGACTTCAGCCCCAAATCAGTCCAGAAACCTAGGCCTGGCCCTCTGGGACCTGCCCCACAGTGTGGCTATATGTCTCACGTAGGTCACTGAGTCACTCCACAAATGCTCACCGAATGCTTACCTCCTAGTTGTGTGACTGGGCAAGTCACTCAGTTGCTCTGTGCCTCAGTTTCCCCTCTATACATGAAGATCATAAAAGCATTAACCTGTTTTTAGGATGAAATGAGTTAATACCTGTAAAGTACTTAGTGTGGTGCCTAGATTGTCATATGTGCTTAGTTAATCTAGCCGCTGTTTGGGGATATTAATAATACCAGTGTTGCACTCGAGCTTCCCCTACTCACTCCCTAGGCACGATAATAAGATGAGTAAGAGCTTGCCTCTCGGCCCTCATGGAATTTTCAGTCTATCAAGGTGAGCTTGGACAGATAAACAAAACTGGTCTGCAAAGCATTTGAGATTTTGCTCCCTGGCATATGTTGTCAGTTTGGGCTCAGATGAACTCTTATAAAAATTTTTTTTTAAAAAACAAACTGAGGCATAAATGAGTCTGTTTTCCCCAAAGGTGAACACCTAACAATCGCTAACCCTAGAAACTAGCCCAATGGGCTCAGACCTGGCGCTCCTGCTTCTCCTCCTGCTTCAATCAGGAGAGCAAAGTGGGTGGGTACTTAACCCCACTAAGAGAAGAGTTGGAGTGTCAGAGGGAGCTCCACTGGCTTGGAAGGAGGCACGTGGAGGCATGGATGGCAGCTCCTCTAAGGCCAGTGAGCAGGGCTGAGAGAGGCCCAGGCCCACAGACACAACCTGTCCTTTTGTTTGTTCTGTTCCCCTGATGTTCTTGAAGCCAAAAGCCGTGAGAGCCATTGCCTGCCGTGTGGCTGAGGAGACTGTCTAGGCTTTGAAGTGTTGTTGTCCCCTGCATGTAAAGGGTGTGGCTTCTGATTGTGGTTGGCTTCCTGTGGTCCAGCTTTTAGCAGGAGGGGTATGCAGATGGCACTGACAGGTGCGTACCTGGCCTGGATAGCAGGTCCACTTCTCATTCCCCATAATCTGGTTTCTTCCTTGGGCTGTGACCACCCTGGGTGCAGTAGAGAACGAGGTCTAGACCAGCCAACACCCCCTCCCCCGCCAGATATGCTAATAGACCCTCACCAGCAGCATGAGGCAAAGGTGGAGCAGCACCCCTCTGCCCATCAGGCTTCCTTCTGCCCCACTTTCATCCAGTTGTTCATTCTATGAAGTTTTGTTGTACATCTGCTTGGTACCAGATACCATCCTCAACTTTCCTGTGAGGCAGGAGTTACCCCCATTTTACAGATGAGGACAATGAAGCTTGCAGAAGTTAGTCGGATGGCTAGAAAGAGTGGGGATTGGATGCCAAGTTGTCAAACTCCAGAGCTCAGACACTGATTACTACCCCTGATAGAGAGTCGAGAGATAGTCATGATCATGAAAACATTCATCGTAAACTTCCTGTGTACTGGGCACTACTGTGAGGGCTCTACACATTTCAGCTCCTCTCATCCTCACCTCACAGAGGTTAAAAACTCGCTGCAGGACATCTGGCTCCGGAGTCATGCTCACACCACTCCCCGGTAGATGCCAGCACCTCACGCAGGGAAATGCCCTGCACCCTCCCTGCACGGCTGTGGGAAGCTAACAGATCTCCCAGGGAGATTACAGTGTGGAAAAGTCAAGGAGCAGAACAGTGTGGTGAGGAGGCCACTGCTCACACAAGGGAAATCTAATAAGGTAGACTTGGCTGACCTTGCGGGCTGAGGACTCTGGGGCTGGGGGTGGCCTGCCCAGGTATGAGAGGTGACGAGGCCTGAGAATGGGTGTGACCTCTGAGCTTTAGTGGGGCCACAGGACACAGGGGCTGCATCTTTGGGTGGTGCCAGCTTATTGGCAGTTCTGGGGGTCATGACATCTGACTGGAAAGGTTTTGGGGGAGACTGAGAAGAGGACCCCTGGGCATCTCAGGCAGCCTTCAGTCTTGCACAGAGCTGGTAGTACTGAGCTAAGGGCTCAGGATCAGGGGAAGAGGGGACATGCCAGGTGAGATGAGGCTCGTTCAGGCCTCTAGGAGGCTGGGATCAGAGGGCCCCGACACTTGCCTCAGATGCTTGTTAAAATACAGTTTCCCAAGCCCCGGCCTCGGAGATCCTGGTTTATAGGAGGTCCAGCAGTGGGGCCCTGTTTTGTTTAATTTTAAAATTATTTTTGTATGATTTTGAAAAGACGAAAGGAACAAAGGAAGGAAGGACTAGTACTGAAGGGACTACAGTAACAACAAGCAAGTCTCCCTCTTGTGCTCCCTCTTAGGGATTGACCCGCAGGGCCAGAGGGGCCAGTTACTGCTATCTTTCTGGAAACATTCTTGACACATGCAGCATCCTGTTGATGCATGAAAAGCTACCTCATCCTTTTTCACGGCTTTGTTATAAAGAAGATGTACTTTTAAAAACTTCTCAGCACGCTTTGTAAATAGCTCGTTCTGGAAAAGATTAGCTTAGAGAACTTCTTTGGAGCCAACAGCTCTAGATTCAAATCTAGTTTCTGACATTTATGAGTTTAAGTGACCTTGGGCAGGATACGTAATCTCTCTCCAAGCTCCAAGCCTTAGCTTTCCTATGCACGGAAGAGGGGTAACAATGGTGGAGTTTTAATGAAAATTAGAATTTATGTCCATTGCCTGGTGCATACCGGGGGGACGAGACATTTACACGCACACGCAGTGATGAGAATGAACACAGAGAGTGCCAGCTAATGCACAGGGTTCCGAAACAGGCACCTGCAGGTGGGCCCCTTCAGCTCAGTGGGTTGAAGAATAGGGGGAGAGCAAGGTGAAACAGTGAGCCCTCAACCCCACTGTCCACAAGTGGAGCCAGGAACCAGGAGGGGTGGTGGAGCCAATGAGGCGACTTTCGGGCTCTGGCCTGGTGACTCTGAAGGCTAAGAGCTAACTTTCCAGGAAGAAATGACAGCTCTGGCATGCACTGTGATCTGAGGGATAGTTCATTGTTGGTCCGGATGGCAGGTGTCACTAAGTCTGGGCTGGCAGGGCCAGCATTTGCTGGGAATGATAGCCATGGGGAGACTGGGTCAACTATCACAGGAGCTTCAACCAGGCCCAGCATTCTGCTGTCCCTTGGCCTAGTGGATCTAGGGGCTGAGACTTCCTGGGCACCTGTCCAGCACTGGGCACACATAGAAGCTAAGCAAATCTGTGGAATTACCTTTGGAATCACAAAGATAATTGAAAAAATAATTCCACAAAAGTCAGCAAAGTAGTCAGGAGTGGATTTGAATCGTGGCTGTGCACTTTCCTAGAGATGTAAATTCAGGTGCACTACACAATTTTTCTAGGCCTCGATTTTCTTGTTTGTAAAGTAGGGCCTTCCTTCAAGGATTAAACAACCTAATAATCTCAATTCATCATTTTTCCCTTTCAAAATAGCCAGTTGTTAGAATTCAATTGATTTTATTTGCAAATGAACTGTATAGTCACTGCTGTGGAGTAGGTGTCACTGAAGTTGAATAAGCTTTATCAAGGAGATCTTGGGTAGGAAATTATATCTGAATTATCATTTGAAAGGAAAATGAATTCTAATTAATTAAATAATTTTTTATTGAGCGCCTCCCATGTTCCAGGCATGGTCTTAGGTACCGGGATAAAAACCACGTACAAGGCAGACCAGAATTTCTGCCCTTGTAGAGCTGTCCTAGGACGAAAGCTCCCCGTCTTGGAAGGGGATTTTTCAGACCTAAACAAGCCTCTTCCTTGGTTTCTCTACACTGAGAGGGTGAGACCAAGCTGCTTCCCTACCCAGGGGCAGAAATGGCTTGGCTAGCACTATATGACACTTCGTTGACCCTGTAGGTACTCACTCTGTATGACATTCAAGATTCAGGGAGCAAAGGGCTGTCACTGCCTAGCAAGAAGCTCTAGATGATGTCAGAGCACTCGTCCTATTCTGGTCTCTATCCAAGTCCAGAATGGCTCCCTCCAGATGCCTCTCCTAGGAGCCCTTGGTCTTCTCTGGGTAAGAAATGAGGTGGCTGGGGAAGAGAATGAACTGCGGTTCACATGGGCCCAGGATATTTGGTGGCTTGTCCCTGGAATACGACTTCTCCCTTAGACTGAGACCCCTCAGGTAAGGGCTGTGTCACCCCCTCAGCCTGGGACTCTTTCCTTCTCTATTCTTCTTCTAGGCCCTCCTCCTGGGGAAGAGGGATACTGCTCCCAATTTCTGAAGTGATGCCTGGGAAAAAAATGACTGAGCTGACTTGAACTCAGCTATTCTGATGCCAGGCCAAGACTCTGTTCCCTACACATGACATCCTTGAACTCCCAATCTGTCCTTTATCCTCTAACAAGCCCCAGAGTCAGCTCTGCCCTGTCTATTCACAAAACCGTCAGGAAGCCTGGCCTCTAGGTCAACTGCTTTCCAATCTCAGAGAAAAGGACAGTGCACGGGCTGACACTTTATATCTCACCCTCCCTGGGAGTTATTAGGTAAGTGAGGCGTTTACTTTTCTGAAGCCATCACTGTTTAGCTCTAGGATTAGTTCTAGTCCATTTACTCACCAAGTCCGCTGGCCAAACGCTGCCACCAGAAAAGCACATCACCCTTGCTTAATAAATGTTTAATAACGACAGTTGGAATTGACCAGAAAGTGCCCAGGCTGGCAGGCCTGAAGCCATCCGAGCTCCAGGCAAAGATTAAAGTTCAGCTCCATTGACCCCGCCTACCTCCTCTGCCTACCTCTAGGCTCCCCAAGCATGGAGCACTCAGGCAGCCTTCCTACATGCCTCCCTCTGCCACCTGCCCACCCTGTGACAGCAGAGAGGACAGAGTGAAACCCTCAAGAGATGCTCCAAGACTCTCTCCTGGGTTTTTCTATGGGTCTTGCCTCTTCCATCAGCCTGGGGACTTCCTCAGGCAGGGGCTCCCCATCAGCCTGGGGCTTCCTGAGACTGGCCAGTATGTCCCCTCCCCCCATCCCAACCCAACTGAGCCTGGGGTCTTTTTTCTTATCTCCCTGCCCGCCCTGCCCAGCACAGAGCTGATTCTGCTGAAGGCTGCCACACTGCCAAGCTCCAGGCTGTTTGCAAACAAAGGCCAGGTCTGTGTGAGTGCTGGCAGATGTTAAAGATAACCCCACTCAGCCCTTTAGGAATTAGTCTAAAATATACGATTGTATTTCAGGAGACTTAAGAGAGTTTCTGAAAGCTTGGGGCCCAAGACAGTTATAACATATGTCCATTTTAGACTTTGGAAAATAGGGCGCTATAATTGGAAAAGTTAGCGAAGCGCTAAGTACAGGGAGTCGGTCTCTTTACATCTCAAATACCAGGTATTTAGGTGGCTTTCTTGGAACCTGGCATTAGGGACATGTATGAACGGCCAGGCTCATTTCTGAGGAGCGAGCAGGAGCAGCCGGTGAAGGTGCTGGGGCCGGGTAGGCAGGGCCATCTCTAGGTCCCAGTGCTAGTACCCCTCTTCTTCTCCTCTTCTGACTTGGCTTTCCAAGGTTGGCAGGAGAACCTGGTTGACTTGGGTTGACATTTGTGCCCGAGGCGTGTCAGGTCCGGCCTTTTCTCCAAGGACGGAATACGGGACTCCTGCTGTTTGTCAGAGAGTGGTAGCTATGCTTTTGGGTGCCGGCACCAGATTGTCTGAGTTCAGATTCTCCCATCCCCACTCAGACAAGTTACCTAACCTCTCTGGGCCTCTATTTCCTCATCTATGAAATGGGATGGAAGTTATAATACTTACCCCCCAGGGTTGTTGAGATGATTAATGCAATAACACAAAGCATTTCGCACAGTGCCTGGCACATGTTAAGAACTCAATAATGTTAGCTACAATAATTATATTTTAAAAGGGTTAAAAACGTTTCCAAAGCAATCTTTTGTTAGACCTGAACTCTCTACTGACCCTCCAATCTGAAGATCCCTCTGTATCTCTCTCACCTTGACCTTCTGCTCTGAACCAGATGAGTTACTTTTTGTTCACAATTCATTCATTCTTTCTTTTTTCCCCCAACACTCATGTGGGCACTGAGAAGGTCCATTGTTGACCCAGGTAGCCCTTGACTGACAAACACTGCCCTCAAACCCTTCCCTAAGAGACGTAGCACTTCAGCAGCCTTAGGAGAAAGCAGGGGTGATCCGTGGAGCCAATCCTCACCCCCAGAGCTACAAATCCAAGCATGAAGCCAAGTGATCACTACTTGGCAGGGAGCAAGGGAGGGACATGGTGTTCTGAAGGAGAAAGTAGCCACCCCCACATATTTCCAAAGTATCAGCAACTCCCTATGCAAAGTTTTAGTCTCAAGGTGAGAGGAAGACGTAGTTGGCATTTTGGGGTAGAAGAAAGCACAGGGGCTTTCGAGTTTTTCAGACAATGCAAGGACCTTGGGCCATCCGCATGTGTTTCAGATACCTAGCACTGCATAACGAGCTACCCCAAGAGTTAGTGACTTAGGATAACTATTGATTTGGTCCCGATGCAGCAGTTTGGACAGAGTGTGACAGGGACAGCTCAATTCTGCTCCAGGCCGCAGACTGTAGGATCCACTTTCTGAATGGCTTCACTCACATGCTGGCAAGTTGGTGCGGGACTGGCTGGGGCTGAGGGCAGGGCCTCAGTTCTCCTCCATGTGGCCTTTCCTTATGGCTAAGCTGAGCTTCTCAAGATTGGCAGCTAGGTTTGGAGGAGCACCCCAAGAGCCAGTGTTCCAAGAGGACAAGCCCCACAGGCCAGTGTTCTGCTTGCGTCGCGCTTGCTACTGTCCTGTTGGCCAAAGCAAGTCACATAGTTTAGTCCAAAGTTATTGTGAGTGGAGACTCACAAGGGTGTGAATATCAAGAGGGATGAAGGATTGGTGACCACCAAAGTAATGGTCTACCAAAACATGATGTCCGCAGTCTCACCAGTGACATATCCGTATAAACCCAGATGTGGCCATTCCATCAAGTGACAACGATAGTGAGTACATGGGTTCAGCTGCTGGGACAAAGAAACACCAAGAAACAGAGGCTTAAACAGGATAGAAATTGAACTCTTTCACAAATAAACGTCCAAGAGAGTAGTCCACAGTGATGTGGTAGCTTAGTGGTGTCAGGTATCCAGTGTCTTTGGTCTTGTTGTTCTGCCTTCCTCAATGTGGTTCAAAATGGCATGTCCAGTTTCTGCCATCACATTTGCGTTCCAGCCAGTGAGAAAGAGAAAGATGAAAGGGAGTGCTCCCTTCTTGCCATCCCATTGCCAGGACCTCTGCACAAGGCAATCTAACTGCAGGGAAAGCAGGAAAATGTAGTCCTTGGTGGAGAGTTTTATACCCAACTAAAACTTCTATTACCATAGAAGAGGAGAATCGATAGAAAGGAGCGAAGGGCGGTCTCATCCACAGGAAAGAAATGACCAGCTCCAGGACCTTCTGTCTGCCAATTTTTGAGTAAGGAGGGACCATATTGCTGACATCATGAGCAGAGATTTTAAAAACAACCCTGAACTGTGGCTCATGAGATAGGGAGAAGGGTGACTGATAGGTGACAGGCAGCCTGGGCTTTGCACAGTCAGAAGCCATGCACCCTCCTAGGGAGCCGGCAGAAAGAAGCACCGTTTCCTACTGGTTTTACCAACTTCACTGCTCCTGGGCATCTCCTGGGCATCTCCGAGGCATGGCAGAGGGGAGTTCACTGAGAGACCAAAGAAGAGTCCATGAACCATCCACGGCGGCCCAAAGCACTGGATGTGTGCTGGCTGCCAGAGGCTGGGATGGAGCACTGCACTGTAGAGGCTAAGGTCACAGGTGGGATCCCATAGGTAAACCTGAATTTTAGGCTCCTGAGGGCACCTCTGGGAACAGCTGGCAAGAGCAGACAGCTCAGTGCAACGATAGCTGACAGCTGATTAAAAGCCGATCTGATAGTTGCCTGTTCTCCCTGCCCACTAGTGCCCTCAGCATGTCTCTCTCACTGGGCCCCGAAGCTCGCACTGTCTCTGGCAGCTGTATGATTTACTTTGTAGAAGTAAAGTAAAGGCCTTACAACCCTGATGGAAGGATAGAAGGCTCTGTGCCCCAGAGTTACAGCAGGGGGCCTTTGTCACCCACAGAGTTCGGACCCAGAGGGCAGGAGAGGACCCACAGCTTTTCATAAGAACAATGGCACATTTCCACAGAGAGGTGCCGATACCAGAGCTCACCCTCCTTGGGGACTTAGAAGCCAAAGTGTGTGCCTAATCAGCCCAGAAGCAGGACAAAATAAAGGCCTTAGACCAACAAAGAGCAGATGTGAGATGCAGCTCAAGGATGAGTCCCACAGTATGAGCAGCAAATTGGGGGCCCCAAAAGCCCATAGAGGTTGATTTATTCAGAAGAATGGGTCAGACAGGAGAGAACAAACACAGAGATCTGCCTAGCTGGAGAGGTCCCTGTAAGAGGTGGCCCAGTCCAAGAAACATGCCAAGTTGGGAGGGAAAAGGTGGTTTCTCAGAAACACCAATTAGGAAGCCAGTCAAAGTTCCCCAGCCCTTCAGGACAAAGAAGCCATTTAGTGAGAAATCATTCTCGCTCCACTACAACCCCTGTCAGCACATGGGTGTTCTGCGTGGCCCTCATGCCTATAAGATATAATGTATGACGCAGCTGGGCAGCTGGGGACAGTGCATACAAAATGACAGTAACATACAGAAACGTGTTTATGCCTCACGAAGAACCAGGAAAAAAAAAACAAGTTAGCATTTATACCAGTTATGCTACTCCTTGATAGTTTTAGCCAAGTTCTATGCTGGAACATGGATGGTCTGTCTACCTGCCCACAGGGCCCAGCCTCTTTCTGTCTTGTCCCACCCCCATCATGGGTGATTAGACCTTGACATACAGGGTTACAATCCAGAGGCAGGTCTGAGCCAGTCAGATTCTCCTTTAGAATTTGAACCCGGATATAAGAGGCAAAATTAACCTTTGGTGATAGAATGATTTTTTTTTCCCTCTGGGAGACTGGGGATTGACTGCAAAGGGGCACGAGGAACTTTCTGGGGTGTTATAAATGTTCTGTATCTTAAGTAGAGTATAAAGTATATAAGTGTATATTGGTTGTCAAAACCATCCAACCGCCCACTTAAAATTGTACGTTTTATTGTATATGAATTATAGACCTAAAAAAAAGCATTGGAACTCAGAGACACAGCAATGGTGGTGAATTTGGGGCCTGAGCGTCTTCAGGCAGACTGGAATAGAGGTCCTGAGTATCATCTGTGTTGTAGGCCGGTGAGGTGAGACCTGGTCCTGCCAGATATGGACTGCATCCTTGAACAAGTTACTTAGTCTTTCCGTGCCTCAGTTTCTCCATCTGTAAGACAAGGATAATTATAATTCCTCCCACAGAGGGTGGTGTGAAAATTAAGATAATCAATATAGGCAGTCAGTACAGCGCCTGGGACAAAGTGAGCCCTCAGAACATGTGAGTGGTTGATTATAAAATGACATGTGCTCAGAGCTGATAACTCTGCTAGGTTAAACAGAAAAGAAGGAAGGAAGGAAGGAAGGAAAGAAGGAAGGAAGGAAGGAAGGAAGGAAGGAAGGAAGGAAGGAAAGAAGGGAGGGAGGGAGGGAGAGAGGAAGGAAGGAAAGAAGGAAGGAAGGAAGGAAGAAGAAAGAATGAGCTAAGTAAAGAAGGATGGAGCAGGGAAGCAGAGAAGCTGGAACAAGACGGCCCCCAGGAGCAGGAGGCAGCTGTTTGAGCTCCTGTTGTCTCCCGGCTCCGGTTTCCCTGAAGCCTGACTGTACTTGGCTCCCAGCGTGGGATGCATCCTTACATTAAGCCTCCTTCATTTTCTTTGGAAAGCAGTTTGGCAAGCCACATCAAACGGGGCACAAAAACAGCCTTGCCCGCTGACCTGGGCACTTATCTTACAGAAATAATTAATGAGAAGGAAAAAGCCACACGCACAAAGATGTCCAGGACAGCTTTATTTATAATAATGGAAAACTGGAAGTCATCAAATGCCCAACAATCAAAGAATAGAAAAAAAAAAAATTCCTTGGATGGAATATTATGCAGCCATTAAAAATGACAAATACGAAGACCACATAGCAACATAAAATGTTTATGAAAGAGTAAATGAAAAAGAGCAGAACAAAATAATTGTAGCAGAATCTGATTACACTGGATAAAAAAGTTTATGCATGTGGACAGGGCTGGCTGGGATTGCCAAAAAAGAAAGAAACAAACTTATTCTTAGGCAACCTAGAGGGAAGGGCTCTCTGAAAGGAGAGGTCTCTTTCCCAGCCACCCCTGAAGCACCCCAGCCCTGGGAAGGGGAAAGATGAATGCCCTTCAAATTTCTGGTTCCCACACCCCACTACTTGCCAACCCCCACCCTGCCTCTCTGGGGAAAGGATGCTCAGGGTTTGTGCCACTGGTATTTTTAGCCAGGCCTCTTGCAGTTCAGTGTTCTCGAGTAAAAATAGCTGGGGTGGAGGGCACAGCACTAACTTCACTGTTTTCTGCTCCCCCGCCCGCCCCCCACCCCCAGACAAGGCGCCTCTTGGTCGTGTAGCCATGGCTTTTCACTGCTTCTCTCTGGCTCCATCCCATCTCTTGAGGCCTCGGCAGCCAGGAAGGAATGTTCTAGTCTGGTACATCTTAGATCCTTGGAGCTCGTGGAAGCTAAGTGCTCCATTTTATGGATAAGGGGACTGAGACCCAGATAGAAGAAGGGAGGCAGCAGGAAGTAGTTGGCCAAAGTAGTTCCCTCCTCACCCACACACGCCTCCTTTCCCGTCCTGAGCCACTATGAAGGAGTTGGATAAGACCAGCTCCAATAGCTTTCAAATCAATGAGCTGCATCCTCCAACCCAGGCTGCAGGCCAGAGCTGCCAGTTTTTTCACCTTTATCTGCCATCTTCCCAGGACCTGTCGAATGCTGTGAATCCTGCACCCCAGGTGGATGGCACACCTTACAGACTATCTGTTGCTGTCACTGTCTGTAAGACAATCTTTCCCCAGCTCCAGGCACACATTTGAGCCCCTCCATCTGTTGGGGTACCTTCTTAAGGAATGCATACTAATTGTAACACCAGCTGAAGCCAAATCTAATTAGAGAAATAAATCTGCCAGCAAAAAATAAATCCTGCAAGTACAGTTTAAGGCAAAATACATAAGACATGAAGACAGTCAGCTGCTAGAAGCCTGGTAGTCCCTGCTACTCCTATAGAGCATAAAGAGTTGTCTTGGCAAGGAAATACCTAAATGGACCTACCCCACCAGAGATTATGGGGTATGGGAACCACGAGTTGGAAGGGCATTCATCCTTCTCTTCCCCAGGGCTGTGATGGGCCTTTTAGATGGCTCCCAATTCTGTTCCCCTTCTGGGCCTCGCCCCTGGCCATAGCACATGTCACGTAGTGCTTGATCTGTGATTTCAGTCCAGAGGTCTCATCTCCCAACTCGATTGTGAGTCCCTGCACATCACCCAGCTTACAGCTCATACAGGAAGGACTCAAAGCGAACCGTCCCAATGACAAATCACAATACCTGGAGTCAGGATATAAGCTTAACCTAAGGGACTGGAGAGGCAAGCAGGTCGCACCACCTCAGGCCCAGCCAGCTGGTTCTTCTGGGGCATGTATGTGCGCGTGCATGCCTAGGTGCCTCTGTGTGTGTGTCCGAAGCCATGTGTGCCACAGAAGAGTCCTGTGACTACTCTAAGTGTCCCCGTCATGGGTGCTCAAATTCTCAGGAGTCTGTGATGATAATAAGAATGACCCCTGAGCTCTTCCCATATTTCAAACATTGACCTGGAAATCCTACTAGTTCTCTCATTTAATTGCAGCCTCTAAGTCAAATACCAAATTTCTGCTCTAGCTGGCACTTTATGGGTAACAAAACACTAGAAATTCTGATTATCCCCCAAACAGGCATTTTTCATGAACAAAATGAGGAAAAAGGTCAGTGCATAATAAATGTGGCATACCTGGTAGGCAAAATATGGAACCCAGGCGGAGACATTAACTCTGAGGTCCTAGGGCTGAGTGGGTGGGAGCCCGAGATCAAGGACTCTCGAGGATTCTGATTCAGGGCTCAGCGGCCTTGAAAGCCTCTGAGGTGACTAGAAAGAGGTCTTCACACTGGAGTGAGTCCTCAGATCACATGTGAGACTCTCTTTGTTGTCTGAAAGGAGGGTGGAGCCAGGTGTGGGAAACCTGTGGGACGTTCTGGAGCCCACTGTCCTTATCTCTTGCCGCTCCCCTTTCCTGACAGCCAAAGGCAGAGCAATGCACTCAGCCTGGTACACAAAGGAGGAGAGGAATGAACAGGGATGTCCCATCCATTCCATTTCTCTGCCTCATGTCACCTGTGGGCAGGACTAGTGACCTATCCTCTGGGCAGGGCCACAGGGGCACATTTGAGATCCCCAGAGCAGGAAGCTCTAACCCAGAAAGTCACGTGGCAGGCTCCTCTGGCATAGCCCTGGGACTTCTGAGCTCTCTCTCTGAAAGCCTGGTGTCCCCCAAATTTGTGCCTACTGTGTGGAGGTCAGGACGGTGGTCTAGCCATTAAAGTTTAGAAGAAAGAGCCCGGAAGCTTAGGTTTTTATCTGGACCCTGTCCCTATTAAGCTCTGCTTTCCATTGTCCCCTTCTCGTTTCCCCATTGTACACTGTGAATTGCAGACAGGCTCTGGGTTTCTTAGCAGTCCCACTTGCTAACTGACCTTGGGGAAGTTGCTTGACCTCTTTAAACCTTAGTTTCTCGGCCTGTAAAAAGAGGATGTTAATCCATACCCTGCCTTCCTCCTCACTGGGCTGGGTGAGGACCAAAGTGCTTTAAAAATCAGAGGTTCCTCACGACCATAGGAGAGCATTCTTATGACCAAGGACATCCAGTTCACCCTACCCGGGCCAGACCCTGGGGAAAGTAAAGATGCAATCCTGCCCTTAGCCACCCTCTGATTTTGTGGGGAGATGGAAATGATCAGCACCCATTCTGACAGAAAGAGTGAACAAGGTACCTAAGAAGTCAAGGGTTCAGTGGCTGGGAGAGACCCTGGGGACTGGGGCTAATGTAGGAGGCTTCTTGGAGGAGGGGAGTCACCTCAAGAAAATGAAGGCTTTTATAGTAAGCCCTGGAAGTCCCTTAAAGAGGGCATGGCTCTGCTCTTAGCCCATGCCGAATCCCTCAAGCCCCTTTAGTAGGCTGTTTAGTTACAGCACGTTATCTTTTCTGCCCTCAAAAACAGCCTGGCTGGTTATTTATTACATATGCCCATTGACAGAGAGGTCCCCAAACAAGAAGGCACAGCGGTGGGCTCAAATGGCCAAGTGTAGCCCCTCTCAGCATCCCCTGTCTCATCCTTCCCCTCCCGCACTCCACTACCTGTAAGAAACACAAATGCAGATGGCTCCTTTTATGTCTTCAGGGATCAAAGGGTTGGCTTTGGAAGAAAGATGTGCAGCTTGAAATCCAACCAGACCTGGGTCTGCACAAATATCCTGTCCTGCTTTCCTTACACAGCTTGGGTGTGGAGCCCCTCCCAGCCGGCCTTCGGTGGGCACCCACACCTGACTGGCCCCTCTCCTCCCCTCGCATTCCCCTCCATAGCACGTGCAGCAGGGCATGGCCCCTAACGTTCATTTGAAGCATGTTCTTTTGCCTTTGTTGGGCAATTTGTCTGTGAAATGTGTTGTCCCTGCTGGGCCAGGCTCTGTCATGTCTCAGGATAATGGGAAAGGGAGACAGACAAAGAGAGACATAGAATAACAGAGAGACAGA
The DNA here is from genome assembly GCA_030015415.1 of Cynopterus sphinx. NCBI lineage: Eukaryota > Metazoa > Chordata > Mammalia > Chiroptera > Pteropodidae > Cynopterus > Cynopterus sphinx. Next base: position 47,866,713 of record CM057386.1, on the reverse strand, counting down.
GGGGGCTTGGGATGGACACGCACTGGAGACAGAGGAGGAAGAGAAACAGGTGGCCAGAGCGAGACAAGAAAGCAGACGGCGGAAACCTCACAGACACGCAGAGGAGACAGAAAAAAAAAGCAGAAAGACAGCAAGAGGAGTAGCAAAAAAGCAGGGAGAAAGGAACAGGGTAGAGATAAGAAGGTGAAGGAGAGATTGATGAGGCAAAAGAAGTGATGAGCTTTTTAAAAGAGGCCAAAGATGAAGAGGGAAGAACAACGTGGGGGAAAAAAAAAGTGACTGTAGTGACAGAGATGGGCCAATAGAACAGGAGAGGCAGGCCCCAGCTTAGGGCAGGGGCTGCAGACAGAGCCCTGGGCATCCCCGTTCATCACTGACCAGGGGTCTATCAGAACCAAGTCCCCCTCCCCCGCTCTGAGCTCCTAACCCCTCAGGCCACCAGGTTATCTCCTACCAGGTTATCTCTGGGCCCAGCAGCTCCCAGCTCAGAGGAGACTCCTAGGTAGCCTCTGGGGCAAGGTGACTGGAGGGGGAGGAACTGAGGAGGTACCCCTCTCCACCACGGAATCAAGTCTATCACCTCCTGCCTAGTGCTGAGAGCCCCCCAGCTGGAAGCCGGAGGAGAGGTGGGACAGGAAAGCAGCTAATTCCAGGGCAAGCTCTTACCACCTTCCTTCTCGGGTGCCTGGAGCAGCAGAACCAGTCTCTGTGCCTGACCCTAACCTGCGCTTTGCTTGGCCCTTCACACTTTCTGGAATGGAAGGATCTAGACTTTCTAAAGCCAGGACTTCTACCTGGGTCCTTCATTCCCCCTGTCACTGACCGGTTGGGTGACCTTGAACCTGTCACTTCTTCACTCTGAGCCTCATTTTTCTTATCTGTGAAATGGGAAATGATCACAGTGCCTGCCTCATAGAATGGCTGTGAGGATTAGGTAAGACAAAGGTGATAGTGTGCTCAGCACAGCGCCTGGCACAGAGCCACCGAGGGAGCCCCATTGTGGCTGTTGCCAGTAGTAGGAGCTACGGTGGTGCTGGTGGCGTGGAATAGGAAGAATTCTGGCACTGACTGGCTCACAGGGACTTTGTGAAACTTCTACAGGATGGGAAAGGTCTCCCATCACGTGATGGCAAGGCTTGCGCTGACGCCCCCACCCAGGCCCAGCTTTTCCATGGAGCACGGGAGGCACAGTGCTAGCCCGTAACACATTCGGGGGCCCATGAAAATGTTGTGATTTCTTTCGCGATCAGAAGAAAAAGTGAGGTGTTAAGTCAAAGAAAATGGTTTTATATATAAAATGAATATGTTGTCTTTATTCCAGTACAGTTGTAAAATGTAATTTTTGGTATTTGTTAATGGAGGAAGGGGTCTCAAAAGTCAAAGGTTACTGCGGCCCTCAAAAGTCATGATGCAGTCCTCCCACCAGTGCTGCTGTCAGTGAGGACAGGCCAAGCGCTTTCTTGGTGGCCCTAATGCATAGACCTGACCAGAGAGAGTATAGGTGGGCCAGTTTCTCTAGGGACATAGGCCCCAGGGAATAGTGGGGAGAGAGACAAGAAGGGAGCAGAGATCTGAAATAGGAGCGAGTCAGACTCTGCCTCTGGGGAGGCCCCAGGCCGAGCAACAGGAATAGACCCACACTTTAGGACAGGGGTCCCCAGTTCCTGGTCCGTGGACCAGGACCGGTCCCTGGCCTGTTAGGAACCTGGCTGCAGAGCAGGAGGTGAGCGACGGACTCGTGAGCAAAGCTTTGTCTGTATTTGCAGCCGCTCCCCGGCACTAGCATCACCGCCTCAGCTCCACCTCAGATCATCAGGCATTAGATTCTCACAGGAGCACCGGCCCCTGGTGCCAGAAAGGTTGGGGATAGCTGCCTTAGGAGACTCCTAAGCTGAGGGAAAATCATAATATCTGCTCTCATGGAGCCCAGCCCTGGTCTCAGAGAGTCCACAATTTCATAGAAAAGACAAAACATAGAAATTTGAAACAGCAATCAACTGGGGGTGAAAAATGTCAAAGTCTGTCCCATATTACCCGTGTGGCTATCAGAGAAACCTGGAGGGAGCTCCCAGATTGCTGGAGCAGGGCAGTCATCTCAGAGGAGATGGAGGTTCTGGCCCAAGGCAAGGAGAGACATGGAGGACATGTAGAGAAGGGAGATGCTGACACTGCTGTCAGAGGAAGGAGCCAAATGGAGAGGGGAGGATTGTGGGTCTGCGTACAGAGGGGTCTCAACGGCCAGCCAAGCCCCTCCGTGCAATGCCCACACCTGGCTGCCCTGGGGCATCTGTGTCCAGAGCTGAACAGGGACAGAAGAGTCACTCCTGGTGCGGTCAGGTAACCACATGCCCCAGGTGCCCCCCCCCCCCAGCCAGCCGCCCTACAGAATTAAATTACCATATTGGAAATAGCAAAGTAAACACCAATAGGTAAAGTGCAAATTAAAGCCGTTCCTCCCAGATACCTTATTTATAGACCTGAGCTCAGTGGCCGCGCCCTCCTGGGCAGGAGCCACAGGAACAGAGGAGGGCACCTGCCGGGTGCCAGCCCATTTCCAGAACATTGGGCTTCTTTCTGGCAGGGGTCAGGGCAGGACCCACCTGAGACCTGGTCACCCCCAGTATCTGGCTTCTCAGGGGGTAAGGTGAGGGCCATCCCTGTGACCTGGGCTTCAACAGCTTAAGGGCTACGGGGTCAGTGAAGGCTTGGGTTGGTACAAGGGAAGGTATCTGTAAGGAGTGGGGGCAGAGGGATGTAGGGCCAGAAGTGAGGGGTGGAAGGTCCTAGAAACAGGCGTTGAGGGTTGAGATTACAAAATAACAAGAGCTAACACTTACGTAGCAGTTGCTGTTCTACATGCTATCAAGCCTTAGCTCACTTCATCCTCACAAGAAGCCTATGATCACCCCCATTTTACAGGTGGGGACGCTGAAGCGCGGAGTGGTTACACAGCCACACTGCTGCTAGCGTCCTGTCGGGGCTTTGAACTCCACAGTCTGCTTTCTTAACCACCACACCGCTGCCTCTCTAGGGGCCTCTGAAAACAATTTAGAAGACTGACTCAGTGGTCTTAAGCCTACCTGCCTGGAACTTTCTTGGTCCTTAGTGTTTCCCCACCAACATAAGGTGCCAGTGTTCACGTGGGGAAGTGCCCGGTCCATGACTTGCCCGGCAGCTGACAGGTAGACCAGCTTAGGCCCTCTCAGGGGCTGGGGCTACAGAGATGCTCACACTCTCACTGGCCCACAGCCCTCCACAGGCCTGACATCTGGTCCCAGCTGCACAGGCAAGGGCTGCCAGCTGAGGCTGTGGGACAGAGGGCGCCTCCCTGAGACGCTGGCCCAGCTGGGGCAGAGCCTGACCTTGGCCTCGTTGGCATGGTGTTCTAACCCATGGAGCACAGGCCACGGATGGTTAGCCACAGGTTTATTAGTCGAGGGAAGATGCTGGCCAGGGCCAGGAAACCACACTTTACCCGATTTGCTCATCCCACCAGACCTGGGAAGGCTGTCACCATCTTGGCAGCAGGAAGCCAGGAACAGAAGCTGTGGGCTTGGCAAAAGGGCGGATGGGAAGGAGACATGGTCACATTCTATAAAGAAGGGAAAAGACTCGCCAAAGCCTCATGCTCTCAGCCAATTAGCTGCACATCCAAGAGCTGTTTCCAGTTGGAAGCCAAGAGACACCACCAGACTGACCCTTCGCAAATATCCCCCACCGCTGAGCAAATACCACACACCAAAAATAGCCCCTGCCCTGAGTGGGCTGGCTGGAGGCACCCACCAAGGGGCAGGCAGGCCAGGGGACAGGCTCAGCCCAGCTCCCGCTGGACACACACCTGTTGAGGTTCCCGCCTTCTCTTTCTGGGATTGGCTGGCGAAGCTCCTTATCTGTTAGGTGAGGGGTAGAGAGAAGATTCAAGTGGTTAAAGATCAAGAGGCAGCCTATGGGTGGAGAAGAGCCCTAAAAAGCCCCGGGCTTTGCCATTCTCCAGCTATGTGCTTGGAGGAAGCACCTCCTCCACTGAGGCCTCAGCTTTTCCGTGCACAGAGGGGCAGAAATCCTGCCCAGTCTGAGAACAAGAGCCATATGACAGAGCCCAGGGTTGCCACTCTGCACCAGACCCTGGAGGTATAAGAAAGCCAACTTTGATCAAGTGTCTTCTATGTCCCCGGCTCGGAGCTGAGCACTTTACCTGTGTTGATTTCTTTAACTCCCATGATGACCCTATGAGACAGGTGTTAGCACTAGTTCTGTTTTACAGTTGAAGAAACTGAGGCATAAAGGGGTTTGGGTATCACCCAAGCTCACACCTAACCAAGGCTTGAAATGGAACTTGAACCCAGGCAGTTCTAGCTCCAGAGCCTGTGTTTTAACTGCGGTGGACACCACGTAGGTATGCCACTGTACGGGTGGAAATGAAAAGGGGTGTGTGTGTGTCATCCTCAGTGCCCCTAAGAGCCCACCTTTCCCCAGAGACCTTTTAGAAGCCAGAGGCCAGCATGAACAGGCGGTGCCCCTTTCACGTCCCCTCCATCTCTGCTTCTCCCCTGGGGTGGGGGAGGGGCAGGGCTAGACAGCTGGGAAAGCCACCGCGGAGCTGGCTGGCAGGGGAACCATCGTGTGAAGCGTGCCCCGGTCACAGAGCCGGGCCGGGTAGGTGGGGGTAGCGGGCTGCCAGCCATGTGGCCCTCAACCCACGCACTGTCTGGCCGCCGGGGGGTGGGATGGGGGGCCATAAATAGCAGGCCTCTCACTGGTGTTGGGAATAGAAACCCAATCCAAACAGTGTGGTGAGTCGGGGCTTTCCAGAGCGGCCACCACCCCAGGGGCCCGGAGGCAGCTGTGAAGGCCCCCTTCTCCTCTCGCATCTCCTAAGGATCAGGTCATCGTGGGGAGAAGGCCTAGCTGGCCCCAATCCCAGAATCTTTCATAGCTCAGGAAGGAAAACCGGGAGGTGATAGGAGCACAGCAGGTGGCATTAATTGAGCACCTACTACTGATGCTGTTCTAAGTGCTTTCTATCGATCATCGCAGCTAACTTCATCACCATCCTATGAAATAGGTCTATTATCATGCTCATTTTACAGAGGAGGATTGGGACAGAGCGGGGCAAATTCATGTGACTCGGGTCCAACTGGAAAGTGGTGGCGGTAAGACTCGAACTCAGGCCACTGGCTGCTGAGTGTGCCTCTTGCTCCCGGGCCCGAAGGCCAAGGCCAGTCACACTGGGTCCTACTCTTGAGGTCATCTTAGTCTGGGGGTCCAACATCAAAGGAGAAGACATTAATAGATCCAAATATGTGCATTGAAGGCCCACGAGACACGGTTGGGGCTTCTGCAATCCTTGGGCTGCTCTGCCATGTGGAACTTGAATGCATCTTCCCACAGAGCAGAGCCTGAAGAGCCAAGGCATGGGGAGTCTCCAGCGGTACTGACCTGCCAATTTCAGCTCGGCCTCGAGGGTGAGAGTCCTGTTCCTGGGCCCTGCTCAATTCTGCATTGGGCGAGGGTGTGGGGGAAGTATGAAGGGATCCATAAGGCCATTGAGAAAGATACATGAAACCCCAAAGAGGCAGGTCCCGAGGCCCCCCACCCTACTGCCACCCACTCTGAGGCCCTTCTAGGATTCTGAGGCCCAGAGAGGAAGTTCATGGTCAGCTACTGAGATTTTTATCAGGTTCAGATGTCACCTCCATATGGGTCCCCCTAGACTGTGTGTTTTCCTGTTCTCAGTAGCTGCCCCTCCCTCAGGGTCCCTCCTTAGGACATTGATTTGCTGGCCTGGTGAAGGCCTTCATTTTCTTTTCCTTCTAGAATTCATTGCCAGCAGCTGGTAAAGATGTGGAAAAACCTGGACAGAAGCCTAACGTCTATGAGTTCTTGGAATGAGGAAGCCTGTGTACTCGTGGGGCACGGGCAGGTGGCAGCTTGTGGCTGGATTCCGAGAGCACAGGTAAAGGTTGCCCACCGCTTCCCTGCGGGGACATGGGTGGGTTGGAGGGAACCAGACCCCTGCCAGGGCTCCTGGGCATTCCCAGAGGAGGGGCCCTGGGTGAGCACTAGGCGTTTTGAAAGAAGAAGGAGGTCAGCAACTGGGGGTGGAATGAGGGAGACAGGAGAGGGAAAGCTTTCTCAGAACTGGGTTCAAGGAAGAGGATGCAAGCTGGCAGGGCTCCCTCAAACTAATGCCTGGCTTGCTCTCCCTCCTCGCAAGGCTGGCTCCCCACCCCTCTGACCCAAGAAATTGCCTCTCTCCCCACAAGGGAGTATACTGGGGTGGGGCTGCCTCCTGGGGCTCCCTCCCCTGCTCCCACATTCTCAGCCAGAGGGTGGGTGAAGGGTGGGGCCCTTCCTAAGGATCCCAGGAACCACCAGCCTCAGCCACCCATTATATAGCCTCCTGGGCCAGGTTGGTCCAGCAGTGGCACAGAGCGCTGGGAACTGGGGCCCTGTCCACTCTCTCTGTGTGCCTGGCACATAGAAGATGCCCAGTAGGTATTATTGTGAGTGAACAAGTGTTCAGAGGCTCCAGGAGGTCTTCCAAAGGAGATTCTAGACATGGAGTTCAGAATCTGTAGAGCTTATCTGGACCTGAACTTCAGGGAGAACCCAAGGCTGAGAGGGAAAGGGGAGCATTTCCCTCAGGCCTCAGAGTCAAGAGAAAGGAAGTGAGAAAGGGGCGGCCAAGGACTGAGCTGCCCAGAGAAGGAAGCTGAGCAGAGCCTGAGGCAAGCTGCTCCAGGCCACACTGAAATGAACAGGCACAGGAGACAGGGGACCTGGGGCCAAACTTTCCTGAGTCTGTCGCCACCCACTGTCCTCCATTCCCTCTGGCTCCAGGGCGCAGCCACCCTCCCCAAGCTCCGGTCGCCTGGTGGTCTGAGCTTTCAATTCAAGTCTTGGCGCCCTTCAGTCACTCCGCATGTACGTATCGAGCACCAACTGCATGTCACCCTGACCGAGGCCCCCACCTAGCAGTGAACCAAAGGCAAAATCGCTACCATCGCGGGGCTTACGTTTTAGCGGAAGGAAACAGACATTATACAAGTCAACATGCAAGGGCTACTAAAGAACAGCAATAACGAAGCAGGGTAAAAGGAACAGAGAATGCTGGGTTGTTCAGGAGGTGGCACCGGAGCGGATACCTGAAGCGAGTGAGGGAGAGTCACATGGTGACGGAGGGGCGGAGCCTGCCAGGCAGAGAGGGAGCAGCCAGTGCAAGGGCCCTGGGGTGGGAGCTAGTGAGTGATGATTGACGTTCAGGGGCAGTGGGAAGCCAGATCAGGCAAAGGAGAGGCCTGTGTGAGACCTTGAGTTTTTACCCTAAGCGAGAGGGAGCCACTGCAGAGTCCGAAAGGAGGACAGCCGTGGGCTGACTGTGTCCACCCGTCAGCCCTCTGGAGCTGAGCTTTAACCTTCCCCAATAAGAAGAGGACCCAGGAGCAGTGACTTCACAGAGCTGTAGTGAATTTTAAATAAAAAAGTTTCTGTAAAGTGATGCACCTGAACCATAGTGATGACTCAGTCCATACACGTGGGTGATAACAAGTCATTCTTAGTACCTTTAGTGTGGGTTATCTCTGAGAAACACCCCCACAGGTGGTCTTCCTGCCTCTGCTTGAGTCTCTTTGGCCATGGGGGCTTTCCAGGAGGGTCAGGCTTTCTACAGCGCCGATTGGGCCAGGCCTACAATGTTCTCCAATATTCCCTCTGATGCCCAGGCACGTGTCTCCCTGGGGACGCTACAGGGCCATGACGGGCAGCTGCCCACAGGAGTGAAATGAACGGCAGACCTGGGCAGGGGACAGAGAAGAGGTGGCAGGTGCAAAGGTGTCTAGGCGAGATAGGGGAGGGGTGCTCATGGCTGTCACATTGTCATAGCTTCTTCTTCTTTCCCAATACCAGCGTTATGAGGGAGATCCAGGGACATCTGAGTGTGCTGCCTGTCCACTGTTGTGCTTAGGCAGTCAGAGCAGGCAGGCTCTCTTCACTGGTCCCTTGATTGTGGATGGAGTCGCCATCCAACACAAATATATGAGGGTCTGGGTCTCTGAGACCCCAGGGTAACCCTGGCCTTAGACCAAAAGCAGCCTGCAGCTGATGAGGCAGAAAAAGCCTAAGACTGTCACTAAGCTCCTGCCATGCCTAGGCCCTGCTCATTTGCTCCTCGCGGTAGCTCCCTGTGGAGGATGCTGTTGGTGCTACTCTCAGACCCCCCAGGCCCCACAGGTATCTTTGTCATGAACCTCCCCCACCTTCTGTGGCTTTCCCTTTCTATTCGCTCATCCTTGGGTGACTGCCCCAGGCTGCAGAAGCTACCTTGCCTGGAAAGCAAAGTTTGTCCCCGTGAAGTAGCCCTTAGCCAATGATGGGAGTGCTAGAGAGTGAGGACCCAATTCCCTTACCTCTGACGGAGACAACTCTGAGGTGTAACTCACACTTCGGTGTTCCCTGTGAGACAGGCTGATGGCATCCTTTACACCTTGTTGCTTCTTTCTGTCCTGTCCTGCTTACCCTGGTCCCCCGTGTGTCCCCGGGGAGTACTCCCCCAGTACCTCACTTTGTCGGGAATTCTCATCTCACGGTCTGCTTCTGGGGAACTCAACCTAAGATACCTTCTATATGATAACAGTAATAGTAGTACCAATAATAGCTAAGGTTTACTGAGTGCCTACTACGTACAAAATATTAAGTGTTTTATACTATTAACCTCACAACAACCCAATGAAGTAGTTACTCCTATTATCCCCAGCTCACAGATGCGGAAACCAAGGTACGGGGAGGGCACATCATTACCTTCATACGGATGAGGCTCCAAGTAAGGATTATTACTCGACAGCCCTTCTGATAGGGTGAGAGGGCACACACGTACGCACATATGCACACATTTGGAGGGCTCGTGGGCCAAGGCACAGCAGACACTGTGCCTAGCCTTGGGTCGGCGTTTGGAGAGCGTGCCTTGACATGGCATGGCTGCAGACCCAGGGCAGGCCACCCCACCAGACCATGATTTATTTGTCCTTACGGGTTCATCAAGGGCTACCCTGGGGTATTTCTTGTCCCACCCCTTCCTCGCATTCGAGGGGACTAGGCACGGGGTGCCTCACTGAGTGAATACGGCCCTTGGGCGTCCAGATGCACAGCCATGGCTTGGCACAAGCCACGCTCGTAAAAAGCCTGCTGAATAAATACTCAAATTACTTCAGGCCTAAAGGTGGGGCCATAAACCGATCAGGCTCCACAGAGCCAGATTTTTTGTGAGGAAAGCCAAATACGCACATGCACATGCACATTAAATTGAATTAACAAAAAATACAGTAACTTCTGAACAAACAAAATCATAATCAGATCCAGAACCATGAACACGGAGGCCTCCGCCCTAGGCCATCAACTTTGCCAGAAGCCCCGGGGCCCCCCAGACATGCAGAGTGGAGACCCTGACCTCTAGAAATACACAGTCTACCTGGCCTGGGGTCTTGAGGAAGCCTGGGGAGCGTCACATGAGGATCCCAGGAGAAGGGTGTGTCCAGCAAAGGGCAGCTGCATTTTACATTCTTAAGTAAACAGCCAAGTGCCCCATGTGAGCGAGCTCTGCTCCACCCTCTCCCAGGCCCCCACCCCAAATCAGCTGGCCACTCAGGCCCGGATGCAACCAAGGCGATTTTCTGTCACCTCATTCACCCCAGGCCCAAGCCCCTTCAGGCCCAGCATCAGAAAGGAGAATCCAGCCAAGCCCACCAGGCAGGTTCAGTGAGAGAACATTGTTCCCTGTCTGAATCCCTACTCTGGCCTCTTGCGGACTCCCACAGGGGCTTCCCTGGTGTGTTTGAGAGGGTGGGCAGCCCTCTCTGTCTGGCGGAGGACATCAGTGTATGCTTTGTCACAAACCCCTTTCAGAAAAGAAGCTATGCAGACGGGGCGGCAAACTTAGGGATGATTCATTACCAGGATATGCAGCAGCCATCGTCTGGCTCCTTCCTCTCCCTGTCTTTGCCCTTCCTTGGGGAGGGGGTGGCATGTGGAACCAGCTTGAGTGGGAGCCCCCACTCCTTTTCTCAGCTTCCTGTGGAGTGAGACTCAAGCGGGTCAAGATAGACAAGGTTTCGTGGCTTCTAGTTGTGTCCCTGCCATGCAATGTCCTCTGAGAAGTGTGTTGGCCAAGGCCCCAGGCAGAGAGGCCAAGCAGAGGGATGCCTGCGATCCAGAGATGGGCAGATCCATTTCCTTGGGGCTGCAGATGACTATGACGGCCCTGTTCACCGTCGCTCTGATCCCCCTTCTTAGGGCAGAGGAGAGGGACCCTGTGCCTAGCACAGCGCTAGGCACACAACGATCTCTCAACAGATGCTACTGAACAATGGGCAGGTGGCCTCTACACACTTACGACACCACCCTCATCTCCAGGATTGCCTCTGTGGTTGGAGAACCCACTTGCGCTCCTGGCCCCATCTGAAGCCACCTTCCCTTCCGCTCCTGACACGCCTGTGCTGAGCCATCTCTTCTCCATGGGCCCTGACCTGTGATTGCCCTTCCTTTTTCTCCCTCCCCCTGCCACCCCTCCCTGTTCTCTTCATTTTTTGTTCTCTTTCCCCATTCCTCTGTCTCTTGTCCCTTCTATCCACTCAACATTTTTCTGTACTCACACACTGTGCTGGGCCCTGGGGGAACAGAATAAATAAGCCATGGCCTCTGCCCTTAGGCAAGCAGGTGACAGGTAGTCACCAGTGCTGCAGTTTAAGTGCCAGGTAGAACTGTGTGCCAGGGGCTCCAGAGTCCCATCCTGTTTGCAAGGGGAAGAAGGCTTCCCAGAGGAGGGACCGTTGAGATGAGTCTTGACAAACGTGTTGGGGTTTATGAAATGGAAAAGGGGAGGGGGAGGTATTGCTAGGAGAAGGAACAGCACATGCAAAGGCCTAGAAACAAGACAGAGCATGGCACGGGTGTGGAGGCGGCTCAGTGATCCGGGGTAGCTGGAAGGGAGTTACACCAGCTCCTCTCCACCAAGTCCTGCTCAGGACACAGTCCTCCCTCCCTTTGCCCTGACCTGCTTAAGGGCATGGCGTAGGGGTGTCTGGAGTCAGCACCTGGCTCCAGTCTCTGCCAGTATCTCTGCCCAGCCCCTCTACTTCTCGGGCAGCATCTGGTGAGAGCAGCCCAACCTCCCACGACTTGTAGTTCTGGCAGGACTGCCAAGCGCCGTCTCGTGCACCTGGCCACAGGAATGGCCTGGGATCGGGGATGGCCAATCCCAGAACCCCATCCCTTTGGCCAGAATGACTGGCCCCAGGGTGGGCATGTGATCCCAAGACGCTCGCTGGATTTTCCCGCGCAGCCACCAGAGGAGAGAGGTGCTCTGTGACCCACAACGAAGGGTGGTGATCGGGCTGCGGCGGAGACTCAGTGAGATGATAGTGCATGTGATGTGGAGTGTTCGATTCGATGCCTCTCTAAGTGCTCAATTAATCTTACCTTTTGTTTCTATCTTCTTTCCCTTCCCAACCACACATTCAGGAGGGCTCAGGCTAATCTGGCCTCTCCTGGCACACAGCCGGGACCCTGAAGCCATGACTTGCTCTCTCCCTAAGTCTAGCTCCTGTGCAATGCTCGCCCCACTGCACTGCTCGGCAGTGAAAGGTGACTTTCCCGTAGTGATGGGTGTGTGTGACTCTTTCCTGTGAAAACTCAGAAGACACCAACCCCTCAGCAGATAATGGCTTTGTCATGGCCAAGCAGAGGGGCAGTGATGCCTCAGCCACCTGCAGGGACAGCAGCCGAGTGAAGACCCTCGGCGCCTCCCACCTCACACGACCAGCCCCCGCCCCCGGCTCTCCTCCCATTTGTGTCCCGTGGGCCCTGGCCTCTGCTGGCTAATTTTGTGTTCCTGCCCTGCCATAGCCTGGCACAGGAGCCACCATGGGCCATGCCAGGCCTCTGGGGTCATTCTGCCCAAACCACCGCATGTTTTAGAGTAACCTCTGCTGTTCCCGTGGGAGTGGGACAACCAGGAAAAGGCCTCAGAAAACCAACCTGGAAGATTTTTCAAACAAAAGAGTGTGATTTCCTTCAAGGGAGTGAAAGAAAAGAAAAAAATACCCCCCACAGTCCTCTTTGGCTCCAAGTACCTCAGTCACTGTCTTGGGTGCATTTAGTGGTTTGGCAACTGTGGGTGTATTTTAAAATCTGCTGTCCAGGCAGAGAGACAAAGGAGCTGGTGCGGGGCCAGGGGAGACCTCAGAGGACAGGGGTATTCATCTTGTTAAAAATAGCCCACCCCATTGCTATTTCTATTGAGCTTGGCAAACAGAGCTGTATGATTTTCCCTTTTTTCAGCCATGCTTTGCTTGAACTGTTTGATAAAAATAGTAGATAACAAGCTCAAAAAAAGCTGGGATATTTTTACACATAAGCCCCACTTGGAGTGGGCCTGAAGTGGGGTGGACAAGAAGGGGAGAAGCCTGGGTAGTTGGGTGGGGGCAGGGCCGTGACCACAGAGGACCAGAGAAAGGGGAAGGAGGGCAGAACTCAGCCAGGGAGGAGACACAGGAAGGGATGTCATGCTTTCTCCTATGTCCACAGCTCAGGGTCAACAAACAGAAGCTGGGCTGCCCTGAGCCACCATGGGCTTGGCAGTTTCCCAGGCCCCAGTGGCCCCAGCCCGAACCTTCAGCATTGTTCCTTCCACCTCCCCAGAGGTAGGTGGCCGGGTTGCATAGGAAGCAGGTGCTGGGCATATCCCTGGGCTGGGTTAGCAGCACCAGAGCCCACAGCAGGGAGAAGAGCCTTCTGGAGAAATGTCTGAGGTCCAAAGCTGAGAAAGGCAGGGGCTGTGACAGAGGAGGCAGGATCAGGCTACTCAGGGTGGAGAACTGTCCCATTCAGGTGGCGTCAGTCAGCTCAGTTTCACAAGGCTAGATGTCCATAATTCTGAGTGTGGCAGCCATGTGGGGACGTGAGGCAGCCCTGGAGTGTGTGTGTGTGTGTGGCCATGTACACGGCTGCCAAGGGTGTGCTCCCTGAGGGCAGTGGCCTCATGGCAGTCACTGCTGGTTCCCAGCAGAGTCACCACTCTAACTACAGAACTGGTGCTGAAGGACCAGGACCTGACGGAACCGAGGTATGAAGACATAGCAGGGGCTACTTATACTGTGGGAGGCTCTAGGACAGCGTGGGGGCTGGCCATCAGCAGAGCAGGGCTGGGAGACCCTGTGTGGGTCAGCCACAACGCCAGAGGCAGAGGCCTCTTATTCTATGAGCTACAGATTAGGGCAGGCCCCAGCTCACACAGCAGCTTCTGGAACACTGTGAGGCTGGTGGGGCCTGCAGGACCGTGGGTGAACTCTTCATAACTTAGGCCCTTAGGTGTATGAGCCTGGGGACTCCCCTTAGGCAGAAATTGTGTTTCCCAGATCAGACTCCTTGAGGGCAGAGTGGGTCTCCCACGCCTCCTATACCTGCCGCTGTAGGCTTCCTGGAAGTGACAGGCCTGTTTGCTGACAAGCCAGAAGCCGAGCACAGAAACTCAGGAAAATCTGGGACTCACGTCCCAGCCCCCATCTTTGCTCTCACCACCATGTGACCTTGCACTGCTCCAGTCTTCCTGCTGGGGACTGTAGAAAAACATGTTCACATTCCCCACAATCACACAGGTGGACAGGTTGGCAGGGCAACCCATTCCCATTTAAAAGATGGTGAAACTGATCCCAGGAGATGCCCCTGAGTGGGCTGAAGCCACACGGCATGCCAGAGGCACTCTCCCACTTCCTGCTGGTCCAGGGCCCCTTAGCCCAGCCAACCTAGAGATGTGTCCAGCTCCTCCTCTAGTTCCTGCAGCCCTGAGAGGGGTACAGCCCTGTCCTTTCCCAGGTAATGAGGCAGACATAGATTCACTAAGAAGGGAGCACTCAGGGACTGGCACAAGCTGGCTTCTGCCATCCAAGAAATGACCACAGCACTGGACAGGGAGTCAAGAGTCCTGGACAGGCTTTGCAGCAACTCTCAGCGTGACCTTGGGAAAGTCACTTCCTCTCTCTGACTCCCATTTTCTCTAAAAAATGTTCCCTGCAGGAGGAACCTTTTTAAGCCCAGGTCCCGGCACACAACAGCTTCAGTATGTTGAATAAATAGGTAAAAGTCAACGCGAGGGAGCAATAAGGCTAGATCAAGCTCTTCCTGGGCTTATAACTTCAGGCTTCTAAGCTGATGTGCCCCAGGGAAGGCAAGTGTCACCAGCTGCCCCCAGAGCCTTCTCTTGTCTAACATAACCATCTGCTGTCCACAGCCAGGAGAACCAGGCCTGCAGGCACTGCTGCCACCATGGCCCACCATTGCCCACCTAAGATCTGAGTTTTCCCCTAGTCCCCCTCCTGCCAGGGATTGTTCCCCATCATTACTTCCAACAGTCAACCCAAGGGTCACATGAACGCCAGGGAGCACAGTGGACTTTGCCTTTCTTGTCCTCTGTCTTTCATCATTCCTGGGCACTCTTGACTTTGCAGGAGCATCTGGAAGCCTGAGGTTAGGGGATGCTGGAACCAGGGACTGGACTGGCTGGGGGTTCTTCCACTGAAATTTCAATGCAAGTAAAAGGTAAACAAATAAACAGGCAGCATGGGAGCAAGAGGCAGGCAGTAGTGGCACAGTGCCCATCTGGGCCCTAAGACACTGGGCATTTAAACATGTTTAAACCATTTTCCCTCTGAGTCAGCTAACTCCTCAGATCTCAGCTTTTCTGGGCCCAGTTAATTGTGCCTTGAATATGTAGTTCCCAGTGCAGCAGCGGGTCACTGGGGTTGATAATGACCAGGTTGCTATGAATGAGCACCAAAAGTGTGCCAGACACTGCGCTTATACCTCACAAAAACCCCACCAGGTGAGTAGGTGAGGATTATCATCAACCTTGTTTTCCAGATGAGAAAACAGAGCCTCGGGGAGGTTAAGTCTCTGCCTAGAGAGTGGCAGAGCTGCGATCTGACACAATTCCGTCCACTACTTGCATGGCTACTGCTGTACCCTACCCAAGCCCTCACAATCTTTTGTCTGAACCATTGCAGGGCCTCCTCCCTGGTCCCCTGCTTCTATCTTCACTCTGTTCCATATAGCGAGTTCTCCACACGACAGCCAGGGTGAGCCTGTCAAAGTGTAAGTGAGATCACGTCCTTCTGCTCACCTCACTCATGGCTGTACCTGAACGATGAAGCCCCATGTGATCTGCTCTCCTGCTACCTCCCTGGCCTCAGTCCTTCCATTCATCATCCCACTCTACTCCAGCCACACCGGCCTTGGCTTTGTCCCTTCAACACAACAAATGCACACCTGCCTCTGGGCCTTTGCCCTTACAGCTCCTGCTGCCTAAAATGCTCTTCCCTATGTATCCATATGCCTCAATCTCTCAGGTCTCTGCTCAAATGACACGTTTTCAGAGAAGCCTTACCTGCCCTTCCTGCATAAAACAGCCTATTATCTCCTATCTACTCTCCATTCCCCTTGCTCTGCTTTGTTTAGAGTAATCATGGTTACTAACCTGAATATGTGCGTGTTTATCTGGTTTCTTACTATCTCTACCTACCAGAATGTGAACTCCATGATGTCAGGGGTTTTTATTTGTTTTATTCATTGCTATAACTACAGAGCCTAGAATGGTGCCTGGCACATAGTAGGTGCTTACTAAATAGTTGTTGAAGAAATGAATTAAAGATTGAGCAATTCTAGGCCTGGAGTTCTCATGTGCTCTGCTTCTCTTGCCTCCATGCTTTCTCTCCTCAAATTCTACTAGTGGGTTCCAGTTATATATGCTCCCTCTTGAAGATTGAGGGCCCTTCAGGCTGAGGACTGACCACCTACCCGCACCCCACCAGCGCCCCTGCCCTAGCAGCATAGAGATGAAGAACAGCCTGTGGAACTGTGGAGCTTTGCATATCTGACTTCTCTCACTAGGAGCCTGTCAGCTGCTAAGGAGGAGACTGAATTCTAGACCTTCTGGTGATCATCCAATGACGATTGGCCGAACCCCGCTCTGTCAGGCACTGCTTTGGGCACCAGCTCAGACCCTGGTGGGCAACGGTTACACGACAAAGCTGTGCTGCCTCATCCACGTGAACGAAGGTCCACTGACCCAAACTGGACTGTTGGACAACCAGACTCCTGGCTGACCCTCAGCTGGGGCAGGCCGCCCTGGTTCACCCCAGCCGGTACCCCCAGGTGGCAGGGCAGGCCCCCACTTTCATTTCCTGACCTTGCTTGCCGTGGTGTAGAGTCTGCCTTCTCCCCAGCTCCTCTCTGGGGAACAGAGATTCTACCTAAGCCAGCTGCATCCCGGGCAAAGCACTTGAGACTTTGTTTTCCTTGTCTGTAAAATGGAAAGAAAGCACAGGGCCAGCTTCTGTTTTCCTTTAAGCAAACCTAGATTTGTCTAGTTCCCTGGGAACCCTCTTCACTTTATAAAGGGATTCATCACAGAGCTCTTTACTCTTTAAATAGTCAGTGATCTCATGGCTTAGAATGCAGGATGCAATTTACAAAATAAAATCCTGATAAAGGGCTGGTTCCCAGGCTTTGGCAGTAACCACACCTTCTCCTACTGCCCCAGGTAGGTAGGTCTCTGTGAGACTGCGGGGAGAAGGCTGGTGTATTAATAGAACCTTGGCAGGTTCTTTGTGTGAAGCTGACGTGACCCGGTCCCTCTCAGGCCACCTGTCTGTGCCCTGAAAGCTGTGGGACTCAGGCTGGGTTCAGCATTCTCTGGGCATTGCTAGGCAACCTGAGGGCCAGTGTAGTTAGTGCTAGGCCAAGGCTAGGGTGGCTTAGCGGGGCTCTGCTCCCTGACTTTGGAAAAGTTGTGCATATGGCAACCCTGGCAGCTCTCCTGGAATTCTCTGGACAGAAGAGCATGAGGCCTCCAGACTGGGAAAAGGAAGGGAAGTCTCTCGGTGTGAGTAAGGCCACTTGGTTTCTTCATCTATCAAGCATTCATAGAGTATCACATGTGCCGGGGATGGTGCCAAAGGCTGGTAGAACGCACAGAATCTGCCCCGCCCTGGAGGAGCTCACAGTCGGTGGAGGCCCTGGTAAGGCCACGGGAAGCACTTAGGGCAGCTGCCTCAAAGGGCTTTCATGGACCTTGCTCCAATGCTATGTCATTGGAATCATCATGCCCAATTTATAGATGAGGAAATGGAGGCCCGGAAAGGTTGATTAAACCCAAAGAGTTCTCCTGGCTCCAGCCTGGTGTTCCGACCACGCCGTAAAGTTGATCCTCGGGGCCTTCTTTCTCCCTTGCCTCTAAGATTCAACTTGGACTTGAATTTTGAGGAGAAGCAGCAGACTTTCTCTAGAATTTCCATTTTCTCTCCTGGGTACTTTGTTCCAACAGAAGCAATTGGCAAGAAGAAGAGTGAGAATGAGATGTTCAGACCTCAGTGAGAAAACAGAGCTGCCCTGGAAAAGCAATATAGGGCAATGGTTTAGCACAAGGATCCGGGAGCCAGACTGGTAGGCTTAGATCCCAGCTCAGCTACCTGTCAGCTGCGCAGCATCACTTCACCCTTCTGTGCCTCAGTTTTCTCTTCTGTAAAATGGAGTGATAATCGATCTCCTGGGGTTGTGAGATAACCCTTGAGTGCGTTGATAAATGCAAAATGCCTAGAACAGTGCAGGACACAGCTAGAGTAGTGGACAGACATTAACATTAACGATAAGGAGAATTTTCAGCGCCATGTCGGACCCCTGGTGATAGGGACCCAGAGCTTTTATACTAAAAACAGAGACATTATTGCCAACTTCTTCTCATCCTTCAGAACCCATTCAACACAACCCCCTCCTCCAGGACATTGCTAGAGTGTTCGTTCTCCCTGCTTAGGGTTGTCATCAGAGTTTGTAGCCTTCCAGTATGCAAAACAGGGGAAAAAAAGGGAATTAGTATGTATGAGCACCTAACATATACCAGGCTTGTCAGACCCTCTCTAGAGTTTATCTTATTTATTCCCCACAGTGGTACTGGGAGGTGATATAATTTTTATTTTTTAAAGGTAAAGTAACTGGAGTTCAAAGTAAGCCAGAAATCAAACCTACTTAGCACTTATCACACTGAGCTTAGTTCTCAGTTTCACGTCTACTTCCCCATTGGAGCTGATAACATTTGGGAATCTTTAGCCCTGGTTGGTGACATAGGCAGTTTTTTGGGAGAGGGAGTGTATACTGTTTGTCACTCATCATGAAGATTCACTCCAGAAAAAGTAAAGACCTCTCAGTCCCCACTTCTTTAGACCTCCAGAGCCCAGCAAAAGGCCAAGTACTTGTCACGTACTCAGACACATGTATTGAATGAATGAATGAATGAATGAATGAACTAAAGAACAGAGGAAGGAACTAATGAATAAGGTGAACAGTAAGGAAGAAATGGATTAAGTCAATGAATCTGAAGGAAACAGGATCCTTGTCTTGATTCTCTTTATTCCTCTAGAAGAAAACCAACAGCTCAGGAAAGTAGAGCCCTCACTGCAGTGGGGCTGTGGTGAGCACAAGAGTGAGTTGTTTTCCTTTGCCTCCACCTTTTCACTCACCTGCCCCCTAATAAAGCCTCACCCCCTAGGGTCCACTCCTCCACACCTGGCCCCTCTCAGAGGAGGCCCCTTTCTGCATCACTGGACAGGCTAGTGCTCCTTTTCCTCGGGTGCCTGCCCTCCTGCCTGGGAGAGCTGGGGGAAGGGCGGGGGAGAAAGCCTAAGAGGATCTGTTGGGGCCTTTCTGGCCTCTTGGACCCCATGCCTTCTGAGAGCCAGTGGAGCCTGGCACACAATAGGTGCTTGGTAGGAATGACAGGGAGCCCAGCCCAGCTTTCGGTCCCAATGGGCCCTGAGAGGCCCCGAGCACCAGGCCATGGGAAGCGTCTCCTCTCTGCCCCCCACCCTGCAGCCTGCTGGCCACTCTGCACCCTAGCACTCAGTGGTCCCAGTCACGTGAACATTTTCCAGGCCCAGAGCCCATGTCCATAAACACCCTTGTGGGGGTCACTATCTCCTGTACTGGAAGCTCTGGCTTTCCCATCAAGGGCCCCAAGGGGAAAATGGCCAGTGGAGTAGGGGGCAGAGGCCAGAGCCTTGGTCATTCTGCTTGTGGCTGGCATCCTGTGGGGTGCCAGCTGACGAGGGGCACCTCCCTCTTCCCCACACAGAGCTGGCAGGACAACTGGTTCATCCTTCTTCAGCCACAGCCAACAGAAAGCATGTTCCCCAGAGCCACGGGCCCTTGGCCAGTCCAGTGGGGACATCCCTCGGGGTAGGGAGGAGGAGGAGGGGCAGGCCGAGCGTCCAGGCTGGCGCACTGCGGCGGGCCACCCTGCTCCGCTGACTGGCGGTTTTCACGTCTGGCTCCCTGTGGCCCAGACGGCCCCAACATGTCACAGGGGGGGTCGGGGGGCAGGGAGTAGGCTCCTGCCCAAACTTGAACTCACAGCTCGAGTTCTCAGAGGCTTTCTGAGTCAGGGCCATAGAGGAGGGACGGGGAGAGGAGAGAGGCCTCTGGAGCCTGAGCCGGGCGCCAGGGTGTGGCTCAAATGCAGGGGGGGAGCTGGGAGAGCTCTGGACGTGGTGGTGCTGAGCCAGAGAGGCCAAGAACGATGGGAATACCGAGAAGGGCAGATCAATCCATAGGACCCCTGGAGGAGATCAGGCAGAAATGGGAGAAAGCCTAGGGGAAGAGAGAGGGGAAGGTTCTGCACAGGGCAAAAGGCAGATTGCTGGATCGCCGCTGACGAGGGGCACCTCCATCCTTCTCCCACTTATCCCCTGACCCTCCCCATTCCCAGCAAGCTTCCCAAGGAGAGCTAGGGTGCTCCTGCCCCAGGGCCTTTGCTTCTGCCATGCCCCACCAGAAGTGCCCTGCCCAAACCCTCTCAAGACTCCATGCTTTAACACCAGCTCCTAAGTTGCCTCTCTGCAGTCTTTCCTGGTTCTCCCTAGCTAGAAGCAATGTCTCCTCTGAACTCTCAGAGCACACAGTTTACATATCCCATCCTTTCTGTGTGCTTTGCCTCCCACTTAGCCTTTCATTCATGCAAGCAGTCAATACTCATTTAAATACACGGTCTCAGGCACAAGGGGACACTGAACAACATTAGACTTGATTCCTGCTCTCAAGGAGATGCTGAACATAAACAACCCTTCTGCAGAGGCGCAAGTGCTAGAATTCAATTTAATAAGCATTTAAATGAATACCTATCAGGGCTAGGCAGTAAATATGCACCTTGAGACACCGTCCTGATCCTCAGGGTGAATGAAGAGATGAGGACAATGAGGAGAGCTACATACGGGTGGAGGTGGTCCCAGGTGGCCTTGAGAGCTCAGACTCAGGTCCTGGGGACAGAGGTAATAATTTAGCTGAGGGTCCAAGGATGAACAGGCCTCAAAAGGACAGAAAGTTGGGGAAGGGCTTTTCAGCCCCAGGTAATAGCATCTCAAAGGTATAGGCTTGGCAAGCTGGGGCACTGAGAGTTTGGGGTTCTCTTTAGCTAGAGCAATAGAGGGTGTGCGAGGCGTGCTTTTGGGGAAGTGGACTTGGGGCCAGGGCACCACAGCAACCACCCCTGGAGATGGGCCCATCATAGCTGTTCTCCTGAGTTCCATTCTCTGCCCTTCTCTGTTTCGGAGGCTGGCTCCCATCACCCTAGGTCCCCTGTCCTCTGGCTTCTGATTGAACGGAGCCGATGGGAGGTACATAGGTGATCTGAGAATAGGAGTCAGAGGCTCCACAGCAACCTCGCTAGATCACAGTTTGTCCCTCTATCTACAGCCACAGATCCAGTCAGATGACCCCTCTCCTGCAGCAAGGGCTGCCTCCCTGGCTCCTCCAGGCAGCCCTGGGCTGCTCCCTCCCACGTTGGTCCACTCAGCACTGCTCTCACCCCAGCAGATAGCCCTGTATCTAACTCTCTTCAGTTCCCCTGTTAGGACAGCCTCGGAGGCCTTTTGGGACCCTCGACCCATTGGGCCTTGATTCCAGAGGACCTGGAAGAACACCAGACGGATTTAGGATGGAGGAATAGCCCGAGGCAGTGATGGGGGTTCCACCAAAGCTGCACTTTGTGGGTTGGAGAAGAGGAGGAAAGTATGCTAGGCAGAGCAAAAGCTTATGACATAGCACAGAGGTAGGAAAATATGAGAAGCCCAGGCCCTGGTGACTAAGGGTGAAGGCACAAGGAGGAGGACGAGGGGGAGGCAGAGGGGAAAGGGCCTCACTCTGTGCTAGGAAAGCCGCTCTTTATCCCAAAGCTGGTGGGAACTGTCCGAACATTCTAAAGCATGATGCAAATGAATTTTAAGCAGCTCACAGGTGACCTGTTGGGGATAGAATGGGTGGGGACCAGACGAGAAGCCAGAGAACCTGCTAGGAGTCTGAGAGGGGAAGTGACTGTGGCGAGGAAGAAGAGAGCTTGGGAAGTTTGGAAGGCAGACTGACAGCACCTTGTGGATGATAGCTGCTTGGCAATAGGGCTCTGGAGTAGTGGCTGGGCTGACTTCATGAGTAAGCGGGCAAGTCAGGGAGGAGCAGGTCCGTTGAGGGGAGAGCAAGATGACCAAGGGAGGGGTCTAGGAGAGAGGAGAGGGCTGGGGACAGGGGCTGCAGGTTATTCTGGGAAGGGGGTGGCAGGAACCAGGACAGTGCATGAGCTCCTGGGCCCTCTCTGTCTGTAGTGGGCAGAGGAAACAGTCAAAGAAATCAGAAAGCACAGGGAGTCCCAGGAGTCGAGGGTGGGACGTGTAGCTGCTATAGGAAGGGGCTTGGTCAGGTCTGTAAGGCGGACATGCCACCATGCCCTGGTGCACGTGCCCCACTGTGCCTTGGGAGCAGGCTAGCCCGCTGAGAAATGTTTCGTTTCCGTGCGCTACAGAACCTCTGAGCTCCTTTGGGGGAAATGAAACAAACATTGCTCAAATGTTTATCTTATTTAACTCACATCAGCTGCCTCAGAGAGATAAGTAACTTGCCCACACAGCTGGTAACTCGGGAGACGGAGATTCAAACCCGGGCAGTCCCGCTGCACAGCTCTGCGGTTTGTCAAATGCCACATCTGCTGCCCCCTCCGTGACGCTGCGTCTTCTCTCTGGCAAGTGGCCTTGTGGTCATACGCAGCTCACCCACCCTCCTGTAGTATCGGGAGTTCTCTTTCCTTCTATATCTGGAGCTCACGTCCTTCCTTCCCAGGGCAGGGCTCTCATTGCTACAAAGTTGGGGGCTCTGAGCAGTCTTGTCTCAGTTGCTCTCCCCATGGGTATTAGTCTTGCCAGTAGGGGTGACCCCTGCAGAAACCCAGTCCGTGCTCCATGGGACAGCCTTTTCTGGGTTTGAAGTCTTCTCTCACAGCTCCCACTTCTCACCCTCACCTCTGAGCTGGGGCTTCAGGGTCCCTCTCCATCCCTTCTTCCCAGTCCTCGGGTTCTGAAAAACTGAAATATAAGCAAAAGCCTTATGCGAATTTAGAAGCAAGCTCTGATTCACATAAACTCAACATATGAAAACTGAGACCAAAGACGACTGATGCCAGCTTCCTAGCATCACCCCTTTCCAAAGTTGCCCATTGCAGCTCGAGGCCTGCTGGCATGGTGGGGCCTGGGGTCCCTCCCAGCCCGGAGATTCTATGGTTCTGGGAAGTCCTCTGCAAGGCCCTAATCTCCCCAAGGCCATGAGGTCTCCCCTTGAGGTAGTTTCCCCCTTCCTAGTCCCATAGACACTTTGCCCCTCACTCCCCACCCCCTGCATGGGAGACAGTGTGGCCAGTCCCGTTAGCCTAGATGCCCCCCCACACACACACACAGGGACAACCCCTGCATCTCACAGCTGCAGTCCTAATCCTAGACTTGTTTAAAACTGAATTATGAGCCTGTCGTGCAGTAGCTGAAAAGCCCAGGCGGAAAAGGATTTACTGGCCACATTAAATCATGTGCTTATTGTTAAGTGAGCTGGGCCAAGGAGGTGCTCATGAGCTCCACGTCCGACCCCCTCCTCCTCAGGTCCTGCCAAAGCGCCACCCTCTCACCCACAAAGGCCACCTCTGGAGTTCTCGCAGCTTCTTCCGGAGGCCCACACCTGTCCCCCTGGCCCCCCCATATCCCTTGTAGTGGTGGACAGAGCTCATTTTATCCCATGGTACAAATAAAGACCCAAAAGGGGGGCAGTTTGCCTTCAGTCGGTCATACTGCAAGGAGGCAGAATGGAATGAGTAGGCTTCTTAACCGGGTGACCCTGCGCCCCTGATTTTACAAGCACATATAAGCACTCCAGGCCCTTTTCTGGGAAGAGCTCCTTAGCCTTAGGTAGAAAGGGCACAGAGCCCAGCTCTCCATGTAAGATGGAGGGTTATTAAGGTGAGACTCTTGAGAAAGC
This sequence comes from Cynopterus sphinx, assembly GCA_030015415.1. Classification (NCBI taxonomy): domain Eukaryota; kingdom Metazoa; phylum Chordata; class Mammalia; order Chiroptera; family Pteropodidae; genus Cynopterus; species Cynopterus sphinx. Next base: position 47,843,334 of record CM057386.1, on the reverse strand, counting down.
GTAGAGGCCTGGTTGGGGGTTCGGGGTTGGGGGAAGAACCCCAGTACCCGGTACTCTCTCCCAACCCCACCCCACTCCTCATCCTTGTGAGACACTGTGGAATCACAGCCTGAGTGCCAGGAGATAGGTTCACAGCCCAATATGAAATGTGAACCCAGGAACCGATCACTCAGCCCCTGACCTCACCCCCAGTCACACCCCACCAGTGTCCCCCACCCCGCCCCCACCCCCACATCCACATGCACATTCTGGCTTCCCAGGGCCCACCCACTGCCCTTTGCACTATTTGTTCTCCCACTCTGCTCACATTCCTGGCCAGTCCCCTCCCAACCCTGTCTCCAGGCGAACCCTTCTCACTACCCCCAGGCCCCCCACCCCTAGGAAGCCTATTCCCTAGGAAGGTGACCTGGCAGGAATCTCACTGTGACCCAGGTTCAGGACAATCCACGGTGGCTTGTCCAGGGGCACCTTCCTAGGGAATAGGCTTTCAGGAACCTGATGAGCCCAGGGTGTTTGACCAGGGTGCCCAGGTAGTTGGCGTTGGTAGGACTAGCTGCCTCACACTGCCCCCCCCCACAAGAATTCTGAAACATCTTTGGCTCTGTTTAGCTGGTGTTTTTACAGCTTAAGGCCAGAGGAGAGGCAGGGCCAGTGAAGCATGGCCCCTCGGCCTTGGCAGCCTTTCTGCCCACCGAGAACGCACTGTGGTCTAGCCTAAACCCCCCAGCATGGTCCAAGTCCCCATAAGGGCCCCCAGTTCCATCTGAATGGCACTGCAGGCACTTAAAAGTGTTTGTCATTCTTAGTCTTATGAGATGCCCATTACATAACATGGGTAGGCTTGGTGGAGTAGGGGGGGTTATTCACTCATTTTACAGAAAAGACTGAAGCCCAGAAAGCAGACTAAGGTTGGAGGTGGTGTCACAGCAGGGGCAGGCACCCAGAAGTCTTTATCATCGTCTGGGATACTCACCCTCATCCAGGCTGGACAGAGAGAACCCTAGCAGGCAGACCTTGATCCCCTCAACCTTATCAGGGGCTGCTTTCTGTTCAACTAGAGATTCCTGTTGCAGCTGCTCACCCCCTCCTCACCTGACAGGTCTGAGCTGCCGAGCTGAGAGGGAAGCAAACATCCCCTGGAGGACTTTTAAGTTGCCCCCATAGGATATCCTAGATGGTGTTCTGTTTATTTGAGGAAGGTGGCAAAAGTTATACTCAGAGACTGATTCTGTCCTTACCAGCAGTTTATTTAGCACAGGTTTGCTGTGAGAATTATACCTTCACAAGCAAGAGCATATCTCTTAATAAGACATAAAGAAATAGCACATCCCTCCCAAAAAAATAATAGGTTAATCACACTACTGATCCAAGCAAGGGGAGGTGAAGGAATTAAGTCCAATTAATATGGAGTGTACCTTGTTATACCAGGAGGCACCTGGGAAAGGTAATGACCAACCAAAAAGCTGATTTCCAGGAAGCTCATGGTCAATAAATATTGGTTCAGGGAACGAATGGAGGAAGGAGGCAATAACCGCTGTGCGTGCTGGTTACTGTGTCCTGTGTTGCAAATCAAGGTGGTAGCATACGGGTGGGACTTCTTTTATGTCCCCTGGGCCAGCAAATAAATTTTCTGAAATGAAGACATTAAATTTGACTCTGATACAAGGTTCACTGTGGGGAGGAAAGGGCCATAGAAATACAGAACTTTAGGAATTTTGATCCATTTCAGGAAGCAATTCAGAAAGCTCTAGGCACAAGGGATGTCTGATGAAGGGGGAAGGGTAGCACTGACGTTGGGGCCAGTAACTATCCCACCCCCACCATTTTCTCCTGCTCCCCTCTTCCCCTCCTTCTCCCTGTTCCTGAGCCCTGCCCCCGACACCCTCCAGTGCAGCCAGAACATGGCCTTTCCTTGGGGACAGTGTGGGGAGCCGTGGGAAAAACAATCAAACCTTAGTCAGCCAGATAATTGGTTGTTCCTCTGTGAGCATGGCCTCCCTTGTCTTCTCCCCCTTGCTGCCACCCATCATCCCCACCCCTCAGGACGTGGGTCTCTGAATCAGACGACATCGCCTCATTAATGTTAATGGGAAGTCCGGACAGGAGCCAGGAAGGTCATAAACTGCCCTGCGTGAGAAAGGGGGAAAGAATGTGTGTGTGTGTGTGTGTGTGTGTGTGTGTGTGTGTGGTGTGCAAGTGTGCCCATGAATCCATGTAAGACCATGTATATGTGAGTGCACATGTGTGCTCTTGAAAATACCTCTGCAGCAATTGCAGCTTAGTAATAAATGTGTGGACATTTGTGCCAAACAAAGTGCGCCCTGCGCAACAGCCAGGTGCCTCCATAGGTCGCACACGCCTGTGAGTTCCCGTGGCGCGTGTGTACACGCGTGCTATGCGTATGCTGCGTCCATATTTGCACATCGCTATGGGATATGAGGTGTTTAACGTAATGCCTGGCACATACCAAGCACCCAATAAATGTTGATTACTGTCACATCAGTAGCCCGTGTACATGTGTAAACTTGTGCACGCCAAGGGGCCAGCTCTGTGTAAATCTGAATGTCTGGGGGTGTATCCATGCTGTGAATAACATGTCTGTGAGTCTACGGTTATGTACACATATATGTCACGTCTGTGTCCATGTGCTTTTGTGTCCTCCTACCCAATGTGCAGGTTTACTGGCACGCTCACAGTGGAGGCCAGCTCCTGTCCCACGGGCTGCTCTGTGCGGGTGAGGTCAGCTCCAGCATCCCCACCCCGTGCTGTGGAGAACAAGGGTGCACAATATGCCCACCACCACTGCCCACAGCACACAAGGGATGTGCTGGAAACCCGGAGCCTCCCTTCCTCTGCCTTCTCCCTAGCAATCTGGCCAGTCTCCAAGTTCTGTCCTTTCCCACCTTCGGCCTCCTAATTTGTCCTTTCCCCTCTCTGTCCCCTCTCAGGACAGCAATAGCCTCTTGTCCCCCCTAATCCACTCTTCACACAGCAGGGAAAGTGATCTTTTAGAAATGCAAATCTCATCACCTCACTAGCTTGCTTAAAACCCCTTAATAACTTTGCATTGCTCTCTGGATAAGGTCTCAAATCCCCTCCTCAGCCTCTGAGCCCTGACCTGACCAGCAAAGCCACGTCTCCTGCTCTCTCCCTCTGCCCCCAGCTCCCTCGCTCTGAGGGTACCACATCTTAGGTTCCCCTCTGCCTGGAAGGCTCTTCTCCTTGTCCTTCGAGGCTTCTCCTACCTGCTCAGGTCTCACCTCTGGAAGCCTCTGCTTACAGATCTCCCCAGTTTTATGCTTTCCTGCCACCCTGTAATTCTCTCCACTGCCCTCAACACAGGTGATTCAGTAATTGTGCTGTCGTGTCATCCTTGTCTCCCTGAGTGCTGTGAGCTCGCGAGGTGTCCTAGTCACCCTGTGTCCAGGTGCTGCACACAGGTCGCCCAGGTCTGGCGTGGCCTGGGTACCTACTGTGCCCACGCTCTCAAGAAGCCAGCAGTCTCTTGGGAACAAAAGACACAGACCCAGAGAAGATTGCTAGTAAATGCACTGAGAGACACGAAGAGGGGCAAGAGCGGGGTTTCTGGGAAATGCTTCAGAACTGGGCTTTAAGAAATGATGAGCAAGCCAGGAAAGAGAATTCCAGAAAGTGGGAACAGCAGGAGCAAATAGTGAGAATGTGCAACTTGCTGTTGCTACAGCATAAGTTATAACATGGGGAATAGTAAGAAGAGAAACTGGGAAGGCCAGTAGGGGCCAGATGATGGGGGTTTGAACGCATTCTCATTTTATTTAATTGATCAGACACCCACCAGTCTGAGATTCCAAAGTCCCATCTATTTGGGGGACAGTCCCATCCATCAGGAACCATGTGGCTGAGAAGTGGCTTCTCTGATGCCTTTTGGAACAAGCTCAAAGACCCCTGGGCTGGCCATTGGGTCCATGACCCCAAGTTCCCACTTTATCAGCAGGAAGGAGAGGCCCATAGAGGAGCAGTGATTTCCCCTCAAGCCCATAGCTCAGCCAAGTGTCTGAGTTGAGCCAAATTGGGCCACCCAGCCTGCTCAGAGACGGTGCCCCACAGGTCAAGGTTCAGAGGTCAGAGAGCTCCTTCCCCAGGAAGGCTCCGGTTGCTTATAAGTGGAGGGGACAAGCCCCTCACACAGGCCCCAGGCAGGAACTCAGCAAAGCAGCAGATTAACTCTGTGAGGAGGCCCAGGCAGGGACTAAGAGGGTGGGGGGCCTCTGTGAGAAGGCCAGGAGCTTTAATTCCCGCCTTTCAGTTGCTGTTGCTAATTCAGGTCGCAAGGGGCTTGCTGAGTTTGTCCTGGACCCAGCCACTTAATCTTATAATACCTCCCAGCAAAGCCCCTTTGTTCTCCTTCTTGCATAAGGTGGTAGGAACTGCCATCCAGCCTCCACTCCCAGCACCTCCCTCATCTCTCATCCCGGAGCCTCTGCTGGTGGCTGTGGATGCACCTCCAGTCCCTCCTGGGGTCCCCAAGAACTTTCCAGTAGGGGGTGCTTAAGGCAGCTAGCTGCTAATAAAGACACATGAGTGGATCTGTGTTCCCCACCTTTGGGAGGCCCAGCATTGCACCCCACTGACCCTTCATGCAGGAGAGAGCCCCAAACTGTGGCTTTTACTCATCTTTGAAACGGGAAGACCTTGGCTGGCACAAAGACCCATCCAGCTGTGAGGCACATGTCCCCTGACCTCCCAGAGGTGATTTAGTTAAGGTCTCCCTCTCCTCCTTCCCCACGCCCAGTGTATGGGCCAGCTCTGTGGGCATGTGAGCTGTGCCCTCGTACAAGAGCTCATATTTAGAAGGGCCACATATTTTGCTCTGCTGTCTGTCACCTTCTTGAAATCCTTAATACTTTTTGAGCAAGTTGGGTAGCATTTTCACTTTGCAGTGGATCCCATGAATTATGCAGTGGTACCTACCGCCTAGAGTTTTGGAGCAAGCCCAGGAGGCAGCTAGCCTGGAAGCCTGGGGAAACCTGGGTTCTGGTCCCAGCTCAGGTATGGCTGGGTATATGAGCCTGGGCAAGTCCTTGTCCTCCTTCTGGAACTTAGTTTCCCCCAAGAAAATTAGTTTAACTAACATTGACTAGAAATACGAAACTAGTTTAACTAGTTTGAATACTAAACACATTATCTAGAACTACCCAAAAAGCCAGGCTCGTCAGGGATCAAATAAAGTGAAGATCATGGCAAGGCAAGTGACAGTGAGGGGACAGAAATAAGAAGGCGACCTATCAGTATTCGCGAATTTGGACTCTTTCCAGAGCCTGGTGCAAGGAGTTGTGGGGGGAGGAGCGCAAAGTGCCTGTCATGGAAGGCCAGGCAGGAAGAGGGGCTGGTCAAGCTGGCCATGGGCATAGCGGGAGGGTGGGCATGGTTCAGGTGCCCAGCACCTCTGCTAAAGGCACCCCTCTGTGGACGGAGTCCCTTCTGAGTGGGCGGCGCTCTGACACCATCATTGCCTAGGTGTCCCGGCAGACTCCCGCTGTGGGACCATCCAGGGGTCAGCTGCTCATGTGGTACCAGCCAGGGCAGCTCCTCTTCATCCTCCCAGGTTCTGGAAGGATCCAGTCTTTTCTAGACAGTGATCGCTTCCACAGTTTCCTCAGGCCCAAAGGACTATGAGGCCCTGTCCAGCCTTCCTCCCTGGCCCCTTCTTACTGAGCGGTGTATTAGCCCACATGCCAGGAAAGAGGCTCAGGAGGAAACAGTCCCCAGTCTTTGGGTGCTGAAGGCTGCCCTCATCCAGGACCCTGCTAACACAAGGCTTCTGTAGGTTTTGTGGGGTTAACTGGCTTCCCCACAGGCTCTAGAGACAGGGGCTGGGTATCTGCTTAGCCAGGAAGATTTTCTTTCTCCTCCACTTCTCTTTCAGTGGTTAGGCCAGGGCTCTAATGGTTAGTGCGGACAGAGTCCTGCTGGGTCTCACTCAGAGCTTACTCTCCGGATATTACACGTGGGCCTGCTGTATTCCTTCTCAGGAAAATGGACCAGGCCAGCCCATGAGCTCCAGTCAGGACTGAGACTCTGCCCATCTGGTTCACTAGTAAATCCCAGGTCCCAGCACAGTTGTCTGGCATGTAGTAGGTGCCTCCTAATATTTGTTAACCAAATGAATGAAGAATGAATGAATTCATTCTTCAATTCACGAGTGAAAGGATGTATTGAATAATGAATGAAGCAGCTGCACCTGGAAGCTATCGAGTCCGATCCAAGAAGGTCTTCCTTAGTGTTGCACAGGCTGTGTTTAACCAGACAGAATCCTTCTCTTGCCTGTAGTTTGCTCTTTGGAGCTGAAGTTGATACTGAATGAATGGAGGGGGTGGGTGTGCCCCTTGTCCAGAGCCTGGCGAAAGGCTGCACAATCCCTCCAGAGCCTCTAGGTCACAACAACTCAGATTCCCAGAGCACCAGGAGAGAAGGCACCCTGGATCGTCATCAACAAACTCCTCAGGCTCAGCTGAGGCGACCAAGGCTCAGAGAGGAGAAGGAACTTGCCCTAGGTCACACTGTGAATCGGTGGGGAAATTAGGGCTAGAACCTAGAACACCTGACTCTCTGCCCAGAGCTCTTTCCACCCCAACAGGGACATGGCTGTGTCTAACCCAGACACATAAGCTAGGTTCACCCCTGGTCTGGCAGTTCTGGCCTATGACCTGGGCCCTGGCTGTCCGGAGCAGTGCCAACCTGGCCACCTGCTGGCCAGAATGCTTGGAATTGCCAGGGAGGCAGTAGGTTTGCAGTTTGTTTAGACTCAGGAAGTCTTGCATAACTGGGAAGCCTGCAGGAAGCTGGGCAGACCTCTCCTCACCGCACCTGTTCTGGGACCAGAGAGTCGGTGGGCCACATGGCACGCGGGGCCGAGGCAGCAGATAAGTAAGAGAAATTTGACTGTTTATGTTTGGGATAGCTCCCCAGGCCCTGTTATCAGACCTCACATAAGGAGGGACGTCAGGCTGCTGCTCAGGAGGCAGTGGGGTTGGCAGCCAGAGCCCTGGGCTGGGAGACCAGGCTCCGCTTCCCCCAGATGCAGTCTTGGAATGAGCTCCAGCCACCCCCTGCCCTGGGCTGCCTGCCTGACAGTTTCCAACACGTGCTTTCTCACTCTCTTACCACCGCTTAGCCGTCGGTATTAGGTCTCAGATCACTTCCATTCTACAGACGAGGTAACTGAGGCTCAGGCGGGTTCAGTCACTTGCCAGGACTCAAACAGTGAGGGATCCAAATTCAGGTCTCTTTGGCTCGGAAGTCTTCTTCCTCCTCCAAAACTTGTGGCTGAGGGACCCATGACATTGTCCAGTTTATATGGCAGCCAGCCTCCCCAGAGCTCTCTGTTAATAAAGATGCTCGGGACACACAGCCACAGAAAAGATACATCAGGTGCCGGTGTTAATAGACAGTGTCCAGTTGGCAGGCCTGATCAGGTCATGCTATTCTAGCTGAAACCTTTCATGGCCCCCCATGACCCACAGGGTAAGGGCTCGGCTCCCCACACTCAACTGTGATCTCACCCCTGCAACCCTCTCTAGCGTCAGCCCCACATTCTCCCTGCTTTGAACCTCATGATCTGGCCCCTAGAAGGTGACTTCCAAACAGTTCTGGTCATGCTGTTGCTAGCCTCCAGGCTTGTGTTCAGGCTGTTCTCTCTGCCTGGACACCTCCAGCCCATTCCTCTCTTCTCATAATCTGAGACTCAGATGAAGTGTTGCCTCCCACATGAAGACTTCCTTGCCTTCCACATGGCCCCCATGTCCAAATCAGGTGCTCCCCCTATGGCCCTTTAGTCCCTTGGCATACTTACACCACACTAGAGAGGAAAGTTCTGCTTCCGTGTCTGTCCACCTGCCTGTATGTGAATTACCTCTACCGCTGGATCCCAGTGCCTAACGGATGTTCCATAAATACTTGTTGAATGAAATAGAGCAATGACCTGGGGAGTTGAGCCTCAGAAGGTGTGTATTTCCAGGGGGCTGGGAAAGTCCCCGGTTGATGGAAGGAGCCAGGGGAATCCTGTACCTCTCTGGAAACGCTGGCCTGAAACCAACAAGGTGAAATTTAACTGAGAAAGATGAAAAAACTTCCTGGCAGTATCCAAGAAGGCTGCGATCAAGTGGCCTGCAGCCCAGCTCAGGGGAATGGAAGGTCACCTCCTGCCCTCCCTACAAGAGGGTCAGGAACCAGCCAGGGAGGGTGTGGCCTCCAGGAGCTCCTGGGACTCCATCCAACCCTCTCTCCTCCCTTCTGAGCAGCACAATAGCTCAAGCTCCTGGACCCACAGGCAGGCCGGAAGGCCATTCACTCTCAGAGAGAAGAAACCTTAACTAGGGAAAGTTTATGTAATCTTCCAGAAGCATGCCACATGGCCGTAAGCCACAAAGAAGAGAGTCATCCTGTACAGTCTCTTCGCCTTCAGAGAGGTCCTCAAGATAACTGAGCACTTCAGCACAACGATTTTTTTTTGTAATTAAATGTATTGGGGTAACATTGGTTAACAACATTATATAATTTCCAGGTGTGCAGCCTTATAACACAACATCTGTATACTCTATTGCGTACTCACTACCTGAAGTTTAGTTTCCTATCACCATGTTTTTGACCCCTCTTCAGGCTCCTCCCACCCCTTTTCCTTCTCGTAGCCACCATTCTGCTGTCTATATCTATGAATTTGTTTGTTTTGTTCGTTCATTTGTGGCTTGTCGTTTTATATCCCACATGAGTGAAGTCATACCATTCTTGTCATTTTCCATCTGACTTATTTCATTAGTATAATACTCTGAAAACCCATCCATGTTCTCACAAATGGCAGTATTTCATATATTGTTTTGTGGCTGAATACGTGATAGCATTCTTGACCAAGGGACAAGTAGGGGAGAGAGAAATGTACTATCTGCAAAAGAATAACCAATATCGCAATTTAATACTTGGAAAATGAAAACACACACCCTGGTGTTTCCGTATACCAACTGCAGACAAAGTTCTTGGCTGGTGGAGCTACGCAGAGGAGAGTGGGACAAAGCACAGGGCCACAGTTCAAACAACGTTGATCCACACTACTTGAGCAGCGTTTTTCAGAGCAATTGTGTACAGACAACTGGTAAGTGATTGATAATAACGATTGTCATGCCTTGTTCCCTTCCTCAGCACTGCACCAAGACAGTATTTTTATACACATTCTTTTACTTTGCCTCACTTAATGAGTTAATTATGCTTTGTTTTACATTTCTCTGCTCAGAGTTAATCTTTTGTGTGTTTGCCTGAATTCTATCTTGCCAAACACACAAAAATGCCTTAGGATGACTAAAATAGCTAAGTTTTACACCGTTCTTACAAGACAAGTACAATTTTAGCTTACTCGTGGTCAGAAAAGAGGGAGAAAGTCACTGTTCCTTCTTTGAAGGCCTCCTTGGGTCTCCTCTGAATACAGTCACACACACACTCTTGTCCTAAAGATGCTTGGGGCCCATCCTGCTCACTGAATTCACAGGACAGCATTCAGTGTGTTTTCCATAATCCTTTTCTAACCCAATGAGCCTTTTGAGGACAGGCCCCAAAAGTATGGTCTTAATACCAATACCACCACAGCAGAATCGCTCAGGGACTTGGTTGAAAATGCCCTTTTCTGCTCCAGAGTCCCTGGGGTGGGGCCCAGGAATCAGCCTTTTTCACAAGCTTCCTGACTGAGTCTCCTGTGCACTCAAGTTTGAGAACCTCTGGCCTAAAGCATGGCAGGAATTCAGAAAATGTTTGCAGAATGAGCTATTGGTGAATAGTTCCAAGAGATGCAGTGAGATCAGAAGTGCCAACCACGGTGTTGCTGGCCATGGCATCGGGCCATAATGCCTATAAGCCATTCACTGGACCTTGCCTGGGCAGCATACTCTGTCACGATAGGGTTTAGGATGGTGTTCCTGGTGACTTCTCAAGCTGAAGCTTTCTCTGTGAGTGATGAGACTCCCCACCTTTCCCTAGTAACCCCTGCAGGTGAGTACCCAGAGGGATCAGCAAACTCTCTCCCCTCCAAACTGCAAACTAATTCTCTGCTTTCTGTGGCTACTTGGACCAGGGGGACCTTTTGTGGCCAAGTCATAGGTTTAGTTCCAGTGCAGAATACACACTTACCCCTCAGTGCCCATTAAAGCTTAATTCTGGGTACAGAGTACTCTGGTCCTGGGTAAAGCCTGAGTCTTGAATCCTGTGTACTGACTGACTCCTCACCTTAAATATAGATTGACCTCTAATTCTGAGTACAGCCAGAGTCCTAGTTTTTGGTGCAGATGGATTCCTAATCTTGAATATAGACTGACTCCCTACTTCTGAGTGGATACTTACCCCTGGTCTTTCGTTTGGACTGACTCATAATCCTAGGTATAAACCAATCCTTAATCCTGGGTGTAGCCTGATCCTTAATCCTACCTAGCCAAGTTCTAATGCCCCTAACCCAGAAAACAAGCTGACTCACAACCCTGGTCAGAGTCTGATTCTAAATTCTAATGTCAGTCCCCCTAATCCTAGCCCAATTCTGCATAGATTACCCAAAACCTTGATTACAAACTGACCCTCTGGGGCTGGTGTAGGAGTATGTGGGAGATTTGGAAAGAGATGTCCTGCCAATGGAGGCCAGAGAGCCATGTCCAAAAATGAGGAACAGGGTCTGACTAGCCAGAGTTTTGACAACTTGTGTCTTCCCTACAGAGCCGGGCATTGTTGGGAACTAAGGGCACTGGAAACTTGGGACCTTGGCTAGGTGCCAGTTTCCCTCCTTCCACTATTCCTGCCTGGCTGCCCCTGCCCCAGGGTCCCCGTCCAGACTCCACCCATCTGCTGGCCTACTTGGACAAAGTTAACATGAAAGGGAAGATGACAGGCCTGATGTAGGGTCCAGGAATGTGCAGGTAGCATTAGTAGACAGAGGCCTGGCATGTGGTGTCCCTCTCCCAACCCCTTCCTGGGGTGGAACCCAGGCCACAAGCAGAGGGGATGAGCCCAGGGCATGGTGCGGGCAGGGCCAAAAACTGTCCAGATGGGTGACCAGGGCCTGGCTTCTCCCTACCTCACATAGGTTGGGGTCTCAGGTGTCCAGTGAACAGGGGCTGTGGGAATAGCTCTTAGTAGGCTGGTGTCTGAGCCATAAGACTCAGCAGGCCCCTAAAGGTTCCCCACTTTTCAGGCAGGTTTGAAGGCTGTTAAATCTTGGATCTAAAGGAATGGAGATGGAGACTGTATCTTATAGTTCCAGTTTCAGCAGTCAACTCATCTGGCCCGAGAAGCATTTGGACGAGGTGGTGTCATAGCCTTGGTCCTTAAGGAATTTTCAAGCAGAAGGGAACCTTAGGGAGCTCCCACTTTGAAGGAAGACACAGAAGCTCTGCGCAAGCCAAAAAGCCCCTACCCTTCTGGGGTTAAAGATAAGCGTCCACTGAGCTACTGGCCCAGTCAGAGAGCAGACTGGGAGGAGCGAGCAAGACAGATAGGTCTGTCCAGGCAGCCTCCGTGGAGATGGTCCCATGTCAGGAGGAAGGCTGGCCACCTCTCACATACATGCTCACTCACTGGCCCTCACTGAGATCACCCTAGCCCCAGGAATGTTGAGGGTCCAAACCATTTCCCTTGATGTTGCCCAGGGCCCAGCCAGCTGGAAGCTTGTGCTCACTTCCCCTTGGGGAGTTGAGGGGTGGGGGGCAGGAACAAGCCTCCCGGACACTTCCCCCACATTTCTGGGGACCATGCCTTCTTTCCTCCCTGCCTCAGCCTGGCCATAACTATTTCAGGCTTACAAAATCTGCTCTGTTATGCTCCTGCTCACAGTCCCTGGTGCCAGTGGCCTGGGTTCCAGCCAGGAAACCCACAGCACCCACAGAGCCCAGAGGGTTAGGGTCAACTGAGACAGAGGAAACTGGGTGACCTCTGGGCACCTACTTCTTGGGGAGCAGAAAGGGTGGAGACTGGCTCACTCCATAGGGCAGAACTCCAGAGCCCCACTCTTCAGGGACTGTGCTCAGAGAAAAGAAGTGGTTAAGAGGACAGGCCAGCATGTGTTTGGGGATCCAGCAGCAGGCCAAGGACATTCCGACAGATTATCCTATATAAGGCTCACTTTCTTCAAACCCCCAAAGTCATATCATTATCCCCATTTTACAGATGAGAAAACCGAGCCTCCAACCCAAGCTCTTCTTTGGGTTTGTATAGTATTTTCCCATCTGACCATACGCCTTGTAGGTCTGCAGCCTGGTCTTCAGTCTTTCCACTCTGCCCCCATTGTCCAGCCCCCCTAAATATCAATAAAGGTCAGTGTCCTTCTTCCTCCACCTGACCAAGCCTGCCCTAGGGACTCCGTGCCCAGACACCCCCATAGCACCCATTCATTCTCTTCTCCCAAAATGCCACTCCGTGCTTCCACCCATTCCATAAGGGTTTCTACTTCCCTTTCTCCTCCCTCTGTCATAACCTCCCTGTGTTTACACCTCTAGTCTCCTCTATGCCTTGGAAGTTCCCCTGCCTCTGCTCTGGGATGTGATCCAGAGCTCAGGGAGAACTCTTACCATCCAGCTCCAGCCCCTTCCTCCCCAAGTGCCCTCCCAGAGTCCTGTTTGTGGCACCTAAAAAAAGGACCCGTCTCATCTTCAGGCAGCTGGGGCATGGAAGAAAGGGCTTAAAGCCACCTACTCCATGAGTCAGGGGCCAGGTCTGACACCTCTCTGTGTTTTCAGAGTCTGGAATGGAGAGGTCACACCAGAGAACAAACAAATGAATAAAATGAATCCCACAATTTCTTACTGAGCAACTATGTATTCTAGATGCTGACAATATGGCAATAAATAAAATGAGAAGAAAAATCGTTGCCCCCATGGAGTTTCATTCCAGTGGTGTGGGGAGGGGACAGAAGATAAACAGCATAAATATATACTATCAGGTACTGCTAGGAAGCAAAATAAAGCTGGAGGAGCTGTGGTGTGCATGAAGAACATTCATCAAAAGAATGCTTTTGTACACACTAAGTCAAAGAATGAATATGGAATATGCTGGAAGGGGTTCTGACCCTAACCCGTCCCTAATTGTGTAATTCTGAGCAAGTCTCTCTCCTCTATACACTTCAGTTTCCTTATCTGTAAAGTGTATGGTGAACTGGGAGGCCAACATAGAGATCTGGCTTCAGCTTTGACCTTCAAGGACTCCAGCACAAAATGCCTCTATAAATGTAATGGGGAAATTATAAGCAGCTTGGAAGCAGATATGAATGAGACCTTCTCTGCCCTAGCAATTCCCCAGGCTCCAGTGTTTCCGTTGATGTCACAAAATCTGCACTTTAGGAAGTGGATTTGCATTCTGGGTCCCCAAGCTCCTAGGGTGGCATGTCATGCAAATGTCAACAATTAGCACGAATAACTTAACTGTATTCAGTCTTCTTCCTAGAGCAAGGAGATGGGGCAGGGTCACCTTGGACTACAAGGAGGGCACTTCCCTAGAGGCCTGGGATCCCTGGAGGCCTGGGGACTAGCCCTGCCTCCTCTCCCCTCTTCTGGTACCGTCAAGTGCATTCTCAAGCTCTAGTCAGACACCCCTGTTGGAATGCCCTATGAATACCCACAAGGACCTCCTCAGGACCAACTTCTGACAGTGGGACCTACTTTCCCATCTGGGGTGGGGGTACAACCTCATCTAAGCCCCTAAGAGAAGCTGCCCAACTCTGAGATCAACTCTGAACTTCCCTGCCAGTTCCTAGGGCAGCAGCCTTTGGGATTTGCAGAAGCCTGGGGGGTCCCAGAGAACCTCCCACTCCAAGGACCCACCCCTAGCCCAAGCCAATCCTAGAGGCTCCAAGCTCTAATGCCTCCCAAGATCAGTAAACACTGTGGTTTCCTCTTTGTGGCTGCCTGGCCAGGATTTGTGAATTTCTCTCTCTCTCTCCCTCTCCCTCTTTCTGACACACACACACTCACACACACACACATTCTCTCTCTCTCTCTCTCTCTCTCTCTCTCTCTCTCTCTCTCTCTCTCTCTCTCTCATCCAGAGTCTTGTGCATTTGCTCTCATGCACGCAGTGGCACACACGAGCACACTGAAGCACACAGAAAACTCCCCGCCAGGACTAAGGATTTGGGGAGAAGAAAACTAACATAGAAAACTAACATTCATAAAGAGCTTTACCTATGCCCGCCTCGTTTAATCTCCCCACCTCCACCAGAAGCAATATTTGAGCATCTTATTTTACAGAAGAGGAAACAGAGGTTCCGAGTCACTCCCAAGTGAGTGGCAGACCCAGGAGACAGCCTGACTCTGTGTGACTCCTGCCATGTGAGCTGCTGCTCCACACTCCCACATGTGTGCACAAATGAAGGTGCTGCCTCAGATGGAGCTCAGAGTCAGGAGTCCAGGGACTGACGAGCTGAGCCTGGTGCTGCTACTGCCTCTCCAGGGGATCCTGGACACAACTTTTCCCCTCTCAGGGCCTCAGTGTCCTTATCTGGGAAATGGGAATCATAACATCTCTCTTTTCTCTTCGTAAGATTGCACCAGGCAGCCCTTAAAGGACCCTTGTGATTCCCATGTCCATGTTTCTCACACACCAAGCTGGAAACTCAGGCCACCCAAGATGCTACACTTACTCCATGAACTTGGCCAACACCCCCCAGGATGGCCTCTTGCTTTGCTTCCTCACTGGGTTGGGGTCAGAGGAGGCCATGCCAGGCAGGGCCCTTTCTCTTGTTGGCCCATGAGCACAACTCGCAATAGTGCTGACTTACAGCTTCACCTGCTGCTGACATCAGCATCCATCTGTTTGTGGTGGGAAAAGAGGCCTCCTAGGGAAACAGGTTTGCTAAACCTTAGCCAGGAAGGACCTCCCAGCGGGCCGCTGGAGCAGGTTTGGTAAATACCCTGGGCAGGTGCCTCTGGAAACAGGAATACATGATCCACATGATCCAAAACAATGTTTCTTCCAGGCAACACTCCCCCACTCTCTAGTTAACCCAAGCCATGATAAAATTTCCATTTCTTGCTTGGCATCTTCCAGAGCTTCTTAGCCCATCATCCTGGTAATCATCCTTTCTCTAATGTTCCATCTCCTGCACCATCTCCCACCACTGCTGTCACCATCCTCTATCTGTCATCTCTAACCATCAAAACCCCATCATCTCCCACCTTCTTCCTCCATCTTTATCCTCACCCTCCCACCAGCAACCCCAAATCTATAATCTAATCTATAATTGATCGCACTCCCTGTCTAAATTATTTACTGAGTGATCATCTTTGGCTAGAGTAACATCCAGACCACAGATCTGGGACCCAGCAACAGTTCCAGGAGGCAACAGCATTCTGTCTGCTACTTGACTGGTGTCCCTTCCAATGGGGTCTATTCATATGACCATCTGCAAATACTCAGAGGACGTGGACCCCTCCCTTATTTAATATCCACCTGGCCCAGGTGGGCTGAGGGGTACCCAGATGGACACAGGGCCATCTCTAATCCTTCTGAGCTAGCACCAAACAATGTACTTGTGTAAACATACACATCCCAGGTGCTGAAGAACAATTAAAAGTGATCACAGTGGATCAGCCTCCCTGATCAATCTCACATGTCTTAAGCTCAGATAAGCCTGGAGAGGAACCTGTTTCCAAATCTATCATTTCTGACAGCAGGTATGCTGAATTCCCCTTGCAGCGCCAGCTTGGTCGATGGACTTCACACCCCGGTCACCTTAGCCTTCATCTAGCTGAATGTGTTTTTAATTTGGGTCGAAGTTATTCAGGGGAAATATAATTAATATTCATCAGTGATGTATTACAAAAAACAAAAACAAAAAAACACCAACTGATCCAAAAACAAAAAACCCACCTCACTTTTGGGGTTCAAAGTATCTTAGTTAGAGTCAAAAAAAGTTTTGTGTTGGTATCTTGAATCTGCCATTTAACTACTGTGCCTCGGTTTCCTCACCTGTAAAATGGGAATGAGAATATCTACCTCATAGGATTTGTTTGAGGGCTGAGTATGTTAAAGAATCCTTAAGGACCTCTTTTTCAGGCCCAGCTTGACCACAAAACTGAGCAGAATCTAAACAATCATTCTAGAACACTGCCAGAAAATACTGCATTTACTATCTTGTCTGACTCATGTAATTTCAAGAGTTCTTTTTCCATGGGTCACTTCCAAAATCAAAATTAAGTTTATCACTGACATGGCAGTAAAAACAGAAAAATGAGTTCTGATGATTTTCTTTATGAAAGCACTTATTTTTATACTCACTCTCTCTAGCTTTGACCTGTTTTTATTTTTATGACATGTTAGAGACAAGACATTGTGACTGCTCTTCCTTGTGTAAGTCTTGCCATGCCCTTTGGCCAAAGGCTACGCAAGTGCAAACTTCTCACTGTCACTGTCGTGGTCAGTAGGATCCCAGTGTTTCTTGGGACTTGTGCAGAGAAAGAAGCAGGTGTCTGCCCCCTCACACTCTCCCACCTCCCACCAGGCAGGAGGAGGGTTTGAGATGAGCCCTTGGAGGACAGACCAAAGCTTTAGAGCAGTGGTTCTCAAAGACCAGTCCCTGGCCCAGCATCACCTGGGAACTCGTTAGCCACGCAAAATTCTCAGGCCTCGCCCTGTGTGTGCTGTTTCAAAAATTCTGATTTCTGTACTTGAGCATACATCACTCGCGTTTGAGAATCACTTCATTTGAGAACAGAAAATCACAACCACAACGTGCATAGACAGTGGAGCCATTAAAGCACATCCGGGTCCAAGAAAGTCATTTTAGCATGGAAAAGAAAGGAGGGGTGGCATCGCTGGCACAGCCCTGAGAGGCCCCACCCTCAGCATTCCTGGAAGCATGCACGAAGGATAGCCTGGGGTCTGGAAAGACATCAGGAATCTTGGGAATTATGGGCTAAGAGGAAAGTGGGAAGGGAGCAGTGTGTCTGGCTACTGCTCAGGCTTCTCGCTAGCTGGGGGTCCCTGCAGCTTCCCACAGTTGCCTTGGCCACTGTTGACAGGAGCCTCCGTTGTCCAGTCTCACACTGAACGCATTAGTGATGTTGGCGTCCCCAGCTGTGGTTTGGCGACGAAGGCTGGTGATCCACCCCCAAACCCAGCCCAGGGACATTTCCCGAATAGGGACCTCACCAGAGGGCTGAATTTGGGGTGCTCAGGCCTTGACTGTATAAAGCCCCTCCTAATCCACTACCCTGGCCACTGTCCTCTCTCCTCCCTCCCTTTGTGCCTGCTGCTATACCAGGCCTTGGAGCTACAGTGAAGAAACACAAAAGCCACAATTTCTGCCCTCAAATTGCCTGGCAAGCTGTGGGGAGATGGATAACAAAGGTCACTGTTTCCCAAGTCCTAAACCAAACCATGTGCCAGATTGTGCTAAGTTCTTTGTGAACGTTATGGGGCTTACTGAGACTGTCACCCATGAAACAGATAGCAACCCAGCGCGGTAAGCAGTGCGCGCCAGGGGAGGGTGGTTGGCCAGATACGCAGAGCTCAGAGAAGGAGATGGCTGAGAACAGGGTGGTCAGATAGTCTCCCGAAGGAGAGGAGGCTCAGCACTGATTTGGAGACAACAAGACATTGTCTTCTCTGTCTCTAACCCTCTTTGTCTCTGTCTCTACCTCTCTCTACTTTTTCTCCTTCCCATAAATAGACCACTCCATAAATGAGCAAGCTCCCCTTATGACAGACTGATCCTGTCATTAAAACCTGATGAGGAAAATAAACAGAAAAAACAAATTGTGGTATATGTATATCTCAGAATACTACTCAGCAATAAAAAGGAGCTACAGGTACATGTTGCAACATGGACAAATCTCAAAAGGATTGTGCTCAATGAAAGAAGACAGACAGAAAAGACTACATACTATGTGATTCATTTATATGAAATTTCTGGAAAAGGTAAAACACACAGAAAAAAAGCAGACAGATCAGCAGTTGCTTGAGATTGGGAGCCAGAGTGTGGACAAATGGCACAGGGGAGCTTTGTCAGCGACAGAAGTGTTCTAAAACTGGGTTGTGCTGATGGTTGCACAACTATCTGAATTTACTTAAATCACTGAATGTATACTTAAAACGGGTGAATGTAACGGTATGTAAATTTTACCTTCATACGGAAGCATGACAATTTAAAAAAGAAGTTGATGGATGGATAGATGGTCAGACACGTGAAAAAACAATTAGAAAATGTTAATTACACAATTAGATCACGTGATTGTGCTGATATGGGTGCTCACTATACAATATTTTCAGCTTTTCTGTAGGGTTGAAAGGTTTTACCATAAAATGTTGGGGAAAATTTTTTAATCTGGAAGCAGGAAGGTGATCAAAGGACCTATGATTTGGAAAGATTATTTTGACCCCCAGAAGGATAACATGGAAACCACTGACAGTGGTGTTGATGAGGATGTGGAGAAACTGGAACTCTCACACACTATTCCCGAGAGCATAACTGGATAGAACCCCTTTAGAAAACTGACAGTGTCTTCGCCATAGCACAGTCATTTCCCTCCTAGGTATACAACAGAAATGGGTACACTTTTATACCGCAGGCATAGATAAGAATGTTTACAGCAGCGTTATTCACCATAGCCCTAATCTGGAAACAACCCGATGATTATCAGTGATAATTCTATATTTGTACTATGGGATTACTCCACAGCAATGAGAATGAATGAACTACACACATCACGTGGTGAATGCACAACATATGACTTTCATATTGTTAAGAAAAGAAATCAGACACAATCAAGTCCATGAGATATGGCTCCATTTATGCAATCTTCCAAAGTCAGGCAATACTAACTGTGAAGATGGAAGACAGAAGAGTGTCTGCCTTTGGTGGGGGTAAATCTGGGGAAGAGGGGACATCAGGCAAGGGCTATAGGAAGCTGGCATGCTCTATTTATTGATCTGGACGATTAGTTGCATGTAAAACTCATAAATTGCATGTAAAAAAATCATCAAGCAATACACTTTTGGTGTGTATATGTTTCTGCATGTGTGTTTTGATTAGATAAAAATAAAATTTATTAAATCATCATTTAAAAAAAGAAACCTATCTGAACTTCACTCAAGGAAGCCCTCACGTTAAAGCTGTTACCTGAGGGCCTTCTGGAGATGCAGCCAGTTTGCTTCCGCCCCTCTGAGCAGCCTGGGATAGTCTCCACATCAGATCTAGCATAGGCAAAGTCCTTGGCATTTGTCAGATTAGCGAGGTCATTGAAGGAGAAAGAGGCATCGGAGGCTTTGATAATGGGCTAGCCCAGGGAGCCTGCAAAGGTCCTAGAAAGTCTGGCACACTACTCTAAATCAGAGTGAATCATAAAGGAGAATGCCAGCCTGGGCCTGTGTGAGACCAAGGTACACGCAAGCTGTGGGTAAGAAGAACAATAAGAATCAGTGAGAGACGCAGCAGGCCTGCTCCCCTGCCCAAAGCTGCCATCCTCAAACAAGTCTTGGCCTTGTCATATTTGTCTAAAAGGGCTTTATTAAAAATCTACTAAAATCAACTCAGTAGGAACTCCTTTTGTAAAAGGAATACTCACCCTTTAGATATATTTTGTGTTGCTGAGGTTTCAATTTTCAGATGACAAGTCTCTCAACGCAGGGTCCGCCCTTTTCTTTATAATCAACTCCAGTTTTCCATGAAGAGGAAGGGGAGGGGTTGGTTGATAATGTTATCCATAACAGGAGGTCTAATTCCAGGTAGAACAGTCAGGTTTCCCCATTAGCTAATTGTGTACTGGTATTGTCTGTGTGCCTTCATTTGTGTGATAAAATGTTAAAAATGTGATCAGAAATTACACGTCCCTGGCTTAGGAATTAAATGGTGACAAGTATATTCTAAAGTATTACCGGATTTAACCAACAGTTTTGATGTGCTAACAGACTCAGGAAAAAAGCAGTCATCAACAACGTATAAACTTATTGTGAAGACCATAATGTTTAACAAAAATGTACAGAATGAATGAAAAGCGCATGGGCCTTGGCTATCAGCTTTAAGAGACTGGCTGGCTGCAGACCATTTAGCCCTTGCTGTGAGCTGGCTTGTCCCAGCAAATACCCTGATAGACTTGGGTAGGCAGGAGAGGAGGTGCTCAAAGTCCAAGTGATCCCCCCAAAAGTCCCACAACAGGTACTGCATCCAAATAAATTTGAGAAACGTTGTGTCCAAGCGAAACACAACTCTGTTGGCCAGGTTGTGGGGCTCAAACACAGCTGGCCATGCAACTGGGAACACCTCCATGAAGGGCAACCTGGCAGTATCTATCGAAATTAAAAATGCACGTGGCTTTTGAACCAGCAGGTTTTTTTTGGAGGGGCGGTTTTGGTTTTTTTTACAGATACACTCCCACAAGTTCCAAATGATTTGTGGACAAGGATATTTATTTGAGGCATTGTTTATAACAAAAGCCTGAAAACAGCCCCACTGTCTCAAAGCGGGTCTGGCAAAATCATCTTGGGAGGGGTGGCTAACATTTTGGGGGTGCTTACTGCACACCAGGCAGTGTCCTGAGCCCTTAACAAGTACACTCCACTCTACAATATCTTCCAGATGAAAATCTGAATCACCTGTTTGATGGAATATGCTAGAGCCACAAAAAAAAAAAAAATAAAATAAAAAAAGATGAGACAGCTCCATGTCAAAAGGTTTCCAGGTATATTGTTAAGTGAAAGAGATGAAGTCACTTCTTGCATGTCACCATTTACATGGGGGAGAAATGTATTTCAGATTATCTTTAGAAGGATGCACAGAAAACTGGTAATGGAGAAGCCCCCAAGAAAGGGAACGAAATAGTGGCTGGAGAAAAAGATGGAGAGAGACTTACATTTATGTTTGAATTTGTTTTTAAATTTTTATTTTCCTTCAAAGTAATTTCAAACTTACAGAAAAGTCACAAGAATAACAGAACTGCCTATATCCTTCACCTAGTTTCATTAATCATTACCATTTTTTTTACCATTTTCATTTAGTACCTCTTTGAAATAAAAATTAATAACACAAAGTTAAAAAAAGTATTTTCTACCTCAAAAATTTCAGACTAGGGGGTGGTTCCATAGTGTAGTGGTTAGCATGTCTGCTTTACACACAAAAGGTCCTGGTCCTGGGCAACATCCATAGGTCGGGGCAGCGGGGGGGAGAATTAAAATATAAATTCAGAGTATAAGATGTTAGGCATTCAAATCTCTCATGAGGGAGCCGACCACATAGCTTTTTCAGGAAGTCAGTCTTGAAACACTCATCCTCTGAAACAGATGCTTTCTCACCCAGCAGAATATACCTGAGCCTAGAGTTTTAGAGAAGGGCCCTAAGGAAGCTTCCAGGACCATCAAGCTGAGGTCAGAAGCAGCTTTGCTTCACTCAGGGGACAGGGAAAGACAGGGTCAGAGTTGACCTAGGCCAGAGGGCTACTGCCTCCCATAAGATTCTCTCCACAGGGTGAGGACGACAGCAGGGGGGATGAAATGGAGGTGCGCCCGGCAACGCCAGCAAGCCCTCCCACTCTGCCTAGTCCTTTTTATTACCTGCTCAGGCCCTGGTGCCACTGGGCTCTGTGCCTGAGGAGGGCTGAGGTCCCTTACACTGTGAGCCAGACACTTGTGGGCAGGGGGACCCAGGTCTCAGCACATGGAGGGCAGGGGTTCCCTGCCACCTTAAAGGCATTGCTTCCCCTGGGCATCTGCTTCTTAATCCCAGAGTCCTCCACTTGTCCCCCTCCCAGCCCAGCCCCTGGGGCCCTGGGGCCCTATAAAACCTGCCCTAATTTTTCTAGTGCTTTGCAAGGGTCATCAGTCTGTTTCATGTGTGCGTCATTCTTTCTTGACCTCACCTTCACTTGGGATTTTTGCGAGAGCAAATCTGTGTTTGCCCCTCAGACTGGGGCTCAAGTCAAGGAATTCAGAGAGCAGTATATGGGGCACTGTCCTCCTCCTCCCACCATCCCTTTTTGTTCCAAGGCCAAGGCTCTGTGAAGGCCCCCATTTCGCAGAGTCTGAGTGCACGTATGCCCGGAGGCCTTTCGCCTGTCTGAGAGAAAAGCTGAAGGCCCATAGCTGACACCAGCAGGCCAGTGGTGGGGTCATTGCATAACAGCAGCCTGGCTGCAGGTTTTTGATGATTCAGCACTGTAGCCTGCACAGGACTTCTGTGAGCTGTAACCAGGACAGCGCTCCTCAGAATCAAGGGACAGAAGACCCAGGGAGCCCAGTTCATCCAGGAACCTTACATTGTAGCCCTGACACGCTGGGTAGAAGACACACTTCCTGGGCCTCTCCTGGCAGTCCTAGGACTGACCGTTTGGAGTACCTGGGCCTGAGTACAGGTACCTGGGCCTGGGTAAGGGTTCTGGCCTGGTATTGGACCAGGAGAGCCATCTTGCTATTGAGAGCCCATTGTTGGGGCTGTGGACCCCTTGAGTGGGTTGTGGCCCAGGAGGAAAAGGGCCTGGTGACCAGTGAAGGGACCCCAAGGGCCAGCCTGGGCCTGGGGGGGCAGGCTTGGCAGTTCTTTTTCAAACCACTAGATGTCACTTCCACTTCAAAGTAACCCACTGGTTGGAATTTTTCCCCCTCAGGCTCCCCACCACTCTCCCCACCCCCCACCCTCCAGCCACTATTCCTTCTCCAAGTCTTAAAGACACACAGGCCACTCTACTTTCCCCTGAAGACCAAGACAGTGGAAGACTGGTCAGGAGCTGCCTTCAAGCCTGAGCTGAACTTTCCAGGAGTTTCATAACCATCCTACCCCTACCCCTGCAAAGAACCAGAATGGACAGAACCTCCATCTTCCGGTCCCCCAACCACCCTACAACTTATTATGGGGATGATATTTTCTGAAACCCAAAATGGAACATATAGTTGAATGAATGTGAGTGTATTTAGAGGACAATTCTTTAAATGGGGGCTGATACCCTCAAAGCTCCTACTAAGGGCCAAAAGATTCTGGGTTCACCGAGGGCCATGTCATCCAGCCCCCTGCCTCACACTATCATCAGGAACTTCTGATGAGGGGAGTTGTAAGGTGAGAGTCCAGCAACTCTGCTTTTTCTCCATCCACACCCCCAATATTCAGTCAACATCCCTTGATGGGCTGATGCCAGTTATGATTTAGAACATGTTTTGTTCTGCTTGACCCCTACGACGATCTCCATGAGATAAGTATAGTTTTAACCCCATTTTACAGAAGAAACAGGGGTGTGAAGAAGTCAAATTAGAAAGTTCTTCCTTGAGGCTCCGGCTGCTTTCCTCTCTCCTCCTTTAGTCAGACCCGTATAAGGCTGGACCCTGGAGCCAGTTGGTTGGTTTTATTCACAGCTCTGGTGGTTCCGTAGACTCATTCTCTTTAGCTCGTTAGTTAGTATGAGCTTTTAAGCAGACGTTTCCAGACTTGGTTGCACGTTAGAATCACCTAGGGAGCTTCTAAAACTCCTGATGCCCAGGTAACCCACATACCAATTAATCCAGAGTGTGGGAGGGCTGGAGGGAGAGCTGGGCATCAATATGTTTTTAAAGATATCCAGATGGTTCCAAGGAGTAGCCAAGTTTGGAGACCACGGCTTTAACTACCCCTCCCCCCGCCAACCGCCTGACCACCGAGGATTTACCTACAGGCCTGTCGGAGCGAGGAGTGTAGTCTGTGGTGCTATATGATTATTTAGCTCATGTTTCATAACAGGGTAACAAAGAGCACACACACTAAGCAGGCGTGTATTGTTACAGGCACACCTCTGAGACACCGTTGGTCCAGCTCCAGACCACGGCAGTATAGTTAGCATCACAGGAAAGCCAGTCATCATCTTCTTGCTGGGGGAGGGTCTTGCCTTCAATTTGTAAAAAAAATGCAACATCTGTGAAGCACAATAAAGCGAAGCGTTTTAAAACGAGGTGGGCCTAGACTCTCCTGGAGAGGCAAGACTGAAGCTCAGGGAGGTGAGGCAACCTGCCCAGTCCTGAGTTTGCAGAACCAGGACTAAGGCCCAAGTC
The DNA here is from genome assembly GCA_030015415.1 of Cynopterus sphinx. Classification (NCBI taxonomy): domain Eukaryota; kingdom Metazoa; phylum Chordata; class Mammalia; order Chiroptera; family Pteropodidae; genus Cynopterus; species Cynopterus sphinx. Next base: position 47,819,337 of record CM057386.1, on the reverse strand, counting down.
TGGAGTTCTCAAACAAATGCTCTGGCCTCTGAGGATAACAGCTCGGAGACAAGGTCAGAGTCTTCCAGAGCTGTTTAGCTTAACCCAAAGAAAACAGTTCCCAGTCAGTATCTGACCCTTCACCCTGGCCACTGACCCACAGCCAGCCATAACCACTACTGACCCTTTATCTCAACCACAAGCTCCCTTCACCCTGGCCACAGCTTGACCCCTAACCCTGACCACCACTGACCCCTAATTGAGACCACAGGCTGTTCCTAACACTGGCCACTGTCCCACACATGTTCACACTAGTCAGAATGTGGAGGGCTTGGGCAGCCCAGTCACAACAGTAAATAACTCTGTGTATTTATGATTTCTTTAAAAAGGTCTCCAATACTGCTCAGGCTTCCCCAATCCTCTCACCTCCCACTTTCTCTCACCCTCTCCTGCTGCCTGATCAAACACACTGTCGTCACACACATACGCCTGTGCTCCTGCTGTCCCTGGGCTGGAATGCCCTTCCCCTTCCCACACCCATTCTCCAGGACCCCTGCTCCGCCCCCCGGCCTTTCCTCCCCAGGAAGCCTACGGGCCCACATGGGCCCACATTATCCAGGCTCACCAACCGACTCCCTCCAGTGCTAGCAGGCCCCCAAAGAGGTCCAACAGCCACCCAGTTGAAGCATCCTCACCAGGTGAGGGGGTCAGGGCCAGCACATTCTGGGGAGTGAAGGTCGGCTGGTGAAGGACGCGCACCTACACGTGCACTCACAGATGCACACATTCGCCTAGTGTGTGTATGGATTCTGAGCAATCGTAAACTTGGCTCGCTCTGGCTGACCCCAGGAGAGAGAAACCATAAATGTCTCCTGCTCCAGCCAGTTGTCCCGACAAGGCAAGTCACCTCCCCAGCCTTGGACACCTCACCACCACAGGGAACTGGCTGTGTTTATCTACTCTGCACTCTGTGAACAATGCTAGCCTCCTGTCCCCGACACAGAGGAAGGGCTTCCGCCGGGATCCTGCGTGTGGTTCTCCTGAGTCCCAGCTGTTCCTGCCCCTGGCTGGGAATGCCTCACCCCTCTCTTCTACCCAGCCTCACCGCCCCGAAAGGCCTACATTAAGTCTCACCTCCTCTAAGACACTCACTGTTCTCTGATACACACAGTGAGTATTTTCTCAAAGGGGCTTTAGGACAAAAAAGCATCTGTGAAATAAGACGGAATAGTTCACTACTAGAAATCCATTCCTTTTGCTTAAGCATTGCTCTCCCCTCAGGAAGGGTCCCTGGGTATTCATGTGGATGTGGATCTATCAGAGGCAGCGGGTACACGGGCAGGCACTACCATGGAGCATGCATTCTAGCTCGAACTCTGTCACTACCCACTTCAGGGGACCATGGCCTCTAAGTGTACAACGAGGGGGATGGACCTGAAGATCTCCAGAGTCTCTACCTCAAGTAGACAGTGGTTTCTCCTCTAATCAAGTTTTTTTACTGGAAAAGCACATACTTGACCTTGCCACTTTGAAATACCATAACTTTAAAGGGAGAGAGAAATTCTACTGAGTTAGGCCTAAAGCAGGATGAAATTAGGTGCGCTATAAGGGAGAACTTCCAAACAGTGCATTACAAGATTTAAGGAATTGTAAAGCAAAACCACAGAATATCTCCTCTGTGCAAGGAAGACGCTACACAAAGGCTGAGTCTGACTTTGCTTAATGTTAGGAACTATTATTATTATTATTATTATTATTATTATTATTAATATTATCATTTATTTATTTATTATTAAAAGGAGAGAGACTTCTCAAGGAAGGCGGGGTTGGGGGGAGGTTAGCAGGCATTGATGGAGTTCCCAGTGCTGAATGATAGAGAGCTGAATGCGCTCAGGGCCTCACCCCTACCTCCTCCATTGTCCCCTGTGCCCCTTAATGAAGGCTCAAACCAGAGCAGCCAATGAGGCTTGGAAAATCCGCCTGTTGTGTGAGGGGATTTTCCATAAATCTCCCTCATTCAGGCCTAGACAGCCCCGTGCCCCGTGGAGGGAGGGCTGCCCGGCTCCTGGGGACCCTCGTTAATAACAGGTGCTTTCTGGTACAGCTCCCTGCTCCTTCGGCCCCTCAGCTGCCAGGGCCGGGGGGCAGCTTGAGAATGCAGGAGAAAACCCACCCAGCCTCCCTGGAGCCATCTCCAAGGAAAATGACTTCGGGCGCCTTCAGGCGAGGACATGGGCTCTGACTCACCAATGGCATGGCACTTCGGAGGGCTGTTTGGCATAAATTTGCTAGCCAGCCTTTTAAATCGCTCCTTGTGAAACTTTATAGACCTGGGCTGTGGAGTATGGTAGCCCCTAGCTACTCGTGGCTATTTGATTTTAAATTAATTTAAATTAGGTCTTACATATTTAGTAACTCAGATACACAGTTTGGCTAGTGGATACAGTATTCAACAGCGCAGATCTCGAACATTTTCACTATCTATTCTATTAGACAACTCTGTAAAACCAGCACTAGGCAGGGCAGCCTTCCATTGGTGAGAAAGGACCCGTTCAGGGCAGAAATCCTGGCATCAACAATAGGAACAGAAGTCTGGTACTGACAAAGGAGAAGGCTCCAAGGACTCTGGGAGCCCCATCTGAGGGGAGACACAGTCCTCAGGGAGCTCCCAGCCCAAAGAGAGTTAAATAATTCCTTAGCCAGACCTTGTTTTCCCCAGCAGGTGAGGAGAAAAGGGTCCAGCTGTCACTTAGCAGGTTCATTAGTGATGTCTTCTGGGGCCTGGCCCTTCCCAGGGGTAATTATTAACAGGCCTCAGGTATGGGAGAACATGCAGCCCAGGCCCCAGTCTTCCACTTAGACAACTGGGCCAGCTGGGCATCCTGGGGTTCCAGAGCTGAGAATCCCACCTGGAGACAGCCCCAGGCCTGAGTAATGCCTCCCTCCTGGCCCTCTACTCAGCCAAGCCTGGCTTCACGTTTGACAAGATGAACCTCCAGCAGGGGGACAGGGCGCTGACCATGAAAGCTGCCCACCACCTCCTGATTAAACCATGGAAACCATTCAGCATTGGGGTCCATCTCTGTAGCCCCACAGGAGAAGGTCTAATCCCCCAACCTGGGCCCAGCCCCGTCAGCAGGAATTTTCCACATTTGCTGAGATTTCAGTTTGCCTTCCCCATTAGCTCAATAAGCATGGATGGAAAGATGACTAAGGTAATTAGTGACTGAATGTAGCCGGGACAGAGGGGCCAGGCCAGGATGGGGTGCCAGGGCCTGAAGTGTGGCTGGGAAGGCTGTGAGTCAGCCAGAAAGCGTGAGCACACAGGCCTGTGAACCTCAGGCCCAAGGGAAGAGGTCTCAAGAATAGAGACAGCAAGTAGTGGCTTCTGGCTTGTGACCATGGAGACAGCTCCTTCTACCAAAAAGGGTGTAAGCCCCTGGGTGGGTCAGTGGGCCTCAGAAAGGAAAGGCCTCTTCTGCAGCCACAAATAGTGACCTCTTCCGAGTCCCAAGTACAACTCTCAAAGGGCCCATGTTCACAGGGGCATTGACAAGGCAGTGGGGATGCCACCAGAGAGCACAGCCCAAATGTCTTGCTGATGGTTGGAAAGACCAGCGGGAGAGATGGGATCTTAGAACTACCTTCCTATGACACATCCCAAGCAGGTCCCCCAGCCATCGCTGACTTCAGTAGACTCCCAATTCTTTTGATCATATCATCCTATTAATAAAAAGTCTGTATGCCCCAACAGTTACACACGTGTTTGTTTATTCATTTAAAATTTACACAGACTGCCACACTAATCAATTATGTACATTATTGAAACATAGACACACAAAACAACATTTTAAAAGGATGGAAGAAAAATAAATAGAAGTAAGTTTCCAATGTCTTCCCAAGTATTGTAGACCAGCCTTGCCCACCCTGTTTTGGAGACCACTGATTTACCTAACGACTATGGGTGACACATTTCTAACCAAGCTCACGAATGAGCAAATCTCGTAACGTTTGCAAATTCAACATCAGCCAGTCCTCCCAGGTTAATGCTAAGATTTGTTGCTATCTCAAAATTAGTTTGAACTTGAGTTGACCCTTATGCTAGGGTGGAGATGGTGGCAGAGTTGGCACTGTCAGCTGACAACAGGCTCACAACACTCTCCCACCGCACATCACGACTTTGCCCACATTCTTCCCTCTACACGGAAAGCCCCACCACCTATATCTACCCTGACAGCTACTCATTCTTCCAAACTCCTAATCTCTGCACTTCCCCAGGATATCTTCCCTGAATCTCAGGCTGGTCAAGGGTTCCAGCTCCGAGGTCCCACAGCCAGTATGGTTACCTCCATTCTGGTATTGATTCTGTTGCACTAAAATGATGCTTTCAACCCTCCACTCCCTCACTTGACTAAGTGCCCATAGGGCAGAGGGTTGCTATACTCAGCTTTATACTTCCAGATACTGGCACACGCAGACACCCACATTCCTACCCATATCCTCTTAGCACTCACCATTCGGACATTTCGAGCCCCCTTGTGTCCATGTGCAGGGCATGCCAGGGGTGCCAGGAATTTGACACCACCCCACCCCTTCTCCAGGATCCCTCAACTAATGACTACAGGACTGGGGAGATAATGCTCAGCCTCCTCGCCCCATGGGTGGCTACTTTGAGGTGAATGTTCTACACAGTCTCTCCGGAGGTCCCCAGCATGACCCACAGTAGTCACCTGCTTGATAACACATATTTCATCAGCTTCTTTCTTTTCTCCGCCTCATTTCCCAACTCCCTGATTTGTGTTTCATGGGATCACTTTGCAAATCAACTACTAGTATCAAAATCCTTATCTCAAGGGGAACCAACCCAAGTCAGTGACATATGTTTGGTGCCTGACAAATTGTCATTAAGGAGGGTCTATTGAGCAACTTCTATGTCCCGGCCATGGAGGCTTCAAAGAGGGGAAAGCTCACTAGGCTAGAGCAGTGGCAGACGGTTCCTGAGGAGGCAAATTGAGCTGGCCGTTAAGAATGGGCAGGGTGGAACAGGCAGACAGCAGTGGAGATGAAATTCCCAGGAGAAGGAAGGGCAGGAGCAAAGGTAGGGAGACTGGAGAGAAGGCAACCAATCCAGAGGGCAATGAGGAAACACTGAGTGTCACAGCTTACCCCTGCCCCAAGGGATTTTCCCTTTCCATTGCTAGTTCCCGCGTTCCTCTTTCCCTGAATCCAGCGCCATGGCAGCTAGATTTGGGTCTTGGAATCTTGGGAGAGGGACTTCTCCAAAATTTCATGCACTGGCAGCGGAGCAAGCCCCCTCCCTGACTGCACCCTTTGGAGCAATCCTCATTAAGAGCTTTCCCAAGACTGGCCAAGGGATTAGGCTAACTTCTGGAAAGGCCGATGCTCTCACCTGCCCTCTCTCCCCTTGTGTAGAAAAGGGAGGAAGCCAGGGATTCTTGGTTCCTCTCTGATGGTTAGGTGTAATTAAAAGCACTCGGGAAACAAATCTGGGCACGCTGAGAGTGGGCCCTATAAATCCCCTCGTCCACCCTGGCCTCCAGGGGTCCCGCCTGAGCTGGCAGTCATCCAGATGGTGGCAGCAGCAGCAGCAACATCCATCCTGAGTACTCACCCTCATTTAGAAAGGTCATGTGGACTTGTTCTGAGGAAGCAGGCTAAGCCCCCACCCCTTAGGACCAGCTCAGAGAGGGCTGGCCTAGGATTCTGCATACCTCGTGCCCAGCCTGGCTCTGCCATCTGCTAGTTGGAGGAACTTGGGTGAGTCCCTTACCCTAGGCCACCTGTGATGTGACTCAGTTTCCGCAGCTGTATGATAAAGGAACTGGTTACTTCAGTCCTTCAGCTCTGATGTTTTATGTTTTAAGTCTGAGCTGCTTCCTGCCTGAAATTCTTTAGCCCACAGATTCTGGGGTGTTAACCCACAAATCCTCAAGCTAAGCTGCTCTGGGGGGTCCCAACTGGGGCCCAGGTGTAAAGATTGTGACAATTCAGAAGGAAGAAAAGAGGCCCAGCCTTTGAACGTTCAGGCAGGTACCAGGGGGAGAGGGTCAATGCTGGCCCTTCTCTGAGCTTCCCAGGCCTCAGCAACGCCAGGCCCACATGTTTGGGGTCAGGCTGCTTCTGGCCTCTCCTTGAGGAATGAGTCTCAGGAAAGAGTGCTCACCTGGAGCAAGAATGGGACCACATAGAACAAATTAGGCAGTATCCTTGTTTTCCCCCTCTATAGCAGGGGTCCTCAATCCCCAGGCCTCGGACCAGTACTGGTCCGTGGCCTATTAGGAACCAGGCTGCAAAGCAGGAAATGAAGGGCTGGTGAGGGAGTGAGTGAAGCTTCATCTGCATTTACAGCTGCTCCCCAGCGCTAGCATCACCACCTCAGCTCCACCTCAGATCATCCGGCATTAGATTCTCATTGGAGAACCGGTTCCTGATGCCAAAAAGTTGGGGACTGCTATTCTATTGGATCTCTGTTCCTGAGGGACACGGGATACTGTGCTTCCAGTGAGACCAAAAGGGCTTAGCATCTAGTCATTCACTGGAGCTCCCATCTCATGATTCATCCATCCATAGAGGAGCAGCCTGGAAAAAATGACATGATCTTTGGTGGAGGACATTTAACTTCCGGGAAGCTTCCCCACTGAGATGAGGTCCATGGACCTGGCCATGTGCTGGGAGAGTGCTCTAAACCCAAGGTCCCGCCCACCCATCTATAAGCAAGGATAAGCCGATTGTGGTTTTTCTAGGCACCTTCAGATTTGGGTGGGTCCTGCTGCAGTTAGAGTCTCTTCCTGGGCTAGCTGTCCATAGGTTAGAGCAAATAAGCTCAGGAGTATGAGCCCTGCCCTGGGAGCTAGACCCTGGGAAATACTTCACTTCATGACAGAACACTTCATCCATTGCACCTCAGCCAGACAGTTTGTAAATAAAAGCATATCCAGTTATAACTATAGTAAAATATAGCTTTTTGCCTATCAGATTGGCAAAAATAGATGATAGATAGATAGATAGGTAGATAGATAGATAGATGATAGATAGATAGATAGATAGATAGATAGATAGATAGATAGATAGCAAGCACACTTTGTTGGCCAGGCTATGGAGAAATAGTCATACTCATCCATTGCTGATGAAAGTTCAATGACTAGGATCTCTGCAGTGAACAATTCCATGATATGTATCAAGATTACAAATGCATATACCCTTTGGCCAACAATTCCAGATCTGAGAATTGATGCTATTGATATACCTAGAGTATGCCAAATGATGCATGTAGATTATTCACTGCAGCATTGTTTTGTAAAAGTTAAAGACGGAAATGACCTAACTAAACAAAGGATTGGTTGAATAAATGACAGGTCAGCCATGTGGAATACCACGTAGCTATATTGAAAAAAAAATGATCAAGGCATTTTTTACGTACCATTATCCAAATGAAGAGGCAAGGTACAAAGCCATGTATGAAAGATGCTACCTTTGGTGGAAACAGGGTAAAACTCAAGAGGCTTGGGACAAACTGGCCCTGCCCACTCCTCCACCTCGGAATGAGGAGCAAATGAGGTAATGGGTGAAAGTCAAGAACTCTGGACACCGTCGTGGACAAGAAGAAGGCATAGCTAGAGCCTGGCTGGAATTAATCCTGTCCCCAAGTCACTACCCTCACCCCCTCCCACCCCCCAGGCCTTTCTCACTTACCAGCTAACTTCAAGAAAAGAGTTGGAGCACACTGTCCCTGACCTGGTTAGGGCCAGTTGTCCTGGGCCAATGAGGAGAGAGCAGAGGCGGGGCTTAATATGTAAATGAGGCGCTGGGTCCAGGTAAGAGCAACCATCTTCAGGTCCCCCTTGGAAGAATCAAGACCCTGTGTTCTGGTGGTCCCTGCACAGCTTGCACTAGGAGCGGTGATTTAGTTTCAACAGCAGCCATCATACTGACGTGTGTGCCCTACATTGAAACTGATCGCTTGTGTTGTTTTCTTTGCAACGAAACTGCAAAGTGATTCTGGTTTTGGAATTGTACATAAGCTGAAAGTGAAAGGTGTTTTATACCTAGCTGTATTTCTGCATGTGGCAAAACAAGCCTGATTACAGTTAGTGCCGGGGCTTCCTGACCATGTTTTCCCCTTGAAATGAGGTCCTAGACGTCATCCGTGGTTGAGAAAAATCTATTTGATTATAAACTTCTCAAGAGCCTGGGAGAAATTTTCTTCTATTTTTTTACAAGGAGTATCCTTTTGGGAACGCAGTGGGCATTTAGGAAGTATTTGCTGAAATAATTACCTAATTTCAGTAGGAATCTCAGGAGGAAGCTGGCAGGGTCCTTCCCCTGCCCTTATTGATTGCAGCTAGCAAGGAGGGGTCTTCGAAAGCAGATTGAGCAAGGCCCAGTGCCCACACCTGGCCTACCTCCTGCATGCATCTCTCCCCTCCTGATATCTCCAGTTTCCCACCTGGACATAGGAATGGTGGTGGCAGACCAGGACAGACCACTGCCGATATTGGGCGTAGTCCGCAAGTCAACGGGAGCGCGTTCCTGAGATAGGGGTGCGATGGCTGGAATGTGAGGAGCCAGAGGCAGTGATGGACCGCGCCAGCCCAAGAGCTAAACAAATATTGACTTTGAACAGGGCGGCCTCTTGAAAGCCCTCCACAGGATGCCTCTCGCTGTTCCCCTATCTCTGGCCACCATCATGGCTAGGTGCCTCCAGCTTAGGGAGTGCTGACTCTCCCGCTTGGCCCCATGGGTGAAACCCAGGCCTGGATGTGTGTGGCACCTGGGATAGGATGAGGGCGTCCCTGGAACCAGGCTACCCTTAACCAACCCCCCGCCCCCAGAGGCCCTTTTACCAGTCCATTCATTAAAAAAGAAACTCACTACAGGCCCTCCTAATTCTTGACAACGATAATGATAAATAAAATTGACTAAGACTATGTGCCAGGACTGTATGTACTAAACACTTTATATATCTTAACTCTTTGGATCCTCACTATAACCTTAGGAGATAAGTATTATTTTTATCCCCATTTCATAGACACAGAGTGAGGTGTGCCAAAGAGAGAAAAGTGTCTCAGGGATACTGTGTCATCCTGTCTGTGAATGTGATGGGAGGTCTTTAGAGAAGGGTGGGTACCCACCTCCTTTTCCACATGGGGAGACTGAGACTCTGAGAGGGAATAGCTTACACGAGGTGGTTCTAAGCCACAGAGCAAGGGTGCTGAGTCAAAGGTGCTGCTGGTTGATGAGCATTCCTAGCAAGCTGACTGTTGACCTTGAGGTTACCTGAGGTCTTGTCTTCCAAGAATCCCAAACGCTTTGTTTTTTTTTCCTACAGACCTGATACTCTGGACAGACACTCCCAATTTCCCTCCCCATTGGATATCTTTCTCCTTTCCCAACTCACTTACCTTAACCCTGACATTTTCCCACGTCGCCCCAGCAAATTGCTTTCTAGGCCCCAATCACTGGCCCTCTCTTCTGTGGCTTCTCCAGTATGTTTTGAGAAAACCTCTATGGGCTGGTGTTACCCTGCTAGCCCAGTGATCTCCAAGATCCCTTCCTCTCTACCTCTGTGGTATGAGAAATCTCAGACTTTATTTCTGTACTCAACACAGAGTGGCTGCTGTGCCCACCTGGACCCTGTCCGACCCTGCAGGTGTCTGAGGTCTCCCTTTCAGTTTCTGGAGGTCAAGAATGGAGACAGGAAGGCAGGAAGGGTGAGGGTGCTCAGAAGGGGGTATCCAGGAAGGGGTTCACTCAAATGCCACCCCCCAGTCTCCCAACCAGATTTCATCAATCTATCCGTATATACTGTCAGCAGGGCAAGAAAAGGAAATGTGAGCTGGGATGGGGTAGGGTGAACACCTCCCCACGGGAGGGGAGGGGGGTGCCTGTAGTCCACTGGCTTCACAGCCTGGCCTCCCATCAAGGATGCGGAGCAGCCCGGGCTGGGGATGGAAATGCACTCCGCCAGTTCTGCCAAGGGCAGTACCTTCTGCTCGGAAGGAAACAGCCTATGTGTGCCCCGCCTGGGCTCACCCTTGCCTTCCCAGGTCAATAACCTCTGGAACTCTGAGAACACTTGGGACTTCCATCCTTCTGCCTGTCTCCGGATTAAACTCACTGAACTCAATCTCCAAGTAAGGAATAGCCTCCTGGATCCTCCCCACAGCTCTCATTGCCTGCACACGCTGCTTGGGCAAAGGGCTGGGCAGTCCCCAGAGTCTCACGTAGATCAGCACATTGGCCCACCCTCACCCCAGCCCAGACGAGGCCCCAAATGAGTGGGCGGTATAGAGTCTGTGTCTTCTGGGGGGTGCTCAAGGAGGCATCCAGCTCCCCCTGCCCTCAGGACATGCATTCCTGGCTCTGAGAGAGACTGGTGGTGAAGCAGGACACATGGATGCTTTGGGGGACCAGGGACAAACACTAAGTTGGAAGTGAATCAAGTGTTGACCTGCTGAGCAGGCTGAGAACTAAGGAGGTTTCTAGGGATGGGAAGGGGGAGCCAAGCCCAGGGCAGAAGTGAGTGCTTCAGCACAGAGGAATCCCTTCACTTCTTTCACTTGGTCCAGAGGAGCTGGGCTTGGGAACTCCCCGAGGGCAGGGTTGTGTCTAGGGGTTGTCTAAGGGATAGAAGTAGGTGTTCTCCTCAGACTGAAAGTTCCCAGAGCAGGGACTAGGAACCAAGAATAGAAGTTAAAGAAAACCACCTCCAAGCCATGACCAGGAAGAACTCGCTTTTTTCTCTTTTTGTGATTTAAATCGATTATCTTTATGGAAAATAAAGCCCCCATGCATTCCAGACACCGAAAAAATTTCGATTTGGTCATCAAGCTCATCTACTCTGAAAAACACATCTTCATCTACTGTGAGGGAAAATGAACAGTAAAAACGTCATCTCACTTGTTTTTAAAATTAGACGTTCTCTTCAGATGGTTCTAAGATCAAGGTAATACCCAAAGATAAACACAAACCTTGAGAATTCTGATCCCAATGCCTCCCATCCTCCCCATTCCCTTAGCCACATGTAATCACTTACACAAGTTTCTATGTGTTTGTTTATGAAAACAAAGAAACACTCTCACTTGCCTCTGCCCAGAGGGAACTTTCTGGTAGCTAGAACTAGTCCAATCAAACGCCCAGGTCTGTATCCCACCTGCCCCGCTAACCTATTTGACCCACCCTCTCCTAGGAGGGGGTGACAACCTGTGTCCTGCTTGCTGTGAGGAAGAAGGCAGCCCGTGTGAGTCCCAGCATGCAGCCAGTGTTGCATAAGTGCTGATTGGTTTGGGGTTCTTTTAAAGAAGGAATTATGTGACCTCAATTTGTTCCCTCTGCCCTTAGATTGGGCTTAGCCGGGCTTGTCCACGAGTGGTTTTGGAGAGGAGAGCTATTGCAGTGAAGAGGGAGGGTTGTGAGGAGACTGAGAAGTGGGGCGAGGCTCATGCAAATGTAGAGGCAAGTGGCACTTGTGAGGTCTGCGAGCCCTGAGACTCTCCCAGCGAGGCGTCCTGGTCCTGGGAAGAGAAGTCAAGCCCGTGTTTCCCTGGCCGCTCGGGCCCCAGCAGCCTCCGAGGCCAGGTTTAAAGCCCTATCTAAGGTACACAGCATTATCTCCATTCCTCCCCACCAGGGGAGCCCAGGCCTCCCAGAGGGCCTGGCTCCCACTGCTTCGTTAATGTTTACCGTAGCTGGAAAACGGCCGGTGCACATGGCATGGGCCTCCTTCCCACCCAGAAACACCCCTGGGACATGAACAGATCACCTCCGAGGGTCCCCATGAGCCTCTTCCACAGCCAGGTAGGCACCGGGCCAGACTGCTGGTGACAGGTCCCTGCCTTCCCACTGGCAGCCCAGGCTCCTTGGAGCACAGGAAGGAAAAGGGAGACAGATAACTGTCCAGCACACAGGTAGTTTGTCCAAATTGAGATTGGGAAGACTTAGCATGAAAAAATAATGTAAATTATCTCAGTTAGCTTTCATTTATCGATTACCTGTTGAAACGATAATATTTTGGGGTATGTTAGGTTAAATAAACATGTGTAAACATATAAAATAGATTGTTAAAATTCATTGCACCTGTTCATTTTACTTCTTAAGGCAACTAGTAGAGAATATTAAAATGCAGGCATGGTTCACATGACAGTGAGGCCGGACAGCGCTACCCGGGAGGTTATGAGAAGTGTACCCCTTTGGGAGGCTGTACTCCTTTTCTCCTGCCTTACACGGGAAGTAGTTCCACCACCTCCGCCAGCCCCTACAGCCTGTTCCACCTCCTGCCATCAGACTGGGGACCCTCCAAGAAGCCTCCCTCTGCTCTCTCCTAATTTTTCCCAAATACCCAGACATTTGAGAGGGGACAGAATTGGCAACATGGGAGCTGGCCATCCATGCCCTGGGTTAAGTCAGAGACAGTATGACCCAAGGAAGGCCCAGCTCAGCCCTGGGACCGCCATTATAAACTTCTTCTGTGCTGATTGATGGTCGGATTAGACGTTTCATTCAGGTGGTCTTAAGAGGAGGCATCGTTTCCCCGAGACTTGAGATCCAGGTATTCAGCAGTGGTGGAACACACCTGGATCAGAGATGGCTTTGAGAGCTTGCAAATTACAAACTTTCAGAGAGAGTCCACAAGTAAAGGTAGACAACGTCGTAGCGGACTCTGTCAGCTCCTGCTCACTCAGCCTCGTCTCACCATTTTTAGACACACAAACCCTTCCTAGAAGAGTTTTCCTTGGAATCAAATACCCCACCACCAAGTCCACTCTTCCCAACCTGACATTGCAGTTCTGTACCCATTTCTCACAAAGCCTCACTTCCGTGGCCTTGCCCATCCGCACCCCGTGTGGAATCACCATGTCTATTTCCCACCTGCCCTCCCCCAGCTGAACCCAGCCAAGCTCGCTTCCCTTTATGTGCCCTGGTGCTGCTGAGCCCAGCAGGTCAGTCACCTCCCTTGGATAAGATATGTCCATTAACCTGGCCTGTAATTGCTTCGCTCTTCGAAACACTACGCGTCACTGCTGACACACCGGGAGTTGTCAACAAGCCTCCAAGTCTTTTGTCCTAAGTCCTGCCCCTCCCACTTAGACAGTTGGTGTTTGGGACCCCAGTATAGGGGCTGGCAAATGCCCATTTGTATCGCTATATCCCTCCCAGCCACCTCTCATGGCCCTTCTAGGTCCTGATTCTCTCATTGATGATTCACTTTTCCGCCCAGTGGGATCGGCATAATGTCGGGCGCCTCCTCCAAGTCATAGCTAGTTGTGGGATGGATTTCACACCCACCTCTCCCACACAGCACTCTGGTCACTCCTCTGGTCAGTCCTCAGTCCTCGTTTCAGATGTCCTCTCAGAGCCATTTGTCACAGTTGGTCACCCTCTATTGAAACCTTTTTTCACTTGATTTTCAAGTCATCACACTCTCCTGATTTTCTTCCTCCCTCCCTGGCCACTCTTTCTTGGCCTCCTTCACTGGTTCATTCTCAGCTCCTCAACTTGAATACTGGAATGCCTCAAGGCTAGTCTTTGCACCCTTTCTCTTCCTTATCTTCACTTCCTCCCTTGGTGAGCTCATCCAGGTCAGAGGCTTTAAATATCATTTATAAATTGACTACTCCCAAATTTGAATCTCCAGCCCAGACCTGTCCTCTGAATCCCAGACTCACATGTCCAATTGTACCCTCTCATCTCCACCTGGATGTCTAAAGCGCACCTCACACTCAGCATTCCAAACCTGACCTTCTCCTCTCTCAGCCCACATGTCCACCCACAGGCTGCATCATCTCAGGATCTAGGGTCACATCAATTTCATCCTTCCAGCTGCTCAGATAAAAACCTTGCACTCATTCTTAACTCCTCCTTTTCTCACATCCCATGTTGAATTTGTCAGCAAATTCTGTTGGCTCTATCTTCAAAACATACCAGAACCCACCTGTTTCTCTGTCACTTTCAGTCTGGTTCAAGCCACGATCATTTCTCACTTTGATTTTTGCAAGAGCCTCATGACTTTGGTCCTTGCTCCTAGGATTACTACAGTTTCCCTGCTCTGACCTTGCCCGCCCTGCACACCTCCCCCAACCCCTTACCACCAATCTGTTCTCAACACAGGAGCCAGAATCATGCTATTAAATCCTAATTCAGATCCCAAGTCTCCTCTGCACAGACTGACCCTCCAATGGCTCCCGCCTCACTTGGAGTAGCGTCTGAAGGCCTCACAGGGACCCCCAGGCCCTACGTGATCCAGTTTCATTACTTTCTCTTCCCCATCTCCTCCACTCTCCCCTTCGTTCACTCTCTCTATTCTAGCCATCTGGACCTCCTTGCAGTTCCTCCAACATACCAAGCATGCTATAGCATTTACAATTGCCATCTTTCTCCAGAGGGCTTCGTGGCTCCTCCATTCCTCCTTCAAGTCTTTCCTCAAACGTCACCTTCTCAGTGAGGCCTTCCCTGGCCACCCCATTTGGAATAACAAGCTCAGTCTCTGACACTCTTCATCATCCTTTCCCACTTAATTTTTCTTTTTAGTGCTTTTTTTCTTTCCTACATGCTATATATATTTTTCTTACTGATTTTGTTGTTGTCTATCTCCTATCACTAGAATACGTGCTGTAAAAGAACAGAGATTTTTGTCTGTTTCATTCACAGCTGTATCCCTAACTCCTAAAACAGCACCTAGTACATAGAAGGTGAACGTCAGTATTTGTCAAATGAACGAGACAGGGCAAATGACAGAGCCCTGGTTCCCATGGCATCTGTCGGAAATCATCCTCTTCTAGACCAGTGTGGATTCATTAAACAATACTCTTGGGGTATCACCTTCTAATGGCCTCCATAATTTACTTATTGACTCTGGTTTTATTTACTGTCTTCCTCTGCCTGTAGAACATAAGGTCCACAAAGGAATTTTGTTGTTCTATTTTGTTCATTGATTATCCCAGTGTCCAGAGGAATGCCTAATGAATAATAGGTATTCCATGAGTGTTTGTTGAATGGATAGATGACCATTTATCCAGCAACTGAACTATAAAAACCACTTCAGGATCCCAGCTATCTTTCTCCATCTTGACCATAGAAGTGACTCAAAAAATCCATTAGTCAGAAACCTTAATAAGAGAAATGCATATTAAAACCAGGGTCTTCTATTCAATCTAGCTGATCACTCAGGACCAGTAAGACCTGAAAGTTAGGAAACACACTGTTAGCCAAAACATAAGAAAAACAGACATTCAAGATAGGGACAAGAATTGTCTCAACTTCTAAAGAATTTGACAATATCTATCAAAATTAAACATGCATATATTTTTGCTCAACAACGGATACCTCTGAGTATCTATTCTATAGAAACACATACACATCACATATATCAAGCATTTGGGAAGAGACATGTATGCAAGGCTGTTCATTGTGGAAATGTTGATAAAAGGGAAGGGCTGAAGATGGTGAGAGGCTGATTGAATAAATGACCCGGCATCCGTACTACAGTTCTCCAAGGGTGTTAAAAGAATGAGGCAGCTCCACGTGCCCTGTTGTGTAAAAATCTCTAAGATATTGTTGGAGGAAAAGAAAGTTAAATGAAAAACGGCACGTAAACTATGCCACAATTTGCCTTTTTAAAAGGATAGGTAGGTAGGTAATTAGCTAGGCAGATAGATAATGGATGATAGATAGATAGATAGATAGATAGATAGATAGATTAATAGATAGATAATGTGACTAAGCAATGGTAACACTGGTTGTCTTTGAAGAGAGGAACTGGGAGGCTAGGAGTCAGGGGTAAGACTTTTCACTGTACACCCTTTCATACTTTTGGAATTTCATTCCAGGGGCATCTCTTGCCTATTTCTCAATGTTCTTCTTTTTAATTACACTGACGCACTAGCCATGGTGAGCTCATACTGGCTCTTAGTGACCATACCTCCTTCTAAGTGCTCACAAACTATTCCTTTCACAATCTATAAGGGTCCTGACCAGGGCTTTCCTCAGCTGTGTAGTCGCAGATTCTCACCTCCTCCTCTTTTATAAACCCAGAACCACATTTTTTCTTTATCAGGCCTTCATGCTTCGAGCTTCCTTAGAGGGAAACAAGTGGACCTAGCAATCTTGCTCACAAGTTTCTTTTGTGCCTGAAATGTTGTTTTATGGGGAGAGGCCCCCTGCAGGCCCCAGGAGCAGTTGGTGAGGAGGGGTTTGTCCCACCTCCAGTCCCCACCCACAGGTTCTCTTTTCTCTCCCACTGTGGCCCTGCTCTGGGTTTGAAGGCTGGTTTCCAGTTATCTGGCAGAGAGCCAATGCAACCCCAGGGGAACCACCCTTACTTCACCAGGGTTATGTCTTCAGGCTCAGTGGTCTCCACAGTCTCTGATCCTGGCTAAACAAGCTTGGGTTGCCTCACAAGGTTCTGCCTATTTTTGTCTTCCAGACACCATCTTACAGGCCACAGCCCGATCTCTTATCTTGCCTTCCCTTCTCTGTTCAAGCCTTCTTAAAACATCAGTCTGGCAAAGAGCTCCAGTGTGACCCACTCATCTCCTTGGCCACCTCCCCTGTTTCTTCATCACAGGGGCACAGACTACCCTGTGTGTGATTGCACAGTCTGATGTAGCTTTTGGGAGCTTCCCAGCCCTCTTGAAATATATCTGCCCTGCCCCCCCTCCACCCCCCGAGATTTGTGCCATGGAATTCTGCCTATGTTGTCACTGAAATATTGGTCAGCTGACTTGAACAGGCCCTCAGTAGCTCTTGACTGGATGGTGGAAAGAACGCCTCTTACTTCAGTCTGAGTCTCTCTGTTCTCTCCCATTCATTCTCTGCACCAGCACTGAGGGATCTTTCTAAAAGCACAGCGACCCATGCCCCTCTGCCACTGAAAGCCATTGAAGACTCTGCAGGATACAATCCAAGGTTGCAGCATGACTTGCAGAGCCCACCACAGTCTGGATTCTTGTCGCCTCTCCACTTGCACCACCCACCCCTCACTCTAACTTCACCCTTTAACTAAATATCTAATTATGTACACTTCCCTAGACACACTATCCTATTTCACATCTCTAGGCTTCTGCTCCTGTAGTTTCTTCTACCTAGCATGACCTTCCAACTGCTCTTGATAGGGATGCTCAAGACATCACTCAGGTGTCACTGTTTTCAGGAAATCTTCCCTGACCCCCTAGGTAGGGCTAACTTTGCTCCTATGGTTTCTTGTTGCATCCTGGGCCTAATCTTAGCACTTACCACATGTGGCTTCTACCTGACAGCCATTCCTCTCCACCCCTTCCTCACTGCCACCAGAACCCCTACATTTTTATGTGGCAATGTACCCAGGCCCAGGAGATGAATCAAGGTTCACCTAAGCTACCATGAGCATTCTGCTCCCAGCCGCCTCAATTGCCCATCTCCCTTGTAGCATCCTCACTCAGTTCTGGCCAATGAGACATGAGAGGTCATTTTCTGAGGAAGCTTCTGGGAAACAGAAGAGGAAAATACAGCCCCATTTTCTCCTTGGCCTTTTTCTTTTCTGCCTTGAATGTAACTGTAGGAAGTACCATAGCTGCCAACTTGCAACCATTAGCAAATAAGCATGTGGACAAAAGTTAACATGTTGAGGATGACAGACAGAAATATAGAAAAAGCCTGCATTTTCAGTAACATCATTGAGTCCTTTCACCAACCGGGAGCCACCTGACTCCAGACTTCCCACCACGTGAGACTGATAAACAGCCCTATCACTCAAGCCTCTGTCCACGAGGTATTCTGTCAACCTGAAACCACATGCATTCCAAATTGACAGAGCATACTACATGAAAATGCTCTTATTGGAGTTCATCTCCATGACAAAATGATACGCTCCTTGAGGGCAGGAATGATGTCTTCTTCCTCTTTGTGTTCACAGAGCCTTAGCACAACGACTCAGTAAATGATGGTTCACTGAACTGCACTGACTTGCCTTCCCCAAATACTATGAACGAGGGGACAGATTCACTTTTATCCCTGGTTTCCCCTACCACTGCCACTCTGCCAATCCATTCTGCCAACCAGCCCTCCTTCCTCTATTCACTTCCCCCAACCTCTGAGAGATGAAATGGTCCCCAAAACCAGAAGAGAATTAGTAGGATGCCCGGCAAACCTTCACTGATGAGGTCCCCACCCACTGTGTCCTGCCCTGGAAAGGGTGTCAAGAAAGCACCACCTCTGTGCTCCTGCTGTCCCTGCCGCTGGAGGGCAGGACACACACCCTCTTAGCCCTGAACAGAAGGTCATTCCTTCCCGGGGTCCAGATGCATATTCCTACTGCCTGGGGAATCTCACCTTTACTCTCTTTAGGAATAAAATTTCCCCAAAGGTCTTCAGGATGGACCCCAGCTTAGCCAAATGCAGACACCTAAGTGACAAAGAGGACGCTGCATCAGCCACCCCCACTGTGCTACCTTTCCCAGTCCAGCTCATCATTAATAGATCCAATAATTTAAAATCTAGTCATTACTGAGCACCTAAACCACTGACAGCATTTCATGTTGATTACCAAGGGCCCCAGATATGTGTGCTAAACACCGAACAGGGAATTTGTCTTCTGGGAAAACTTAACAGAGTTTCACTAACACAGCTCTCTACCTATTTACATTTTCTTCTGATGACCGACCTCGCCTGGGGCCTTATCCAATAACCTTTACTTCCTCTGCGAATCCTGCAGACCAGTGCCCACCTCATGGAGGGCTCGAGCCATCCCCCACAGGGAGCGGGGTAGGGACTCTCCAACGTGCCCGCCCATTTCTACTCCCACCAGCCAAACCACATGTGTCCCAAGAGCCATTGTGTTTACCCCAAAACTTATTTGCCAATTGCACTTCTTGTAATTATGTAATCTAATTAAACATGACACGAAACAATGAAGTATGACTGTAAAAAGAAAGTTTTCTTTTTTTCTTGAAAGTCCAAGTTGAATGCTTTGGAAGAGTTTGGGAAGAGCAAACAACGAGGGAAAAAATGCCGTCGAGTTAGACGTGAAAGAGACAGTCTGTAAAGAGCAGTGCTAGCAGGCCGGCCTGAGGGCAGAGCAGTTCCAAAAATCAGGAAGAACCTTGTCCTTGGTTGGTTCTTCAGAGGCACACAGTTTTTGCTCTGTTTTAAATAAACCCAAAGAAGACAGGGTGTCACAGGGTAGTTTGTGCAAGAAAGACCATTCGGGACTCAGGAGGGCCTGTGCCCAGGGGAAGGTCTCAGCAATATATCAAAAGGCTGGCAAGTGTTGGTACATGCAGAGGTCTCTAGTTAAAACAAAATATTTACACTGTATAGGCCTCAGTATTTATGGTCCTCACTCTAACCAGCCAACTACAGTCCTTGATGGCATTCGACAGGAGGGTTTCACTCCACCACGTGTAAACCCTACCGCAGAGGTCTTACACTCTGAGCCTCTGTTTCCTTGTGGATTATCATCTGACCTACCCCAGAGGGCTGTAAAGAATAATTGGGAGAGCGAAGTGGTTAGCAAAGGCCCCAGTACACAGTAAGCACTCAATTCACCAGCCAACCAATTAAGCCAGCCAGGAACCTTGGATGCACTCCCAGCACCTCCCTCTGCCCTGCCTCCCAACTCTATCTACCCAGCCTATTGGTGCAACCCTGCCAAGTCTACCGCGGCAAAACCTCCTGATTCTGTCGTAGGAGTTGCATCCTCACAGCAGCCACCCCGCCCAGAGCCGCCAACATCTCTGCCCCTGGAGGATGGCACCGGGTACCTACCTAGTCCTGCTACTTTCGCTCCACCTCCACCCCAGATTGCAGCATCCTCCAGCAACAAGAGGGATGTTTGAAACACACAAATCCAGTTATGTCATTCTTTCGCTTGAAACTCTTCAATAACTTTCCAAACTCCTTCAAATGGCTGAGAAAGCCCTACACACACACACACACACACACACACGCACACATCACACGCACACATGCAGCACTTCAGCCACCTATCAGCTCCTCAGAACGCACTCTGCTCACTCCTGGCTCAGGGCCTTTGTGCGTACTATGCCTGCCACCGAGAACAGTACTTACCCTTTCTTAACCTGATTAATGCCTCCTCATCCTCTGGGCCTCTACTTAAATGCCTTTTTCTCAGGACTGCTTTCCCTTTCTGCTTATACAAAAAAATTTTTATTTAGTACCTGCTACATGCCAGGCACTGTTCTAGGCACTGGGAATACAACAGTGAGCAAGACAGACAAAATCCCTGCCTCATAAAGATTATATTTAGTGGGAGACAAAGGAATAAACAAATAAATATTATACTCCAATAATGGTGATAAAAGCATCTGATCAAAACATGATTCATTTTATTATTAGAAGAAATCAATATTCTTAAAATGACTTACATTTTTAATTGCTTAAGAAAATTGTTTCAACAGTATATCAAAGGTATTTATTTTGATATACATCAAATATGTGATATAAAATATAATAGATACATGTATGTGCATGTAGTCATATAATAATGACTACTAAAATTTAATTCTAGAATGTTGCTTCTGTATTTTGAAAGTGTGTCTCTGGCATGTTTCCCCAGTCAAAAAATAAAATAAAACACAGTGGCACTGCTCATGGATATAAACACATGGACGCACACAGTTTTAAAACTGACATGCAGAGCCTGTCACAGCTCACAGGCTCACCCAAGTATACATGTCTACAAGGACATACCAGACTCGAAGTATCTCACACACACACATGCACGCATGCACACATGCACTCAGACACACTCAG
This sequence comes from Cynopterus sphinx, assembly GCA_030015415.1. Taxonomy (NCBI): domain Eukaryota; kingdom Metazoa; phylum Chordata; class Mammalia; order Chiroptera; family Pteropodidae; genus Cynopterus; species Cynopterus sphinx. The sequence continues at coordinate 47,798,592 of CM057386.1, read as the reverse complement.
TCATAAACACACAGAGACCAGGGGCCAGGGTATGAGCACACCCATCCCCAAGGGCTGGCCCTGCCTACTGGAGGTATGGTTGCCAAGGGTGGCAAGTCTCTCCCTTCCATCATCATTCAGATAATAATCAGCACCTGGGGTGGCAACAGGAGGCCCTAAATTCCCTCCCACTCCCAATAGTTACTCAGCAACCTAACCTCTGGCAGAGGCTGAGTTTAAATTAAAGTAAAGAGCGATCAGGTACCTTGTAATTTTGTGGTCACTCTCTACTCTGACCTCTACTCAGCCCCCAAGCCCAGCATCACACTCAATGCTCACCCCATCACCAACACAGAACCCCACTCACCACACACACACACACACACACACACGCACTCTACCCTCACTCCATATAGTCCCCATCTTCACATCCCCGAACAAACATTCACACATCACATACTCCCACACAAGCCCATGGAGATGCAGAAGAACTACTGGGCTTCTCAGGAGATGGAAACATCTGGGGTATGGACCCAGACTCCCCACCCCTCCACACCTACGCATACCCAGTGCCCATGCCCTGCCCTCTCTCCTCACCGCTGCCAGAAAGGTAGTATGACTCACTGTTCCTACACCCAGAGCCAGCTATGCAGGGCAAAGTAGTATTCCCACCCCCAGCCCCAAGCCAGCCGCTAAGCCTCCCCATCGTCCATTGGCACCTGATCCACCTACCATACTGCCCATGAGCATCTAAGGAAAGGTCAAAGTCTTCAGGGACAAGGTCCTTCTTGAGTGGGGCAGGGCAAGTCACAGGATCTGAGGTGATGTCAGAGGACTCAGGACATCAGGAATCCAGGCAGAGTTGACCTGTGGGCAGAGGGCACAGCTGGCAGCCTGGGCTCATGTCAGCCTGGAAGCCCTGGAACACAGCTGGTTCAGGCAGTAGAGCCAGGGAATGGAGGGCAATGGGGCAGCTCGCAGAAGAGCCTACCCATTGCCACTGGGCCCAAGAAAGCATCAGAGGCGTCCCTCCACCCTCGCTCTAGGGCTTGGCTCTTGGCTGCCTCTGGGAGCAGCAACAATGCCAAGGAGATAATTTAAAGAGTCACACGAGAGAGCTCTGGAAGGAGACAAGGCCAGCACTCTTTTAGAATGCCTAAGGGTCTTCTTTATGATTCCCTGGTTCCAGCAGAGAACAAGGCAGCTGGCAAACTACAAGGAGAGCAGACACAGAATGATCCAGGCCCTTCCATGGTAATAGAACCGTCCTGAGATCCCGTGATTCTATGACTAGGGCAGGGAGATACAGAGGAGAAAGAAAATGGAGAGAAGAAGCCCTTGCCCAGCCCTAAGCCTACTGACCTGCCACGCCAGTCCACCCAGCCAGCTCCTGTTCCAACCCAGCCCTAGGATCCCTTGATGAAGAGCTGAGAACTAGCAATTTACCTTCCCAGATACTCTTTGGTGATTGGGGGAGACCAAGACCCAACTGTATGGCACGATGGTGGGGAATAGGACTAAAAGCTACAGCAGGAGAAACTAAGGGTGGAGTAAGAAAGGACTGCCTGGTTGACAAAAGACTATAATTCAATTAACACATACTGAGTGCTAGCTCTCATCGGGCACTGTGCTAGGTGCTGGGCCCACAAAATATAGGGAATGCGTTCTCTGCTCTCAGAGAACTGAGACTATGATGAATCAGTAACAGCCAGTACCTGTATAATGTTTATGATATGCTAAGCCCTGTTCTAGTCTTTTAATGAGTCATTTGATTTTCATAAGCTATTATTACTCCCATTTCAAAGATGGCAAAGAAGTTGAGGTGTTGAAGAGTAAGTAACTTGTCTAAGGCTGCACAGCCAGAAAGAGAGGATTCTAACTGGGCAGTCTGGCTCCAGAGTCCACTCTCCTTGCCATCTTGCTCTTCCCCTTCTGTATGGAAGCAGCAAGCGGTCTCTAGCTCATTCTCCTTTGTACTGGGAGCCTCTCATTGCTCCCACCACCCCACTCGTAGCCCGAATTATCTGTCATCACACTTAGGTCATCTTCACCCATTCACCAAACATACACTGAGCACCTTGCTATATGCCAGGCCTGTGCTGGTGCTGGGAATACAGATCTTACTCAGGCCAGGGCCTGACCCCTAGGAAGCTCTCTGTCTGGTGGGTGAGGTCAGCCAAGTAAATGGGCTATCAGTGCTTGGAGACAGATTAAGAGGTGATATAGGTACAGGACACTCTGGAACCCAGAAGAAGAAGCCACACTGACAGCACCAAGAACTATGGGCATTCATGAAAATGTAAAATCCTTTATGCATCAAAAGACATTACCAGTGGAGTCAAAAGGCAACCCACAGAACTAGAGAAAATATTTACAAGTCATATACTTTATAAGAGATTAAAATCTAGAGGATATAGAGAACTCTGAAAACTCAACAACAGCAAGAAATTCAAAAATGAGCCAAGTACTTGAATAGCTATTTCTCTAAAGAAGATCTATAAATGGCCAATAAGCACATGAAAAGGTGTTCGACATCGCTAATCACTAGAGAAATGCAAATCAAAACCACAATAAGATACCACCTCATACCCGTGAAGATGGCTGCTATCAAAAACAAACAAACAAACAAAAATAAACAGGAAATCACAAGAGTTGACAAAGATGCGGAGAAATTGGAACCCTTGTGCCCTTTTGGTGAGAATGTAAAATGATACACCCATTGTGTAAAACAGCAGGGAGTTTTCTCAAAAAATGAGAAATAAAATTACCATCTGATTCAGCAACTTCACTTCTGGACATCTACCAGAAAGAACAGAAAGCAGGATATTGAAGATATCCTTGTACATCCGTGTTCATTGTCGTATTATTCACAACAGCTAAAATGTGAAAGCCACCCAAGTGTCCCTAGGTGGACGAATGGATAAGCAAACTGTGGTATATCCATATAATGGAATATCATTTAGCATTAAAAAGGAAGGACATTCTGCAATATATGCTGCAAGATGCATGCACCTTGAGAACATTATGCTAAGTGAAATAAGCCAGTCACAAAAAAGGCAAATTCTGTGTGATTCCACTTATGAGAGGTATCTAGAGTAGTCGAAATCATAGAGACAGAAAGCAGAACGGTGGTTGTCAAAGGGCTGGGGGAAGAGGGAAGGGAGTTGCTGTTTAATGGGTACTGAGTTTCAGGTGGACAAGATGAAAAAGTCTAGAGATGGATGGTGACGATAGCTGTGCAGCAATATGATTGTATTTTATAATACTGAACTGTACACTTCAAAATGGTTAAAACAGTAAACTTGATATGACATGTATTTTACCACAATAAACAAAAATGAAGTAAAAGAACTATGCGAAAGTATAACTCCAAAGCCAGCCAGGCTGAGATGAAAACGTTCCCTTGGAGCAGGGACAGGACAGAGGCAGCAGAGAAAGCAGTGCCACGATGAGCTGAGTGGGGGTGAGGGCAGAGCTGGCCTCTGGCACCAGCCTTGCTATGTTCTGGATGTGTCGTTTCCTCACTGTCTAGTGGGATTAATAAAACCTGCTCTGCCAATCCCATAGGAAATCATGTGTTCAAATGGCTTGGGGAAGGAGAAATTGTGAGCATGCAGCATGTGAGACAGGTGATAACAGTTAAGAGGAAATCGTTAGATTTAAACCGCTGACTAAAGAAAGATGTTCATGAAGAGTTCTGTGAATCAGAAGGAAAGTGAGCTTGAGACAAAGCCTTCCCAGAAGTAGGGATAGCCCTTTCCACAGAGGGTCATCTTGTCCATCCCCCTGCCTCCTCCAGGCCAGTCCTGCTCAGCAAGTACCTCTGAACCCCTGCTCCTGTACCCTGGGAGACACACACACACACACACACATGCTGCAGGGAGGCCACAGACTCATGCAGCCACAAAGCCCAAGGCAGCCACAGACAATCCAGCCTGGCTGAGCTCAGGGCACTAATTCTCTGAGGGTCTGGGGTGGAGAGAAGAGGTGTCACAGGCTAGACGGGTAAATCTCAAAAGCTGTCTGGAGTTCTGGCTGAGCCAGTCTACTAGGGACATAGAAAGGCCCCAGCCCATCACCCGCAGTGGCAAAAAGCACGGAACTTTGACGCAACACAGACCAGGGGTCGAGTCCTGCTCTGCCCCTTGCTCTGTGTGTGATCTTGAGTGGTTACATAAGCTCTCTGGGCTTCTTTTCCACTCTGGTAAAAATGGGGTGGAAATCTCTACCCTTCTCTAGGGCTGTAGTAAGGATTACAAGTGAATCTATGTGCTATCCTCAGGGCTCAGCAAAGGATGGCTCTCATTTACATTATTAGTACTTACTACTCTGCCCCCCAAGGCTGGGGGTATGGCAGAAACAGAAAACGGAAGGACTAGGGGGTTGCGACTTGAGATGCAGTGATGCTGGGGCACCTTCCAAGTCTGTGAAACGTGAGTGTGGGGGGGGGAGGGACCCCAGGAGCCTGCCTAGCCAAGGCCTGACCTGATATCCCGAGACATGTACCTCCCTCTCATTTGGCTAGGAGACACCGCCCCCAACACACACACACTTCTACTGTGGGAATCCAAAGACTGGCATGTTTTTCCCTCTCCCTAACTGCTCTCCTGTCAGAGCTGGGGACAGCACCCTGGACTTTACCCTCTCTTTTGGGCTCACAAGTTCTCTGCACTGTTTGCCCTTAAAGACACAGGTCTCTCCTCATGGCCCAAGGCCAGCCAGGAGAGGAGACAGCCTTCGGGGAGGATAGATTCAAAGGAACCACCATCCTCCTTGGGTCACTTCCGAGTCCCGCCCCGGGGCCACCCCTCTGTCACCACCTCCCACCCATCCTCACACACATTGACATCTGGGTGTATGGGCAACCCTACAGGTAATCATTAATCCCAATAGGAGGTGCTGGCCCTTTAAAGCTGCCCTGGGAAGAGATGACAAAATCACCCCACTGGACTTTATGCCCTGAGGCTGCTGCAGAAAACAAGGCCTGAGAGCTGTGTGGGAGCCTGCCCAGGCAGGCCCATGGGCCAGGAAATCCAGCCCAGAGAGAGCCTTCTACTGGTCCCTTCCCCATTCACTCCCTCTAATAGGCTTGTGCTGACCGTGAATAATGGACTCTGCTGTGCACAGACCTCTCCAGGAAACACTCTCTCAGACGGTCAGCCTTCTGCCTGAATTGTGAAGCTTTATTCATACGCTATACTCCTTCCAACAGGTGTCCTAGCCTGGGCCATTCTTTCGATGCCCATCTGTCACTGTGCAAGGAAGGGAATGCTTGGAAGGATCACTGTTCTGGGCCCAGCACCCAGCCTAGAGCCTAAGGTGCTTACCCAACAAAGGCACCAGCCTGGTAAAGCCAAGGGTAGGTGGGGGGATCTATGGAAGAGAGCACAGGGCTGGAAGTCAGGATACTTGAGTTTTGGACCCAGCTCTGCCCTGGGTCACTGTGGGGCCTCAGGAGCATCTCTGCCCATCTCCAAGCCTGCAGGTGTTAGGCCTTCTCGTTGCCAGCCAGTGTCTATGGCTTTGCGCCGTTGGTGGCAATGATGGACCAGGAGGTACTGACACAGGGGATGATGGCCTCCACCCTTCTGCCTATGAACTAGGACCACATGCGGTCACAGGCGTATCTTGGGCTAACAGAGATAGACAAATCTCTCTTAAATGGCTTACACCAAAATGAATGCCTGTGTAAGAATCTTTCGACGGTCTCAGACGTCGGCTCCTCAGAGAGCTTTAGCTATCCCAATGTCTGGCTCCAGCACTGGGGACTGCTCTGGTAAATATCTCACCTCCTTGAATGGTTTGTACCTCCTGGATGCCAGAAACTATATCATCTTCAACTCTGAGAGCCAGATCAAGCACAGTGCCCAGCACATCGAAGGCCTGGGAAAACATCTTTTGACTGAATAAATGAATAAATATTAGTGGTTTTTAAATAACAGCAATGCACACAGAAGGAGGCCCAGGTCTGGGTGGTCATGCACAGGTGAGGCCAGGACAGACCCAAGCTCTTTCACAAAAAAGCTGGGTAACCTTGAGAAATAATCTACCTTCCTGGCCACTCTTTGGCCCAGATCCCACAGGCCAGTTAGCTGGTGAGTATCAATTAGGAGCATGCTGCGTGCGGGCACGGTGGTGAGGAGTCAGAGAGCCACACAGGAGAATTAGAAGGCATGGTCTCTGCCTTTACAGAGCTCACTTGTGGTTGAACATATCCATCTGAAATAATCTTAGAGCAATAGCAAGGAGAACTCAGGAATGAATTGACAGACCGAAGGTAGCGATGGGAGGACGAGAACACAGTGGAAGTAATCCCGAGAACAGTGTGGAAGTAATCCCTAGAAGAGGAGAATTCTGAACCAAAGACCCAGAGCATTAGTCTCATTCATCCATTCATCCATCCATTGAAACAGACACCATTAGATGCCAAGCCCTGAGAATACAACTGTAAACGAACAGTCCCTCCCTTGGGGAGCTTATAGCCTCACTGGGAAGCCAGGCATCTAAACTCAGGTGACCCGACAGATACATAGACTATGGACCAGAAACTGGAGAGGGTCAGTCTTGAAGAAATCCCCACCAAAATCTGCCCAGTAGATATGAGCTTCTAAAGGAGCAGGAGATGCAGGTAATGAGAAGGAGCCGGAGAAACCTTATGAGGCTACAGGTACCTGGCAGGTAAACAAGGTTAATGAGGACCTGTTGTTTCTCCACGTCCTTGGTGACCTCACCTTTGACCAACAATTTCCTGGCACTGGCTCAGGCTGCCAAGGGGGGTAGGGGGGGAGGAAGAAGAGGGTAAACAGCAGGTGAGGCCAAAGGTGGCCCTGGAAGGCAAGGGGCACATTCCGAAAAGTCTCTCTAGCCTGAGGCCGACAGCGGACCCAAAGTCCGATAGCGAGAGCACACCTGCATTCCACTCATCCAAAGAGGCTATAAATACCTGAGAACCCACCGGAAAGGATGCTTTGGGCTGCCTGGGAATTCCTGCCCTCCCCTACCCTATAGCCCAGCTCTCCAGCTCCCCCAGTGTCCCACTCTCTAGGAGACCTTCTGAATTCACTGGAAGAAGCTGAGGATTTCCACCTGGGCATGACCTCCTCCTCCCACCACCTCTTTTCCTTCTCCCTTCTCTTGCCTTGGCCCAGACTGGCCAGTGGGGGGAGAACTGCAGAGGCCTGTGTGAAACCCTGATGTGCAGTACAAGGGAAGCCCTGAAATTTCTCAGGAACAGCTGGATTTCAGGCCCACTCTGCCAATCACAGGCTATGTGACCTTGGGCAAGTCACCAAACCTCACCAAACTTTGATTTTATCACCTAGAAAAATGGGTTACTGAGAGGAGACACTTACACAAACTTTTGAAGGGGTAAATGAGATAATTAATGTGCACGAAATAAAATTAAGCATTGTTATTGAAGATGCTGATGTTACTTGAGATCACCTAAACTTCTAATTTTCCTGATGAGGAAACTGAAGTCGAGAAAAGATGTGAAAAAAATGAGGGGCTTGGGTATTCTCTCCTCCTCTTTCTCCTGTCACTCATTTTCTTAGTTCAGCTTGGCCTTCTAAATATGGGTTTCTAAACTTAGGGGACACAGGTCTCTTGGAGAAAGTAATGAAAGCAGGGACTTTCTCTCTCCAGAGTACATTCATCTGCATACCCCTAAGTCTGTGAGCAATTTCAGGGGGTTCATTTGCCCCAAGTTGGAGATCCTTGCTCTATGACAGAGCAGAAAAAGAGAGAGGCTATCACAGTCTTCAGATCATGCTTTCCACGGTCACAGTCCCAGGGAAGCAGGAAATGACAAGGGGCAAATCCTGAACTTTGAGGAGCAAACCTCACCCAAAGTGTCCCCCAAAGCCAATCCTCAAGGCCCTGGAAAGAAAGCCCCCCTCCAAACTGCTCACCACCCTCTTCTGTGCCCCTACCCATTTTCTCACAATCTGCTAAAAACTCCTGAACTACTTAATTTCCTTCTGGTCCTCGAAAGTCAGAATCTTAGAGACCATCTGTACATTCCTCTTTCCAGATGAGGAATATAACCACAAAAGGAATACTGACTTGTTTGAAGTCGCCAGATAATCCACAGGAGGCAGGCTGCAGTAGCCAAATCAGTCCCAGGACCTACTGTATGTTTGGTGCCCTGCTGCCAGAAGTGGACCACCAAGAATTGATGAGCTGTCACTTGATTGGCCAAGCAAGCCTAAAATTCTTGGGATGAGGGTACAGACAGGTTACTGAGCACCTGATTATGTAAGAGAGGTTGCAAAATCTCTAGAAGTTCAGCAAAGGCAGAGTTGGAGCATGCCTTCATTCATTCATTCCTTCAATGAATATGTATTGAACCCCAAGCACTAGACATAGTCATATAGTAGTAAATCACCCAGACAAGTTTCCTGCTCCCCTGGAATCTTAGAAAAAGACAATAAACAAGTAAACAAATAAAATTAATTTAGCTGGAGATAAATACTATGAAGAAAGTAAATATGGTGGTATTTGAACAGCTCAGTGATATAATGATCTGGGGAGGTGCTCAAGGAAGACCTCTTGGAGGAGGTGGCATCTGAGCTGAGTCCCAAAAGGAAAGGAGGAGGCATTCATACAAAGGTGTGGAGCCAGAATGTTCCAGAAGGAGGAAAAAACAAGGGCAAAGTCCCTAAGGCAGACATGAAACTGATATGCTCAGGAACTAAAAGATCAGTGTACAGTGGGTGAGAGGGGCCCTGAGGGTGGAAGAGGGGGGCAGGGGGAAGGAAGGTGCAGGGAGCAAGATTCATGCACATGTAGGGAGGGTTTAAGCAGAGGCGGCATAATCCCTCACTTGGTGCTGTCTTTGTATCAGAGCTTATCCTGGATGCTAGGAGGGGCAAGAACTGGAGGGACTGGAGGGAAGCAAGGAAGCCACAGAGGCCAGGCCAGAGGGTGGGAAGAGGGGAGAAAGGGATGTCAATATTTTTGAAGTAAAACAGGCCCCCAAGTTGCTGATGGGCTTGGATGGATGAGATAAAGCCAAAGTGTCGATCCAATATGAATGCCAGGCTTCAGGCCTGAGCTGCCACGGGTGGTAGCATATATAGGTATAGGAAAGTAATAGGATAAGAAGGAAGCCAAGGGTTACAAGCTGTATCAGGAAAAAAAGCCCAGTATCCTTTGCCCACAAAAGCTGTTTCTTGTGAATGTGCTATAGAACGGTGCGTCCATATCACAGGAGACAGCCTTTGGAAGAATTTAGAGGAGATTGTGACAGAGGATGGGGGAGCAGAGGCTAGGCTCTGAAAAAATGTCCAAAATGTCCAGTAGTGTCTCAATCGTGAACAAAATTTCAAAATTGCTTTCTTTATGGGTTTTCCACACCACGCAGCAGGTGGCCAGGCCTCCCGCTTCAGGCAAAGGCGAGTGTCTGGGTAGCTGGTCTGGGCTGGCAGGGCAGCCTCGGACCTGGTGTTTGCGGTCCGTCAACGCTTGCTCACTCTCTCTTTCCATTTCCACATTGTGCACGCAATGATCATTGATTTTGGCGTGGTTCTTTTCCGCAAGTCATAGTTCCTTTTCCTTAGGAAAAAGGGATCAGCTGGCATCACATACAAAACCAAACTCTTGTGCCACATTCTGAGGGAAGTAGGCATTCGACTAGGAGCCTGCTGAGTAGCAAGGAGACACTGACCATCTCTCCCGTGCTGGTCCATGCAAATCCCAGAGGGAGACCTAGCTAATTCCTTCCTCTAGGAATTCTGGTTGGGTAATCCTGCCTCTTCCTTCCTGTGAGGCAACGCCTGGACCCCAAACTCAACCCTTGGGGCCTTGACAACCCCCATCTCAGGCCCAGTCTCAGCCCTGCCTCTCTCCTGGGCCTCTGCTGACCTCTGCCACATTCTTCCTCTTTCTCCTTCATCCCAGTCTTTCTTTACTTCTAACCAAAGATGTAAGATGTTTTTCCTCCTGTGTTGATCTAGCACTAGGCAATCTCCTCCAGAAAGTCCCCAGTAGGGAAGCCTGATGGCACCATCACCTGACTGTACAGTTCCAGCCTTCCTTCCCTCTCTGCTCTATACACTGATGTGCGATCATCCTGGAGTGTGTGTGCGTGTGTGCGTGTGTGTGTGTGTGGTGACAGGCCTGGATGAGTACATCTGCTGCTTAGACTAGGGGACCGTGGGGTGACCAATGAACACCTTCCCATCATCTTCTTCACAAATCCCATCTTGAAAGACCTTTTCCTTGTTGCTGTCATGGCATCCCACTATCTCTAGTCTCTGCCTCAGGTCCCTTTCATCCAGCCAACAAATTTTGACTAAGTGCCTACTCTGTGCCAGAGTGGTGCTGGAAGCACACCAGTGAACAGATAGACAATGCCCCAGCCCTCGCAGAACTGTTATTCTGGGTAAGGGGCTAGATTATAACCAAGGTGATGGATGAATGAGTGGGGAGTAGGTAAGTAGTAGAGGCAGAGAGAGAGAAAATAGATGTCTCCAATAGTGACGGATGCTCAACAAATTGAGCACCTACTGTGTGATGGGTACTGTTTCAGAGACATAAGATATACTGGTGAACAAAACAGAGGCCTGCCTTTGTGAAGTTTAAATTCTAGTGAAGGGAGACAGAAAATATACAATACACATAATGAATAAATACATTTTGTAATGTGAGAAATTAGAAAGAGACCAGTGTCTAGAAAAAAGATAGAACAGTTCAGAGAGATGAGAGTGTGAGAAGGATGCTCAGGACAGGCCTCAAGTCTGAGCAAAAACTTGAAAAAGGTGAGGGCGTGAGTCCCGCAGATATCTGAAGGCAGAACATTGCAGGCATAGGTGAAAAGCTGTGCAAAGGCTCTGGGGCAGCGACATGCCTGATATGTTCAAAGAACAGTAAGGAGGTCAGTGGGGTTAAAGAGTGAGATGGGGAGGAGCTGGGGATGAAGTCGGAGAGGCAACTGGATTGGGAAGGGATCGTGTAGGACCTGGAAAGCTATTATAAGGACTTGAGTTTTCACTCTGAGGGAAATGAGGAGCCATTTCAGGGATCTGAGCCAAAACCCAATGTGATCTAACCTACTCTTTCCTCACGAAAAGCTGTAATGCAGGGGTCCCCAACCCTTGGGCCACAGACCTGTTAGGAACCAGGCCACACAGCAGCTGAGAGGCTGGCAGGCTAGGGAAGCTTCATCAGTATTTGCAGCTGCTCCCCAGCGCTAGCATCACCGCCTCAGCTCCACCTCAGACCATCAGGCATTAAATTCTTATAGGAACACTGGTCCCTGGTGCCAAAAGTTTGGGGACCGCTGGCCTAATGGATAGAAAGTGATTGGGGAGGAGGTTGCTTCTTTAGGTAATGAGGTCAGGGAGGTCTCTCTGAAAAGGAGCATCTAGGCTGGGGGCTGAGAGGCAGAGAATGGACAACCACCCTTCCTCTCCTCCTTTTCTTTAATCTGTCAGCCAGGGAAAAGCCTTCTGCTGTCTAATGGCACCGCTCTCTCCTCCCCGCCACATCTCCTTTCTGTCCCTTCATCCTCTCTCTCCTCCCACCCCTTATGACTGTCCCTCTCCTCGTCTCCTTCCTTTCCCTCACCTCTTTCTATCTTTAGCTTGACCCCATCAAGATGAGGGCCTCTCCTTTCCCAGGGTTCTGAGAAAACAGTTGTAAAAAGCAGAAGGAAACACTGCAACAGGCACTTGGCAGGAGGGAGGGTCGCGGATTACAATGCCTGGTCCTGGCCGTTCAGCCTATAATCCTCAGGGTGTTTCAGGTGGACAGGGACCCTGGGTCATGCTCTGCCAGTCACCTCAAACACAGGAGAGAGAAGCCATCTTCCAGGCCTTGCCCTCAGCCCAGCCTTCAAGCCCTCACAGAAAAAAAGCTAAAAAGAATCATCAAGCCTGTAAACAGAAACCCTCCTTGTAGAGGGTGCGACTGAGGCCCCGAGAGGAAACAGCACAGCTCCAGGTCACATAGTAAGATTCAAACCCAGGACACTGTCCACAACTTGGAATGTCTCATCCTGCAGCGCAGGCCTTGGGGTCAAGTATCAGGTCAAGGCTTTGGTGCTTCCTGCTTCAGGCAAAGAAGACAGGGCTATCCATGGTCCGACACTGTGCTTTAAGGGCAGTGGCAGGGCAGTGTGCTGGAGGATGCTGGCTCCAAAGGACGGGAGAAAATTCCTGCCCATTGAGAATACCCCTAACCCCACACTTCTGGGGTTAAGGATGGCTCAGCAGAGCCCATCGTTGCCCCACTGGAGGACTGCTCAGGCAGCCATTGGATGACAGGCTCGGTCTCCTTTCAGCCCTGCCTCTGGGCCCAGTCTCCGAGGCTGTGAATAGGAGCCCCCCTGTCTTCTAGAATAGGAGACTCAGAGAGCCAGCCTCCTGGTCACCTGTCTGTCCAGAAACAGGCTTAGTTCTTGGCTGTCACATGCCATGCATGGCTGTGGCCTCCAGCACCTGAGTCATCTGTGACTCATTGCCCTCTGCCCTTGGTCCCAAGAGGGCTGGGCTGGTTGGACTTGCCATGGGTATAATAGACAAGACCTGTTCAGTATCCCTGGAATAGGACTGTCCCTCCCCCTCCACATTTCACTGAGACAAAGGACTAGCCAGACCCCTCACAGAGGACACATATGTGAACACACTAAGGACCCAGAACGGCTTGTACCAGATCCCTCCCACCCTACACACACATTCCTTCACCGTGCCTTCCCACTCACACATGTTCCGGGTGGTCCCACAACCCCCAGTCTCCACCTAGCACAGAGCATGGGTCTGGGCATTGGGCTCTGCTATTACTCCCTGTGTGACCTCAGGAAGGATGTCTCACCTTTCTAGGCCTCAGTTTCCTCGCAGATTCACAGATCACCAAGATCCTTTTTAGCCCTTAATCTAAGGGGGCACTATAATGCAGTGATTTCAGACCTATGGTCAGTCTGTGAAGGGAGAGCTGGGAGGGTGACGGTGGGCTGGGTGGAAGGGAAAGACTTCTTCCTAGTACACTCCAGATCGCTCCGCACCTGAGGCTGCAGGCAAGCACCGCAGGGGAAGAGTAACGCCCTAGACCAATCCCCAAACCAGCATCTCCAGGGAAAGGGCCAAGGAGGTGGCTTTCCACAGGGCTCCCCCTCAGACCAGAGCTCTTTAAGACAAGGCTCTGTCTCCCCCTCAGACCAGAAACCCTGTGGGCAGGGCTGTTCTCTCCCTCAGACTGGGAGCACCACAAGTTGGAACCAGAGCTTTTGGCTCCAACTTTTTTCTTCCAAACCTAAAAGCAAATCTTCCCCTCTCGGACTGAGCCTGACCCAACTCTAGGGCCAGTTCCCTTTCTGCATGTTTTACCATATGTAGTTGGACCCCAGGATGACTGCACCCACAGAGATAGAGGGAAGCAGTGATGTAACAGCCTAAATAGCTGTCTACCAGATCTTGCCCATCTTCTACCTGTTTTATCCTCATATCCTCTAAGGACTGTGGCTCACACCTGGACCTTATTCCTGGAGGTAGGAATACCTCCAGGAGACAGGGCAGCGAGTTTCAGAAAGCCAGTGATTTGTCAAGTCACATGGCAGAGGGACCCCCAGCCCCTGTAACTGTGGCATCTACCCACCCAGACACCAGGACTCCTGGAGAGGGCTGCCTCCCTCCCCCTACCCCCTGGAAAGGGTTAATAAGCATGAGCCCTGGCAGGGTGGAGGACAGTTGGGAAAGCTGGGGAGGGCACAGTATTTCTCCACTTGGCCAGAACATCGGTTTCCCAATATACTGTTACTATGGGGCAGAGACAGGCAGCCTGGCAGGCTGGACACTGCCAGGCTGAGGATCCCAGCACCTTCTGTTGGAGTGGCTGGGGAACCAGACTAGCCCCTGAGGCTCTCAGCTGGGAGGAACCTCACCTCTGGGGAGGGGTTTCCTTACCCACAGAGGCAGGGCAGGAAGATAAGGCCTCGGAGAGCCAAGAAGAGCCCCAGAGCGGGGGGCTGCTGATAGGCCTGGTATCCATGAGGTGAAGTAGCAGATACCCACTTCAGAGTCTCCAGTTGCCCCTGGCACCCTTCTGTTACAGCTTCTACGATATTGTCTCCCTGACATTTTTGTTTTACCATAACCCATGTGAAAAAAACACATCCTACATTGTGACCCCTGAACACATACCCACAACGTACTCCAAGAGTTTCAAGAAATAAGACTTACCCTTACTACATGCAAGCCTCTCCGAATATTTTCTCTTTCATGTTTAAGGAAAAACACACTGTAGGTTGCAAACCACAAAACAGACTTCATGACCTCCTGACAGATCATAATTTGCCATTGAGAAAACACTGCTCCTAGCTCAGCAGGCTCTGACCATTGTACAGATGGGGACACTGAGGCCCAGAGAGGGACCAGAGCTTGCCCAAGGTCTCAGGCCTGGGCAGCGACAGAACTCAGGTGGCTCCCGTGGAAGAATTTCCACTGTAAGTGCCCAGAGCCTGGGGGCCTTCTTGAGATAGCTGCCTGCAAAAACAAAGCTGGGGGAGATTACCACTGACTGACATCAGAAAAATGAGATCAATATTTGCCAACCAGCAGGCTCTCCCAGCTCTCACAGCACATATCGAGCCTATGGAAAAGGTCAGGCTTGGGGTCAGCATCCAGTTAGTTCCTTCAGAGAATGATTCCAGTGGTGAAGGAGCGGGGAAAGGGAAGTCCCAGTCTAAGGAGAGAGGCGCAAAGCCCCTACCCTCAGGGAGCCCGCAGTCTGAGCAGGGAGACCCCGCCTCTGCCCTCAGAGAGCTCCTAATTTGTTTCACATCTTCGCTGCAGGCGGAGATTGAGGCCTATCTAGAACAGGGGCCAGATTACAATGTTTACACTGGGAATCTCACAGGCAAAGCAGCAAGAAGCCAGGGAGAGAGGAGGCAAGCATCAAAGCCCCCGAAGGAATCCTCTGAGAGGAAGGTCCAGCCACTCCCTCCAAGCAGGGTTGCCAGATGAAGTACAGATACCCAGCTAAATTAGAATGTCAGATAAGCAATGAAAATTTAACAGGGGATCTTGTGTTTTTATTTGCTATATGTAGCAACCCTACCTCCAGGACATTCCCTCTTCAGACCCAAAAAGGTCAGGCTGACAGGAGGGCCCTGAGGCCCTCGTGGCATTAACAGCCAGGAGACACTAGGTGTCCAGGTACCAGGTACTATTCAAGCAGATGAGCGAGGGGGCAGAAATGAGCGTCCCTGGGGCCCTCTAAGCAACCAGAAGGCAGTTCTCAGACCCACAGCCACTCCCAGCTTGAGCAGTCACCTCCCTGCAACCCCGGGAAGTACGACTGGGATGGGGCAGGTGAGGAAGAGCCTTTGGAGTGGGCATATGGTGGCGCGGAGCAAAGGGTTGAATGGCTTCCTTTGCCTCTTCTGGGCAGCCACACAAAGCCAATCAAGATAAGACAATCTTCAGGGAAACTTCCTGTTAGGCAAATGCCAACGGCTAGGCCTGGTAAACCACCAGCATCTGGGGGCAGTTTCTCTGAAGTCATGGGGCCTAGGGGAGGGTCTTACCAGCAGTGAGCTGAACTCTTCCCCCCACCCTCACGTCTCTTCTGCCCTTCTTTCTCCCTGCACACTGCCTCCAACACACACCCCCACAGTTATGACTTTCAGTGCGACTCTAGAATCAGGCAATGCTGGAGGTGGCTGGGATGCCTGCTACCAGAAGAAGAGGGGGTGATCCCACTGGCCTCACCAAGAGGGTATTTTCCCTAAGCTCTTACAGCTTTTGTGGGTAAATACATTCCCTTCCACAGGCCTGGGAAGGGGGGCTAAATACTGGGTTCCAGGCCCTGCCTGCACTTCATTACTAAGAGGAAAGGAAAGTTGTTTCTATCTTGCCTTGTGGGTTTCTCTCCACATTCCACACCAACCAAGGGAATCAACTATCGAAAATGCTGAGCCTTTTTTAGGTTCAGTAGATCAGCCTCAATGAAGCAAAGCTAGACTTGCACCCCATCCTCAGGGAGCCCCAGGGTCATTGAAAGAGAATCTGTTTCTGCCCTTGGGGACCCTAACAGAGTGACATGGCCAATAGTCATTCATTCATTCAATAAGTGCTATATTATTGCACACCTCTTAAGTAGCAATCACTCTATATTCATTCATACCTGAGAGATAAGTGTTATCACACCCATTGTCTCAGATCAAGGCAGTGAGACTAAAAGAGGTCAAGCCATTTGCCCTGGGTCTCAAAGCAAGAAAGCTACTGGTGTCAAATGTAGAGCCCAGCTCTGTTTGATCCCAAATCCTCTCTTCCCACCACCCTGTGCCCAGTAACAACAGTGACAACAGCTGATATTTTGGAGGCACAAACTACATTCCAGTCACTACCCTAAGTCTGGCCACATTTCTCTGAGCCTCAGGTGTCACGGTCCCTGTTTAACGGATGACATCTGAGGCTTGAAAAGCCAATTTTGTCCTAACACATGGTTTAGAAGCTGTCAGAGTTGGGGCTGTGTTTTAGGTTTGGATTTTGGACATCAGGGACCCAGAATTAACAACTGGGATTTGAACCCAGGCAATCAGCCTACGCTGGGCCAGAAGTGACCCAGTATTATCAATTCGGTGGCTGCCAGATACAGGGTTATATTAATAACTAAGAGGTGTTTATTGCTGAACACAGCAGTTCCCGGAGGGCAGCTTGGGGTCATGGGACTGCAGCCAGGTTAGCCCCCTGACCCTACCTCACCCGCAGCCCCATGGGGGTTGGTCCTGAGAAGCCAGATCCCTCAGCTGGGCCCCACAGCCCCCGCCCCAGGAACGCTTACCCAACCAGGCAGCCACCCCGTGACTAGGAGTGGTGACCCCTGTCACACTTGTGTGTGTGCACAAACCCTTGTGAATGTGCTCATGGGGAAGAAGGCCTGTGACCTGGCGATTCTGGATAAGAAGATGCTTCAAGGGTGTCTGCCAGGGGCAGGCCTTCCCCTACAGTTCTCAGTCTCAGGGGCCCGGCAGGCCCTAAATCCAGGCTCAGCTATCCTCTGTCTCAAGCTGGATAGAGAAGAGCAGAGCAGCTGAAAGGAAAGCACTGGAGAGTGAAGCAGGGAGATCTGCGGTGGGGGTGAAAATTCCTCTGGAAGCCTAAGGCAAGCAGATATGCAAACATTCTCCCTAAAGATTTCTCCAGAAGCCATCCTCCTGCTGCCTCCCCAGGAGTTGGTAGCTGCCAGCTCTCAGAGCTTTTCTCTCCCCTGCCTCAGTCCCAGAGGTCCCTCCCCATACCTGTACCACAAACCTTTCCCCCTAAAGATCCTAAACGACAGAAGTTTAGTCTTGCAGGCCTTCATGTATGCCCCTCAGATGTAAGCTGGGAAGAGTCAGAGCAGCTGGTCCAGACAGCCCTGTCCTAGGCCTCGAGGTTTTTTGCTCAGAGCCCAGCTATGTGTATAAGGGTGGATGCAGGCCTCCTCTTTCACAGAGGCTCCCAGTGTGTCTTAGGGGGCAGTGAGAGAAGATTGTTCTAGGCCTGTTCATTTGTTCATTAATGCCCCAAATATTTATTGCAAGCCCAGAACCACAGGGCATTATCCCTGACCAGGAGAGTCTCTCTCCACACCTTTCTTTCCCTTCAGTCCAATCCCTTTTCCCCACTCCTGGCTCCAGGGCTGAATCTGCCCTGGCTTACATCACTCCTCAGCAGGAAGGTAAAGATAGGAACTTGAAAAGATGGGATGGGTATAAAACCCACTCATGGTATTTCAGCTTAAAAAATTAAAAAGTGAGAAGGAAAAAGACCAGCCAAGTTATACTAAAGTGGGGGGCTCAGAAAAGAAAAATGCTTAATGTGGGGACTAGAAATAACAGCATAATTATAATGACAATTTTTGAGCACACCTTGGATACCAACCAGCCACTGTACTAGGTACTTTCACATGTCATTGCTTCATCCCCTCAAGCTCACAATGCAGGAATAATTGTCACTATTGTAGAGATGAGAAAGTCGAGGCCCGGAGAAATAATTTGGCCAGTGGCAGCCCTGAGATTCCCATACAGATCTGTCAGAAGCCTTGGCGAGGCTTGGGGCCACCCAGATTGGGCTCTACAGAGGCACCAGGCAGAACATTTGAGGAGAGCTCCCTACAGGCCAGGGCCTCACTGGCCACCTCCCCACCTCCCGTCCCAGGATGGCTGGATCAGCTGCAGAAAGTGTGGGGAGTAGGGACATCATCTCCCTGCAGGGAGCCTGAAGAAGTGACAGAACTCCTCTGCAGAGGGGACAGGAAGTAGAGGGGGCATGTGTTGGTATCTGCTCCACTTGGAGCCAGACCCAGGGACCATCAGGGGATGTGTGGGGGAACACCGGGGTGCAGATTGGTGAAGCATGCTCAGCTCATAACACACAGAGGGAGATGCCCTGTGGGGACTCTAAATGGACTGAGAGGAGAGCAAAGGGTGGGGCTGCAGGCCCAAAAAGGCTCATTGGGACCAATATCTGGTGATTCCAAACATCTACAACAGCCAAATGAAGGTAAAAAGTGACTTCCTGAGAATGGTTTCCAACTTAATCAACAAGAAAATGCCTGAGGTAAGGCTTCTGTCTCCTCTCTCAGAGTAGAAACTCCGTGAGGGCAAGGGCAGGTCACCCGCCCCCCTCGGACTGGTCACTCCCAGAGGCCAGCCCTTACACTTCTTTCATTAACAGACTAGCCCCCCAAAGGCAAATGCAACCTCATAAAATCTGCTTCAGGTCTCTGCCTATGGAGACCTCCCACCCTGAGGAGGCTTCCCCTCACCCAGGCCCGGCCTTCCTCCCATAGGCACCTATACCCGATGGGTCCCTTTCCTTTGAATCACTGCTCCCCTCCGTCATAGCTCTCCCCCATTCTGAGTCACTTCTGTCCCCTCCTCTACAAATTCTCAGCCAAGCCCTATCTTTGCCTTGCATTTTCCCTTCCAGGCACATTATAAATATTTACTGATTCCTGCCCTGCCCTCCCCCACTCTCTGTGTCCTGATGGATAACTGTCCTGTGAATACAGCTGAGTTGTCTCCCTCCCAAGAACTCTGAGGCCAACCTGCTGAGGCCTCACAAGGGTCATCTAGGCCATCCCCCGTTTCTAGGCTACAGCCACCCCTAATAGCTGAGAAACCATTCACTACCAG
Organism: Cynopterus sphinx; assembly: GCA_030015415.1. Classification (NCBI taxonomy): domain Eukaryota; kingdom Metazoa; phylum Chordata; class Mammalia; order Chiroptera; family Pteropodidae; genus Cynopterus; species Cynopterus sphinx. The sequence goes on along the minus strand of CM057386.1, from coordinate 47,779,493 downwards.
GACATAGCACATATGGCTGATAATCTGATAATGGCTGGAGGACAGGAAGGAGGGAGGGAAGAAAAAAGGGAAGGGATGGAAAAGAATCCCTAACCTTTTTCTCCAAAGCCTTTGTGCTTCTCCCTCTACCAGTTCTCACCCTCTAGCCTCTCTCCCTCATGCTGTAGGTGAGGTCCACTTTCCGTTAATGAGGCTTTAAGGAAACTGAGTTGCTCTTTTCTCTCTAGAAACTTGGACAATATTTTGTCCTACCTGGGTCGGCCCTTGCCCCGAGTCTTCACCCGGGAAATACCCATAGTCTCTGATCCTTTTATCAACATGTCCTTCTATCCTTGAACTTCCCTTCACCCCCCTGAGGCCACCATGCATACCAGTAAAAACTTATGGATGGGGAGGGACAAATGTCCTAGCCCCAAGAGAGTGACTGTTTAGTTGGATGGCTCAGTTATGATTGCTGTTACAACCCCTCACAGCTCTCCATATTTGGGCAGGGGATGGCCTCTCTCTGCTCTATGTGTTGTTGGCTGGAATGGCTCACCAGGGCCTGGAGAACTCAAAACGACCTCATTCCTGTGTCTGGTGCCTCATTTGGAACAGCTGGGGACTATTTCTACCTGAGCCTCTCTCTTTCTCTCCACCTGGCCTCTCTCTCCAGCAGGGTAATTGGACTTCCTTATAGCATGGCAGTTGCCTTCCAACAGGGCAAAAAAAGAGACTGCAGTGACCTTTAAGGCCTCGGCCTGAAAGCCCCAGGATCTCCTCTGCCACATCCTCTCAGTCAAAGCAAGTCCCAAGGCCAGCCCAGATTCAAAGGAAGAAAAGTAGACGACTTGATGGGAGGAGCCACATGCAGGCACAGAGGTGGAAGAACTGTTGGCAGCCGTTTTCACACCCAGGCCACCATGATGGTCCTAATACCTGATCCAGAATCGCCACGGTCTGTATGGATCCACCCAACCTCCTTGCTGAGAGGACAGAAGCCTGGCAGTTTCTTTGGAGAAGCAAGTACCTCAAGGGCCTTTGGGGCTGTGACCAGGGTAGGTCATTCCTTAGGAAAAAAAGAAAGGGACTCAGGGTGGGAAGAGGAGAGTGGAGAATAAGCACTGTGGCCCCGTAGAGAAAACGGTGGTCAGACCAGGGTAGAAGGGCATGAGCCTCACAGGGGAGAGATGAGCTGGGCAGCTTGGCTGGCCTGATGGCGGAACAGAAGCATTGGACCTTGACCGAGTCTTGCCTGAGCCTTGAGCGGTCCTTTGAGAAGGCTGTAGGGGGGTGTATGAGCAGGCTTCATACAGTTGGGGGAAGCAGCATGTTCATTTTATCCTTCTTTTCTCCATAATCTATTTAAAGACTGTTTCTCTATTCCAAGGCTGCATGTTGCAATCTCTTTCATACTTGGGTTTCGGATCTTCCACTGACGAACCCCAGCCCCTTGAGACATCTCTTGCCTTCCCTTGCCTTGCCTTACCACACTTGGGGAAGTCTGGATTTCAGCCCTAGGTTTGGCCACCACCACATCCTCCCCCTGTCCCACTTTCATTCTGCCTGTTTGTATTCAGTCTAGACAATTCATTTTTATTTGTTGTTGCTCTGCCCTAGCCTGGGGCAACCGTGATGTGGTGGAAAGAGCACTAGAACTGGAGTCGGGAAAGCTGGTTTAAATCCTGGCATGGCCATTTACTGGCCATACATGAATGTTTGGGAAAGTTTACCCTCTCTGAACCTCCTGCTTCTCCCCTGCCTCTCCTGGAGATGACATGAGCCCCGATCTCACAAGGCAGTCGTGTGGATGCAGTGTTAACCAGTGTTAAGAGCAAGCAGCTGGAAAGTGCTTGGGAAATGAGTGCTTACTTGACCAAAGCTCCGTTAGGGCAGGGACCTTGCCTCCTGTCTTCTCACAGTGTAGCCTGGAGAAGTAGAGAGGGCCTTTCCCAATCAGTCTCTGAAGTCACCACCCCCTTTTTGGCATCTCCCCTTAGAAGACTGTGACATCCTCCTGTTGGCATCCCTGCCATCTTCCTGCTGGGACACTCCCTGTTTAAAACCCCTCAGCTACTGCTCATCCCTGACAGGTCACGGGCTCTGGGCATGGTGGCAGCATTGCAGGCTTCCCATGAGTTCCCCTGCCTCTCTCTCCAACCTCTCCCCTTGCCCACTCCCTGCCTTTGCTCAGTACACTCTCCCTTCTGCCTGGAATGTCTGCTTCAACCCTTCCATCTTCTCCTCCCTGTTGTTTTTTCTACCAGTTCTTTAAGGGAGAGTCTAGAGATAATGTCATGAAAAGACCCTCCAGATTCTGCCACCCCCAGTACATCCTCCACCCCCGAGCTAGATGAATTTTTCTATTCATGAATTTGTCTCCTCACCAGATCCACAGGAGTGGAACTGTGTCTTAGTCCTAACAGCATCCATTGCCCTAGCATGATGGCTGGCCCAATAAATACCGCTTGAAGGAATAAAAGAGGCTAGAGGTAATGGATTTGGAAACACTGCTCATAAATGCCAAAGACTCAGACAGCTTCCACCTTCCCCCAGGATGGCAGGAGAGACGTCCCCTCAGGGGCAACCAGAGCTGTGTGTCTACCTTCCAGAGGTTCAAGGAACTCCAGGACTAAGTAAGATGATATTACACCCTGGGGTCCGGGCCCTCGAGAGTACCTCCTTTCCACTCCCAGCCTGTTACAGCCAATAAGGCCCCATAGCCAACCCCAGCCCTCTCCTGTTCCCTAGGCAGTGAGCTCAGACACATGGCCAGTTCCTTCCTTGACCAAGGGACAGGGCCAGGATCTCGACATTCCTGAAGGGCCCTCACTTCCTGTCTAAGGAGCTGTCTCATCCTCCCCCTTTTGAAGAGCTCCACAACCCCCTACCCCCGCCATATCACGGCAGATCATGGAGAGGTTCCTAGGACCAGCCCAACCAGGATGGAAGGACTCTGGCTGCCCCCAGCACAAGAAGAGGAGTGATCACATGTCTTATACACCTGGGACCCCTTTCCCGGACCTAAGATAAATGCCACGTTTCCCAAGGGAGGAGGGAAAGGGGGCAGGAGGAAGTCTGGAACAAGGATTCAATGGAGAAGGAGAAACCAGGAGGAGCTTTGAGATCAGAATTAAATTCTTTAATACAAAATGTTTTTTTTTTAAGATATATCTGTATTTCTTTGTTGCTGTTTAAAAATAAATATGTACTACGGAATATCTCGAAAAACTGCACTAGGGACAAAGATGTGATGTTAATATCTTTTCCCCCACAATTAATATGGATAAACAGTAGCACCAATAAATAAATGATAACAAATATTAAAATTAAAAAAGGAGAGAGATTTAGTATGTAGAATTCTCTATTTTTTCTGGTTTTGTTTTTACATATAAAAAAACAGAATAGCAATGTCTATTTTATCAGAATCACATATATACATAAACATATATATATATATATATACAAACACAAGTTGCCAAATATATATATAGTATGTAGATGTATATTGAAACCTTATTTCAAAGGAATGTGTGGTGGGAAGCCGGGGGAAAGGGGAGGGCAGAGCTGAGTGTTAGCAAAATTAAATATCTGTTCAGGACAAGCCGATCAGGGAGAGAGAGATTGGAAACATGAATTTTATACACAAAGACCAGTACAAATAAGAGAGAGTGAGAGAGAGCAAGAGAGAGATACATCTCATAAATAGTTGAAATTAAATATTAACCAAGAATACTGAAAAAACCCTACTCTTTAATTAAATTAACTGTTTTAATTTCTAATTAAAAAGAGATATTAAATAAGTACCGTATATAAAACACTTTCTCTTTTCTCTGCCTCCATGGCGGGCACATGGATCCTGCCCTGTCTCTCTGTGCCGCGGGAAGGGTTGGGTGGGGGACGGAGGAGGGTTAACCACTCACACACACAGAGCCAGGTCTCCTGGGGGGGACAGAACTAGTGGTTTCAATGGTCTGAGGACATCAGGCCCTCCTGGGCTGCACCCAGGAAGGGGAGCAGGGAACGGGCCCAAGCAGGAAGCCCTTCCCTCGGATGATGAGCCGTCACCGGGCGCTCTTCTTCCACCAGTGTCTCTCTTCTCTTCTCTAGGACATCTGTCAGTAACCTCTTGGGTATCTCAGAAGCAGGTGAGAGTAGCCGAAGGTTACCAGTCTCCTGGATCTTCCAGGCAGTGCCCCTGGGAGCAGGATGCCCGTGCAGCATGCGGAGAGGACCCCCAAAGCACAGCAGTGTCCTGAGGCTCCCCGAACTCCTGGTCAGAGCCAGCGTCCTCGTCCCTGTACCTGTCATCTGTCTTTCTGTCCATTCGACTTGGGGTAGAGGCTTGGAACCAGGACTGGGTTTGTCGGTGTTCCCAAAAGCAGGCCAAATTTGCCCCCATGCCCTGGCCTTGCATGTTCCTAGGCAAGGGAGGGGACCCTGGCCTCCCTAAGAGAGACAAAAAGATCATGCCAGAGTCTCTCCTCCCATCCTCTTCCTCGTTGGGATCTGGGTGGGAACATTCTCCTCCCAACTCAAGTCCACAGCAGTCAAATACATCCAGTGAAGACACCAATAACATTAGCAATGTTAATTTAAAAAAAAGAATATATATATTTTATATATATAAAACATATATATTTATTTTTATATATATATAATATATATATATATATATAAACGTACGTATGTGGGTGGGTGTGTCTACAGGAATCCCAGAAATAAAACTCTCTAATCTTCCGGGCTTGGTGATTTAGCAGCAAGAAAAATAAAATGGCGATCCAGTTCCAAGAGGGACCGTGCTTGGTCACCCGCCCGGGAATGCTTCTGCCGGAGTCTCACCCTCCGGACCCAAAGTGCTCTGCGCAGAGTCTCCTCTTCCTTCATTTCAGGTTTCTGGATTAAGGATTGTTCTGTCGATGGTGATGGTGGTGTGGTGGCAGCGGCGCGGTTTCTCGATCAGTCGTTCTACATCTGTCTTTTCTGGTGAGAGGTCGGGTTCCCGAAATCCTGAGGGAGGCTCCTTCTTCCAGCCCAGCTCACCGCCTTGGCTTGTCACATCTGCGGGGAACGGAAACAGAGTCCGGTGGTTAGAGCCTCTGAGGAGACCTGGTGGTGAGGCCAGCAGCCTCCCCTTCCTGCAGCCCGAGTCCCTGAAGCGGAGAGGACAGAGAAAGCATGGTCCTGCCTCAGGGAGCCCCAGGGCGAGGGAGAGAGCCAGCCCCTGTCCAAGGGGGTCCCTGTCCGAGCTACTGTCTGAGAAGCAGCTTTGCCCAGGGCTCCCGGTCTGCCCTCTAAGGCTTACAATCTGTCCAGTTGAGACAAAACAAGGACATGGAGACATCTCATCACACGCAACAAATAAATACGTACTAAAGAACAGTCCCTACTTGACATTTCAAAGTGGAAGAGTGACCAGAGCTGCACCAAGTTAATCAGGAAAGGGTCCCTGCAGAAGGAGGTGCTCTAGCTTAGTCTCTGTGGGGCTGGTTGGGGAAGAGAGTGAGCAAGGGAAACGGCCTATGCAGAGGCCCCGACGGGGACAGCCAGCTGAAGGGGAGGCATGGCCCCTGGGGAAGTGAGGCTCCCAAGGGAAGGGGGGCCAGCAGGGCCTGGGGCCCCAGGAAGCTGAGGGATGCAACTCCCTTCTCCAGGCCCACCCTCCCAGCCTTGGCGATAAGCTTCCTCTTCTTGAGCTCACTGACAGCAGCAGGCCTTAGGTACCAGGCTGCCTTTCCTTTCTAACATGCCATTTAACTTAGGGTGGGCGAGAGACCATCAGTGGCTGTTACTCCTCTTCATGCCCTTGCCACTGGGCTGATTGTCTTTTACCCTCCCAACTGTGAGGACGGGTTAGAGCAGGCCCTGCCCTTCTGAGAGCCTTTGAACGGGGATCTAGGCTCCAGTCTGGAGTACTTAATTCCCCCATATAGCTAGATCTGGGGTTGGGGGAGGTCTCCGAAAGCTGGGGTAACTTCAGTTAGCTCCCAAGTTACTTCAGACATTCCCATCCTAGAAGTCAGTCTCTGCAGAATAATCTCTACAAAAACCCTAACATGGCAAGCCCTTCTTCCTCAAAGCCTCCGGGGGATGTGGTGACCCCTCATCCAGCTCTAAAGTGAAGTGGATCCCCAATTCCCAACACTATATACACTTCCTGTCTTCAAATACCACCAAGACAAACAGAGCCCCACATCAGCACCCCAAGACCTGGTCCCCAGCATCCTCTGAACACCCATAAGCCACAGGAACATGGCAGGTGGGAAAAGACAGCCAGACTCCACGGACTTTGTTGATGGAACATCTGGGCAAGCCAGGGGACACAGTAGCCCTGCCTGGGAAATCCCCACAAAAGCCCCTCCTCCCTGGGTGACACTCTGGCTTAGAGGGTTCCCTGCCTTTGAGCACAGGCCAGACGGGTATAAACGGCAGTCAAGGCATCAAAAGACTGCCAGCCACCTGTCACGGCCCTGTGTTCCTGACCTCACCCCCCAAACTCGCTCATGTATTCACCTATACACACTTAACACTTCCTTCGTCCCCATTGTGAACAAGAAACAGAGATACAGATGCCTTGGGAGAGGGGGTGTCACACAGGTGAATAAAAACCAGGCCCAGGTAGGAGGCGTTCACAGTCTAAAGTTAGGAAAGAGGGAGTGGCCCCTCCCTCCACCCACCCTGGGGCATTCGGAAAGATGTTTAGGGTTGTTGCCGTGACTACGAAGGTATTAAAGATATCTAGTGTGCCCAGATGTTAAATCTCCTACCGGCCCTAAATCAACAACCAGAGGCCATGCCTTCCAGAACCCCAGTCTGAGGAGGGACTCAACCTCTGCCACCTGTGGAGAGACACTGCAGACTTCAGAGGGCAAGGCCCCCAAGAGAGTGTTTGCACTTTGTAGAGGGCAGCGTCCCTGAGAGTCCCCCACGCCAGGAAGGGCCCTCAATATTAGTAGCAAACAAAGGCAGTAATCACAAGGTCAGGACCAACAGCCACCACGAGAAGGACCACGGGACACAGCACTCGGCTTGCTTCCACACCACATTAGGCCACACCAGACTGCCCACTCAGACAACCCGGACAACCTCTGAACGGGCCCTGCCAGGCCAGGCCAGTGCCCACCACCCACCGCTGGGGCCCTGCGAGCCAAGAAGGTAGTAGTCACCAGGCAGGCAACTAGAAGCTGAGCAAGCAGGGGGCCCGTCTCAGGTGCTCTTTCTCTCTCTCTCAATCTCTCTCTCTCTCTCTCTCTCTCTTTCTCTCTCTCCATCTCTGTGTGAAGCTCCTCTCTGACTCGCTCAGCCTCTGGGAACCAACCTGCAAGTACGTTCGTTTAACTCAAGCTGCCTCGCCTTGCAACGTGAGTCTGTGTTTTTGCAGGAACATTTACACGTCTGCGGATCTTGTACAAACAAATGCTTTCTCCGCTCTGAGCAAGGCCCACAGGGACTGCAAAAAGGCAAAAGGAAAGACATCTAAGCTAGAGCGTCAGCAGAGAGAGAGAAAAAAAAAAAAACATGCAACACCCCCTAATGTGTGCGCAGCGGCGCCCCCACCCTGCTCATGGGCCCCCACACCCTTCCACGCCCTGGAAGGATCCAAGTGCTACAGCAGAAGACAGAGAGCGGCGGAAAGAGGCAGCACTGGCTAGGAAGACTGCCCGTTGGAAGAGGCAGACAGACGGGCAGAGAGTGCAAGGAAAGGGCTGCAGTAAGGGGCAGTGTGGTCCCACAGGGACAAGTGCAAGTCTCTGGCCACAGGGCCCCAACAGCTGCTGCCCCTAAAAGAGCACACCTTAACTCTTCGCCTGCTGGGGACAGCAATTGGGGGCCACCATCTCCCTGTGCACGGGCTCATACCTAGGTCCCACCACCAAAGGTGGGCTAAAATAGAGTGTAACAGCAGGCTGAGCCCAGAGGCAGCGTCCACAGGCCAGGCCACTGGTGGCCAAAGGCCCTGGTCAGGATCCACCACAGCCTCCAACCCAGAGGAAGCAGCCACCCTACGAGGAGGCTTCTGTGGGTGCCATGGGTGTGGCCGGAATAGGGGACTCCCCTCCAGAGTCCATGAGAGGGGCTGCCAGATGGTGCTTGACCCCACCCAACCTCCTCCTTCAGCCGACAACAAGCTGCCTCATGTCATTCAAGCCCCTTCCTCACACCACATCTGCCCTCCTCACCACCCTCAGCTTCCAGACAAGCGCAGAAGCCTAGAGCAACGGAACCCAGGAGGGTGAGCAGGCACTAGTGCCTGGCACCCTCACCAACATGGGCCCACCACCAGTGCCCAGTGGGTGTGAGAAAGGCAGTGCCCAGCCAAGCCAGAGCCCCCTCCACGGTTCCTCCAGGCCCACGCTGCCCACCCACCCGCCCCCAACCTTGGACCAGCAATGCCACCACCAACTCTACTCATTGGTGCCAATTAGTGGAGTGAGAGTGAGAGAGAGACACTGGGGCGGAGGGGCAGATTAGAGCCAGGGAGGGAGGGAGGAAGGGAGGAGGGTTAAGGGGTCCTGTGGGCAGGAGTTAGATTGGGGGCCCTGGGTAGGCTCCAGGGAATGAGACAGCAGAGGCACCACATACAAGCTCCAGGATTTATACCGGGATTTCTTGCGCTTTCTTTTTTGCCCCTTTCCCTTTCCTCGAACTGATTTTCTGGAAAATAAAAAAACAGAGCCAGAGGGCAGGGTGGACAGGGGGAGAAAAAGAAGTAGTGAGAAGGGAAGGGTATAGGACATGCTCAGTTGACTAGAGGCAGTTGGGCTCCAGGAAAGAGCTTGCACACACATGTGGGTCAGGGCAGCAGGCACCCAATGGCTCCTTCTCCTCACTTTGGCCACCCTGGGTGGCAAACCCAGCCCTTGGCAAGGTTTTGGGTGGGGAATAGAGGCTGGGTGGAGGGCCCAGGCCCCAAAGGCCTCCATACTCATGGTCACTCCTGGTCCCAGACAGGGGCAAAGCACCAAAGGCAGGTACTTTGCCAGCAACCCTGTGCAAGACTGACCCTGAAGGTCAGGGGGCTATAAAAGCTAGGCCAGAGTTTGGGGAGAATGTCAGAGACCTGACTTGATGGGGTGGGAGGCAGGGGCGGCAGGCTGTGCTTCAGGCACCTTCTGTCTTCATTTCCAAGTGCAATAGCAAGAGGATCCCTCCAGGGACCCTGCCTCCCCGAATGGGGTAGTGGGGGGCAGCTCCACCAGGGCTGGCACAAAACCAGGTGCGGCACATGAAAGCATCAGCTTGCCCAGCCATAACCTGGGCTGAGAGGTGGGGCTGGGTGTCCTCAGAGCCCCGGGCAGGCTGGCAGGAGGGTGGAGTGGGAGTTAGGGAGGCATGGGAGGAGGAACCTGGGCGTCACTTGGCAGGGAGCTCCATCCCCAGCCTGCCAAAGCCTGCTTGCTATACCATCTCGCCAGACTCTCTTCCGAGCCCAGGCGAGCCCCCTACTCTCCCTGTGGGCAAAGCAGGCATTTGGGGAATGACAGGCTTCAGCCTGTCCCCCTCAAGGGAACCTGCACACTCCACACCTGCCAGGCCCAAGAGAATGCCCCTCAGAATGTCTATCACAGGAAGGAAAAGGGGGTGTAAGGGATCGAGGTAAAGGGCAAGTGTTTCCTCTTATTAAGAGAAAGTGCTAGAAGTAAAAAGGTCTACACACACAGACACACCTTTTCTCTCTCCCTCTCTTTCTCTCTCTCTGCCTACTCTCTCATATCACTACTCTGGTAGCTACAGCAATCCTAGAAGTTGGGGACTTAGGGAAGAGGCAATGGGTTGAGGCCTAGGGGACTTCGTGTCTCCAGAACACTGGGAGCAGATAGGATGGTGGAGGTTGGGGGGGAGGGAAGGACATTGGTGCTCTCTCTCAGTCTCTTTTCCTGCAGACTCATCCCCCATGCCAGTTGCTCGCCCTGTCTTGAAGGCTCGCTGCCCCCAGACCATGCCCCCCAACCCCTGCTCCACCCTGACGCCATCCTCCACACTGAGTAACTGGAAGCCTCAGAAAATGACCAACATTCAACTTTCTCCCTGGCCAAGACAGCTTTCTCCCTGGTCAGACCTGCTTCACTCCTACGAGAGGGCATGCACCAAGAAAACACCCCTGCTGGCCCAAATCCAATTGCACCACCACAGCAGCTACCTTAAGAGGTCATTTCCTCTGAGACATGAAAGGTGGCAGCTCTGCCACCCACTCCCTCTCCCTGCTGTGGGTGATGGGAGACCAGAGCAAGCCAGGGAGCCAGTGTTCAGACTGCCCCTCAACACACCCAAAACCACAAGTCCTGGCCAGGAATGACCTAGAAGCCTGGACCATGTCGTCTCTCCCAAAGGAAGCTCCAGGCTCCAGGCTGGATTTTGTCACTAATTCTAGAGCCATAATCCTGGAGTTTGCTCCATCCCACTGCTGCCACATATCCTCACGAGACCAACTCCCTGACCCAATGAAGCCATCAGACCCCCTGAGAGAGGAAGCCAAAAGCCCAAAACCAAGAAAACCAACCAAGGAGAAGGAGAACTATAGGCATGGCCACTTACTTTTCTTGCCTTGCTCTATCTTTCTTTGGTCTGCAGTGGGTAGAGAAAGAGGAACAAACAAAACAGAGATTCAGATGTTGGTGATAATGATAACAATAACAATAACAAAAAAATCTTAACAGTGTTTATGTCAATACAGTTTTAATCTCTTTACATATCTCTTACTTAATCCTCACAACAATGTTATTAGGTACATAATATTATTATACCCACTTTACAGATGTAGAAATTGAGGCACACTGGTATAAAACTGAAGTGCCCAAGGTTACACAGTTAGAAAGTAGAAATGAGCTGACACATGAAACATGCTTAACCCTGCACAGAGCAGGCACCCTGCATCTGTTTGCTGAATAAATAAATCCGTGACTCTCCATCCTCACCTGCATTCACATTTTTCATGCTGTAGGAAGCTCATCTCTCCTATGTGCTGGACTTTGTGAAGTCTGATGCGCATAATCTGGGGGAAAAGGAAGCAGATCACAGAGATTAGTGACCCAGCCAGCCATACCCACATGGGACACCCCTGTGGCTCCTGCCACTCAGCAACCAGGGGTTCTATAGAGCAGGGATGGGTGGTGGAGGTAGGGGGGCCAGGGGCTCTACCAGAAAGAGCCTCAGGCCCATCCCAACTCCCCCAATCCTGCTGACCCCAAGGAGCCCCTGCTTCTCTTGAGGGCAGACATGGCTGCAAGGGTTGGCCAGGCTGGGAATTCAAGTCCTGGATTCTCACCACTCCCCATCCCTCCCCTCCCTCTCATCCCCTCTAGGCCTCACCCTGACCCCTAGTAGTAACCCCCCGACCCCAGGGTCTCAGTGCTCCCTCCATCCCACCCCATACAGGCTGAGATGGACCGTCACCATGCAGCACCAAACAACTGGTTTTTAAACTCTCCACAGACCACACTCATCCAGCTTCTCAAACAGAGCCCAAAGAGGGAGGGAAGGCAAAAAAGACTCCTGTCACAGGTGTCACCTTCCTCCTGAGCCCAGGGGACAAAGGTCAGGAAAGAGGAGGGGGTGGTCAGGGCTTGTTGGGAACCTGGACAGGGAAATGAAGGCATTTTTTTCCCCAAAGAGGCAAAAGCCCTCCACACCTCTGCCTGACTCGGAGGCAAGAGCTGAGCAAGGCGAGTCTGACTTCTCCTCTCAAGTGTCCCCCACCTCCACTCCCCACAGGTACCCACCTGCATGGTGATGTTGAACTCTTCAGTGGGCACACACTCCAGGCCCTCGTCATTGCAGCAGCCTCCACACCGCATCAGGGGCACACAGGATGGCTTAAAGATATACTCAATCTCATCGGGGTACTCCTGGAAGATGTCCACCAGGGTCTCGATTGGACGGCAGTAGCTGCGCTGGTAGACATCCATGAACTTCACCACTGCATAGGAAGGGGCAATACATGAGCCCAGCAAGTCACACAAAGGATGACCAGCTCCTCTCTCCACCTAGCTTTATAAGGCCACTCCTCAGGATTTCTGTGAGAGGTACCTATTATCGGGCAAGTCTTTCTACAAATCTAACAACTTAAGTCCCTCTGACTGTGGTTGAAGTCCCTCCCTAAGCTTCCCACTATCAACTCTAATAAAGGCCTGTTTTTATGCCAAAGATCTCACAATACTGTCTCAGGTTTCGAGGGCGATAGCCTGCCACATTTGAACCCCCTGCCTCACACCATGACACCTGAGCCAATTCTTGTGTCAACTTTGTACCAGAGGACAGTTTGAGTGGGAATATACCTGTCGAGAATACTCTAAGCTTCCTGTGAAAGGAGATACAGCCAGACTGGCCAACCTACTCTCCATTTCTCTACAACTCCAAAATTCACTGCCGCACCCTACCAATCTACCAACCATTATTTAATGCACACTTATTATATGCTGGGCACTGTAAACAGCAGTCCATAATTGTCTTCTCAAACAATTCTCCGCACACGGTACTATGAGGTTCTGGTAGGACCCGCATTTTACACTTGGGATCTGGAGGCTGAGTAACTTGCCCTGAGGCCACACAGCTAGCAAGTGGTAGTTAAAATCAGCTCAGACATCAAAGCCTTCCCTAGCTCATGTCATGTGAAAACAGAGGGAAGGCTTCAGGGTTACCTTGCCACCTGCCAGACCCCTCCCCAGACATCAGCACAGGAACTGATCTGCCTGGAATCAGCGGGGGACTGTGGGTGGGTACGCTGTGCAGGCCCTGCCAGCCACCGATAACCCCGCCCAAGAGGGCAAACTGCTTGCATCACGGAAAAACAGTGCTGCCACTGCAGCCATAGAGCACTTCTAGAAGCCGATCTGGAGGAAGACCAGGGCAAAGACAGTTCCCAGGCTGACTGAGGAGCCTGAAGTACATCGGAACATAAAGGGGTAATTCTGGGTTTGGGAGTAAATAAACTCAGGACTCCCTCTTTAATAACTACTCCAAATTGTGGCCCAGCCTGCCACTCCCCATCACACCCCCTACCACCATCCCCACATAGCAATCCTGTCCCTGACATGAGTTTCCCCTACACAGGAAGGAAAAAGCAGCATCCAGCCAGCAAGGAGACTGGGCTCTGGCCATGACTCGGTGTGACCTTGGCCCAGTCACTCCCTCTCTGCACCTCAGACTCTGCACATCTGTGTAAGCGGGTTAGGCTGATCTCTAAAGACACTGAAACAGAGTCCGAGGTGTGGGATTTTATCTTCCATTTTCAGCCCCGAGAACAAGCTCCCTTTTCTCAGGCCAGGTAACTCCAAGTTTGGAACCTCACCAAGACTGTCTCTCCCCAGAAACTAGAGTTGAGCCTCCCGATCTTCCTCCCTCCAGGGGGCACAAAGGAAGAGAAGCCTGGGGGTGTGGATGTAATAGGTGGGTTGAGGAGAATTTGGAGAGTTAAGGGAAAGTGGATTGGGAGAGGCCACAGGTGTGAAAACAGAAAGAACTGTGGGGGCCCCTAAGCCAGACTTGAGCCTTTCCCGAGGTCTCCACTTCCCCTATCCAGACAATGGGCACAGAAGTCTTCTCCACCCACAAAATGGTTAAGCGCCGTCAAAAAGAGTATAAACAAGACCAGGGATTCAATAAAAGCCCTTTTCTAAGCCAAGTTTATATTGAAGAAGATGACTAATCAAGAACTGTTGACCTGACACTTTGTCATGGTTAGGGACAGACATGGCCCAGACTTCAGGGCTCCAGGTCCCTTCCAGGACAGGATAGCAGAAAAGTCTAGCCTGGGCCATGACAACTGATAGCTGAAGGTAAAAAGACGCTAGATGAAAATCCCTTGGAAAAGCTCTCTGGAATCCCCAAGGCCCATGGGAGGTGAAGGGCAGCACCCTTCACATCCTAACCATTGCCTCCAAAGAAAGCTGTCCTGCTTTTGCACAGGGCGTGGACACACACGCACTCCAACACCAGGCTTCTGTGGTTTTCCTTATTTCTCGAAGACAACCTTTTCCCCAACAAACAAAGACCATTTGTCTTGCCTCTCCCAGGCCATAGAGACCACTGGGAGGATAAGGGGGTGGGGACACTGGCAGCAGGTGGCTTGTCAGTGGCACAGTCTGTGGAGTGGCTGGGGAGCCAGGCCGTAGGCCAAGGAAAGGTTCCTGGGCCAGGAAGGAGGCAGAACCGGCTGGGCATTGCCATGAGCCCAGGAGTACAAACACAGCTCTGGCCACTTCCCTGGGTACACTGGATTTAGGTCAGGGAAATTCGCCTGGAGGAAGACCCCAGGGCCTTCTCTCCTCAGAGGTGAGGAGCTGGGGGAGTGGCACCGGACACTCCTCCCCCAAGCTGGAGCAGAGGCCATTCAGTGGTGGGGAGAGCCTGGGCGTCCCTAGAAAAATGGGAGGCTCCCTACTCTAAAGCACAGCGAACAAAGGCAGGCCGACAGGGCTTGGGCAGGGGGCGGGGCACCCGAGAGCTACTGCCAGCCCTCTGCTGGCCCAGGAGGGAAGTTCACAGCACCCAAACCCCCTCCACCCAGAGGGCAAGGGGAGACCGCCGGGCTTCTCTCTCCACCCTCAAAGGAATGCAACCTAGGGAATGGGATTCCGTGAGGCCGGGCCCTCTGCACCCCCAGCTCACGCACAACCAGATCTCTGAATGGCAAGGGTCACAGTCCCATCAACACAGGCCCCACAGGTGAAACATGGCTGGCTTAGAATAGCCATCTTCCCCTGAAAGCAGGGGGGACAAGGGACACCTCCCTTGACATCTGGGATACCTGAACTCTATTTGTCTTCCTGGTCTGTGCTCAAGGCTCCCTCTCCAAAGAAAATTTTACTGGAAAGACCAGAAGAAAAAAGCCACAAGTCCTATTCCTAGAAGAGGCCCAAGTAGGCAACAGAGTCTTCCAGAATGAAGGGTTAATATCACTCTTTCCTGATCCCCTGCTCCTTCCCCCAGCATAATAAAGAAGGAATTGTGCTTCCCCACCCAACCCCTGGGAAGTCCAGGGATGCCATCCAAGAGCCAGGGGACTCACCTTGGTGGGCTTTCTGTTCTCCTTCTGCCATGGGTGCAGCCTGGGACCACTGAGGACAAAACAAAAGAATGAGGCATGAGCAGAATACACAGGCCCAGTCACCCTCCCCCCTTCCCACCCACACACATACACACAGCCTCTGGTTTCTCCAAGCCTTCTGAGTGGAACTAAGGACCACCAGGGGCTCCCCACAGCACAGAGTCCACCCCCAACCCCTAAACTGCTCCAATTCTGAAGCCAGAGAAGATAAAACTGATCAGATCTTGGGGGGTGGGAGGTTCAAAATGCAGTAGGAAAACACCAGAATGCCGCACAGTCCATGTCCCCACTCCTTCTTCACATCTTCCTCTCCCGGTTCCCAGTGGCCCATTGCGGAGGTAAGGAAAGTGCATTCTCTCAGCCCCCCTGACTCACTGGTCCAAAGCCATGGCTAAGTATTAAGGTCAAACAGGAGGACAAATTTGGACTGGGGCAGGAAGGAAGGACTGGGGGCGAGAAAAACAACATGGTGACCTTCTCCTGCTGACATGACAAATACCAGGGTGAGCTGGTGCTGGGAAGGGAGGGGGTGCAGAGGACCGAAGGGCACCAACCACCCTCCCCCAACCAAACTTTTCATTCCTCAGGAATATTTAGCAAACCCACAGGTTGCCTGGAGGGTAAAATCTGAGCCGAAGCCCTGGGGAAGGATAAAGCCCCCTTTCTCCCCATACACAAATATCTCTCGGGCCTGAATGTACCTCCGAAGTCTCAAGCTTCACACTCCTACCTGGCTCCCTGGTTTCTTCTCCTTCTCAGACTGGAGGGGTCCCCAAGTCCCTCTCACCTGGGCACCTTGCTCAAACGCAACCAGGGAAGCCTTTTATGCCTTAGCGCTGCCCAGCCCCTAGGGGGCCCCCTGCACTACCTAGGCCTGAGGCCTCCCCTATCCCTCCCCACCCCCACAAGATCATTCCTCCCCTCCCCAGAAGCTGTGAAGGTCAACAAGCCCAACCATGTGGGCCTGACAGCACAGGGAAAGGCTTCTCCCAGCCCTTCCAGAGGATCTCCAGTTCTCACCACCCACCCCACCTGCCCCTCTTCAGGGGTAGATACTGAGCGCTGCCCTCTAGCCCACCCAGCTGCAGACCCATTGACAGTGAGTCTCACAATCTGTCTGGC
This sequence comes from Cynopterus sphinx, assembly GCA_030015415.1. Classification (NCBI taxonomy): domain Eukaryota; kingdom Metazoa; phylum Chordata; class Mammalia; order Chiroptera; family Pteropodidae; genus Cynopterus; species Cynopterus sphinx. Next base: position 47,763,346 of record CM057386.1, on the reverse strand, counting down.
ACCCTCTCTCCTTCCGGCACACCCGCAATGCACCCCAGGTCCCCTAGCCTTGCCCCCAGGGCCAAGGTCAGATAACAGTTTCCAGACTCCTAGCTGGATAGACTCCAACTGCAGCTCCCTCAGGGGCGCCCCCAGTCTCTACCTCAGCCCCTCCCCCATCCCCAGGACACCCCCTGGCTTCTTTCTGCCAACATTTCCCCCTATGCTTTCCACTTCTGGGCCTTAAACTAGGAGAGGGGACAGAAACCTCATACCCCCTCCAAGGCCAAGGGGCACAAGGAGGGGGGATTCTGGGCAGGGAGGGGCCAGGTGCCCTTCTCTGGGGGCCTCTGAAGGTCACACTGTGGCCAGTTAGCCACTCCTCTCCCTCCCCCCCACTTGGAGGCCTGGAGCCAAGGCCTTGGTGTCACACTCTGAGGAACTCCCAGTGGCATCAGAGACCCCAGCCCATTTTCTCCCTTCTGCCTCTCCCCAAGGGGACTCTGGCTGAGGAAAAGTGTAAGAGAGGAGTGGAAAATGGCCTCAAGTGGCTTGGAGAAGAAAGTTGGGTGGGCAAGTCTAGAGTTCCCAAAACCACCTGCTCTTGCTCAACGTCCCATTTCAACCGGACAAAGTGTGTTTGCAAGGCTGGCAGAAGCACCTTCCAAAAGGTTCAGGGAGGGCTAGTCCCACACTGCCTATGTCACAGCACATTTCAAACCATTTCTACAAAAAGCGTCAGGGAGGTAAGGACAATTCTCAACCCTTCTTTGGCCCACTCCCCATAAAAACTAAAGCACGGCTCACTCGAAGTGTGGGGGAATGGGAGAACACTGACTGTCACCAAGTCTGGACCTTACATAGAGCCTCGACAAAGCCCCCGGGTGGGCCCTGGGACCTTCCTTGACCTCTGACAGAGACGAGACCGTCCTCTCTCTGGACTCCGAGGCCAGAGAGCGGTAGATGGGTCTTCTCAGCAGAGGATAAAAATCAAGGGGCAGCAGACGCTTCTCTCCACTCAAGGGGGGAAATGGGGAAGGGGCGTCAGGAAATTCCTCCTAGCACCGAGAGGGGTTAGAAGCTGGGGACGGCGGGAAGGGACAAGGTGGGTCTCCGGGTCCTCCAGCCGGGGCCAGCTCGAGAGGTCACCTTCCCGCGGACGGCCGGCGGGGGGAGGGGCGCCTCTCGCCGCCCCGGACTCCCCGTTCGGGCCCCGGTGGCTCCTGGAACACGCGGCCGGCCAGGCCCGGGCTGATGTAATCGGCTCCGCGCCGCGCGCGCCCGGCCGGGCGGGGGAGGGCGGGCACCGAGCGGGACGCGAGCGAGGACGGGTGGGGGTGGCGCCGCGCAGGTGGCCCGGCAGAGGAGGGGTCCCCGCAGCCATCCACCCCGAAACTTTTCCCAAACTAGCGGGGAGGACCGAAGAGACCGCGAGGCGGTGACAGCAAGCCCTCGCGCGCGCCTGCGCCCTGCCCCCTCTGCGCTCTCTGCCCTCCCTCGGTCCAAGGTCCGAGCACCCCCCGCCGCCCCGCGCCCCTCCGCGGCCGGCTGAGCTCCGGCTCCCGCCCCCGCCGCCCAGACTTCCAGCCCGTCGGGGGACGGCCACCGGGAGCAAACTTCGGCAGCCGCCAGCAGCGCAAGCCCAGCCCCCTCGGCCTCCTCCCGCGGCTCCCGCCCTCCGCGGGTCGGCCCAGATCGTACGTGCGGTGACTCCGGTGGGTGGGCAGGGCCCGCGTGGGCGGCGAGGCTCGGAGCGGGTGCCCTCCCACCTAGCGTACGCCCCCTCCCCCTACGCGGACGCGGGGGGAGGCCGCCCGCGCGCCCGGTGCCCGAGGCCCCGCGTGGGGCACGGAGCCCCCACGCGCGCGCGCGCTCGCACGCTCGTCCCCAGCCGAGAGGGGCGCCGGGCGGGCACCGCGGCTTACCTTGGCATGGTGGAGGTAGAGCAGCAAGGCGAGGCTCCAATGCACCCACGAGAGCAGAAAGTTCATGGTTTCGGAGGCCCGGCCGGGGCCGGCGCGGCGCGCGCTCCCTCTCCGGCTCGGGCTGCGGGGCGGCCCGCTCTCCTCGGCGCCCCGGCGGGCTCCTCTCCCTCCCCGGGCCGAGGCCGGGGCCGGGGCCTGGGGCGCGCGCGCGGCTGGGGCACGGTCTGCGCGCACCGCCGCCTCACCGGTCCATGAGCCCGGCCGCCGAGCGCCGAGTCGCCGCCACGGCCCCCTCTCCGCTTCCTTCTCTTCTTCCTCCTCCCCCTCCTCCGCCGGCGGCTCCTCCCGGCCCGAGCGAGCACTTCTCCCGGTGCCGCTCGGCGCGACCGCTCCGGCGCCGACCACGGCTCCTCCGGAGCGAGAAGAGCCCAGAAGTTGGACGAAAAGTTTCAGCGCAAAGCCGCGGGCCCCGGCCCCCTCCACCCCGCCTCCGGGCGCGGGCTCCGGCAGCTTCCCGCGGCCAGCCGGCCGCCGAGGAGGTGGGCGCTGGGGAGGGGGGCGGCGTCTGTCCGTCTGTCCGTCAGCGCTGCCGGTCCGGCGCCGGGTCCCCGAGCAGGAGGGCTCACGCCGCGCTCCGGCGGGCACCCCCGACAGCGGGTCACTCCCTTGACCCCGGTCCCTCTCGTGGCTCGCTCGCTCGCCCGCGCGCGCTCTCTGACCCCGTCTCTCTCTCTCTCTCTCTCTCCCGACTTCTCTCCGGAGCTCTCGCGCCCTCGCTCTTCGCTCTGCTGGTTTCCCAAATCCGGAGTGCTGTGGCGGAGCAACGGGGCAACCTCCTCCAACCGTCGGCCCGATGTGCGCGGAGAACGGGCAGCAAAAATAAATTAGAACGGGGAAGAATACGGTTTAAAAAAAAAAAAACGTTTAGGGGAAAAGGAGGGTGAACCCTGGACAGATGAACATCAAATCCCGGTGCCGAGCCCCCTGGCTGCTGACGCCGCGGCTTCGACCGCGCGGTCGCTGCTGCTCCGGACCCAGCACCGCTGCCGCCGGCCCCACGCGCCCCCGAGCCGCGGCCTCCAGCAGCCCGGCCGCCCCAAGCCTCTGCGCCTGTCGCCGCGGCCGGCGCCTAAAAAAGGCCTTGCTCCGCCCCCGCCCGCCCGACCCCGCCTCCGGCACGCCCCGGGGACGGCTCAGACCCCTTCGCCTCCAGCCGCCGCGCTACCTGCGCCTGGGGACGCCCGCCGAAGCCTAGGCGCCCCCTCCCCCGCCTCCCCGAGGGAAGGGAAAGCTCCCCGAGGCTCGCAGCCCGAAAATCACCCTTCTGCCTCCCTTTGCCCGGAGCCCCACACGCGGCATTTGCGAGGAGAAAACAAGAAAGTGAGGTTATGCGCGGACAGGGCTCGAAAGCCAGTCCCCGCCTTTGCTGGGAAGAGTGGAGGGAACGTGAGGAAAAGGGGGTCCGGACGGGGGCGGCTGGGGAGAGGGACACATAGGTCTGCCGGAATCCTGGGCGACCCCTGCCAGAGTCTCTCCCTCCCCCCTCCCTCCGCCCCCCCCCCCACACACACACACTCACACTCACACGGACACACGCGTCCTCACGCAGATGCTGCTCTGGCCAGTTCACCCAGCTTCCCTGTGGGGGCCGAGCGCCCCCTAGTGACCACCGTCAGCACGCCCCAACTCGGGCTCAAGAGGGAACGGGCCTCAAGGAGAGGATGAAAGGTTTACCCCTTATCCCACCATTTCTGACCTCCTAAAACGGTGACATGTACAGAAGAGCCCGGGGCTGGGCACAGAGGGCCCGACGTATCCCAGTGTCCCGTGTGGAACCCTCATCTGGCCTACTGACATCAGAATGAGCTGCAGCCAACAGGCTGGGGTGACTGGGGTCCTTTGGGAAGTGTCCAAGGAGGCGTCCTTGTGGAGAAGCATGTGGCACCAAGTTTGTGGGGCTCAGAACGGGAAGCCGTGTGGTTCTGAGGTTAGTCAGTGGCCAAGAGGGAAGAGGACCTGTTGGAGCCCACGTATGCACTGTGGAGTCTGGCAGAGCCCAACGGGAGAGGCAGCTGGGCAGACAGAGGCCCTTGTTCCTGCTCCCCCAGCCCAGATGTTGCCAGGGAACCGAAGCCAGGGGGCTGGTGGGGGCGGATGGAGGCCAGGGCCTGAGTGATGATTCAAACCTACTCACCAGCACTAAGGAACGTCTGTAGGCCAGCTGCCCGGAGCTCCCACCAGGCTGGAGGCCAAGGCGTCCATCAGCCTCAACCCGGGCTCACAGCTCCTCTTCTGAACAGAATTAGGGGCCTGTCCTCAGCCCTGTCCAGTACCCCAGTATCTCTTGCCTACTTCTCCCAGCTGGTCACCTCTCTCTTCTCTCTCTCAACTCCCCATATCTTCTCGAAGTGCTCCCCAAGGCCCTCTACCCCATCTCGCATATAGGACCCAGCCTGGAAAAATTCCTGGTTGGGCTTTGACCCAGCAGCTCTCGGGCTCCCCCAGGGAACAAAGGGGGGCTCTGATACCTGTGGGAAGAGAGGGACCAACCAGTCTTACTATTCATCTAGATCTGTCCAGAGCCTGGCCTGGGGCTGATGTAGCCTCTGTGAAGGCCTAGGCTGAGAGTGGAGGCTAAGCTGAGAGTGGGAACGCAGCAACTTTCCCCAAATTGATCAAAGTGATCCAAGGAGATTATTTAGCCAGCCCCCCACGCCAGTACATGATGCTGTGGTTTGGTGGGAATGCTAGGTTACCCCTTTAGTATCCCAGTTACACAGGAGTGGTGTTCCGAGGCCCCTATGAGCAACCCTCTCCTATTCTATCATTCATGCCTCCAGTCCTGTCTCCACCACCTGTCAGGCTACCCAAGAGCAGGGACAAGGTCTTTTTACAATTTACTTTTTAGTAAATGTTTATTTGCTGGCTCAGGGCCCCTCCCATGCAGGTCTCCTCACTTAGGCTCCATGCTCCAAACTTCTGCATGGGGTATAGAAAGAAGCCACTAAACATCCTCCTTACCCAACTTGGTCTGCCTTTCACACCTCTAGAACACAAGATGTGGGCACCTTGGCAAAGTCTCCCTCCTGCATCCCTACCCTGGAGCCGGCAGAGCCCAGGACAGAGGCTCCCAGTGGTACCACCTCCATGTTCCTTCTCACCTCAGCCTTCCTCAGCTCTGGAGAGGCCTAAAGAGGAGATCTTAGTAAGTTGAGAGGAGGATAGAGGGGTTCCAAGGAGGGGTAGCCATCAATTGTCACTTAATAACCCCAGGGCTTGCCCCCACTTGAGCCAACCATCCCCCTTGGTGCCATTCAGCGATGTGTGTTATAATGACCTATTTGAGGTCCCTTCTATGAACTCTGCCCAGTGAACCAGAGGAATAAGGGAAGCAGAACTGCAGCCCAGCTTGAGGGGTTTTGAGTACCCTTGACCCAGGTAGGGAGGGGTATCCCATCTCTACCATTCATTTTAGAGGCACAACCTATGGGTGACTTGGGGGACAGGAGGTGGTGACTCTGGATCTTATCCCCCAATATGCTATCACCAGCTTTCATGATAATACACTATCATGGACCCCACCAAAGCCCACATTATCATCAAACTGAGAGCCCAATGCACCCGAGTCTTCAAAAATGAGAACTAGCAACACAGAACAAGGAACAAATCAACAATCATAAGACCACATCATGTCTCTGTAGCACCTTCTCTTCCCACTGGCTTAATCCACAAACTTAACTCCACTTATCCTCCCTCCACAGGTAGATTCAGGGCAGGGACTGTCAGGGCAGACTGTCCTCCAGAGAATCCCAAGGGCACAAAGGGACCCAAGGTCACCCAATAACATGATGAGGGGCCGGACATGGAGCAGAAAGCAGCCTAAACAGAGGTCATGCTGGGTCCCCTCACTTCAGCCACACTTGGGTTGGGGAGGCCTCAGCTTATGGCTCCGCACAGTTCAGAAGGAGCCTAGGAGGAAGGGGAAGGTGTTGCAGGTGAGGGAGAAGAGGAGAGAGGGGTAGGAGTGGGTTGGAGAAGAGTGTGAAAGGTGATCAGGAGCCAGCTGTGGCCCCAAACAAAGGAAGGAGTGACCAGGCCCAAGGCATAATAGTTGTACTTTGTCCTAACGGTCCTTTCACCTCTGATGTTCAAGGATGCTATCACCTGTGTGGGTGTGGGCAGTTAACCTCCAAGCCCATGGATAAAGGGACAAAGTCCCTCTGCAGTGAGGAGAGAGTCACTAAGTCTTGTGTTGACTAAACATTTCTCCAAGTGGTTTCTCTGTGATAAAATGAAGCTCTTCTCCTTCACATGATGCCCCGACTCCCAAGCACCAATCAGGACACGGATCTGATCTATAGCAAAGGCAGGAATGTGAACCTGTTGAACTGAAGAAGAGAGAAGTGAGTTGGTTCTCCCCAGTTCTCTGTGCGGCTATGGGAGATCTCTCTCTCGCTTTCTCACTCTCTCACTCTCTCACTCTCTCTCCTACTAGGTCTTTGCAACAAAACAATGGAGAGACAAAGTGAAAGCCAGGAATTAGGGCCTCTTTTCCAGTGCCAACGTCTTAACTGCATCTAGACCTGGAGGTTTGACTCAGGTAATGCTAGGTAATGATGCTGATTGGTAACAAGACGGGTGAAGAGGAAGCCGGAGGGGTTAACTCCCTTGAGCAGCCAGTCAGGAAAAAGAAGAGAAGTGAGATGAGCACGCAGGAGAAGGAGCAGAGTGGCCAAGCAGAGTCACTGGGGAAGCACACCTACCCATGCCACCCCCACCTCACCCCATCAGCCAAGTCTCTTCTTCACCTTCAGGGGCCTCAGTTTAATCCCCTAACACCAGGCTGTCTCCCTGGATTGCTTCTTCCCGACAGCCCCAGGCATGTTCACTTCTTGATACTGCAGTTTTTCCTGCTCCTCAAAGTCAGACCCCCATCCTGCCTATTGCTGCCCCTGTCCACACCCCCACCAGACTCGGAGAGAGTCTCTCCGCTGGCAAGAAGGTGACGTCACAAGGTGGCAGCTATAGTCCTAAAGCTACGTTCTCCCTCCCCACCTGGTCCTTTGCTTGGGATCTTTTCCAAGGCCTACCAGACACCAGGCACTGTGCTGACATTATAAAAGATATAGGGACACCTAAAGAAGGCAGAGGAAAGTACAGGGGCTGTGGATCCAAATGGACCCAAGTAGCATTCCTGACTCTGCCGCTTTTTAACTGTGTGACCGTAGGCAAGTTACTCAACCTCTCTGACCCACTGTTTCCCTCATCTGTAAAAACGGGAATGAAAATGCCTGCATGGGAGAGTTGCTACCGACAGTTGTACACACACTTACCATAGAAGGTAGGATGGAAAGAGGCCCCAAGAGAGGCACAGAATGTTATGAAGGCACTGAGGCAGAGCGGTCAGCCTGGCCTGGCTGGATAGGTGTCAGGAAGGGCTTTCTGCAGGAGGTAGGTACATTTACGCCATGAACATGGGACATTTACTCCATGAGCAAGTATTAAACTCAGCCCATGAGCTCTGTTTTGGGCTGGCCTCTGGGACTGCAACAGTGTGGAAGGGACTTCCTGTGTGGAGGTGAAACAAAGAAAAACTGAAAATCGAGACTTGCCCAACGGGGCACATAATTGATGGAAGTAGGAGAAGACATCCAATAGGTGGTGGCACTTGATTCTTGGTGGAAGAGCAGGACTTTAGCCAGCTGAGTGGAGGCAGGTGGAGAACAGGCAGGCGAGTGTGGTCTGCAGGATTCTGATGGCTCACTTAGCTCTCTTACTGCTCTTCTGGGTGATAGAGACTTAGAGGCTAGGCAGGGAAGGGGATTAGGGCTTCTTTGGAAGCATTCCCAGCCAAAGCCCACAGGGACAAAGACACTCCCTCAGGGGGTGAGCTCCACACTGGTTTCCCCGCCCTCTGGGACAGCATGTCTCTGCCAGAGAATTTAAACAAACAAGTAGACACTAAAGGTAAGTCCAGCGTGCACATTGAGCACTGCTTCTGTTTGCCCAGGGGTGAGAGGAGGAGGACAGAGGACACCAGCCAGTGACAAGCACAGGGCCACTTAGCTGGGTCAGGGCACAAAGCAGAAAGATGTTTCCTCCAGCTCTGCCCTCTCCCTATCCCCAGCAGGTGCCCAGAGCTTTCCTGTCGGCCTGCCACAGACGGATGGAGCCCTAGAAACAGTACTGGGCAAAAAAAGTCGAGTCACTTACAGGCTGTGTGACCTTGGCCAAGTCAGCACTCCATTCTGAACCTCAGGTTCCTCCTAGATAAAAGCATGAGGTTACGTTCCTTAAGTTTTAAGGTCCAATAACAGCTCCATCAAACACTCTGAGATCACTGATATGAAGTATATCTTCCAGGGGTCTGTATATCCTTACAGAGAGGGCAATCTCAACTCTAGGCTGGAATGTGCAATTCCAGCTGAGAATGAGGCCTGTCTGAGGCCCCGGTCTACATGCCTCCGTATCTCCTCTGCTCCTGGAAGAGCAGGCCGGGAATCCCCGGTCTCTCCATATATAAGTATAGCCCACACCCAACATATCAGGGATCTCACCATTCATAGGTTGAAAAAATGGCGAGACTACTAGCCCTAGGCAGTAGATCTTGCCCAGACCATAGGCAGCTATGAGTAACCAGAGCATTTTCCTTTCCTTCCCTTTTTGCTCTCTTTCCTAGGATATCTCTATCCTTCCTCTCCTCCTTCTCTCTCCTCCTCCTTTCAGCCAGCCCTCATTGTCCCAGAGGACCTCCTAGGTAGTCAGTCCTATCTCCTGAGTGCTCTCCCCTATACCTGTAAGAAGCCTAGGCTTCTCAGAGTCCCCCACGTGCCATTCACTGTTGGGGGTCAGGCTGGGCAGTGGGGAACAAGCTAGGGGAAAAGACAGTCTTCACATCTCCCCAACTCCTACTGGTCTTCCAGAGACTAGGGGACAATCTTCAGAAGGAAGATTTCTGAGATGAGACACGCTCCTGCCCATCCAGTATTAGGGAAAGTGGGGTGACAACTTCAGAGAGAGCAACAAGTATAGTGAGGGGCACCAAACCTCCTCCCCTCGACCTTTGGCAGGAGCTGAAGCCTTAAAGAGGACAGAGTAGGCACAGTGAGGCTGCCTTCACCAACCTCTGACCATCATCATATGGGAGCTGCTTCTCCCCCACTGTGTGGCCCTCTCCCCACCACTCATCCACCAATCTCCTCTCCATTGCTCCTTAGATGGCCAAGCTGAAGGTCGCAGGGACTAATAAACCATACACACACATACCACCACCACCACCATTGCTACCATCACCCATGACAGGTCCCCAGAGAAGAGAGGAGTGTTCCCAGAAATCAAACTGTTCCAGGCAAGCTGAGGCTGGGTGGCCCTGCTATGACCACTGTAAGAGTTACCTTGAAAGATCCTCATACAAAGTGTTCCTAAAGCCCTGCCATTAAGCACGACTGCTTCCTGAGCAGCTCCTCAGATGTCCACATGTGAGGCCATAGCTGGAGGTCAGGACACCTGAGTTCAAAAGCAGGAGCTATTGCTGCCTTGCTATATGACCTGGAGCAGGGCACTGACCACCTCCAGCCTCAATGCCCTCTCCATAGAGTGAAGGGGTAGACTGATTACTAAAGCCCTTTTTGGGCTCCCAGTCTATAGCTGTAGGGGATGGGGAGCAAGCATTAAGGATGCAAGCTATGGACATCCTGGCCTGCAGGCTGCCTCACTGAAAGAGATGGAGGGAGGACTAAGGAGCACCACCTGGGACAACAGAGCTGCTATGAAGATTACTGGAGTGTCGGTGGGCGGGGAGACAAAGAAAGGCATACTCTTCAGTCCATTGTCTGACCAAAGTCCTGAGTTTGCGAACAGCTTAGATAGAGCTAGAAGGATTTAAGTTAGATAAGCAGAGGCCTACCAAACTCATCATCTCTGGGGGATTTATGAGATGACAGCAGTGAGATGTTTATCTAGACTTCTAGGCTCATTCCTGGCCTGAATGAAATTTCAAGAAGTAGAGAGAAGAGGAGAAAAATGAGGAGAGGGTGAGACTGGGTGTCAGCTCCCAGGGCCCCCCTTTGGGAAAGGAGGTGGGTGGGGTGCCTGGCCTCCAAACTGGGAGCTGAAGTAGAGGAAGGAATTTGTCAGGGTGTGGTAGGGCCAAGAGCAGGGCAGCAGGGGAATGGAATGCGAAGGCTGTCAAGTGGCAAAGCAAGTGTTTGTGGGAAATGGAAAGACCCTTTCCTGGTGGGAGGGAATGAGAGGGCACCTCAGCCCCAGGCTCCCTGCTCTGGGCACCTCCACCCACTCGCCAGGTACAACACTTTCCATAACTGGCTTCAGATAAAGATGTTGTCTCACTGTAGCTGCACCTCTCCTGTGGCATCAGCATGAGCAGGAGAGCCCACAGCCACTGTCTGGGAATAGAGATGACACCCACCTTGCCCAGGCCCAAGCACCGAGAAGGATAAGGCTGGGGGTGTCCACAGAGCAAATGTGAGAACAAGGGGCTTTCCTTCCCCCAGGATTACCAGGATGCTCAAGCCAGTCCTGATTTTTCTCTAGGTGTCCCCCCAACCCCTCACCTGGGGGTAGCTGGTAAGACTCTGGGAGAGGGTCTACCCTTGCTCTACTCCTGGCCTGGCAGATGGGTGAGTGGGACAATTACATAATTCATTCCAGAGTCCCTCCTTTTCTGTCCTCTGTCCCAAACCCAGGAATCTCTGGTCTTCTAAAGGAACTGAGGCTGAAAGTCCACCTAAGAAGGAAGACCCACTTTCCCTCTACCCACCTTCCTTTTTGCTACAATGAAGACCAACTGAGAAGAATGAGCAAGAGAGTGGGGCAAACTCCCAGATGCCTCTGCCAAATAATGGACAGTTCGAGGTGAGCCCTGGGGTCCAGGTGAGCTGCTGTTCTGTTATGCAAATGATTTATGTGTTACAAGGATGTTGCATCAGCTCACCCAATCTCCTCTGGAAGCCCAGGTTCCCAGCACCCAATCTTCCAGTCCAGAAAGATTTATTAAGTTATCCCACACCTCTGTCCACTCTGCCCATCCTCCCAGGCTCTCTCCACATCATTATTCTCTCCTTTCTCTGTCTGTCCTACCCAACCAGGATTTGAAGATTTCTCCCACCTTCTTTCCAGGCTCTGTCCTCACAAAGCCACCTCCGGACACAATCCTCACCTATCCTCACCTCTTGGCCTAAAGCTGCTCTGGGGATTCCTGGCTGTCAAAAAACAAGATCTCAGTTGTCCCCATACCCCCTAGGGCTTGCAGAGGCAGCCTCCAGCCTCCTTGAGGCTGCCCAAGGGGAAGCTAAGAAGTCGGGCTGTCTAGTTGGGCTGGCAGGGTGCAGGCCCGGGAGCTCCTTCTCTGGCCCACAGGAGGGAGAACCCTCCACACCCACCTAGACAAAGGTGAGGGGCCTTGAACCCCCTTCTGCCTGAGCCGACAGCACCTCCTTGCTGGGCACTTTCCAGCAACTAGCTTCAGAGGAAGCTGTTGTCTGACCTAGCTGTCTTCCAGACATTCTTGGAAGCCCAGGGCGCCCTCCTCAATCAGGACCATCCCGAGTGCCTCGCCCAGTGCCACCCCAAGCCTCTAGAGGGCGAGGAAGAGCAGAGCTGGACTTCCCAGCCCAGGGGGCATAACCAGGTGGTTCTCTGCACCCGCCCTGGGGAACAACCAGCTGTTCCTACCTCCTGACCCTAGGAGCGGAGGTACCATGCTGGAGGTTGTGCAGCCAGGCTCAGCCATCTAGGGGCAGGAGAGTAGAGGCTGGATCTGGGAGGCGAGCAGCTTGGAGGATGCAGGGAAGAAGGGTGGGTTTGATTATCTGAGACCAAATCCTGCCCGCCTATTCAATTAGGGACAGGAGAGCAGTAGCCTGACCCTGGGAATTTCTGCCTGACTTTGGAAAAGGAGGGCCTTCTTGGCCCACACAGCAAAGCTGCAAAGCCCCCTACCCCCATGCAGGGTGACAACTAGGGCTAGGCAAGTGAGGCAGCAAGGGCACAAAATGTAAGAGCTGGCCCTGATATGACTGCCTCCTTAAATACTGTACCCTGTCACCTCACTCCCCTCATCTCAATTCTAGCCAGGCCCTGTGGGCTGCCTATCTTGAGGACTAAAGCCATTTGAAGCAGAGGTGGGTTGGATGAGCAGAGGGGTCTCTTTGTCACACTGGACCCCTCAAAGGAAAGAAGTAGCCCCAGACTCAGCTAAAGAAGAGGGGAACAAAGGATGAGGAGAGGCACAAATATCTGTCACCTGAGCCTGGGTCCCTGTGTCTGTCTGTCTGTGTCGATGTCTATGTGTGTATTTGTGTATCCAAATTGTGGGTCTTCCAATTTCTAGCTATGTGTCCTTGGGCAAGTTAGCCAACCTCTCTGAGCCTCAGTTTCCCTGATAACTTGTGATAATAATACCTACATTATAGGGTTGTAGTGAGGATAATATGAGATGATATATGGAAGGGTGTAGCATAAACACCTACCTGCCACAGTAGAAGCTAAATAAATAGCAATTGCTATCCCCATTGTTAGTAATGTTATTATTGTATGTGGCCCCAGCTTGCTTTGGAGCCACATTGCCCACTGCCTCCCTACACATGCATCTCACTCCAGCCAATCAGGTCTTCTGATAGCCCCAAGCATACACTTTGCTTATTTCTTTATCCTGGTCCATGCCCCATCAGCCATGAAAGTTCAGCCCCTTAAAACAAGACTTCCTGGACCACTTCTTCTCGGTGGTCTCCCAAAAACTCCTGTCTCTACTTCTCTCGTGCCAGCCTCAAATTGCTATTCAATGCATTTAACTTTGTGAATATGTGTGTGGGCGGGGGTGGAGAGAGAGAGAGAGAGAGAGAGAGGCATCTTCAAGCACAGTTACATAGGAGGGATTATATTTTTCAGTGATCTATATCCCCACCCCACCCCATCCCAGACTAAGGACTAATATAGGCCTACAAGTATAGATATCCACATGTATACTCCTTATAAATGATGACAATAATAATGGTAGATACTGCCTTTGATGGTATTCGTATGTGCACCTCGCATTATGCCATTAATCCCACAATCACCCTGTGACATAAATCAGGTGTCCCCAACCCCCAGGCCAAGGATAGGTACCAGACCATAGCCAATGAGGAACTGTGCCGCACAGTAGGAGATGAGCAGTAGGCGAGAGCAAAGCTTCATCAGCATTTGCAGCCGCTCCCCAGTGCTTGCATCACCACCTCAGTTCCTACTCAGGTCATCAGGCATTAGATTCTCATAGAAGAACCGGCCCCTGGTGCCAGAAAGGTTGGTGTAGGTTATAATTGCAAACTATATCTTGGAGACTTTAAGTAATTTATCCAAGGTTATATAGCAAATAAAAAAGAGCTGATATTTAAACAGGCTGGCCAGCTCCAAAACCTGCACTCTGGTTTGAGTAAAAGAATGAACCAAAAACCAAAATTTCCTTTTTGTACTCAAAGAAGGAAAGAACAACAGAGCAAGGTGATAACAAAACCTCAGCCAAATGCTTTCAGAGTTTCAAATCAGAGTCCACTGGAATGAGGGCAGAGCACCTCAGTCATTGCAGAAAGAGGCACCTGGATGGTCGTGCCTTACAAGGGTTTTAGAAAATTTTTTAGCAAATGAGGTTGAAAAAATATTCATTCCAGGGTAAGGCAGAAAAATCACTTGCATTAATCATTCAATCACCAGAATGTTCTAGTTGATCCTAGCTCTATTTTAACTGCCCAGACAAGAAACTTATTTCAAATAGTACATTGAGTAACCACCAGAAAACCACTTGTGACTGATTTTCACACATACCCTCATCCATCCCCAGCTGTAGATTGGAGAATGTGGCTTCGGGGAATGTATTCCCTTCAGGTCCCCTTTGCTGCCTTCCTTTTGCCGTTCTGCAACCAAACTAACTTTGAATGTCTATACTATATTCCTCTCCTGTGATTCAGTTTCCTTACCTGGAAAGTGGGGTTATAACTCTACCGACTCCACAGGGCTATGGCAAGGACCTATTAGGGCAATGTGTATAAAGCACAGCGCTGGCAGGGAGGGGTATATGATAAATGTTTGGGGTTGTTGGTATGGTCATTTCAAGCCAGGTAGAGGTCCTCAACTCCACTTTGGCTGTAGGGAAGCTGCTACTCCCAGTACCCCTTTCCTCCTGTCCATAAGGATAAATAATCCCCTACAATCACTTCTGCACTGTCTTGCCTCTGCAGTCACACCTTGTCCCCCAAACACTTCGAACAATCAGACTCTGTGGCTGAAAAAGTAGTAAGAGCTCATCCAGTTCAATTTTATATTTTCTGACAGTGAAGACAAAACCTCTGCAACCTAAATGGTTTGCCCCAAATCATATACAGTTTGCTTCCAAATCATCTGAGAAACCTTATACATCCAAAACCTGGGCCCTGCACACCCACGCTAATGAAACCAAGTTTGCTCAAAACACTTTGGAACTTCTTTTTGTGAATTGACCTCAGACTTTATTGTACACCAAACAAGGAAATCGACCTCAAAATTTGATGCCACACCTTGTTTGGAAACAAACAACAAAAAAAAAGGTGTTGTCATTAGCTGCTCAGTTCACTCATTCTTTTAGGTCACATGTCTTGGCATTAAACAATTTTGGTTCTTTCCACATACTGTTCAGTTCTCAAAGATGAAGCCTTGACATCATTTAGTAATTTTTTTCCTTTTTCTTTTTAAAAAAAATTTTTTTAATTACAGTTGAAATTCAATATTATATTAGTTTCAGTTATACAGCAAAGCAGTTAGACATTTATATAACTGTGAAGTAATCCTCCAATAAGTCTAGTACCCACCTGGCACCATATATAATTATTACAGTATTATTGACTATATTCCCTATGCTGTACTTTACAACCCTGTGACCATTTTGTAATTATCAATTTGTATTTCTTAATCCCTTCACCTTTTACATCCAACCCCTTAATCCTCTTCCCATCTGGCAACCATCAGTTTTTTCTCTCCATCTATGAGTTTCTTTCTGTTTCTTTTATTTATTTATTTTGTCTTTTAGATTCCACATATCAGTGAAATCACATATTTGTCTTTCTCTGTCTGACTTATTTCACTTAGCATAATACCCTCTAGGTCCATCCATGTTTTTGCAAATCGTAAGACTTTATTCTGTTTTATGGCTGAATAATATTTTATTGTATATCTGTACCACATCTTCTTTATTCAGTCATCTATCGATAGACACTTAGGTTGCTTCCATATCTGGGCTATTGTAAATAATGGTGCATTGAACATAGATACATATATATCTTTTCAAATTATTGTTTTGGATTCCTCCATAAGTGGGATTGCTGAGTCATACGATAGTTCTAGTTTTAATTCTTTGAGGAACTTCCATACTGTTTTCCATAGTGGCTACACCAATTTTCAATCCTACCAACAGTGTATGAGGGTTCCCTTTTCTTCACATCCTCACCAATGCTTTTAGTTTGTTGTTTTATTGATGAGAATAAAAACAGCCATTCTGACAAGTGTGAGGTGATATTTCATTGTGCTTTTAATATGCCTTTCTCTGATGATTATTGACTTTGAGCATCTTTTCAATCTCTTTTGGCCACCTGTATATATCAAAGAAATTTTTTAATGTAAAAAAAGTCTCTGAAGGCAGTTCATTTGTTCATTTGTTGATTTATAAATCTAGTAAATATTTATTCATACTTTCTCATATACCAGGCTCTGTGCTGGGGGGTGAAATACCACAGTAAGCCAGAGACAGTTCATGCCCTTTTGAAATGTATAGGTTGGCTCCCGAGCAAAGCATCCATGATGCATGGAATTGGTAATAATAAAAGCCTCTAATAATGGATTAAGGGATTTTGGGAAAAGATATTAGTCTGAACATCTGCATCCACTTTTGCTTTTTTCCAAAACAAAGTTAAAGTCTTTCTCAATTTTTTTTTCATTTCAATTTTCTTTCTTAAGGTATACAACTACATGGGCAGGAAGAATGGGAAAAAAGATGACAGCAACACACTATTGGGAGATAGAAAGCAGGTAGTAGGGCAGTAAAGAACATGGAGCCGGAAATGGGGAAATTCATAACCACCCCAAAAGGCTCAGGAGTTTGTGACACTGGTTACCTCTGGAAGTGAAGGAAGTTGAGTAAATAAAGAAGACTAGAAAGAAACTGTTTTAAAAGTCAAATTCTTGGATTCTTCCCCTAACCCACATGGCCATGCAAAAGCCAGAGCCTTGTTCCCTATTGAGGGGGAAGCAGAGGGTCTCTGGTGGGAACCCCAGGACACTGAAGGCAGGAGTATCTTATTAAAAATGTTTACATAGTTTATGCTAGGACCTGAATCCTCTTACCCACTGAAATCCCAGAACACTGGCCTTTGTCCTCCAGGATAGAAAATGGAAGGTGCATCTTTGTGGGAATCTGACCAACCTGAAAGGAAAGGAAGACCCAAAGATATTAATATCAGAGGCTTTGCAATGAAATATCTCAGTCAGATCACTCTAGATGCTCACAGATGAGAAACTATACATGCTCACACACACACACACACTCAGAACTTCCAACCAGCTTTTCAGATCTCTACACTTAAAAATAAGTGAACAACCAAAGATTGTCAGGCAGCTGAAGAAAACTTCAAACACAAAAGACAGAAATCAAAACAAAACAAAACAAAAAGTGACTTGGGGGAAGCCAAGACTAAATAGCAAGAAGAAAGCTTAAAAATAACAACACATTATCATTATACCCTGAGAATGATAAGAAAAACTATCGCAAAAAAAAAAAATGAAATGAAAACAGAATAAAATTTTCTAAAAAGAGAACAAAAGAGAGGGCTTGAAAAATCAAACATGTACTTGCAGAAATAAATAATTCAGTAAAAGTTTGGAAGATAAAGATGAGGAAATGTCCATAAAGTACAGGGAAAATAACAAAAATATGGAAAAACATGAATACAATAAAATTAGAAGATCAGTCCAGGCAATAATACCCATATAATAGGAGAACATCCAAATAGTAGAAGAAACAGAAACTAAAGAAAAGACATCAGCAATGATATAATCTAAGAAAATTTCCTAGAACTGAAAAACTCCTTAGAGCCCCGTGCAATGGGTAATCATTTAAAAAAGAATTACTTTCAAATTTCAATTTTCAACTGTTTCTTACTAATACATAGGAATACATTTGAATTTTGTATATCTATCTTGTTTCTTGAAACTTTACTAAATCTGTTTATTAATTCTAGTATATTCCACTAGATTTTCTACATGGATGATCATGTCATCAGCAAATAATGACAGTTTTACTTCTTCCTTTCCCATTTTAATGCCTTGTGCTTATTTTTCTTGCCTTATTGCACTGGTTAGAACCTCAGTACAAGGTTGAATAGAAACAGTTAGATTAGACATCCTTGTCTTATTCCTGGTTCTAAAGAAAAATGTTCAGTCTTTCATCATCAAAGGTTTTATGTAGAGGTTCATTAACAGGTTGTGGAAGTACCTTACTATTCCCAATTTGCTGCAATTTTCTTAGCAAGAATGTATATTGGACTTTGTCAAATGCTTTTTTACATTATTAGGATGGTCTTTTTTAAATTATTTGGTAGTATGATGAATTACATTGATTTTTTTTTTAATATTACCAACCTTACCTTCCTAGGATAAATCCAATTTGGTCATGATGTATTATTATATAGATAGATAGAAACAGAGAAGGAGAAAGAGAGCGAGAGCGAGAGCAAGAGAGAGAGAGAGAGAGAGAGATTCAACTTATAAAAACTTTGTTGAGAAATTTTGCATCAACACTCTTGAGAGATACTGGTCTATAGTTTTCTTATAATCTTGTCTGGTTTGGTATCACAGTAAAGGAAGGCCTCATAGAATGGGTTGAAAAGTATACGCTTCTCTATAACTTTCCAGAAAAGTTTGTATAGAATTGGTATTATTTCTTCCATAAATGTTTGGCAAATTTCATCAGCAAATCCATATGGGCCTGGCGTTTTCTTTGTGGAAAGGCTTTTAACTACAAATCCAACTTTTTAAGAATTAGTATAGATCTTTTCAGGTTACCTATTCCTTCTTGAGCCAACTTCTGTAGTTTGTGTCTTTTAAGAATTTGTGTATTTCATCTAAGTTATGGAAATTATTAGAGTAAAACTATTTATAATGTTCTTTTATTATCTATTTAATATCTGTATAATCTATAATGAAGTCACCACTTTCCTTCTTGATATTGGTAATTGTGTCTTCTCTCTTTTTCCTGATCAGTCTGGCTAGAGGTTTATCTATTTTATTGATCATCTTAAAAAAACAACTTTTGATTTCATTGGTCTTCTTTAATGTTTCTCTGTTTTCTATTTTTTTAATTGCTCTGATACTTATTACTTCCTTTCTTCTGCTCACCTTACATTCAATTTGCTCTACTTGAAGTTTCTTAAATTCATTAAAAATTTTATACTATAAAATAAAAATAATACAGGAACAATTTTTAGCTATTTTGTGCTCTAGAATAACCTCTCCATTTTAAAAGCTCTCAGAAGGTATGAAAACATTCAATAATTCATTTGTCAAATATTTATTGAACACCTCTATGTGTCAGGCACTGGAAATAGAATAGTGGACAAAACAAAGTTAATGCTCTCTCACTTAGCTTATTTCTACCTAGAGAACACAGGCAATAAATATGTAGACAGATGCATATATCATATGTCAAGTGCATATGATACGGAAAAATAAAGCAGGGAAGGGAATAGTGACTGAACAGGCTGGGTGGGACTATTTCTATTTTAGATGGGGTTAGCAAAGGGTTGTTTCTGGAGGAAATAAGAAAAAAGGTCATGAACATGTCTTGGGAAGAGCAGCCTGAGTAAAGCAAGTGCAACCTCCCTAACTTTTTGAGGAAAAGTAAGAATGTCTAGACAGCTGGGGAGAGAGGTAGCTAGAGGTCAGAACATGTAGAGCCTTATAGGCCACTGTAGAAACTTCACATTTAATTGAATGTCATAGGGAGAATCATAAGATGGCCTCCCAGGATTCCCCACCCCCTGGTTCTGTTTTCCATTGTTTCAGTTACCCACGGTCAACTGCGGTCCAAAATTATTAAATGGAAAATTCCAGAAATAACCAACTTGTCAGTTTTAAATTGCTTGGTGTTCTCAATAGCCTAATGAAATCTTGTGCCGTCCCGCTCTATCCCACCCAGGATGTGAATCATCCCTTGTCTGGAGTATCTGCACTGTATACACTACCCTCCCGTTAATCACTTAGTAGCTGTCTCAGTTTTCAGATCAGTTATAAGACAGAGAGAGGGACCATGTTCACAGAACTTGTAGGGTTCTGTGCTATCTGCAGTTTCAGGCCTCCTCTGAGGGTCTTTGAACATATCTCCCTTGGACAAAGAGGGACTCCTGTAATCCCAGAAGTGTAAATATGGCAGATTGCGCTCCTGTGATCACGTTATATGGCACAGTTAACTCTGGAAGTGGAAGATTATCCCAAAGGCCTATCCTAATCATATGAGCCCTTTAAAAGTAAGAGTTTCTCAACAAATGAAAAATTAACAACCTCATTTAAAAAATGGGCAAAGACTTGAGACATTTTTCCTAAGATCTATAAATGGCCAATAAGCACATGAAAAGGTGCTCAACATCACTAATCGTTAGGGAAATGTAAATCAAAACTGAAGTAAGATACCACTTCATGTCCATTAGGATGGCCACTAACAAAAAAAAAAAATCACAATGTTGACAAAGATGTGGAAAAACTGGAATCCTTTTGCATATTGGTGGGAATGTAAAATGGCATAGCCACTGTGGAAAACAATATGAAAGTTCCTCAAGAAATTAAAAACAGAATTATCACATCCAGCAGTTTCACCTCTGAGCATTTACCTGAAAGAATTGAAAGCAGGGTCTCAAAGAGACATTTCTATACCCACGTCAATGGCTGAAATATGGAATGACCCAAGTGTCCATGGATGGATAAATGGATGGATAAGCAAACTGTGGTGTATCTCTACAATGGAACATCATTCAGCCATAAAAAGAAAGGAAATTCTGCAATATGCTACAATGTGGATTAATCTTGAGGCCATTATGCTAAGTGAAATAAGCCACAAAAAAGACAAATACTGCATGATTCCATTTATATAAAGTACTTAGAGTAGTCAAAATTATAAAGACAGAAAGTGTAACGGTGGTTACCAGGAGCCGGGAGGAGGAGAAAATGGGGATTTACTGTTTAATGGGTACTGAGTTTCAATTTTCAAGATGAAAGAGTTCGAGAGGCAGATGGTGGTGATGGTTGTACAACGTTATGAATGTATTTAATGCAGCTAAACTGTACACTTTAAACAGTTAAGACGGTAAATTCTATGATATGTGTATTTTAAAACAACAAAAAAATACCAAAAAAGAAAAAATCAGGGTGTTCTATGGCTGGTCAAAGAGGAACTCAGAGATTTAAAGCACGAGAAGGAGCTGATGTTGCTGACTTCAGTGTGGAAGAGGCTGTGTGGCGAGGAACACAGGCAGCCTTTAGGACCTGCGAGAAGCCCTGGCTGACAGTCAGCAGGGAAATGGAATCTCAGGGCCACAGTCACAAAGAACTGAATTCTGCCAACAATAAGAATGAGTTTGGAAGTGGATTTTTCCTTCAGAGCCTCCAGATAAAAATCCAATCCAGCCAACACCTTGATCTTAGCCTTTTGATACCCCAAGCAGCGAACTCAGCCACTCCATGGCAAACTTCTGACCCACCGAACTGGACTAATAAATAAATGTTGTCTTGAGGTGTAGGTTTGTGGTCATATATTATACAGCAGTAGAAAACTAATATACTCAGTACCGTGGGAAGTCGTAGATACATATAACCTTTTTAAAGAGTTTTACTTCAATGTCACCCCAATTGGATAGTAAGCTCCCTGAAAGCAGAAACCCAAGTTTACATATCCTTACACAAGACTGTGCCAGCTGCCTAAAGACACCCAGGAACAGTTCTACAATGAGTAAAATGTTTTAATCAAAGTCAAGCTATTTGGGAAAATTCTCTAGCCTCTTGTATCGACCACTTTGCAGGACTGTTGATATTCGTATGTTCTTTAAGAAAAAGTTGTGCTCTGTGTACATGTGGCTTGCCCCCAGTCCTGCCCTCTTTTAGGGATAATGGCTTCTCTTCAAATGAAATATCAACATTGAAATAGAACTCACCTTCCATCCAAACACAGCTCCCCCAGATTTTCCCTTCCACTGCCACTAACGTTGTCATCGCTCAGGTACTCCAGTTCCGAACCTTAGACTCACACTCAATTCCTCCCTCTTCCATCCTCCCCATTTGCCAGAGTCCAGGAGATTCATTTTCCAAAATGTCTCCCCATAGGTCCCAGGCTTTGTGTCCCCCATACCATCAGCCTAACGGGGGCCTCTTTAGCTCTTACCTGCATAAAAGCATGGGCTCCCAAAGAGCTTCACCATCCCCCCTTGCCTGCCTCAAATCTCCCTTGGTCACTGCTACCTAGCTAAGCCCTATAAGATAGCACTTGGCACACGAAAGCCCCTCCTCCAAAATCTCCTTAGGTTCCTCACTGGTCACTCAGGTGAGCCGGGCACCCCAAAACCAGGCTGACAGCATTTTGGCAGCAAGGGCCATGTGTTGAGCATCTTTGTGTAGCATCATTAGTATGAGGCTATTAATGATAATGAGAATGTGGAGGCCTCCTTTTCTCTCAGGCTAGAGAAGACCAGTTCAAGTTGTCGTTCTCCCACACTCTAAAGACTTAATCTGAAGCAGGGACAAGCTTTGGAGCATACTACTCTTCTCTATAAACCTACTGCCCCCTCGCAACCCCTCCCCATACCAGAAATCCTGCATGCCCCTACCCCACTTACTTCTTTATCAATATCAGCTCTCTGGGGTATTTTCCAATTTAACAAGCAGACAGCCTTAAAGAAGCAAATGTTAATGGTAGGTTTTCAAGAATCAGTTGGTGGGTGGAGTGAGATGTTTGAACATGGATTTAAAACTTCACTCCTGCATCCAAAACATGGCAGAAATGATGCTAATAAAAGAATGAACATGGGTAACCTCCCACCACAGCTGGGGATAGAACAAGAATCCACAAAATGGGCAAGATTCAGACTAGGCTGCGAGAAGGAATCTCCAGTGAGATGATGGAAAGGAAATGTGTAAGATGTAGAGTGCCCTGGAGATCTTAGAATAAAAGAAGAGCTCCTCCCTGTCCTTCCCAGCTAAAATCCTTCTTCTGAATCCTCAAAGGTCAGACTGGATTAGGGGGAAGGCTGCTATGACCTTAGTCATTTATATGCCTTCATCCTCAATACCAACTCCAAAGAGAATGGATTTTCTTTCAATAAGTCCAGCCCACCTCTAGGAGCAGATGATGATGAAGACATCTTCTAGATTCAGTAGCCTCTGTCCCTGTCCTGTTCCCCTTAAATGAAGCCCTTTCTTCCCTATAATTGTAGGCCCCAGCTTCCTGGGCCCAGAGAGGGAAAGCCTCTGTGGAACACGCATGGGGCTGGGGAATGGAATAGGAGGAAGGGAGGAAGATTGCGCAGCTAGGGTGGGGGACTGGCCCTCTGGCATCCTGGGGGAGTCTTCCTCCTTAATTGCTTGAGTTCTACAGCTGTCCTCGCTAACAAGAAATTAAAAAGCACTCTGACCCCTGCTCCCACCCCTGCCCCCATGGCTTACAAGTGCTCCCTCAGCACGTTGCTCTTGGTCGGAGAAGCACTCAGCTGAAGATGCTGTGAAGACACAGAGCGCCTGGGCTTGACTGCTCCCAGCCACTTAAGGGGGAAGGCAGGAGGGAGGAGAGGTGGGAGTTGGCTGCAGCCTCTCTGCTCCTGCTCTGGGTTTCTGGACAGCCTTAATTATTTTATATATCCTGCTTCATAATCCCTATAGCTCTTCTGGGACTTGTCAAACCTCAAGCCAAGATGTGGAGTTTGGGAAATAGGGTCCCTGGAACTGCAGATTGAAGACCTACACTCAGCTGCCTGGCACATTGAGCAATTACATAAAACAAAAAGGAACAAAGAAGAGAAACCACGGCAAGAAAGATCTCAGTTAGCACAAGGAAGGACTTCCCAGTTGTCTTTTATACCGCACCCAGAGAGGCAGTCTCCTCTCTAAGTATATGAAGCCTCTGCTACGCATCTGCCACAGGCGTCTGTGTGATCTGGCCCTTGCCTGCCTCCTCTCCCCACTGCCACCCAGAACACAAAGCCTAACACTAACTTAATTGCTCTCAGAATGGACTTCCCAGCACCCACAGATTTGAGACCATCTGCACAGCTCCTCCCCACCACCCACCCTCCCTCTCCTCCCCCAAGGACCACTGAATTTTCACAAGCAAAACAAGCAAAATACTGTGTTTTAATGTCTTCCCTTCCCATTTTTCACGTGAACTTCCCCCTGCAGTCTCACTGTACAGTTAAATGGTGACATCATGTACCCAAATTATGGATGATTCCTCCCTAGGGTGTCGAGTCCTTTCACTTTAAATAATAATACTATCATAAACATCTTTGCTCAATAGTTGAGTGAATATTATTCCTGAATACATTTGTTATTGTTTTTTCAAACTTATGTAGATACTAGAGAGATTAATGATATGAAATTTCATTTCAAATTACAGTCATCCTTTGATATCTGCAGGGGGATTGGTTCCGGAAACCCGCCTTGGATACCAAAATCCAAGATGCTCAAGTCCCTTATATAAAATGGTATAGTATTTGCATAGAACATACACACATCCTCCCACATACTTTAAATTATCTCTAGATTACTTTTAATACCTAACACCAGGCAAATACTATGTGAACAATTTTTATACTATATTGTTTAGGGAATAATGACAAGAAAAAAGAAGTCTGTACATGTTCAAAACAGATGCAACCACCATAGGCCTAACTACATAGTACTTGTCAGTAACAACGTAACTTTTTTTAATATTTTCCATCTGCGGTTGGGTGAATCCAAGGATACAGAATTTGCAGATAGAGGGATAACTGTATTCCTAACTTGACCAGGCTGGTGCCTTCACAGAGTTTCTCAAATGACGAATATGTGTCATACAACTGTCCTTTGGAGTTATGTGACATTTTGAAGTTTTTTAGTGTTAAAATAGGGTTTCCCAGCTCACAATGGTTGGGTACCTGTTCATGTTGATAACCAAACATTGCTGCACACAAGTAGTCCTCAAATCAGGTTAGTATCCGTTCTGGAAAGTATTATGTAAATCCATTTTTACATAAGTCAGAACTCTTTCATATCTGGAGATAGACAAAGCAGGTATCTGTCTGACAGCAGAGTACACACAGGAGAGAGGAGAGAAACCTGCCTCATGAGAGTGCCACCCTGCTCCTTGCTGGTGAAAAAGGGTTACTTAGGAACTTCTGCCGGACCCGTTTACACCCGTTTCCACCCGTCAGGCAGCGCTCTCTTGCCAAGGCTGCTGGAAAAGTTTGACTCATGCTGAGTTTACATAAGTTGGCCTTACATAAGCGTATACCTATGAAGACGGTGGAAGGTACAAGGAGAAATGTAAATAGTCGGGATTATGAGTGTGAGTTTAATTCGAGGTGTATGATATTGCAGGACCGCTTTAAAAATAATTTAAGCACACTCAAAATCAAGCTTGGGCAGAATGCCTACTGTGCACCCAGCTTTGTGGAGGGGTTGTCAGATAATTAAGAGATGTTATGAGTTGGTCCCTGCCTTAACAAAGCGTATAATCAAGTTGTGGGAAAAGGCTCTAGACTCCTCTAAAGCTGGCTCCCATCTACCTCCCACTCAGCTGGGCTGGGGGTTCAGGCCACTGTTTGCTCACTCTGAAGACCCCTCGACCTCTTCCGCATTACTCCCTAGCCAAGCCTTCCTCTCATGCTGTCTGTCCCCCAGCTTGTCCCACAAAAGAATAATCCTCTTCATGTTTGGGGCATTCTTTTGCATGTCACTGATATTCTTAGCTGTGACAATGTCAAAAGTGCCCCCATCCTCCCTCCCTCAGCTTCTTTCTTTGCCTCCCCAGTATCTTTGAGAGGCTCCAATGTTTCTGCCGTCTATCTGTCCCCAGCTTCCTCCCCAAATACAGTCCAGGGGACTCCGAATGGAGAGGGGAAGAGGGAGGGACAGACAGGCCTCCACCATCTGTATGTTCTCAGCAATCAGTCCTCCCCCAACGCCTCTCGAGCTGGTGGGGTGGGGGGTGAGGGGTGACTGCTGAGTCAGGATATTCCTCACATTCCCTCCTTTCTCCTCTGCCAGCCCAAATGCCTCAAACTCTGCCTCTGAGTGACCGTCCTCAGCTGAGTGGCTGCTCTCCCCACCCTGACCCCAGCCCAAGACCAGCCCTTCTCCCTCACACCCCAGGGGAGGCCATACAGAAGGGAAGTCACTCTGCTGGCTTTCCACTGGGGCCCTGCTGGGAGGAGGGGTGCAGAGGTCACACTGCTTCCTACTGCCCCCATTTCCCTCTCTCACCCCGGCTCCATCTCCCCCCCACCAGCTTTACACACAGAATGTGCTGCCACTGGTCAAGAAAGGAGAACAAAGGTAGTGGGGAATCAGGAACAGCTCCTGCCCCAACACACACAGCCAACTCGACACCACACAGGGGTATAGTCACCCCTTTAGTGTAACATCGTTGGAAGAGACTCCAGTGTGCTGTGGCAAGCCTAGAAGGGAGGCACCAAGAAAGACTTCCAATCCCAGGGAACCTTCAGTCTGAAGAGAGGGCCTGTCCTCAGGGAGCTGCTAGTCTGAGAGGAAGACCCCTGAAGACTGGTGGACAAAGAAAGGAGGCTGTTCCCTCTCACTAACATATACTAATATATCAATAAACAAAGACTCAGAAGTTTAATGGCAGAGCTATGTGAGTGAGCCTAAAAGGGGAAAAAAGCATGGGAATAATCAGCAGTTTAAGTCTAAACAGTAAAGGAAGGCTTTCTGGAAGAGGAGAGCTTGGGAGACAGAGAAACTTTCTGGAGACTCAAAAGTATGCAAGGAGGACAAGGTGAGTGAGAAGACCCAGGACAGAAAGAAGGCCTTCCGAGGGCAGTGGGGCTGGGAACAAGCACCGGGCAGAAAGTAGGATTCCCAGACTCCATTCCAGGGCCCTGCCCCTCTCAGGTCACAGACCCCTCCTCCATACAATATGGAGTTTGGCCACAGGACTTGTAGGGTCCCTCCGGCAGGGTGAGTGACAGACCCCATGCTCAGTTTAATGCTCTGCTGTCGAATAAGAAATCTGCATTTTCATTTCACGCTGGGTCCACAGATTACATAGCGATCTTGCCCCTCAGCTTGAAAAGTCTATTTTCCTCCTTGCATCTTCGCCACTGGAGAAGCCTTAGTGGGGAAGAAAGCAGGAGGGCGGAACTGCTCCCTGAGGCTGCAGTTGGAGTCCTGGCTGCTGGCACAGACAGGTCCCCTGCCTGACCCTTGGCAGCCAGCAGCAGCCCACTCAGCCCACAAATGGCCTCATCTCTTGGAGGGCCCAGCAGGATCATTTCACAACTCTGTGCACTCAATGGAACCTGTTCTTGGAAAGCTGGGGACAGGACAGCTCAGTCCTGGGTGCAGGAAACGCCTGGACCCCTCAGGTCTGTACTTGAACAATAAACAACAGAGGGCCTGCTTGAGTAGGAGGGGATGTGGGGACAGGATTTAGTACTCTGTAGCTGAGGGGAGATAAGGGTCTCCCAGAGAGCCTCCACACAGCTTCCGTCCCTCAAGGGGACTATCCCAGTCCAAGGGAGGCACAGTATACATCCCCACTGGAGGAGGCTCGAATTTAAGGATTTGAGGCATGAGAAATGTGCTGCGGCAGGGGAGGACATTGCAGCTCAGTAAGCTGTGAGGGGACTCTGAAGGCAGGGCCACCCCCAGTGCCTGTCATAGTGCCTAGCTCCCATGAGCACACCACATGGGTTTGGGAGGTAAAAACCTCAGAATTTAAGTTAGGGATGGCAGCATCCTACAGACACCCATCCTAGGTGACCTAATCTTACGCAGCTGGCATCTGGCCACCTGGGCTGAGACACAAAGACAAAAGAGAAGCCCAGACCACGGGAGGCCCGATTTGCAGGGTACGGACTATGTCTTGAGTACACTAAGAAATAGGGCACAGGAGCCGAGTGGGGGGCAGGCATTCTCAGAGAAGGCTTCCTGGAGAAGAGCTTGAAACCCCTTGGTAACTGAGGCTTTGCACAGAACGGGGCTGAGAGTGTCCTGGTAGAGAGAACAGACTCTATACAAAGGCCCAGGAGCATCTGGGGAACAAAGACCCCTTTCCCAGTTATGGGTGAGATGGTGGATGGTAAGAAAGAGGGAGGAGCGGATACTTCTCTGGCTGATCCATGGAAAAAAGCCCCTGAAGAGGGGTCAGGGCCAACCTGCCTTTGATGTGCCAATTCGAATAGCTGTGACCTGGATGTTCTTAAGGCGGGGCACTGAGCGGTGGCATGTGAGAGATGCTGGAGTAGGAGGGGGCTAAGCACACTTACTGTGAAGGCACAGGTGCTGAATAAATGCCTAGATGACTGAGTTGATCGAATACTGATTAATTGATCAATAGGGGCAATGAGCCTGAGGCAGCACTTTGGTGAGAGACTGGCAAATGCAGTCTTTGAGTTCAGCCCCCTACTGAGGGCTCCCCAGGGACCATAGTTATACCGTAGATTTCACCCATGAGGTAGTGCCCTTCTAAGCTTCCTCCTCAGTTCTCCTGGCTCCTTTGGTCTAGCTACTTGTGTTCTCAGAGACCTGAGCCTCTAGACAATACAAAATTAACAAAAAATACTTTCATGTACATGTAAAATGTATGTACATATGATAGCAACAGCAATAACTGAACATTTAGTGATCTTTTACCGTGTGCCAGTCACCACGCTGATTGCGTGACACGTCTAATCTGGTAAAACTCAGAACACCCCTTCTAAGTAAACACTATTAGATGCGGAGAAAACGTGTCCAAGAGAAATGTTTTTAACTTTAGTGTGGTTCTCTGACACACATTTTTCACATTTGAACATCTCTGAAATCACAATGTGCCTTGTAACCATTAACAAGAAGGCACTGTGTCATAGTTTAATTAACAGTGTTCTTTCTTCTTGGTGGTAGGTAATTGAAGTGCGTGTCTTGCTTTTGATGACATAGAGTTGATTATGTTCATGGTCTCTATAACGGACCACCTGCCCTTTCCATCAACAGTAGATGCTATACAGAGCCTGTTTCTCTGTCCCAAGCCTGTTTTCAGGGGTTGGAGACTGGGTCTCGGTCATCAGCCTAGAAGCTGCCTGAGGACAGGCTGTCTTCCCTCCCTGGAGCTCCCAGCAGCCCCCCAGCTCAGTACGCCCACCTAGGGAGCCCCATAGACATGGAGGAAGGGTGGACACAGAGAACCTTGGGCTTCCCAACAAGCCCTTTTTTGGCAGCAAAGAAAGAAGAGCCCTGGGAAGCTACTCTCAGCAGCCCTGGGAGAAATGGAGGTAAAAGGGAAGGAACAGGGTTGCTCCACACTCCACCAGGAAGCTCTGGGCCAGTGGAAACAACTCAGGCCGGCACTAGGCCATCAGGACCAGGAGCCAATTGCAAAGGCTGGCCCCAGGCTCCTCCAGCAGTTGCCATGCTTACCTGCCAAAGTGTATTCCCCCTGGCTTTTCCCTCTGCCCTCATGGTCACCCCAGGAGAGGAGGCAAGAGCCAATAAGGAGTGATCTGCCCCATTGGAGAGCTGAAGAAACTAAGACCCAAGGGCACCCAGCCTGGCCCCTGGGCCCTCACTGCTCTGTTCCAGCAGAGGTGCTGAACTGGGTGCCGGTGCCTGCCCTCTAGGCACCCCTCAGCAGGGGATCTCCGGGGGGGCAGGGGGCAAGGGGAAGGGAGAAGTGTCTCTTGCCAGGGACTCTCCCACTTGTTCAGAACATCACCACCACCTCCTTCTCTTTTCCCTCTTTTCCCAGGACTCCTCCCCTTAGAGGCCTGTCTTCTCCCTTCTCCACTTCCCAGAAACTCCATCCTGGGGTCCTGGTGGCCCACTAACCACTCGGTCAGGTGCTCAGGCCCAGCCTGGTTGGTGGGGGAAGGGCGAAGGGACAGAGAAATCATCACTTGACCCCTCTCCACCAGATATGGGGGTGCAGTCCTCTAAATCTGTATCGCTGAAGGATTAGGGTCTTTAATGAGGACCAGGGACTTACAAGTTAGGAAGGGAGCTTTCATCCAGGCCTGGGTGGGGGAGGGGGCCCCGGATCCCGTGCTACTTTTCCCAAGCCCACTCTCTCAGCACCACTTTCTCTCCCTCCTGCCTTTGGAGGCTCACTGATTGATCCTACCGGGGTACAAGTGGGAGGCCAAAAATGGCTGTACAGCCCACCAGGACTCTCAGCCAGTGCCTGCGAGAGCCACACGTGCTCAGAATCCCCACTCACAGCTGTGTGGGCCTTAAAGACAAGGCCAATTCCTGCTGCTTGTCTTGTGCCATGTACTTCTGCAGGCCAGGTTCAGAAGCATCTTCCCTTCTTTCTTTGCCTCCTGGTGTGGCCCTTGGACACAGTCAATGGCCTCTGGCAAAGGGGTGGGAGGACAAATTGTGCACACACAGGAACCCAGCTGCTGCCTGGGGTGACACTGAGCTTAGCCCCACATGCAAATGGAGGTGGTGAAAGAAGAGCATGTCCAGGCTTAGGGCCTTTGGGCGGGAACTAAAGACTCAAGTCCCAAGAGCTAGAACCAGGGAATTGGGATTTCTGGGATCTGAGTGGATAATAACCCTCCACTTCTGAGAGAGAGATTGGCCCCTAAGTCTAGAGGGGGCAAGGCCCACTTTCAGGGGCTGGACCCCAGGGACAGAATCATCAGCTCAAAGGCTCTCAGAGATGGGAGGAGCCTTGGAGATCAGTACACACGACCACTCCTTATGTTACAGCCTGGGAGACTGAATCAAGGACTTGTCCAAGGTCCCCAGGAAGTTAGGAGTAGGCCAGAAATTCACCTGGGTCTCCTAACTGCCAGCCTAGTGCAACTAACCCATAATAATGCTAAGAACTATGCAGATAGTAACTCACATAATTCCTTTTATGAGGAAACTAAGTTCCAGAGAGACCTAGTAACTTGTTGGAAGTCACACCCAGGTGTCTGGCTATAGAGCTTGGAAACGTCTGGTTCGCAATTCTCTCTTCAGGTTGCATCATGGTTATAAGGACTGAATTTTGAAGTTGAAGCTGATTGACTCTGGGGATGCAGGGGTGCAGAAGCTGGAAAAATAACCCAAGAGTTGTGGGGGTTTCTGACTGGCTTGGGCACAGAGCTGGTCCCTAGACTGCCAGGACCATCGCAATCCTCACCTGGAGGACCCAAGGCCAGTCGGCTGATCTGGCACACCCATCTTCAGCCTGAAAACTACTTCCTCGGTGCCAGTCCTCCCTGCCCTCACTGCCACATTGTGAACAGAATTGCTGAGCCTGCACTTAGCTGCCTTGATCCCTCTGCCCCCTTTCAGCCAACCTCCAGTGATGCGAGGACATGCCAGGTAGCAAGAAGAAAGTGACTCTGCAAACACTAACCTATGCACAGCGCCAAGTCCCATAAGAGACATAGCTTCTCACAAGGCCTGGCTTTTAAAGACACTCAGAAACTGCTCCGTGAATGACTGAGAAACAGAGATTAATGAGGCATGGACCTGCCCTCCAAGACTGACAATCTGATGGGAGAATCAGTTCTGTAGACCATTAATTAGAACACAAGGCAGACCAAATACAGTATCAATGGAGAGACATTAATTTCAACTGCGGAACTCGGGAATTCTTCCTGGGGGAGGCAGCATCTGAGCTTTGTAATAATAACGATAATAATGATAATGATGATGATGGCTTGTACTTATTGGATGTGTTTGGCACACTTCTCAGTGACTTTTATGCATTAACACATTTATTCTTCATACTATCAGCAGATATAAATACTATTAACACACCCATTTTACATATGAGGAAACTGAGGCTCAAAGTAACTTTCCCTAAGTCACATAGCCGTAATAAATGACAGAGCCACAATCTTAGCCCAATTGTGACTCAAAGGGATAGGTGGGATTTTTACATTTATCTTTTATATTTCTATTTGACATTCACTCAACAATTATTTATTGAACTGCTGCTCTGTGCCAGGCAGTCAGAGGTTAACTGACCACAGAACCAAGCCCTACAGGTGACTCAGCAGGACTATAAATAAACTTAACATAAGGCAGGAAGTGATTTAGGTCATAAAAGATGCACAGACAGAGCATGGAGGGAGTCCAAGGTAAGGATGATGGAGGCTTCATGGGGAAAGTGGCCTATGGGCTGGTCTTTGAAGGATGAGTGGGATTTGGACCCCCAGAAGTGGCAGAGGGCATCCAGGCAAAGGGAACAGCTTAAGCAGAGGCACAGAAGCAGGAATGGAAAGGGCCTATTTAAGAAACGTGAAAGGTGCAATCTGGCCAGTTGGGGAGGTTGCAGACTGGCACCTTGTGGACCACATCCGGCCCTCAGACGTGTTCTGTCTGGCCCACCTGCACTGACCTGCACAGTGTCCTTGAGAAAGGTTCAATCTATCTTCAGAGCCAGAAGGTAAACAATTAGGCTGGAGGTGGAGGATCACGGGCTTTGGAGCCTTGAATTCCAGAAATGCAATAACCATTGAGAAGCTAAGTAGCACACCTCCCCCTCAATCCAGTCTATGTCCCTTGTACGAAGTTACCTGTCTGGCCCCTTTGGCATTTGAGTTTGAGGACCTGGACAAGAGCCCAGAGCACCAAAAGAGCAGCAGTGGAAAACCGTGGAAAGGTGCCTTGAGGTCTGAACACAAAAGGCCTTGAACATCAGGCTAAAGAATATGGGGTTTATGTTGGCAATAGCTCTGTAATTACAGCCCCTCCACCACCAGCAGTTGGGTGAGAAGGGCATGCATGCATGCATGCACGCACGCATGCACGTGCGCTCAAACACACATACAGTACACACTGGGGCTGGAGACAGTCTACGTTGGTGTCAATTGAACCCAAAGCCAGGGGGGAGGGCTCAAGAGGAACCTTTACATGCATTGTCCCAGCCTGCCTCAGCTTCAGATTTCACATTCCTGCTGCCCCTGTGCCCAGCCCCACAGTTGTCCCAGCTGTGCCCACACCAGCCCTCCCTCAGCAAGCCTCTCTCTTCTTTATGCAGAAGGGAGTCCCAGAGGTTTCCCCAGGCCCCAGCAGCTCCCCAACCCCCAGTGCAGAGCTGGCTGGCCAGAATGAGAATTCCGGACAGGATTTAGAACTGGAATTTCCCTCTCGGTGGGCGGGGCCGATCAGGTGAGCCGTGTTACAGGGCTAGAGACCGAGTGGAAAAATTTGGTCTGTCCCATCCCCTGCCCCCAGTGACTCAGGCCCCTGGTGGCGGTGAGTCTGGGGAGGGGACGAGACAGGAACCTACAGAAAAATTTCCCTTGTCTCTCTGGCTCTGCCGCTGCCCAGTTCTCCTCCCCCTCTTCACGCACACCCTGCCTTGCTGCTCACCACAGCCACTGTCTGTACCTGCAGCAACAGCCATGGAGCGGGCATATCCCAGGGCCTTCCCAGCCCAGCGGGCAGCAGGGCAACCACTGGAACTGGGGCCTTCCCCTCTTCCAGGCTGCCAGGGGAGGCAGGTGTCCCTGATGAAGGCCATGGAGGATGTGGGGGTAGGGGTGTCGGGGTTTAGCAAATAAAAATACAGGACACCCGCTGTCCCATGCAATATTTGAGGTATACTAAAAAATTGTCATTTATTCTCTCCTTTGTTACATAAAAGGGAGTTCCTGAGCTGAGGATTTGGAAATTCGAATTCAACTGAGAATCCTGAATTTTATCTGGCAACACCAGGCACCCCGCCACTGCTTAGACCTGCCCATTATCCAAGACTCTCCTTGCCCCTGCCATTTCACCATGTGCCCCTGCTAGACCTCACCATGCTTTCTTCAGCCTCAAGGCCTCTCTCAGACCTTTTAAGTCTCAAGGATCCAGGTTATTTCTCCCAAAGAGTCCTGGATTCTCAGCCCCCATGCCAGACAGGGAGCCAGCAAGATGTGGGAAGAGTTTTCTGGGAGTGACTGTCTATGTCTGAGGACACCATACCCCCACAACACTCAACTTCAAGCTAGAAGGATTATGGGGAAGAGGAGGTCTACAGCTCCAGGAACCCCTTAGACATTCCGCTTCTATCCTCTTCTGAGTTTCCGCAGGGAGCCCCCCTCCCCCAGGGTCTGGCTGAAACAATGTTTCTCTTTCCCTTTCTTCTGGACGCCATATCCCTCCCAAAACACACTTGCCCGTGACCTTGTAATATCCACCCCCCGACACACACACAACTAAAGTATTCAAGCCCAGCCAAGGGGCTTCATTCAGGGAACAAGAAACAGGCAAGGGATTGGGTGCTACCAGCCATTCCTGCCTGTCCCGAATGAGCGGACACGTTGCTAGACCCCAGAGCAGCAGTGGCAGATGTCCTGTTGGTTCTCCCATCCTGCTGGGAGACAGAAGACGTTCACCTGGCAGTGAGGGAGGAGCAGAGAGAAATGGGAGAAGGACAAAGGACATGGCTGCCTCTAGACCTGGTCGAGGAAGGCTTTCTGTAGTTTTATGCGTCTAGACTGTGGCTATGGGGGCTCCTCCTTCCCATGCTTATTCTGGGATTTAAATTGGGCCTTTGTCTGCTCCAGCCTGTACAGGCTGGCTGGCTCTGACGGTAAGCTCCCCAAGGGCAGGGCCAGTGCCTGCCAGATGCTGTGTCAGATCTTCTCTGACAGATGAGGGTGCTTGACTCAGGACTGATGGATAATTGTCTTTTTCCACAGCAGCTGCCTCAGGCTTTAGGGTGAGAGGTAGGTCGTGGTGAAGGACCCTTGCTTGTCCCAGAGACCTACCCTCTCCTTCCTGATGGTTCCCACACCCAGCTGCAGTACGAGGAGGGCAGGGCAGGAACCCATTGTCCAGATGCAGAGGCCAAGTCTCAGTGACTCACCAAAAATCACACAGCCCACAGCGGGGGTTGGGGGAGCCAGGAGAAGAGCACAGGGGTCCCAGAGCACACTCCAGAGCTCCAAAACCTGCCTTCCCCTGTCCCTGATGCCATGACTTTGCCTGGTGATGCTGTCCAAAGGGGAAGACATCGGTCCTCTTACTCCTTCAGGCAGAGCAATCAACTCAGAGCCTTAGGGATCCCTCCTCACTTCAACCTATGTCCTGACTCTCAGAGGGGGCCGGGGCAGGGCATGCCGCATCTAGACCCCGGGATGCCCAGGTCTTAGTTTGCCTCAGCAGGCCCTCCCCAACCTGCCCCATTTAGGATCCTGACTTCCGACCCCCATGGGTCCTTCCCAGGTCCTTGTCACCGTGTCCACACATACATACCCTCTCCACACCTTGGGTTTGCCTTGAAAAATCAGATGCTGGTCAGTTGAATACATCAGGCACCTGTCAGTCTCCAGGCTGGATGGTACAGCAGGCAGAGCACGGAGCTGTGAACCCAACAGAAGCAATCTGGCCACTGCCCAAACTGGGCACCCCCACACAATAGCCTCTGCTCTTTTTGTCAACAGGGAGGGTTATGTCATTGAAAACAGAGGCTGGAAGGGCCCCCTTCCCTTACCCCACCCCTAGACACCTCCACATGCAAACCTAAGCACCTCAGCAAAAAGAAACAAGGAGAGAAAGATAAAAGACTGAGCAGGCCCATGATGTCAGAGCTAGAAGGGAGTCAGGAGACCCCTGGGCAATCTCTCAATACACAGATAGGGAAACGGAGGCTGTGGGGTAAGGAAAAGCAGGTATCCCAAACTTTGGCCTCTGGTATTGGCTTAGCCACTGGGTGACCCCGGACAAGTGCCTTTTTCACTCTGTGTTCTAGGGTTCCCCGCAACCTTGCTGTACTAGGATTCTGGTTAAAGCATCTTGCCTGAGGAGCTCAGACCGACGATAATCAGTCTCCTGTGGACTCCTCTCCTGATTACCCTTCCAGCCCCTACCCCAGCCAGATGAGATGAAGGAAAGGGAGGAAGCAAGTGTCACCCCAGGGAGGGGCAGCAGGAAAGGGAAACTGAGTATGTCCCTGGCTTGCCCCAGCCTGTCCCCTGCATCCGGGGAAGGGTGAGAGTGACTGTCAGCTGGGGAAGGGGGGCAAGAGGGGCAGGCTGGGGAGGGGCAGGGAACCCCCGTCTGGACTTGTTGGGGCAGCCGGGTGCAGCTGTTTCCGGCTGATGAAAGGGCCCTGATTGATATGGCGGCAGTGACTGAAGCTAACCCCCAAATCTGGGCCCTTCCAGTCCTCCCCAACCGGGGCACGCCCAGGGGCCCGCTTTAAGGACAGGCAGAAGCCAGGAAGAAGAGAAGAGTGGGGCTCCTGAAGACAATACCCCAAGGACAGGGAGGGGAAAGTTTGTCTCATCTCCCCTACCCCAGTCTAAGAGGGAGGGGAGGCCGGCTGGGACAGCACACAGGCTCACCGAGTTGGGGGAGGTAGACTAAGCCAGGGCCCAGGAGGATAGGACCAGGCAAGAGGGGCAAGGGGTTGCTCCCTCCTCTCCCCATCCTGGGGTATGTGCACACACCTTTGAATATTCAAATACGTACCCACAGGGATGGCAGGGAGGGGAGCAGGGAATGCTGTGGAACATTCATTTTCTAAACTGTCTAGCCATCTGTCTTTTGCCAGGCCCACAAAATAATAGCTAACATCTATTGAGCATGTCCCGTGTGCCAGGAATCCTTCTAAGACCTTTAAGCACATGAGCTCATTAACACTTCACCATGCCCTATGAGGGAGGTGCTGCCATCACCACCATCTTATAGAAGAGGATGTAGAGGCCCCGAGCGGTTAAGAAACTTGCCAGTGGTCACACAGTGGTCAGAGGCAGAGTGAAGGTGTGAACATCGTCTCCCGGGCTTGAGGCCCTAACCGCAATGCAGCACTGCCTGCAGAAACTCATGGAAGGGTGGTAGAGACAGGGTCGACTTGCAACCAACTTGGAAACAAATAACGACTTCAATTTTATTTAACTTTTTTATTGTGGCAAAATATACATAACATAAAATTTGTAATTTTCACCATCTTTTTTCTCATTACACTTTGTTTTAGTGGGGTCTCAGAATGCTGTGACAGAGTTTTGGTCAAGTTGTTTCCATTAAAAAGTACTGACTTTAAAAATTAATCATTTGAAAACTGCCACACGCAAAAATAAACCCAAATGGTCCACAAAACATTCCTCTTTCCTTCTGAAGGTTTTACGATGCATTGTGATCATTAGCTGGTCTTTTACTATTAGACTTAAATGGCCAGTTGAGACAAACAGTTCGGAGACAGGTCTTCCACCGCTGATTAAGAGTGGGGTGACAGGAATCGGGGATGATTTTCATTCAGACTTCTGAGGTTTCCGGGCAGAGTTGGTGACTCTGCCAGCTCCAGCTGCCTTCTTGTCCACTGCTTTGATGACACCCACAGCAACTGTCTGTCTCATGTCACACACAGAAAAATGGCCCAGAGGAGGATTGTCAGAAAAGCTCTAAACACACATGGGCTTGCCAGGAACCATGTCAACAAGGGCAGCATCACCAGATTTCAAAAACTTTGGGGCATCTTCCAGCATTTTCCCAGGACGACGATCAATCTTCTCCTTCAGCTCAGCAAATTGGCAAGCGACGTGAGCCGTGGGACAATCCAGCACAGGTGCGTATCCTGCACTGATCTGGCCTGGGCGGTTCGGGAAAACCACCTGAGCCGTGGAGCCAGCTGCTTCCACTGGTGGGTCATTTTTGCTGTCACCAGCCACACTGCCACAACGAACATGTCTGACAGACACATTCTTGACTTTGAGGCCCACATTGTCCCCAGGAATAGCTTCACTCAAAGCTTCATGGTGCGTTCCAGCAGACTCTCCTTCAGTCGCTACGTTGACTGGAGCCAAGGCGGCCACCATGCCAGGTCTGAGAACACCAGGCTCCACTGGACGCACAGGGACAGCACTAACACCACCAATTCTGCGGACATCCTGGGGAGGCAGACGCTAAGGCTTGTCAGTTGGACGAGTTGGTGGCAGGATGCAATCCAGAGCTTCAAGCAGCGTGGCTCCACCTGCACGGCCATCTTTACGGGTGACTTTCCATCCCTCGGACCAAGGCGCGTTAGCCCTTGGCTCCGTATGTTGTCACTGTTCCGACCAGAAATTGGCACAAATGCTACTGTGTCAGGGTTGTGGCCAGTTTTCTTAATGTAGGTGCTGACTTCCTGAACGATTTCCTCGAATCTCTTCTGGCTGTAAGGTGGCTCAGGGAATCCATCCTGTTAACACCAACGATTAGTTACCCAACAACTACCCAGTGTGTAAGCCAGTGGGCATGCTAATGGGTCTGCCCGTTCTCGGGGACACCTGCTTCAAATTCCCCAACTCCAGCAGTGACAATCAGGGCAGCACAGTCAGCCTGTAATCGTGTTTTGGATAAAGGCTCTGTGTCCTGGGGCATCAGTGATGGTCACATAATACTTGCTGGTCTCAGGTTTCCACAGGGAGATATAGATGGAGATACCACGCTCACGTTAAACTTTCAGTCTATCCAAGACCCAGGCATACTTGAAGACGCTCTTCCCCATCTCAGCAGCCTCCTTCTCAAATTTTTCCGTGGTTCTTTTGTCAATCCCACCACATTTGTAGACCAGATGACCAGTTGGGGTAGACTTGCGCACATCTACATGTCCAATGATGACGATGTTGATATGAGTCTTTTCCTTTCCCATTTTGGCTTAGATTTAGTGGCAGTTTTCACACCTCTGTTCTGGCAGCAAACCCATTGTGAAAAAGAACAATTTTAACCATTTTAAGTGTACAATTCAGTAGCAGTTTTTACTTTTGATGAAGTCCAATTAATCTCTTTTTTCTTTTGTCACCTATATTTTTGGTGTCATTGATATATCCAAAGTCTTAAAGATGTTCACCTATGTTTTTTTTTTCTAAGAGCTTAAAGTTTTAGCTCTTAAATTTAGGTCGCCAGTCCATTTTGAGGTAATTTTTATACATACTATAAGTTAAGGTAAGATTATGTCAGCTGTCAACAGGGATAATTTTACTACTTTCATTCCATCTGGATGTCTTTCATTTCTTTTCTTGCCTAATCACTCTAGCTAAAACCTCCAGCACTGTGTTGAATAGAAGTGACAAAAAGCAGGCTTTCTTGTCTTGTTTCTGATTGTAAGGAAAAAGCTTTCTGTCTTCAACCATTGAATAAGATGTTAGCTGTGGGTTTTTCCTAAATGGCCTTTGTCATATTGAAAAAGTTCTCCTCTAGTCCTAGTGTATTGAGTGTTTTTATCATAAAATTATTTGAATTTTGTCAAATTCTTTTTTCCACATCAATTGAGATGATCATGTGTGTGTTTTTTTTTCCTTCATTCTATTCATGTGGTATATAATGTGGACTGATTTTCATAAATTGAACCATCCTTTCATTTCAGGAATAAGTCCCAGCTGGTTGTGTATAATTCCTTTAATATGCTGCTGGATTTTGTGTGTTGTATTTTACTGATTATTCTTGCATCTGCATGCATAAGAGATGTTGCCCTGCAGTTTTCTCACAGTGTTTTTTTCTGGTTTTGGTTTCGGAATGATGCTCGCCTCATGGAAAGAGTTGTAAATATTCCCTCTACTTCAGTGTTTTGGAAAAGTTTGAAAAGAATTAGTGTTAATTCTTTATTAGATGTTTAGTAGAATTCACCAGTGAAACCATCAGGTCCTGGACTGGATTTTTTTGTTGTTGTTGAAAGTGGTGGTTTGGTTATTGATTAAACCTTTTTAATTTTTAAAGATCTAGTCAAAATTTCTATTTCTGTTTAAGTCAGTTTTGGAAGTTTTCAGTTTTCTAGGTATTTGTCCACTTCTTCTAGATGAACCAATTTGTGGTATATAATTGTTCATAACATTCTGCCATAATTCTTTCTATTTCTGTGAGGTCAGTAGTAATGTCCCCACTTCATTTCTGCTTTTAGTAATTTGAGTCTTCTCTTTTCCTTAGTCAATCTAGTTAAAGTTTTGTCAATTCTGTTGATGTTTACGAAGAATTTTTTGTTTATTTTCTGTCATATTGCATTTCTATTCTCTATTTCATCTATCTCTACTCTAACATTTATTAGTTTATTTTTTCTGTTAGCTTTGGGGCTACTTTGCTCTTCTTGTTCTATTTCTTTAAGGTATACACTCAAGTTATTGATTTGAGAGATTTTCTTTTCAAGTAAAAGTTTACAGCTGTAAATTTCTGAGAACTGCCTTTTCTGCATCCCATAGTTTTCGTTTTCATTCATCACAATGTATTTTATAATTTCCCTTGTCCTTTATTCTCTGACCCAATGGTTGTTCAAGAGTGTGTCATTTATTCTCCACATATTGGTGAATTTTTCAGTTTTCCTTCTGTTATTGATTTCGTTTCATCTCACTGTGATTAGAAAAGATACTTTGTAAAATTTCAATGTTTTAAAATTTATTAAGACTTGTTTTGTGGCTAATGTATCATCTATCCTAGAGAATGGTCAATGTGCACTTGAGAAGAATGTGTATCCTGCTGTCTTGGGAATGAGTGTTCTGTATGTGTCTGTTAGGTCAAATTGATTCATAGTGTTGTTCAAGTCCCCTATTTCTTTATTGAACTTCTAATTGTTCTATCCATTATTAAAAGTGGAGTAACGAAGTCTCTAGCTATTATCATAGAATTGTCTATTTCTCCCTCCAATCATGTCAGTTTTTGCTTCAGATATTTTGGGGCTTTGGTTTTAGGTATATATAGGTTTATAATTGCTATATCTTCTTGCTGAATTGAAACTTTCATTAAAATATAATGTCCTTTGTTTTTTGTAATATTTTTTGACTTACAGTATATTTTGTATGACAATAATATAGCCAACCCAGATCTTTTTTGGCTACTATTTGCATGGGATATCTTTTTCTGCCCTTTTATTTTCAACTCTTTGTTCCTTTATAGCTAAAGTGAGCCTCTTGTAGACAGGATGTCATGTTTTTAAATCCAGTCTCTGCCTTTTAATAGAAGAGTGGGATCCATTTACATTTACTATGATTGCTCATAAAGAATAATCTAATCTCTACCTTTTAATAAAAGATTTTTGATTCATTTACATATACTATGATTACTGATAAAGAATGATTTACTTCTGCCATTTAGTTGCTTTCTGTATGTCTTATATAATTGTTTCCCAATTCTTTATTACAACCTTTTTTGTATTTCGTTGATTTTTTAAATAACATACCATTACAATACTCTTCTTTTTCCTTCTTGTTTCTTTCTTTCTTTCTTTCTTTCTTTCTTTCTTTCTTTCTTTCTTTCTTTCTTTCTTTTTGTATTCTTTTATTATTTTCTTAGTGGTTACCTTGAGCTTACAATTAATATCTTACAACATCCCAGTTTTAATAATACCAACATAGTATCAAAATACAAGGACTCTGCTCTGTTACAGCTCTATCTCTCCCCCTTTATATTATTGTCACAGATGATATCTTTGTACATTGTATTCCATTTACATAGATTTATAATTATTTTTTGTGCATTTGTCTTTTAAATCAAACAATGACCTTACAAGTGGGATATGTTTCAAAGAAAGAGGTACATGGTAGGATGAGTCCTCA
Organism: Cynopterus sphinx; assembly: GCA_030015415.1. Lineage (NCBI taxonomy): Eukaryota > Metazoa > Chordata > Mammalia > Chiroptera > Pteropodidae > Cynopterus > Cynopterus sphinx. The sequence continues at coordinate 47,722,737 of CM057386.1, read as the reverse complement.
GAGGACAGACATCATGAGTGGAGACTAGAGAAGAAGGGGGAAAAACCAGAAGAGCCTTCCAAAGCAGTAAATATTTGAATTGAAATTGAGTTTTGAAGAACAAAAAATTACTGTGTAAAACTGCTGATTCACAGAAAAAATGTCCAAAACATTTCATTTAGAGAAAAATGAAGGCTATCAAATTTCATGCACAATCTTATTTTTGTAAGTATGTGTGTATTTAAACATATTTAAAGATATGTATATATGTGCATATAAAAACATTCATGATTATACCCACAGTACTTTAACAGTGGTTGTCTCCAATTGCTGGAACTATGAGATAGGAAACATTTCTTTTTTCTAGTGCATTCTATAGTGCTTGAATTATTGACACTGAGCATGCATCACTTTTATAACCAGGAAATGCAACAATGCCTTTTTTCTTCTGGAGGGTAAAATGAATGGGTAGGCAGTCGCTATGGAAATAAAGTTGGGAAGGATGTGTTGGGCAGAGGGAATAGCACAGGCAAAGGCAAAGAGGCAATGAAAACCATGTTCCATTACAGGAATTGCCAGCCATATGGCATGGCTGGAGGGCATTGGGGGTCCTAGAAAAGAGGTGTCACATTACCAGGGGCCTCTCATTTCATAAAAATATAAATAAAATAAAATAGTTTAGAGTCAGTGTCAGTTCTAGGCATGAGGGTAGGGGAGTGACAGGTTTTGATTTATATGTTACATAAATTAATTAATGGGAATGGGGAAGACCCCAGAGGCTAGGAGGAGGGTGTTGCAATAACTGAGAAAACAGAAGATGGGGCCAGAGCTGAGTAAAGGTTTAGAGGGGGATGTGAGATATGTGAGATATGAGATAAATGAGGCCAAATCCGACAATTATTCATGAATGGGAAGTCGATTTGTCATCTCACCAGGGTCTCCGGTGCTGTAGCCTAACCTGGCATATTAATGGCAAAAGGCCCGGTCTAGAGATTATCGTGATCATGATCATAATGAAGATGATGGTGATTCATGAGAAGGAGGAAAATCCCTTTAAAAAAGTCCTTTTGCCCCTTTCAGAGTTCCCTGACCTCTTTCTCCTAGCACATCACAATGTACGTTTCCATTCTACAGATGAAGAAACTGAGATCTAGAGAGGTAACGCAACCAGAGTAGGACCCAGGGAGCATCATTTACTAGGTACATAAATGAGCAGCCACCGCTGTCCTCAGCAGAACCTGGGCAATGACTGTGTGTTCACTTTTTAGTAGCATGACCGTGAACAATTTAGATAACCTCTCTGTGCCTCAATTTCCTCTTCTGTAAAATAGGGAAAACAGTATACCTACCCATGGTTGCTGAAAGGCTTAAATTACTTAACACATGTAAAGACCTTAGAGCCAGGCACATAGTAAGTGCTCAGCAAATATGTGGTCTGATTATTTTTTTTAATAATTATTATCAGTATCTGCACAGTACCCCAGACAGATCGCCTGGAAAGAATAAGTGGAGGGAAGCCAGGCTCCTGGCATTCCCCAGGCCCTTTCCTTATTTCTCAGACCCTAACACCTGTGAAAAAGACCCCAAAGCCGGAATCTGCATCCTTTGTTGGATTCATTAGGGCTCTGGAGCCCTTTGCTGCACCTACTCTTTCTATTCATTTCCATGTTCTTTGCTTCTAATGTATTCATCCATTTATTCATTCAACAAACATATACCAAACTCTGATCTGGGTCTGTGTTGGGGCTGGGGGTGCAAAAAAACAAATTATGACCTGGGCCTGCCTTAAGGAGCTCACTGTGTAGTTGACTCAACTCATTCACCCTCTTACTCATTCATCAGTTCACTTGTTTATTCATCACTTACTAGGAGCCTCCTCTGGGCCACACACATATGCTCTGTTTATACCAACTCCTGCCTTTGGACATGAGGCAATTATTCAAGGATTCATTTCCCAGGGGTTGTTCTGTTTCCAATCTTTTTCTCACACTTTTCCAAACCCTGTGTACCCACTCTGTGCCCACACACAAAATCACACAGAAAAATTAAAACAGAGATCCAGGAAGAATGAATTCTTTTTCCATATTTTCAGTGGCTGAAAATCTTCCACTAGTTCCTAGAGTCTGGAGGGGAAAGCAGTAATAACTGAGTCCTCTGGACTCTCTTCTATTTATTCATTCATTCATTCAGCAAAATGTCTAGGCCAGGCCCTGTGCTGGGTAGCATGGGGGCAACAGACGTGAACAACCACAGAGCACACTCTCAAAGAGTCTCTATTGAGTGGGTCAATGGCTCACTCTTCCCACAAATGTTTACTGAGCATCTACCTTGTACCAGGCACCAATCCAGGCTTTGGGAATGTGAATAAGAAAGTCCCTGCCCTCATGGAGCTTACTGTTTAGACAGAGAGATAGACATTGGGCAAACAAATACATAAACAGACAGACTAGTATCTAGGATCAAGGCTCTGAAGAAAATCAAACATGGTGATATGATAGTGACTGAGGTTAGATAACACAGCTATTTGAATTTGAGCAGGGCACTTCCTTTCTGTAAGCTTCAGTTTCCTCACAGATAACAATCATACCTGCCTCCGCTGTGAGGAGGAAGTGAGTTAATATACGTGAAGCCTAGCACACAGTAAGCACTATATATTATTTTTACAATAGATACATAAACAGATTATCAAAATACCAGGCAGTTAGTGCAGGATAAAACAACATAGACTCAAAGAGATCTGAGAGCACTGGTTGGAGCCCCAGGAGGCCAGGTGCAGCCCAGCGAGGGAAGGAGGTGAGGATACGGGACACGGATGCCCTTGTTCCCCTTCCCTGCAGCCCACTGGCTGCTCTCAAAGATGTTGTCTCTGAGGACTGGAGCAGGTGAGATGGGCAGAAGGTACACACGTGCTTCACCTCCCTCCAAGACAAGGGAGGAGTTAAGGTTCGCAGAAGGCCACTGAGACCCTCACCAGGCACAGGGCACTACTCACCTCCTTCCAGGGCCCCTGGCTCTCCAAGTGTCCATTGCCTCATCTAGTAATAGAGATAGTGGGGGCGAAGGTGCTCAGACACTCAATTCGTGTGAGATGAAATTAAAGGGCAATCCCATTTATGGGTTTCCTTCCTAGATCCTAAGGTCTCTTCTAACAGTACTGCGGTGAAAGTATCTTTGCACCCATCTCTAGATGAGTACATGAAGGCTAAGGAGACTCAGATCATTCTGTCACTCGGTTCAAGAATGGCAGTAGGCAGTTAGAATCCGGCCTGGCTGGAATGCAGATGCTTTTTTATTCTCCCTCATTCTGCTTCTCTTCAATGGGGGAGTGAGGATTGTTCAGGAAAGACCATGGTGGGTACAGGATGGAGAGCAGAGGGAGCAAGAGACGATGTTGCCATGCAAAAAGACTGGAAGTGAAGTGAGGGCTCAGGGATTGCTGGGAGTGGGGCGACAATTTTACAACCAGGAAGAGATGGAAGTAATGGAACCACAGGGAGGAAGCCCCGCCTGCCCCCACCCTCATCATAATAGGCATCCTGGCAAACAGGATGAGGATGGGGCAAGGTCTCCCTCTCTGCACCAACACTCCCCTCTAGCATCAGCTGGCCAGGCAGCGCCATTTCAAGCCTTCTGGCCACAGGGACCAGGATGTGGGCACCAAGGGTGGACAAGCCCTGACGGAGACAATTCTGCGACCCCCCGTGCCTAGCCTCTGCAGCCACAGGCAAATACTCCTTGTGGTTTGGGCCCCAGCCAAGCGCCCACACCCCAACTCACGGGACCGCAACTTCCCTGTTGCATCAGGTTACTCAGCGCGTGCACACACCCTGGAGCTTGTTACACAACCGTGGTGCACGCGCATGGCACCCACACACCCCAGGAGGCCCGACAGTCCCACAGAGGAAACCGCAGCCTTGCACAGAGGGCACAGGCCCCTCTAGGGCCTCCTGCCATCAAGAGCTGGGGAGTGGTGGGGAGGGCCCTTGGCCAGGAGCCAAGGTTCTGCAGCCTCTACTACTGGCTCATTGTGAAGCCCCAATAAGTTTCGTCCCCTCTTAGAGCCTATTTCCTCACCTACAAGGGAAGGTCTCCTTCCACCCTGGTGATCTGGATACCCACTTACCTTCCATGCCACTCACCGCCCTCTGAACCACCGCCAAGATCCTCCTTTCTTCTAGGAATGTCCATGAGAAAGAGAGGCAGGAATTGCGCAGCATAGGGATAGAGGGTTGAATGAAATTATCTCTGAAAGGGCTCTTTTTTGATTCACCCACACACACACACACACACACACACACGATAGAAGGGCATCTGCCTTGACAGGAACCCCATAGTCACCTCCTCCTCTCTAGGAAGAAGGGGGACAGAGCTTTCTGAGGTGGGTCTAAGGAGCAGGAGGTGGGGGAGGTAATTGTCTTTGCACTTTTGATTTTTTCCATTTCTCTACAACAAACGTGTTATGTATTACTTTGCAAAGGAAGTTGGGAGAAGGGGAATGGGCTTGCCTCATTAACCTTCCTACCCCACTCCCACCCCCAAGGCATTTGCCATCTGCCCAGGACATTCCTTAAACTAGTGTTGCCCTAAGTGTATCCTGGTGATAGGACTCAAATAAGGCTAAACCCAGGCTAAACAAAGTTGGATAGGTTTTCTTGACTACAGGATTTCTCTGAGCCTCCAAAATGCTCATCTGGGCCACAATCCTTGGAGAGGAGAAATGAGACAAGAAAATACACTTGGTCTTGGAGCTCTTTATAGGAAAGCATCTCCAGAGACACCTTCTAGGTACTGCTGGAGCTCAGGATCCAGTGAGGAGGAAAGCCAGGCACATGAAAGACCTCCATCAGAGGAGAGATGGCCCAGGCCCCAGAGGGCACAGAGGGCAGCTTCCTGAGGAGGCTACCTCCAACTGTGTAAGTCAGACCTCGGCCCCTCTGCCCAGAACTGACCTGAGCCCTGAAGTTCAGTGATTAGTTACAAAGGCAGGTAGTAACATGAGAAGGCCCTTGGGTGGCCAGGAGCCTCCCTGAGGTTACTTAGATCTGCAGTGACCCCTGCTGGCTCTGCCCAAAATCACCCCTCCCCTTGGTCCTCATCTTCCCCGTCTACCTCAACTTCCCCACTCTCCTCCTCCCCAACCCCTGACCTTCCAGCATCTTCCCCACTCGCCTTGACCCAGCCCTATTAGAACCCACCCCAACCACACCTGACCACCAGGTATCTCCCCAGTTTCTTCATCCCTGGGATTGGAATCTGGCTGGCCTTTGATAGAGCCCATTAGTGAATTCTGGGATTTGAACTGGGAGACTGTGACGGCAAGAAGAAGGGGGATCCAAAAACTGCCTGCTCCCCCATCAAGGGCATGGAACTCCCCCAAGTCCACTATAATAATAGCAAACATTCACAAGAGTACTTACCATCTTCTAAGAACACAGCTAACCCCTTCATGCAGATAATTCCATTTGATTCTCATAAGAATTCTAAGAGGTAGACACTATGCCTATATTTACCCAGTTTTCAGATAAAAAACTAAGACGCAGAAGTAAAACAGTTAGTAAATGTCAAAGGTTGGATTCAAATCCAGGTCTCTGGCTGCAGAGCTCACTTATCCACTCACTCTGCTGTTTTCCTCTTCTTACATCTGTGAGCCAAACTTAGCCAGTCGTAGCTTTCTCCCTGGTAAGCTGGGCTGCAGGTTTGGTGTTCATGCCCAGGACCCAACCCATCTTCTGATCAGTTTGTCTGAACTTCTTTGGGCAGGCCTTCTGTAAAAGGATGGATAAAGAGGACCCCCACCCCACCCCACTCCTGCCCACCTTGAGGGGGAGACACATGATTCAGGCCTGCTCACTCAAGCACCAGAACGTCCTGACCATCGTGATTGGTTCAGGAAGGACAGATGACAGGCCAAAAGAGCCGATCCTAGGCTTTTACTGGAGCCACTGGGAAGGAGAATGGTTTTCTTCTCTGGGGTTCCCAACTTTACAGTATGCGTCAGAAGCTACCAAAAGTGCTGCCTAAGAAGATCACGGCTGAGAAGAAAGCCAACACAGGAGAGCAGAGACCAGCCCTGATTACATTATTCCCCAAGACAGGCCCACCCTTGGACTTTTCAATGACCATAGCCGATAAGTTACTTTTTCTGTTGTTCTTGTCTCAAGCAAGTAGAGTTGGGTTCCTTCCTTTGAACCGAAATCTATTAAAGCCTGCCTCGCATTGTTGATTATTGTTAACAGCTGTGTCTCCTTCTTGCCTTTTTCTCCTATGCTTATTTAGACATGCTGGACATTTTTTAAATAAAAATTGACACCACTGGCTACTCCTTTCTTTAAGATATCCTCTTGTGCTGAGTTTTGTGAAACCTCACTCTCCTAGTTTCCTTTTGGCCCCTGTCTGGCTCAGTCCTGTCTGGCTCAGTTTCTTTTGCTGGCTCCTCTCTGTTTGCAAGTAACAGAAACCAATTCTGGCATTTATAAGCAAAAAAAAAAATTATTGGAAAAATATTGAAGAAGGGAATCTACTGGGAGGCTGGAGTACGTCACTCAGAAATGAAACAGAAATTACTTGGTTAAACTCCAAAGTCTTCTTCTATGCCAGTGTTAGGATACTAAGCTGCCCATCCCTGGGCTTAGGTCACCTGGCTGCCCCTGTACTGGTGAGAGGAAGGGTCTAGTGAAACAGGTCTTTAGGAATCCTTCCAAACTTTGGAGTGGGAGAGAAGATTATCTGATTTATCACCCCACAAGATGGCAGAGAGACAATGCCCCTAAAGGGAACCAGAAACCAAGAGAGCATCTTCCAAATGTTCTCGGGTTTTGCCCCAGGCTTTTTCTCTTCTCACTCTCTGCTGCTCCCTGGGCCTTCTCATTTCCTCCCATAATGGTTGCAATTACCACTAATATGCCTGCAATTCCCAGTATAGACCTGTCTCCTGAGTCCAGACTCATATATCCATGAGCCTCTCTACAGGGACGGCTCACAAGCCTTATAATTCAATGAGTCCAACGCTGAACTTGTCCTAATTACCAAACCTGCTCCTTATTCAGTCAAGGTCCCTTAACAAATGCAACCACCAGTCATTCAGTGGAACACAAAAAAAACAGGAGTCATTCAGTCATTCTCAATGTCTTACCTGCCTGCATTTCTTCACACATGCCAGTCCCTCTCTCCATCACTCCATCTCTCACCCAGCTAGGACATAGACTTCTATCCATTGTCTCTTTTTCTTTTGTAAGAGAACTGCTGATCTGTAGCTAAGCCCTTAGCTGCCCAGAATGAAGACAAATTCCCAAGCTTCCTTTCCAGTTTGGTATATAAGCAAGCTCTGGACAATGGTATGTAAGTAGAAATGGTGTGCCACCTACAAAAATGGGTTCTTAAAGGAAGCAGCACGCCCTTCTCTCTCCTCTTTTCTCCTTCCCACTGAGTGGAATGTGGGCTTGATGGCTGGAGTTAGAGCAGCCGTTTTGGACTATGAGATAGGAGCTGTGCATTTGAGAACAGTGGAGCAACAATATTAGATAGAAGGAGCCTGGGTCCCTAGTGGCTATGGAGATGACCTACCAGCCTTGGACTACCTAGCTCTGGCACCATTTATGTGAGAGAGAAGTAAGCTTTTCTTTTGTTTACATGACCATTATTTGGGGTTTTTTTCTGTCACTCACAGCTGAACCTTACCCTAACTCATTGCTCTCGCTCTGTAAGCCTCAGTTTAAATGTCATTTCCTCAGGGAAGTCTTTCCCAATCACACAGATGCGGGTGGATCAAAATGTTATAAATTCTCATAGCATAACATTCTGTACTTCTCTCTAATGCTTTTCAAATTTGTATCAAAATAATTTTTTCATATAGTAATCAGCTTACTGTCTTTCTCTCTACTTAAACACAATTTCCAAGTGAGTAAGAACTGAATCTTCCTTTTCACCACTGAATCCTCAGCTTCTAATACAGTGCTTAGAATGCAGGAGTCATTCAATAATCTTTGTTGATGAAATAAGTGAGTGAATGACATCAATATTTTACAAGAGATTAGTATTCCCCATTTCACAATTCCTCACTGTTGCTTTTCGTAACAGGTTAACCCAACCAGACCCATCTCCTCAGACTCACCAGCTTCTCTAATGGAGTCTAACTCCCCTACATGGAAATCTGCCCTCCCATGTCTCCACCCCAGAATCTGTGGCTCTGTACCCCTCTTTCTCTTAAAATTCTGGGGTCACCACAGCCAAGTTGGCATAAACAGATCTCAGGATTCCAGCTCAGCAAACAGAATATTCTCTTGCTGGAAGTCTCCTCCAGCAAAAAGGAAGATAGCACCCACCATCCTCCTCCTACCCAGGCATTGGCCCAGGCAACCATCAGAAGAAAGGGGTTATACCTCCCACCCAGAGCCAGGTATACCCCTCCTGGAGCCTGCTGTCTCAAGAGTCTACTCTTGCTGCTTGTTTTGGTTCCTCCGAACCTTTTCTGACCTCTAGACCCCAGAAAATCCCTCTATCCCACTCTGTCCTCCACCTCTGGTGATCCCCCAAAGGCATGTGGATGTGCATAAGCGATAAAGTGTGGAGGGTAAGAAATGGCTGGCTAGTTTGGAGTTCATCTTCTTGAAGCTATGAGCTTCTTAGGGTAGAAATCAAATTTTATCCAGCCCTATATTACTGCACTTGACGTGGTGCCAGCACATGGTAGGCATTTCGTAAATGTCTACTGGATAAATAGACAGGCTGTTGGTATTTGGTTTGGAGGAGAGGAAAGGGCTTGGTGGGGTGAGAAGGATAATTTGAAATGCTGCCCATTGGCTATTCAGAGGACTGAAGGAGAGAAGGAGATGGGAGAGCAGTGAGATCTAAGGACCTGTCCCTATCCATACCACTGCCTTTGGGGCAAAGGACATAGTCAGGGGTGGCCAAAGGGAGGGCAGTGTTGATGAGAACCAGACCCCAGTAGAACCTCTTCCTGCTCCCACCCCCACACCCAGACAGGAGTCTGTGGGTAAGCAAACAGATTTGGCTGTTGTCTCTGGTCTGCGACATTGTTGCTCCTCTTGATAGAGCAGAACCAAAGAGGCAGCTGCCACAGCGCCACTTTGGAGGAGTCCTGACATACAGGAGTCTTCTGGCCATGGTGTTCACCCACCCCAGCCATTCCCAGGACCAGGGGCCTGACAAACATGAGTAGGTTCCATGCTAGGGTAACTCAACTCTGGATGGCACCTTGGAAGGACCTTCAGGGAAGAGTCCAATGACTGTACAGGGCAGATGAGAAAACTGAGGACAAAGAGCAAGGATTTGCCCACCGCTACAGAGAAGGCTAGCGATACAAGATCCCAAGGCTCTTGGCTTCTGTTTCTGCTCTGTTTACCACACCAGGTGGGGACCTCAGGGAAGAAAACATGTCTACAGGTTTGAAGTGGGAACTCCCAGCTTCAGAAGAAGAAATCCACCACCAACCCACCCTGGAGTGAAGAAAAGCATGAACTCTGGGGCCATATGGACCATGCACAGATCCCAGGCCCACTTCTCATCAACAGGATAACCTCCAGCAAAATACAGATAACAGTAATCATGTTAATCTTATAGTGATATGGGGGGGGGGTCGGTAATGAGTTGATACACATAAAGTGCTTAGAAAGGGCCTGATATGTAGTAAGCACTCGGTAAACACTGGCTATCACTATTGTGTCATCTATTGTCTATTGTGTCATCTATTGTGTCTCTATCATATCATATTATTCATCGAAAGGTCTCCGTGTCCTGCCAAAGTCTTTCCTAATCCAGCAAAAGGTCTTCCCCTGAGGAGTGATTTGCTGTGGCAAGTGGAAGGCTGTTCAGCCACACCCTCTTCTCAGGGTGTGGGGAAAAGCCTGGGCTCCTCCCCAGTGCTCTCACTGAACCCACCCTCCAATCCCCCCCACACCCCGCCAGTCTGCTACTCAGTGGCCCCTCATCCCCTTCAGTCGCCAGCCTGTCTGCCCAGCTCTCACGCCTGATGCAGAGATAAACACGTCTCACAATAGTATTGTTTCCCACTTCGGAAGCTCTCAAGAGTGATCCTAGAGGTGGGATTAGACTGGCATTTGGGCAGTTTAGAGGTTTGGAAGGATTGAGAGAGGTTGTCGCCAGAGCCTGCCAGACCCGTTCTTAAAGTCAGTGGAGGTAGCTGGGCTTGCAGGGAAGTGGCAAGGGGAGCACCTGTGGCCTTAGCATCTGGCATATTCTGCCACACTTCCCCTACCACCACCACTGCCACACCACACACACACACACACACACACACACACACACACACACACACACACACTAAGCCTAATGTGGAAGGAGGGGCTGCCCAGCCTAGTGGAGAAATGTGACATCCTTCCCCGATAGTTAATTCTCTCACTGACCCCAGATCAGAGTCTTCTGATCCCTGCATTCCCTCAGGTGGCTGAACTGACTAGCCAGGTTTCTCTGGGAAAGAGAAATAGCCCATGGCAGAGAGAGCACAGCATCCAGAGCCCATGAGGAGCCAGGCAAGCAAAGGGGAAGGAGAGTCTGGAGAAATAGCGTCAAGAAGTGCTGATTTCATCATCTTTGGTAGGATCGGCCTGGAGAGAGAGGCATTCTCCCTCTCCCAGCCAGGGTGGGCCCCCTCCATTTCTCCCCACTCCCCACTACTCCCAGTACAGCCACTCTCATGACCTCACTGCTAGAGCCAGGCCAGGCAGGTAGCCAAGAGCCAGGGACTCGCCAAAATCCATATTCCCCAGAAACTAGCACGAACCAGGCAACCTCCACCCGCCTGAACGTACGCCTGTCTGACCCACTGCGTTTACTCCAGCAAGGCAGACTCACCTTCCCTTCTAACAAGGCCAACCTTAGGGTAATCCACTATCGATCACATCTGTCAGCCAGACATATCCCAACTCCACTCCTTCCCCACAAAATTCTTCTCATTTGTCCTGTCACAAGAAACCCCCCGAGTCACCCCGTCCACCTTTAACAACTCCATTATGTCACGCGGTGATGGTGATGGTGGTGGCGGTGGTGGCAGGGGTAGAAGGGAAGTGATGGAGATGGTTACATGGACATGGAAGTACTGGCTGTGACAGATGATCTAGCACTTTTAGTCATGGCAAAGGTGATACAGCTGGCATTGATAGTGGTGATGGTGATGGTGATTACAGGTGGTGACCAAGGGGCTGGTAGTGATGGTAGAGGTAGTGGCATTGCTGGAGACAGTGATAGTGGCTGTAGCAACAGGAATGAGACGAGTAGGGGTATCTCCCTTCCCTCCCTAAGGCTGAGGGATGTGAACAGGCCATCAGGCATGTGTGTCCCTGAGGACTACCAGAATAGGGGTGAAGAGATATTGTCCAGAGCACCCAGTCACAGAAGGGGCCCAGAGCAATGGGGTAATGACACCTTGCCCAGCTCCCCAATGAGGTATATGTTCCCCTCCTGGGCTTCTAGAGACATTCTCTCCAACTTGAAGCATGCATCATTTGACCTAGAAACTGCTGAGGCTTCCCCTGGAGCAAAGGTGGGAAGAGGCCAGGCTTAGAAAACAGAGGATCCAGCACCAGAGTCCAAATCAGTTGAGAGGACTTTGGGTCTGAAGCTCACTGTAGAATGGGAATCATAATTTTTATTGGCGGGGTCATTGTACGGACTGAGATAAGTATCTTTAAAAGTGTCTGGCACAGGAGAGTAGGCCGACAAATCATCTTTTTCCAAGGCTTTCTTAGTAAGGCCTGTTGTATCCACCCATCCTTTCTGCCACATGCCTGCCTGTATTAAGTTTTCTAGAGCTGCCGTAACAAATGACCACAAACTCGCGGCTTAAAACAAGAGAAATATATTCTCTTGCAGTTTCGGAGGCCAGAGGTCTAAAATCAAGGTGTCGGCAAGGTCACGCTCCCTCCAGAGGCTTTAGGGGAGAACACTTCCTAGCCTCTTCCAGCTTACAGTGGCTCAAGGCCTTCCCTGGCCTGGGACTCCAATCTCTGCACCATCGTCACATGTTCTTTCCCTTGGGTTTCTGTATGTTCTTTTCTATCTCTTATAAGGATTGGATTTAGGGTCCACCCTAATCCAGTATGATCTCATTTCAATCCTTAACTGAATTCCATCTATGAAGACCCTTTTTCCAATATGATCATACTCTGAGGTTTCAGGTGGACATAAATTTGGGGGGGGGGACCATTTACCCCACTATACTCCCCCTTACCTCTGAGTGAGCTAAACCTAATTTCTCAACTCCACTACCACCTGGCACAGTTATGCAGGGCCCGTCTCTCTATCCCTCCCTGAGCTTGTTCCTGGACACCCCCACCCTGTAGTATCCCAGGCCCTCTGGCCGTGTGCCCCAGGCACCCTGGTGCCATGCGTGCATGCCTGTGTGCATGTGCACAAACTCCTCTTTTCACTTGGCGGTGAGAAAGGGGGATTCTAGACTTGAGTTGGAGCCCACAGGGGCCTCTCTGCTCGGAAATGCTTCTTCCTCTCCCCCTGGCAGCTGTTTGGCTTGGCGGGGCCCCAGCTGGCAGGCTGAACAGCCAAGGAGCCCTGGGGGGCAGGGGGAGGGAATGGTAAGGGGCAAGCAGCTGCCTCCTCAGGCCAGGCCCTGGGAGCTGGGCCAATGGCGGGCCTCCCTGCTGGCTGGCTCCAGCCCCCTCAATCTTGGTTTTCCTCCTCCTTGTTCTTCTGCCCTCTCCATCCCACAAAGGGGAATTTTGGAGACCCTCCATCACCCCTCCCCAGCCAAGGAGAAGACGTGCAGAAGGGGAGCAGCAATTGGCAAAGCAAGAAACACATACTGAGAGAGCAGTCAGCAGATCCTGGGGCTTTGCTCAGAGGGGCCCTAGGTACTCTTTGAGGACACCCTAGGACAACCTGGACTCCTTCCAACATCTGGATACTCTGCTCTGTCCATGTTCCTGAAATCTCATGTCCTTAGTGTCCCTCTAGGGCACTTGCCTTCTCCTTCCAGGGCCCCTCAGAACCCTAAGCTGTTGCCCATTTTTCTGTGCAGTTGTCTCTTCAGATAAGCAAGACAAAAAATATGGCCCCAGCCCCCAGCACGTCCTATGATCTTTCATGCTGATGAAAAAGAGTCAAGAAACACCCAGGGAGGGTACTGTACAATGAGCCTGGGATTTAGGGTCTAATAGGCCTGGGTTTATGTTGTAACCCTGCCACTTAACACTTGTGTAATCACAGAAAGGCGTTTTAGTCTCTCTGAGCCTCAATTTCTTCTCATTAAAATGGGGGTACTCGTAGCTAACTTCCAGGTTGCAAAGATAAAAATGGCATAGCTTCTGAAACAAGGTAAGTGTTCTCTCTAAATTGTAATAACTTACTATGTGCCAGGTACCGTGTTAAGTGGTTTGCATAAATTATCTCACTTAACCCTAATAATAACTTCATGAAATAGAAACCGTTTCATGGCTAAGGGAGCTGAGCAGTTGGCCAGGGGTCCTGTGGCTGGTAAGTTGCTGAGCTGGGATTCGATTCTGAACACTGTGAGTCCAGATCCTGCATGCTAAGCCACTATGTTCTGTGTCTCTACCACACTGGCAATGTAAACAAAGTAGACAGTAATAGCATTAATATTATTAGGAGCAAAATGTGTTTTATGTAAATTTTGGAAGGAAAATACGTCCAGAGAATGGTTTGTTTTGTTTTGTTTTGTTTTATTGTTTTTAACTTATTTGGCCTTCATTTTAAAACTTTTTAAAATTCAGTTATTTCACTTGATTTGCTAGCTTCAGAGAAGAAATCTGAATTTGTAGCCAGTGCTGAAGGTTGTGTTAGAATGGCTTGTGCTGGCCACTGTGCCATAGTCTTCTTGGAGATGAACTGTAGCACCAGAGCCTGTTCTTCCAGTCAGTCTTGATCCAAAGATGTTACCGTTCTTAGTGACTTGTCACACATAATCGGTGTTGATTGGAAACTTTTTCCGAAATAGGGAAAACTGCTTATTCGCCTTTTCCATGTAACCTAGGCATAGAAATAGAAATAAATTAATAATTAAATGTCTTGGTTTTTTTAAGGCCCCAAAGAGGGCACATGGGTTTTCCCAGGAGCACCTGCAGGTGCAACAGTTGGGGGGGAGGGGGGGCTCCCTCACCCTGTACACATGGATTTGCATACAGTTTTCGAGTAGGAATCTGCCCAGCTGCCTTGGCAATTCTGAAGTCCTGGATGTGGGAGCCAGCCCACCCCAGCCTCCCAGCCACAGCAGGAGACCACTGGACCGGAAGTTCCCTCAGCTCTCCTGCCCTGGCACATCTGGAAGCTGTTAGCCTCCATCCTCTCTCCCACTTCCCCTTCTCTGCTCCAGCTGCTCTCAGGTGGCTAATTCTGGGAATTACCCCTCAGCTGTGCTTGTAGAGGATGGAGTGGGGGAGGGGAGCCACACCAACCTCTCGATGGGGTGGGAGGCAGAGGGTTAATGTGAGTCACTGAGAAAAGCTAGACACCTCCTCCCCTCAAGCCCTGCACACAGCCCGTAGGGTTACTAGAGGTTGAGTAATGAGGAGGGAAGAGAAAGGGAGGAGGCGGGGGCAAGTGTGGAGGGAGACCAGAGAGCAGAGATTGAGAGAATGTTTCTGCTGGAAAAGACTGTCAAAAAAGTCATCTGATACTATCCATCCCCCTATTGTCTGAGGGTCACAATGACCAATAGTGTAGTGGAGAGAGGGCAGCCCTGTATTGAGCAGAGCTGGGTCACAATCTTGGCTCTATTACTGTTGGACTGTGTGACCTTGAGCAAGGTCCTTACCCTCTCCATGCCTGAGAAGCTTCATCTGTGCAATGGGAGGATAGTATCTCCCTAGCAAGAGGGTTCCATGGTCTGGTCCATGCCCCCAAAACATTCACTCCCTCCTAAGAGCTACAGGAAGCTGCACAGACCCTGCCCCTCACTCCACACCCTGCCCCAATTTCTGGGATCTCACTCTCCAGTCCTTGCACCTAACACACTCACGCCACACCTGAAGAAACCATATCCCACCCAGACAGAGCCTGACTTCCCCTCCTCTCTACCCAGCTCTGCCCTCCCCACTTTCTAAACTTGTTGAAGACCCCTGAAGGAGATTGCCTAAATCTATCTCCACCCCATACCTGTGGCTTTGGGGAAGTCATTGAACATCTCTGAAACTTCAGTTATCCTGGGGGTTAAATGTCATCACTGCTGTGAAGATAGTTCCTTATATGATGTCACGTGCTATCTTTACAGCATTTCTGGAATATAAGGTTTCTTAGCCACCATTTTATAGATGTGGGGAGAAGGATCGATGCTAACATTCATTAAAGGCTTGCTGCACACCAAGGCATGTCCTCGGTCTTAAAGAAAAGCTGAGGAAATCCTGGCTTCTCTGCTTAGAAGACATGGGCTTTAAAAAAGCCAAGTATCTCCCATGGGTACAACTGCAAAGGGGCAGTGTCCCCAGGCAACCAGATAGCCTGGCCCTCATCATCCTGGCTGGGACACTAAGAGAATAGCTGCTCAATCCCAAGCACAGTAGCTGTTCCAACACCTGTAGTTGGATGGCCCACATACCCTTCCACAAGTCTTTCCCCTTCCTGTTGCCCAATATGCTGCAGTCCCCCTGGAACAATGAAATCACATCCCCCAGGCTCCAGCCTCATTCTTAGCCTTTCCTCTCCCTCACTCTTTAGTCCCCACTCCCACAACCCATTTGATGACTGGTCTCAGGAGCCAATCCAGGTTGGTTCCTTTCCCATTTTTTCATTACCTTTCAAATGTTTCTTTTGTGCAGGGCACTGTGCTAAATAATGTCTAGTATCTCATTTGACCCCCACAGCAACCCCCAAAATGAGTATCATTATAATCAATCTTGCAAATGACTAACCAAGCCTCGGAAATAGGGCCATACCTGGGAACAGTTGAGATCTTACTCCCCAGCCTATATCCTCAGTTTGGCTCAAATAAACTCATAAAAATTCAAAAAGAGGAGGAGGGGAAGGGGTGGGGAAAAGGAGGTGAGGGAAAGAGAGAAGAAGAAGGAGAAGGAAAGGGAGAGGGAGAAGAAGGAGAAAGAAACAGGGCTACCCCATACACTGCACAATCTTGGTCTAAGGGATCTGCACCCTCTATGCCTGGCAGCAACCCTGCTCAAGTGTTGAAGAGCAGACTCAAGTCAAAGGATTACAGATGTGAAGAGTCAAGGACTATGCGTCAGCACCACCTGGATGCCCACTATATGTCTCAAACTTAACATGGCCAAAAAACCAAACCTCTGATCTTTCCCTTTAAATGTGTTTCACTCACAGCTTCCCCATCATAGCTAAGAGCAATTCCATCCTTCCAACAGCTCAGGCCAGATATCTTGGAGCCACAATTGACATCTCTCCCCTACATCTCACTTTCAATCGTCAGAAAGTCTTGTTGGCTCTACCATCAAAATATATTCAAAACCCACCATTCCCAATCACCTCCACTGTTTGCACCAAGCTGCCATCCCCTCTCCCAGATTACTTCAGTGTCCTCTTACAGATCTCCTTCCTTCTACCCTTGTACCCTACAGTCTACTCTCCATGTAGTAACCAGAGTTAGAGTTGACCCCTTTTAAGCCAACTTCATCCATTCTCCGCTCACCACCCTCTAATGCTTTTTCCCACCCGGAGTAAAAGCCAGGCCCTCACGTGGCCTCCAGGATCCACACCATTTGACCTCAGCCCCTTCTCTCTCTTCCTACAGCTCTCCCTGTTCCCTCTGCTCCAGCCACAAAGGCCTCAAACACTCCAGACACATTCCTGCCTGAGGGCCTTTCTTCCAGCTGTGTTCTTTGCCTTGAATGCTCTTCTAAAGATCTTCATGGCTTACTCCTCACCTCCTTCAGGTTTTGATCCCAAATCTCACCTCTCAATTAGGCCTACTCTGACCGAACTATTTTTTCTGTAAACACCCTTCCCTTGACACTCCCAATCTTCTCCCCTTTTTCTACTTAACTTTAATTTCTAAAGCCTTTAATGTTTTCTAACGTAGCCTATAATTTACTTATTTTTTATGTTTTCTTCTCTATTGTATCTTTCGCTGTCTAGAATGTCAGCAGATATAAGCAGGCGAATCTATCTGTCTGTTCACTGCTACATCCCAAGTACCTAGAACTATGCCTAGCACATAGTAGGTGTTTAATAAATATTTATTGAATAAATGAGCTGACTTAGCTGAAAATGCTTTGAGGACAGCACATCTTGGGGGATTCAGATGGACTACAGGTAAGTCCATTTTTGTGCCGAATATTTTTAGAGAGCTGCCATATGTCAGGCCCTGAACTGAGTCCAGGAAAGTGATCAGAGGTAGATGTGGTCCCTTTTCTTTACCCAGAGATTCTTTACTCAGAAAAAGATACAAGCACAATCGCTACCATCTCCAGCAGTGGGGTGGGGGTCATTCAACTTCACGCAAACAGCACTCATTAAGCACATGGAATGTGGGAGGCCCCTGCTGAGACTCCAGTTTTACTGTAGCCTTGAAATAGTTTTCACAATTGAAAACATCTTCACATTCTCATTTCCAGGGACCCTCACTATCACTACCACCATATTGCCCCCCACCAAACTCTTCCTTTGTTCCTTACTTCCTCCCTTCCTCTTTCTCTCCCTTTCTTCTCTCCTTTCCTTTCTTCCAGAAGACTTAATGAGAATCTGCTCCATTTATAACACAGCAAGGTGCAGGTTGTAGGGTACCATTGTGGTTCCAGAGTCCTAGGAGATTTAAAACTGTGCCCAGAACAATTTTAATAACAGGATAGAGCTGTTAGGTAAGGGACAAATCAAGACATAGCCCTCAAAAGCAGGTAGGCTCAATTAAAATACAGGGAGTTCTCATGCAGAAAGTAGATCTGAGAAAGAAAAAAATTTTTTTTCTTGGATATTCCAAGGTAGAAAGAAGGAAAAGGACGCCAGGTAAATAGAATAGTTTGAACAAAGGCTTAGAGAAGAGAATGAGCCTGCCTGAAGGGCATCAGTGTGGTTGGAACAGAAAGGTCACTTGAGTGGTGGAGAGACTCGAGGAGCACCTAGTCCAAATGATGAGTGAGAAGGTCAACAGTTTGACTGTGTAGCTGGATTTACTGCAGGGATGGCAGGCAGCAGAGCAAAGTACCAGCTCTAGATTCACACAAATCTGGGTTCAAATCCTGGCCAAGCCCTTAAGAAGTCACTTTCTCTCTGCCTTGGATTTATCACCTCCAAAATAGAGATAATAATTCCCAGCTCACAGTTTTTTGTGACAATTAAGTGAAATGATGTATATGAAAACTTCTGGCATAGTATTTTTGTGGATGCTTTTTAAAAATGTTTATTGAATCTGAGAAAATGAAGGCAGTGGGTGTGAACCACTCATTCAAGAGATTTAGTCATGGAAAGAGGGGAACATATTGCACAATGGCCAGAGAGTGCAGAGCAGGGTCAAGGGAGGCTTTCTTTTTTTTAAGCTGAGGAAATCCTGTGGGTGTTTGAAAGCTGAGGAGGATAGGTACTGCCAAAAGATGAGCAGGCTGGTGATTAAAATACTCTAAAACTGACTGTGGTGATGGTTGCATAACTCTGTGACTAGACTAAAATCAATGAATTGTCACTTTAAGTGGGTGAATGGTATGGCGTATGAATTATATCTCAATAAAGCTTTTAAAAAAGAAAAACGCAGGCTGGATAGATCCACAAGCTCCTTTGGGAGTCAGGAAGGAGGGACTGGAGCAAAGGCCAGAACAGAGGAGGATACAGCATTCCTCCAAGACAGAATGGCAGGCTGGTGGACTCATTTATCGGTTCCATGGACTTTAATGAGTGTCTACTAAGTGCCAGGCACTGTGTCTTGGCGGGGAGGCTGAGAAGCCCTGGAGTTTCTCACAGTAAGTGGGTGAGTCCAACAGCAGCACAGATACAGGAGGGCAAACAAAGTGTGGTGGGACCAGCAAGAAGAAGGAGCAGAGATGTGTTGCTGTCCTGCCCCATCTCACAGACTTCACCAACTGGTGGGTGATCTCTCAATCTGAGATAGATGCACCTGCAGGTTGGCTCCGAGCTGCAGCAGACAGCTGGTTTGTTGTGATTGGGATAGTGGAAACCAGTGAGATGTGGAGCTCCATAGCCTAACTGTGTCAATTGTTGAAGATGCCCCATCTTGGAAGAGGTCAGAAAGATTCCTGAAGCCATTACTTCCAAAACCCCATAATCATTTCATTAAACCTCCATAAGGGACCCCTGAAAGCATTTTTGGAGTCCTCATTGTGTACATAGTTCCTGGATGTGGTTTCTTTGAGTAAATGCCCCACCACACACTCAAAACTGTGTGTCCTGATAGTGCGGTAAGATGATGCTACTGATGATAGGTGGATAGAGAGAGAACTAGTGGGACTGGGGACAGAGCAAGGGGCCAGTTTGGGACACAGAAAAGCCACCAAGCAGAAAAACCGCAGTTGGAAGAGTACAGAGAGTCAGACATATCTTTTGAATAAAGAGTAGGGGTCTTGGGACACACCCCAGACCAACGTGCCAAGTCAGCCCTTCAGCATGTCCCCAGGCACCAGGCTGTCGCCACGACCACAACCCAGAACTGCAGCCTTTCTTTTCACACCCGCAGCGCCACGCCCTTGCTGACCCCTCCCCCTACACCACCTGCCCTTTTCTGAGTTCATCAGGCGAACTGAGGCAGTGTGCTGGAAGGAAGGTCCTAAAGGTTCTAGTCCCCCTGACTCTGCCACCAACTTGCTGTGTGACTTCCCGGTTGAGCTCTGTCTCCTCACCTGTGTGGTGGAGCATGTCAAGGTTCAGAGGATGGACTCCAAGCCAGACTCCTGGGTTTCGATTCCCAGCTCTTCACTTGCTACCTTTGTGAACTTGGGAATCCTATGTGTCTTCTTTCTATCTCAGTTCCTTTATCTAAAACAGAGACAGTAATAGTATCCACCTCAAAAGCTATATGAGGATGAAATGGGTTAATTGCTATAAAGCACTCAGAATGCTGCCTGGAATAGAGTAAGGACTCAATCGATGTTAACTATTGGTATCATTGTGATGGTGAGGGAGAGGTGCCCAGTGGTCTCTGAGGTCCCTTCCAGCTCTGGTATTTTGTGACCTTGGGATTCTGCCTGTACCATCATATTTGTCTGCATTTCTAATTATGTAGCCATCACTTGAGTAACCCAGGCATTTCGAATCTGGATGACTCCTTGACCTTGGGCCTCCTTGACTTGCCCTTTCTTATAACATCCATTGGGAATGCTTAAGCCTTCGTGCACCTGCTGTGGAAAGAACAGAGCCCTTCCCAGCATCTCTGAGGGCTGGGACAGAGGGGTTCTTTTCCTCATGAAGCCCTCTGCCATGTGGTGATCTGCTCCCAAGCTTCACCAGGCCCACATCTGTGTAGCAGACTTTCCTGACATTTCAAGTGTACAGTAGGAAACTACGTCACAATGCAGTAAGCAACTTCAATATCAAAGTGAAACAGTAGCAGCCTAGGTAAATAAACCTTGGTACACACACACAGTGGAACATTGTGCCGCTGTAAAAAGAAAAAAGAAAAAAAAAAAAAAGCAAAAGTTCTTGCTGTTCTTGGAATATAAAGCCAACTTTAGTGGCTAGGGGCAAGGGTGGAGGGAGACTTCATTGCGTACACTCTCATATGCTTAAAATTTTGAAATGTGCAAATACATTACCTACTAACAAAAACTAATAACTTGTTAAAAATCAAGATGAGATTTAATCCCACCTGGAGATTTCTTTGCTGGTCTTCAATGACCCTCCTGATGTACTGACCCTCTTTCGAGGGCCCTACCTGCACCCCTCTCTGCCCTGCTGCCTCAGATGTCAGTTTCTTCTTACATTATACAAAACATTATCTCTTGATCTCATTTTCACCCATTCAGGCCATGAATTTCTCACCCAAAGGGCCCCACAAAAGAACCACTTCCTCAAGATGAAACATACACCGTTCCCAGAAAGCAGAAAATTTCTGTAGCAAATGTCCCTCTCATTTTTCTACGGGGTCTATTTCCACACCAGCCTCTCATCTACACTGCAAGTTTCTTGAGGCAGAAACCTGCCTATTCATCCTCTGTCACCAGCACTGCAGGTGTTTGCATGCAAACCACATCAAGTCCCAGGGGACTCTTCAGGGCGGAGACCTCAACTTACTGACGTCTGTCTCTCCCTCAATGTTTGGCACAGGATGGCTCACAGAGCAGACCCCTAGTAAATGTCAAACTGCACTGATTTGGTGAGGTGAGAGGGACTTGTGCCAGATCTGGAGCAGGAAGGCAGCTGCTGTTTAATAACAGCTCACATTTACTGAGCATTTTGCTAAGTGCCAGGTGCTCCTCTAAATTATTTTCATGTATTAACTCATTTAATCTTCATAATAACCCTACCAACCCTGACAAAACCTTGTTATTATCTCCATTGTAGAGATAAGGAAACCAAGGCACTGAGAAGATAAAGAAACTTGCCCAACATCACAGCCAACAAGTGACCAAGTTGGGATTTAAACAGTCTGAACATATGCTCCCGACTATTTAAATTGTCTCACATGACCACAGCACAAAGCATATGCTATTCAGTGAAAGGCTGGCCTGGCCATCACACAAATGAGATGGAGGGACCCAGCCCAGTCAGAGCCTGGGGCTGAGAAGTGGGGAAAGACATTATGGAATCTCCCTCTCCAGAGATTTTTAAAGAAAAGGGTAGACCACTCTCAGTCTCGGCCCACTTGGAGGCAGGGGGCTAGACAAGACCATTTTCCAAGGTCTTCATTACTTCTGATTCTCACCTGAGTTGAGAGGTCAGAAGTCTCTGGGGGACCTTCAATTGGTATTGCTTGGAGCAGCCACCAATGCCACAGGTTAAAGGTAGGGAGCAACACAGCTCCTGAAGAAAGACAGATGTTGGTCTGACCTCAAATCCCTGCCTAGTGGTCAG
Organism: Cynopterus sphinx; assembly: GCA_030015415.1. Taxonomy (NCBI): domain Eukaryota; kingdom Metazoa; phylum Chordata; class Mammalia; order Chiroptera; family Pteropodidae; genus Cynopterus; species Cynopterus sphinx. The sequence goes on along the minus strand of CM057386.1, from coordinate 47,700,834 downwards.
AGGCCCCAACAAAGCTACCAGGAAGCAGGCAGGATGCAGGAGAAGACTGGCCTGCCAACTCCCAAACCACCAGCCCTGGCTCAACCCCCTCCCCCACTGCTCATCCTCCAGGTGTGTGCACACAGAAGTCCTAGCCCAGGCAGATGTGTCCCACATCCCTCAGCTTTGATGTGTACCAGTGAGTGTACACCCCAGGAAATCCATCCACATGTTCATTCTTCATTTCACAGGTTTTTCTTTGAGCTCGCTAAGCTGCAAGTCCCATGTGAGGCACAAGGGGTACAGGCCCCTTAGAAGTTATCCATCTAGTAGAGAAAGTGGCACCTGAACAAGGAGGTACAATAAAGGTCCTTGTCAGTTACACGGTTGAAAAGAGAATATGTGAACCCAATGGATGCAGGAGTCTGTCTACATGTGTTTGAGCCATATTTTGCCCACAAATATATTAAGAGAAGGGAAAAGAAGAGGGCCTCACACATGGCTGGTCTGGTCAGTGTCCTAAGCCCCAAAGCTATATGATGCTGGGTCTAGTTTGTCCCCACTGGTATCAGCTGTAACTCCAGCAGGGGCTCAGTGGAGAGCGAGAGAGAGCTTTTTGTGGAGGAGATGAGACTGGAAAATACAGTTAGAGCACATGTTAAGCACTGTATCAAGGATTTTCACATAGTAATCATATGAAGCATTTTACAGAACAAAACAAGTAAAGCACAGAGAGATCCACCAGGATTCAAATGCAGAGTCTGGCTCCTCCTGCTTATTCAGTAAATACTTACTGAGTACCTGCTACGCGCTGGGCACTGTCTAGGCACTTAGAACGCAATAGTGGACAGTGAATTTACAGTAGTCCATGTCATTAACAGCTGTGCTGTGCAGCCCCCCTGGGGTGGGGCAAACAGGCAAGTGTCAGCCCTACACTTGGAGGGAATGCTGGGGCCCAGGGCATTACTGGCCCAGTTGCTTTAGAGAAAGAACGGCCACCCCACAGAGAAGCTGGTGGGCTCTGGGGCTCATGATCCCTTCTCTGATAGGTTACTGGACAGAAGACCCGGGACCCAGGTTCTGCAGCACTTGCATCACTGGAAAGAGTGCCCCTCCCAGAGTCTGCTTGTGCTGTACCCAGGCTCTTGAAGTCCACTGAGGAAAGGTGGGGGTAAGAAAGGCGAAGGGCAATCTTCCAGGCAGACTTCACAGACAAAACAGGGGAGACTCAATGATTCCCTCCCCCAGCCTGCTCCTAATGCTGCAGTTCAGGGGCCTCCCTCAGGCCTGGGGACCAGAGCAAGTAGGCAGAGGGGAAATGGCAGGTCACTGGGGCAACTGGACTGCTCTCCTGCCTGGGTGGTCAGCAGCTACCTCTGCAATAGTGATTCAGCTGCAGGCGGGTAAAGCCAAAGCAAGGGAGAGAGGGCTTTGGTGTTGCAATCCTGCATCAGCTGCTCCAGGCAGGCTGGTAGAGGGCCAGGCCAGCCTCAAGGATGTGGACAGGGTAGGCGTGCGTGTTGGAGGGATCTTTGGGGGCTGTCTTGAGTTCATAGGCCAAAGGCAAGAAAGACACTGAGTTTGTGATACTGCAACAGGTGCTCTTCTCGCAGCTATTCCTCTCTTCCCTCCCTTTTGCTAACAACCTACTATACCTGAGTTTTACATTCTACTCCAGGATATAGTCATACCTATTATTACATTTTTTAAGTGTCTTACTTACAATGTGAATCATAATTTTTCCACTAAAATTTTCTAGGAAATTGATGCTCTAAGAAGATGTCCCAAGTTTAACCTGTAACTTTGTAAACCACCTGAACTTCAGCACGAACATCATGTGTACCACAACTGGAAGACAAGTAAGGCAATAAACTTCAACTGGAAGGACAGAAGAGCTTCTTGCTAGTACAAAGACCCTAAGCCCTTTGACCCATAGGGGCATCCAGGCAGGTAGGCAGTTGGAGCCCCCTCTTTGGTTGCTTCTGTTAACAGGATACTCTTCAAATACCATCTTATTCTACAAGTGCCATATGTGGCTGTGGTTAGGAAGCAGTTGTCTAGAACAGTGGTTCTCAAACTTGGCTATAAATTAGAATCACATGAGGATCTTCTAAAGCTCCCGAACTTCTGGAGGCAGAGGAGAAGGCATCCTAGGGGTTCTGAGCCTTTGGACTCAGGGTATTCATGGCCCTTGTCAGGGAGCATCACAGAGAAGACAAAGAGGCTGACCAAGAAGTGGATTTTTCTGTCCCCTTCCTTTCCTACCTTCTAACCCAGTGCTTCTCAATTTTGCCAGCACATAGAAGCACCTGGGGAGGTTTTTTAAATGGTGATGCTTGGGTTCCAGCCCCCAGGGAATTCAATTTAGCTGTTAGATTGAATTCTAGGGAGAGGCAGGGCATTGTCTGCTTTTAAAGCTCCTTGTAGGTGATTCTAATGTGTACCAATAGAGAACCCTTGCCTCATGGAATCATGGAGACAGGAGCATGGATTCTCTTACTGGGCAGAGGGTCAGGGAAACCGTCTGCCCTTCCTGGGGCTGCAGGGTGGGTAACATACCCTGAGATAAAATTAAAGCCAGAACTGGTGAAACAGATGATCGCAGGCCTGAGCAAGGCTGTTTCCAGGGAAGGGTGGACATGTGGCCCTGCCTTCAGGCCTCCCCTTTTCAGACAGACACAGCAGGACAGATACACAATGAATGAACGCAGGATTTACACCATTAATAAACAGGAAATAATAGATGGGTTTAAATATTTACACGGTATACAAACTTCAGGATGAAGACATTACCAGGGAGGGCAGAAAGGAAGAAGGGGAGGGAGGGGGCTGGACAGATAAGGAAAATGTAAACCTTAGTAGAAAATGGGGGTTGAAGCTGCACAAGCATGTGTTCCAAGCACTCCCAGTAAAAGAGGAACAGCTACAGGAGGGGGAAGCCCCCATCTAGACCCGGAGAATGTGCCAGAAGCCTGTGCCATGCGTTCCTTCCTTCCACAGGGGATCCCTGTTTACCCTGCAAGGCTGGAAGAGAATGTAATCACATTATGACTCGTTATTCTAAATTACTGTCTCCAGTAGGGAAAGCAGGCAGGCAGGGCGCCTGAATAGGGGAAACAAGTTATTTTCCAAGATATTGTTTGTTTGTTCATTCTCCAGCTCCCTCTGTCCCCAAGCCCTTTCCCTCCCTTTCTGCCTTCCCCTGTCCCGGCCTCTCCCTCCCTCCTTCCTGGGCTCTTCTACCTCCCCCACCAGCTCCCAGTGCACAAGGAGCAGGACAGGCACTTAGTCTCGGCAGGTGGCCATGCGTAGGACCACAAGAAATATCCTGTAACCCAGGATAACCTAACTCCCCTCCCCCCGCCGCCACCTCCCCACCAGAGAAAGCAAATACGACAATCTTCTATTTCTAGGCATCTGGTCACTCGATTGACTAGGATTCTGTCTCTACCTTGCTGTGTCACTTTGGGCAAATCACTTGTCCTCTTCAAAGCTGGGAGGTTATTCCAGAAAGAGGAATGCTCTCTGCCTGCCCCTTCCTTCCTCTCAAAACTGGTGTAAGAACAAGGGGTGAGTCCATAGGTCAGAGTCCCTCAGACCTGGGAGCCTGAAGGCCAGAGACAGATGAGGTGTACAGGCCTTTGGGAAAAGGGCCATGTGCTGGGGCCTTGTGAGATAGATGCCCCCTTAAGGAGCATCCCATCCAGCCCCCTGCCTTCACTCAAGCTTGCATGCAATATCTCAGAGAGGAGGATAGCAGGGTCATAGGTTCTTTTGAAAGGTCAGAATAGAAAGGGGAAGGAAAAGAAAGCATTCTCTGCTCCCTCAGCTCGGGTGCCTTCCAATGAGAGCACAAAGAAGCTGGCTTCTCTTCCTTCCCTGGGTTCTCATGTTCCAAGGCCTAACAGTTTGTGGTGATAAATGCAACCAAAAATCTTCCCCGGGTCAAAAGGAAACTGTGAGCAAAGGGGAGGGTGCCATTTTTCCAAACATCAGATTAGAACAGATTTCTCTCTCTCTTCTCCTCCTCCTACTCTTCTTCTTCTTCTTCTTCTTCTTCTTCTTCTTCTTCTTCTTCTTCTTCTTCTCCTTCTCCTCCTCCTCCTCCTCCTCCTCCTCCTCCTCCTCCTCCTCCTCCTCCTCCTCCCCTTCCCCTTCCCCTTCCCCTTCCCCTCCTCCTCCTCCTCCTCCTCCTCCTCCTCCTCCTCCCCTTCCCCTTCCCCTTCCCCTTCCCCTTCCCCTTCCCCTCCTCCTCCTCCTCCTCCTCCTCCTCCTCCTTCTTCCTTCTTCTTCTTCTTCTTCTTCTTCTTCTTCTTCTTCTTCTTCTTCTTCTTCTTCTTCTTCTTCTTCTTCTCTCTCTCTCTCTCTCTCTCTCTCTCTTTGTCTCTCTCTCTCTCTCACACACACACACACACAAGCTGTGCACAGAGTACATACCACATGGTCATGAGTACTCATGTCACAGATAAAATCTAGTTTACATTCTTTTATTATTAATACCCTAACATTAATAAATTCACTCTGAAACTGTCAAATACAAAGTGCACCCAGAGATCGCAACAAGCCAGGAAGGACATTATTAAGGGAGTGTTGTGACTGTCCTTTCCTGGCCCCTGCTGTCTTCTCACCACCCCTACCCACCCACCAACCCCTAACCCCACCCACCTCTACTTAAAAAAAGTCTTCCTGAGGTGCCTGTAATGGCTTCTGTAGGACCAGCAGGGCCAGAGTGAAGAAAAAGAGGAGGAAGCTTAGTCTCCCTGACTCCCAGCCTCTCCCTTCTGCCCATCCTAGCCCCAGGGATGCAGGTGCAAAGGCAGAACTATAGAGTTAGAGATGACCTCGGAGACTCCCAACATTTAACTCTTCAGATGACGTCACTGGAGTCCAGAGCAGTCAGGGCTATGCTCTAGGTCACATGGTCCATCAGAGGAGAGCCTAGCACTGTGACCCAGGTCTCCTGACTCTATTGGTCAGCAGTGATTCCTCAGGATTTTTTCAGCTGTCTCCTTCCTCTTTCTCCCACTACCACTGTCCTGGTCATTTGGGGCTGCTATAACAAAATACCATAGACCTGGTGGCTTAAACAACAAACATTTATTTCTCAGTTCTGGAGGTTAGGCAGTCTAAGATCAAGGTGCCAACAAATTTGGTTCTTGGCAAAGGTCCACTTACTGGCTTACAGATGGCCTCATTCTTACTGTGTCCTCACAAGACAAAGAGGAAATTCTGGTGTCTCTTCCTCTTCTTATAAGGGCACTAATCCCATCATGGGGGCTCCACCCTCATGATTCATCTAAACCTAATCACCTCTCAAAGGCCCCACCACCTAACACCGTTACATTGGCAGTTGGAGCTCCAACATATAAAGAGGGTGGGGACACAAACATCCAGTCCCTGACAATAACTCTATGGCTTTTCTCCCTCACCTGGCCTTTCTAGGAAAACCATTCCACATAGTAGAGCTTCCCAGGGCCCCTGCCCAGCTGGTCTCTAAGGTAGCCCCCTTTTCACCTAGATGTCATCACTGACCTGGGACCCAAGTGGTCTCCTGGCCATCTGATAACACCCACAGCAACCCAGATAGGGTTGGGAATTTATGGGAGGACCTGGGGATACCTCTGGATTCAGTCAGGCCTTTTAGCAGAGCTCCTTCCATATCCAACTGCCAGATCATGGCCCATCCTCAGCCTATCACACATGGTGATTTCCCAGACATCATTTCTTATGAGAAGAAAAACTGAGCACCAGCAAGGTGAATGAACTGGCCCAAGCTGAGTCGGCTGGTCAGGGGCAACTCTTGAGCCCCCAAATCTTCCATTCTGTGCTGGACGCCATGACTCACTGTTCACACTGCATTTTGGGAATAAAGGACTTCATTTACTGCGGCTAATAGTGATGCAGACAGAAAGCTCTGAACTTCCAATCCCTGTGGAGATTGCCTGGCTGAAGAGGAGTTGACCTACCCATATCCAACAGCTGATTGTCATGGTGATGTAAAAACCTAGGCTTCTTGTCCCCACTTGAGACAACACTGATGAATCATCCCAGCTTCAGAACTCTCTGTAGGAGGTGAGGACATTCCACAGAGACCCCATTGTAGCTTGACCCCTACCTCTGCCTGATCCTCCTTCCTTCCCTTCACTTTAGCAAATGTTGACCCTAAGAGCACTACCTAAAAACCACTGCATGCTCACCTCTGCCTCAGAGTCCACTTCTCAGGAACTCAGTCTGCAACATACTCAAAAGCCAGGGTGTTACCCATTGCTCTGAGAAACCCTGCACCTTACTTAGAGAAATTCAGCTCCATGAGGAGCATGAAAGATGAAAAGAACATGGCTCCTGACCCTGGCAGAAATTGGAAAGAAATGCAAATCCACCAGCTGATAGTCACAATATTAAATGAAGGCTCCACAAGAGCAAGATGACAACTAGCGTAGATGTCTATAAAGACCTCCTTTGGAGTCAGTCTGCCAGGGGAGCAGATTACAGAGTGTGAGCACTTTGGCACCATCGTGTACATGTGAAATTAGCTGACAAGTCCATCATTCTTTCTCTCTCATGGGCACAGTAACATATACATTGTTGGGATGGGGGTACCAATAGCAAAATTATATCCTGTACTGGTCACACATCTAGGACACTGGGCCCAGCTTGGAGCATCACATTTTAAGGAAGATCCTGACCAGTATTAGCTGAGGTCTGGAACTTATGAGAAAAAGAAATTAAGGATGATTGGATCAAACAGACTTGGGTGCTAGTCTTATCTTCTAATAATTTAAATGTCATAGTGTAGGAAAGGGTTAGAGGGCAGAGCAAAGACCAGCAGAGGTAAGTCAGAGGGGAAGATCTGGGCTATCCAAAAATGTGTTCATCTTTGGGAAAATGCCCTACTGCCTCTTCAAATCACCACATGGATTATGGTCATGGCACAGGCTGCTATGAATAGATGGTCCAACATCTATTCTTTCCTTCTTCCTTAGTGTGTAATAGCACCTCTGATATTTAGCTGTACGTGTGGCTGCCCAGAATTAAGACATTTCCCAGAAGTCCTTACAGCAAGGTATAGCTATATAACTAAGTTCTGGTGATATAAGAGATAAGCTAATGTGTGTACAACTTCTAGAATGCATCTTTAAAAGATAGCAGGCTAGGCTATTCTGTTTCTCCTTTCCTCTCCCTAGACTATCTGTACAGAATAGCAACAGCTCAAGCAGTCATCTAAGACTATGAAGTGGCAGAGCAACATGCTAGAAGGAACCTGGGTCTCTCACTGCTTCCAGAGTCCTTTGTCATCTTATTTAAGTCACTGCTATTTGGCATCTTGTGTCATACATAGCTGACCTGCCTCCTAACTAACCCAGAGGCAACCATTTGTTAATTTTTCTGTCCAGCACTTCCCCTTTTTCTTGAAACAATACTTCCCTTATTTGGGGAAACTCCCCTTTCTCTGCCTTTCCTGTACCTTCTTCACTGGGGCCTGCTAATCTTAACATCTCCATCCCTGTCTCAAGGCTAAGAACTGCTGGTAGCCTCATGGCGGGGGGAGGGGAATAATAATGAGTGAATAAAGCCAAAATGCAGAGAAAAACAGAGAGAAGAGAAGGAGAGGAAGAGCCTGATGTTGTCTGGATCCTGGTTCCAGTTGTTCTGAGGCCCTATTGAATGCTGCCCATTCTGAGTTGATGTCCTTCTACAAGGTGGATGATTATCACTTACCACCTGGAGAGTCCTGGAAAATGTAGAATAGCATGCAATCCACCACCCAGAGGCAGGAGCAGACTAGCACTGGAGTGGCAGGGAGGAAAGAGAGAATATGCAGAAAGGTCAAATGAAGGAAGTTTTGAAAAAGGAGGCAAGAAGTGGGCCAGGCTAGGGTAAGAGGGAGGACACCTGTGACAAGGAATATGGTGGGAGTAAAGAAGGAAAATAAGCATGGGGTAGGATTTGACAGTCTGTGTGGGAGAAGAGGTGGGGAAAAAGTGGGAAGGGTAGGGGATGCCACTTCTTGGAAGCCCCATTGGTCAGGCTGCAGAGTTGGGACATTAGTCCCCTTGGTCAGTAGTTCTCAGACTTTAGAACTAATTCTTCCAAGAATTTCTTAAAAATGCAAATTCAGAGCCCAGCTGTGGGTAGTGAGATGCTATCAAGCAGGAAAGTGACCAAGGGTGCTTAGAAAAATTAGAAACAGTATAGTGGAGATGGAAAAACAGAAGCCACTGGGCAAATTGAGGTATTGGAAGATGGTAGAAATTGAATTGGTAAGGAAGAGAGGGAAATCATGAGATAACTTTGAAATCTGTGAAATTTATAAAAACTGGAAATTAGATGGAGGACAGTCAATAGTGACACTGTGAGTGACAGACCAACAGTACTGATGATGGCATTTATCAAGAAGGTACTGATGGCCTACTTAGACACAGTGCACATTTTATCTTCTTCAGATAAACCAAATAAAAAGTTCTGTATGCAGTCAGAGGCTGGAACTCAAAGGAGTGTTGCTGTGAATTTTGGACTTTATCAGCTTCAAGGTGAGAGTCAAGAGATGCAAGTAGGTGAGATCTCTGAAGAAGTACAAAGTAAGGAAGAGAAAGCTAAAGGCTGAACTCTATCATTCTAGGTCACAAGGATGGTAATGTTTATAAAATTAGAATTCTAGAACCAGATGGAACTCCTTAGAGATGGAGAAACTGAGGCCCAGATAGTGTGAGTATTCAGGCTGCCAGTCAGAGCAGAGCCTGGTTTTCAGTCTGCAGCTCTTTCCTCTTGGTTTTGTATGTGTCACCATGTGCATGCTGGGGACAGTGTCTGCCTAGGATGCCATTTTGTACCCATTAGCAAAAATGTGCCAATAGTTCCAAAGTGCTCTAAGTGCACACAAAGGGCACAGCATGCTTTCTCTCCTTCCGCAGTTTTGTTTGGGGCCTCCTTCCTCTGACCTCACTTTCCTGAAAGGTTGTGGGGCTCTGAAGGTCCCTACAGCTGCTTCTCACCAATTCCACCTTTTTCTTTTTGTATGTTCCCCCCTTATCCATATTAGGGCAGCAGCATGCTCTAGCGATCCAGAACAGAAATGAATCATTTTTGCTTTATAATTAATCTGTTACACGATACATTTAAGTTTGATGTACTTTTTCAGAAGTGCTTTATTTTACTATTTAAAAAAAGTTGGATGGGGAGGGGGAAAAGCAAATAAATCCCAGGGAATTTATCCAGTTTACAAAATGTTTCTTTGTCAAATAAGAGTTTTCACCCCCTGGAGAGTGCTCCCTGCCCCCACCACTGCATGTAATCATTTGTTTACAAAAGTCACATAGTAGCTGCTCAACTGATACTTGTTGGTGAAATGAATCAATGAACAAATGAGGGCATAAGATTAATAGCCTGGACAGAGTAAGAGCCCTTGTGAAGAAAAGAAGCATCCCTTAAAAATCAATGGAAAGCATTGAATTAGCAAGGACTCTAAACACACGGCAATTGTTTTTGAAGCCCCGGTTATTAAATACAGCACACCTGTAGAAAGGCCACCACCAGGCAGGGGGTTCTTTGTCCAAGGTCTGCTAACCCACCCCCATTCATACCTGCTTGGAAGCAGCAGTCCAAACAAACATTTTTTTAAGGTCATGGGAGACCAATGTGCGCAGCCAGGCAGGAGAAGCCAAAGCAAGCAGTCCCTGACTGTCCCCCCAACTCCACAATCTCCCCAAATTGAGGTGCCTTCCTCATCTGCACAAAACCAGTTGGGGAGGAGGGGCAGGTACTGCAAATGAAACCAGACCATTCTTGGGAGGCTTACCACCTCAGCTCCTGGCTATGGCAGGGCAGCCACATGTTGTTATGGTTGCTTCAGCCAGCTGGAAATCAGCAGGGGGGTTGTAAGGAAACCACATTAATTAGGAGAAAGCAAACTTGACAGTCACTTACTCTGCCAGCCCTTTCTCCTGGTTTCTCTTGCAGCCTCCTCGCACTGTGGTCTTTAACAGATCAGCTCTCTCCACCCTCCTGTGCCTTTCCACTGCCTCTGTTTATTCACGGTGAACATCTGTGGCTTCTTGGCTCAGGCTCACTCTTACAGAGTGAGGAGAGGAAGGCTGGAAGAGCACATTCATCCACAGCTGAGACCAAAACTTCCTCAGCCCCAAAGCCATAGATAGACTGACCAGCCTGTGGCCTCCTGACTCTCTTTCCTTTATTCTGGCCTGAGCCCACTGTCCTGTTGGCCAGAAGCGAGTCACTAGACCAGATCATTTCTGCTAGGAGTTTAAGTTTTTCTTGGCAATATTGACACTTCTGGGTCTTGTGATTGTTTCCCTGAACATCTTCATTGGGCAATTTACTTGGGACTTGAGTTATCTCCAGATTTAATAATAGGGTCCATTCAGGACAAGGATAGAGAAAAGAAGATTTCCTTGGGAAATGGGTAGAAGCAAGGAGGCTGGACTCCCTGAAAGAGGAAGTGGATAGAAGATTTTCTCTCATATATGCGTACACACTGTCATTGCTGCTCTTCATGTTCCTAGATGCTGTTGGAGCTGTAAATAGTTCTTCCCATGCATGAAAGTGATTCTGCCAACAGTCCCAGAAACTCTAGCTCTTGAAAAGACCCTTCCTTTGTGCAGCAGCTACCATTTTGGAGCCTGCAAAGAGCCCTTACTCCCTTTTATTCCATAGCACAGTTATATTTTTTTTAAAAAATCCACAACATACTCAACTGGGGAGAGGGGTATATAAAACTCACTGATGAAATAGAAGATACTGTTTTTGGAGTGAGAGATAGGTCTTAGAAAATACATTCAAATTAAAAGCAACCTAAATGCCTAGCAGTTGAGTAAGTTATGGTACTTCCAGATAATGAAATAGTATGTAGCCATTAAAAATGGTGCTAAAGGACCAATGGAACCTAATAGATATTCCAGAAAAAGATCCACACCAGATAAAATACAATAAGGGAAATATAATATTTTTAATAAATGGTGCTGCTTCAAATATCTCTAAAGAAAAAAGTGAATCTTAATCCCAATCACAAACCATATAATAAAACCATTCCAGATGAGTTTAGATCTAATGTGAGAGGTAAAACAATAAAGCTTATGGAAGAAAACATAGGAGAATACCTCCATGACCTTAAAGGAGAAAAAAATTTTTTAAAGGAACTAAAAATGCCAATCATAAAGGAAGAACCTGATAAATTGCACTATATTAAAATTTAAAATACTGCTTATCAAAAAATATACTACAAATGAAAAGGCAACCCACAGAGAGGGAGATGACATTTGCAACACATATAACCAGCAAAGGACAAATATCCAGAATATATAAAGAACTTCTACAAACAGGTAAAAAAAAGACAGGTAACCCAATGTGCAATGGGCCAAAGAGCTGAACAGTCATTTTGCAAAAGAGGATATCTAAATGGCTTATAAACACATGAAAAGTAACTCATCTTCATTAGCCACAGAGAATTGTAAATTAAATACACAACAAGAGTGTATACAGTATGGTCATGATGAAAAGTGCAAAAAAATATCAAATACTGATAAGGATGTATAGCAACTGGAACTCTCATACACAGTTGCTACCAAACTGACAATTACAATGAAAAAGAGTTTGGCAGTATCTACCCAAGCTGAATATATACGTACCACATAACCCATTAGTTCCAATCCTAGATAAAATCCTGAGAGAAGTTTGTTCTTATATCCACCAAAAATCATGTAGAAGACTGTTCATCACAGCAGTATTTATAATAGTCCCAAGTGGAAAGTATCCGAATCCTATTAAGAAAAGGAAGGATAAATTGTAGTATATCACAGTGGAACATTATGCAGCAATAACAACTTCATGTAACAATATGGGTGGATCTCACAAACAGATGAAAGCAGACACAAAAGAGTACATGCTATGTAAGATTCTATTTCAATAGAATGTTCAAATGCAATAATTTATGGTGCTAAAATTCAGAATAATGATTACCATTGGGGCAGAGGTAGTATCTGGGCAAGGATACTAGAGGATGTTTTGGAGTGCTAGTAATGTTCTCTTTGTTAGTGTGGGTAGTATTTCCCTTTAGGAAAACAGCTGTACACTTGTAATTTGTGTACTTTCTTATATAGGTTATTCTTTAATTTAAAAGAAATTTTTAAAGGCTAGTCTCTTGAGCAAAATCTGGTCTCGCAGAACTGTTTTTTTTCAAGTAGAAACAAATAATAAATGGATTCAGAAAAATAAGATATTATGAAACAAAAAAATGCACAGTATTATTTCATTTTGCTAAATGTAAATAATGTTTATATCTGATTTTGGATGATATTCCTTTTTACTTGATCTATTTCATTTTTCTACAATAATCACATTATGTGTCATTATAAAAAATACAAGTTGTTTTTTTAAATAAAATTTGATGATGATAAGTTAGGATAAGATAATGAGAAGAGGGTTGCCAATACTTTAGATCACTATGTGCACAAGCCTTGGGTGTGGCTCTGTTACTGCCTTGGTCCCTACTGGATTGCCAAAAGTTGAGGATTTGTAAAGAAACAGGGGATGTGGTACAAGCAGGAAGGACCCACAATCATTTGTACAGAAGAGAAGTAGGAGCTATAGGGAGAACCAAAGCTTTCCTATCTTGGCCAGGATACCTATCCATATGCCCCACCAAAACTCTCTGCTCCACCTCTAACCATGTGTCAGTCTCACCCACCTAGGTTGACCTTCTCAAGTTTCCCCTTCCCAGGATCTGCCCTTGCTGAAGGTGATGTTTTCAGTGCCACATTCCTCCTGCTCTCTTGTCTATGGTAATGCTATTCAAGATCCCCATGTGGCAATTGCTCTGCATCCTCCTAGTCTACCAGGGTGGCAGTCTCAACTGGAATATGTGCTCCTTCTCCTCCCCTTCATGAGGGAACGTTCGACTAATAAGTCTGATTTTCCCATCTATAAATGAGTAGGATAACGTGAAAATCCCCCTTCAGGTTTATTGTGGAGGGTGGAAAAGAATATCTTAACCATCAGGTGGAAGAACTGAACTGTGAATGGCTTTCCCTTCTTATGTGGCTGCAAGGGTACATTGTATTATGTCCTACAAATCCAAAGGAGGGAAAACTGAGCAACTATCTTTTCTTTTTGGTACTATACACTTACTAAGCAAGTACATCAAACTTGTGAAAAGTCCCTAGTATAAGAGCCATCTCAGTAATTGCCCTAGTCATTCACTTATGTTTATTGAGCACTTATGTTTTATTTTATCTAATCTTTATAACAACCCTATAAAATGGGTTTTACTCACGCATTTAACAAGTATATATTGCACTCATTATGTCAGGCTGTGCTAAGTGCTGGAGATATGACAGTCAACAAAAGACATCCTTGCTTTCGTGGAATTTAATCCGGTGGGGACTGTAAACATAAAACCGTAAAACTGCAATTGTTCTAAGATGGAAAGTTATCTGGTGCTGAGAACCAGTAACAGCGAGGTTTTTATGACTCCACTGTGGAAAAGAAGTTTGAGCGGAGCTCTGAGAAATAAGTCAGACTTACTAGGTAGGCAAAGAGCAAGCAGAGGAAATAGCTGTACAAAGGCCTTGGACAAAGAGAAGTGCTAAGTATACGAGAATGGAAGATAAGTGTGGGAGGGGGGGATTTTAACTCTATCCTAGTAGTTCTGCCTGATACCTGATGCTCCAGAATCAGAATTCACAACCATTGCAACCTGTCCTGTACAGGCCTAGTTCCAGCCACAAGAAGCTGAAAATCCACCCCTGACTCGCAGAGAAGTAAACATTTTAAAGAAATAGGGGTTGTGTATGTGAGCTTACCGAGGAAGCCTGCCAGGGCCCGAAGGAGACCTTGGTGACTTCAAAGACTAGCAGACAGGAGCTAGAAAACCTACCCTAGATTCTAGGGACGAAGCACAGGCTTGACCCAAAGCCCTCTCGGCTTGACCCAAAGCTGAAGTGGCGAGGGGAAAAGGTGATAGATACGGAGCAGGAGCAAGAAAGCCTGGAGCCGCTCGTCCTTGCCCGCCACTGCGGCTGCGCGCGCGCCGTTCCGGAAGCGGAAGTGCGCGAAGGTCAGCTTCGGTTTTCAAGATGGCGGCCCTCAGTGTGCTGCTGTCCGCTTGTGGGCGTCTGTGCCGAGGGCGCCTGGCGGGCCCGGCCGTGAGCAGCTGGGCTCGGCCTCCAGTCCGCGGATTCAGGGAAGGTGAGTCCCGGGTCCCGACGACCTCCCAGAGTCTAGAAGAGCGGCAGAAGTTGCTTTCGCCCGCGCCCGTGCGCCCCTCCCGCCCTTTCCTTCGCGCGGCTGTGACACTGCGGAGATGCTGGCGCGTCCACGGTGCTCGAAAGTCCCTTCGGGACCCCGATATTGTTACCTTGACTTCCCGCTCCTCGTGAGTGTCCTCATGGGAGCGGGGGGCAGGCGGGAGGACAGAGAGAAAGCCTGTTTTGTAGGCGAGGACAGAAGAAAAACCTGTCCCAATGTTGAAAAAAGTCTTCGATAAGGGTCTGCAATGTTAGCGCTCCCGTGCTCTCCGAACCGCGGCCTCCTTCATTAACGACTCCCTGGATTATGAGGGCAGGATATTTGGATACCCTTCCCCTTTTCAGTTGCTTGCTTGAAAGTACTGTGATCTGATGTCGGCTTTTTCTGCCCGGGCCGCTAGTCTCCTTGAAAGGTTGAAGTTAAGGTGGAAAGGTCATTGAACCGCTGAAACAGAGGCACATGTTGGATGGTAGTTCTGCTTTTCGTTATTCGTAAGTCTGGGAAAGGCAGCCTGATTCTAGCATTGAACTGTGTGAGAGCTTACTAAAGGCCAAGTGCTGTACTTCACGCTATAGTGGGATTCTCGAGAAAGGAAGAACGGCTCTTTTCCTGATAAGTTAAGTTCTAATAAGACGATGTTTATAGACTCCGATAAATGCAAGTTAGGTATTTACGTGTCGAAGTAGAGTGAGATTGGTTACCGGAAACAGCGCACCCCATTGGAAGTTCTCATGTGGCGGGGGGCGGAGTGCCTTGAACAGACGTATAAAAGGATGCAATCCGGCGGAGAGTGAAAAGGTCTTTCGGGACATCATAGCCTTCCTTTGTGCACTGCTGGAAGCAGGAAAGGATTAGTGATGTGCAAAAGAAGTGATGTGGGTGTTTTAAGATTCTGGCATAGTATTGACCAGCATTTCCTTTAAAGCAGAGAAGCATCCAGAGGAAAAGAGAGATCATTGTTTCATAGGGAGCAGAAAAGTCCAAAAAGAAGAGTCTATTAAGAGGCCATTGCTTTCGTTTCAGTAGAATGGCAGGCAAGGAACCCGGTTTGGGAAAGTCAAAGAGATAGTTCATGGGAATTGCAGGTCTGTGTGAAGAATTTAGGTGTAAAAGGAAAGCGGAACATTTGCTATAAGAACAGCAAAATCAAGATACTGCCTGGTCAACATTAGATAAACTAATCCATTAATAAAGAAAGATACCAAAGAGTTCATGCCGCTAATGAAAAGGACTTGGATAAGGTGCTTTATGTATTCTCATGCTGCAAAATAAGCATATGCATATAACTTTCTTGAGGGTGTCTACCAAGTCTCAAACACTAGTAGCTGCAAGTTACATATCCTTTATGCCATTCACAGTTGAAAACATTTCTTTACTATGTTCCCAGAGGATAGGCAAGAGGAATAGTTTTGTTTTGTTTATAAAGGAATATTTGAGATTCACATTTTTGCAGTTGAAGTTTGTGAAATGTTGTACTGTACAATCCAATGGGTCTTTGACTCTTCCTTTCCATAAATACTTGGGTTGGTTGCTCGTCTGTGTCACTCACTGTTACCTAAAAGCTAAATAACTGAATTGATGTAATCTTACATGAAGGCAGTACCATATTTTGTCTTCTCCTTAGGACCCATCTCCGAAGCCTTTAAGTGAAAAAACTTTCTCTTGATATCCTACCTATTATGAGTAAGGCATAAAATATTATACATATAGCTAATTTTGACTGATCCCAGCAGGTGTATTTGACACACAAATAATATTGTACACACAGGATTTAAAGTTGTGAAGAGGAAGCCAGATGTCTTACTGAAAGTATTCAAGCATCCTACTTTTTAAAGTGTCACTACTTAATTTTAGTCAGTTCATGAACATTCAGCACCAGTGCTCCTGCCTGTAAATTCTCATTCTAAAGCAGTGGCTCTCAGTTGAGGGGCAGATTTTTACCCCAGGGAACATTTGGCAATGTTTAGAGACATTTTTGGTTGTCACAACTGGTACTCCTTGCATCTGATGGATAGATAGATTCCAGGGATGCTGCTGAACATATTACAGTGCACAGGACAGCCTCCCACAACAAAGAACCACCTGGCTTAAAGTGTCAGTCATACTGCTGTTGAGAAAGCCCTGTCTAAAGTTTGACAAGAGGGACACAAAGCCAAAAAATTTTATTAAGGAAGAAGCAAGACTAAAGGAAGACAAAAATGGAAATTGTGGTTTAATAAGTACCTGCTATAAGCACTGTACTAGGTTTTCCACATACATTCATTCCATTTTCTCAGTGATTCTTAAAGATGGATATTACTGACATTTTTATAAATGAGGAAATCTGGTTCAAAGGGGTTCGGTAGCTGCCCCAAATCACACAGCTTGTAAACGGTGGATTTGGAAGTAGAGCCATACTCTCCCCTCTCCATCTGTAACGTCACCTTGGTACTCCATGGCAGAGCTTCCCTGTGATTCCCTCTCTTCCCCAAAAGCCCTTGTCAGTTAACTTGCTTACAGTTCACACTGCCAGACTTAGCAAAGATTATATTGGAGTTCATTCTTGCTTTATCGCTCTTAGCGCTTTTATGAAGGAAATGTATTTAAAACAAGCAAAATAAACACATGTGATTATCTGAATTTACAGTAATGCTCTATTAGACACTTAGATCAGTGTATTGAAATGAGTAAAGGCTGAAGGGAATTTTTTTCCATCTTTTCCAGTTAGCTAAGGGGGCTTTCAGGAGAACCTAGCAGTTTAGACAAGGATGTGCCTGGCAGGATGGGCAGCCCTATAGCTAAAGCTTTGAGAGAGGAATAAGCAAGTTGGGGGATTTAAAAATTGAGAGTATCCTGATAGTAGAAATAGATTTTTGTTCAGCAGTAGGACTCTTCATTCAGAAACATAGTGCAAAGGGACATTTTCTTTGATCCAAAAGAAAAGAGGGAGAGGTAATGAGAGAAAACTCTTATTGGAATTTATTGTAGTAGTGGAATTAAAGATGAACAGAAAAGAGCATTGTTTGAGCGAGGAAGGAGTTTGAGACAAATAATTAATGGCCAGAAGTGCAGGCACACATCCCTATCAGGCACTCTACTCCCTGACCCTACATAAGACTGTTAGTGCTGCCTCTTAGCCATCCTGCCATTCATTTACTCCATTCCTTCATGTTCCATTTGGGACTTGGTTTTCATGGATCCTTTCCAAGAAGTACCTTAGTCTCTGGGCATTTCCTGCAGCAGCACCTTCCACTCCATATCATTCATCTTTCCACACTTCCTCCTTTACTAAACAGTTGGGTCTTTATACTGCTGCAGTTCACTGTGTCTCTGTTTATGTGGCCATCAAGGTCTTTCTCCGTTCACTGCAGTCTCACCGCAATCCTGTTTGCTCTAGACTGTTATAATTCAGTTATGTTGGACTTCATCCTAGGCAAGCGAGTATTTACTGAAGCACTCAAAGGACCTCTTTACGAGGCATGGACTTTTATTACAGTGAAGTTCCCATGCTTGGTTTAGTTCTTTTTTTCTCCCTTAGGGCAAAGGCTCTGTCTTCCTCTTCTGTTGTAACTCTCCACAATAGGTGGAGTTGGGCTGTACAATTTATGGTTGCTCAGCCAATATATTGCCTCCTGTTGAACAGATTATCTGATTGGTATGAAAAGTGCCCTTCGAAGATTTTGGCTCTTAATTCTAGTTTAGGAAACTGCTTCATTTCTTTCCTGAGTTTACTTGATATAGTCATGTCTGAGAAAACAAGGATGATTCCATCTTTTTTCTAAACAAGTTTTCTGTTAGTGCCTAAATATTTAAGTCCAGCTTTCTTAACCACCCCCACTTCTCTTGAATGGAGAGGAGGCCAGAGACAAAATGGATCTCAGGTTTTGTTTACTTTTGACATGTTTTTGTATGCACACTGAAAATCAATACTATTTTGATTCTTATCTCCTGTTTTCAGAGACTTAAAATCTACCAGGGCCTTTTCAGGCTCCAGCCAGGCCTTCTGCCCCAGCATTGAAACACGGCCCTGATCAGTCTCAATCTCCTGTGAATTCTCAGGTCATTACTCCTGGTTTGACAAATTGTCTCTATTAGATAAGCATCTGCCTAATGTTTTACCCACTGGCTTATAGTAAGATGATTCACTGGCTCAGAGTTGCTGTGTGGGGAGCTTGTGAACAGTGGAGCTTGCCACTAGCTTTGATCTCTTTTCCAGGGGCCAGTGGGATGACTTCAGGGTTTGGTTCTTTGCCGGGAGTGATGTGTGTTTTGTTAGACTTGTTTACCTCATGGTTAGGACCCAAGTGCCTCCACAGAGTAGGGAACCGCATGTTTATCAGCTTTGTGTTTCAGGGCATTGTTATTGTGCTGACTCAAGTGGGACCATCTCCTTCTGTTTCTAACTTTTATTTCCTATAGAGACTCTTAAAAACTTTTCCCTTACCAGTTGTTGCTCAGATTTGGTCACCGTCTGTCCAAATTTGAAAATTTTCTGGGGTTCCTGGGACCCCTACTGGGCTGGGCTGTGCCCTCCTTCTGCCTCCCCACATTTGTAGGTTGACACATTACAGTGACACCCCCTGCAGCTGTGCCAGCTTCCAGACTGAGCACCAGGTTGAGTCTCACCCACATCCCATTTAGGCTCCTCTCTGTTCTGAACAAGTAGATCCCTGTGTGGGGTGACGCATTTTCTTTTACAGGGAAAAACCTAGTTTGTCTTTGAATTGATTAGTAACTACAGTGTTCTCTGGAGAAAGCCTCAGGGCCTTTCTGGCCATTGTTACTCCTTTGTGTCTCTGGAATTGGACATGGAAAGGCTCTCAGGTTGGTTGTTTAGAAGTAATGAGTCTTTATGAATGGTCTTGCCCGGAAAAAACAAACTGGTAACAATTCCAGGCAGTCTGTGTCCAATTAGGTGTCAGTCACAGAGCTCAGTGATCACAGATGCTGCTGTGGGAATCTGGTTGGGTTAGAATGGCCTCACTTTTTTTCCTTAGACATTCTCTTATTGTTTTTTTGGGTTTGTTTTTTTTTAATTGCAAAAATGGTAACGTTTATTTTAGAAACTTTAGAAAATACAAATAGGCATAAAGAAGAAACTAAAATCACCTTCTGCAACCACTGAGAAAAACAGTATCACCATTTGGCTACATAGTTTCAGGGGTCTGAGAGCCTCCTAAAATTCACTTCTAATTGTATGTATGTTTTTGGACATGTTTCTAGGGAGAAGACTGTAACTTTCACTAGATCCTCAAAGTTAAGAGCCTTTGGCTCTTTCTCATCTGTATTACTCCTTGCTTTGGCTAGAGCTGAGTAAAACTAATTGTAGCAGCCAAGCTGCTGTTAAAATATGATTTTAGTATGTGGGGAGACAGTTTACAGTCCACCTATGTGGGCTTGTTTTCTACTACAGTAATTGCCAGTCAGAAGGGGACCATGGCAAGAATTTTGCTCTCTCAATGCCAGCTAGCATTAATTGAACGTCTGTGTGTCAGTTCCTTTCCTAACAGCTATGGCTTCTCTCTTTCCAAAAAAAAAAAAAAAACCTGGGAGAAGAAGGGAGGAACTTTCTTCTTGATTATATTTGGCAAATGTGGGCTTTTAGCTTGATTCTTTCTTTGAATATTGTTGAAGTTGTCATTCTGTATCCTAGGCAAGTAAGATGGAAAATGTGTACAGCCTGACAGATGTGTGCAACTTAACTGCCTTGCCTCAAGTTCTCTTGATTGCCAGACCGAAATAGACAGAGAGCTGAGGGAGTCCCTCTCAGTTTGGAATTGCAGTACTCTCCTTGAAATTTTGCCTGGACCCAGTTCCTACAGGCCTTTTACTTCCACCTCCTCCTCTATCACTCCTCTCCTGTGTAGATAACAAAATGCAACCCTGCAGGGAGAGGAGTGAAGAAGAGAAGAGGATTTGACATAGTTGTCCTAACACAGCTTTAACAGGCTCTCGGGATGAATTTTTCTTCTTTTTTTTTTATACACCTACAGCGCCTCGTCTTCCTAGGTGGTCTCCCATCCAAGTAGTAACCAGGCCCAACCCTGTTTAGCTTCCGAGATCAGACAGGATCGGGTTTGTTCAGGGTGGCATGGCCGTAGACTCTCAGGAGTGAACTGGCTCAATGCTGGAACAGTGTTAGTTCAGTGCTGTATCTTAAGGATAGCAAACTCTTCTAATTCTCTTCATAAAAGGACACATGCGGTGGGTACTTTTGAAGGTTTTTTGGATGTTACTGCCCATTCTTAGGTCATTATTGCTAGCCGTAGTAGGGCAGGATCTTGCCAATTTCCTTGGATAGAACCAAGATGGATCTTGGCTTAAAAAGGCAAAAAAAACAGTGTGAAGACTCTTGATCCAAGAGAGATGACATTACTTGGGCATCTAGGCTTGTCCCCACCCAGCCTCAAGGGCATAGAGCCTTGGCACTTGGAGGTGAACCCCGCACGCTTTCTCTTCCACATAGGGGACCGTGGGAGAGTGCAGATGGAAGGCTTCGTTTTTTCTGCATGGGTAGAATCTGAGCTGTTATTTGAAACTCCCTGTTCCTTATTAAATGGCTGACCTAATTTTTCCCCTTTATCTCTGTAGTGGTGGAGATCCAAGAAGGGAAGACAACTATAGTAAGTATCATCGAGTTGGCCACTTATAACCTCTTTAACACTTGGAGCTGCCTGGCTGCTCCTTTGAGGGAGGAAGGGATGCCCGAACTGGACTCCAAGCTCCAAGATTAGCTCCCTCTGTGACCATAAATCTCACAGTATACTTTTTTTAAAGCTGTATGCTGTAGTTGAGTTAACCAGGAACAGTCACTTGTACCTGGATTGAGGCATCCGTTATTTGATTAAAGTGGCCTTTGTATGACAAGATCTCAGAGGTCTTTGCTGTGTTCTTTGGAGGGTGATAAATTAGTTTTCCAAAGGGGAAAATAAGACAATGGCAGGACCAGAGAGCCAGAGTAAGGACCAAGAGCCTGGATCTCAGCTCCTTTCCTTTCTGTCCAGAATGACTAAGCTACTCCTTAAGTAATGCAGTTAGAAGGTGACACTCTCTGGGACCTGGGCTCACTAGCACCCTGGCTTGTCTGCTGGTAATAAAGCTAAAACAATTCTTTATTCACCCACTCCCCCCTTTCTCCCATTGGGCCCATCTCACCTCCCTTCCTCCAAGAGTCATGGGGCCTAGATTATCCTATAATCCCTAAAAGACAAAGTTGTTTTCACATGGCCTTCCATGCCTCTGATAAATCCTCAGCCACTCCACAGAGCTCCCAGAAGCCTCTGTAACTTCCATGTCAACCAAGGATTTAACCCTTCTGGCCATGCTCGTCTTATCCCCAGGACAAGCCCTTTGGGTTTGTTCTTTGGGTCTTCCTCAGAATACTCTCTCAGTTTTTGCACTGCTTAGCCTCAAAACAGTTCTTTTGAGGGGACTCCCATCCCCTTAGCACACCTTGTTTGTCCCCTTATTCAGAGCTGAAACAAGCATTTACCCTGTGAACTCTGTGCTCCTGGAGAGAAAACAGTCTGGCTTTTGAGTGTTAAACTTTTTCATGTAGGGCATGAATTTGCTATTTGTAGAATGAACATGGAGACCCTGTATAAGGAGAGTCTTGGGGGAGGGAGCCCATCCATTCCTGGAGAGGCACTCCTATAGCTGACTGAGTGTTGCTCACTCTGAGGGTCTCACTTTCTTCATTTATAACGTAAGATCATAGTACCTCCCTCAGTAGATTGTGGGAGTTAAACAAAATATGTGTGAACCATGATTGGTACAGAGCCAGGCATATAATTGGGAGTCAGTAAATGTTAGGTCTCTCCCCATGGGCCCCCTTTAACACCCTCCCGAGGCCTACCACTCACCTACACATTTTCTCTTACACACCTCTCATTTCTGGCATAATTGTGGTGGCCTTGGCAGAAAGGTAGCAATGCCCTACACATCCAAGCAGTGCTTCCAGCCCCCTTTCTCTTTTGCCAGTTCTTCCCAGGAGACAGTGTTGCTTCCCTCCCAAAGCCTCTCAGGCCTGTCCCATCCTTACTCATAATACTGGCTTCAGTCAGCAAGGCTTTCTAAACTCCCCCTCTTGAAATTGGAGCTGACTCCAAATCTTTGGTCTATTACGCTTAGAATTCCAAGGCTGTGTCACAGGATACAGCAGCCACGAAGGTCATTTCGCATGTAGCCTCAGCACAGTTGGAAAGGTGGCATCCAAGATAATAAAAGCAAGGAGAATAGGAGAATGTTCCTCCCAACTGTTTTAAAAAGAAGAAGCAGGAGTACACATGTGTATCTGTTTGTATAGGCAGAGACCAGGCTTCTCACATTGGCACCAGACTAGGCTGGCTGATTTTTTGTGGGGGCTGATCTGTGCATTGTAGGATAATTAGCAGCGTCCCTGCTAGATTCCAGTTGCACCCCATCCCCCAGTTGTTACAATCAAAAATGTCTCAGACATTGTCCAGTGTCCCCTGGGTGGCAAAATCATGGCAGGCTGAGAACCACTGGCATAGACTTACCTTTGTAAGATAAAGCTGGAAACTTAGTTTTCTCTGAGAATGATATGTAGGATGGGAGGGAGACTTCTTTTAGACTCTGCATCCCTATGCAATTTGAAGCTTTCTACCACATGCATGTATTACTTTTTCCCAAAGGTTTTTGGTTGTTTGAGGAACGAAAGTTAGCATTCAGCTGATACGGCAAGCCCCTCCCTCTTGCATTAAGTTCAGTTTCTTAATGCAAACTGAACTACCCTTGAGAGCCACCCTTGAGAGCCACCAGGTCAGTTCTCTGGTCATCCTAAGGCTCAGTACACAGCAGCTGCAGAACCACCATAGTTCCAGCAGAGAGACTTATTAGATCCTCCCACAGGACCCTGACCGATGAACTTACATCAACATTCCCAGCATTTTGGGGGTTGCTCAAGGATCAGAGGCTCCACACAGCCCTCTGCCTCACTGGCTCTCTTTCTCTGCCTCCTAGATCGAAGGCCGTATCACAGGTACTCCCCAGGAAAGTCCAAATCCTCCTAACCCTTCTGGCCAGTGTCCCATCTGCCGGTGGAACCTAAAGCACAAATACGGCTATGAGGTGAGTAGGTGTACAAAGACACTGGGCTGTGCACGTCACGGAGGTCATAGTCCCTGGTTAACTAAAGCAGCATCCCCCCAACACTCTCCCTACCACCCCCACCTGCCCCGTAGCCACTGCTGCATCTCATGGAGCCACCAAAGACGAGCATTTTGTTCAGTGGCTCTCAACCCTGGCTGCACATTAGAATCATAGAGGAGCTTTAAAAAAATGCTCAGGCCCCACCCCCAGACATTGATTCAGTTGGTCTGGGGTAAAGCCTGGCCATTATCATTTTTTAAACTCCCCAAGTGACTCTCGTGTGCAGCCAGGGTTGAGAGTCGCTTAGTTCGTAGGCTGGTTACTTGTGATTCAGGGCCCAGTCTTGAGGGGTTATGTTCCCAAAAGAATGGAATCGGGATCTGAGTTTGGCTTTTGTTCTGTTATAAGTCTATTTTGAGAGTCCTTACTTTGACTTGTGGACACATTATTGTTTCTTTCCATATTGGAACTACAGAGATCCTGGTTTGCTCCACCACTTCTAGCTCGTCATCTGTTTCTACGGAAAGATGATGACAATGAATAACAATAGGTACCCTGCATTGAATGCATTCTCTGTGTCAGGCACTGTTGTATTTACCTATCTTCATTTGCTTAGCTTTCATAATATCCCTATGAAGTAGGTACTTTTTTCATCCTTATTTTACAGAAGAGGAAATTTGAGGCATGGAGCTGGGATAAAAACTCTGGATATACAGCCCACGGTCCCAGCTACTACTATGCATCCTCTCTAGAAATGGGGAGGGACTGGGAGAAAAGACATAGTCTTGGAGAAATCCATACTTGTCCTTCAGAGTTCTATTGGTGACATTAAGCACCCTATTTTTAGGTTTCAGGTGATTCAGGCCCTGGGCCAGTTTGACCTGCAGCTTGTCCCAATGCCCCTCTGTGGAATGGGATGACTAAGGGCAGAGATTCCGGTCAGGTGGTAGGAACAGGAGAGGCCACATGCCCATGGGATCTGAACAGAATGACCCAACTAATCTCCAAGACTGGGAGCCTTGGCTTCAGGCCACCCTGGAGTGGGGAGGGGGGGGTGTTCTTTCACTGCCCCAGGCCCTTCTGCCGATTGCAGCTTGGAGTAATAGGAAGCTTGCAGGCCTCAGGGCAGTATTCACAGCTTCTTGTTACATGGAAGTTAGTGTGGTTGTGGCCATACTTGGAATCCCAACTGAAGATGGGAAGGTGAACCCCACACCTGCCTGACCACCATGGGGCATTCCTCCTACCAGCCGTTTCCAGGAAATAGACTTGGCTCTTTTTATCCAGCAGAAGATATTCGATCTCCTCCAAGGTAAAGGCTAAAGTTGTTTTGCTTTTATCCCTTTCCATTCAGGACACCATTAGCCCGAGCTGCACAAGCTGTCAGCTTGCTTGGCAGTCTGCAGTGAAGGAGACTGGGGCTGTGAGCCCAGTTTATTAGCCCTGGATAATCCAATCCAAGTTCTTTTCATCAGATTCTGAAGATTATAGGGGTGGGAATTGGAGGGTCTGGGTCCCTCAGGAGCTGTCCAGTGATTAAAACAAATCTGCGGTTATACAGTGAGGCGCCTGCCAGGGCAGCAAGTCAGTTTGTGGACATGACTGCTAAGACTGGCATGCCAGGCCCTCAGGGGTGGGCGGGATGGGAGAGGTGGCTTTTATTTAACTCCCTCAGCATTCTGTGAGAGTTAGAAAATAACAATCTCTTGTCTTATTTGTTTGTTTGTTTGTTTTTTAAATGGTGTCTTGTCTTGATTCTGGCTCTGTTTATCCTTGTTTCCTTGTCTTGTTCAAAGCTGTCTGATGGTCGAAAGGAAGCCTAAGAGTCCATTCACATCTGGTTCACAGGGGGCTTAGAAGATATGGGATTTAATTTCACAGCCCTGGTCCCTTCCTCCTCAGCTTGTATTCTGCCTAGCACTTCAGAGGGAGCAGCAGAAGGTGGAGGGGTTGTCTGCATGTGTTCTGGCCCGTGGCACATAGGCTTTGGGGGCGGAAATGATATAGAATTTTACTCTTGTGTGGAAATATATGACATACCCCCTGCCTCACCCGAGGAGAATAACAGACCCATCATCACCAGGAAAGATTAAAGGGCAATTTTTTCATGCAGGTGCATGAAAATTGTTAACACTTTTTCAGGAGTTTCGAACCTAGTCAAAAGATTATTTCTTGGAGGAGCTAGAAGCTCTTGGGGTGGTGATGGGGTCAGAAAATCTTACTAAGTTGGGATTTAACTTTTATTAAGGTAAAGGTAGCAGACCAGTGTGCAAAGCTGTGTATGGAGGGATTGATGCCAGGGTATACGATAGCCTCCCCTGTAGATCATGTGTCCTGGCTCCCCAGCATCAAACAAAATCACCCACCCAGCTAACTGACCCTCATCTCCCGTTTTCCGGTTCCGCTAGGATGTTCTGCTGCTGAGTCAGTTCATCCGGCCTCATGGAGGCATGCTGCCCAGGAGGATCACAGGCCTGTGTCAGGAAGAGCACCGCAAGATTGAGGAATGTGTGAAGATGGCCCACCGAGCAGGTAGAGGTTCCCCTTGGGCATTCCTTGTGGCCCCCAAGAGCTGCAGAGGGAGCTGCGGAGACCATTGCCTTACATGCTCTTCCCTCCCTCCATTCAGGTCTATTGCCAAATCACAGGCCTCGGCTTCCTGAAGGATTTGTTCCGAAGAGCAAACCCCAGCTAAATCGGTGAGACTACTTGGGTGTCCACACCCTGAGCATGTTGCAAGACCTCATTCTCTCTACGTTTGCAGGGAAGGCCATATACTGGGGCTCATCTCACAGCCTACCAAGGCTGGAGTGCTCCTTGGCTGTCTGTTCTGTCTTGTCTAGCTTGAGCACTCACCCCCACCAGTCCCACTGCTGCTGCATCTGATGTTGCATGGGCTTCTATCACCCGCCCGCCCCTGCTAGTCTTAGCCTCTACCTCTCCTCTTCCTTCCCTAGTAGGGCACTTAGCACAGGAGCAAGGAGGGTAAGAAGGTCTGCTGGTTGGGCATTAGAATGTGCTAATCCCCTGTTTATGATATCATACAGGGTTGCTATGGGAATGTCAGAGCACTGCTACAAACTTTTAGTATCCCAGCACTCGGGTTATTAAAGGGCAACCTGAGGCCTTAAAAGTGGGAGGGCTCTCTGGGGCAGGGCCACCGTATATAGCTGTGCAAGCCATATACTACAAAACTTCAAGACAGCATCCATGTAGACTAGATTGTGCAGATTGCTCCCTAGAGTTGCACAGTTAAGAACCTGCACAGCTGTACATGGTGACCCAGGAGGTCCTGAGGTTTTATGGGAGAGTAGAGGAAGGCCTCTAGATCCTGGAATAAATCTGCCTTTCAGACTAAGCAGGGTGGCCCCCTCTAGTGTAAGAGCAGATTCCTAACACTCAGTCATTCTATTGTATGTTCCTTTCTCTCCACCATCCCTGTTCATCTGCCACTGGAACTGCTGTCTGTATGGGGCCAAAAATGATTGAAGCATAGCAAGATTTACCAGCACCACCCCCCCAAGCAAACCTCCTAGGCAGATACCCAGCAGAACCCAGGCATGAAGGTGGGAGGCTAGGCAGATACCAGCCACAGATTGCTGGGCTTGGGGTGCAAGGCCAGAGCTGGGTCTTCACTGACGCCTCGCCATCATCCTGGCCCCATGCCCATCTCCACCTGCACTTTCTATGTTGCTAGCTGGGCCATTTGCCAGCAGCTCTGGGGGAGCAGGACCTGTTAACCTTCCTGTCTTCCCCAAATGTGCTATGGGCCATTTGGGGATTGAGCCTACTCCCACCCCCCACCTTGTTAAGAGAAGGCATCAGGCCTAAGGACACAATCCATCCTGCCCTCAGGCCTTTGAAGTAAGGCCAGGCTCCCTCCCATATATCCGGTGTCCTTTAACGTGACATGGGATTAATGATGTGTGGGGACTCTTGGGTTGCAAAAGGCCACCCCAGCGGGGATGGGGAGGCCTGGCTACAGGGGAGGTTGATTCCCTTGCAAGGAATTTTATGATTCTATCCAGAGGTCCTTGAGCTGCCACACACTGGCCCAGGTTCTACTGGGGCCCGAGTGGAGCCATACTTCCTCCTCCTTCTGCCCCTTCAGGAGAGGTAGGAAAGAGCCTTGGTTCTTCCCAGAGCTGGACGTTTCCCAAAGAGCTGACTGGAGGCCAGCCACCCAGGTCCCCCTTTTCCCCACCAGCTGGCTTCTCCATGTGGCGCAGGCATCAGGCCCAGGGCTAGCTAAAGCCCAGCTTCCTTGGGTCCCTGCAAGGCAGAGAGGAAGAACAGCTTTAGGGCAGCAGCTCTGAAGAACTGGTCAGCCTCTAGACATTCTAGGGTCTGGGAATCCCAGTGAGCACACCTTTCACAGAGCCTGCTTGCACACTCCACCTCTTCACCTACCCCCTCTAGAGACTGGGAGACAGATGCCAGCACAGGGGCCTGCCAGGTGTTCCTTCCCTTACCCTTTGCTCTTCTGCTGTCCCAGCACCACCAACCATAAAAAAAGCCATTCCTCGGGCCAGCTCCACTCCTCAGACCTCTCCCTGTTAGGGCATTGACAGTAATGTGGAGAAGCACTCCCTTGTCTGCCCACCTCATACTAGGAGTGCAGGCCAGCACCTCCCACAGCTTTTTATACTCTTTAAGAATTGTTCCCTTTGTGCAGAGCTGAGAGCAGAAGACCAGGAAGGTCCAGAGGAGCTTAGTTGAAATGTATAAGTTGGCAATCATTTTCTAACTTTTATCTAAAAATTTTCATCTGAGGTTAATTTTTTTTGGGGGGTGTATAATTTGTTTAATTAAAAAATCTCTCATCTGAGAGTTTCTAAAGGTGGCGGGTTGAAGTCTAACCTAGGTTAGAGGCAGGAGAGGATCCTGGCCTTTGTGCATGGCTGGGCTTTCAGGATAAAGTGTGGGCCTTTCCAAGTTTCATTCTGAATGGAGTAAACCCCAGTCTCAGCCGGCATGAGCCACTTTTCCAGGAACTATCAGCACCCCGGCCATCCCCAAAGGAGGCCAAAGGACTATGGGCGGCAGCCATCTTTCCCCACCCCATTCTACTTTACTGGAACCTTCCTGGACTTGGTCTGCCCCCACAGGCGCTCACCCTTGGCTCCCATCACAGGTTGGGTGAGGGGCAGGGGTCCTACACCAGTTGTGGCTGCCCAGGGGAGTTCCCTGAAGGCTGGGGTGACAGAATGAGCCAAGTAGGGAAGAGGGAAGGATTCCTTCAAGCCCTTTCATCAGCCTCTCCTCTTCCCTGGCTGAGGCCAGAGAGGAATGATCCACTCTCTGAGCAGCCTCTCTCCCTGCTTCTTCCCCCAGGAAATACACACAAACACTGATAACTCATAAAGATCAAGGGAGCACATGGCCCTAAGCTGCCTGACTCTGGCCACACACACTTGCAGCAAGAGCCCACCCCATCTGTTTATAGCACAGTTGCTCTTAGGAAAGTCCCTGATCCTCAAGTGAAAGGGTTTGGTTGGACAACGACAGCTTTCACCCAAGGAGGCAGTGCCCACAGGCCCAGCTCCAGCACAGGCCCCAGCCCTCATAGCCACCTCCTGGTCCTCCCTCCACAGGTACCTAACCCGCTGGTCTCCTCGCTCCGTCAAGCCCATCTACAATAAAGGCCACCGCTGGAACAAGGTGCGCATGGCCGTGGGATCACCCCTCCTGAAAGACAACGTCTCCTACTCAAGAAGGCCTTTGGTGCTGTATCATTGACTGAGAGCAGGGCTTTCTGAAAGCCTGCCCAGAGCTCTTCCTGTACTCCTGCCCTGTCCTGTACTCTCCTGCAACGTGAACAGCATGAGGGTCAGTGAGACCTCCTTCAGTGCCTTTGGCCTTCCAGCAGGGTCAAAAAAAACAGGTCCGTTGGCAGCTGCTGTGGTCTCATGACAGGCTTGGTCTGTCCACAGTGCTTGGGGACAGGTCTTTTGCCCAATAGAATGTCATAAACCAGGCTCACGTCTCACCCACTGGGAGTGTACTCCCTGCTTGGCAAGTGCGGGGGGCTTGGGCTCATTTGCAGCCAGTTACCAAGCATTGAGTCATTGATCTCTATGATGGGCCACATGAATGCGACTTGAGGGAGGCAGTTCATGGGCCAAACAGGTTCCCATCCTCTTTTTGACAGCTCTTTGTCTTGGGCCTGGGGGGCTGTGAGGAGGAGGGAAGTTGGGCTGCCTGGTCCATGTACAGCTCTCATCGGAGTCCAAGAGCTGCCTTGCTCAAAGGGCTCCTGGCTGTCACCTCCCATAGCCATTTCCACCTGCCATTGTCTCCTGCCACCTGATTTAGAATTAGGTCTCCAGCTCCGTAGGCCTCTCCTCAGATCCTGGACACCAGATGGAGGTGGAGGTGAGGGGAAGCATCAGAACAGAACAGACAAATTCACTGAAATGTAAGAAAATAATGTTTATACTCTGCATAAAAAGTTCCTGGTTTGGCCCCTCCTACAGCATGAAGGGCAAGTCTATATTCTTCTCACCAGTGCCCACATAGATGTAGCCACAGTTCTTGGTGCGGGGAGCATGGTAAAAGGTGAGGCCTGGCCAAAGGAGACTGCGCAGCACCACCAGAGCGTTTCCTCTTTCCATCTGGATGCTCCAGGACCCTGGGGAAAAGGCAAGGCCTGAGTGCTGTGGAGCCAGAGTTTTGTGCATATATAGAGGCCCCAGCTCCTTGGGCTGCCAAGCCCTGGTGCTAAGGTTCTACTGGGAGAAGGGAAGATGATTTAATTATCCTGGGGTTTTACTCCTGATTGCCTTTTAGCCATTTCACTGTTCATTAAAACGACTTCCAGGGAGAGGGCAAAGGAAATGAAGAGGTGAAACTCAAACCAGTGCATTTGTTCCTGTCAGCAAGTCTAGTTAAAGGTTGAGTGGGGGAGGAAGCTGAATCCACAAGCAGAGAGGAGTTGGGGCTTTCTCCAGGCTTCTTCTCACCCTGTACTAGGGACACTGACAAGTGTCGTTTAGTACTAATGCAGTTTGTCCCTACTTAACATTTTATTCTCTCTTCCGCAGTCCCAGAAGCCTCTGCTCTGAGATGGATTAGACCCATCCAGGAGCTCACATGAGAAGTTTGGTGGGAGGGGACTTGTGCCTCAGCTAATGAGTCTTTGTCTTTCCTGGGTCCTGCCCTGGTTTGAGCTCCCCAGACAGGAGCAGCCCAGCCTGGGGCTGAGTTGTGCAGCTATGAGGACTTGGCTAGAAGGGCCTGATCCATCTCCAGAACTGGGAGGGAGCCGCTGTGTGGGAGGAAGGAGCCTGGGAAAATCGCCTCTGGATGCAGATCTGGAGCTTCTATTCCCCTGCGCAAAGGCCCCTCCCCAGCCTAGCCACAGCTCTGCTCTGGGCCCTGCCAGAAAGGCAAATGCTTTGAAGGTTTTGGTGTTGGACCAGCCAGTGATGCGCTGAGAGCTGCTCTGAGGCCTTCATCGGCTGCCAGCTCAGCCTGGCTGCTTGGCTTCTGCTGCCCCAGCTTCCCACAGGCCTCCAACCATGGCCCACCCTGGTCACTCCACACCCAACAGCCACACAGCTCAGTCCCCACCCACTGGGGGCCACCCTGCATCTAAGAGACCTAACCACCAGGAACCCCTGGCCTTGAGTGTCGTCACCTGCCCACATCAAATTCAAAGCTTTCTGGGTGCATATAGGTCAGCTGGCCCTGGCCTGCTTAGGGAGAGGCTGGCTCAGAGCCAACTGCAGCACTGTGCAGTAGTCTGCACCAAGTGCTACTACCCACGTATGAGGTGATGAAGTAGAAGCCACAGCATAGGCTTCCTTAGGCCCACATAGTGCTGGCAGACAGTATCAAGAATAAGAATGTCCCTAGGTTGTCTGGCTGGGGCACTTCCTAGGAAGGGAGCTGGTTGGGGTAAGGGGGCTTTCCTGGTCAGAGAGGGGAGTATTTCCCCCTGGCTCCTACAGTTTTCCTCTGGAGGACTTGAAGTCTCCAGCCTCTCAGACCTGCCCTCAGAGTCCTAAATCCCTAGCCTGTTACTTTCCTAGTCACTCATTCCAGAAAACGGATTGCCTAGGGGTAATGGGAGTGGGGTGTGACAGAACAAAGTGTTCTCAGTGAACTGCATTCAGCCTTTGGCCAGGACCACAGGCCTCAGGAAGGTACATCCTTTAGCTCCCCTTAGGTATCTCCCATCCCCCCGTCCCAGTGCCCAGGAAATCATCTAGGGATAGTCCCTCCCTGCCCTTGGAGCACATAGTCACACAGCCCCCTTGAACTGAGAAAGGTCAGAATGCCTCACTCTGCCACTCCAGGAAGGGCAGTTTACAGCCTGCCCGGGGCAAATGCTGCCCTGGTGAAATGGAATCTTAGAGTCCCTAACCTATACCACTCATCAGTTCACGGTGAGGTCACCAGCACCTCTGGCACTCTGGGCAAGAGCTGGGTCCCAACCTTCACTTGCAGTAGCCTGCCCACGTAGGGTGTAACTGCCTCTTTCCTCCAATAGATGAGGGGGCCCAAGTTTATCAGCAGGGATACTAGAGAAATACAGAGCCCCCCCCCCCCAGGGCAAGGGACAGCACCAAGCAGCAGAAGGGGGCTGGCAGAGTGTAGAAGCAGCCTGTGAGGGGCCAACCAGCTAACAACACTGCCTCCCCTTGCATTCCTGTCACACTCCTGTCCTCTCCTTTATCCTGGCTCAGCTGGTTGCCCAGGAAACAGACTCAACGTGCCAGGAGTCACGTAGTGTCTACCTGGGAAGCCAGGCAGTTGCTGTCACCTTCACCCACTTATTGCAACTGCTGAAAAGGTTGGGCCTAGTCAGCTCTCACTGCCTCTGCCTCTAAGATTCCAGAAGAAGCAGCCTCCTGCGGCCCTGGTCTCTCCCAAGTCTCCTTAAACCTCCCCTCTTGCCCACTGGCAGCCCCTCTTCTACAGGCTTTTTGAGGCTGTGGTGGGAGACAAGCCAGTAATTAGGAATACTTGAAATCAGTGGGATGCCCTCACCTTAGTGTGGAAACCTCTGGCTAAGATATGCTCCTCAATTTTATTCCTTCCAGTAAGAAAGGCAGCAAAGCTCTGAGAGTAAGTTTGAGGGGGAGAGTGGACCAGGCTGGGGATAAAGGCTATCCAGGGGCAGCAGATGACTTAAACTCACTCAGACCAGCACTACACAACTTGTGACACACAGAAATGACCAGGGCCCTCCTCAAAGTAGCCACTCTGGCCATACCAGGGCCACAAGGTATGGTCAACTGCCCTAGAGGTAGAGGGTGGGGGAGTAATGTAATGGGGTACAGAGGTGAAAGAGTACCTCTGTAACTGATGGGCAAGGTCAGTCCCCCTGGTCCAGAAGGCCGAGGACCTGCCAATCAGGCTTCCAAGGGATTAGGTGAGAGGAGCCACCTGCATACACCCATAGAAAGGTGGATGCACCATGGTCCCATCGCTCAGAGGCAGGCAGGCCCCTTGCTGCCCTCTGCTGCCTGAACTTGGCATTGTCCGTGACAGCTCACTTGTGAAGGAGCTCCAGTGGTTCTGGGCCTGGCAGTTTGAGATGTATCAGCTCCAGTACAGAGTGAAGCAAGGATAGGTTCCCCACCCTACACCCCTCCAGCTCTGCTTCCCTAGATACTCTGCCTGCCCCACGCTGCTTCCCAGAACACCAATGGCTTCACTTGTGAGACACCTCCTATTTTACATTTCCACATCCTATCCTGTGTTTCACTTGATCTTCTCAAACCTCTGGAGGCAGGGACAGTGTCTGTCTTGCTCATAATGACATCCTCAGTGCCGGGCACATAGAAACTACTCAGTGGCTATTTGCTGATGGAGTGAAAGGTTAGGGAGCATGAAACGACAGGGTACTACCTAGTTGGCTGGTTTTGTGCTCCATCTGTTTTACCTGGCTGCAGCCAAGCTTGGAGAACTCTTAGCTGTTGCCCTGCCTCCACCAGGAAGATGGTTTGGCATCCAAAGCTACCTACTCACACAAAATCCTGCAGACTCTAGGGCATGGCAGGACAGCACAGGAGTATGAGTGGCCCTAGGCAACGCCCCTCCCCGTTCTCTCTTCAGCCAAGGCTGGCTGAGTTCCTGGCCTACCTCCATGGGCACAGAGAGCAGGAGTCCCAGGGACAGGGCCAACCTATACCAAACCGGCTCACAGGTGACACAAAGTCCTCCTGAACAGTTGCCTCAGACCCAGAAAGGAAACACTGATCCTACCTGGGCAGAAAATTCCATCCCTCCAGCCAGTGCTGGTGTCCCAGAGAACTCTTCCTTGAGATTTTGGCCTCACTTAGCATCCCAGCTCATTTCCTCTGCTATTTCCCTAGCAGGGCATCCTCCTAGCAGCTCCTTCTGTTCTTTCTCTGGCAGATAAGGAAGGGAGTCTGGGAGCAAAAATCATGCTGTCCCAACCATCAACCCCCATACCATGGCCCCCACCAAGCTATTATGAGAAAAGCTAGGCCAGACTTCCTTGAGGCTTTCTGGTGGTGGCTCCAGAAGGAAGGGAGCTGGAGACACAGAAGCTGTGAAGTTTCACAAGCTCAGACCAGGAGCATCACTCCCCTCAGGCCCACACACTTGAGATGTCAGGAGCCTTCAGCTGCCAAGGCTCTAGCACTGAGGACAAACCAACATGCTGGGGTGACTAGGATGTTAAACCATTGGCTGATCCTTCAGCCCTGAGGCCCACCATCAAGGCAGGATGTCTAGGGCCTCAGGCCACTGCAACTCACCTACACCCTAGGCTCAAATCCTGTACCTCCCAGGGGACTGATGAATTCACTTGCTGACTGGACATTACCAGGGTGACCCCAGCGTCCTTTAGGAAGACCTCCAGATGACAGGGCTGCTGGGGTTCCCTTATGAAGAGTTTGCTGGGCCCCTACTACCCATCTGGATGGTTTCGGTCTCGGCTCCAAAGATCCTAGCACCTCCTTGGCCCTCTCACTGCATAGAGGATGAGGCTTCAATGGGGAGTAGGTACCCTTGTGTTAACACCCTAATCACCCAGCACTGTGGAAGGAAGGCCTCATCCGCTGGCCCTGGAGCATCCAGCTGCAGGTGAGCAGGTTGAGAAGTCAGCACTGAGCAGGGCTTTCTAGCCACTCC
This sequence comes from Cynopterus sphinx, assembly GCA_030015415.1. NCBI lineage: Eukaryota > Metazoa > Chordata > Mammalia > Chiroptera > Pteropodidae > Cynopterus > Cynopterus sphinx. The sequence continues at coordinate 47,666,397 of CM057386.1, read as the reverse complement.
TTGAATCAGGGAGGTGGGACTGCTACCCCCAGATTAGGGGCATTGAGAGGACTTTTCCCCACCCACTTCAGCCCCAGGCACTGGGTCCCACCACAACATTTTTAGCTCCCTTTATCAGCTGCCTGGGGATGTGCAGCCCCCTCCAGATTCTGGTCAGGCTGGGAGCACAGAGTTGGAGGAGATAATAGGAGTCTGGAAAGTGTGTCTCATGGGTAAGAAATGCCCCAGCCCCTATAAACCTTTTATCTCCCCCATAGGTCTAGGAGCCTTTTTCTATGCTCAGGGATGTTTGCCTCGAGTGCCCCCACGTGGCTAAGGCCAAAGTAGCTATTCGTTCCTGGCAGTCCTTATCCACTTGGGACCCCAATGCCTAACCCCTGGGGCACTGCAGTAGCCTTGAAATGGCCTCCTAATCCCTGGCTCACCCCTTCTCCATTCATCGACACACCACCGCCTTATGATTACAGACCTGCTCACAAGCCAGCAGAAGTTCCAACTGCTTTGGTCTGGGCCTCCTAACTCTTGGGCCCCTAGGCCTGCCCAACCCACCTCTAAGGTGTTGTGGCCACTAAAAATAATGTCAATAATTTTCAATTTTTATGTTAGTCCTTACTATGTGCTGGGCACTGTTAGAAGCATTCTTTATATGTTAGCTTCATGTAACAACCCAATGAGGTAGGATATATCATTATCCCCCTTTTAGAAACAAGGAAATTGAGGGACTTGCCCAAGGTTACACAGCAAGTGGCAGATTCAGGATTCCAACACAGGCTATCTAATTCCAGAGCCTTTGCCTTTAACCACTACTGCCATCCCTGTCCCCTCATCCTGAGCTCCTGCCCAAATGGGTAGCCCATTGCTCCTCAGAAGTGTTTCTTCCAGTAATGGGAGTGACTATTCTGCCATTCCCATTGTCCACTTAAAAAGAAACACCATCTACTTGAAACCACCATTAAGGCCAGAGCCCTGGAGTCCAATGCTCTAACACCTACTGGGTTTAACTTTCTCAGCCTCTGTTTCTGCATCTGTAAAATGGGGATAATAACAGTACTTCTTAGGTTGGCTGTGAAGATTATATAATACATGGAAAAGGCTGAGTACAGTGCCTACCACACAACAAGCAGTATCACTGCTTGTATAAGTTGTTATTATTATCATTGCCACATCAACAAATTCCTCCAGTTCTCAGAAACACCAAATGTGGGGAGGGAAAGAGGCAGGGATGCTGAGTCAGTGCCTTGGGTCTGTACCCGACTGCCCAGAGCCTGGCACCTGGTTCTGAGGAATAGCATCCAAGTAAGAATATCTTTGCAGGACATGCTCTTCTCTACTTATGAAGCTCAGGAAAAGGAAATGGGGTCTCTGTGACCCCACCACCAACAGCTGGGTATGTCCCTGGGCCAGGTGGGCCTTGAAGCACAGGAAGGCTTCTGAAGCTGTACGTTTTAAGATTTAAAAGTCCCACACACATAGCAGGCAGCAAACATGCAGAATTTATTTCCTTAGCAGGTGGTTTGCTGTTCAGTCAGCACCCAACTAATGAGCACCAGCTATGTGCCAAGCACTGGACCTAACCCCAAATTAACAGTTGAGATAAATGTTTGACTAGTATTTTCAAGGATGTTTTCAGAGATGTCTAGGGGAAGATTCTCAACCTGCCTCCATTCAAGATTGATATGAAAATCAAAAGACACCGAAAGACTTTCTATCTGTGGAAGCATGTGAAATACAATCCTTTTATTCCACAAACATTTCTGACTGTTTACTATGAGCTGGGGAAGCCCCAACCTCAAGGACCCTGGTGAACCACCAATTCCCACCCACTCCCTTGGTTCTACTCTCAAAGGAGAAAGGTAGGTGAAAGAGCCCACAGCTTTGACCTGGGGGCAGATCCAAAGTCTTCAAAGTAATAGGCTATTACCTTTGGGGATGTCATGCTCCAAGGAGTCCATGAAATCCAGGGAGGGGTCTAAAGAAGCCTTTTCAAGCAAGGTTTTGTTCTTCAGCTCAACAGGCTCCCTGAAGTGGAAGTAGGAGCTGAGCTTCTTGGCTTCAGACAAGGACAGTCCTAAAAAGAGGTGGAAGGTAGGAAGAGAAACCCACAGATCCCTTTCTTTATACGTGGGGACCACATGGAGGGGCTTGCAAAGGACTTAGTCAATTACTGACAGACCGAAGAGAGAAAAGGGAGTAGTGTTCCCTCAGCCCCAACTTGGCCCAGATCCTGCAATGAGGAGAAACCAAAAGGAGGAAAGTAGGAAAAGGCAGGGAGCCCAGACCCACTCAAAGTCCTGATACCCAAACGCTATGCTGCCCTCAGAGTCAAGGTGCAGGGATTTGGTAGCCCGTGACAACCACCAATGCTAGGCCATTGGACACATCCTCTCAAGTGATGTGGCCACGACTATTCTTTCTCTCATAGAGTGTTTCCTCAGAAGCCCCAGACACATGTCTGACTTTTCTCTGGAAGAGACAGGCCCCTGCCCTTGAGAGAAGCCCCACAGAACTCACCTTCAAAGGTTCGATTGACATGGACAGGTCCAAAAGGAGTCTTAAAGAGGGCACCTCGAGGGATGATAGCCACAGCCTTGTCAATCTGGTCAATGATGGACACCAAGCGGGTCTCTTCCTTAATCTGGACCTGAGGAGACAGGAGACAAGCCATCCTGCTAGGGTGCTGTGTCCACTCATCCCTGGTGCAAGGCCCTCTGAATCACCATAACATAGAAGCCATGTCCAGGGAAAATTACACAAAATTCACCTCTCTTTCCTCCTATCAAGATTTTCTTTTTTCTTTTTTAAATTGGTAATTCGTACTAGTGATGCAGTATTTAAAACTATCAAAAAAATCAGTCTCTCTTACCCCATCCCTGGTCCCCCAACTGCCCTCACTGGGGGCAACCACAATTAATGGTTTTTTATGTACACTTCCAGAAGTATGCCATCCTCAGATTTAAATGTTGCTTATTTTGCCTTTTGAAAATATAAAAGCAATCATGCTCACTGTAGAATATTTGGGTATTCAGGAATATTTTGTAACATTCCTAAGATAATTAAAACTATTCAAAATCCACCTCCTAAAGATAATCACTGATAACAAATTGGTATAACATACTTCCATTCTTTTTTCTATGCATATATTTAAATTAAAATTATAGTCATAGTTTATATAGTTTCATATCCTGTTCTTTGGCTTAACATTGTTTGCCAAGCATCACTCCATATTATAACATTTTTATGCAGGTGCAATCTGTTTACAATCAATAACCAGTGAAATGCTGAACAAAAGGATTTTATAGAGATGTTTGGGAAAAGCAGTACCTGACTGGGAGAACATGTCACCAGAGGCCCCCAGAGTTACTTAGCCACATATTTCCCAGGGACTACTGACAAAGATTATTTAGAAAGCAGGAGATGGAAACTAATATTTAATGAGTGACTAGGCCAGAGGCCTTAAATGTGCCACTTCATTTCATCTGCATAAGCTGAGACATAAATGTAATTATCCCGATTCTACAGAAAATAAAACTGAAGGGAGGTTAAATTTGTCAGGTGAGAGGGGATGGGGATTGGACCTGAGGCATCACAGACTTGGACCGCGACTTTTGGCATCACCCAGGTTCAAGTGCAGAAGCTGTGTTTTGAATTCTAGGTTTGCCTAGTTTCAAAACTTGGGCTCCTTACTTTTGGACCTAGCTTTCCATATCTAGGATTGACCCTTCAGATAGACTACATACACTGGAAAGGATGTATGAGGTCATTCATTGTGTCACTGTTTGTCAGAGCCAAAACTTGGAAACTTTCATTTCCATGAATAAGACGCTGGTTAAATTATGATACATTCACACAATGGTAAAAAGAATGGGCAGGCTCTTCAAGGCACTGATGTAGAAAGATCTCCAAAATATATTGTTAGGTAAAGTAAGCAAGTGGCAGAACTGTGTGTATGATATGCTGCCATTTGTTTTATTTTTAAGATAGAAAATATACAGATAAGGTATTTGCTGAGGTTTGTATTGACATAAAATATCTCTGGAAGCAGAGTTTTTCATACTTAAATGTGTATTTGAATCCCCTTGGAAAGTGCTAAAATGCAGATCCTGAAGCCACCAGCCTCCACCCGCCCCCACCACCACCATACCCCATTCTGCATTTCTAACTCCTAGGGCATGAAGATGCTTCTAATCCTGACTTGTAATAGCAAGATTTGGACACACACATGCAAAACGATTACATCAATGTCCCCCAGAAAGAGAACCTGGGTGTCTGGAGGACAGGGATGGGAGGGACATTTCACTATATTCCTTTTTGTACATTTGAATTTTGAACCACATGGATGTATTATCTAGGAAAACAAACAAAAATATAAGAGCCTATGCCCATGCCTTTACTCCACAGCATAGTACAGATCCTTCTTCTTTCCCCTGCCCCAGAGCCAGGCTCTGTAAGAACTGCCCATCTACTCATCACCCTGTCATTCAGGAGCTGTGTGTTATTATCACCACAATTTTTATTGGGCTGGGTTTTGGGTGGCCCAGGTCCTCTTCCTTTAGGTTCTCCTCTTCCTCTCGCCTTTACTTACCACTACTTCTTCTTCGAAGACCTTATCACCCTCCTTCACCTTCTGCAGCTCGGTGTGTTCATACTCATGCGAGGGGTCCCCCATGAAGCGGCCCTTCACCACTGATGTCTGCACCATCATCTCCTCTGTGGCAGGGGGCAAGAGGCTCCACTCCATGCAGTTTAGGCTGCCAACAATACCCACATCACCCTGGTTTCCAATACTCGCTCTCACTCGAGCTTCCTGCTATGACCCCTTCTACCCTTCTCCCAAGGGGTGAGGCCCAAGAAAAGCTGCTGGGAGTCACACCTTTCCCACTTAGAAGCTCTAAGTGCATGTGGTGCACCCCCCCCCCACGCACACATGC